>JAUIMM010000040.1:38885833-40154166 GCA_031769625.1 Taudactylus pleione | reverse complement strand
CGCCAAATTGCCCCAATCCCTCTCAGATGTATGGGGGCCTTAAGGCACAGAGCTGCCCTGATGCATGCTGCAAGTCAAACTCAGCACAGCTCTGCTCTGCCTCCACTCTGATCCAAACAGCAATTAAAGAAAAATGTTAGCAGCCTAGGAACCCAAAATTAGTCCCACTCTTGAGAGCCTGTGAGTCAGCCTTATCAAGCATTGATTGGCTGGTTGGATACTGTCCCAAAGCATTCAAAATGAGGTCAGCATCTAAAGCACATTCCAACCTACCCCACTTGCCCAGCCCACTACTGTTTCTCCTGCTGTGCAGGCTGTATGTTGGGAAGAGCAAAACATGCAGCACAAAAGCTCTCTTCTGGGTAAACAAAACATTATGCAGCAAACCAAAAAATAACATCATAGGACTTGGTGATACAGTAGCTCCTATTTAAATACTAAATTCATTTACTAAATATTTCTTATATTATTTTTGTTTCTGTGTTACATAAAGAGTTAAATGGATTCAGCTGTGTTAGCCACATAACTCACATTGCTGTCAATGGGGATTAAGAGGAAAATCATCTGACTCTTTGCTGCACATAGAGGGGGCCATTGTCCTTGATACATACAAAACAGACTTATCCTTTTAAACTATTCATCAAAGGACAAGGTAAATGTTAAAGTTATGACAGTAAGAAATGTTATTTAAAAATGCTGCTACATTGTTCATTTAAAAAAGTATTATATTATTGTGTTTTCAAAATTATTCTCCTTAAATAATATGAAGTTATATTTCATGATAATACATATTTCCATTAAGATTACATTTCAATGACATCTACTGTGTGTGTGCTAAATAATCTATTATATGTTTTCTGAGAATGATAAAAATACAATGTCACCTGAGAGCATGCGTGTTTGCAGAGCCATAACTAGACTTTTTGGTGCCCTGTGCCAGAAAGAGCATTGGCACCCCCCCTCATTTTTCAAAGGGACATAATGCACCCAAAAAAGGGGAAGGGCATCATGGGGAAGGGCCAGGGAAGAGATAGGAGAGGCCAGGAGATGCTGGGGATAAAATAAGAGGAAGCTACAAGTGAGAATGATAATAAACAGAAAATTGACAGGCCCAAACAGCACCAACTGATCTGTGGTGCCCTGTGCGATGGCACCGGCCACACTACCCTAGCTATGGCCCTGCGTGTATGTTAAACCTAATGCACACAACGGGAGACCACTGCTGTCACACTCCTATCGTAAAAAGACCTGTTCAACAAAGTTAAAAACACACAATACATGGAACATTAAAAACTGCAATTGGGATGTAGTTTAAATACTGGCTATCGGGATGCCTGTGCTCAAAATACCGGTGCCAGAATCCCAACACCAGTCAGAATTCCGGTGCCAGCATCCTGGCCATAAGTATTGGGGTTAGGGGAAGGGTTAGTGTCAGGAACTAAGGGTAGGGTTAGAGTTAGGCACTAGGATGAGAGGATTAGGTGTAGGCTGTGGGGGAAAGTTAGGTTTAGGCTACAGGGAGGGAGGGGTAGGGGTAGGTGGAGGGTTAGGATATTTACCGACAGGTGTCTATATCCTAACCCTGTCAGGATGCTGACATCAGGATTCGGACTTCCAGGATCCTGAGTGCCTGCATCCCATACCCAACCCCTGCAATTCATCAACAACAGACCCTGATGCACAGAAGACAGCATACCACTCTCACATTCTGGCCACCCAGCCTTCAGCACTCATCTATAGATAAGCTTTTCCTACTCCTTTCACACTCCTGAACACAAGATCTCCACCATTAGTCTCTCTCAGGTATATGCCTCATCCTCCTACCTAACTCTTAGTTGCACTACCCTTCCCTGCCACTCATACTCATTCACTCCGGAATTCTCATGAGTACTGTTCAATAAAGAGTGACAGAATGTATTTAATATGCTTGGTGGTGTTTAAATCCATTAGGCTGGGTCAGCTGTCACTGTTTAAAACAAGATTATAGTAGAAGTGCATAGACAAGTGCTAGTGGTATTAAGTAATTGTGTCTGGTTATTGGTTAGTGTTTTTAAGGGCTGGAGTTTGGGTGTGAGGACATGGGTATGCCATTTCGAAGCTTCAAGATCATCTTGCCTGTGAGACATAAGTTGTTGTTTGCAGCTTACCAGATATAAACGGCTACAGTGACCATCTTGCATTAGTACTTGAGGTGCTCTCCCCACCAATACACGGGTAAAGCTGATTCTACCCTACTTAGGTCAGCAGCACCATCGGTCCAGGTGGGCCTTATGTATTGTGTAATTGGGAGGGGAGTTGGACTCCATGAATGGAGTATGATGAAATGGCAGAATCCCTCCATTTAGGCACGGTATGTTGTTTTAGTGGATGGTAATGCTATGAGTAAGTGCTTTCTTCACCACCACTACTTATTCTAATAAAATTAAATAAAAGCTGACCATTTTTCCATACCAATATTTGCCTCTGTGTCATTATTTTTAGTTAAGTTATGCTTATTATCAACTGTCTGATAAGTGTGGGCTGAAATCAATCTCTAAGGACTTTAGTAATAAAAACATACAATATGAGCAGCATTAAAATCTATAATTTGCAGAAAAGATCACAATAGATTTACTGGCAGTGACAGATCCTGGTGTAGTAAGCATACCCCTAAACACTCTGTTCTATGGGTGTGCACCGGCCACTTTTCGTGTTTTGGTTTTGGATCTGGATCTTTCTTCGTGTTTTAGATCTGGATTGGTTTTGCCAAAACCACCCTTCCGTGTTTTGGGTTCTGGGTTTTGTGTTTTGGATCTGTATTTTTTTTTAAAAAGCATAAAAACAGCTAAAATCACAGATTGTGTTGATTTTTCTGCTCTTAAGCTATTATTAACCTCAAAAACCTTAATTTCCACTCATTTTCAGTTTATTCTGAACATCTCACACCTCACAATAGTGTTTTTATGTCCAAAAGGTTGCACCGAGGTAGATGGATGAATATGCTAAGCGAAACGAGAGGGCGGCACAAACACGTGGCCCATCTAGGAGTGACACTGCAGTGGCAGACAGGATGGCAGTTTGAAAAACTAGGCCCCAAGCAGTACATAATGCAAAGAAAAAAAAGAGGTGCAAGATGGAACTGTCCTTGGGCCCTCCCACCCACCCTTATGTTGTATAAACAGGACATGCACACTTTAACAAACCAATCATTTCAGCACCAGGGTCTGTCATACGACTGTGGCTGAAATGTTTGGTTCGTTTGGGCCCCCACAAAACAAGCTGGCAATTAATCTGGCCCTGCACAAACTGGCTCTACGGAGGCAAGATGTCGTCCTCATCCTCCTCATTCACCGATTCCTCACCCTCTTCAGTGTTGTGTACATCCACAGCCTCACAGAGTATTAATTAGTCCACGCTGGAATCCACCACCACAGGTCCCTCTGTACGTTCTGGAGGCTGGTCTCCCTGGAAAAGTTGATAATTCATTTTTATGAACATCATCTTCTCCACATTTTGTGGAAGCAACCTCCTACGCCTTTTGCTGACAAGGTTCCCGGCTGCACTAAACACTCTTTCGGAGTGCACTCTGAAGGGGGGGCAACTCAGGTAAAATAGAGCCAGTTTGTACAGGGGCCTCAAAATTGCCTATTTTTCCTGCCAGTACATGAACGGACTGTCTGACATGCCTACTTGGATGCTGTCACCGATGTAATACTTTAACAGACAGACGCACGCTTGTCACTGCTGCTTTGAGGATGCAGGTGCGGCTACAGCCCCCACAATTCACAAAGACAGGAAAAAAAAGAAGAATTTTTTCATTGTTTGTGGTGCGCACTTTGAGGGTTACACCACCCTTTAACAGACAGACGCATGCTTGTCACTGCTGCTTTAAGGATGCAGGTGCGGCTACAGCCCACACATTTCACAAAGACAGAAAAAAAAGAAGAATTTTTTTATTGTTTGTGGAGCACACTTTGAGGGTGTCACCAACCTTTAACAGATAGATGCACGCTTGTCGCTGCTGCTTTAAGGATGCAGGTGTGGCTACTGCCCACACATTTCACAAAGACAGAAAAAAAAAGAAGAATTTTTTTATTGTTTGTGGAGCGCACTTTGAGGGTTACACCAACCCTTTAACAGACAGACGCACGCTTGTCGCTGCTGCTTTGAGGACAGTATCATATGCAGTGACAGTAGACTTGTCAGAAATTGTTGGCATGTCCTTCAGTCCGGACAAGATGTCCATACCGGCCCTTAACTTATGACACAGGCGCACGCTTAGCGCTGCTACTGTGTTGATGCACGTGCGGCTACTTCGCACACAAGTCTCAAACACATAAAAAAAATAGTTTTTTATTTTTTGGAGCACTTTGAGGGTTACACCACCCTTTAGCAGACAAACGCACGCTTGTCGCTGCTGCTTTGAGGATGCAGGTGGAATCTAGACAGGATTTGGAACCGGGGACACACTACCTCCATCAATTGTCTAATTCCCACTGCACTAATGGTGGATACCGGACGCACGTCTAACACCAACATAGCAGTCAAGGCCTCAGTTATACGTTTTGCTTCAGGATGACTGCTGTCGTACTTCATCCTCATCGCTAGGGACTGTTGGAGGGACAATTGTTTAGTAAAAGTAGTGGTGTTCCTACTTCCTCTCAGGGATGATGAACAACTCCCAGCAGCAGCAACAGCACTAGGAGGAAGTGGTTCTTGATCTTTCCCTGTTTTATTTTTATCGGAGAAAGTTTTGTCCTCCATTTATGTTATATTGATATATACGTGCGGCTAAGGGGCACACAAACACAGAAAATATTTTTTTATTTTTGCTGGAGAGTAGTGCACTTTGTGGGTTACACCACCCTTTAAGAAATTAGCCAGCCGGCTCTTTACTTATGGGACACTGGCGCACGCTTGTCGCTGCTGCTTTAAGGATGCAGGTGCGGCTACAGCCCACACATTTCACAAAGACAGAAAAAAAAGAAGAATTTTTTTATTGTTTGTGGAGCACACTTTGAGGGTGTCTCCAACCTTTAACAGATAGATGCACGCTTGTCGCTGCTGCTTTAAGGATGCAGGTGCGGCTACAGCCCCCACAATTCACAAAGGCAGGAAAAAAAAGTAGAATTTTTTTATTGTTTGTGGAGTGCACTTTCAGGGTTAGACCACCCTTTAACAGACAGATGCACGCTTGTCGATGCTGCTTTAAGGATGCAGGTGCGGCTACAGCCCACACATTTCACAAAGACAGAAAAAAAAATAATTTTTTTATTGTTTGTGGAGCGCACTTTGAGGGTTACACCAACCCTGTAACAGACAGACGCATGCTTGTCGCTGCTGCTTTAAGGATGCAGGTGCGGGTACAGCCCACACATTTCACAAAGACATAAAAAAAAAGAAGAATTTTTTTATTGTTTGTGGAGCACACTTTGAGGGTGTCACCACCCTTTAACAGACAGACGCACGCTTGTCGCTGCTGCTTTAAGGATGCAGGTGCGGCTACAGCCCACACATTTCACAAAGACAGAAAAAAAAGAAGAATTTTTGTATTGTTTGTGGAGCACACTTTGAGGGTTACACCACCCTTTAACAGACAGATGCACGCTTCTCGCTGCTGCCTTGAGGACAGTATCATATGCAGTGACAGTAGACTTGTCAGAAATTGCTGGCACGTCCTTTGGTCCAGACCAGATGTCCAAACGGGCCTTTGTCTTATGACACAGGCGCATGCTTGGCGCTGCTACTGTGTTGATGCACGTGCGGCTACATCGCATACAAGTCACAAACACATAAAAAAATAGTTTTTTTATTTTTTGGAGCACTTTGAGGGTTACATCACCCTTTAACAGACAGACGCACGCTTGTCGCTGCTGCTTTAAGGATGCAGTTGCGGCTACAGCCCACACATTTCACAAAGACAGAAAAAAAATGAAGAATTTTTCTATTGTTTGTGGAGCGCACTTTGAGGGTTACATCACCCTTTAACAGACAGACGCACGCTTGTCGCTGCTGCTTTAAGGATGCAGGTGCGGCTACAGCCCACACATTTCACAAAGACAGAAAAAAAAAGGAGAATTTTTTTTATTGTTTGTGGAGCGCACTTTGAGGTTACACCAACCCTTTAACAGACAGATGCATGCTTGTCGCTGCTGCTTTGAGGACAGTATCATATGCAGTGACAGTAGACTTGTCAGAAATTGTTGGCATGTCCTTCTGTCCGGACCAGATGTCCAAACCAGCCCTTAATTTATGACACAGGCGCACGCTTGGCGCTGCTACTTTGTTGATGCACGTGCTTCTACATCGCACACAAGTCTTCAAACACATAAAAAAATAGTTTTTTATTTTTTGGAGCACATTGAGGGTTACACCACCCTTTAACAGACAGATGCACGCTTGTCGCTGCTGCTTTAAGGATGCAGGTGCGGCTACAGCCCACACATTTCACAAAGAGAAAAAAAAGAAGAATTTTTTTAATGTTTGTGGAGCGCACTTTGAGGGTTACACCACCTTTTAACAGACAAACGCATGCTTGTCGCTGCTGCTTTGAGGACGCAGGTGGAATCTAGACAGGATTTGGAACCGTGGACACACTACCTCCATCAATCGTCTAAATCCCACTGCACTAATGGCAGATACCGGACGCACGTCTAACACCAACATAGCAGTCAAAGCCTCAGTTATACATTTTGCTTCTGGATGACTGCTGTCGTACTTCATCCTCATCGCTAGGGACTGTTGGAGGGTCAATTGTTTAGTAAAAGTAGTTGTGTTCCTACTTCCTCTCTGGGATGTTGAACAACTCCCAGCAGCAGCAACAGCACTAGGAGGAAGTGGTTCTTGATCTTTCCCTATTTTATTTTTATCGGAGAAAGTTTGGTCCTCCATTTATGTTATATTGATATATACGTGCGGCTAAGGCGCACACAAACACAGAAAATATTTCTTTATTTTTGCTGGAGAGTACTGCACTTTGTTGGTTACACCACCGTTTAAGAAATGAGCCAACTGGCTCTTTACTTATGGGACACAGGCGCACGCTTGGCGCTGCTCTTTTGTTGATGCACGTGCAGCCACAGTGCACACAATTCACAAACACAGAAAATATTTTTTTATTTTGTTTGGAGTGTACTTTGGGGGTTACAGCACCCTTTAACGGTCAAGCCAGCTGGCCCTTTACTTATGACACAGGCACACGCTTGGCGCTGCTCCTTTGTTGATGCACGTGCAGCCACAGTGCACACAATTCACAAACACAGAAAATATTTTTTTATTTTGTTTGGAGTGTACTTTGGGGGTTACAGCACCCTTTAACGGTCAAGCCAGCCGGCCCTTTACTTATGACACAGGCGCACGCTTGGTGCTGCTCCTTTGTTGATGCACATGCGGCTACTGCGCACACAATTCACAAACATAGAAAATATTTTTTTATTTTGTTTGGAGTGAACTTTGGGGGTTACAGCACCCTTTAACGGTCAAGCCAGCCGGCCCTTTACTTATGACTCAGGCGCACGCTTGGCACTACTTTGTTGATGCACGTGCAGCTACTGCGCACACAATTCACAAACACAGAAAATATTTTTTTATTTTGTTTGGAGTGTACTTTGGGGGTTACAGCATACTTTAATGGTCAAGCCAGCCGGCCCTTTACTTATGACACAGGCGCATGCTTGGCACTACTTTGTTGATGCACGTGCGGCTACTGCGCACACAATTAACAAACACAGAAAATATTTTTTTATTTTGTTTGGAGTGTACTTTGGGGGTTACAGCACCCTTTAATGGTCAAGTCAGCCAGCCCTTTACTTATGACACAGGCGCATGCTTGGCACTACTTTGTTGATGCACGTGCAGCTACAGCGCACACAATTCACAAACACAGAAAATATGTTTTTATTTGGTTTGGAGTGTACTCTGGGGGTTACAGCACCCTTTAATGGTCAAGCCAGCTGGCCCTTTACTTATGGGACACAGGCGCACACTTGGCGCTGCTCCTTTGTTGATGCACGTGCAGCCACAGTGCACACAATTCACAAACACAGAAAATATATATTTTTTTATCACTTGGGGGGAGCACCCCTGATGGACAGAGCACCCCCTGGACAACACTACAGCACCCCTTTAGGACTGGGACACTGCACATGACTTTGGAGTGGACACAGCCTCTATGATCAACTGACTGCACAACACAGTCCTGCCAGCCCCTATGGACTTTGAAGTAGTGGACACAGCCCCTATGAACAACAGCAACACAGCCCAGCACAACACTACTCTGCACTACACTACACTACACAGCCCAGCCAGCCCTAACTCCCACCCTCCCTCTTCACTGTCCACAACCGAGTGAGAAAATGGCGCTGACGCGGGTACCTTATACAGAATCCAAAACCCGTGAGACCCGGAAGGCGGGATGATGACGTTTTGCCTCGATTTCAGATCCGAGTCAGGCGGGAAAAGTCGAGCCTGACTCGGATCGGCCTCGGATTGTCCTCGGATCGGGGGGGCTCGGGGGGGATCGGATTTCAGATATCCGAACCCGCTCACCCCTACTCTGTACCACTGCCATCTACCCCACCTCAAACACATTAAAAAACAGAATATTCCCTCCTACAATCACACCCTGGAACACAACATTTCCATGCACACTCACCATCAGGTAAACCCTCTTTATTCACAAATGACCCTTAGGCACAATCCCCCTGTTCCATAATCTTACTCTGGTACATTGGTCTACTCAGCAATTCTCTACCTCCTCTCCCACTAAAGAACACATATCTTCTTCATCCCACTGGAAATGCCTCCCATTGGGTACTGCAGAAAGAATTTGGATACAAGAGCTGTAATTCCTTGGAGGTAACATGGACACTTTTAAAGATGCAGTAGCACTGTCACACAATATCTTATTCAGATGGAGACACTGCGCCTGCCATAGGGCTGGTGCAGGCTTCAATGGAGATGACTAACGGTGTGTCTAAATACTCACTGAGATGGATTAGCGCCATTGTAAAAATACATCTCCATATGCTCAGAATCAGTCATTGCATTGGCATAAAGACACAAATGCATCTGCATGCAGCTCAGAACCAGGCCCTAAATGTTCTTCAACATTTCTAATGGGATACAATCAGTATCCCGATGGCCGCGATACCGGCGCTGATATTACCAGCCCCAGAATGTGGATGCCTTTCACAATACAGATGCCGGCATCCCAACCGCCGGTATACCGAACATAAGTAGTGTAGTGAGGGGGAGGGAGGGTTAGGGATAGGCACTAAGGTGGAAGGGATAGGTTTAGGGTGCGGGAATGTCGGTGTCAGGATTCTGACAGCCGGGATCCAGAATTCCGGCATCCCATACCAAACCCATTTCTAATATATAGTAATAAAGGTCCTTATTCAGAGGTGGACACTAATAAATGTGCAACTGTGATAATATGAAAATGCTAATTTCAGCCTTCCCCATGTATACTACTAGCATGTGACAAACAGTGCAAGTCCTAACAATTTCAAAGTCTGTGGAATCTAGTCCAAAATGTTAATAATGCCTCCAAAAATACCTGATTCTTGCAACCCTTAAATTCACTATACTGTGACTATAAGTTGTAAGTGCCCCTGGAATTTGGTTATGCTGCAGAATATAATGAAAGGTTCATGTTACAATGAAGTAGGGGTGAGCGGGTTCGGATTTCTAAAATCCGAACCCCCCCGAGCCCCCCCTATCCGAGGCCGATCCGAGTCAGGCTCGACTTTTCCCGCCTGATTCGGATCTGAAATCGGGGCAAAACGCCATCATCCCGCCCTCCGGGTCTCGTTGGTTTTGGATCCTATATAAGGTACCCGCGTTGGTGCCATTATCTCACTCGGCTGTGGACAGTGAAGAGGGAGGGGGGAGTTAGGGCTGGCTGGGCTGTGTAGTGTAGTGTAGTGTAGTGCAGTGTAGTGTTGTGCTGTGCTGTGCTGCTGTTGTCCATAGGGGCTGTGTCCACTCCTTCAAAGTCCATAGGGGCTGGCAGGACTGTGTTGTGCAGTCAGTTGTCCATAGGGGCTGTGTCCACTCCAAAGTCATGTGCAGTGTCCCAGTCCTAAAGGGGTGCTGTAGTGTTTTCCAGGGGTTGCTCTGTCCATCAGGGGTGCTCCCCCCAAGTGCAAAAAAAAATAATATTTTTTCTTTGTTTGTGAATTGTGTGCACTGTGACTGCACATGCATCAACAAAGGAGCAGCACCAAGCGTGCGCCTGTGTCCCATTAGTAAAGGGCCGGCTTGCTTGTCCATTAAAGGGTGCTGTAACCCCCAAAGTACACTCCAAACAAAAAAATATATATTTTCTGTGTTTGTGAATTGTGTGCACTGTGGCTGCACGTGCATCAACAAAGGAGCAGCGCCAAGCGTGCGCCTGTGTCCCATAAGTAAAGGGCCGGCTGGCTTGTCCGTTAAAGGGTGCTGTAACCCCCAAAGTACACTCCAAACAAAATTAAAAAATATTTTCTGTTTGTGAATTGTGCGTGCAGTAGCCGCACGTGCATCAACAAAGTAGTGCCAAGCGTACACCTGTGTCATAAGTAAAGGGCCGGCTGGCTTGACCGTTAAAGGGTGCTGTAACCCCCAAAGTACACTCCAAACAAAATAAAAAAATATTTTCTGTGTTTGTGAATTGTGTGCACTGTGGCTGCACGTGTATCAACAAAGGAGCAGCGCCAAGCGTGCGCCTGTGTCCCATAAGTAAAGAGCCGGCTGGCTCATTTCTTAAAGGGTGGTGTAACCCACAAAGTGCACTAGTCTCCAGCAAAAATAAAAAAATATTTTCTGTGTTTGTGTGCGCCTTAGCCGAACATATATATCAAATCAATATAACATATATGGAGGACCAAACTTTCTCCGATAAAAATAAAAAAGTGAAAGATCAAGAACCACTTCCTCCTAGTGCTGAAGCTGCTGCCACTAGTCATGACATAGACGATAACATGCCATCAACGTTGTCTGCCAAGGCCGATGCCCAATGTCATAGTAGAGGCCACATACAATCCCAAATGACAAAGTTCAGGAAAATGACCTTTAAAAAAACATTTAAATCATCTGAAGAGAAACGTAAACTTGCCAATATGCCATTTATGACACAGAGTGGCAAGGAACAGCTAAGGTCTTTCCCTATGACTAGTGTGTGTCATAGTAGTATGACTAGCATGTTCATGACTAGTGGTTCAGCTTCACATGACGATGGAAGCCCTCCTCCCGCTAAAAAAATCAAACGAGTTAAGCTGGCAAAAGCACAGCAAATAACTGTGCGTTCTAAGAAGATATCACAAATCCCCAAGGAGAGTCCAAGTGTAGTGGTGGTTGCGATGCCTGACCTTCCCAGCACTGGACGGGAAGAGGTGGCTCTTTCCACCATTTGCACGCCCCCTGCAAGTGCTGAAAGGAGCACCCACAGTCCACTTGCTGATATGCAAATTGAAGATGTCACTGTTGAAGTACAACAGGATGAGGATACTGGTGTAGCTGGCGCTGAGGAGGAAGTTAGCGAGGAGGATTCTAATGATGATGTGGTTTGTTTAAATCAGGCTCCGGGGGAGACAGTTGTTGTCCGTGGGATGAAAAAGCCCATCACAATCATGCCTGGGCAGAAGACCAAAAATTCCACCTCTTTGGTCTGGCAATATTTCTATCCAAATCCGGACAACAACTGTCTTGCCATATGTACCATATGTAAAGGTGAAATAAGTAGGGGTAGGGACGTTAACCACCTAGGAACATCATCCCTTATACGTCACCTGCAGCGCATTCATAAAAAGTTACTGTCAAGTTCAGAAACTTTGGGTAAGACTGTAAGCAGTCCAGGGACACCTAAATCCCTTTTTCCTGTTTTATCCAAGGAATCGGTGGATGAGGAGGATGAGGACGACATCTTGCCTCCGTAGAGCCAGTTTGTGCAGGGACACATTAATTGCCAGCTTGTTTTGTGGGGGCCCAAATGAACCAATCATTTCAGCCACAGTCATGTGGCAGACCCTGGCTCTGAAATGATTGGTTTGTTAAAGTGTGCATGTCCTATTTATACAACCATAAGGGTGGGTGGGAGGGCCCAAGGACAATTCCATCTTGCTCCTCTTTTTTTTCTTTGCAGTATGTACTATTTGGGGCCTAGTTTTTCAAACTGCCATCCTGTCTGCCACTGCAGTGTCACTCCTAGATGGGCCACGTGTTTGTGCCACCCACTCGTGTCGTTTAGCATAGTCATCCAGCTACCTCTGTGCAACCTTTTGGCCATATAAACAATATTGTGAGGTGTGAGGTGTTCAGAATAGACTGGAAATGAGTGGAAATAAAGGTTATTGAGGTTAATAATTTAATAGGAACATAAAAACCAACAAATTCTGTGATTTTAGCTGTTTTTATGCTTTTTTAAAAAAAAATACAGATCCAAAACACAAAACCCAGAACCCAAAACACGGAAGGGTGGTTTTGGCAAAACCAATCCAGATCCAAAACACGAAGAAAGATCCAGATCCAAAACCAAAACACAAAACACGAAAAGTGGCCGGGGCACACCCCTACAATTAAGTGATGTTTTTTCCTGTGGTCTTGAGAATGTGCCTGAATCGCAGTTGTGTAATCGCACGCAATACAGCAATGAAATTATGCTAATGTCTTCCACCGCTCAGCCAGCACTGAGACGACCATTGCTGCTTTCTCACATTTGTAATACCTCGCAGTCCTGTGTATACATCTGTAATATCGGATAACATCGGCCCATCACGCACAATTACAGCAGGTCTGACCTGTCTCAGAAATTGCAGGTCTCATCGATCGCAGTGAGTACTCATGCTGAGTAGGCAATAGCAGTGGCTAATTTATGCACGCCCATGCAACGGCGTTCAAACGGACAGACACACCTGCATTTCTGCAACCACCCCCTGTCAACACCCCCAAACATTCACAGCCTGTCATTCACTCTGCGATGGATTACTGTCTGTGTGTGTAATCGCAATGTGGTGCATACGCATGCACAGTACGCAACTATCAGCCGAACTGTGTACGCAGTTGCAATGGCGATCCATGCTGAATAAGGCCCAAAATCTTAACCAAATATAAAACTTATATTTTTCACAAATCTCTACATAATGATTTTATTTTATTTTGGGGGTTTGGATTTTTTTTATCTAAGCCATTGGAATACTGTAGCTTTCTCTTCTATCATTTATTAAGTGCAATTCTATCTCATGAGAAGCCATAAAAGAAAATAAATATTTATTTAAATGGCATGCATGCATTTCCCACATCTGTTATATTATCCATTTCTTCCAAGTGAACAAAGAAGACTCATTCAAATGATATTATTGTGCCATAGTCATTCTATTCACTGTGTTTTCTGCTATCAAAAAGCTTCATTTTCAAATGACTCAGAAATATTTGTATAAATGTGAAATGTAAACATGCAACAGAATGAATTCTAATGGCAGGCTTTTAAACTCACTAATGTGTATTCTCGTGTTACCATATAATAACTTTCTTATATATATAATATAACCATGCAACTTAACTCCTAACATAAAGACAAAGGGCCCAATTCAGCAAGGAACGGAGTTGCTAATATGCACGTAATAGGCCGATTGTTGCGTACTGTGCATGTGTATGTATCGCAGTGCATGTGTGTGAACTAGCCATTGCGATCAGGACTGCGATCACAGTAACTATGCTGATCTATCACAGAATGATTGACAGTAAGTGCCGTTTGTGAGTCATAAAGGGGGGGTGGTCAGCAGAACGCAGGCGTGCCAGGGCATTTGAACGCCATTGCAGGGGCGTGCATAAATTAGCCACTACGATGTCCTAAGCAACCTGAGGCCTGATAGTGTGCCTGGAAGTTAGCAATTCCTGAGTAAGTTCAGGGCTTGAGCAAGTGTGCATGAGTCTGCAACGGTACTCAATTGCACCTATGTTTTCGCAGTCTTGCTAAACATTATGGATGTGTGTAAGGTAAAGTGGGCGTCCTTATGTAATCCCCCTGTTCCATAATCTTACTCTGGTACATTGGTATACTCAGAAATGTTCTACCTCCTCTCCCACTAAAGAACACATATCTTCTTCATCCCACTGGAAATGCTTACCATTGGGTACTGCAGAAAGAATTTGGATACAAGAGCTGAAATTCCTTGGAGGTAACATAGACACTTTTAAAGATGCAGTAGCACTGTCACAGAATATCTTATTCAGATGGAGATGCTGCACCTGCCATAGCGCTGGTGCAAGCTTCAATGGAGATGACTGATGGTGTGTCTAAATACTCACTGAGATGGAGTATTTAGAGAAAGGTATCTATACTTTCTCTCATTCATTGCTCTCTCATTGGTTTATGCGGACACTAAAAGCAGAAGCAAGCTATACTGTTTTCATGTGCCATAGGTTAGTGACACTCATTCCATGTCTGATACTTGTAAGACGTGGGAAAGCAGCATCTAACTAATAAGTGCACTACTATCATTTTATGACTTTTTAGTCAGTATTTAACTTCATTCTCCCAGATAGAAGGGAGGGACGCCTCCAATTTAATTTCTTCATTGGTATATATTGATCATGGTGTTCAGCTATTTTAACTATATGTGTATGTCTTTGTGTTTAAACATCTGATATGTTTTAATATTTTGCCTTATTCTATACAAGAAAATAATTCAATTCACACTTGCATTGATTTATGCCTGCATATTTGATTATTTAGCAACTATATACCCCAATATTTTTTTGGGATACACCTTAATATTATCAGGATGTATATGGCAATTGTTACTATATACTAACTCTATCTCTAGGTCATTTTTTTGACCTTATATCATTACAGACAATATTAGAGATCAATAACTATTTTGATTACTATTTTTCTTGTGTGTATTGTCTGATACTGTATAACTGTCTTTGTATATATTTGTGTGTCTGTCTTGTCGCCCCTTTTTTTGCCTAACTGTAACTATTTTAGCTTTAGCATCAATAAAAGTTATATTTTAATATTATTTTCCCATTTGCTCTAACCAGAGTGTGCCCCACAATAGGAGTTTTCTTCTTCTCTTTTTGCTTTATGTCTATGACCCTCTCTGCCTGTATGTGTGACCCTTCCTGCCTGTATGTGTGTGTATAAATGTACAGTATTTATGTATGTGTTTATGTGTGACTGTCTGTGTATGTATATGTATGTGTGACCTGTATGTGTGACCCTGCCTGTATGTGTGACCATGCCTGTTTGTGTATGTATATGTATGTATATATATATATATATATATATATATAATATGTATGTGTGACCCTGCCTGTATGTGTGTATGTATGTCGGTATGTATGTGTGACCTTGCCTGTATGTATGCTTGACCCTGCTCATATGTATGTAATATAGGGGTGAGCGGGTTCGGATTTCTGAAATCCGAACCCCCCCGAGCCCCCCCGATCTGAGGCCGATCCGAGTCATGCTCGACGTTTCCCGCCTGACTCGGATCTGAAATCGAGGCAAAACGTCATCATCCCACCTTCCGAGTCTCATGGGTTTTGGATCCTATATAAGGTACCTGCGTTGGCGCCATTTTCTCACTCAGCTGTGGACAGTGAAGAGGGAGGGTGGGAGATAGGGCTGGCTGGGCTGTGTAGTGTAGTGTAGTGCAGAGTAGTGTTGTGCTGTGCTGTGCTGCTGTTGTACACTACTTCAAAGTCCATAGGGGCTGGCTGTGTTGTGCTGTGCTGCTGTTGCTAATAGGGGCTGTGTCCACTACTTCAAAGTCCATAGGGGCTGGCTGGACTGTGTTGTGCAGTCAGTTCTCCATAGGGGCTGTGTCCACTCCAAAGTCCTGTGCAGTGTCCCAGTCCTAAAGGGGTGCTGTAGTGTTGTCCAGGGGGTGCTCTGTCCATCAGGGGTGCTCCAAGTGCTAAAAAAATAATATTTTTTGTGTGTTTGTGAATTGTGTGCGCAGTAGCCGCACGTGCATCAACAAAGAAGTGCCAAGCGTGCGCCTGTGTCATAAGTAAAGGGACGGCTGGCTTGACCGTTAAAGGGTGCTGTAACCCCCAAAGTACACTCCAGTCCAAACAAAAAAAAAAAATATTTTCTGTGTTTGTGAATTGTGTGCGCAGTAGCCGCACGTGCATCAACAAAGTAGTGCCAAGCGTGCGCCTGTGTCATAAGTAAAGGGCCGGCTGGCTTGACCGTTAAAGGGTGCTGTAACCCCCAAAGTACACTCCAGTCCAAACCAAAAAAAAAAATATTTTCTGTGTTTGTGAATTGTGTGCGCAGTAGCTGCACGTGTATCAACAAAGTAGTGCCAAGCGTGCGCCTGTGTCATAAGTAAAGGGCCAGCAGGCTTGTCCGTTAAAGGGTGCTGTAACCCCCAAAGTACACTCCAGTCCAAACCAAAAAAAGATATATTTTCTGTGATTGTGAATTGTGTGAGCAGTAGCCGCAAGTGCATCAACAAAGTAGTTCCAAGCGTGCACCTGTGTCATAAGTAAAGGGCCGGCTGGCTTGACTGTTAAAGGGTGCTGTATCCCCCAAAGTACACTCCAGTCCAAACCAAAAAAATATATATTTTCTGTGTTTGTGAATTGTGTGCGCAGTAGCCGCACGTGCATCAACAAAGTAGTGCCAAGCGTGCGCCTGTGTCATAAGTAAAGGGCCGGCTGGCTTGACCATTAAAGGGTGCTGTAACCCCCAAAGTACACTCCAGTCTAAACCAAAAAAAAAATTATTTTCTGTGTTTGTGAATTGTGTGCGCAGTAGCCGCACGTGCATCAACAAAGTAGTGCCAAGCGTGCGCCTGTGTCATTAGTAAAGTGCTGGCTGCCTTGACCGTTAAAGGGTGCTGTAACCCCCAAAGTACACTCCAGTCCAATCCAAAAAAAAAAATATTTTCTGTGTTTGTGAATTGTGTGCACTGTGGCTGCACGTGCATCAACAAAGCAGCAGCGACAAGCGTGCGCCTGTGTCCCATAAGTAAAGAGCCGGCTGGCTCATTTCTTAAAGGGTGGTGTAACCCACAAAGTGCACTACTCTCCAGCAAAAATAAAAAAATATTTTCTGTGTTTGTGTGTGCTTTAGCCGCACGTATATATCAATATAACATAAATGGAGGACCAAACTTTCTCTGATAAAAATAAAATAGGGAAAGATCAAGAACCACTTCCTCCTAGTGCTGTTGCTGCTGCTGGGAGTTTTTCATCATCCCAGAGAGGAAGTAGGAACATCACTACTTTTACTAAACAATTGACCCTCCAACAGTCCCTAGCGATGAGGATGAAGTAGGACAGCAGTCATCCTGAAGCAAAACGTATAACTGAGGCCTTGACTGCTATGTTGGTGTTAGACGTGCGTCCGGTATCCGACATTAGTGCAGTGGGATTTAGACAATTGATGGAGGTAGTGTGTCCCCGGTTCCAAATCCTGTCTAGATTCCACCTGCATCCTCAAAGCAGCAGCGACAAGCATGCATCTGTCTGTTAATGGGTGGTGACACCCTCAAAGTGTGCTACACAAACAATAAAAATATTGTTCTTTTTTTTCTGTCTTTGTGAAATGTGTGGGCTGTAGCCGCACCTGCATCCTTAAAGCAGCAGCGACAAGCGTGCGTCTGTCTGTTAAAGGGTGGTGACACCCTCAAAGTGTGCAACACAAACAATAAAAATATTATTCTTTTTTTTTCTGTCTTTGTGAAATGTGTGGGCTGTAGCCGCACCTGCATCCTTAAAGCAGCAGCGACAAGTGTGCATCTGTCTGTTAAAGGGTGGTTACACCCTCAAAGTATGCAACACAAAAAATAAAAATATTGTTCTTTTTTTTTCTGTCTTTGTGAAATGTGTGGGCTGTAGCCGCACCTGCATCCTTAAAGCAGCAGCGACAAGCGTGCGTCTGTCTGTTAAAGGGTGGTGACACCCTCAAAGTATGCAACACAAAAAATAAAAATATTGTTCTTTTTTTTTCTGTCTTTGTGAAATGTGTGGGCTGTAGCCGCACCTGCATCCTTAAAGCAGCAGCGACAAGCGTGCATCTGTCTGTTAAAGGATTACATCGGTGACAACATCCAAGAAGGCATGTCAGACATTCAGTATCTGTACTGGCAGGAAAAAGAAGCAATTTGGAGGTCCCTGTACAAACTGGCTCTATTTTACCTGAGTTGCCCCCCCTCCAGTGTGTACTCCGAAAGAGTGTTTAGTGCATCAGGGAACCTTGTCAGCAAAAGGCGTAGGAGTTTGCTTCCACAAAATGTGGAGAAGATAATGTTCATAAAATGAATTATCAACTCTTCCAGGGAGACCAGCCTCCAGAACGTACAGAGGGACCTGTGGTTGTGGATTCCAGCGGGGACGAATTAATACTCTGTGAGGATGAGGATGTACACAACACTGAAGAGGGTGAGGAATCTGTGGATGAGGAGGATGAGGACGACATCTTGCCTCCGTAGAGCCAGTTTGTGCAGGGACAGATTAATTGCCAGCTTGTTTTGTGGGGGCCCAAACGAACCAATAATTTCAGCCACAGTCGTGTGGCAGACCCTGGCACTGAAATGTTTGGTTTGTTAAAGTGTGCATGTCCTGTTTATACAACATAAGGGTAGGTGGGAGGGCCCAAGGACAATTCCATCTTGCACCTCTTTTTTTTCTTTGCATTATGTATAGTTTGGGGCCTAGTTTTTCAAACTGCCATCCTGTCTGCCACTGCAGTGCCACTCCTAGATGGACCACGTGTTTGTGCCGCCCACTCGTATCTCTTAGCATAGTCATCCATCTACCTCGATGCAACCTTTTGGACATAAAAACACTATTGTGAGGTGTGAGGTGTTCAGAATAGACTGGAAATGAGTGGAAATTAAGGTTATTGAGGTTAATAATAGCATAGGAGCAGAAAAACCCACAAATTCTGTGATTTTAGCTGTTTTTATGCTTTTTTTAAAAAAAATACAGATCCAAAACACAAAACCGAGAACCAAAAACATGGAAGGGTGGTTTTGGCAAAACCAATCCAGATCCAAAACACGAAGAAAGATCCAGATCCAAAACCAAAACACGAAAAGTGGCCGGTGCACACCCCTAATGTAATATATCGATGGCTCTAGCCATCCGTGCTGCTTTATCAAAAGGTACGAGCGAACAGCCGGTTGCCCTACACTTTGCTCAAGCAAAGCACAGTCTGGCTACTTTGCGTTACAAAATCATAGACCATGTCCCCCCAATGATTAGGGGAGGTGATAGATCTAAAAGTTTACTTCAATTAATGTCTCAATGGATCTTCAGACTTAATATCTTGTCACCATTATGTCTTAATGAACATCTGGGATTACAGTGCTTTCTTTGATAATTTGTTTATTTTTTTATTGATCTGTCATTATGATTTGTAAAACTACTCGAATCAGACATTGTAATATGAGGTTGCTTTATTCCTTCATTATATTCAGTGTATTAGTTGCTTATTTGATTATTTGTTTGTTGTATTGATGTTCATGTAGCCATTTGCCATCTTACTATATTATTTTTTCTTTCTTTATGTAATTTTGGTATTTACGATCTTGTAACGATTTTGTTACTTTGTTTCAATGGTTTCCTTGGTGACAGGTTTCTTTTCACTTTTGATGCACTGACGTCACTTTCCACTTCCGAGTGGCAGTTTGGCATCTTCACGAGGTGCTGCTATAAAGGTATTTGCTCTTTTTATGGTCTTTGTATCCTGATGAAACAACGTGAATTAAGTTCCAAAATGTTGATCATTTACAAGGGGGTCCCTTACCTGTTTTTGTGTCAGCCACTACGAGTGCCACCTGCTTGGTAAAAAAAGTAAAAAAAAAATAATTATATATATATATATATATATATATATATATATTATAACTTATATTAAGGCTGACTCAAAATACCTGCATTTCAGAGGGGGAGGCCATGGTGTTTATGGGGCTACACCTCAAAAGATATATGAGGTACCGAGCTGAAATTTGGCAGGGACAGGCTGAACTGTTGCTCGGTGCTGCAAGCCAAATTTCAGGACAAAAAAAGTAAAACATGAGAATTTGGGAGTTGTCTAAATTTCCAACTGTCAGTTTTTTCTGACACTGTCAGTTAGGACCACTTTTCTGCTGTAGTCTATGGGGGATTTTTGGGAAGGTATAATAGGAGTTTAGAGAATGGTTGCTGAAAGCCATGTTGTGTGCAATGATTTTATATATGTATCAGGCAAAATATAATTGCTAGATATTAGAAGGTGGTAAGACTTTGCATAATGTGTTTCTGTCAGAAAGAAGCAAAGGTCACTGTTTAGTTATGTGACCAGACCAGGCATACTAATCCTGAGTCAACATATTGTTACCTTCAGATTATCTGAGTACATACATGATAAACACCCCTCATAAATAGTTGTTCTAACAATTATAATTGAGGTAACAGTGACCCCTACTGTCTATTAATATTTATCTATATTTCCAAAGATGACCTTTATACTTGTTAAATGCTTATGTAGGGGGTTTTTTCTTAGAGAACAGCCTATATAAGATGTCATTTGTCAGTATACAATCAGCCTATGCCTAAGCCTACGCCTATGCTCAATGTATTGGAGAGGTGTTGGAGAGGCTCCTGGGAATGAAACATTTATGTTCTGAGTAGATGATCTGCCAAGCAAGTTAAGTGTATATTATACTTTACTCTTTTTCTTTTACTTTGTAATAAATGTCTTTTTAACTGATATTTGTTGTGATATTAACATCTTTGTATCCAAAGAATCTTATCTCGTTCCACCAAGAACAGAAGGCATAAGTCAGGGTAGGGGTCAAATTTAGACTTGGGGTTTGTTTTATTAGGTAGCTCTTGTTTCAGGGTAGGGATTTTGGTGTTCAGGTAATTGAGAAAGTTACAGTTTTTAAACTGCTACCTCACAATTGTACCATTATAAAGATAGGAAGCTTCAACCAGCAGAGCGGTGTACTCAAAGTGGCCGATGTCATCATCCTGCCTCCTCGGCTGGCTTATATAAGTCAGTGCGAGGCAGCGTCATGGCAGTCCAATGGCAGGGAGGCAGTGGAGAAGAGCTGCCTAAGAAAGAAGATGCAGGGGAAGTGCTGGATGGGTGGTGCCCTGCAGGTGAAGATGCCGTGGAAGTCCTGGGGGAGGCGGCAGCCACCTAAAAGAGCTTAAAGGCGGCCACCTACAGGGTGAAGGTGCAGGAAAATAAGATATTACAACAAGCTGTGTTCTTTATTTTAATATTTAATATACAGGGGTACTAAGGTATTAGCAGGCCCTTAATCCACCGCTTGCTGGTACTTGTTTCTCTCCTAGTACCAGCATGTGGGGAAGGCTTGCTGGGACTTGTAGTCCTACTGCAAAAGACAATATTTTAACTTTCATATACACCACACTACACTATCAACCAGCACCCACCAGCCAGGGGTGCCGGGGATAGCCCCAGGCTTTCAGTCTGGGCTATCAGACCCTTTATGAGGTCACCAACTCCACAGAGATCCCCTTCCTGGGCTGACTTGGTGAATGGGCTCTCCTGGCTGTGACATTACCTCCCTTCAAGAAAACGTTTGGTGCTGGTTCTGGAATTTTTTTTTCCATATACTTTTATTAATTTTTTAACACAGGTACTCACTGATCCATCCATGCATCTGTGTGGTATTGATTTTTTTTTCAGATGCAAGCCACACGGATTGCACTGATCTGTGCATGCATCTCTGACTCATTTATTTTACACAGATGCCTGTATCACAGATCTCACTAATCTGTGTATGCAGTCAGCTATTTTTAGATCTTGCAAGATAGTTCTTAAGTCAAAATGTGCTGTACGATTTCATATCCTGGAGTGCCAGGGAATGTTCAAGGGAAATCATTCATGATATCACATGAGCACATCGGTCCATGTGTAGGGGCCTTAAAAAGCTTTTCTGGGCTGGGACCATCAGTGCCATGGAGTCTTTCTGTCCCCCACTGCTGAACCTGTGCACTGCCCCAGTGTTGCAACTGCTCTGACCCCCGCTACTGCCCCTGTGTACTGTCCCACTGCTGACACTGCCCAGCATGTCTGCAGTCGGCCACCTCAGCCGTCTCTCCCTCTTCACTCCTGAAACACCTCCTGTGTGCTGTCCCCTCCACCACCAGCGCTAGTGTACCATTTTCTTGCCCTTCTTCCTGCAGGTGGCCTGGTTTGCTGCTCCTGTCCCTGATAGTTAAAAAACTATATAAAAAAACCTTACGGTTTCACATGTCCTATTAAAGCTTCTTAGACATGATCTGAAATTTCACAAAACCAACTGAATTTCTGCCATTCAAAATTAATAAAGCAATAAAATTCTGATCACTAAGGCTGACACCTTAATGGATGTATTCTTTGTGCAATACAGATATGGTACAGTATGCCATCACACACTGTTGCTAAATGCAGATTGCTGTCACTGGCAAAATGGTTGATCTGTTAATTCACAGAAGTATGTGTTCATTGGAATACACACATACAGTATATGCAACACCTCCACCCTCTGGGTGTTCTTCACCATGTAGAAAGTAGATGGATAGCTACAGACATTACACCCAGAGGGTGTGAACATTGATCCCTAGTCACAGAGGGGTAAAAGGAAAAGCAAAACCAAGGTAATTGGACAATCAGCATCCACTGTGTCAACTCATGAAATATAATACCCAATGATAGGTCCCCCCATATGGGAACTAATAGGGCAGAACCAGTGAAGATCCTATAAAGCAATTAGTAAGTGGAGGAGAAGGTCACATATAGGAGCATATCAGGAGAAGTCACAAACACTCAATACATCACCTGCGGCCACTTTAGTTAGAAACAGTTGATATGCATTCACCCCATATATATTAATAGTGACAACAAGTAAGTCAATATCAATATATTCAGTAACAATTAGTATATAACACATGAACACATGAAAATACTACTCACTTAATATATGTAGCATGATTAAGTGATCCATAAATATAAGTGTACCCACCAGACTCCAAAGACTGATCACTATGGATACCACTTTGAACGAGTCACACATAGCGGAATAGCTGTAACCTATAAGAAATATATAGGCTTTGGACTATCCAAAGATGGCAGCCACCATATGAAAGAAATATAATTGAACAGTAGAGGGCTTTGTGTAAAGGGGACAATGGAATGATCAGCTAGAAGCCCAATACACACAAGACAGTCTACTGTCTGTTAGATGACTCAATGCATGCCCAACATAACCCCAGCGGGATGATGTAGACACGCATGATGATGGGAGGACCCGGAAGTATGGCCCAAGAATTGCCGCAAATGGGGAGTGGACAGTAAACACACTTCAGAATAAAAAGGACAGTAAGAGGACAAATAGGTAATTCACTCTTGAAAAAGTCCTAACTAGGGATGAAATGCATTGGGAGAAGCTACATTAATGATTATTTTTATACTTTGATTTTATGGATTTTTGGTATATCAGATGCAATTGCCAATTGTTAACTTGAGGTATTAAAATACTTATCAGCAAGTTTGCCTCTTGTACATTAGTACACATCTATCCTACACAGACATCCTAATGGTTAGTAGATTCCATCTTACCTAACTGCAGAGGAGGGACACACTGCACCATCTGGCAACACCTGGAAAATCCAGATTCTTGTCCAAACAGTACTATGCCTACAGTCTTTGCCCACCTATTTGGTGAGACTGGACATTGTATTATTAGACTTGACAAGTCACAGCCTAAAGTTATTGCACACCGGACTGACGCAGTTAGAACAATATGGCCAATATTTAAAATACACACTTTTTGTGGCACAATAACTCCTAAATTTAATCTGACCTATATTATGGAGTCACACTTATTTGATACATACATTGAGTCTAACCCACACACTAGTTATAACTTTCATACCTATAAAATAATTAGCGATATCATAGAGCGCCCCCCTTCTATATATATATTGAAACCATGAAAGACATGGAGATGTCCGGCCTGTCATATAATGAAGACAAATATGACATGCCTGCTAAAATATGCCGCACTACTGCGAGCAAGCTCTCTTGCATATTCAGGTCCCAGAGAAAGGCCAGCATGAATTGCTGCAAGCTCTTACCTGTCTGAGCCTCCAAAAGCCAGAAGCACTCCCATGCAAGCCAACCCACCTGTTAACAATGCAATGTACTGGGGCAATGGCCCACAATGCTAATTTCTCCATGCTGACCTGATCATCTTTCAAGCATAAGAAGGACATGGGTCACCAGACAGTTCTGCCTAAGGGGCTAATTCCCTAAACCGATGCCAGTCAAACCGTGACTGTGCATCCAAAATCCCTTTTTATATCCCCATGCACATGCCTGGCAACAAAATGGATATTAAGCAGTAGGCAACGTAGAATGTGTTGCGGGAACAAAATTAACAACTGGAAGAGAAGACACACTCTGACGATTAGTCTTCTGCACTACACCCAGGTTGTTGCACCAGAAAATGATACTAGTGTTGCTCAAATGATCCCCCCACAGCTCTAAAGAAACCACAATGGGAAAAAGTTCAAGAAAGAGCATGTTCTTAGTAAAACATTTTGCAGCCCAGGTCCATGGCCAAGGTGCAGTACACCACAGACCATTGAGGTAAGCTCCAAAGCCAGTCATGCCAGCAGTGTCAGTAAAGAGCTGCAGCTGTAGGTTACTGCAGGATGGGGTGGGCCAGATACCAACATGGTTGAAATGGGAGAGGAACACATTCCAAATCTGTAAGTCACATTTAATCTCAGCTGATAAACAAACAAAAGAATCCAGTGACAAGGTAGAATTAGTGTCAGACAAGCTGTTGTCCACTGAGATGAAATGCTCAGAAGATGACTTCCTGTTGAGCAAGGTATTCATTAATTCAAACAAGCCTTCATCATTTATCTTAGTCCCAAAGCTCTTTGCTTTCTCTTGTTTGGACTCTCCACCATCATGGCCCATGATAAGGTAATTGATCTTACTGCTAATATTATAAAAACTTTGCCTCCATAGTTTTCTCCAGGGGCATGAAACTTGAAGACCCCTCCTGGTGCATGACACTTGAAACCCCTATTGGGGTATAACACCTGAAGACTTCTCCTGAAGTATAACACTTAAAGACCCCTCCTGGGGCATGACACTTGAAAACTCCTTCTGGGGAAAGACTCTTGAAGACCCCTCCTGGGGCATGAAACTTGAAAACCCTTTCTCGAGAATAGCATTTGGAATCCCCTTCTGGGGAAAGACACTGGAAGACCCTTACTGGAGCATGAAACTTGAAACCCCCTCCTGGGTTACACCAGATGACCCCTCCTGGGGTATAACATCTGAAAAACCCTCCAGGGTATAACACCAGAAGACTCCACCTGGGGTATGACACTCGAAATCCTCTCCTGGGGTGCGAAACTTGAATCCCCGTCTTGGGCTACTAAATTAGAAACACCCTTCTGGGGCACAAAACTTGAATTAGAAGAAATAACAGATAATCCTTCCTGTACTCAAATTTTGTCAGTAGTTAGAATGGTGGCCAACTGGCACTGAGGGCTTAAACATGTATCTTGGAGATGACAAGACAGGTTTTGGTCCAAAAACCTCCTCTGGAGTTGCTGAATCAACTGCACTCTCTCAAGGTGCAGAGGGAAATGTCTTACAAAGTGGAGGAGAATCTGGGCTGAGAGTGGAACCCACATCATATGAATTTAATCCGGAACAACCGGAACATGATGTCTCTTAATTTTAGGGTGTTGGAATATTCTCCCTAAATTCCCTAGTCAAGAGTAGAATCATCTTGTAACAGGACCCTCATCTAAAACTTTAACCTTTTTTTGTATGGTAGACATTACCCCTTTGCTGAAGCTGAAAGAACTGAAGCTGCAGATGACATTGGTCACGGACATTGGAAGTCTTATTCTTGTTACCATCTCTCGGTTGGTGAAGGAGTCACTCCTTTATAAAGTGATCAGCACTTCCACAGTATAAACAGGGTTGTAACTACAGGTGCCACTGACGTTCAGCCTCAGTAAGCTTAGGGCATAGGTAACTGCAATGTCTCACCTTGTCTTGCTTCAAATAAGTTTTGGTTAACTCAGGGGCAGCACCAGAAAAATTTAGGGAGAAAACTTTGAAGCTGTTCTAGAAGTTGATAAAAAAAACAGTTAGAGGTTGGTTATTACACTCAGAAATAAATTATTCGGTAGAAGTTGATGATACTCGAAAATGAGTCTCTGGAGAAGTAGACACAAGAGGTTTTACAGTCAGAACTTGAGACAGAAATGGAGTCAAAGTATCAAGAACTGAATGAATGATTTTTAGTTAAGTGAAAACTTATTGCATTTGTTGTCCTATGAGTTGCTGGGCTGGTTCATGTGCAGCTTTACAGAGGAGTAGGTCTTGATAAACCACTTTAACCTTGAACCCGGTGGCTTGCATGTTTTACACTGTTCAAACTCTCAAGGTCCACTACAAGAGATTCCTCAGTTTAAGGACTGGGAGCTGGAGGGTTAGGGTGGCTAGGATGCAACTGATGGGGTGTCAAATAAAAATGTTGTCTCTACTGGTCAAAACCAGGTGTTGGCTTGACCTGACCAGTGTCGCGGAGTCTAACCCACTTGGTGGTCTTCACCAGTGACCCCTCCTATTGGGATTTGGGTTTCAAAGCACCAAGTGAGCAGGTTGTGGCCCTCTGGCCAGGTACCTGGGAGTGACGAGGAGACAGGGAGAATAGCGGGAATGAATACACAGGATAATGAATGTAAAGAATACTGTGAGTTAATACACTGGACTACAAAGAAGGGAACTTGAAATGAGAGAACACTGGAGATCCCAGCAGGGGCTTGCACTAGAGAGTATATCTGATGATCTCGATACAGGACTGTATAGAAGAGCAGCACTAGGAGTCAGTACATGAAAGCTGGTGATCTAGACACAGGCACATGTACAGGAGAATAACACTTGGAATCAGTGCACAGATGCTGTACTAGGTACACACACTGGTGATCTAGATGCAGGCACGGACACAGGAGAATGACACTTGAAGTCAGTACACAGATAATGTACTGATTACACATGCTGGTGATTCAGACACAGGCACAGACACATGAGAATGACACTTGGAATCAGTTCACAGGAGCAGAACTAAGGGCCTGATTCAGGTTTGTTCGCAAGGCTGCATTTGCACGCACCCGCCTCGCTGCAAAAACTTGCTAATGAATGCATTCACATGGCAAACGCAGCTCTATACCAAGACACCCACCACTGTATAAAACCGCCCACTTCCCATTACATGCATCCGCAAATCAGCAAAAACATCAGTAACTTCGAGTAACATCAGAATCATCTGCACAGTTGTGGTTGACCTGACCCTGCCGCACAAACTGCTAAACTTCCTTTCACCATCTAGACTTCTGCCAGCGTATGCTATCGCAGGGGCTTAATTACTGTATGCACGCCCTGTAACAGAGTTTAAATGCCCAGGCACACCTGCGTTTCTCTGACCACCCCCCTTCACCACCCTGAAATGGTCACTTCTTGTCAATTACCATGTGATGACTCTGCATGCTCACTGTAATAGCTTCCCAATGGCAGTGGCCAGTTCGCACATGTGCACAGCATCTTATACACATGAGTAGAAAGCAAACATTGGCTGGCTGTGTGCGATGCAGCCTTGCGATCCAACCTGAATCAGGCCCTGAGTACACATGCTGGTAATTCAGACACAGACACAAGTAGAGAAGAATGACACTTGGAGTCAGTACACAGATGCTGTACTGAGTACACACGCTGTCGATTCAGACGCAGGCACAGGAGATTTATAACTAGAGTTTCAGCAGACACACACAGGTTCTGAGTTAAACATTGGAGAAGTCTGAAACTGATTAGTGCTGAAGTTGTTAACTAGAGTAGCACATTGACAAGTACAGAAGAAATCACTGGAGAAGTCTGATGTTGACTAGCACTGGGAGAAGTCACTATAAATAGATAGCAAAAAGCCAGGAGTGAATCCAGACACAAGGATATAATGGGTAGTAAGGAACATGAAAGCTGGAAACAGCTGGAATTCACTGGGAGTAGTGAAGTTGAAAGCAGCTTCCTGTTACTGGAGTCAGACTAAATACCCTTATGTAGTTGGTCATTAGATCAGAAGATCAGCTGAGTGACTGCAGGACTACCATTGGGAGAGACTAGTCTAGGTTTAGGTGATATAGACCAACATGGCTGCACCCATGCCCACCACCACGGGAACCAGGATGCATGCACAGAAGCCCATGCAGACCCTGGGGAAAATATTCAGCCCACCACTCACCTCCACCCCCAGCAACTGAACACCTAAGCTCAAGGATGCCGGCGCAGTGCTGAGTAGTGCCTGATCCTGCAAATGTCCCATGGTGAGCGATGGGGGCCCCCCAAAAGGGAGTGTGCATTTGACTAGGGGCAGGTACTGAAGGGGTGGGGGCTGGCTGAGTCAACTCCAGCCAAACCTACACATCATTGCAGAAAAAATCGAAGATCGAGCATCCCGACTGTTTACGTCAGAACTCCTCGTCATAAGTCCGTCAGGAAGTTAATCATGGAAATTAACATAGAATGCATTAATTGGTGATATCTAATGACAATTAAATGTTCCTTAAGGTGGTATTCCAAATAGTATTCTGCAAATATAAAGAAACCCGCCTGCAAATTATATGAGCAATACCTCCACTTTGCTTAACCGCCCTAAACCCTTTTTAGTCAGGGTAAAAACAATGTATTTTCCCTTGTGAATCCTGTCACAAACCCTCTGACGCAGCTTTCTAAGCACTGCCGTGTTGTCAGAGTGCACTACTCCACCCTTAGATGCCTCTGGGGAAACCAAACTGTTGTCACTAGATGAGATTGACCACCTGGGTCAACGACAAGAATGATGATGGTGGTGACATGACTGTTCTCTGCCTCTTTCCCAAAAGCTATCATTATCAGAGCTGGATGAAGAGGATGAGGAACCCACTCACTT
Organism: Taudactylus pleione; assembly: GCA_031769625.1. NCBI lineage: Eukaryota > Metazoa > Chordata > Amphibia > Anura > Myobatrachidae > Taudactylus > Taudactylus pleione. The sequence continues at coordinate 40,125,229 of JAUIMM010000040.1, read as the reverse complement.
ACTACCCTTTTGAGCAGACACAATGAACTCACCAGGAGTACCAGAACAGGCACCATCAGCCAACACATTGCTGGCCGCAGCAGGCTCATCCGCTACTGCCATCAAAAGGGTACCAGTTGGAACAGCAGCAACACTGGCTGACTTAGGGAATGCAAAAGACACAACAGGAATAGATGTACTGATACAGGAGAAAGGGGAAATGGGGACCTGTACACCCAGTGCAGTGAGAAGCTGGACAGCCAGTGGGCCCAGCTGCACCAGAACCTGAATGGGAGCGGGGATGACAACTGGGCTGCAGGTGCACCAGGAGAGACCACTGACACTTATAACAGAGCGGTCAATGTGCTAGCCAGATATGCCAGCATACATAGGGCAGTTAATACCTCAAGAGAATCCAGGGAACTCGGTAACACCACAGGAGCTATCAGGAGCGATGTAGGTGGAACCACAGCAGCTACATTGGACAGCAACCTATGGAGCAACCAAGTCCACTGCTGGAACAACCAATGCAGGGGAGAAATCCTGACTGCCAACACAGGCACAGATGGGCTGACTCCTTGTTCTGATGCCAATGCAGCAGCCCACCTGGACAAAGGGGTCCTACTGTAACTCTGCTATTTGTCTGCACACCAACTTTCACTCTAGCTATTACAGGGGCATAGTTAACTACATTTGCAGAGACCCCCATCACCTAGGGTAACAGGCACAAACCCAGCCCGACCAATAGCAGTCCCATCTGGGGCTCACTAATATAACAGCTGCTTATGATGCAGGGCACAGATGGGGCAGTCTGGGGCACCTGGGAGGGCTGAATACAATGCCTGGAGCAGTCAGTAACAGCCCCCTTCATCAAAATGGCAATCACGACTCGTGGCAAAGCTATGCCACCTCTGCAGGCCTGAATCACAGGCAAGTGACTGCCTGCAACTTGACCTCCCATCAACCTGATCAGCAGTAGCAGCAACTGCTGCCCACCACTAATAAACTACCTTGTATGTGGAGCCAGTGACAACATGCCCAGCTGTAGCTCTGCCTCATGGCACAGCCACCGCCCCATGCCTTTCCTGTTCCGGGGCACGACAGCTGTGATAGGCAGTTGAAAGGGAAGTAGGAGCAGCGGATAGAGCTGCCCACCTCTCACCACTAAGACAAAAGCAGGGCTGATGATCATGGCCACAGCGGCGGCACTACCCAGCTGTGCACACGCAGTCTCCTCCTTAGACCTAGTACACGCTGTAGGCCGCGGAAGAGTGCAAAGTGGGATCCTGCAGCCACAGTGCTCTCCAGTAATAAATACACAGCCAGCCGGGCAGGGGGGGAATGCAGAGCAGGGAAAGAAAGGAAAGGAATGACAAGATTGAGGAGGAAGATAAAAGAACAGTAGCAGTGAAAGAAACAGGAGAAGGAAAAGGCAATAGAAGAGTATTATTGAAGGAGATTTAGAACAAATGACAAAATGTACTTCTTTGTCCTGGAAAAAAACTGGAACAAAGAGGTAAATTCCTATGGTTCTCTCCACTAAGGGCCTTATTTACTGTGGAACGCAACTGTGAATACAATAGCACACAGTTCAACTGCGATAGTATGCTAATCCATACGCAATGCAATCTCAGCACAACATAAGGATGCCCACTTTACCTTACACACATCCTTAATGTTTAGCAAGAGTGCAAAACCATCGGTGAAATCGAGTACCATCGCAGCCTCATGCACACTTCCACAAGCCCTGACCATACTCAGAAATTGCTAACTTCCATGCATGCTATCAAGCCTCAGGCTGCGTAGGCCATCGCAGTGGATAATTTATGCACAACTGTGCAACGGCATTGAAACACACTGGTCCATCTTCGTTCTCCTGACCACCCCTCCTTTACCACCCACAAATGGCACTTCCTGTCAATCACTCTGCAATGGATCTGCATGGTCATTGCAATCGCAGTCTCGATCACAATAGCTAGTTCCCGCACGTGCACTGCGATGCATGCACAGTACGCAACAATCGGCTGATTGTGAGCATATTAGTAACTGCGTTCCTCTCAGAATCAGCCACTAAATACACCTAAAACCACTCCATTGGCTACCTATAAAAACTTAACTTAATAGGGGCAATAACCAGCACATTATTAGAGAAGCAACACTCAAAACACTTGTGGTTTAATGTCCCTCATGCTTAATTGTCAGCTTTCAGGCTAACTATTCACTTTCTACTAAAGGCCCTCATACATCAGCAATAGATTGCAGCAATTGTGCAATTTGCAATCGATTGTGTATAAAATTCATTCTCTTTCTCAATCAATTGTGGCAATTCTGCAATCGATTGAAAAAGGGAAAGATTTTTATACACAATCGATTGCAAATTGCACGAATACTGCAATCAATTGCTGATGTATGGGGCCTATAGTCACACACAATTTTAAGGGCACAGATATATAAAATTGCCTTTTTTAGTCAACTACTTGAGGCTGGTGTTATAAAATCTCTTTACAGGGACGTAGGGCCTGATTCAGAGTTGGGATTAGAGTAAAGGCCCATATACATCAGCAATTGAGCAATTTGCAATCGATTGTGTATAAATATATTTCCCTTTTTCAATCGATTGTGGCAATTCTGCAATCTGCAATCGATTGAAAAAGGGAAAGATTTTTATACACAATCGATTGCTGATGTATGAGGGCCTTAAGAAAGAGCAAGTCACTGTGCATCTTGGTAATACCATGCTGCACTGCAGGTAGGGTCAGATGTAAAATGTGCAGAGAGAATTAGATTTGGGAGGAGTCTGTCCAAAATGAAATCTAATTTGCAGTGTAAAAATAAAGCTGTCCAGCATTTGTGGGCTACATGTTAACCAGTATTTACCCCACATGCAAAAAAATATATGTATTTGCTCTCCTTACATTGCAACATGGTATATCCAGGTACAGAGGCCCCGATTCAACAAGGAATGCACACTATCAGACACACGCACTCAGCCGCTACGATAATATGCTAATCAATGCATACGCACAGAGGGGGTAATTCAGACCCGGCGAAGCGGGTCAATGTTGCCCCACTGCGCATGCGCATGACCGAGGGAGCTCCGTCGTGTGCATGCGGGAGACCCGGATAGCGACGGGCTCTCCGTTGCTCTGGGTCTCGCACTAAAGGGGGCGTGCTGTTGATGTTGATTGACAGCATGGCCCCTTTGCTGGGCGTGCCAGGGGCGTGGCTGCCAGACGGAGGCGTTCCCATGGGAACGCATACCATCTGAAGCCGGCCTGACTGACATCACTAGTGATGTCAGTGGGAGTGATTTTGGCACTGATAGAGCCAAAACAACTCCAGGGCTTGCAGTAGCGAGACCCTACCGCAGGGTCTCCATCGCAAGCCCGATGGTCACGCTGGTCTTGACCATCGCGACCATCATCATGGACGCTCGCATAAGCTGTGGGACGCTCCATTTTCATGGAGGAGGGCCCTGATTCACAGGGAGCACTCTGGTCAGAGCGATCGGCTCTGAATCAGGCCCAGAGACCACAGCACAAGAAGCAGACTCAAAGACCAAAAGATAGAAAAAAGATGTGCCATACATATAACCTAAAATTATTATTATTATTATTATTATTATTATTATTATTATTAGTATTATTATTATTAGTATTAGTAGTAGTAGTAGTAATAGTAGTTATATCATCAGAATAGATTTGTAAGGCAGCACCTATCTCCTTAACACTGGACAGTAAGGAAAATATAAAGTGCATATATATAGATAACATAAATGTTGACATTAAAAGAAAGGATATGTGTGCCATGCTGAAGACAAAGCCTACATGCTAATTGAAAGAGGGCAAAACTGTAACATGCAGTGTGAATACGGCTCATAGTGGAGATTGTTGCAGTTGTGGGTGTGCATTACTGTGGGCGGTATAGGCTGGAGTAGGGAAAACTTTATTAAAAGAGATTGGTTTAGAAAGATTTGAAGACACTCCTAGGGGTATATTTACTAAAGTATGGGTTTATAGAAGTGAAGGTGTTGCCCATAGCAACCAATCAGATTCTTGATATTATCTTCTAGAAGGTGCTAGATAAGTGATAAGTAAAATCTGATTGTTTGCTATGAACAACTCCTCCACTTCTATAGATCCACACTTTAGTAAATATACTCCTAGGAGTGCCTGCTTGTGTGTTTCTAGGGATTTCCACAAGTGTGTAGGGGCATGGAAGATGTTTTGTAGGCAGGAGTAAGAGGGGTTACCAGAGGCCAAGTGAGATGCAAGACAGAAGTAGATCTAATTAGGCAATAGGGAGGGTATTTTGAAATATGATTTTAGATGTATGAAGGTATGATGTTGTTAAAGGCTTTGTAGTTAATGGTGAGTAATTTGATTGAATTCTATAGTATACAATAAAGACACCGGGAACCTGGGTAGGGATTTACAGAGGTTTAAAGCAGCTGTGAAGTACCAAGAAAGAAAGATAAGTCTTGTGGTATCCAAATGTACAGTAAAAGTGACAGTGAGTATGTGACAGAGGTAGCAATACTAAATGAGCAGTTTAATATATAGAAATTTAATCAGGAAATGACTGTGTCGCAAAGACCATTGGAGTATTTGGGGCTTAGGAAAAAAGGGGGAGGTCCATGAAAATGAGCTTAGTGATGTACACCATACATTGTTGAAAGTATATCATTGAAACCTTCTGGAAGTATAGTCCCAATGATAATTTAAGCACAATTGCAGAGGGTTGAGAATGTAAAGAGAGACTAAACAGAACAGGGAGTAGTGGACACTCTACTAATCACACTTCCGGCATTCACAGAAAAATATAAATATAAATTTACCTACAGCAAGTGAAGGAAGTTGTGATATTCCTTATTATAGAGAAACAGGAAATCACTGCACTAGGTAAATTTGCTGTAATAAAATAAATATAAAGGTTTGCTCAATAGTAAGAAAACTTTGAGGCTCAAATGTTTATGAAGCATGTACATTTTTTTTAAATATTTACAAATGTATAATTTTAATATAAGTAGTTGCAAAGCAACTGTTTACTGTTCTGGGATTAATCTCTTTTCAATCTCCTTAATGCATCTGGCCCTGATTCAGAGCCGGACGCTCTGACAGAGCGCTCGCTCTGAATCAGGGCCAGCCCTGTTACTTTTTGGAGCAGCCTCCTGGCCGCTCGCATAGCTGTGGGTGACCACCCACAGCTATAGCGAGCGGCCAAAATTATGGTCGCGATGGTCAAGACCATCGTGACCATCGGGCTTGCGACGAGACCCTAAGGTAGGGTCTTGTCTGCCGCAAGTCCTGGAGTGCTTTTAGCTCTATCACTTGGGCAACATCGACCCACTTGCAAGTGCTCAGTGCTCGCGAGAGAGTCTGAATCAGGCCCTCTGTTTGGAGTACTTAATGCACGTGAATACCTGCAACATTGTTGATCATTAGATCAATCACATTAGGATTCTTGTTACAATGTTAAAGTGTATCAATTTCAATTTAGGATACTGCCAACATGTGTGTGTGTTTTCATGAATACTTATATTAAAATTGTACATTAGTACATATTGGGTGAGTCAAAAAGTATCTGCACTTTTGTTATATTAAAACTTCTGTTTGCCGCACTGTCTTATCAATGGTTTCTGTACTTGGTCGCGGTATTCCCAGTCAGTTTGAACAAGTTACATCAGTTCATTTGTGACTGCAGTGCAAGAAAAATGGCTGCCCCACTTGTGATTTGCACGAAAGAAGAGCAGCATGCAGCAATTCTTTTTTTGTGGTCTGAGGGTGTGTCTGGTGACGATATTTATCGAAGACTTTATGCACAGTATGGAGAAAGTGTTTTGTCACAAAGAAGTGTGTATGAATGGATAGATAAGTTCAAAGAAGATCGCATAAGTGTCAGCCATGAAGAAGGAGCTGGATGCCTGTCCACATCCACGACTGATAAGAACATTGAGAGTGCACCTGAACTGATTCTGTTGGATAGATGAGTGACAGTGGATTATGTTGCAAATCATTTGCAAATCAGTCATGGCTCTACTTATGCAATAATCCACAACAGATTTGGGTTTTGAAAGGCTTGTGCATGCTGGGTACCGAAACAACTCAAGGAAGAGCACAAGAGCACAAACAGAAGCATTTGGACATCTGCAAACAAAATTTTGACCAATACTCTAAGGAAGATGAAAGTTTCTTAAATAGATTCATCACTGGTGATGAGACATGGATTCATCACTATGAGTTTGAGAGCAAACAGCAGAAATATAGAATAGAAACATCCTCAATTGCCGACCAACAAAATTCAAAAGTCAACCATCAGCTGGAAAATTGATGCTTACAGTTTTCTGGGATTCTCAAGGGCCAGTGTTGGAACATTATCAGGTGAAAGGTTTAACAATCAACAGTGCTAAATACAGTGAGATGCACACTGAAGAGCTGAAGCCTAAAATTCATACAAAACACAGAAGATTGCTATCCAAGGGTGTTATATTGTTGCATGATAAAACACATACTGTCAACACTGTCCAAAAACTTCGTTATGAGGTGAGTAAAGCATCCTCCCTATAGTACTGATTTTGCCACATCAGGCTATCACCTGTTTGGTTACCTGAAAGAAGCCCTAAGAGGATGAAGATTCACATCTGATGAAGAGGTGAAGACAGCAGTGCATTCATGGCTTGCAGCTCAGCCTAACACATTTTTTTACTGAGGGAATACAAAAGGTTGTTGACAGAAGGACATACTGTATTGAAAAGCAGGGAGATACTGTTGAAAAATAATGTATTTGTCTTTTCTGAAAGTTGATTTAAAAAAATCTACAATTAGGGGTAAATTTACTAAGAATCGAGTCTGGGAGAGTTTGCTTTTTTTTCAACTCGATTAGTTTCACCTAAAATCGGGTGATTTGAAGCTCCTGAAACTCGCAAATTTACAAAGAAGGGAGTTTAGCTGAGAGTGAGATGGCCGATGGTGAAGCAGAACTAGATTTCTCTGCCAAGTAGCAGGTTTTGCAGGAGATTTCTCCCCCGAGTAGCAGGTTTTGCAGGAGATGACTCACCAGAGATTGCAGTGTCTTCACTATGCAAAACTCTCCCGAGCAAGCAGCCTGCACATATCAGTGAGATATGTGTAAGCTGCTTGTGTTGTACATGTGAAAAAAGGGTTCAAAGTTTTTTAAAAAATTACATAGGGCCCCCCCCTGTTAAGCTTAACCAGCCCCTGGCTTGCCAGCCTGTAATGGTTTCTAAAATTATGGAGAACAAAATGTGTAGGGTTCCATCGTAATTTAGAAACCAACACCAGGTGGCAGGGCCAGTCCTGGTTTAAAATATAGGGGGGAAATATCGCCTAGGGTCCCCCCTATATTTAAAACCAGCACCAGACCCAAAATGGCTGCGGGGCCAAGGCATAATCAGGGGAGGTGGGAACCCCCCCAAAAAGGGGTCCCCCCTCTCCCTTAACCCCAGGCTTGGTCTGAAGCCCGGGACTCTTCCCTGCACCCCTGGAGTTTTGGTTATGGGGGTAATAAAGTGGGGAAAATTAAGTAAACTATTGCATTTTACAGTGGGACTACAGGTGCCAGCATGCCTGCCCTTTGGCACTCGTGGAACTACAAGATGGGCAGCACCTGTACCCCCACTGTAAAATAAATAGCTCAAGAAAGACAAAACACACACACCATGATTAGTTAAGCTTTATTACATATACCTACCCATTCACACATATATTCAGCAGCTAAATATATAAGACAATGAGAGTCAAGATCACTGGATCCAGCTGCTGAATACAGGAGATGGTACAGTAGTTCAGTAGATCCTTAAACAGCCTTATTTTTGGTGTGATGTCAATCTTCAGAACTGCTACTACTGTGTAATTTCTAATATTAACCACAAAGGTTGATGCTTTATGTCTGTGAGAAAAAGTGGGAAGTAGAGTATAGAGATGATGTCCTGTAATATGCTGCTACTTTCATGATGATACTCTTGTCTATCTTCAGAAAAATATTACAGTAGTTATAGATGTGTCTTCATACCCCTATTTTTTGTGCCATATGGTGCAACTTAGATGATCTGCCATGGGAAGCGATTCCCATGTTTGAGTACTTTTTATCAAACTTTGCATCTTACTTTGCTAATAGTGTACTAAAGGCATAGTTCAGAGATGGACCCAATGTCGATGTTTGCACAGTTGAGCAATGTTTTGCTCTCTGTATTTGCAAAAAAGTCCAGAGATCCATTACAGCTCCCCCTTGAAAACCAAGTGTTCCATGCCATTTACAATTGTTTATTCCATTGCTAACACTTGAAAAGGGGTTTACGATCCCTGGACATTTCAGGGTGGAAACTCAGAGGTGATATGGGTGTGTTATGATAATGTCACAGGAGTTTCTCTGATTACTGCTGCCTTCTCAATCTCAAATTCACAGCTCAAGATGCCTTGATTAGTTGGATTAGAGGAGAGTAGCTAGAGTAGACCCTAGGCTACCGTAAAGTTTGAGGTTGCTTCATTATAGTGTTTACAATCTACATTGCAAATGCACAAACCATCAAGCACAAAGGAAGACTGAGAATTAGCATTTGCATATTCCCACAACTGCTATTGCAAGAGCAGTTGTGAATTCAGCTGCATTATCAACCATCTCTGAATCAGTCTCTAAGTCGCCAAGACTGTACTAAGTACTGTATTTAGGATTAGTACTTTTTGTTGCAAAGGAATAATAAACAGCAGATTAAGCGTAATGATGCATGGTGTAAGTCAGTCTTACAGGACTTCTGTCTTTTGCCTTTTTACTCAGATCTCATACTTTTTCCAAAATTTTGCATATTGATTCACTAATAGTGTACTAAGTACTTAGAATTAGTATTTTATTGTCACAGAGGAATTGGTATAAAAAGGACATTAAAACACATATTTTGATAAAAAATTGAATGGTGCTGCAAAGTTGCAATATCAGTAGTAGGCCAAAAGGGGCTAAAGTATTTGACAATAGGTGTATGTGGACAGATTGGATATGGGATCCAGGCAGTTGGGATCCCGCCAGTCAGAATACTGACAGCGGCATCCCAACAGTGATTGGCAGCAATCAGGCATGGGAAGCTACTTACAAAAATGTGACAAAACTTATTTTCTTCAAAATTATGTACAGATGCGACCAATTACATTGTAGCTGATCGCACCACAAATGTGCACATGCATTGCGCCATGTGATCTGCTGTGCCTGCATATGCTATGGTACTCTATGGCATGCATTGCGATCACACTATGCATTCCTAAGGATGTGCGGTTACACACACAGTGCGCATATCTTCTTGCACTATGTGAGGTGCGATTTGCTGCACCTGTGGCAAGGATATAGCTGGGCATATATATGTACAAATTTGATGAGGAAGATCTTTGCTGCCAATTTCAACAAAGTATAGAGACTGTATATTCTAGCTGGAATGAGGTAATATTGTGTGATAAAGATATTAACTACACTATTAACTACAGTGATAAGGGTGATGGTGAGGATGATGACATCTTGAATTTTGAGGAAGATTAATACTATTAGCGTTAAGCCCATTGGTAGCTTGGGTTTATCAAACCACCTAAATGTTTTCTTTTGTGACGGGCCAAAACAAATTAAGCACTTTAGCTACAAAAGTGGCAGTCCCTGTCGCTGAAGTGCTTGGTTTGGTAAACTGCACATGTCATTTTTAATATACAATATTAAGGTGGGAGTGCCCAAGGATAATTCCATCAAGCACCACTTTTATTATAGGATTTGCCAAGATTCTATTACTGTATGTTTGACAGGCAGTGTATATTACTGTACTTTACTGGGCCAATGATGTTCTATATATTTGCAAGACCATCTTTTTTCAGTCTCTGAATAAATAGAATGTAGATAATTGAAAAAAAAAATCCCATTAAGTCCAATTCAACTTTGGCATTTTTCCTCTGATCAAATAGAAATAAAACAAACATAACAGAATAGTGTATTTAACTTTGCTACTTTTTCCTTTTTTATTACTGTATGTACTGTGACAGTGCAAATAAAATTTGGTCTAACTGTACTAACAGATGAGAGAAACAATGTACAGCAATCTATTATCTTCCAAAAAGTTTATGCAAAGGGTCAAACATGATAAATAGTACAGGACTCTGAAGGCTAGGAACTGGTTGGTCTAAATAACTAAAGGTCTAATAATCAATGTGCTCACAATTTGCAGGTTATTTCATAGAAAATTACATTGGCAGCTATCATTTTTAGGTCACTCATTTTCGATGGAACAGTGCTAACAATCCCTATTTAGAATCCACAAACACTAAATTATCCATTACAGCAGTTCAATCAAATTTTAGTTACATTTTACTGTTTTAGCTGCTAATTTACTGCTAGTAGAGGCAGGCAAATCAGTATTATAGGATGTCATTTGTCTAACAAACTTTTGTGGTGCTAAACATTACTCTTATCTAATAGAAAGCATCAAACTTAGCATAACTATCCATACCATACAAATAAGCACTCTGTACTATCTTATCTCTACTTTCTAAAATGATCAGTTTCTACTGTCCTGGAGCCTTTGATTTGCTATTTGGACTCATTGTGTTGTAAACTTAAATTTGGATACTTGTTTTTCAAAAATGTTTCCATGCCTCTTATTAACTTTTCTTTATTATTACAACTAATAACTAACAATCAATGAATTATCTTCCACTACATTGTACACCTCCACCAATCACCTGTACTGACCTCAGGCATGTGATTTGCTGTGTAGAGTTAGTCTGATGAGAATCTAGTTTTCTATTAAACATTACTCCAGCAACAGTCACCTTTACTGGCCTGTGATTTGCTGTTTGGAGAAGTTGGTTAGTAATATATTATATTTTTTACTACTAGGCTCTTACGTTTAGGGTATTAGTTCTTGATTAAGGAGAACATTCTATACTGTAACTTGTAGAGTCTATGGAAAGTCTAAAATAATTTTCAATAATTTTGTAACCTGTGGGGGAAAAACACTGAGGCAAAAATCTTTAGTAAATATTTTTCATACAACAGTATCAAATCTGATCTTTAAAGCCTGTACTTTTGTGCATTATAATCCAATACAATAGAATATTGTACATTTACTTTTCAGAAATGCAAGTAAGGACCAGTCTCCATAATTCAAGATTCATTCATTAAATCAAAGCAACTATTAAAGCATTACTGTTCTGTTTCTTCTTAATTTCTTTGATTTATCTTACTAGAGGTAATTTATTAAGTAACATTTAAATTTTTAATTCTAAAGTATGTATTTTAATATATTGTGGTATGCCTAGTCTCTGTAGATTTGTAACTATGTCTCTGCCTATCAACGATCCTTTAAATTCTTTGACAAAATAATTTATGGTAAATATCAGGAATTGACAGTTGACTACCATGTAAGACAGGTTGTGAGGAGTCAGGAAGAAATAAGTAAGATAAAACCGCTGACACATGTAGTAGGGTAATGTAGACTTGAGAAGGTGATAATTAAAGTCTCTGGATGAACTACTCCTACATTGGAATGTCACTAAGATAATATGACAAGCATTTTTAAAATTGAGAATGTAGCTTGATGGAACCAGCATAATACTTTATTAGGCTTTGCTATAAAAAATAGACTACCTGCTGTAAATACCACAGAAACTGGAGAAAGAAGTATCACATAATGCTATAAGAAATAAATAATTGATCACTGGTCCACTTTAGATTTTATGAATATTTCAGGGACAAGTATTTGAAAGAGAATAGAGGGAAGCCATTTTTCTTTTTTATACAATAAAATTAAAAAAATGTTTGTCTATACAGGTTGAGTCTCCCATATCTAAACATTCCAAAATACGGAATATTCCGAAATACGGAATTATTTTGACATGACTGAGATAATGAAACCTTTGATTTTTGATGGTTCTGTACACAAACTTTGTCTAAGGCACAAATTATTAAAAATATTGTATATAATCATCTTCAGACTATTTGGATAAGGTGTATATGAAACATAAATGAATTTCATGTATATACACAAACTTTGCTTGAGCCATAAAATCATTGAAAATATTGTATAAACTTACCTGCAGGCTGTGTGTATAAGGTGTATATAACACATAAATGCATTGTGTGTGTATTTTTGGGTCCCATTCCCAAGATATTTCATTATGATATGCAAATATTCCAAGATACGGAATATTCCATTAACCAAAATACCCCTGGTCCCAAGCATTTCGGGTATGGGAGACTCAACCTGTACTAATATAATAAAAACATTATTTCTGTCTGTTTTTTCCAAGTTGGCACAAAAACTACTGAACCAATTTTATTGCATCATTTTATAGTGTTACTCTTAGAAGTAACCTGCACTTTGTTTAATCTTGATCCGTCAAGTTAAAGATGAGCAATAGCTAAAACAAAATTTATTGACATCATCATTGCAAAAGATAGGTGTGGCACCTTGCGCACCTTCAGTGAGGAGTAGGGGGGGAAGGTTTTGGGCCTGCGTTCACTTTAATAGGCTAGGCTACATAGTCTGTTCACATGGCACTTAGTGACATTGGTATGAGTGGCAGGTGATGGTGCTGCTGCCACCAGCATGTACATCTTGCAGATCATGTGCCCCACTCCCACTAAAGGGACCATATGCAAAGCAATATTACTATAACACCTCAAATAAAAAAAATGTTGTTAAAAGCAATTTCATCATGGGCAAAGCCACGGGCAACAGCTAGTTATATAATGAAATAAAAAATATAATATATTGTTTGCTTTAATATGCATCCTATATATATAATAAAGTGCCCAGTTTAGGGGTCTGTCTGTTCATTTGGACTAATCTCTTGAACCACTGGATGGATATTGATGGGGTTTTCACTATTCGACACAGCATTGGTCCAGGTTTAGGTGTATGAACCGTTCATCTGTGACAAAAGTGATCTAAGCAGTAATAATTTTAGTAAAGCAGTGACCGTAAAAAAAAATCTTGCACCAAGCTGCTATATAGGAGCTGGCCAGGATGCTAAAACAGCAAGAGATCAACTGAAATTGAGGCTTGGAATGAAGCATGTCAAGAAAAAAACTGTTGTGCTGTGTGAGTGATTGACTGCTGCAGGGCCGAAGGCTGTGCTCTGATTCACTCTCTGACACAGCGAGAGACAATTATTATAATTTATTTATATGGCACCCCAAGTGTTCCGCAACGCCTCACAAAGCATAAACAAATAGGTGACCAGTGACTTCCAGTACAATATAATACAATGCAAGACAAGGAAATGGACAATATACATTGCTACATTAGCGACCATAACACCCACATAAGCAGCAGACCATAAGCAACCAAGAGTTTGGTGCCCTAGTATGGAGTAAGAAGTAGATGAAAGTAAGAATTGGGGAGAAAGAAGTAGATGAAAGCCAATCAGAGATAGCAATGTGCCCTATTGTTTAGCAACAGCCTAGATAGATAAGGGAGTTAAGGACTGAGCAGGGTCAGTCTGATTATGCACTTACATTATCCACCAGATTCATCTAGATGTGGACTGGATTGGCAGTCTTTCTGCCTAGATATTCTAAAATGTACATCTAATTAGATCTATGAGGGTTGGCACACCAAATTATAGCATATAGGGACACAATAATAACTCCAATATTTCTCATATAAATATGGTTATTACCACCCTCTTTGAATGGGACACCAGCATTCACTTTCCTGGTTATCCTGGTGCCCTACAGAGCCAGTGTCACTGGCACTCAGATGTGACAACCAGGCCAGTGACATCACAGTTGTCATGATCATAGCACTGGGACAATTAATAAGCCTCCACTTACATGGAATAATCCAGCACTTTCATACCAATTTCAGAGGGGCTCTGGAAGATCATCATTCCTAAATTCCCATTGGGCTCTGAGCTCCTGACTTAGATGCCTAACAAGTAATCCAACACTGTCTGCAAGATCTATATCATGATTCCAGCTCCCCCAATGGCACCCCCTATCCATCCCCCAGGGATTATGCCCACCCTGCCCCCACACAGGAGCCCCTTTTCTGAGAAATAGCATTGATCACTTTTCACCAAGGACCCTCATAGCTGCTTTTGGTAGTTATTGACACTCACTGCTTGAAAAAAGACCTACCTCATTTAACTTTTGAAAACTAAATAATACAAATCTGCAACCAATTAGTGTGTAAGTACAAAGGCTATAGCAAATCTACTATTTTATGATTATGAATTTAACCAAATCCATTACTGGAAAGGGGAATTCTGAACAAAACCCGATGGTTTGCATACAACTCCAATGGTTGGAGATCTGCACATGAACAGGATCTACACTGCACATATGCAGATTTCATTCTGTGACTACAGTCACAGTATCCCTAAACCGCAGCATGTCAAGCTTCAATGATTGACATGCTTCGACCATTGGAGGTGAGGAATGGGTGGCATTGACAAGTGTACCTGAAAATGGGGGCATATCAGCCCCATTTTCTGGGAGTGGCAAGGTCAATGTCTGTGTCTTCTGATGCAGATTTACTGACCTCAGCTACAAACCCATTCTTAGCAGCTTTACGCTCATTCAGATGTCCAATGTTGTAACCGATGGTCATGATGGCCATCTGGTGCTGCATCTTCAGGTGCAGCACTCAGATCTATGATGCTGGCAGTAGGCATCTATTGTCCTCAGATACTGCAGCAATGCAAATAGCATCCATATCTGTATCATACCCATAAAATGCATAAAAGTTATAGTAAAAACAAAGCAGAACCTATCAGGATATGAAACAATATAAACACGATAGTCAATACCTTCACATATGCATAACTGCATAAGCATGTAGAAAAAGAACATGAGGGAAGAGGACCCTGCTCATGAAAGTTTACAATCTACAGGGGAGAAGTAGACATTCATGGGTGACACAGATTGGTACTGTGTAATTTTCCCAGAAATCTGACAAGTTTTGAATTGCATATAAGAGTCCCTCTCTCAAGATCAGGCACCAGTTCACACAGGAGAGTGTGGGCTGTAGTTGCTAAAGACATGGGGCCTGATTCAGAGCCGGACACTATTTGCGGTCGTTCATCCAGAAACTAGGGGTGGCCTTTTAAATGAACCATTCGCTCTTTGCGGTCTGTTCACGCCTCTATGTCTGAATGAGCGAACAAAAATTGCGGTCGTTTTTTGAAAAAATACGCCCCCTGGCCGCTTGCATCCTACGTCATGTCCGCTATTTATTAGATTAATCGAGTACATCGACCAGCGTATGAACTGCTCGCAATTCTTGTGGTTGGTTTTTGCTACCACAATCTTGCGAGCAGTTCTGGCGATAAAATAACCCAGTGACGTGGTCAATTACGCTGCTGTATTAATTATGCACACCCTTAAAACGCCCGTTTTGACCTTTAAGCACGCCTGCGTTCGGATCTCCACTCCCCGTTTTCAAGCACCTTCCCCTGTTACCACCCACATACGCCTCATTCTGTCACTCAAAATAGCAGGCATTCGCTATTTAGCGAACAAATGATTTTCGGCCGCACTGACTGGTTCGCGCATGCGTATTACGATCTGTACACATGCACAGTTGGGCAAACATCGCTCGGAGCGAACGAGCTGCCGCTTACGAGCGGCTCTGAATCAGGCCCATAATTAGATTAGAGAGAGTTGTAATAATTAGATGGAATTGGTGGGAAAGTTAACTGCAGGCAACTTTGTCAATGTATATGTGTGTTTGTTTGCAGACAAACAAGCTAGCAACTACAATCCAGTGCACTTCAAACAGGCTACTGTGTGTTTGTTTGTCAGACATAGTAGCAATAGCGCTGCAATCCACTGCTGCAAACAGGCTGTTGTATATGTTTGTTAATGTAAATTTCTGACAGCTGTGTTTTTTGCAAAAATATATAATCTATCTATACTACAATATATAATTTATATTGTCACTTGTGTATGAGGATAGGGATACAATGTGATTTCAAGATTATTTGCACAAAAAAGTATATCATCTGTGCTGTGTCTGTGGTTGAAGCACCCCAATGAAGACCTCTTTTCCTGTTATAAAAAATAATTGCAATATATATATATATATATATATATATATATCTTTAGTCTTTTAAAATACAAATGAAATAGCATTTCAAGAGTGGCTATCTTGGAAAGACAGACAATTTTACTGTACTGACTGGGTGTTTTCGTGACCGCATTAATTGATCCCCAAAAATAATGAAAGTGGAAAAAATATTTTTTATCTGGTGTCAAAATAAATCTGCAGTATTTTATAATTTAATTTAAATAGTATTACAAGACTGAATGTCTTGGAAAGTCAGCATATATTACTGAACTTACTATGATTGTTATCATGTCTCTGTTAGCTGGACCCCCTAAAAATAATTAGAGTGGAAAAAATTATATTTTTTATTTGGTGCAAAAAATCTTCAGTCTTTTAGAATTAAATTTATATAGAATTTCAAGAGTGTGTGTCTTGGAAAGGCAGCATATATTACTGCACTTACACTGGTTGTTGTTGTGTCCCTATTAGCTGTACCAAAATACATATATTATATAGCTATCTAACAACAGATGTTTTTTGTAATAAACAATGATTTAGAACCAATACACGAGTGTCTGTGCATATCTCTAGCTTAAAGTTTATAGAGAGTTGGATAGTCTTTTAGGGAGTGGGAGTGATTGTAAATAGTGGAGCAGCACCTGCAAAGACTGGGTGCTGGGTGTAGGAAGAATTTATCAGATGGGTAGTAAGGTGGCGGTCATTGGCACAGCAAAGTGAGTATGTGGCAGTGTGAAAGAGAGATTAGGTTAAAGATTAATTGAAGGTTAAGTTGATGCAGTATAGGACCTAGCAGAGTGGGGAGGCAATGCAGAGCAGTTCTATACATGACAATCAGACCACACTGCACAGATAACCATGACAATCAGACAAGCCCTGCAATGACCTGTGTGTTAATTACTATTAAAAGGATATGATCATTTTAATGTAATTAAACTTCTCCTTTTATCATTTTGTGTGTAGTGTATTATCTCGGAAACTGTTGTTTGTGTTCTTTTATACTAGACACTTGTTATTAGATGGCTAGATCATATATATATATATATATATATATATATATATATCTCGAGTATAGGAGGCTGGCACTCATTCTTCTATAACTTGCATCTTGCCACGGTGCCAATAAAACAGGAATCACTATACAGTAGTGGTACTCTGTGGACTTGATACAGATGATATACCCAGGTACAAATCACCAGGTCACTGGAGCTATCCTTAGAAAAGCCAATGTTTCAATTTCATTACAATTTTTTTTTTTTTTAAATAAACAAAATGACTATTCCTTGGATAGCTCCAGTGACCTGGTGATTTGTACCTGGATGCATTATCTATATCAAGTCCACAGAGTGCCACTACTTTATATGCTGGTGTATATATATATATATATATATATATATAAAATTATTATTATTATCCTTTATTTATATTATTTCACCACAAGTGTTCCACACTGCCTTACAAAGTACATAAACAAATAATTTGACTAGTGTCTTACAGTACAAAATAGGACAGGGACATGGATAATGTACATTGCTACATTAGTGACCATAACACTTAGATATGCAACAGAGCATAAGCAACCAAGTGTTAGGTGCCCAGGTGGGAGGTAAGAAATAGATTAAGGTAAAGTAAGGAGAAGCACAAGAGAATAGAGGTCCTGATCGTAAGAGCTTACATTCTAAAGGGGAGGGGCAGAAAAACAGGAGTGACACAAATGGGGTAAACAGGGAGGAAGGAGCATGTTGCAGCAAGTTAGGATGGGAGCTGGAAGGCTTTGATGAAGTAATGGGTCTTGAGAGTCCGTTTGAAGGATTGTAAAGGGGAGGAGAGTCTGATAGGGAGCGGGAGAAAGTTCCAATATTTGGGAGCAGCATGGGCAAAATCTTGGAGGCGGAAGTGGGAGGAAGTAATCAGTTGGCATGAGATGCTGCGTGCATTAGTTGCGCGAAGGGGGTGGACAGGAGAGTGGAGGGAGATGAGGTCAGAGATGTAAATGGGAGAGGAATGTGTGAGGGCTTTGTAAGTGAGTGTGAGAACCTTGAATTGGGTTCTAAAAGAGAAGGAGAGCCAGTGGAGGGCTTGTAGGAGAGGGGAGGCAGATGTAGAGCATTTGGAGAGGAAGATGAGTTGAGCAGCAGCATTGAGGACAGACTGTAAAGGAGAGAGATGGGAGTTGGGGAGGCCAGATAGGGGGAGGTTACAGTAGTCCAATCTTGGACATCCAGGAAGAAATAGCAGAGAGACAGATGGAGATATGAGTGAGGAGAGATGGGGAGAGGTCAGGGGAGGAAAGGTAGATCTGAGTATCATCAGTATAGAGATGATAATGGAGGTCAAAAGAACTGATGAGTTCACCTAGAGAGGACGTATAGAGGGAGAATAGTAGAGGTCCAAGAATGGAACCATGGGGAACACCTACTGTAAGAGGCTGTGGTGGGGAAGAGGAGTCATAAGAATAGACAGAGAAGGACCAGTCTGAGAGGTAGGAGGACAGCCAGGAGAGAGCAGTGTCACGTAGACCAAGGGAGTGAAGGATTTGCAGCAGGAGAGGGTGGTCTACAGTGTCAAAGGCAGCAGAGAGGTCAAGGAGAATAAGCATAGAGTAGTGGCCCTTGGATTTGGCGACAAGGAGGTAGTTGCTGACTTTTGTGAGGGCAGTTTCAGTGGAGTGGAGAAAATGGAAGCCAGACTAAAAAGGATCGAGGAGGGAGTGGGAGGAAAGAAAGGTGGTAAGGCGGTTGTAGACAACATGCTCAAGGAGCTTGGAGGCAAAAGGGAGGAGAGAGATGGGATGGTAGTTGGAGAGAGTGTTAGGATCAAGGGTAGGTTTTTTAAGAATGGGGGAGACAAGGGCATGTTTGAATGCAGAAGGGATAGTGCCAGCTGAGAGGGAGAGATTGAGGAGGTTGGCAAGATGGGTACAGGCACAAGGAGAGAGGTAGCAGAGGAGACGTGAAGAGATAGGGTCAAGGGGGAGGTGGAAGGTGGGGAGGATCAGATGAGAGCCATGACTTCCTCTCCAGACACAGGGGAGAATGATGTCAGAGTTGGTGGGAGATGGGTGATCCAGTCTGGCTTCCATTCTCTCCACTCCACTGAAACTGCCCTCACAAAAGTCACCAATAACCTCCTTGCTTCCAAATCCAAGGGCCACTACTCTATGCTTATTCTCCTTGACCTCTCTGCTGCCTCACTTCCTACTATTTCTTTACCAATTGATGGCACAACTATCTCTTCTAGACCCAAATCCTGGACCCCACCCTTTCCTGCAAACCACATATCCAGTGCCTCTCACAGTACTGTCATTTCCATCTCAAAAATATTTCCAAGATTAGACCCTTTCTCACCCAGGATGCCAACACAACCTTCATACACTCACTGGTCATATCCAGATTGGACTACTGTAGCCTTCTCCTATCTGGCCTCCCCAACTCCAATCTCTTTCCTCTACAGACTGTCCTCAATGCTGCTCCTCAACTCATCTTCCTCTCCAAATGCTCTACTTCTGCATCCCCTCTCCTACAAGCCCTCCACTGGCTCCCCTTCCCTTTAAGAAGCCAATTCAAGGTTGTCACACTCGCTTACAAAGCCCTCACCCATTCCTCTCCCATTAAAATATCAGACCTTATCTCCCTCCACTCTCCTGTCCACCCCCTTTGCTCAACTAATGCATGCTGCCTCTCATGCCAACTGATTACTGCCTCCAAGATTTTGCCCGTGCCGCTCCCGACCTTTGGAACTCTTTCCCTCTCCCTATCAGAATCTCCTCCTCTTTACAATCCTTCAAACGGGCTCTCAAGACCCTAACTTGCTGCTACATGCTTTTTCCTCCCTGTTTACCCCATCTGTGTCACACCTGTTTGTCTGCCCCTCCCCTTTAGAATGTAAGCTCTTATGAGTAGGGCCTCTACCCTCTTGTGCTTCTCCTTACTTTACTTTCACCTACTTCTTACCCCCCCCCACCAGGGCACCTAACACTTGGTTGCTTATGCTCTGTTGCATATCTAGGTATTATGGTCACTAATGTAGAAATTTATATTATCCACGTCCTTGTCCTATTTTGTACTGTATGTCAGTTGTCAAAATATTTGTTTATGTACTTTGTAAGGCACTGTGGAACACTTGTGGCACCATATAAATAAAGGATAATATATATATATATATATATATATATATATATATATATATTGTACAGCTTAGCACACCATTGCAGACAGTTTTGGAAATACAATGACAATTGCCACATCCCACTGTCTGAACATGGTTCAAACCATTTACTGAAGGTATTTGTTCAAGACAGGCATTCCTAACTGCCAATTTCTAGGGATAGTACAGTTCATGTTCAGTCAGGGCTAACAACAACCATTGTGGTCCATATGACTGCTATGGCATCCAACAACAATGGTGCCTAACCCAGAGAAAGAAGTGTCTTAAAGTAGCTTCTTAATATGGATTCATAATAAATGTATTCACAAATAAAGGAACCGATACAGAGATAAATGAAACTAGGTTTGTGGAGTGCATATCACATTTTTTATCAATACTCATGCTCCATATTCAATCCTATGCAACTCTGAGTGGTGTAGAATCATATGCATATGACTTTTTATGCTGTAATGGGATGGTATAGACTAGATAAATCACAAAATTGTGCAAAACAAACAAAAAGCAGCCTCCTACACCAAAAATGGTAGTTTACCACTCCCCAGACATATACAGTCAGGTCCATAAATATTGGGACATTGACAGAATTTTCATATTTTGGCCTCTATTCACCACCACAATGGTTTTGAAATAAAACAAACAAGATGTGCTTTAACTCCAGACTTTGAGATTTAATTTGAGGGTAATTACATCCAAATCAGGTGAACGGTGTAGGAATTACAATGGTTTCAATATGTGCCTCTCACTTTTTAAGGGGCCAAAAGTAATGAGACTATCAACTCAAAAGCTATTTCATGGACAGGTGTGGGCTATTCCCTTGTTATTTCATTATCAATTAAGAAGGTAAAAGGTGGGGGCGTGGCCACGGAAGCAATATTGTAGGACACAGGGACTCTGAGCTCTCCGGCTGATAATCCTGCTTAACCCTCCTGAGACCCCTATATCAACATTACTACCCTGCTGTCTCTCACATACCTTGCCAGGAACCTGCTGACTTGGTTGGAGCTGTGTGGAGTGAGGAGAGTGGCTCTTGAGGGCCTCCACTGCATTCCCTGGGCCTGCCTGTCTTTAGATCCTGAGATTCCAGAGCTGCACCCAGGCCTCTCCTCTCCTGTTGGCTTCTGTATTATGCAGCCTGTCTGTGCCTGACAAGGGGGCTTTGCTGGGAGCTTCTGGTCTGCTTCTCCTGCCTGGCTTGTGTTTAGAGTCAGGGTCAGGGAGGTTATCTCTGAGTCTGATACGGCCGGAGTTCTGCCAGACATCACTATTTCTCCCTGCTCTGTGTGGAGAACTGTCAGCTCTGCAACTGTGGGACTCAGCAACACTTCTTTTCCTGTGAGTGATTTCTAAGTTTGGAGGAATCTCTGCCTGTTGCTGCTGCTGTGTCACTACCTGTGCATTTATATATTATAACTTGTCTCCTACATTATTCTCCTACATTATATTAATACTATGGGGAAAACAGGTAATGCTGCTGCTGCTGCTGCTGCAAAACTGGAACACTTTGCCCGTTCCTCCACTCCTGTACCCCCAGTGTGTTGCGATCCCCAGGGTACATCCAAGTCTGTGACCCCACCTCCCCCTGCTGCATCTGGGTCAGATTCATCACCAGAAGTTATGCTGCAACAAGTGCTGGAAGCAGTTACCTCCTGCGAGACTAAATTGGCAGATAAGATTGAGAAAGTTCAATCCAATATATCTTCTCTTCATCAAGGTCTCCAGCAGGTCCGCGAAAGAGTCGGGGAGGCAGAAACACGTCTATCTAATCTGGAAGATTCCCAGACCCCACTACAGGCTCAACTGGCCTCCCTGACATCCCAAATGTCCGCGGTGCAGCATAGAATTTCCGATATGGAGGGCAGACTGCGCCGCAATAACGTGCGGTTCGTTGGTCTCCCGGAAAGAGAGGAGGGGTCTTCACCTGAAACATTCCTTGAGAAGTGGTTGGGGGATACATATGGCAGAGACTCATTTACTAACCAATTTGCTGTGGAGAGAGCGCATCGGATCCCTACCCATCCCCTGCCGCCTGGCGCTCCACCGCGCACATTTATAGCCAAATTTCTTCATTACCAGGATCGTGATACTGTGCTTCAATTGGCTCAAGTTAAAATGCCACTGGAACGCAACAGTGTTAAAATTTCTATGTTTCCTGATTTCGCAATGGATGTCCAAAAAGACAGAGCTAAATTCCTTCCAATAAAGCGTCGTCTCCGGGATTTAAATCTTCAGTACGCTATGATTTTTCCATCTAAGTTGCGAGTGGTTGCGGATGAAGAGTCAAAATTTTTCTCTACACCACGGGAGGCTGCGGCGTGGCTGGACCGGAGATCTCCTGGGAACAGGCAAATGGCACTGGAATGACTGTACTGATTGCATTTGCTGATTATATTTGCTTATGGCCAGAAATTGCTAGTGTCATTACGACATTAAATAGGCCTTTTTCTGATATTCCAATATTTATATTTATATAATAATATTTATGTTGTGATATTGGTTGGATATTGTTCTATGTCCCGCTCCCCTTACTGGGTATATTTCTATTTGTTGTTTATGTTGATATTTCAGTCAAAATATGGCCGGAGAGTTCCGTTGCATTGGTGGTTATTTTTATTCCAGTGCCTTTTACACCTATAAGGATCGAGTAGTTGTATCCTGTGGGTTTTAGTGTAGTTTAGTTTAGTTTTGGGTTTAAGTATGCCTAAGTTCGGGTGGGTATACTGGGTGGGGGGTGGCTTTGGATGGGTAGTCCAGTTTTTTCCTTACAAATGTTTTTTTTAATTTTTTCTTTATCACACTATTTTTAAGGTAACTTCAATTATGCTTTATAGTTTAATGTATTACAATGGTAAAACTTTTAATATGGAATGTCTGGGGGGTTAATGATCGTTTAAAGCGCTCTTTGGTCTTTAAAATGATTAAGCAATATGGCCGTGATATTTCTTGTCTAATGGAGACGCATTTGGTCGTGAGTAAGGTACTAGCTCTAAAAAGACCATGGGTGGGATGGGCTTATCACTCCTGACATACTTCATCGTCCAGGGTTGTCTCCATTCTTATTAATAAATCTGTCCCTTTTTCTTTTACTGTGGTCCAAACTGACCCTTATGGCAGATATGTGTTTCTGGATTGTGTACTGTATTCTAAGCCCATTTTATTGTTAGCAGTGTACATCCCCCCTCCTTTTTCGTATGATGTTTTAAAAAAAGCTGCTGAATTTGTGGCCCGTTCTCCAGATACGCCAGTGCTCTGTTTGGGAGACTTCATTAATATAATGGACCAGTCTATGGATAAGTGGCGTGAGTCTTCAAGTTCTCTTTCTAAAGGTGGTGAGGGCTTTGCTAAGTTTGTAACTGACTTGGGATGGGTTGATGCATGGTGAGTTAAACATCCTGGAGTACAACAGTGCTCCTGTTTTTCTTCCACGCATCACTCTTTCTCTAGATTGGATTTGGCCCTGGTGTCCCCATTTATTGTACCTAATATAACTAACATTGAATATAAAGCCAGAGGAATCTCAGTTCACTCCCCACTTCTGGTAGAATTGCATATGTGTAGTCCTAGAGGTCTCCGTTTATGGAAACTACACCCCTCTTGGCTTCTTCAAATGGGTACAGGTTCAGAGCTGGAAGTTATGTGGGATGGCTATTTCACTGACAATGTGGGATCTGCCTCTGTAGCTAATGTTTGGGACACCTTCAAGGCCTATTTACGTGGGTCTCTGATCAAAAGGGTAGCAGAATTAAAAACATTTTATAGGGTATAAGAACGTGTTTTGGAGATGGCCTGTAGAAATCTTGAGTTGAATTACTTGGGGGACAAGTTGGAATCTTCACGTTTAAAATGGTTGACTGCACTTATATCAAACACAGTTGACTGAGGACGTGAATGCTTTGTCATTATATGTTGCTTCTGCTAGGCTTCCAAAATTGTCATCCGAGGCTCGGGCGTATTTAGATGCCCCGTTGACCTTGGAGGAGGTAGATGCTGCGATTAGTTCCTTTCCCGGTAACAAGGCATCCGGATCTGATGGGATTCCCATAGAGATATATAAAAAACATGCTCGTATCTTTGTTCCAAGACTTTTAGATCTGTTTAATGGGCTCTATGAAGAAAATTTGTTCTCTCCATCTATGTCTGAAGCCATAATTGTTGTGCTCCCTAAACCCGGGAAGGACCCTAGATACCCTGATTCCTATAGGCCAATTTCTCTAATTCCCACAGATGCCAAAATTTTGGCTAAGATCCTTTCTATTCGGCTAAACACTGTTATTACTTCAATTATTCACCCAGACCAATCAGGATTTATGCCTGGCAAGTCGACGTTGGAGAACATTAGAAGGCTGCACACTCACTTACAGGCCTCCCATGGCGAGGAATCGTCCTCTGTTATTGTGTCATTAGATGCTGCAAAAGCATTTGACTCTGTGGAGTGGCCCTTTCTGTGGGAGGTCATGTTATGTTTTGGGTTTGGGCCGGTGTTCTTGAAATGGGTAAAGCTAATGTATGCGAACCCTACTGCCAGGGTGTCAGTGAATGGGTTTATCTCCCCATCCTTCCCCCTGTCTCGGGGCACAAGACAGGGTTGCCCCTTGTCCCCAACCCTGTTTGCATTGGCTATTGAACCGTTAGCCTGTATTATACGTTCTCACCCTGATATTATAGGTCTACAATTGGGTAATAGAATGGACAAAGTTTCCTTATATGCAGATGATTTATTACTTTTTTTGTCTGACTATGTAACAGCTATGCCTGTGGTTCTTCAAGTCATAGAACAATTTGGAATCTTTTCTGGTCTTAAGATAAACTGGGACAAATCATTTATCCTTCCTCTTAGGGGGTTGTATACGACTGTTCCCATTATCACTCTCCCTCTAATGGGTAAATAAATTAAATATTTAGGTATCTGGATAACTAATTCCCCAAAGGACTATATAGTATTGAATGTTGAGCCCCTTTTTGTCTACTTAAATTGCAAACTTCAGTCCTGGCGCCGGCTCCCTCTTACCGTTACTGGTAGAATTAACTTAATCAATATGGTGGTGCAGCCAAAATTTGTGTACGTTTTGCAGCATTCTCCTGTTTTTATTACAGATACATTGTTTAGGCGTTTGAATAGTCTTCTTTCTTCATTAGTCTGGGTGAATCGTCGACCACGTATTCAATTGGCAGCTCTGACCCGATCTAGGTCTGGGGGAGGTTTTGGCTCTTCCAAATTTCAAATTTTATTATTATGCGGCACAGATGGCACATATACGGTTATGGCTTTAAGATGACTCCCCTAATGCCCTGCACGTTTTGTTGGTTTCTCAGATTTTCCCTAACTTTACACCATTACAGACCTTGCTTGCAGGTAGAATTATACAGAAAGGCCCTCCCCTGTTGATGCAAGCTATTAAGATATGGAAATTGGTATCTAGTATTCTACAGTTTACGGGATTAGATCCAGACACTTCTCTATGTAGTTATCGTATATTACCTGAACTGGCCTCTTTACAGCTTGAGGTGACATGGGGTTCTAATGGTGTAACTACACTGGGTCATTTATATGACACTTCAATTCTTAAATCTTTTGCACAACTCCAAGAAGCTCATCATCTCCCTCAATCATATTTCTATAGATATTTACAATTATGGCATGCTCTCTCAGCTCAATTTTCAGATGGCCCTCCTCTAATTCAAATATCCCCATTGAAGTCATTTATTTTATCTTTAGGTCCCGGAAGACGCTTTCTTCCTTATACTCCTATATATTGTCTTCTTATCATAAGGATAGTTTACCACATCTTAGATCAAAGTGGGAGAGAGATATTGGCCTTATAAGTGATAAGGACTGGGATAATGCTCTAGAAGCTCCTCGTATTTCCACGACTTCTATAAGATTTCAACAGATTCAACTGTTTATTCTACACCGTACCTATTTAACTCCTGTTCGTTTGCTAAAATGTGGGGGGAGAGCATCTAACATATGCCCTAAGTGTAAAATTAGTAGCGGTACTTTCTGGCACCTTCTATGGGATTGTCTGGTGGTTAGCATTTTTTGAAATAAGGTTCTGAGAGTTTTGTCCAATACAGGTATTGCTCCCACTTTAGCTACGCCATTGATGTGTTGTTTAGGCTCTATGGACGATGGGGTAGTGGACAGATATCTTAAGCAATACATTGTCAATATGTGTACACTAGCTAAGGTATGTGTGGCTCGGTCGTGGATGGCTCCTACAGGACCAGATTATAATGCTTGGCTGTCCTTGGTCCGTACCACTGTTGAACATGAAAAACATGTGTTTATTTGTCGCAAAGCTGAGCAGAAGTATGAACGTATCTGGAGCAGTTGGCTTAAATCCTGTTATGCCCGTGCACTGCCTAATGATTGACCGGTATATTATTGTTAGGATAGTGAGGTAGATTGTTACTTTGTTGGAGGTAATGTGCTGTGTGATAAGTTGAGAGCAGAATTTATTGGGATCTAGTTAATTTTGCCAATTTTTCAGGTGTTATTTTTGACAATATTCCAATATTTATATAGTGTGGTATATATATATATATTTTTTTTTATATATATATATATATATATGTATATGTGTGTTTATGTGTGTGCATATGTATGTGTGTATATGTGTGTGTATATATATATATATATATATATATATATATATACAAAGTCAGAAATTCACTGCACTCGCCACTCCTAGATTTGGGGTGCAGACCTGCACTCGCCATTCCCAGGACTGGGGTGCAAGTGGCCTGTGACCACATTGCTTAAATAAATAAAAACAGAAAACCCAGCACTCACCATGTTTAAACACTCACAATGATGTATAAATAAGTAAATAAATAATGGGGATTTAGTTCATGGATTGATCAATGCATTTAAGCCCGCAGCCCACATCACGGGTCCACACTTTCTGCAGGTCCTACACTATCCGTCACACTGATGGAAACCTGTTAGCTGCTATCACATAGTTTAGACTGAAAAAATGTTACCTGGTTTAAAGCTCACCTGCCAGCTAATGGCTTTTAAAGGTAAGGCAGTCACCTGACATAGCTTCTATCACACTACCAAAAAGACAGCTGACACAGGTTAAAATAAATGAGTTTGCACATGGGGTGCATGAGAAAGCTATGATCACAAAAGGTTAATAAAAATTAACCGCATAAACAAAGTCAGAAATCCACTGCACTCGCCACTCCTAGATTTGGGGTGCAGACCTGCTCTCGCCATTCCCAGGACTGGGGTGCAAGTGGCCTGTGACCACATTGCTTAAATAAATAAAAACAGAAAACCCAGCACTCACCATGTTTAAACACTCACAATGATGTATAAATTAGTAAAAAAATAAATATAAATATATATATTTTTTTTCTCTATGTTTATTGTTTTGGTATACAGATTAATATTATATTTTTTATAAGCAATGGATCTGGGATGCAGTTTGTAGATCTAGGTTTTATATTCCAAATACTGTTATTTGATTATGGGTATATGTGTGTATGTATGTATGTATGTATGTATGCATGTAAATATGTGTATGTGTATATATGTGTATGTATGTATGCATGTATATATGTGTATGTGTAGGTATGTGTATATATATATATATATATGTATATTATTATATATTTTTTTTATTATTATTATTATATATATATATATTTTTTTTTTTATTATTTATTTTGTTTGGTTATTTGTTGATGTATATCTATAAACCAATAAAAATTTACTCAATCAAAAAAAAAAAAAAAAAAAGAAGGTAAAAGGTCTGGAGTTGATCCTAGGTATGACATTTGCATTAGGAATCAGTTGATGTCGACTCTCAATATGAGATCCAAAGAGCTGTCACTATCAGTGAAACAAGCCATCATTAGGCTGAAAAATCAAAACAAACCCATCAGAGAGATAGCAAAAACATTAGGTGTGGCCAAATCAACTGTTTGGAACATTCTTAAAAAGAAAGAATGCACCGGAGAGCTTAGCAACACTATAGCCCGGAAAACCACGGAAAACAACTGTGGTGGATGACAGAAGAATTATTTCCCTGGTGAAGAAAAACCCCTTCACAACAGTTGGCCAAATCAAGAACACTCTCCAGGAGGTAGATGTATATGTGTCAAAGTCAACAATCAAGAGAAGACTTCACAAGAGTGAATATAGAGGGTTCACCACAAGATGCAAACCATTGGTGAGCCACAAAACAGGAAGACCAGATTAGAGTTTGCCAAACAACATCTAAAAAAGCCATTACAGTTCTGGAACAACATTCTATGGACAGATGAGACACAGATCAACTTGTACCAGAGTGATGGGAAGAGAAGAGTACGGAGAAGGAAAGGAACTGCTCATGATCCAAAACATACCACCTCATCAGTGAAGCATGATGGTGGTAGTGTCATGGTGTGGGCATGCATGGCTACCAATGGAACTGGTTCCCTTGTATTTATTGATGATGTGACTGCTGACAAAAGCAGAAGAATGAATTCTGAATTGTTTCGGGCAATATTATATGCTCACATTCAGTCAAATGCTTCAGAACTCATTGGATGGTGCTTCACAGTGCAGATGGACAATGACCCAAAGCATACTGCAAAAGCAACCAAAGAGTTTTTTAAGGCTAAAAAGTGGAATGTTATGCAATGGCCAAGACAATCCCCTGACCTGAATCCGATTGAGCATGCATTTCACTTGATGAAGACAAAACTGAAGGGAAAATGCCCCAAGAACAAGCAGGAACTGAAGACATTTGCAGTAGAGGCCTGGCAGAGCATCACCAGGGATGAAACCCAGCGTCTGGTGATGTCTATGCGTTCCAGACTTCAGGCTGTAATTTCCTGCAAAGGATTTGCAACAAAGTATTAAAAAGTGAAAGTTAGATTTAGGATTGTTTAGTTTGTCCCATTACTTTTGGCCCCTTAAAAAGTGGGAGGCACATATAGAAACCGTGGTAATTTCTACACCGTTAACATGATTTGGATGTAATTACCCTCAAATTAAATCTGAAAGTCTGCAGTTAAATCACATCTTGTTTGTTTCATTTCAAAGCCATTGTGGTGGTGAATATAGGCCAAAATATGAAAATTCTGTCAATGTCCCAATATTTATGAACCTGACTGTAAATATACATAAAGAGATATATGGTGGGGTATGGTGCTCCTTATCCAGGAATATAAAAAAGTTTCAAAGTATAGGCAAGATTCCAGCAATAGAAAATAAATGTCTTACTCTGTTTTAATCACAGTCATGCATAGTGATTTTCATCCAATAATAAGGGCTTAATCAATTCACACTTATTCAAATTATTGTTCCAATTCTTCACCGGAAATAATCATGTGTTGTTAACTTGTTATCTCAAAGAAAATAGAGATGGCTGCAGTGCAACACCATTTGACAAATGATAGAAATGCATTCATGTAATACACTCACATTTACACTCAATAAAAGCATATAACCACATGTAGTGGTATTCCCATAAGCACATTCAGTTTGCCAGTGTTCAGCACCTATCCATCCAGATGGAAAAGGATTTTCCCAGGTCCCAGAATTCAGAAATCCTAGATGGTATGGAGCAGCATCAGAACAGCAGAATGTCAAAGAGAGGGTTATTTTCATCTCATCGCCGGCTTAATTGCATTCATGAAATGTTTTCTCTTTATAAAAGGTTTATGTTTTGCAATGTATATAAAAATCATATTGTCCAAGTCAAAAATAAAATCTTTAGTATCATTAAATATACAACAAAAAAGTCTGATAAACTGGGATCATTATTTTGCAGTCCCAACATGCAAGAAGTATCTTATACCACTTTCAGACTTAAAATCCAAGCTTCAACCCGGCCTGGACCCAGGACACTAAGCACAGTTTGAAGCCGGGCTACCCCTTTCACACTAAGGGGATGACCCAGGTCATCACCCTTCACACCTGTCCGGGTCGTCACCCTTCACACCTGACCCAGGTGTTTCAGTGACCCAGGTCTTTCAGCATTCAGTGGGCACTTGGAGATGATCTCATCTCCAAGCCCCACTGTCCATGGCCAATCAGTTTGTTTTGGCGTGACCCGGGTCATCAAGACCCATGTCAGACTTTTCACACTCGAGCCGGGTCGTAGACCTGGGTTGCAAGTTCCAGAAAAAATCCTGCTAGCGAGCAGGGTAACAGACCCGGGACTGTCATCCCGGGTAGCACCTTTCATATTTACACCAGACCTGTCTTGGTGCGTGTTCAAGCGCACAAAACCCTTGTTTTAGGCTTAAGTCTGAAAGGGGTATTAGTAGAGCACATTCACATAAGCATCCCATGTTTTCCATATAGTAAGTTTTCATTTAAATAATTCAATCTGATTTCAGGAGATACAGACCACAATAAAGATTATATGATGGAAAGTATTCTAATCTTTGGAAATACTGATGCAGATTTCTCTTGCTCACTCTTTCTCTCTCTATCATTTTCTCTGTGCTCATCCATTACAGGATATGCTCAAAAATGGTTACATTTTGCATGTTCATAGTAAAATCAGTCCTTGAAACTGACTCAAATTTGTATTTCAAAATGTGTCTAGCTTTCGCTAGTTGCAGTTCACATTTACATTTGGAAGATCACATTTAATGTTTTCCATTCATGTTCCGGATTTGCCGTTTGCAATTAAAACCCTCCAAAATTTGTCAATTTTAGCTTTAACATGTTCAAACTGGTTTACACAGGCAAACTGGCTTGAACATTTGCGTTTTGTCTCATATACTGTATGATTGAAACTGTTTTATTTTCTGAAATTTAGCTTGATCTTTTTAATTAAAATTGATAACATCTTGTCACATCGGTTCATGAGTTGAAATTCGTCCAGCTCTAGCTTCTCTATTAGTTTTACAGGTACAACTTTTCATGTTCAAGCCACTAGATTTTTAACGACTATCATAAATTGTACCAAAGTATTTTTCTCATTTAGTTTAGACTTATACAACTGATAGGATGCTACTGTCTACATTAACATTTTATGTTCTGATGCAGTGCTTTGTCTTGCCTTTCATATGCAACTGCTTCATGAAAGCATAGTCTTTTGAGGATTGTTTGAACTCTAAACCAGGTCTTGTCCATGACTCACAGAGCCCTTTTGCAGTTTTCCTTATTAGATATGACAATGTAGCAAGCAACATCCACTGCTTTCATTTACCATGCAAATTACAGTCTTGTTAGTAATTCTCTGGGGTATTTTAAATACACTTTAAGATGAAATGCCATGTAAAACTGCAGACATTAGGCATCTTGTTTTATGCACAAGTCATCAGAGGGTCACTTTCTTGTCAATATTATAGTTCTTACACAACAGCAGTGAACTATTTACTTTCTTTCCTTTTCATTTATTTATAAAGGTGTCTGTTAGAAATGCAGCTGTTTCCTGCTGTATAGTTAGTGTGATTTTATGATGTTTATTTGCCAGCTGAATGAAGAAAAAGCTTAGGTTGTTGACTGGTGACAAGAAAGACAGCTCATTATTTAAGAGGTAATAAAACAACATATATTTTTCGTGACAATGACAAAATATTGTTATGCACAAATGATGCAGTTACTTTAATCCAAATATTTGTATCAGGTCTTTAATAAATCTCAGTTCATCTTTCTGGTAATCGTTATTGCACCCCTTAATTAGCTCCCTTTCATATGGCTGGAAAATCTCTAAAAAAAGACAGAGTACTGTAAGTGGGCCCAGAATAGTGAAGTACATTTTAAAGACTAATATGGACTGAAAATATGAACTTACATCAAACAATTAATAAAAGTACCAAAAATGTATCAATATCTGGATCATACTTACCTACTCTCTTGGATGGTTTGGGAGACTAACAATTCAAAACCCCAGTCGAGAGTGCGGATCTCCCACATACCACCCACTTCCTACTGAAGTGAGCAGGATGGGGCTCCATAGGAAGGGGGAGTTACTAAAATTATGTCATTTTAGCCCTAAACCTCCCCTTGGAGCCATGATCCGCAGCATTTTGTCATGACAGGGATGGGACCTAATGATGTAAATAGCCTGGCCCTACCCTCAAAGGGGTCATTTGCATGTCCTATCTAGGCTTCTTAAGTAGGCAAGTTGGCGTTGGAAGCTTCCCACACCAGATTTAACACTGTACTTACATGTAATGCTTCTCTCTGATTCAAGCCTCTTTCTGGAGACCACAGAAACATCTATGATATTTCCTGGCAACTAAAAATGCATTTTGTCATTTCTGAATACAGATAAATAGATTGTATTCTTGTATGCAAAAAATACTAATAATATCAATTGGTATATGTTTAATAGATCAGTTCTTAAGAAATTCAACATAAAGCTTTAAATGTTGTAGAATATTTTATTAATTAACACCAGCTTTGTGTTAGTAATCTGATTGAAGAACACTGCAGCTATTCTTTATGTAGCTCATTTGTAAACTTGGAAGAGGCTAGGCTCACAACCTATTTCACCACACACTCATTTATTTAGCATTCTCATTATGACGTCTTATTGTCCTTTTGTAGGTATGCTTTGTACATCATGTTTTATTCTGTGGCTGGTATGTGCATGTCATTTTAAAAGTTTTGATTATGTCACAATTTTAATGACTTCATCGGTAAATTGTCTACTCAAATTTTTATTGTTTAATACTTATATATGTTTTGCACAATGACTTACAATAAGGAGACTTTGGACTTCTTTTAAGTGTCATAATATTTAGGGGATGATGTACTAAGCCTTGAATAGAGATAAAATGGAGAGTGATAAAGTACCAATCAACCAGCACCTATCACTTTACAGGATGTGTTTGAAATATGACAGGAGCAGATTGGTTGGTAGTTTATCTGTCTACATTATCTCACTCCAAGACTTAGTACATCTACCCCTAATTTACAGTTCTATTACATTTATAAAGTACTAGCTGAAGTACCCGGCATTGCCTGGGTTTAAATCTTCAGGTTATTCCGTTTTATTATGTGATGTTGTCGAAATCTATCCAGTGAAAGGCCCAGAACAGGCTCACTTGGTCAAAGATCTGCCCAATGCACTATGCTGTGAGGTCTGACCAGGACCAAAACCACTCCATTAGGCATCCCAAACAAATTGCCACCTTTCTATGATGTTTTTATCCAAATCCATTCAGTGGAAGGCCCAGAATAGGCTCCCTGGGTCAAAGTTCTGCCTAGCATACACCAATGGGAGGTCTGTCAAGGACCTTAACCCCCAGTATGTCTTCTGGGATCCAATGTTACCACTCGGTGAAGTTTTCATCCAAATTATGTGATGTTGTGCAAATCCATCCAGTGGAAGGCCCAGAACAGGTCCATGGGTCAAAGTTCTGCCTGGTGCTCTCTGCCATGAGGTCCAACCAGGACCCCAACCACTCCATTAGGCATTCTTGACCAATTGCCACCCCTCTGTGAAGTTTTCATGCAAATCCATCCAGTGGAAGTCCCAGAATAGGCTCCACAGATCAAAGTTTTGCCCAACATCCCCAGTGTCAAAGTTCTGCTCATCAAAAACCAACGGGCAGTCCAACCAGGAGAGCAACACCCTAGTATGTCTTCTGGGATCCAAAGTTATCACTCTGTGAGTTTTCATCTAAATAATGTGATGTCGTCCAAGTCCATCCAGTGGAAGACCCAGAACCGGCTCCCAAAGTCAAAGTTCTTTCCGGCGCACTCTGCCATGAGGTCCGACCTGGACCCCAACTGCTCTTTTAGGCATACCAGACCAATTGCCACCCCTCTGTAAAGTTTTCATCCAAATCCATCCAGTGGAAGGCCCAGAAAAGGCTCCTCAGATCAAAGTTCTGCGCAGCATCCCCGTTCAAAGTTCTGCCAAGTTTACACTAATGGGAGGGCCAACTGGGACCTCAACCTCCCTAGTATATCTTCTGTGATCCTTTTTGATGTTTTCATCCAAATCCATCCAGTGGAAGTCCCAGAAAAGGCTCCCCAATCAAAGTTCTGGCCATCATCCCAGGATCAAAATACCTAGCATTCATCAATGGGAGGTCTGACCAGGACTCTAACCCCCCTAAAACCTAGCCAGGATTCAACCTGCCACAGTGAGTTAAAAAAGAAACAAACCTTCCCTGCTCCAAATGTCAAAGCCCAGCATACACTCTCCTGCACAAATGCAGCATTTCTGTTGTCTAACATAGAGGAATTCCTATGGTGACTGACTTAGCACTGCATGTCCTAACATCAGATGAATGAGGAGAGTATCTGCAGTCAATGCATCCCAAAATCAATATGGAATGAATAGTGCCCTGATTTTGTGCAGTATGCAGTTCCTAAGATGCCTTACAATGCTGATACCAAAATTTCAATGCTGATGCCCCCTGCCTAGCTATCCTTCTCACACAGGGGGAGTGGTACTAAGCCTTGGAGAGTGATAAAGTGGTGAGAGATAAAGTACCAACCAAACAGCTCCTAACTACCAGTTTTAAAACAGCCTGTAAAATTTTAGTTAGGGGCTGATTGGTTCATAGTTACTTTATCTCTTTCCACTTTTTCTCTCTCCAAGGATTAGTACATATCCCCCATGTTCTTTGTTACAACTCAACACACAATCAGCACATAATGTGCGGGGTTACATGGTGAGTGCTTTGGGACTGGATATCAGTTTATAACACACAGGTTATGTCTAATTTCCAGGTATAATATAGTTGCTAACACTTTAGAGCCATTTCCGGGGCCAATTTATTGGTGATCCTGTGCATCTAAGAAGGTGGAGAAGGAGATGTAGGGAATAAATAGTATGGGATGAGGGATTTACGGGGGATATTTATATCAAAGCTTGGAGAGATATAAAGTGGGGAGATATATCAAACATGTAATTTTACAGGCTGTGTGGTTGAAAAATGACAGCTGATTGGCTGGTACTTTACCTCTCTCAACATTATCAAAAGATTGATAAGTCAAGCCCAGATAAGAGAGAGAGAGAGAGATCTAAAAATGCTGGAGACAACAGCTAATTGAAAATGTATTTATCAGTAACATGCATTAGCATATTGTCACTTATCCACACAGCACATAATCACTAAATCAGGATTGCTATCCTCATGTTCGTTTAAGGGAGAGAAGGCTCAAACTGATTATTTATCAACAATATATTCTATTATATTAATCACTTTAAAGTTTATATATACTTTATATGATTTTATGTTGTCATTTTGATACACTGTTTGCTTCCATCATTAACTTTAAAAACTTGTCCAGTGTATTATGCTAAAGCTAATTTGATCTATCTCTGTCTTAAAATAATAAATTGCCAGTCCTATCAACAAAATTAAAAAACATGGTACTGAGAAAGTGTCATTCATTATAGGCCAAGTGAAATTAATAAAAAAAATAATTCAATAATAAAACAAGTTTTCATAAAGTTTCCAATTAAATACATACATTATTATGTAAAAGTCAGTCAGATACATTATTGACAGTATGGATATACTATATTTTCAAAGTCACCTAGAACAACATGGGAATGGTCAAGTGCACAAAGGGTGAGTCAAGGTTGCTAGGAAACAACATTTAAACATCATCCCTGTTTCAACATATGGAAAGAAATCACAATCTCCTTTGGGAGCAACACTTAACACCTGACAAACCAGAATGCAAAGCCAAAAATAAAAATGAACCTGTTCATTGTACAGTACATCTATCATTGTTCTACAGTACTTGCTGATAGTGATGCTAGTGATTTTAAAGGACAAAAAAACAAACTTGACAACTCTGCACTAATGGGCTGATTCTAAGCTGGGAGCAAAGCTAAAAATAGCTAATACATGTGCACCTGAGTAAAACCATGTTGCACTGCAGGTGGGGCAGCTTTAAAATGTACAGAGATATTTAAATGTCAGAGGGGTGTATCTAAACTACAATCTAAATTGAAGTGTAAAAAAAAAGCTGCCCGGCATTTGTGAATTACATGCAGAAGTAGTCATACCCTGCATGCAAATAAAATAAATATTTGCACCCCTTTCATTGCAACTTGGTTTGTTCCAGATACAAAGTAATAGTACTTTTTTTGCTTTGGTCCTTTTTCAGAAACATCCCCAAAGATATGATCAAATACCTCAAAAATAGCAAAACACATATATAAAAAAAATAGTGTCAGAAAGCAGCATTGAAAAACTCAGCTTATTGCACAATTTAAATGCTTAATTAAGAACGGGTTGGGTATGAGATACCAGCAGTTGGGATGCCTTCTGTCAAAATGCTGACAGGGGGCATCCCCATGCTCGGTATTCCGACAGGGCTCAGGTAAGTATTCTAACCATCCCACCTTCTCCCCCTAACCCTCCCTTCTTGGTGCCTAAACCTAGTCCTCTAAAGCCTGCAAACTAACCCTCTCTGTTAGTGCCTAAACCCAACCATCCCCTCTTAGTGCCTACCCCCCCCCTGCAGCTAGCAGCTAAAATGCCCCATGTTACCTTTGATCGGGATGCCATCTGTTGGGATTCCAGCATAAGTATATAGGCTGGCGTCCCAAGTAAGGATTCTGAGGACACCGATGAAAACAGACGGTGTCCTGTCTGTCGGTATTAAACCACATCCAATTAGCACAGTATTGAAACATGATTACTTAATTAGCCATAATAAAGAATTGGCAATTATCATTTTGATCAGGATTGTTCATTGGAGAAGAAAAGACATTTGTGTGTTTTTTAGACACACTTAAATATATTTTTTTTTTCAGACCGAGCATATATATGAATACAAGGATATAGTATTCATCTTCTCTCTATATGATTTATAGTATTGTGAATAAGAGTATTAGTAAAGTTTTTTACAAGTTCAACACAATCACAATTGTCATTATTGTAATCAAGATACTTATATTACGGCCTCTAGCTTTGATATCAACTCTGGAGTTTTTTAACCTTAGAGGCACATTATACATATAGTTTCCATGTCCCTCTCCCCCCCACCTCCCATTCTGTCATCCCCCCTTTCTTCTATTTCATTATTCACACAACATATATCCAGGCACAATTTGTTGTTTTTCGTATAACCTTCTGTTAATTAGCCATAATCCTTAATGTAAATTAACTGGGACATTTAGCTTAATGACTGTGGTTCCTGTTTATATAGTAGTACTGTCACTTATGACTAATTTACACATTCTTACACTTTCTTCCCATATGGCCTATTGATCTAGTACAGTTTTAAAAAGTACAATCCTAGTGAAAATAGTGACAGTGTTAGGGTGCTCATTACAAAAATAACTGTAATCTATACTAATATTATACCGTTAGATCTGTCTGTTTGTTCCAAGTTGGTGAATAAACTAATTAAACCATTTTTATGAAACTATCTTTTTTCTAGTGGAGACTCCTAGAAATAACCTGCACTAAGTTTCGTCTCAATCCATCAAGGTAATGATGAGCAATAAGAAAAACAATATTTGATTTGAAAATATTGACATTATCAATGCAAGAGATTGGTGTGGTACCATGCATGCAGCCGGTAAGGGGTGGGATAGGTGCTTGCGGCACCATGTTCACTTGAGTAGGATAGGCTACATAGCTACATAGCAGTCTGTGCACACGGCACATAAGTAATCATAATAATCTTAATTATAAGTACTAGAAGTATTAGACAAAAGTAAAATGTACTGCAGGATGAATCCTAGATCACTTCCCTTCCTCCCTAAGCATGCACTTACAGTAGCAACATTGATAGCTTTGTAAATTACTGTATGCCTTTCGAGTTTGTTAAATCTGCATTATTTTAGGAATTAATGGTGTGTGCAGAGTCAAGCATGCTAGTACAGTGCCTAGTGACTAATATTTTCTATCAAATGTTTACAAACAATATTGTAAAATAAACTATAGTTTACCTTTTGAGCTGCCTCCATAGCTTTCACATGCAAATTTGTGCTATCATTGCTCCCACAGAGATAATAGACTGCAGATTTTATATATATATATATATATATATATTAGGGATGAGCGGGTTCGGTTCCCTGAGAACCGAACCCACCCGAACTTCGGGGATCCGGGGCGATCCGAGCCCAAGCTCGGATCTCCCTGTCTGCCCCGGATCCCTCTCCCGAGGCAAAACCTCGAGATCTGCTGTCGGATCTCGAGGTTTTGCCTCGAGCGGCCATTTAAAAAAAAATGCCTTTGCCTTTAATGGGCAAAGTGCTGATTGGCTGACAGAGCCGTCTGTCACGGCTCTCAGCCAATCAGCATTATGGTGCTCATTTGCATGTAGCACGGACTCGTGAGATCCGTGCTACATGCATCTGTGTGATTGACAGTGACACAGAGCACAGATGGGTCAGTGAGACCCGTCTGTGCTGCTGTGTATTTCAATGACACAGATGCACGCACGGACCAGGAGATCCGTGCTACTTGCATCTGTGTCATTGACACAGAGCACTAACGGGTCCGTGAGACCCGTCTGTGCTGCTGTGGTAAATAAAAAAAAAAAAACCTGTGTAAAAAGAGAAAAAAATGGCGTCCTCCCCCCCAAAAAAAGAGCAACCAGCCCCGGGCATTAGTGACCCAGTGCTGGGTGTGCTTAAATACAGGGGACAAACGACATAGGGGTCCCCTGTACTTAAACACAACCAGCACCGGGCTAGTCAGAACCAGAGCTGGTTGCCAAAATACGGGGGACAAACGACGTAGGGGTCCCCCGTATTCTGCGCAACCAGCTCTGGGCTCTGATCCGGTCCTGGTTCTGGAAATACAGGGGAAAAAAATGAGTAGGGTTCCCCTGTATGGTCCAGAACCAGCACTGGACTTTTTCTAGCGGGGGGCTGATGCCACAGCCAGGGGAGCCCTTTCACCGGGCCCCCCAGCCGCAGCATCAGCCCTGACCGCTAGTCAGCCCAGGCCGGGGATCCCTGGAGAGCTGGGGACCCCCCCAATAAAGGGGTCACCCTCTCCAGGGCACCCCAGGCCCAGGCTGATAGCCCGGGGCTATCCCCGCCACCCCTGGTGGCGGTGGGTGGCGGGTTGATTGTGTGGTGTGGTGTAAATAAAGAATATCAAACATTGTCTTTACAAGTAGAACTGCAAGTCCCAGCAAGCCTGCCCCGCATGCTGGTACTTGGAGAACCACAAGTACCAGCATGCAGGGCATTAAGGGCCCACTAGTACCTGTAGTTCACCTGTAAAAAAATGTTTAAAAAAAACACAGGACACACACACCGTGACAGTATAAGTTTATTAAACATACATACACACACACACACACACACACATGTACACATACTCACCTATGTAACCCTGTAGCATCGGTCCACTTGTCCGGTAAAGTATCCATAGGGGACCTGTGAAAAAAAACATACTCACCATCTCCTATGCGAGGTTCTGTCCTCTTCGTTCCAAAGTAGGCATCCCCGGACTTGGCAAAAAAAAAAAAACGAAAACGCGATCCACGAACTTAGTACCGTTCTATAGAACGGTACTTCCCGAATGAGAGCTTAGCGGCGGGGTATCACCATGGAAACCCCGCTGCTAAGCGTTCATTGGCTGAGAGAGGCCATCTCCCGTCTCTCTCAGCCAATGAATGGCTCCCTCCATTGTAGTCAATGCTGGGAGCCGCAAGGTTATTAAAGTTTACCCTGCGGTTCCCACCATTGACTACAATGGAGGGAGCCGTTCATTGGCTGAGAGACGGGAGATGACCTCTCTCAGCCAATGAACGCTTAGCAGCGGGGTTTCCATGGTGATACCCCGCCGCTAAGCTCTCATTCGGGAAGTACCGTTCTATAGAACGGTACTAAGTTCGTGGATCACGTTTTCGTTTTTTTTTTTTGCCAAGTCCGGGGATGCCTACTTTGGAACGAAGAGGACAGAACCTCGCATAGGAGATGGTGAGTATGTTTTTTTTCACAGGTCCCCTAGGGATACTTTACCGGACAAGTGGACCGATGCTACAGGTTACATAGGTGAGTATGTGTACATGTGTGTGTGTGTATGTATGTTTAATAAACTTATACTGTCACGGTGTGTGTGTCCTGTGTTTTTTTAAACATTTTTTTTACAGGTGAACTACAGGTACTAGTGGGCCCTTAATGCCCTGCATGCTGGTACTTGTGGTTCTCCAAGTACCAGCATGCGGGGCAGGCTAGCTGGGACTTGCAGTTCTACTTGTAAAGACAATGTTTGATATTCTTTATTTACACCACACCACACAATCAACCCGCCACCCACCGCCACCAGGGGTGGCGGGGATAGCCCCGGGCTATCAGCCTGGGCCTGGGGTGCCCTGGAGAGGGTGACCCCTTTATTGGGGGGGTCCCCAGCTCTCCAGGGATCCCCGGCCTGGGCTGACTAGCGGTCAGGGTTGATGCTGCGGCTGGGGGGCCCGGTGAAAGGGCTCCCCTGGCTGTGGCATCAGCCCCCCGCTAGAAAAAGTCCAGTGCTGGTTCTGGAACATACAGGGGAACCCTACTCATTTTTTGTCCCCTATATTTCCAGAACCAGGACCGGATCAGAGCCCAGAGCTGGTTGCGCAGAATACAGGGGACCCCTACGTCGTTTGTCCCCCGTATTTTGGCAACCAGCGCTGGTTCTGACTAGCCCGGTGCTGGTTGTGCTTAAGTACAGGGGACCCCTACGTCGTTTGTCCCCTGTATTTAAGCACACCCAGCACTGGGTTACTAATGCCCGGGGCTGGTTGCTCTTTTTTGGGGGGGTGCACGCCATTTTTTTCTTTTTTTACACAGGTTTTTTTTTTTTTTTTTACCACAGCAGCACAGACGGGTCTCACGGACCTGTCATTGCTCTGTGCCAATCACACAGATGCATGTAGCACGGATCTCCCGGGTTCGTGCTACATGCAAATGGGCACCATAACGCTGATTGGCTTCCTGTCTGCCACTGCAGTGCCACTCCTAGATGGGCCACGTGTTTGTGCCGCCCCCTTGTGTCGCTTAGCATAGTCATCCAGCTTCCTCGGTACAACCTTTTGGCCTAAAAACAATATTGTGAGGTGTGAGGTGTTCAGAATAGAGTGGAAATGAGTGGAAATTAATGTTATTGGGGTTATTAATAGCGTAGGAACAAAAAAAGGCCCATTTATGTGATTTTAGCGGGTTTTTTTTATTTTTTAAGAAAAAATCCAGATCCAAAACACAAAACCCAGAACCCAAAACACGGAAGGGTGGTTTTGGCAAAACCAATCCAGATCCAAAACACGAAGAAAGATCCAGATCCAAAACCAAAACACAAAACACGAAAAGTGTCCGGTGCACACCCCTAATATATATACTGTATATATTATTGTTTAGGGCAGAGGTTCCCAGATGCTGTCCTCAAGGCTCCCCCACAGTTCAGGTTTTACAAATATCAATGGTTGAGCACTAATTAAGTCTGCTGTGTTCAACGATGTATATCTCTAAAACCTGAGCTGTTGGGAAGCCTTGTGGACCGCGTTTGGGACCTTCTGGTTTAGGGTATAAATTACATAGAAGAAAGAGATGAAAAGGTCTACCTGAGAATTTTTGGACCAGAGCTGCCCAAGTTGTACAGTTCAATATTTAATGAATGAAGCAAATATTGCTAATAAATAAACAATACAAAATAAACAAGACAAATCATGAAATATTGGTTATTCACTCTCAACACATTGTTCAGAAGCATAAACTTCAATGTACTGTAAGTCCCTTGGATGCTGGTTTGTCATGAGATTCACAATTATACATGCCATCCTAGATTGTGAGGCTATTAAACTGACAATTAGTCATTTTGGTGAACTAATTAATTGAACAACACTGTAGGAGGTAGTCTTTGTACTGCACAACTGAAATAATGTTTTCTTGGAACAGTTCTATAGAGCTTTATTAAA
Source organism: Taudactylus pleione (assembly GCA_031769625.1). Classification (NCBI taxonomy): domain Eukaryota; kingdom Metazoa; phylum Chordata; class Amphibia; order Anura; family Myobatrachidae; genus Taudactylus; species Taudactylus pleione. Next base: position 40,083,236 of record JAUIMM010000040.1, on the reverse strand, counting down.
TTGCATGTTTCATTTTAATGGAGTTCTCTGATACTTTCTTTAATAAACACAGAATGGATAAGATTATTGCAGTGAATATTATACCTTACAGAATTTGGCCAGGGTCCCAGATGCAGGTCAATAAAGTCCATCTGTGTCTTTGTGCAAGTTTATGTATCTTCATTTGACTTTGACTTATTCATTAATAACTCTATATGTATTTATCAGCCATAAAATACTTATTCTGCTTTTAAATTGCCTCTATTTATTTTCTTTAACAGAGGGACAAGAAAGTACAGTGTATACTGCAGTGTATCATTTTGTGATAAATGTAAGGTGGAATATCCTTGATTATTCTATATTATAGACATAGCATATATCTGACTTGACAATGGCATTAGTTCATCCCTTTGCATCTTTAAAACAACATAATAGTAAATGAAAAGTTTTGTCTTATAAAGTTTTCACCATCAATAACTATTCTACTATGCAAAAAATCATCCTTTTATGTTTTAAAATATATAGGGCACCAGTCAGCTGGAACAATTGAAGATGTCTCAAAACATTTCTTAAAAGAGCATGATCTGTAACAGACTCAGACAGCTTTGAACTACACTGCTAAATCTCTAATGCTGGGCACACTCTGCACAATATATCATTCATACAGCCAACAACCAATATATCATTCAGTCAATCTGCAGGTATTTATACTTATATATGCACAATATACTCGGGAACTACGTTGTTCAAAAATATACTGCGCCAGCTGTGCAGCACAAAAAATGCGATACAGCAGTGGCAAACGCAGGATTTTGAAAGGGGGGTTTCCAAACTGATTGAGATTTTATATATATATATATATATATATATGTAACAGAAGACTGCAGCGCCAATTGTGTATGAGTCCCTATATATAATATTGTCTCAAATGTGTGTCCTTTATCTCACACTAAAGGGTTTTTTGTGAGACCGTTATCATGCACCCCCCTATGGGGACGACGTTTGCCCCAAGCTTTGCCAATCTTTTTATGGGATGTTGGGAAAAGAATTACGTCTATGAAAATAATCCATTTGGTGATAATATTATATTTTTTAAGAGGTACATAGACGACATTCTGATAATACGGGAAGGGTCGGAAGAAGATTTTTATTTGTTCTTAAATCATATTTCAGCCAATAATATGAATCTGAAATTCACGTCAAAAATTAATAAGAGTACGATTGAATTCCTGGATCTAGTTCTAATTGGAGAAGAAAATAAGATCATCACAAAGAACTTCATAAAAGAAGTCAACACTAATAGTTATCTCCATTTCAAAAGCGGACACCTAAGAAGATGGAAGGAAAACATTCCGTACTCACAATTTCACAGGATAAAAAGAAACTGCAGTGAAACACAGACATGCAATGAGCAAATTCAAATATATACCAATCGATTCTTAGAAAAAGAATATCCTTCGAAGTTATTATTGGAAGCAAAAGACAGAATGGATACCATAGAGAGGAATAAGTTACTGGAGTATAAAAACTCAGAAGAGACAAAGAAGAACATCATTCCATTTAGTACAACATATAATTCACAGGAGAGAGATATTAAGAATTCTCTTAACAAACATTGGAAGATCCTCTTAATGGATCCAGTTCTAAAGGAAATTTTACCACCCAGACCCCCCATTGTTTTTAGAAAGGCAAGGAACCTAAAAGACTCTCTAGCACCTAGTATGCTAAGAGATATTAATGCCCCAAAATCCAACATCATACATAACTGTCCAGGGAGTTACAAATGTGGCAAGTGCAATATATGTAAATTTTTACACCGGCAGAGAAAGACCTTCAGTAACTCTACAAATAGTAAGGAATACAAAATCAAACAACACCTTAATTGCAACTCAACATCAGTCATCTACCTCTTGGAATGTTCATGTGGAACAAAATATGTTGGTAAGACCAAAAGACCCTTGAAACTTCGCATACAAGAGCACATTAGAAACATTAAAAACAAGGTGGAGACTCATATGGTGTCAAGACATTTTATTTCACACCATAGATCGGACCCAGATGAATTAACATTCAAAGCAATAGAACATGTGGAATTGGGAGATAGAGGAGGAGACCTTGCGAACAAATTATCCAAACGTGAGATGTTCTGGATCTTTGAACTGGACACTATAATTCCTAGAGGATTCAATGACAATTATGAGATAGCTCCTTTTCTCTAATGAAGATGAAGAAAGTATATTAGGGTGATTCATGCTATGTCCTAATTTACCTACCGTCATACCTGGGTTAGAACGCCCAATCTCGTCTGATCTTGGAAGCTAAGCACCATTGGGCTTGGTTAGTACTTGGATGGGAGACCTCCAGGGAAGACTAGGTACGGTAGTTCTTGATGTGACAATATAGGCATGAACCCCTTAAGAAGAAATTACTGATTTACAACTTGAAGATGGATGCAAGAATTCCAAGAATGAAGTAGTATAGGTTCCATATCTTAAGACCTATATAGGAACCATCTCCGATTCACAACTTGAAGATGGATGCAAGAATTTTAAGAATGAAGCAATATTGGTTCCACACCTTAAGACTCATATAAGAACCATTTGATCACACAGCCGGAAAAAGACTATATATATATATATATATATATATATATATATATATATATATATACATACATCTCCCTTTCCTTTTCCAAGAAATATATGCAAAAATGACCAAAGGAGACTTTTATTATATATTATTTATTAAAGTGTTTTAAGTATGAACTGAACCATCAAACATTATGAAAATCTATAATTGGACTTAGATTCGGAGCAGATGTGGGAAATTGTGACCTTTTAACAAATCTATTTCACAGATTGCACAATATATAGCTTGCAATATATGTTTATATTAATGGTGTTTCCATTGTATTATATAGGAAAATAATCCAATTGCTACTTCCAGGATCATAGAAATTAAGTATATATGGGAGTACAAAGATGGCAATTAACGGGAGCTACAAGATGGCCGTGAATAGAGACATCTCTTGGAGTACCAAGATGGATGCTGCCAGTCAGTGGAAGATGAATCTAGAGATGATCTATGAAGCAGTGACGCATGACGCGATGTGCACGTGGTCGGGGAGTGGGTGGACCCTTCAGCCCATCCGGAAGAACGAGGGAGGTCATGTAGCGTTTGACGAGGACGGAGTCAGCGGAGGCGGAAATGACGATTCACACCACACACTCAGAAGAGGGCGGAAGTACCGTGTCACATGGAAAGTAAGGGCGGAAGTGATGTGACGCTAGGTGGCTATCAAAAGGAGCGATGCACTATTAAATAACTTATATTTAAGAAACGGACTTTTAATCAACTAATGCATTAATAAAGGAGACAATCTATTATAAATATAAATAATTATTCCGTTCCAATGGACAAGTATTATTAAGAAAACCGGAAGTGATGTCACAAAGGAGACTTGTCAATCCTTGTTTGTCCTTATTAGAAGGGGTATAAATATGAGATACCCCACAGGAGCCAGAATATCCCTTGAAGAAGTCCAGGATATGGACGAAACGCGTTGGCGGTGGCTCTTATTCTCTTCCCATTTTATGAACTTGCCATTTTTATCAGATAAGAAACGATTTTTTATCCATATTTATTCTGATAAATTCACAGCTATATTTTTCTATATATACATAATTTTATCCATGGTTTTATGTGTTTTACGTCTTTTATCGTTCATGTAGGAGGATATTATTGTTGTGTCTGATTAAAAATAATTTATGCCTTTTAAAAAATGAATTTTTCTCACTTTTATTAAGTCACATTTTACTTTATGTATTATTGTCACTAATTACCTATGGATTCCCAATAGGATCTTTTTGCATTGGCACTTTAGTTGTACTGATTGTTTCTAAAGATCACACACTAACAAATTTATATATATTGGATGATGATGGTAGTCTAAATACTGCCACCCTTGTATTAGCATTGTATTGCACAAAATCACAGGTTTGGTATTAGTTTTATTTATTTATTTTTCAATAAGTTATATAAGCACAATAGGTGCTCCATGCCAGCTCTGGTAATTTTTGATATATATATATATATATATAGTACTTGTGTACTTTGCAGACTCATTACCTTATTAAGTATCCAGAGACATTCACTACCTTCCATGTGGGCATAGAGAGGGAATATAACCATGTGGCGAGCGTACAACTTTCACCAACAGAGTTCTATATAAAAAGGTAATGAGTCTGTAAACTACACAAGTACCATATATATATTTTTTTATAGACAGGTCAGCATTGCACAGACATGCACATACACTGACAAAGACTACATACTGACACACACAAACTGACAAAGACTACACACTGTCACACACATACTGACACACACAAACTGACAAAGACTACACACACATCTCTGTCACTTAAAAAGTGAATGCAGGCAAAAACATGATTTATTAAAGATTCCCACCTCCCCTGCCAACAACCCCTGTCTCCTCACCAGGCAACCACCACGCTGGCAAGACACCACATGATACACATCCCCACCGTCACCTCCTTTCCTCTGCCACGCATCCCCACATATAGTACACACACCTGTGGGGCTCCTGGGGAAAGCACCACGGATACAGTCAGTCACTGGGCGGCAGCTCATCATTCAGCCTCTCATGATGCACCATCATTGGAATAGCCTGGGAGGAACTGCGCACTGCAGTTGCAGCTCCCCCTTCAATCAGCCAGCCCAGCCCAGCCCAGCCCCAGCCAGTGTAAAAAGCCGCTGCTCCTTCTCTTTGGAAAAGAAATGTTGTTCAGTTGCGCGTTAATGGAGCGGTGGCCAAGGGGGTTTTCTAGGTACTTGGAAACCCCCCTGCGTGCACGGGTGATACAGTATATATCGTTCAGATGTATTTTGTGCATCTGTTTGTGTGCACGGATCACCAACTGACTCTTATATTGGTCACAGGAACCACAGACAATTATGTCAACACTGGTTTCTCTGGCCAGACATTTTGTCGGCTCATTGGTAAGTGTGTATGCACAGGCACATACTTACCAAATCAGTCGGTTGGCCAGCCCATCGACCAAATTTATACCCCACATTACACATCAGTTACAAAGACTTCATCTTAGGATCCAAAACTAGTTTGGAGATCACAATGTGAATCTTGTGTAAATTTTCATACCACATGCTACAAAAATTTGAAGATTTCATACATGAAAAACTTCTATATCAAGAAACTGGAATTAAAACATATTACATATTGCAACAAGAAAATTATAAATCAAATGATCAATAATCATCACGTGTTAAAATCAAATTGAACAACAAGATATTAGTAGCACAAAATAGTAATAGTACTGTATATACAGTATCACAGCAGTTTAACCAATTAAGAAGAAATAGAGAACAAATTTTCAAATAATATTTCCTAATGTCATTATATAATTGATTATTTTAATACCTGTGGTCCGATCCACTTATCTGTATCAGTTTTATTAGCCATCATATTTTCATGTAAAGGTGAAATCTATCTAGCAACAGTACACTGGCACTAGAACATATATGGCTCTGTAATATATATATATATATATATATATATATATGAAAATAAGAAAAATGAAGTAATTTTAAAAGTAGAAATTAATATTGGATAAGTTGTATTAATGTGTAGAATTATGAAGTTTATATGTATTCTGTTTTGCATTACAGCATAATTTTACTATAAAATTAAATATTTATACTATTTATAAATAACAAGGTTAAATCAATACTAAAAGTAGTGAAACAAATTAACTACTGTCATTAAAATCAAAATAAATTGATGAAAATGGCTTGGAAGGTAGCTTTATACGTTATATATATATATATTTGCAATATTTTTTATTTTTGCGGTAGACCCTGGATTCTCATTATTGCACTGCTTCAGAATCCAAGGTGCACCGAAGAGCCTATTCTACACTTTCTAAAAAGTTCTTCTATTTGTAAAATGCCTCCCTATACGTTCCTTCAAAAATGCCGCAATTTTGTTCCACAAATCTCTGAACTACAGGAGAAATCTCAAGTTAGGATCCTGTGGGCTTCTTTAATTAACTTCTTAGACATCTCTTTTTTTCTATGTAATAACGTGTTTTAACAGAAAATAGTGTTTACAATGTAAAATCTGCATAGCCAGGAAATTACCCTGATCTGTTTATGACATTGAAATGTTTTTACACTTTGAGGAAATCAAACATTTTGGAACAATGGAATGATCATCACTTTACTAAGTGGTATTGAATTTTTGAAAATTAACCATATAAAATTTTATGGCCATGTCCTCTTTGTGCCAGAGCCACATCAACTGCCAATTCTGTCCTTATTTAACAACCTTTTTGCTAAAACTGTACAGAGCTTCCAAAGGGTTTTGTTATAGGAAAAAAAGAATGATAATTTACAGGTCACACTCAGTATACATGTATTGTTATTGTCACATATACTGTATGTCAGTATGCAGTAAATAAGTTAAAGCTAGGTAGCACTCAACTCCCTCACCCCAATAATATTTATACAGTAGATTGGTGAAAGTACGTTTATAAACTCTTATAATTATATGAATAATTGCATTCATTTGAAATTAACACTCTTAATAAAATAAAAATAGAAAGTGAAAGTATAAGAAGAAACATAGAGATGTTCTATGACATAAAACACTATTGTTACTCTTCTGAATAGATTGGATATTATAAATACTTTATCACTTGAAATGGAAAACTACTAGGAAACTACTATGAGGAAAACTATGAAAAAATATGGTATCTATGATAAAATCACTGCCCCTCTTAAGGGTTTGCTATGACATTGGTCCTTCTTTATAATTATATCCTTCAAAACCATAACTAGTTAAATTATCTACACAAAATTATACTAAAAACATTATTTGCATGATATGTTACTGTCTTTATAGAGCCACCCTTGTTATAATGCCAATTTTGTGTTTTAAGCTAGCAAGTCAATGGAAAGGTTGTTGTGTAAATTAATATAGTACTGTATGTTCCAAAACATTAGATTTAAGAAGGAAAAATAAAAGAAATTCTCCAACCTGGAGAGGGATTGACCAATGAGTGCAATACTTTTAGTAAAGTAATGGCGGTAACATCAGTTCCTAATTACTAAATATAATAAATGGGTCAAATACTGTAACACACCATTTGCTAAACACTTACTGCTACCAATAAAAAATATGTCAAGTATAATGTCTCCTGCTGGGGGAATTTGTCTCATGTGATTTGAGTTTCAATTAATGATCCTTGTACATAAACCCAAAAATATATGGGAAAAAATTATATGGTAAGTGTTTGGTCTTGGTAGGAAAATTGTTGAGTGGTGAGATGTATTCAGTCCAACATGACGACATTCCCAATGAAATAAGGAGGAATAGATGCCAGAAGGGATGAGTTTTACAATTAAATTAAATTACTAAACTAAAATGTAAAACATATAGATGAAAAATTATTTAGAAATATGCTTTTTACAATTATGGGCATCCCTGAAATTAATGCTGTACTAGAGAATAACATTTCGTGATATTTCAATTTACTGAATGATTAAACTCATGCACAGATTTAGGAGGACCTGTAAAAGTATTTATTATCTGCAAAAGACTGCTGTAATGCACATGAAAATACCCAAGGACTGCTTTACCAACAGGTTTTCAGAAGTGCTGGAAGCTTGTTAAGTACCTATGGTAATTATCTTATTCTCTCTGCAAAATGCAGTGAATTTTACTGGTACTTACTTTTACTGGTACCAGGGTATGTCTGGCTGGACTAATCCCTGGCTGCTGCAGCCTATGGGAGCTTCCACAATCACCCTGTCCATGCCACTGCATCCACTATGCTGACTCTCTGCCAGGTCACCAGCCACTGGGCACTAAGACCCAGCATCTCTCCATGGAGGCGTGGCTGCACAAACTCTCTCACATGAAGCTTCTACGCATACTGCTCCCCACTGCATCTTTTCTCCATGTTGCACAGCTGAGGAAAATCCAGAGCATGCTGCTAAGAAGAAGGTAAGTTTGAGGGGACCAGGGAGGTTTTGGGATCTTGAGGAGACACAGGATGCTAAAGTGACAGGAGGCAGAACACTGGAGTGACAGGGGACAGGACCCTATATAGTAACAGGAGCGGAAGTGACAGGAGACAAAATGATGGAGTGATGGGGATAGGACTGTTTTTAGTGTTGGGGGCAGGTGGCTTGAGTGATAGGGGGCTGGAATGACAGTGGTGAGGAGGCTAGAGTCACAGGGGGCAGGGGGCTGGAGTCACAGGGAACTGGAATGACTGGATGCAGTATGCTGGAGTGATGAGGGGAAGAAGGCTGGTGTGACAGGGGCCAGGGTCTGGAGTGACATGAGGCTGGTGTGGCTGGGGGCTGGAGTGGCAGGGAGCTGGAGTGACAGGAAGCTGGAGTGACAGGGGCCGGAGGCTGGAAAGACATGGGGTAAGACTGAAAAATGGGAGGCTGGTAAGACAGGAGCTTGAAGAGTCACAGGGAGCAGGAGACTGGTGAAACACCATGGGTGGGAGGCTGGAGAAGAAACAGGTCAGGAGGTGACACAGGACATGTGTCTGGTTGAACTTTTGTGGTATGATGATGCCATTCATTACATTCCTACAGAAGCAGGCATCTTCTGAAACACATGATCTCCTGTATGAAAAGTGAATACTGATTGAAGACACTGTCTGCCAAGGGAGGATTAATTTCTTATGAGGTTCCCCATCACATAGCAACCACCATACAGGTAAGGTGTATTTTTATTTAGTACACACAAAAAACAGTATATATATATATTTTAGACTTTTTTTATAGAGGAGTGCTGCCTGGCATTGGTAGATTATATATTATGACAGAGACAGCATGCTTTCACATTAAGTTAATGTGGAGCAGCAGGTATTTGCAGAGATGGAGCAATAAACAGCATGGTAATTAGATCCAGTCCAGGTTTTCCTGGGATCACTTGTAAGCTACAAGCAAGGCTAAATAGCAGCACCTGTTATCTGTATTTAAAGTTGTGTCAGTGCAAATCCACAATGATCCTGATGGTGAATTAGTTGCCCAGGTTATAGGGATGGGGGTGACTAGTGTTAGCGATCCACTAAAAGAACTGTGTTACTGTATGGAAGATTCTGTGTACCTGCAGCAACATCTTGCCTGCGAAAACTGCACTGACCTGCTGTGGTGAGAAAATAAACTTCTTGGATTTTACTCTCGTCTATGTGATTTTTGTCACAATATATATATATATATATATATATATATATATATATAAAAATGTATACACATATACACAAAACTCAGCACTCGCCATTGTTGAATCACTTACCATAATACATCAATTATGGGGTTTTGGTTCATGGATAGACCAATGCATTTAAGTCTGCAGCCTTCATCATGGGACCCCATTTCTCTGCAGGTCCTACACTATCCATTATACTCATGGGAACCTGGTAGCTGCTACCACAAAGTTTAAACTAAAAACATGTTAACTGTCTATATATATATATATATATATATATATACACACACACACACACATATATATATATATATATATATATATATATAAATTTAAGGAGACAACAAAGGGAACTTCGTCCTGAGCTCTACTTGGCCTAGAACCAGCCCTGCATTTCACAAATGTTGAAAAATTTATAAATATGCTCCATACAGATGTGCCCAGCTAGTTTGTTGTTCCATACACCATGTAGCGCGCCCTGCATCTCACGCCACACACTACGACCATTAGTCGTGCCACACAGAAAGTTTCATAACAGAACGTGGCGTAGCACTGAAAAAAAGTCATAACGTGTAATGCAACTTTTGTCCACAAGGTGTCACTTTTCCTACACAGCGAATGCTGCTGATTTCTAATGCATTTTCTATATCACCGCCCGATGATAGGCTGATAGAAGCAGTGATTCTGTACAATATACTGTAGTACAGCGTTTTCTTCATGGAATCAGGGCTGTAGAAGAATGTCTAAAAAAGTTTTAAATTATTAAGTGTGTGAGTCCTGTACTTTTATATAAAAATATTTCACAGGCACACACATCATTGTATTACACACTGACTGTGTGTTTTAAGCTGCACACTTGGGTTAATGTCGGTGCTGTCCCAGACTAGTGATTTCATGACTTTAGTAGTGGGCTCTGTTTAAAAGATTGGCTCTGTATTTCAAACTGAATGTGCGTTTTAAGGTGCACACTTGCGGCAATGTCGGTGCTTTGGTGGCTGTCAGCTCTGGGGGGTTACAATTGGATCTCTGGCGCATGCCCAGTGGAGCCACTCCAGATGCTGGTCGCACTATGAAATGGCGTATGGAGGATAATAGCACTGCACATGCACAGTGGGTTGGGAGTCGCATACAGTGAAAGTGGGATCTCTATATTAGATACTGACTGGGCGGTTAAAGTTGCACACTTGCAGCACTGTCGGCGCTGTCCCATACTGAGACACTGCAGTGATTTCATGAGTTTAGAAACTAGCAGTGGGCTCTGGGCCTGATTCAGAGCTGAATGCTCTGACCAGTGCGCTTGCTCTGAATCAGTGCCCTCCTACCTAAAAATGGAGCGGCCTCCTGGCCGCATGCATAGGTGTGGGTGACCACCCACAGCTTATGTGAGCGGCCAAAAAGATGGTCGCGATGGTGAAGACCATCGCGACCATCGGGCTTGCGACAAGACCCTGCGGTAGGGTCTCTCTGCCGCAAGTCAAGGAGTGCTTTTGGCTCTTTCAGAGCCAAAATCACTCCCACTGACATCACTTCACTCATTTGTTGTTTGTTTCTGATTATTACCATAGCCCTGTAATGTAGCTATGTAATGTAACTCATGGAAGTAGGGTTGCCACCTCATCCCTTTAACGCTGAACACATATGAATTACACAGATTCTGTGGCTGGCTGATTTGAAGTCTCCTATTCACCTGGTTTTAAACTGCCACAGAACTACTGTAATTCATATGTGTACAGCTTTAAAGGGTTGAGGTGACAACCTTACGTGGAAGGGATGTAAGATATACCATATGGACCAGAAGCTGGATGGAACATACTGACCAAAGGGAATCGGTGTGATATGCCGGCTGTCGAGATGCCTCCTGTCAGAATACAGACAGCAGCATCCCGATGGTCGGGTAAGTATACTTACCCTCCCCCCAAACCCTCCCTTCTGGTAGACTAACCCTAACCCTCCCCATTAGTTCCTGAACCTAAGTCCCACTCCTAAGTGCCTAAAACTAACTCTACCCCCTTAGTGTCTAACTCTAACCCCCCCAGGCGTGCCTATCCCTAACCTCCCCCCCAAAACCTAACGCCTATCTTAACTCCCTTGTCGGGACACACCTGACCAGAGGTCTGGTGGAACTCAAAGGCTGAAATATGAGTGGAACACAAAGGCTAGAATATGGGTTGAATGCACAGAATTTAATGTGTGGAATGCACAGGCTGAAAGATGGGTGAAAAGAATAGACTGAGAGATAAGTGAAATGCACAGGCAGGAATTCAGGCATTTAACATATTCTAGGTGAAAAGAGGCAGTGAATGGCAGGGGGTTAGAAAATACAGAGCTATGTTATGAAATTAAAATTTAACATATACATTTTGGAAGAGCTGGTAAGTAAGCCCCAGTTGAGCTTACAGTCAAATTCCCTAACACACAAGAGCAAACACACAAATTACATTTTTGTTTACAAACAATTAAGCTACCTACCATATATGTTTTTTAAACTGGAGCACCTCAAAGAAGCTGTAGGTAGCAAGGCTAATAAATATATTACTGTGCCACCACTATGGTCTTCATTGCACATTTGAAGATGCTCTCATAATCTCCATTTTTGTAGATACTCCACAAAAAAAAAGTTCACCCACAGTAATTTGGCTTGGAGTTGGAAAATCTGAAGAAGTACAGTGTGCAAAATTGTAAACATCAAAGTTTAACATTCATCAACATTAGAATCACCACATTCATTAAATCAAATGTTATCATTTTTCTTCTAAAATACTGCTCATTTTATTCCTATGAATGTCTAAAATTAATAAAGACAGCAAGGAGACATAGGAATGCCTTTATACATTATTTATTTGAAGATTGCTTAGCACTGGCCAGACTTCATCTTGTGTAACTATAGAAGAAAGTGCAACATGAGACCTGATCTCCAACAGTTCTGAGGTCACCCCAAATCATCCTACTAGTCAATGGAAGCTTTTGCTCCTCTGCAAAGGACACTATTTTGCTTGACAAACCTTGCACTTTTGTTGGAGATGATGTTGTGTACAGGTGTTGTTATTGCAGAGTAGTTAGGCACAAATCTGCAGATTACTCTGACTATGAATGGCCCAGTTACTTGACCAGTGTAGTTGGTTTTATACAGCTCACCAGCCGGTGAGTGTATGACACTTGCGGGTTGCAGTACATGGTACTGGAACAGCTTTCTATGCAGGTAATAGCCAGTTCTCTCATGAGCTAAGTACTGTAAGAGATGTCCATCTTTCACCTTGTCACTCCACACAGTGGCAAGATAGCACTGTTCATGTGCAGTACTATCTACTGTGGTCATGTTCTTACAGGTAATGAAGCCTCCATGGAGGGACAGGAAGATGGAGTCTGCACAGTACCACCCTCCTCTGTCAACAACTTTAGCAGTTATATATGCACATCAGCACATAATGAGTCCCAAGACTTCATAATAGATGATTTCTCTGCTATGAATGTTGTGCTCTCTGTAACACTGATGGTAACATTACTAACATCACAGATGTGTGATCTGATACAGCTGCAGACTGACAGTTTGAGAACTGAGGCTGTAATGCTGCCAATATTATTCCAATGGCTCTAAAGCCATCTGTCTAGTTCTAGCATGGAGCCTACTCCACAACTAACACAGATAAGGAGCTGTGCAGTGATGTGATTTATGAGCCACAGTGGATACCTGCAGCATAATCTGTAGCTATCCCTGCCCAACTGTATTTACTTGATGCTTTTTCATAATGCTTCAGTTTGAAGTTGCTGAATATTCAGAGGTGAACATATGCAGAAAATTGGCTGATTTCAGAAGGATCTTTTGCACCAAATATAGTGATATATAGTGGCGTTGCAGGTGCATAGATGTGTCAGACTCTGAATACAGAGATCCACTATAGAATAAATGTAACACCTTATTGTGCACAAAATAGTAGCTGTATGGATGGAAAGGAGGAGGAGGAGGAGGATACAGTCTGAAGAGAAACACAGGAATGATCCACTGAATCCGCAATGAGCAGGTGAGATGAACTTAGAAGAATAGGCACTTGAAAGCACTTTAAGAGTCAATTGATATACATGGGAACTTCAGACTACTGCAGGAATAATAAAAGCAGGTACTAAATCACAGAACAGTTTTTGTGAAAGAGAGGAAGAAGATGGAAGAGTCCAAAAGTTCTAGAGCCTCCGCTGATGATGGGTACCACCCCACCTTGTGGTATTACAATTTAATCTCATTTCTTTTGGAGCAAGAACCTCAGCAAGGGTCGGGTGTCCTGATGGCCTAGCAAGAGGGAGAAGAGGAGGCGGCCAAAGTGGTCAGTGTGGCGTCTGAGGAACGTTTGGTTAGTAGAGACACAACGCATACACACCAAGTTTTTTTTTATTTTTACATTACTTTCTTTCCTTTCTCCAAATGTCTACTCCATTTTTTTCATCTGAGACAGTCCTCCAGCCATGGCACTGTCCCCGGTCCATTAAAGTAGGCCATGTATTTGTAGAAAGCTGTGCTGGGATCAAGTGTCTGATCCCAGCACCGGCACAGTAAGCAGAGATGTGTCCCCTGAGGGACACATCAGCAGCCAGCACTGGGATCCTGTTTCTGCTCCCAGCGCTGGGTAAGCAGAGGCAGTGGGAAGCCAGTGCTGGGATGGAGTATCTGCTCCCAACTCCAGTCAAGTGTCAGGCATGGCAGGCTGGACTTGGTTCCAGGTGTGGGCTTACTATAGCCTGCCGCCCAGTAGCCTTGATGCAGTGGTGAGTGTTTAGCTCTGTCCACAAGCCAATCATGGCTCACAGTCAAGCAGTCAATAGCAGGCAGCCACGGCGAGCTAATCATGACTCACTGCATCATAGCCCTGTCCACTCCGGGCATAATAGATGCCACAGAGTGGAAAGAGTCAGTCTGATGGTGGAGAGGGAGGAAAGAAATCCTCCCGATGAAGGGAAGAGGAGATTCATGGCAGAAGTTCTGGCGGCCGCGGAAGAGGCTAAAGGATGCCATCATCAAGAGGAAGATAAGAGGTGCCGGCTGGAGGAAGAAAAGAAGAGGTGGCACTGCTGGCCAGGATAAGCCAGCAGCAGAAGAATGCCGCTGAGGACCGTAGAGGACTGTGAGGTGGAAAATAAAAGAGCTAACTAAGCTCCCTTGCAGCCTCTTCCACCATAAAAGTAGGCTCTCCATGAGGCCTACTATTAACCCCTTCCTAGACCACCAGGGCTGTTAGGCACTAGGCCTGTGAGGTAAATTCAGGCAATAAGCCTGTGGGCAAATTGGCAGGCATTAGGCCTGGGCACCATAGGGGACATTAGGCACTATGTAAAGTTCTTGGCCCAATTAGGTGTGAGTGACCTGGGTATTAGGCCCAGGTCACTAAATGTGTAAGTAGGCAGGCCCATAGGCCTGAGCCCTGTAAAAAGTGACCCTAGGCATTAGGCCCAGGCCATTAGTGGAGCCCCTCCATTAGGCAGGCCATAGGCCTGAAGCCACATTATAGAAAGGGACTCTGGGCATTAGGCCTAAGTCCTTTCTGTGCCCTGCAGTAGGCTGGCTAAAAGCCTGAGACACTAGTAAGTGCCTGGGAATTAGGCCCAGGGCACTGAGCCCTCGAGAGTGACTGGAAAGTATGCCCAGGTCACATTAATCATAACTAATAGGTGGTCCCCTGCATAAATATATAAAACAGGTGTGAGCAGTTATGCGGCCTTCACCCTCCAAGTACCCCATGGAGAGCTCCCAGGCTCCCACCAAAATAATGTGTAATTCCCAGTCACTTAGAAAAGGAGCTGGTTAGCTCCAGTTTGGCAGGTAGCAAACATTTAAAGGGACATTACTGTGTTTTACTCTTTTGTGATTACCATCTGTGGTTGTTGTTCCATGCAGGGCAAAAGTGGAATTATTCTTTGTTAAACATGCCACACTACAAACACTGTAGATTGAGGGCTATGTTGTTGTAGTATGTGTAGTAGCGTGACACAGGTTCAGGTGAACGGCTGTGGTGTTTGATTATCTTCTTACAGGGACCTGTTGGCAAGTGAGCAGACGAAGAACAAGAGTGGACATGGTGAGAAACGTCTGTGTGTACTGTCTCTCACTGTCCGTTTGTCTCTTTCTGTCTTTCTTCCTCCTGGATGGACAGTGGAATTTGCACCATGATGCAAGGTTGAGTTTTCACCTTGTGCGCGAGTACCTATAAGTGAAACTTGGGAACTGATGCCAAAAGTGCCAGTGATGATCTTCACTTAAAACCCAAATGATGAAGGATGGTCCTCACCTCATCTCATTCCTGCTAGTTCTTCATGTCCGTGTCCAGCCTGGTGTACTAGGACCATCTGTTCATCATACAGCCTGAAGCTGAGAGGGTGCAATGCAAGATAAGATATGAAAGTACACTCAGATTTGTAAGCTACAGATGTGTACTCATACAGTTAGCTTCAATATGCCACAAAATGCAAGATCTTAGCTTGAGTGAGCAGCCTGGTTCCATGCAACTTTGCTAAATCAGAGTTGGACTCATGAGCAGGGCCCTCTTCCCTCATGTGCTTCTCTTTACTTATGCTTTCATCTACTTCTTACTTCACACAAGGGCTCCCAACACTTGGTTGCTTATTTTGAAGGTATGAAGCCGATGGTCTAAATGCTGACCACCAGCTTTCAGACTGTCTAATCCCGGCAAGGTACTAATGACAGGCACCAAAATCCTGATACCTGTCAGTAGACCTATGCCGGGAGCCTGACGCCCTGAATACCAAACGAAGGTAAGCTGGGCACTGGATGTGGACAGCCACGGGTGGAGGGTTAGGTTTTAGGGCTTAGGGGTAGGCACCCCCCGGGGAGGGTTAGGTTTAGGCTAGGGTAAGGGGGGCTAGGGTTAGGCACCCCCGGGGGGAGATTAGGGTTAGGAACCCCCGGGAGACTTAGGTTTTGGCTGTGGGGAAGGGGGGGTTAGGTTTAGGCACCCAGAGGGGGGTTAGGGTTAGGCACTAGGGGGAGGTTATGGTTAGGCACCCCTAAGGGAGGGTTAGGATAGGGAGTAGGGTTAGCAGCACTTACCTTAGTTAGCGATAGTTAGCGATCGGGATCTTCACCCCTGCCGGGCTTCTCCACACCGGCCGGCGGTAATACCTGCTACACCCATTTTGAATATTATGGTCGCTAATGCAGCCATGTGTATAAACCATGACCTTGTCCTGTATTGTATTATACTGGAAGTCACTGGTTTCTTGTTCACTTATTTGTTTATGTACTTTGTAAGGTGCTGCGGAACACTTTTGGTGTCATAAAAATAAAAGATAATAATATTAAGGCCAGGAGTCTTTTTACCGAAAATGCTTCTTAGTCACAATGCCATTGGACTAGACCTGATTAATTTTATATGTGACACTTGAATATATGTGTGTGACTGAGTCTGCATACAAAGCACAATGGAATTTGGCATAGAAAAAAGCAGTGGCTGTTGCATTGTACACTTTATATATAGATTCAGAGTCTTAGTCACACACAGATACAGTATACAATCATGCAGTATCACATTGCATCTAAGATGCATTTTCAGCAAAAAATATGCCTGTGCTAGGAGATTCACATGGCACCTGGCATGCAAGAGGGGTTCTTTGGTGTGACTGCAGCAATGATGTATGAGGACACATCTGTATACACACTTACCAATCAGCTGCTCAAAATGTCTGACCTGACATCACAAATGGGTGGGCATTTAAATTTTCCCACCCAGTTGTGATGTCAGTGTCGGTGGTTCCTTTACCCAGTGTACAGATGGTTGATTTTCACCCATACTCTCAGCCAGATGGCTGTGCTGCAGGATAATTTTGACATGTCTATATACAAATGTCGCAATGATTATCTGTGGCAGCATCTACAAATGCTGCATCGGGCCGCTATTGCTGTCAGGAGGCCTCTGCTTCCTATAGACGACTGCTGCAGTATTTACATATTTGCTGTACGGTATTGCACAGCCGCTTCCTGTGGCTTTGCAATATCATCCTATATGTGGTGGCTGGTATAGCATTGTCTTAGATTGAAGTGAGTGTTTTGTTATAGAAAAAGGGGTACTTGTGTTCTTTATGGACTCATTGCAGAGAGAACCCAATAAATGTTTTATATGGTATTTGTGCACTTTACGTACACAGTAATGAAAGTTGTCCCCACCTAAAGAAGAAAGTTGTCCGCTCACCACACTTCGGGTTCAGTGGCTCGCTACGCTCACCACAAGGTTACATTTCCCCTCTATGCCCACTTGGATGGTAGGGAATGATTCTGGACACTGGGAATGATGCTGGACACTGGCTGATGATTTCAGGGTCCTCTTTGTGAAGTGGATTTAGATATGACCTTGATTGATAATAATAATGAGTGTAGGACACTTGCATTCTCTCTGCAATGACTCTGTAAAGGACACAAGTACAGAAAAGGTAACCCAATCATAGGAGAAAAGAGTGGCCATATGAAAGATTAGATGATTTGGTGAACATGAAAACTGGATTGAAGAGTAAATAAGTGTTTTTGTGTGTTTTTTTGCAGGTGAGGTGGAGCATGAGGTAAGATGAGGCTGAAGAATAGGAGGTTGTGGTCAGAAAGTTTGAATGCCAAGTTGGATAAACTAGTTTATTCAATCAATGTTTTTCAATCTGCACAGCATCCAAACTGCATTGTGCATGTGTCTCAATTGTTTCTGCCAAAAGCTTCAGAATGATTTTAGATGCAGAGAGGATATTCCAGTGAGTGTTTCTGTGTGGTAACAGGGGGTAGGCTAGTCCGGTGCATATGTGTCATGGGCGTGTCATGGTAAGTGACTACATTATTTACTGCAGTTGCACTGATTTCAGTGGCAATGTTCAGATATATAATTTATTCCTCCATAGGGCTGGTAAAATGTTTGATGGTGCAACCAAAGGTGCATTAGTGCCGCAGCTGATGGGTGTCTCTGTATGAATCCCATCAGCTGCAGAATTAGCAATTGTGCTGCAGCAAGAGATGCAGTCACGGCTGAATTAGTGTACAGCTCTGAATCAGGTCCATTGGTATGTATTGGACAGTGCAGTATGGAGAAGTTGAAATTCCTACTTCACTACTTTGTCTAGTTCTGGATATGAGAGTATGGCTGAGGATGAGTCCCCTGCAGGTAAGTGTAACAAGGCACATAGTTTCAGATGAGCTAATCAAGGTTTCTGTAATGGAAAGAGGTTGAGAGATTTTGAAATGTATAGCATATGGATGGAATCAAGTTGGTTAAAAACAGATATCACATTCCAAAGTGCATACTGTACTCTAGGAAAAAATGAAGGAGGGAAGTGGAAACATATGGAAAAATGTGAGGGATAAGCAACAGTTGGAAGACATTTTTTGATGTGGTATGAAATGCATTAGAGGATATTGGTGGATAAATGGGTCCCAGGATTGGGTGAAATGTTGGCAGCAGTCATGGAAGGAGTAGAACGAGAATAGGACTATAATACAAAAAATTTGGTTGCTCATATCAGCTAAATGGTTTTTCAAAGGTGCATGTAATGGGATGGGGTTTACTCTGCACTACAGAAAAAAAATTTCCCTTCAGCACACTGCAAAAAAACAAGCAAAACGGCTTGGATAATAGAAATCCAGAAGTCTTTGTTGCACATATTTGCAAATGCATGGTTAAGTGTTGGGTTGCTATATAATAATAGCACCCACTATGGGTCATAATTGCATACTGTTATGCCATATGATAACAGCACATACATAAATATATTTAAGTTGAGAGCAACCATTTAGTTGTTAAAAATGTCTGACGGCACATGGCCACTGGTGGAAGTGGAACTGCATCTTTCGATGCACTCCCTGACCCTGGAACTCCCCCAGCATGTCCGCCAATGAAAGCCAATCCCCCTAGTAACAACCCAGGAACACCTATTGAAATTGTATAGCTCTCCATGCAATTAAGATATGTGTTCACTCGCAGCAACCATCAGGACACATGCACAGAGTTTTTTCAGACACATGCACAGATTTAAAACATTGGGTACTTGTGTCCGATATTTAAATCCATCCACCTCTGAATCAGGTCCTTAGTTCCATGCACACAGTATGGAAGTACAACAATGCATCAGCCCCTATGACTGCACTAGCCTGTGTATGATTAAGACATCATGAAAACTTTGTTCTTTTGTTATCCTTTCACTTTGCCTCCCACCAAACGACTAAAGGCGGATATCCACTACTATATATACAAACGAGAGCACGATTACCACATTGCAATCATGCTCTTGTTTGTATATCTAGTGATGTGCCTAGGCTGAACATTCACTCATTCAGTCCAGGCACATCCATCATCCCCACACATGCTGAACCTGACAGAATTATCAGGTTGACCAGCGCGTGCGGGCAATGATAGATGTCGGAAGCGACCAGCGTGCACGCGCATCGCTGGTTGCTTCCGACCAAAACATGCCCGATGCATGCACGATTTGCAAGCCATTGCACAATAACGACGTCGTTATCGTGCAATCACTTGCTAAAATCACCTAGTGGATACCCCCCTTAAGTCTGACTTATCGTACAAGTGTCCAAACTGTAAAAAGATTCTCATCTTTTCAGCCTATTCAACCATTATACTGATTGACTACTGGAAATTGCAAGATGTACGGTATGATCAACTTTAGTAAGACTTCTTTTGCTATTACTTACAGGATTGCACATACATTTTGGAAAATGTTGTCCTTTCACTCAAATCAATACACTATGGTAACACCATGGTGTATTTTGAGTCATTACATAAATTGGTAGGCAGTTCTCAACTACATCTGTGTAAATTATTTATGAAGTATAAGGGAAATGCATGCTGTATTACTGAATGAACTCACATGTACCAAAAACTGCAGCTATTGTAAGACATTTTAGGTGTGAGAATGAAACATGATAACCTCAGAGCTCCCACAGAGACTTAGATTAGAACAGCCCTGAACAGTTATTAAATCTCTAGTTCAGGCTTTAACATTTCTAACAAATACCAAGCACATTGTTCTTTATCCCCAAACAAACCTCTGTGTTCCAGATTTTTCTCATAATCTCTTTAGAGCCAAATTATTTTACAAGTAATGTAATGTTCAATAATATGTAATCACTCCCTAAAGATGTTTAACACCTCATAAAGATGTCATGAAGCCCTTTTAATTTCCTGGCACAATACTGCCCATCTAGTCTCATAATAACAATAAACCTTAAATAATTATACTTGACTTAAAGCCAGTATTCTCACCGACCACTTCCTCTATTTGGTATATGCTGTAATATTAAATGATCACAACAATAAATTATAAGGCTGCAAAGCATACAAAAAAACTAGCTTTTCATCTGCATGTGTTAATTTAAAAGATCTCATTTATTTTCACTCTCTAGTTATTCAATTATATATATATATTGATATGCAGACAATTGAAAACAAAAATTGTGCACTTCATTTTATATAATCATTATTAATAATATGTAAAAAACCCATTTGTTTTATAAGTGCCCATAGGAAGGGTATTTGTACCTGTGTATCTGAGAGTACAGTATGTGCAGTACTAAAAATGTGTAGATAGCATCTTCCGTTTGTAATAGCCAACACTTTCTTTAGGAACAATGACCTACAAATATACAAAAAGAAGGGAGTGCTCCATGGTGGAATTAGACCAATTCACTAAAAAAACAACTGAAACAGTAGGATTATTTGTACAAGTTAAAAACAGTATAAAGAACATGAAAATAATGAAAATATAATTAACTTCTGATATATTCTTACTTCCCTTGCTACCCTGCAGGAAAAATAAAATAAATACAGGTAATATTGTCTCATAGTATTGTAAGAGGTGGGAGGGGGGGGTCCCCCTGAACTGCTGAGTGGAGCCTCGGCTGCGGTGCTGGTGGACTCGGACACTTACCTCCTGACTCCCAGACTCTCACCTTCAGGCCGCTCCCGTCGACGGTCCTGGAACACAGGTCGGACGCGGACAGTCGCGAACTGGGTTTCCACTCCTGGCCCTGGCAAAGAACAAGGTGCTGAGGTGGGGTGACCTCCACTGGGATGAGTGGATGGTCATCATTGGCACTTTAGGCCTCAGACTGGCTACACCTACGTGCCAGGCACAAGGGTGTACCCCGAATGAAAACG
The DNA here is from genome assembly GCA_031769625.1 of Taudactylus pleione. NCBI lineage: Eukaryota > Metazoa > Chordata > Amphibia > Anura > Myobatrachidae > Taudactylus > Taudactylus pleione. The sequence goes on along the minus strand of JAUIMM010000040.1, from coordinate 40,061,840 downwards.
CCCGACAGGGAAAAGGGAAGTTGGGTGACACACAACACAAACAGCAAACAAAACAATTATGCTCACCGAAAATAATCTTGTCCCTTTGCTGGACGAGTCCTGATCTCAGCACCTGTAGATGAACACAACAGCAAGAGCCCCGCACCGGACCCGATACAATAACAGATACCTTACCACTGCCTACCTTTAATGGGGGCCTGACTGTGGGAGATATAGCGACTTACCAACAGCCTACCTTTAATGGGGGCCTGACTGAGGGGGGTGCAGTGACTTACCAACAGCCTACCTTTAATGGGGGCCTGACTGAGGGGGAGAACGTCCAGGTCCCTGCCCGGTCTACCTTTGATGGGGGCCTGACCGCCTGACCAATTTTCACGATGCTTCTAGGGCCTTCTGCCCTTGTGTACCTGTGGCCTAGCCTGACTGTCCCTTGTCCAAGGCCTAGTACCGAACTACAAAGATCACGGCCTAACGCCGACAGTAACAACTCCTATGGCCTAACACAGACTCACAGTGACCACGGCCTGGTGCCGAATTAACATACCCTATGGCCTAGCGCCGACTTACCATGAGGCACGGCCTAGCACCGAATTACCATGCGACACGGCCTAGCGCCGAATTACCATGAGACACGGCCTAGCGCCGAATTACCATGAGACACGGCCTAGCGCCGAATTAAAATGACCCACGGCCTAGCGCCGAATTACAATGACCCACGGCCTAGCACTGAACTACAATGAGACATGGCCTAGAGCCGAATTACCATGAGACATGGCCTAGCGCCACATTACCATGAGACACGGCCTAGCCCGAATTACAAAGACCCACGGCCTAGCGCCGAATTACAATGGGGCACGGCCTAGCGCCGAATTACAATGACCCACGGCCTAGCGCCGAACTACAATGACCCACGGCCTAGCGCCGAATTACAATGGGGCACGGCCTAGCGACGAATTACAATGACCCACGGCCTAGCGCCGAACCCTGGTGGTCTAGGGAGGTGTGAGGGACTTACCAGTCCCGGGGCCTCCGGTGGAGCCGAGCCTGACCCAGCCTCCGCGTGGTCTTCACCAGAGGTGGAACAACGTCCGCCACCTCCGGGCTTCCTGCAGTCTTCACCTGGGCAGCAGAGGCCGAGGCTAGCACTTTTACGTCGCACACTGCTGCCCCAGGGCCTCCGGTGCCTTCTCCAACTTTACTCCTGGTGGGCGCCGGTCTGCAGCTCTTCGCCTGGCGGGCGGCGGCCAGGGTGAGCTCTTTTTTTGATGGCCGCCGCCCGGCGGGACTTCCGTTGTCTTCCTTCTCCTATCTTTGGGAGCTCTTCACCGCTCCGTCCCAGCCGTCGCACTTCCCGTCCCCTCCTCGCGCCAGCTAATTCAAGCCGATGCTACGATTGGCTCGCCGTGGCCATCCCCTGCTGGCTGCCGATCTGTGAGCCCTGATTGGTTCACAGTCGGCGCCACATTCAAAGGGGCACGTGCTGATTGGCTGAGTCTGAATCCACCAGGATTCAGACTTGCCATCATGCCCGTGGAGTAGCGGTGGCAATCCGCCGCTACCTCCACGCCCGCTGCGCCGGATGGGGAGTGGGATCACGACCGATCCTGGCCTGCCGTCCAGCTTGCGGATGGGCCCCGCCACACACTCGAACGGGGCTGGGATCTCTCCAGATCCCACCCCACTCTGATGCCCAGGGCTCCCGCTACCCCAAGGCACCACCACCATCCAGGCTTGGATAGTAGCTTAGTAGCAGGGTGAGTGACCGCACTGGTACACTCAGCCATGCTACAGTATGATAATGAATAATATCTATTTCTCCATTGTATAACATAATAAACATTGTTGACACTATTATTTTTTTATTTTATACAATGAAAAATAAATCTTGCCTTCATAATAAATACTTAATTTATTTACTCCATTCTTTTTCTGACATAATCCCCAAAAAAGGATTCAATAGCCAAGGCAGCAATTCAGGAATGGTAAAGATCCTTGAGTCCATAAGATATTGTTTATATTGAATATGGATTATCTATCTTGATTTTGGACTATACTGAAGCATGCACTCTTTGTTGAGATTGTTTTCCTGGTACCCACCAGCCATGGTACCAGTAAAGGCACATTGGTTCTGAGCATTGGGATGATACTCTCTAGGTCATCAGGTTCTTATACCAAGCATTGGGTTCTGAAACCTAAGCATCTGGTTCTAAAACCTGATTGTATTTCTGCCCAAATTTAACAGTCAATGCTTTTAATAGCTGTGTTTTGCTAATAAATCATTGCCCTTTTAAATCTTGGTATAAAAATGATCTGAAGTGCCGGGATTTAAAACCTCACCTTTAGTAAATAAAACCCTAGGCACAGTAACCCAAGACTATGATATATATCATAGTCTTATGGAGTGTAAGGATCCTTTCAAGCCAACCTTAACAATCCATCACCTCCTTCTTGGTCTATTGTATGTGCACAAATTAATGAATCTATGGGTCAGATTCAGTAGGATTGCAGTTGCAAAGATGCACACAATCTGTCTATTAATTTGCATTGTGCATGCGTATGCATCGCAGTGTTCGTGTGCGAACCTGCAATTGTGATGGGAAATGTGTTTGCAGAGGCTACGCAGACCCCGACCACAGTGATTGACATGAAGTGCCATTTGTAGGTGGTGATGAAGGGGGGTGGTTGGGCGAATGCAGGCGTGCTAGTGCGTTGGGGCGGAATTGCAGCGGCATGCATAAATTATCCATTGCAATTCCATAAGCATCCTGAGGCCTCATAGCATGCACTGAAGTAAGCAATTGCCAAGTGAGGTCTGACCTGCCTTGACTGTGCGTATGGGTCCGATGATACTCGATGTTACCGATTATTTCGCTATGTTGCCCAAGTATACAGATGTGTGTAAGGGGAAGTGGGCATCATTATGGTAATCTGTGATCACAATACGACTTCAAACATTTGCATTTCACTGCTATTAGCAACGGCGGTGCATGCGTTCTAGCAGAATAATGATCCTTGCTGAATTAGGCCCTTTGGGCCTGATTCAGACCCAGTCGCAAGCGTTAAGCACTCACAACCAAGTCGATGGTGGCAAAGACTGCATGCGCACGATGGAGCCGGCTCCGTTGAGCGCATGCGCGAGACCCGGATAGCGACAGGCAATCCGTCGCTCCGGGTCTCACACCAAAGGGGGTGTGCTGTCTATGTTGAGTGACAGCACGCCCCCTTTGGTGGGCGGGCCGGGGGGTTGGCTGCCAAGACGGAGGCATTCCCATGGGAATGCCTACCATTTGGGGGCGGCCCCACTGACATCACAAGTGATGTCAGTGGGCGAGCTTTCGGCTCTGTTTGAGCCGAAAGCTCTCTGGGGCTCATCGCAAGCCCGATGTCACGATGGTCTTGACCATCGCGACCATCATCCTGGCCGCTCGCATTAGCTGTGGGTGGTAATTTACAGCAATGCGAGCGGCCAGGAGGCCGCTCCATAAAAAAAAAGACGCCCTGATTGAGAGCGAGTGCTCTGTCAGAGCGTCCATCTCTGAATCAGGGCCTATGTCCCTAAGGACTTGCCTGATAGTGTTTCCAAATACTACATGGAATCTTGTTTCTCTATCGTATTCCTAGTACTGTATGTTCCAAGTTTCTAATTTTCAAAGATCTTGTAGCCTTACCAATATACTGTACCTAAGGTAACACTTTAATCTTTAAATATAATGAGTAATGAGTACTGTACTATTGAATTTATTAAGCACTCAATTGTAATATTTTACTGTTTGATAGAATCAAATAAATAATTATCCCTATGGAAGAATTTACAAACCTTGCAAGATCTGCAAGGAACTGAAACAGAAAGAAAGAATCAGCACAGGACTCCTTGTGTATCTGAATATCTTAATTTATTTCTGATTCATTCAGATAACCTATTAACAAACCATTCTCTAAATGATAAGGAAATCCTATTGTACAGTATATTGTGTTGGTGGTGCTCCAAGGAGTGAATAACTGGATTAATTTCAGTACGGGAAAAAAAAGGACTTATTTGAGGGGCATTCTTTTAATGTATTATGAAATCAAATGTAATTAAAACATAACTTTTAATGATTCATAAAATATTACATATTGTTAAAATTTCCACCATTGTCAACCGAATACCAGAACATTTGATTATACATAATAGGTTAATGGCCAAATTGTGCTGTAGGCAGATCCTCAAAAATAGTTTTGACAAAAAGATATGAAACAAGATTTTTTTATGTTCTTATATAATGAGCTGAATATATGTGGCATATTTACAACACTGGATTCAGGGTTGGACTGGCCCACAGGGGTACAGGGCAAATTCCTGAGGGCCCACCCCCATACTCTAGGTGTCAGGTTCCAGACCTCAAATCATACATTGTTGTTACTCAATTATATGGTCAGTTACCTGGTAGATTTGAAAAAAGGAGGTGAGGAAAAAACTTCTTTACTGCGCGTTACCCAGCTGCCTGTAATTTAGTCAATATTCTACGAATTTCACCACAATTCAAAAGAAGCAATACATAACACAAAGGTACGAAATAGACAAAAATTATGATGCTGAATGGGTATGGCAATGATACATCCCTTTAGTGTAGGAATAGATCGCTGACCATCACACTAAGTAAGGACACTTCTTCACACATTCCGGATTGATCATCATTTCTGTAGATGTCACATTTCAGTGGCATTACCTATATGTAAACTTTGGACTACATTTCCCAGAATCCCATGACCGGAAGTTCATTTTTTTCTTTTTTCCTCTTTTCCTTTTTTTATTAAGTTTAATTACAATTCACTTGTTAAAGTGTAATATGCTATGTCTATAAACTATGTGCACAGATAAAAAACATAAACTATATGTAAACAAAAAAGTTTTAATGTGTAACAAGAATACATGAATAAATTTCACACATCTAATAGCAATGAATGATTACACGAATAGTGACCACTTCCTGTGAACAATTGATAGGTGCACTCTCACATAAATATTGAGCTCCTCACACTAGAAGGATGTCTTGAAAAAGGTCCAAGTGACCGAAACGCGTTGACAATTATCCAAGGTGTGAGTAGCCCAATATTGAGATTTTATTTCCATCACTGGAAATTTTTTTATTTAATATTGAATCTATTTTATGTTTTTTTTTATTTTTTTATTTTTTAATGCCATTTTTATTGTGCTGCATATGCACATTTTTATGACTTTTTTGTACTGCCATTTGTTCTTTATTGGGGACGTTTATTAAAATGTTTTTGGATTGATACATTTTTGTGGCTGCTTACTCACATATTCCTGAGTAATATCACTGAAGTTCTATATTGAAGGCTCGAGGTTTGTTGGATAAAGATACCTTGATAGGAATTCCATCATCGTATTTTACGTGAGTTGGGGTATGCACCCACATTCTTTTATATAAAGATACCTTTATATGATTCAACAGCCAATACAGAGTGTGAGTAGGGGTATGCTGTCCAGTATTTTATAGTTGAAAAGATTTCTATCCATCAAGAAAAACCACATACATTTCTCTATGACATTTTGAATAAAAGGATTAAAGATACCTTTATGCACTTTTACCTACAAAAACAAGAAGTGAGTTGGGTACGCCAAAACAATTAAGGAGAAATTGCACACTAAAGATACCTTTATTTATGTGTTTTCCCGCCACATGTGATGTGAGTGGGGTACGCTTGAATACATCATTTAATATATAGGATATCCCATTTTTTTATAAATTGACTCTCCATTGGTGGTTTAAAAACATTACTACACATTGGTTCTTCTATCTCTTTAATGTCTTTCTGCATGCTGTAACCAAGCGACTATCAAATTTTGAGACTCCCTTAAGAAGACAAGAGTTTCCAGTTGACTGCATCCCCTATAAGACTACAGTTCCTACACTAAAGGGATGTATCATTGCCATACCCATTCAGCGCCATAATTTTTGTCTATTTCGTACCTTTGTGTTAGTTACCTGGTAGAGTAGTACCACTGATCAACATGGTTGCTTGACTACTGAACTCTATGTGAAAATTTAAAAAGATTCTACAGACACAGATAATTTGTAATTGGTTTATGGTGCAAAATCAGGCCATGGCATGTGTACAATAAGCTAAAATTCAGTCCACATTTGGAACAATAGGGTTTGCATGAGACCCTATGACTTTACAGATTATAATAGCAAATTAGATTGTATAGAAAACATTTCAAGAAATACTACAAAAATTAGGACTTTACTGTACTCAAATGACTGCCATGGAATTGGTAAAGACTTTCTCAGAAATACAGCAGAATCCATTAAGCAAGTAATATGTTAAAGCCAAGGACAAGCTAGACAAATACATATAACTTATATTTCAATATACCACTATTATTAACTCATACATTTGGATATACGAATAAAACTTCTTAAGTTATGGTCACATATATGATAAACAAAGCACTGTATGATACATAGACAGCAAAGTATAAAATATATTTTCAGCAGTTAATAGGACAAGTGACTATTAAATCACACTGTGAATAACTTTATCTTGATATCTCAGAAATAAACATTATGGCCAATGTCAACATAAAAACTTTTTTTCTGGTTTTAAGTAGGTACTCCTGGGATTTTTATCAATTATTTAAGAACATTAGCTGATTTTATTATTTTAGTCTGACAGCTTCTGATTTTTAACAGGCAAAAAAAGCACGAGTAATGGATGAGAGCAGACGTAAGAGCTGGCAAACTTATCAATCATTGTAAGCCTAAGCACTAGAGGTGGCAAATGAGTACAACGCTCAGAGAGAAGGAAGTCAATATGTGTGTCTCCCATCAGCAATACCTACAAACACAATCTGTCTCACTTCCAAGTAAAATTGCATTTTTAAACATTGATTAAACTTCGTCTGAGTTATGTATAACATCACTAAAATTGACTAATGTATAAAAGCATTTGTATTTTACATTTTCAGACATATCATTATAAAGTTGACCCTATCTGGCCCTTTCACTTTCAAAATACTCTATATAAGGGGTTATTAACCTATGCCTCAAGACCAAGAATAATGCTGACTCTTTAGGGTGAGAATCCATTATCATCTTCATTCTGGAGGTAGTTTTTATCACTACACAACTGTGGCAACTCATTTTTTAATGCACAATTAAATCTATGCTTTCAGCTTACAGCTTGTTGTTTATCCTGACCATTTAACTATGCTGCCTGTCATCTGCCCCTACCTCTGCATTATTTATTGCTATACTGCTAGACACCTTCCTCGACATCAGCTTTGTAATATAACTATTCTGTCAGCTGCCCACTCTCAACTCTGTGCTTAGACATGAAAAAGACATTTCATTATGCTGGAGGCTTCAGAAAGAGGGTTACACCTTGAAACGTCACCTGAAGGCCTATATTGAATACAATTATGCTCTTTTCATAAATCTCTGAGTGCCGTCTATTTTTTAGTGGATATATATATATATATATATATATTTATTTTATATATATACATATATATATACACACATACAAATGTTAATCCTGCACTCCACAGTTATCAAAAACTAATTGCCCAGTTGTCCTTAGAAGGTACTTAGCAAGATACATAAACATAATAAATGAAGAAGTGAATATACTTTGAAGCGTTGGCCTGTTATCCAAGGGTGATTTATCCTAGTGCCGCCTCAACATTTCGAAGTTTATTTACTTTGTCATCAGGATAAAAACATTTTTTTACTGATGATGAAGTGAATAAACTTTGAAATGTTGATCTATTATCCTGCAGTGTGATTTATCTGAGTGCCACCTCTACGTTCACATATGTATATATATATATATATATATATATAAATATATATATATATATATATATATATATATATATATATATTAGATAGATAGAACACCAGAACAAAAAAAAACTGATAATTATTTAACAAATGTAGTATAATTGTATTTATAACATAACAATCACAGAAGGTACAAGGGAGAGTACTTGTTGTGGAATAAAACTAAAACGTTTACCTATCAAAAAAAAAATTCTAACATTAATGTCATAAAAAAAGAATTACAACCATGAATTCTTAAAAAAATATTTTTCAATCCACACCATCAATATCTTTCTGTGATGAAGAAGTGTACACCTCCTGAACATGGTGCAAATTATACTACCCATTTGCCGGAAAAAAATGTAAATATTGATACATATGACATTGAACACATTCCAATAGTTTCCAATTGTTCCGGCAGTGTTTTGGGATATCATATGTTTAGATTATTAATGCACACTAGATATGTGATAACACTCATGATAAAGCATTGTTACATCTGGCCAACACTTATTTTCTGTGAAAACCATGTGGAAACCACTGATTATTGTAAAATTTGCTTTGATGCATTAGCCCCTCTTTGAGGTTTAAAAATATGGCCATTTTGTGCTACTACAAGGTCATGTAGGCTTAAGCTAAAATGTGAATGACTTCAAGAATGTACAGTATAAACTCAACCAGTACGGCTCATAAGAATCCTTGTTTTTGCTTTTGTGTGATTAATCAAATTTTACATCAGGATATCCAATATTCCCTTTTGATCTTTCTTATCTGCCATTATCCAACACGGTTTACTGATCTTTTTGAGCATTATTTGTTCATCTCTCAATTGATGCCATCTAGCTGCACTAATGCATATGTGACTCAGAAGAAACTTTTATAATTGCACAGATAAAGTGAGCCTGGTGATATCATAAAACAGGTAATTTCTAAAGCATTTTGCTCCAGTGTAATTCAACAATTTAAATTATACCTATTACATATAGTAATCATTCAAAGAAATTGTTTTATAATTATTTTTGTAAAAGTCCCCATTTTTTAAAACATTTTACATATTTACATAATATTACATATACATATATTTTTTATAATAATATACTTAATTGTTAAACAATAAAAAAGTAAATGAATGAAAGTGTATCAATGAATATTACAAAAGCTGATTAGGTATGATTTGAGTCCTAGCTTAAAAAAATCATGTATATTTTAAATGTATAGATTATGACAAAATAAATACATAAGAAAGACTAGTCACAGCCCAGAAGCAGTAAAGTCCTGAAACATAATGTTTTTTTCATTATCTATTTACACGTAAAAAGGCAAGCTTAGACAGGAATTCCATTTTGCTCTTTTTAAAGAAAATTAATGTGCACAATCACATAGCAATTTATACAGAATACTTACTCATTCACATCAGTATATTCGCTAGTGGAGTTCACCATCTATGTTACCTACTACACAGACAGAAACTATGGTAAACTTGTTAGATGATCCTACCGGTATGGTAAATGTTTGAGTGTCGGACACCATGATGTCCCTTGTTAAACTGGTGCGAGGATAGGCAACTCTGATGTCAGATATCAGTAGAAAACCATTTTGATAATTTTGTACCGGGAGTAAGAGCCAAAAGAAGCATTGTGTGAAAATGTTTATTTACACAGAGCTTTATCCAATTAGCAGAAAAAACAGTTGTAGATGGATTTGCATTACATCAGTTTAATTCAAACTTGATCAAACTGTAACTTATTAAATCAATGTTTAAAAGCATGCAAGTGTTTTTAGCTTGGTTAACAATTCACATGGATATATTCTGGCTAGGTGTGAAGGCTTTCACTAATATATCTAATATTATATAATATCTTTTAGCATCAACTTATATTTATAATGTATTATTTTAATGATATCATGGTAGCCACATATACAGCTGTATCTCTCTCTTCTCTCTCTGTAATGCAAACACCATATTTCTCCACTGTGTTGAGGCTACCATGACTTAATTTATCCAATTAATCAATTATGTCAAGCTCGTCTTATATAATTATGCATATGCCTACTACTGGTATTTTAAAATGCAAGTTATTTCCTACATTTAGCTTAAGCCCCTGTTAAGCATCAAAATTGATAAGGTTAACAGAAGACAGAAATCCACAAAAGTTCATTCCTTTCCAGATCAACATTGTTAATCTATGGAACGATATCTTACCCCCAGACTAAATCAATAACTGTGCTAATTGTAAAAAGTTTACTTTTCTTTTTCCTCCAGAATTCATTACTATTCAGTAATTGTTAAGGCAAATTGTCATATCTCTAAAAAATGTTTTATATGTTTTTATTTATTATGAAAGGATATTTATTAGCTACTAACTGCACACTACAATGTATCACAGTATACTTAAGCAGTGAAATGTTGAAATTTAGAAAAGTGATGTTTGGAAAAGCACAATCAATGTAGTGTGATAAGCAACATTACCATTTTATTTGTACAAAACATACAAAAATCTCATTCTTATTAATTTTATATTTAAACACAATTTAATATAATGTATGTTCAAGTATTGCAGCTTAGTAAAAGTGGGCAATCACTGGGACTTTTAGTAGTTTTACTACAAGTGTGACACCCGTGTACAAATACCCCTAGGACCATGAGGGGTTAATTCAGCCTCGGGCCAGGAAGGCATTAATGCAGATCTCCTCCAGCACCTGTAAAGCACAGGAACAGTGGGCACTGATTGGAGGCGCCTGTCCTGTTTCCTTAAGCAAGAGGAGTGGTCAGCAGTTCTCGCATACAAGTGGGACATGTATGTTGTGTGCAGTTCGAAGAGAAGGCAGAGACAGCCAAGCTGCTAGGCTCCAGGGAGCTGTGGAGAAGCTGAGCAGGGAGAGCAGACACCAGGGACCCACGGAAGATAGACTGGGTCAGGTGAACCACAGCATTGGGGAGCTGGAACAAAGGGCACATCCGAGCAGCGCACTGTTAAGACACAGCAGCAGCAACAACAGCCACTAGTGGAGATACACAGCTGCAGCACACAGTACAGGGCAGCCATCATCCCTTCCCCATACCACCGCAGCAGCAGGGACCATAGGGTACTTCCCAAAGCACCCTCACTCCAGCTCCAATACTTGTAGGAGAAGGCACCATCTACAACTTATTATGCCAACCAAAAGATGGTGGCCGACTAATAGCAGCACCTGTCTTTAGTTGTCATTCTGCCAACCACAAGATGGCCACTGACTAACTGCAATATAGACATACAGCTCCAGCAGCTGCAAAGATATACAGCCCTTTACCCCGAAGTAATTACAGGTGTAGTGAGTTGAAAACTGATTGCACCACAGGAAAAGCTGCACTGACATTTAGTACTAGTGGATTTGCTCATACCTCTTTGCAAAACAGCAGAATCTCAGTGTTATCTTCACTTACATTGTATTCAAGCTACCTACCTCGTTGGCCAAACTTTACTACCGTTAACTTTGCATGTTTTTCGGATCACACAAGGACTGTTTTATTCATGGCACCAGTGATCCTTTGATACTTGAGAGTTGGAGTATACTACTTAATAGAAACAATATAGCCCCAGTGGCCTGGGATAGAATTTACCAGTGACAGTTGCATATGAATACTGAATAACCCCCTGATTGCCAGTAAACTGAGTGTGTATTTTGTGAGAAAAGCTGTATCAACATCCAGTGGTTTAATTGCTGCACTGCGCAGGTGACTTCCATATACATTTTGGCGATTCTTTCCTTTAGTAAATTTGTTTCCATTACTTTCTTGCGGGACCCTGTCATTATTGGATGATTCTATGCAGTGTTGTAACAACAAGAAATCCCCAAGGTAAATTAGCTTGCATCAGATTTTATGCTAACAAAAGCCACGCTAAGTGGGACCAGTACCATGGTCAAAACAAACTGATCTATAAGAGCTCCACTGGCTGCAGCAGTGAAGATGAGCAGGAATATAGTGTAATGTGCTTAAAGTCATATGGACATAGGGACTATTAGCTAGTTTAGTACTATCATTATTGCAGAATTTGTTTCTTGTGGTGTATAGCTGTGTTGAATAGGGATATCTAATGAGTACTGCAATTCAACATTGCTCTGTTGCAGAGAGAGCTGATCCAAATATCAGCTGCCCCTGGATCCTTATCACCACTACTTCTGTAGTAGTGAAACTTAGCACTGCCAAGTCAGACTCAGCAGTATTAGTGCGCATGCGTGAACTGGGTTGCACGCATGCATACCTAGTGTCTGACTTCAAGCGAAGAGAGTGAAACAGGGGTTAGAGGGGTCCAAAAGCATCCATCTTTGCAACCCAGGTCTACTTTCTATAGGATATAAGTGGGGTCTAGGAATCAGCGCAATCTGTAGATGGTGATGGTTTCCACTGTCAAGCTTTGAAAATTTTATATTTTTGGAGCTTGATGAATTTAGGTTCCCATGCTATCTCCTGCATTACCTTCAGAATTAATGGAAATTTCTACAAAAGTGACAAATTTAGTTTGTAGAATTTAAGGAATAAATACCTATATATCCATCTGTTATTACCCAGTTTTGTTCTATTAATGTTTCCAATTGTATAGCACAACAGAATATGCTGCGCTATATAAGAAACTGTTAATAAATTAAATAAAATAAACAGATCCCTAAAATGTGTATGGCAGTTAAGGAATCCAAGTGACACATCAAATTTGCCCATTTTTAAAGTGTAACTTTTTTGGTAGCTGTACTGTAACGTGATGAGGAACAAGGAAGTAGTACTGTAGGTCATAGCCTCAAGCCTGTATCCAGACAGATGGGAATGTTGAAGAAGGATGGGGATAACTGGGAAAAGGGAAACACATTGCTTTGATGGTATGGGGAATGGGCTACTCATATAATGATGAGGGAAATGGTCCACTGATGTAATTTGGAGGGAGAAAGGTCACTAGTGTATTGTGATAGCAAGAAAGGTAAAGAAGCTCTCTTAGAATACATGGGCTTCCAAATAAAGGCATTTTAATGAATGATTGATTAATGAACGATTGAATGATAACGATATTGTTATCATTCAATCGATCATTTTAATTGTGTAGTGGATGTGTGCCTTTAATCAGTAAACCATAATCAGTCCAGAATTTGGCCCAAAAGAAGTTAGACTCCACAGTAAGGGTAAGGTGATGTGGATTTGGCACAGAACACAGGTAGAAAACACAAAGGAGTCACAATTACAAATGATGACAATAAATGAATAGCAGATTACTTAAAATTATGCTACTATGATTCACTGGAAGATATGATAGACTAAATTATAACCAGAGGTTTCTCACACATTGAATCATCTGGAGCTGTAACTACAGATCTACTTAATTTTGGTTATGATGACCTCTTCTAATCCTAAAAAATATTATCCCTACAAGCTGAAACACATGAGATATTTAACACAGTCCCATCACACTGCATTCAAAGATGATTATGGATGGATCAACCTGGTTTGCCTTTAAATCATTGCTTCTAACAAATATCTGGCAGACACACCAGAATCATGCTGATGCCTGCAGCTTGCAGGCTATTATAATGCAGCATTGAAACATTTGCGACGCAGCATCAAATCATTTGCGACGCACCATCAAATCATCTGCAATCCCATTGTCTGGCTGAGTGACCATGATGTCACGGAAGCAGGCCACAGCAGATGAGTAACAGAAGCCAGGAAATCTCTGTCAGCCAACAGAGATCCTGTCCTCTCCACTCCCCCCCAATGGCGGTGACACACATCTGTTTTGGGAAATGGAGGCTGTCGCCACCAACTCCCTGCCCAGAAATGGTAGCAGACTGTCAATCACTGATAGCCTGCTGCCTGACTGTGTGTGGCATAGCAGATCCGTAGTGCACATGTACAATACAGATCAGGCACATGTGCAGATTCCCTCAGTATGCAATTGTCATCTTAGGACTGGTGCTAAAATCGTATTTCCTGTTTTGGGCAAAAGATAATAAATGTGGGATGATAAATGTTTAGAATTTTGCTAATCATCATCCTCCTACAGAAAATATTTTTGCACCAAAATGTTAATTGTCTTACACCCCTTCCTAATCATTCCACAATGTAATAAATATATTTATATTCAGTATTAATTTGTTTCAGGAAATGGTTGATATCATACCAAAAGAACATAAAACAATATATTAATGGAAAGCACTCCTGGGTTAAATGCATTTTACATAAAAAATATTTTTCCACTTATATTAAGGGAAAATATTAAAAAGTGAAAGAAAGTCATATGTGAATAAAGTAAAGAAAAGAAGAATTTTAAACCACTTTTATTTGTGTTCCATTAATCTTTGGAATATTTATATTATAAATGTATTACTTGTGACAGACCTCAAATACAACAGCTCAAAAAGCAAAATTCTGTATATTTTTACTATCAGGTACATTTATCTTCACTAGGCTGTGTATTTTTCAAAGTGTCAATTTCTCCAGCTGGAAAACTTCTCAAATACAGTATGTGTATAATATGGCAGTGAGTTAAATATTAAATCAATTTCATATCATTATATTCATATAACTATCAGCAACCAAAATATGGATTCTAATTTGTCTCAGTGATTACACATTTGCAATAATTTGTGTGTAACATATGAAAAAGTGCTACTCTCATCAATAAAGCAAATTATAGATGTTTCTCTTAAAAGCTTGGTGTTGGCATAGATATGGTTAACAACTTTTTTTAATTGAATGTCTTTTGCTCAGTCTACATGCATTATTATGTATGGGTATATTTAGAGGCACAAATATGCAAAAATGGAGAGACTACGTGGATGTATGTAGTCTTCTGGGCTCACAAGCCGGCCAGCCCCAGTAAGCTGAGACTTACTTAGCTGTCCGGCCACCCGGCGCCATCCACTATCACAACCCCCAATGGTTGCGATGGTCGTGATGATGATACCAGCCTGTGACCTTTGTTGCAGTTCTGGGATCGCAAATGCAGCAGGGGGTGCATACACCTCCTGCTGCATTTGCATTTTTGCAAGTATCGCAATTGCAAAGCTGCCTGTGTGAAGCTTTGCAATTGCAATCCTTGGTGAAACAGATTCTTAGTCGTACACAGATATATAAGTATTGTAAATAAAATTAATCAGCACAGTCTTCTTGTTGTCCTAGCACACCGCATTGCGACTTATATGTATTTTCTGCAAGAAAGGGCACAAAAAAGACATCAGGAGCTAGCAGAGTGGCATGGGACCTGGCAGCTTACTCGTGCCAGGCATATTATGCCATGTGGCATATTGAGGCTAGATGTATGATAAATGAGGACACATCTGTATAATGTAAAAAAATATATTTTATTGATCATTAGAATAATACAGAGACAACTAATTACAAAAAGTCATAACTTTTTATTGTCACCCACATTTTTAATTTGACACCCATTTTCAGTATTATACATGCAAAAAGAAAGTCAGAGTAGAGATGATATAACATGACCTTATCACATTTATTATACTGCAGACATATTATTTAGTAGAAAAGCCTATCATCATACTAAAAATTAAAACAAAATTATTTTAAAGTGCTTGTACAACCATACTAGAACTGACAAAGCTGATGATAAAATAGATACCTATAAACATGTAATTACAAAAATATCAATAATAGTTTAAATCTAAATACGATTTTCATGTACAGTGCTTTACATATGATAACCAAATAACTACATACATTAAAAGTAGCACTGACATTTTTATTTATTGAAAAACAAAAACAAATGTGCAATGATTTACAATACAAACATGCTACAGTATATTAGGTGTAATGTAGGATGATATAGAAATAAAGTAGTATGTAAATGAAAATAGGTAACATAAGCTATGAGCAAGTAAATAAGATATGTTCACATTCCATAGTATAATGGCCAACAATCTTTGTAATGACGAGATAGGTGTTCCAAATGTTTGAAAGGCAGCACTTTCACCTGATTCTTAAAATTTACATTCCAAATAAATATGAATAACAGTGAAAACTTGCAATAATTGTGCTAATGCAGAAAAGCAGATGAACCATGCACCTACTCTTTTGAAGGTGGTGCCACCACTGTCTTCCTGTTTTTGCAAATCACTGGACAATAACTATTTATTCATGAATAATTAAATATTGCAGTGCTGTTTTCCTAGATGGGTTCTGATTTAGGTCAGACCGCCATTTCAGTATTAGTTCATATACATTTGTGGCTATTACAAATGTAGCTATCCAAATCTTTTTTAGTTGTGCTTCTCATTAAGTAAATATGAATACATCAACTCTTAACTAGAATTTAATTCAGTCAATGGCCCTTTCCTTAACACAAATACTATACTACTCTTTTCCCATTTCAAATTCATGAAAATATTTTTTAATTGGATAAATCAGATTTGGACCTTCTAATAGGTACCTCATTCTTATGGAACATGGTTTGTTCACCTGCAGTTGTTGTCAATAGTACTTAGGCTTAACATAGTTATAATTTATCAGTGCAGTTTCACTACAAGTAAGAAACAATGTAGCATTAGTAAATTGCAAGTACCACACCATGGCACCAGATGAAAATGGCAGGATGCAATACCAAAATACAGCCAGCAGACAGCATATAAATGTGTCTTTGTAAATATGCTTATGTCGTCTCTGCCAGGAATTGTATTGAGACTCCCACCGATGGCTTTGCAAACCCAACTGGTTGCATACAAAGATACAGCATCAAATTCAGATCAGTTGATTATTGAAGTTCTGAGTAATTCTATGGATGTGCGGAATGGCCATCATCGGAACTGAGATGCCAATGCCTTTGCAGCTGCATATGGAATTGCAGTCACAGACTGAGACATGCCACAAAAATTGGTTGCTTCATACCTGCATTTGAGTCGCCACCCCGACAATGAATTTGCAAATATATCCTCACTGCAAGAGACAATGTTTATCCTAAATCCTTTCTGCAAGAGACATAGGTAATCCATCAGGATGCATGCACTATGCGACTCCAACACATGCACAGTAATTAATACATTGGCCATTTGCGAAAGCATCTGCATTGCTTCTATCTCTGAATCAGGCCCCATTACTACTTATGAATATGCAGGGGTGCTGACAGCCATGGTAGGCCTGGATGGAAGGGGGCATAGCCTAACTGTGGGAGACGTGGTCATGCTCCCTTAGGATAAAAAATTATTTCCAAAAAGCATTTTTGCAGCATGGTGCTGCACGCCCCTTAGCACGGTGCAAAGCCAGGAGGGGATCAATCCCCCCCACAGGTATAGATCGGAGACTGCTGCTCCTCCAGCAAGCCAATGCCAGGGTATGGGTAAGTCAAATAGCTTTACAACATAAATTAAAATGTAATGATTGCTTCCCTTTAAAAGTGGTACAGCATTAAAAATAAAAACATAAATGTTAAAAATGTTACACTTTCAAGTTCAAATTATAAATTATGGGTTTTTGGGCAAGGCATCAATAGATAAAACACTCAATTACCATTCAAAATCTTCTATTGAATATATACCAAACCATAAATATGGCACAAAGCAAATATTCAAGTTAATTTTTGTTTGCACAAACAATTATGGAAAATCGTAGGCTATGATCATTTAGTTATTAATGCTTTGTTATAAAAACTGGTAGTCAATAGCAAAGATACTTGTTAATTTTAAAGTTGGTATGTGGAAAGAAAATTACTTATCAGTTCATTGTACTTAGGAACAGTGATAAAGCTGTTTAGTTTAGTGACAGAATGAAGCAAGGGTCTTTTCAAGACCTGTCTAAAACAAGATAGACAGTTAAATGGAATTTGTAGAGGTGACAGCATAACTTAAGTATGGAATGCTTCCTATCAAACCATCAGACACATAGCAAAGCTTGATAACTGACTCACGCAGAAAAAATACCCTTTGAAAAGTGCTAAAAATAAAGTGAAAGCATATTGCATAAAAACAATATGTTCAAATGGGATGTAAAACAGATGGCAAAAGTATATAATTTATACTTTTTTCAACATTTTAAAGGTAAAATGACAAATCATTGTTATAAATGCACTTGAAAATGTTAAAATTAACATTAAATGCAAAACAGTACAGGTAAGGTACAAACTGCACAGAAATCATCAGACAGTTGCTTTTGTCCAAGTGCAGCTAGTTTTACAGGGAAATTCATGTATTTTGTAGTGCTAAGATATTACCATCTAGGGGAACAATAAAAAGTTAGCACTGGACATTTATTTCTTACTGTGAATAGTACACAAGAGTATCTACTCTTCTAATGATAGAAAAAAAGAGCGTATATCTACAGAAACAAATACTGAGAATTCTATTCTGTTGTTGAGTTTAAAGTATAAAATGTTTCAAGTGTCACAAGTTGGGACATAAGGCCTCAGATTGCAGATTAAATGTATAAAGTTGCACCTTCATTGTATCAAGCAGCCACCATAGGTTCAGCTGAGACATAGACTCAGGAGGCATAAGGAAATTTTAGCTGTAATGAAAATTGGATAAAGTCATTAAAGTCATGTGAGTCAACTAAAGTCCAAGGTATTTTATTCTACTCATGTCAGGACAATTACACTATGTCTAAGAGTGGGAGCCAAGAAAGTGGTCACTAACTTGGAAGATGTACTGTTTGTGCCTGACCTAGGAACCAACCTAAATACTATAAGTGATTTTGAGAGGAGAGGATACAGAGTCTAGTTTGCAAAGAGTCAATGCATTGTGTACAACTAAAGAGGAACTGTTATTTTCCCAGCTACACAGTACAAACAACTGAATACCCTAGACACTGTGGAGTGCTGTGCAATGGCCACTGAGGAATCCACCCAATCAATGGAATTGTGGCAGAAGAGGTTGTGACATCTAGACTATGACAATATAAAAGAGTTTCAGAGTGGTATGGTGACTGGGATGTTAAATGGAAATCCAGAAATACCAGCATGTGAGAGTTATGTGAAGGGAAAGCAAACACGTTGCACCTTTCCAAAGTTTGCATCCAGAACACAAGTGCCATTAAAGTTGGTGTGTGGACTATTGGAGGTTGAATCCATGAGTGGCAGGTGTAGCTTCATGACACTCATTGATGATACTACAAGGATAACAGATGTTTGTTTCTTGAGAAACAAAAGTGAGTTACTATAAGAAGATCAAAGTGTACAAGAAGCTCATTGAAAACTAAACTGATCAGAAGCTGAAAGCGCTAAGATCTGATAATAGTGGAGAATATGAGAATTGAGAGCTAACTAAGGCCCTCATTCAGAGCCGGATGCTCTGAGCAGAGCGCTCGCTCTGAATGAGGGCCGTCCTCCATAAAAATGGAGCGTCCTCCTGGACGCTCGTATAGCTGTGGGTCACCACCCACAGCCTATACGAGCATGCAGGTTGATGGTCGTGATGGTCTTGACCATCGCGACCATTGCCACTGCGAGCCGGAGCCTGCGGTTGAGTTTCTCAACCGCAAGGCCCGGAGTGATTTTGGCTCTATCAGAGCCAAAATCACTCCCACTGACCTCACTAGTGATGTCAGTGGGCCGGCTTCTGATGGTAGGCGTTCCCTTGGGAACGCCCCCATCTGGGAGGCATGCCCCCAGCACACCCACCAAAGGGGGCGTGCTGTCAATCAACATCGACAGCATGCCCCCTTTGATCAGACACAACGAGCAAAGGAAAGTCCTTCGCTCGTCGCGTCTCGTGCATGCGCACGATGGAGCTCCCTCCATCGTGCGCATGCTCAGTGCACACCATCGACCCACTTGCGAGCGGACAGCCACTCGCGAGTGGGTCTGAATCAGGCCCTAAGTACCTGAGAGAAAATTGAGTCCTGAATCAGCTAATTTTTGCCTATACATCACACGAAAGAGCTAAAAGAATAATAGTTGTATACTGAATTATTCCAATCTTGATAAGAAATTTTGGGCTGAAGCAGTAAGTACAGTTGTTTACCTTCAAAATCGATCACCTGCAATGACAGTCAAGGAGATAACAGCATTGGAAACATGGGCAGATAAAAATCAAAGTACCAAATCTACATGTGTAAAAATCAATGTACCAAATCTACATGTGTAGATTTGGTACTTCACATGTGTGAAGTACCATATCTACATGTGTTTGAAAATAGAGCTTATACCCACATACACAAGGAGAGAAGACAAAAACTTGATTTCAAGTTCATCAAATGCATCATGCTTGGATACTGAAATCAAAGCAAAGGCTACCATCTTTGGGACTTGGGACCTGATTCAAACCTGGTAGCTAAGTTGCGCTCGGTCGCTCTGAGCAATTTTGCCCATCTGTGCATGTGCATAATTCGCAGTGCGTGTGCGCAAGCCAGTCTTTGCGATCTGTTTTTGGTTGCTCGTAAGCCACTATCAGGTTGCTACATTGATTGACAGATAGTGCCATTTGTGGGTGGTAACTGGGGAAGGTGCTTGTTAACGGGGGAGTGGTGTTGCAGATGCAGGTGTGTCAGGCCATCAAAACGCCATTTAAAGGGCATGCATAATTAGCAAAGTAGCGCCGTTGTACATGTCACCTGCATGTATTTCAGCTTGCACTGATTGCTGTGCTTGAGGTGGGTTAAGGCAATCAAGGGCTGCGAGAAGCTTCGATGGCTCTCAATGGTCCTGATTAATCTTACATTTCTTGGAGATGACGTGTCTTGTGAGTGGCAAGGGGGCATCTTTATACACTTGCAAGCACACTTTGCTGTAGCTCGCTAAAACATAGTGGGCATC
Organism: Taudactylus pleione; assembly: GCA_031769625.1. Classification (NCBI taxonomy): domain Eukaryota; kingdom Metazoa; phylum Chordata; class Amphibia; order Anura; family Myobatrachidae; genus Taudactylus; species Taudactylus pleione. The sequence continues at coordinate 40,041,286 of JAUIMM010000040.1, read as the reverse complement.
CTCACGCGATGCAGTGCAAGCACTTAATTTAAATATCTGGCCCCTTTTTGCCAGCGAGCGTCCGCAACTTGCGAGCGGGTCTGAATGAGCTCCTTGGTACACTATCATGAGACATTGTGTTTCATGAGACAAATGTACTTCAGTTAGTGTTAACAGGAGTAATTGTACAGCCACAGGGACCTGTGTCACTGAATATGCCTGCAGCTGAAATCATGTCTGGAAGACTTTAAATAGCAAAAGTAAAAAAATTATTTGGAGAACATGAGTTTTATGAGGAGCAACAAGGGCAAACCACCAAGAAAGTTTAAGTGAGGAGTTTGCTGAACATAATCTTTGTCTACCTCAGAAATTTCATGATCCTCAATCAACCTATGATTGTCAAAAATGGAAGTCTACTATTGATCCTGAATTCTATGACAAATACTTGAAAAGCATGAAAGTGTAAAGTATTGTGTATCCAACTGCAGAGGGGGAAAGTGGAAGATTGCCTGCTGTTGGTTTTCTTACTTTTGGGACTAAGGGGTAAATTTACTAAGATGGGAGTTCTATTTAAGAAGTGATGTTGCCCATAGCAACCAATCAGATTCTACTTGGGCTATGGGCAACATCAATTCTTAATAGAACTCCCATCTTAGTAAATTTACCCCTAGGTGTGATTTCAATTTGTCTAGTTTAGAGAGGGGCATTAACAATATTACTGAAGAGCACTTTGTTAGAAAAGTAATGAAGAATGCTTTAGTCAGTGCAGTTTATGCCTCCAGTGCAATGTTGATCAAATGACTAATTTCCTATACTCAAAGTTTTCTTTTGCAGGATTGTGGACTCGAACATATTCAAAATGTTAATGTTTTATTTTTCCAAATGTCTTTGCCTAAACCTCCATGTCTTCCATTGCAGGAAAGAGATGTCAAATGTTGTTTTTTTGCCTGTGTTTCATGTCTTGTGATGGATGGCAGTCTTGAGCGAGAATGAGTGTTGGAAGGAGTGTGCTTCTGCGCTGCCTCCTTCCAGAATATTACAGGTAGTCCTGATCCAGTGGTTACTAGGACCTACCTAGCTCAGTCAGACAGGCCTGACCTCTGCACTACATCTCAGTGTATCTTTACTCCCTGGTTTTCCATGAGGAAGGAAGTACCCATGAAACTCTCATGTTATAGAGCTACCAAGGGCCATATAGCTGGACCACAAGTATACTATTCAACCACTGTTATAGTATAGGGCAAAACCAATACCATCCATTGGTGTATTGGTCATCACCATGCCCAGTAACACACGGAGCTCCATGTTGCCTATATACATAATTTGCATTCTTCTGTTACACCTGTGATATTCCTGTGTCATTTGCCACTTGTTGTTGTTACAAGTCATGGTCATGACTTGTCTTCCTCTAGCAGTTTACTTTGTTATGACGCTATTGTTCTGGGTCCCTCAGTTGCTTGGTGATCTGCACACCTCAGAAGGTAATGTGTTATCCACAGCATGGTGTGATTTGTTCCTCCTGCTATTTGTGCTAGTTGGCCTTTTGCCGCCTCACTAACTATAGCGTTCCTGTAGGTTCGCTCAGCTCAGCTGCATGGTCAGCATTCTGTGTCTCCTCATGGAAGTGTGTTCTGGTTCTCCAGCTGAATAGCCTTGCCACTGGCTCCCAAGCCTCTCCATCGGCTACCTAGTCACACCAGCAGCTTTTGTGCTGCCAACAGTTCCCCAGCCTCTCCAACGGCTCCCTACCCACACCAGCAACTTCCGTGCTGCCACCAGCTTACCAGCCTCTATATCAGATCTCTAGCCACACCATCAACTTCCATGCTGCCACCGGCTCACCAGCTTCTCCATCAGTTCCCTCAGGGCACCAGCAGCTTCAATGCTGCAATTGGCTCACCAGCCACTCCATCAACTCCCTCACCACACCAGCAGCTTCCTTGCTTCCACCGGCTTATCAGCCTCTCCAATGGGCTCCCTAGCAGCCCCAGCAGCTCCATGCTGCCACCAGCTCATCAGCCTTTCCACCAACTCGCTAGCCACACAAGCAGCTTCCATGCTTCCTCCGGCTCATCAGCCTCTCCATCCACTTACCAGCCACACCAACAGCTTACCTTCTGCCATCTTCTCCAAAGCCACATTATCAGCTCTCAAAGTAGCAGCACAAGTACACAAACTTATGTACCAGCTCTCAAGCCACACCATCGGCTCTCAAAACCACATCGCAAGAACACAGACTTGTGTACCAGCTCTCAAGCAACACCATTGGCTCTCAAAGCCGCATCGCATGTACACAGACTTGTGTACTGGCTCTCAAAGCCACATCATAGTACAGAAACTTGTGTACTGGCTCTCAAGCTGCACCATCGGTTCTCTAAGCCATGTCGCAAGTACACAAACTTGAGTACCAGCTCTCAAGCCACACCATCAGCTCTCAAAGCTGCATCTAAAGTACACCCACTTGTGTACCAGCTCTCAAGCTGCACCATCGGCTCTCAAAGCCATATTTCTAATTCACCTAATACTGCTACTGGCTCAAAGCCACACCATCGGCACCTTAGCTGCACTTTCGACTCTCAAAGCCGCACCATCAACTCACTTCTACTATCGGTTTCTGCCGCACCACCATTTCCAAAGCCACATCATCAGCTTTCAAAGCCACACCACTTGTATCCAAACTGCTGCTTCCAGCTCACAGTTTCACCACCTTCTCCCAAGTTGCTTCATCGGCTCATAAGCCGAAACACTGCCTGTTTCTATCACCACCAGATCCCATAGTATATTCATGTGAACTGCTACTACCCCAAGTATTAAGACCAAGAGTACTGGTGATCATTTATTTCTCTAAGGAAACAACGGGTGGCTGTTAGTGGCAGAAGACCTCGCTAGCCTGGGTTCAAGGGGGTTCACACGGAATGAGCTTTGGGATTCATAACAGTAGTTATACCTGAGCCAATAAATCAGAGAACTGGTTAAGCAGTACCACATATGTATTAACAACCACCAGCACCAACAATGGCATTACATATTTAATACCACATGCATCTTGGCCAAGCACATTATACCCTTGTTTAACTATTGTCTGGAGAACTCCTGCTCCCAGCACAATCTGTTTGTGCATTATAGTGAGAGTCTACTCTGCTATCAGGTTATACCCAGCCTGCTGTCTCCCCAATACTCAGCTGATACCACTCTCATATTTTTCCCACAAAACAGAACTCTTACATGCATTTGGAACATAAACACCTGGAGCAAGTGCATGACTTAAGTTCCCTAAACATTGGGCTACAAAAATAAAAATATTAAATAAGTTTATCTTATTTAAGTTTGGACTCTACATCCTCTACAGAATAAATTGACCAGACAAGACATATATATGGCTAAACAAAATTATGACTTTTTTCCATTTAATGTTTTTTAAATATGTTTTCTACTGTACAAAAATATGAAAACATAGCTAGTTGTAAAAATATCCATTTCATTTCAAGTATTATTATTCAACTTGAATAAATTAAGCAATGTTTCCTATTTAAACTTCTTAAACCCACATTGTATTGCTTTTATACTGTATAAGTATTTGCAAATTGCTATAAATACATTAGTCAAATAAATCTTGAGCAGTGTCATTAAAGTCTAGCAGAACGCTAACATTAAGTTGGATATAAATTTGCACATAATTAGTTAACAAGTAATTTCCATAAAACCAAATAGTTTACAAGGACCAAAAAAGCAGAATAATTCACTTTTTATTATGTTAAAATGACAAGCAGTAGTATGATGATTAACTTGATGGATGTGTGTCATCCTTTAAACTCATTAATTTTATTATATTACTACTATACAGCATTATTCCACTGGAAGAAATACCATGAAAAAGCCTAATTAAATTTAATTAGATACTCAGAAAATAAGTTGTTTGCTCAAATTAAGATTGACTGAAGAATGAACTAAAATGTTCCATGCCTATGAATTAAGTACAATATACTCACTGAGGACATGATTAATTAGCAAAACAAAAGTAAAGCATAGTAGGGAAAATACAGTCAATCTACATTACAGGCAAAAAACAACATTTAGATGTCCTCTTACTAAAGGACAGGTTTGACAAGCCACACTATTTTGTCTTAGCCACTTTTAACAGGTGCAGTTTACTTTAATTTTCACAGTATACAGTGGCAAGAAATGAGGCATACAGGTTGAGTCTCCCATATCCAAAATGCCTGGGACCAGAGGTTTTTTTCATTTTAGAATATTCCGTATGTTGGAATATTTGCATACCATAATGAAATATTTTGGCAATTGGACCCATATCTAAACACAGACAGCATTTATGTTTTATACACACCTTATACACACAGAAAATATGTGCAGGTACACTCTGTATAATCAGGGGTGCTGAGAACAGGGAGTGGGTACTATTTACCCAGGCCCGGGATTCCAGAGGGGCCCGGGTCTGGTGCCACCCCCCTCCCTCACAGCAGCCCAGATGCAGTGGGAGACTGCCCGCGGCTGCTGAGCAGCAGCTACAGCAGTCTTCTATGCCTATGGGGGGGTGAGATCGCACTGATCATGCCCCTCCCCATGGCATTGCATCTGGCTGAGGGGCTCACAGCGCCCCCCTCCCCAGCGCAGTGTTTTGGTTTTTTTTGCTCAAGGGGGCATGGCCATGCCACTATCTGTACCTGGGCCCGGCAGGGCTCTCTACGCCCCTGTGTATAATATAACAGAGAAAACTTATATGTAAAAAGTCTCTGAATATTAAATAAATTCAGATAAACATTGTACTGAGTCCGGTATATTTAAACAATGTATTCTCTCAATTGTAGCATAAACACACTGATACAATGTTTATAGTGTTTGCAAACAAATACCCTTTATTGAGTGAATAGAAAGATTATCCTTTTTAGCTTTATTATCAGTGTTCCTATGTAGATAAGCAACAAGTGAAAGTTCCTAGGTTAATGTGATAGTGATTGACACTCTGAAATAAGGCAGTCACTTTGAAATGAAAAATGTAAATCCAAATATCCAAATAACTCTGATATATACAATATATGTATGTCTTGTGTGCAGCACTTACACAGTCACCTGGCACTCCTAAGTGTTGGCTCTATTCTTTATGATTTCCCGCTTTACTGATAGCCCACATAGCATTCCAAAGAAGGTTTCATCAGTGACGGCTGTCGTGGGGCAAACGGCTGAGCAGATCAAGACAGAGGCACAATTTCCAAAGTGGCAAATAGATCTGCTTACAGACAAAGATCCAGGTACAGAGCAGTTCTAATCGTTCTTCTATCCTTATTGCATTTCTCTGGGTAGTATGACCCCAGGTTTCATCAGAAGGCAAGATACTGTGCAATAGCCACAAATTGGTAATTATTAAAACCTCCTCTCCCATTTAATTAGGAAACAGGTAACACCTGTGTTTAAAGGAAATGTATTCAAATAACAGAGTTTTAAAGAACCTTTCCACATTGTTAAATATTTTATGCACCATGCTGTAAACTATAAAAGCTTTCTTATACATATAAATAAATACAAATAAAAGTATATATGAATAAAAGACTCATTTATATTTTAGAGACCAAAAGATTAAGAATTAATAAATGTATAAATTACAAAGACAACAACTTCTTAAAAAAAAGAAGAAAACAAAATAGAGCTGATGATTTGGAGAAGGGGAATTATCTTAATTACATTTACTAATCTCAAATAAATTGTTTTAACAATAATAGAAGTTATTATATATGAATAAATATTAAAAAAATAATACAATTAATTAAACATAATTTTTTTTTTATAAAAATAATGAAATAAAGAATATAAAAGGATTAACATTACTATTAACTCATAACGGACCACACATAATACTCTTATCATAATTCCAGTTCTACTGTATCATTAAATCCATCTGGAGTCAGTGTATGAAGAGTATGAATTCAGTAAGCGTTCTCTTGCACACAGCTTGTGACAATTATCTAGCTATAACTTTACAGTACCAGATTTAGTATGTAGACTAAATGGGTACTAATAAAATAACCTGCTCCTTGCAGGAATGGTTCCTTACCAACCAAATCCAATATGGAGAGGACTTGATTAATACTAACACATCCTGTTACTTTTTTTTTCTGTCCTAAACTATGGATGGAGTTGGACTGGGCCTCATATAGGGCAGTTTGAGCCTACAGCAATAGTTAGCATGTTCCATGGTAAAATAATTCTGGTAAAATTAATATCCCTATTACTGGGACTCTAGTCTTCCATGCTTTATATCAAATTGTGCTTATGAAAATGTCCTAGTTCGGCAGGCATTAATCCAGTTCCTGGTGAATGGAGATGTAAATACAGTATGTACCCATCTAACATGCCTTTTTGGTATATTGTTTGTAAATAAATAACCCTTAGCCTTGGTGAAATAACTCTAAGTCAGAGGAAAACTCAATTTTATTTTTTTGTGAAGGGACCATGGTGTAGCTACAAGTAAATCAGAAGGAAAAAATAATGCTAACTCCTGGGTTCTTGTCTATCCATTATGTCTTTGCATAAATATTGGCCCAGGGCTCCCACTGACCTCTATTGATGTGACTGAAAAATATAAAAACAAACTGCAAAAAATCAAAGATACACTTTCTTGGTTTAAACACTGTAGGGGGAATCAGTATCATATTCTGGTGGACAGGATAACGGTGGTCAGAAGATCAACAGTGGCATCCTGATGGTGAAGATCCCAATAGGGGCCAGAAAGTAACCTAACCCTACTCCTCTCCCCCCCTAAACCTAACCCTTACCAGATGGTGCCTAACCCTAACCTCCCCCGGTGGTGCCAACCCTAACTCCCCTCCCCTCAGCCTAATCCTAACCCTTCCTGGTAGCTGCCTAACCCTAACCACCCCGGCAGGTGACTAAACTGAATCATCCCATCTTAAATGGAACCACTGTAGGAAATATAAAATGTATTAGTAAACATAAATTCCTTAACCTTTATATATTGAAGGCTATGGTGTACACTGAAAGAGTCACAAAAGATAATATTTGCATAATTTAATTTAAAATGATTAACTTTTTTTACTGTTTGACAAATTGATTTAGTGAATTCTGAAATTCATCTAAATAGTAGATTTAGAAATCTTTTTGAAAATTACTCCAGATTTGTCTACATTTCACACAATTATCTACAGTATGACCAATTACAGTTCATGATACATAAATAAGTCAGTCAGCAAGCATGAGCAAATGCCACAATTTCTATAGCCTTATAAAGCATCAACTATGGCACTCACTCCTATTATACTGTTCTAGAGAAATAATGTCTTCGAATGGTACCGTTTGTGATTATAAACGTTGATGTGAGCTGTGATTATCATTTACACATCATTGCTTTGTCCTCTGACTATTCTAGTCATCATGTCCTTAATGTGCATACTTTTCACACATCATCATCGGCAGATTTGGCTATTTTTATCTCTAACTTTTTTAGCCTTATAATAATTTCCAAGCTATTGGATTCCACTAAAACTATGTAATTTCCATTGTACAAATTGTCCTTTTCCTCACATACTCCCACTTTTCATAACAGCACAGCAGTAATCATAAAACTACTGTGTCTGCAAATACATTTCTTGCTATCTCAATTTGCATATTTATTTTAGAACACCTAGACACAAAACCCAAGCAATATATTGACATCTCAACTGATGCAATTGCTTGCAAATCACTGCATAGTACCAAAAACTATTTTATTTTTCTGTGCTGTTCTCTATCACTACTCCTTCGGCCATCTCCTTTAATTGAATCCTGTAATGCATTGGGAAGTTCTAAATTCAAGATTATTGTATTAACTGTCAGTTACTTTCATGGAGAAGGTCAATTTCATGAAAAAAATAAAAATATATGCATTGGATTTGTATCATTAGGGCAAATACATTATTGAATGGCTAGCAAATTTTGGCAAGTCAGATAATAATGGAATTTATTCATTTCTGTTACCCTCTCGAAAATTATAGCATAGAAATCTATATTTAAGTCATACCTTTGTGCAATTTGAGGATAATTACTACCAGTGTAATAATGTCATCACGCTGGCATTCAATGGTATTATTGCCGATGTTTAATGATGTCACTGAGGGGTGCTTTGTTTTTATACATACAGACATAAACAAACTGAAGTGGAGGGGATAAAGAAGACTGAATAATTCCTATCGCATGCATCCTAACACCTATCAACCTGGGGTAACCTTCATTTAAAAGAAGGAAGTTCCTTTCATCAAACTATGTGCCTCCTCAGATGTTACTATATTGAGATCATCAGACAAAACCTCCCACACTGCAAAAAAAGAAGATGATAGGGCATGTGGGAAGCTTTTGAAAACATATATATTTAAAAAAAAATGCTTTAGTCAAGGTTATAAAGCACTATTTTTAAATTTTATTTTAAAACTTTTAACTATAGTGGAAATGTTTTTTTTGCAGGAACTGGTTAAAGTTGGCAGTGGGGGGCCTCAAACCCCAGTAACTTGCCTAAGGTGCTAATCTGGCTCTGGTTCTTAACTTGTTGCACAAATGGAAACTTAAAAATAATCAAGAATATATAAATCAGATTCAACTTTTATCCATAGTTCTTTGACAGTTTCAATAAATATATCTGCACCCATAACTATGAATGTATAAATTGTCTCTTTCTTATATAGTTAGGATGGCATGGGCAGTCAAATTATTAAAGAATAATGGAAGTTTGTTGATTTCTCCAAACTTTTGAGATCAGAAACAAATTACTTCTTGACTGCTAATTGTTTTCTTCCTCTTTGCCCATATTAATTGTTACCTATTCTCGATATTTGGAAATTACCTAAAGAAAGAGGCACAGCAATTTACATCTGGATGTACAAGAGGTAATGTACATACTGTACTTCTGGCTTTAGTTTATGAGGCAAAACTCTGATCTTTAGTTTTTGTTTGATCCACTGGCCTATTGCTACATTATAATAAAATGATGCAGACATAACCAAAAGTTCTTCTAAGTTTCCATTTCTTTTCTTTTTGAATGGTTGAACCTAGGTGAAAAAAAATCAGACACTTTAAAGAATATGCATTTATACCACCGGTAAGCATTGGTTAATGTTTCACAAATTCCAAATTTTGAAGATTTTGTTTACTTCCTACAGACAGGGTTTAGCAGATTTTATACACTGGCTTGGTTTTGAGTTATTTGAGCAGTATTATTATAGTGTTTTCTATTTTGTTTTAGCACATTATTTATGGTTGATTTACATTTTTGTAAATATCAGCATTCACACTTAGAAAATAATTGCTTCCCCCAACTGGGTCTTTAATTAATTTAATAGCATTCACTTTTAATAAACCTGTTTATTTTCTCCAATAAGTGCAAACATTAATTTAATAGCCCACACAATTTATATATAATAGATAATAGCTATTTCAAAAAAATAAGAGTAATATGGGAGTCAGTGCAATCCACAGGACCCACCAAGCCCTAGGCTTCCATTTGATCCAGCCCTGCATAGCCTTTGTATCATAAATTCCCCTATTGACTTCTTACCACTTACTAAAACTACAATAATAAAATGAATTATAAATTCCTAGATAATAATATAGAAAATATTATCTATTTCATGTTCAAGTCAGAGTTACAAGAGTATTTTTCCATTAATAAATGCTGCTAAAACTACTTTTTATTTGTCATTATTACATAGGTTATTACATAGTTTACAAATGTTTTTGTTTGTTAATTAAAGTTATGGAATATATAAGCATCGTTTGCTTTAAAATCTGATGTGTTTGCCACCACAAGCTGGCCTACTGTACTTTCCACTAACATATTCCCTCCCCTTGTGGTTTCACTCCTAAGTGTTGTACCTTCTAGAAAGAGAAAACATTTGTATTTATCTGAAAGTGCTACTTATGAAGTCTGATGATTAACATAAATATCCTTTTTTCCACATAACTAGACATTATTGTGATGCCATGGTGATAGCCACACATCTTTTGAGACCATATTAATGTAATTATTCATTCAAGTACTGTATGTTTGCTACTTATTTCAACTTTGCAATAAGCCATTTTAATGCTTGCTAATGGATTTTTTTTATCAATTACAATGTTCCTTCCTGTTGCCATCTGTAGTTACACAACTGTTACATTAAAATATACTTCTTTGTTAGTGTTACCCATTAAGGGTGGTGACAGCCTATTATTTTTCATATATTACATGCCATCTCTATAAGAAACCTGGAAGAACAGCTAATTATATCCTTTGCAAATGAATGAAAAGGGGCTTTTATCCTCCAAATCTCTACGTGACATAAATAAAAGATTTATAAGATGTATACAGCAATTCTGTATAGTATATATTTGTTAAATCTAGTAACTAGTTTTATATGCTAGTTGTGCTATTTTTAGATTATGCTATGCAACACTCCATCACACTTCTTTACAAATATTACTTGACATTTCACAATTTAGAGTTTTGTGACTATTGAGTTCCATATAAAATAATACAGATGCCTTACTCAGAAAAGCCCTGTGTAAATCAATTTATCATAAAGGTCAGTGAAAAAAATCTATTAACTACAACAACAGGATTCAGTTAGGTAGTATGACATATAATGGTTTATGTATTGATTAACTTAAAGCTAATTCATTTTTGTTAACATTGAAAACATAGATGATTGAAAATTGCTGACATCCCAATATTTTGTAACTGTGTAAAGATAAATGCTCATTTTTACCATTCAAATTGATCAAAATAGTATCTTACAATGTCATTTTAAAATATGATATTAAAATATCAATGCTTTTTCCTATTGCAATGAATAAAACTAAATTTTGAAAACCATGAAAGCAGAAAGCACTCAAAACCTATACCATATATTGCAGCAGACATTACTATACAGAGTTCCTATGCAGCAGAGAGTCACTGAATCTCTCTGAGATTACTTCTGTCATTAAACAGTTATAAACTAATGGCCCCCATACATGGTGCGATATAGCACCTGATCCGATGGATTGGTACGATATTGCTGCAAATTCATACCATTTGTGGGCATGATATCGGCCAGTGCGCACTCCCGTGGGGTTGTACATCGAATCTCCAGATCTTACTGCATGTTCACTTGATCTGGGGATGCGATGTATGATCACATGCACTTATTGATTAATCTTTTACACATCTATACTTTACATTTCACTATCACCTTTCTTCCATTTTCCATGTGATGCCCTGGGAGTGGTCCTTGGCTGGATTCTTTTGGGGTGCCTTGCGCCTCAAATGTGAACCCCTTAATGTTAAAAATGCTGGTATAGAGGAGCCTTGACATTGGACCGGCCTTAATTATATATTTGCAAATGTATACAACTAATACCTCTGAATTTCTATTATCATGTACAGTAGGATTCAAGTATTTTTGCCAATATTGCTGCAATGTGCTGGAGGCAATAATCTTTTTTTTTCTCTGGTTTAGTGTAAACCCCACCCTTTACAAGCACCTGGGTGATATCATTAAGCTGATTTGAGTGACTTCCATTTGTAGTTCTGAGAGGCAATATCATTAAGCTGATTTGAGCGACTTCTATTTGTAGTTCCGAGAGGCATGAAGGGAGCCAGCATTGGGAGGATGTGCTGGTCCATATAGTGCCAATTGGAGGTTTCTGGGGTACCTCCTCGGTGAGTCAGCTCTTGGCCTATACATGTGCTGTTATTATGCAGTACATTAATTGTAATTCTATGACCCAGAGTGGGTGCTACTATTTGGTAGCAATAATTATTTTGGGGTGAGCATTTGGGCATGGGGCCCCTAGCTGGGCCATTTTTCAGGGCATCACCACTTAATTCACATAAATACTTTTTCATCACTTTTCTATTTGTTTATTATTTATGTAATTGTAACTCTTTCTTATTATATTAACACTTATTGATTATCTTTTACACATCTATACTTTACACTTCACTATCAACTTTCTTCATGTGATTCCCTGGGAGTGGTCCTTGGCTGGATTCTTTTGGGGTGCCCGGCGCTTAGTCATATATTTGCAAATGTATGCAACTAATACCTCTGAATTTCTATTATCATGTAGGATTCAAGAATTTTTGCCAATATTGCTGCAGTGAGATGGAGGGAATATCCCTTTTTTTCTCTGGTTCAGTGTAAACCCCACCCTTTACAAACACCTGGGCAATATCATTAAGCTGATTTGAGTGACCACCATAATTTCTATATGCTCTGAGATTATATGCTCTGAGAGGAGTAGCATACCATACTTTTCTTTCAATTTTGCATATTATTTGTATTGAAGCCCTCCCCCTGTAGCCTGAACCTAACCTTCCTCACCTGCAGCCTAAACCGAACCCTAGTTCCTAACCCTAACCTTTACCCCTAACCCCACTATTTACCATCAGTAGTCAGGATGCTGGAGCTGAGATTCTGACTGGTGTCGGCATTTTGGTGCTGGCATTCTGAGCACCTGCATCCCAACAGCCAGGATTTGAACTACATCCCATATGGAGGATTTCTAGCTCTCACCAGCAACATAATGATGCTGGTGAAGGGCTCTAGTGAAAGGTATAAAGACATGAGGATGATCTAGGTCAAGAAAAAATAGAGTAGGGCTTACAAGCAAGAAGTAAGCACATACAATAGACAAGGCAGAGTTAAGGTGAAAATGTGTGCTAATAATACAGACCAATCATCATCACCTTCTCCCACTCCCAATTGATCTCTTCTGGGTTTTTTTCCAATGCCACAGAAGAGACCAAAGCATATATAGTCGTTACCAGATAATTTAAATAATGGTGAATAATTCACTGTCAGGAGCTTAGGTCCATTATGCAGCACTTTGCTGCTCAGTTGAAACTTGTTTAAGTTACTACCTGGCCAAGTAGTTCAGATTGCAACAGTTAGCTCACATTGCACAGACACTGAAGAGCTTTACATAACAACAAAGGGTCTCAGCATATATGCAAGTGATCTGTGCATTTGCAATGGTGCTGGATGCTATTTGTGGGCCTGATTCAGCAGTAGAAGCAAATGCAATAGCAACTGCAATCGCCTACGGATAGCAGTTGCTAAATTCTGCTAATGGTTGCCAAAGCACAGCTGACATAAAGATGCTCACTGCTGCCTTCTTATATATGTCCAAAGTCGCTCTTCTGTATAAATATTGGCACCATCAACATACATTGGGCAGTCAAATAGCATTTACAACAAGTCTGACCAGTTGCAAACAGTGCACATATCCTCGCACGCAGAGAGCTCTCATGCTGTGTATGCAATCACAGTGGCTAATTTATGCACACCCATGAAACAATGTTCAAACAGACAGACATGCTTGAGTTTTTACGACCATCCCCCTGTCACTACCCCCAAACTCTGACAGCCTGTTGCTAACTTTGAGATGGATTCATCTGTGCATCAGTGATCCCAATGTGATCATGGTGCACATGCAGTGTGGCTTATACGCATGCGCAATGCTTAACAATCGCTCGATCTGCATCCATAATTGCCATTGCATTTACTGCTGAATCAGGCCCTGTGTCTTCAGTTCTCCACTTCCCCACAGGCTAAAAGGATGTCTGAACCTAGCAAGCCTTTGTTTAGCTAAGCTTAATGACTAGCCCTCCTGAACAATACTGTGCTCTCCCGACCTGTGTAATGTTATGCTTCCTTTTTCCCTAACTCTCATCTGGCTTACTCTCTGTTGTTCTGTCTCTAGTATTACCCACAAGTGTACCAGACCCTGTACTGTGCCCAGACTATGCTTCCTCTTAATCTCTTGGTATAAAAGATTGCCTGCAAGTGTTCCACACCTTGAACTTAATCAGTTTACAACTATTCCCACACTTATTTAATTTTATTGTGCCCACAGGTTTAATATTATTTGTTTAGCTCTGCCAACTGCTTGCCTATCTAATACTCATTTAGCATTACCTGTCTGTTAGTGTGGCATTTGTTTCTGCTGTTTTTTTCACTGACTAGCGCATATCCACATCCAAAGATGCAACTGCTGTGCAAAAGCGTTCATCTCTGAATCAGGCCCAATAGCTCTTTTATTGTTTTTCGTGTTCTTTTGTAGATTGAAGTCATATGCTAAATGTCTAAGTGTGAAATCGCAACTGGAGATGTGCAGTTCTATTTTTGTGAAAAAGGAACACACCCAAATTTTTTGGGTTCCGAATTAAATCGAGTCCTGGCTCAGAACATTTTGGGATTCTGAGTATAGCCGAGTCCTAGCTCAAGTCTGCTGTAAGTATTGAACACAAGTTTAAAAAGCCAATCTCAATTTTGGATTGCATGCAAACAGGTCCAGATTTCATGATTTTAGCAGTTTTTATCAATTTTAAAGCAATCCAATTCCAAAACCAAACCTGAACCAAAACACTTGAGGTTGCATTACCAATACCAAAACCATAAAATTTGAGGGTGGTTTTGCCAAAACCAAATATGGGGGTCAGCACACATCTCTAATAGCAATAAGTTGGAAACATTTTAAACCTCTACCTCTCACTGTACATCCATAGTACAAGGTATTGCCTTTATAATATTACAAGAATTATTCCTGATTTACTCAACAGATTTTCAAGTACAGTACTTGGGCAACCTGGACCCACTTACTGTCATAATTTTATAGGCTGTGTTTGAAAAATGACAATTAGAAGCTGATTGGTTGGTACTTTATCTCCAATATTTCCAAAGCCTATACATCTCCCCTTAATCTCTAATAAATAATCATACAGACAACAAGAACTAGCATTAAATGTGGTCATAAATTTATTGCATATAACCATAACTCATATTATGGCAAGTATAAAGCGAGCAGATCAAACCTAACAGGTGCCAACAGATGGTTTCCACTTGCTTCCTCTTATCATGCATAATGGATGACTCACCAAGAAAATTGATGTCGCTGACCTACATTTACTGTCTAAGTCAGCCACTGCCCCTCTGAGAAGGACACTATTTCACTGTTATCACCACACAATTTCTGTTCTGACATTCATGCCTGCAGCCAAGAAACAAACAAAGCAAAAATTAGGGAGGGAATGTCTTGAAGAATAGGCTTTACTCAGGTACACAGTCCTTATTATATAATACCTACCTCAAACCACTCCTTTTCTTCGGTACTCATTGGTTAACAAATATACTAAAGCCCACTGTCTGACTTATTTCCAGACCTCAGGGTTTTAAGCCTTGCAGGTCAAATGTTCTTCTGTCAGCATTCTCAATTTAGTAATTTTCAGAATAAGTGAATTCTAACTTCTTCCTTACTCTCTTATTGTCCTCTACTAACTAAAATGCTCATCGTTTTAACTAGAGATAAGTGGTTTGGTTTTTGAGAAAATGTAACACACCTGAACTTATGAGTTTCAAGTCGAACTGTTTCCCAGTTCAGAATCACTTTGGGGTCCCAAGTAGATCTGAATCTTGACACAAGGTTTTCTCGCAATTTGGAAACCAGAATTTAAAAACTGGATCTAACACATTTTGAATTGCATTTAAGTCCTTCCATTGTGATTTCAGTTTCTGTGACATGGTCAAAATTGACTGGAAATTATATTAGTGATGTTAATTATACTATAAAAAAAACTGGTACAAGTTACATAATTTTAGTTGTTTTTAAAAAAAATTTAGAAATCCAAACCCCAAACCCCAAACTGAACCCGAACCAAAACCTTTGAGGGTGGTTTTGGCATAACCCAAACACGGGTTTCCGGTTACATCTCTCCTTCTAACCACAATGCTAATTTCCAATGTCAGTGTGCTGAATTCCCAATCTTATAATATATCAGTCTCTCATATTTCTTTGCCTCTTCACAGATATTAATAATTATTAATGGTTAAACATTATGGGACTGATTCAGAGCTTAAACACCGGAGCACTTAGGAGACCCACTGGTACCTATACCACAATCACAACCAGCCAGAGCAGAGTGAGACAGTAAGTGCTGTGCACCATACACCATGATATTGTACACAATCCACTGCAGAACACACTCTGGCACTATTTCCTGTATAGTGATGTGGAGTTGTCAGATTGATGTGTAGTTCTGGCCTTATTGTCCATTCTGAAGTGCGAGAATATAGCTGCTGTGATGTGTATGATTGTCATGAGTAATTAGAAAACCACCGGGGAAAAGGTAATGGGTATTTAGGACACCACCGGGGATAAGATACTGCAGGTAAAGCCACCTTTTGGATTTATGTTAGATCGACTTGTTGCAAAGTTGGAAAGCTTGTCAAAGATCTGAATAGACAAACATTGCATCTCAATGGGCATGAAGTAGATCATTCAACAATTTCAATAACTGCATTTGCTTTGGTGAGTGCATTCTCTCTACATTGTACATACTGTATACTGTACTGAACAATTTTTTTGATGGACACCAGTTTTTTGCGCACCTTGCTTTTGGAGATGGAATGAAAGTGCAGAACTTGTAACTATGATAGATGGATATATATATATATATATATATATAGAGAGAGAGAGAGAGAAGAGATAGATATATATATATATATATATATATATATATATATATATATAGAGAGAGAGAGAGAGTAAGAGATTTCAGCATGTTTTGTTACTATTATTATTTATTCTCTCCTATCTGTATGGGATAATTCAACCCATGACTGCAGATACTGCAGGTGCAGTTTGTCTTCTCTTTGGCACTTTTTTACACCAAACACTGCCATGTCCAAATACTGTATAATTTACTTCCAATTGTGTCCACCTCTGATTCAGGCCCTTACTCTTCAGCTTCCTTTTCAAAAGAGAGAGGAAGTGGGTGGGGGGGAATGCAGAGATAATGAGATGAGCAGCCAGTCTTAAATAGCACAACCCAGGGAGAGCAGCCAGACAGCTTTAGGGGAAGATAGTTTGATTACAGCAACCTATAGAACATACTCTGGCCTCTGGCCTCAGTGAGTGAGTGCTGCAGAGTCGACTCTCTGTGTTGTAGCTTACTATAGGTAGACCACCCTCTGGAGCCCACATTACCAATTTTTATATTCTTGATAGTGAAAGGACTAAAACATTTCAATGGATAACTGTCATTTTCTTCTTGGGCCTCTTTTTCTTAAAGCAAGTGAGGTGGATTCCAAAGACCATTGGCCTCCCATTAGAACAACTGGAGGACACAGAGGAAGGAAAAATAAAAGAAAAATGGAAGATGACCATTAGAAAACCTGCAATGGATCCATCAAAGGAAACTGCATCTGACAACCTGGGTAATGAAACTGGTAGAAAGTCTGCAAGATGTTCCGTAAAATAAATCTTGTTCTTGTTGAGGCAGTGCTGAAAAACTATGACATAATAATATAAAGCACTGCCCAGACAATCTCTGCCAAAGAAAATTCAAGTATTTGACTTGTAATTGCAGCTAAAGCTAGTGCAGTCAGTGTCACATAAAGTTGTGGAAGTTATTGAGATTGCAAGGCTTTAGGCTTGTACAAGACTGCTAGGTTTTATTTCAAAGTGGGTTTTTTTTCTAAGTGGGACTACATGTACAGCATAACTTAAAGAGTTAGTCAGGAGTTCTTACTAGCTATATCCTCTGCGATCAGTGAGGGATGATGATTTGATGGATTTTTCCATTCTTTCATTGCAGGTAATCATATTTGCACCAGGCATCTATTATAGAAAAACCAATGCTGTCTGGAATTCTCTGATTTGCTGGGTAATCATATATTTGCACCAGGCATCTATTATAGAAAAACCAATGCTGTCTGGAATTCTCTGATTTGCTGGGTAATCATATATTTGCACCAGGCATCTATTATAGAAAAACCAATGCTGTCTGGAATTCTCTGATTTGCTGGGTAATCATTTATTTGCACCACGCATCTATTATAGAAAACCCAATGCTGTCTGGAATTCTCTGATTTGCTGGGTATACTGTCTTTAATTAATATCTGTAAACTCCAGAGTAACTTTAAATTTAATTATTTAGTCAGATCTTATCTCCTAGCTTCATGGGATGCTGTTTTGGCTCTGCTCGTTTGTATTAGAATTTTATGACTTGTATCTGGTGTGGGTGAGGGTATTGAGGGTGGGTGTAATCAGTGACTACACATGTTATGCTTAACTATATAATCAGTAGGTCACAAGGCTTTAGGCTTGTACAAGGCTGCTAGGTTTTATTTCAAAGTGGGTTTTTTTCTAAGTGGGACTACATGTACAGCATAACTTAAAGAGTTAGTCAGGAGGAAGACAGGAGGATGACATTTTAAAAGAACTCTCTAAAACTTGGCGAAAAAACAAAGGATCTTTTGAGCTTCTGGAAACCCTGCTACTCAGCCACCAGCTTCCATTATAACCTGGACACTCTTTTTGCCAACACCCTGCTTCAGCATTGCAAGCAACTATCTGCTTACTGAATATTTAATACTTGTATACTTTAATACTTGTTTCTTCTCTACAATGTTTAAATCATTCCAATACCACTGTCAATTTATCTTTATACCACTGTAGTATCTGCCATTGTTTCACACCTATACCTTTTATTTTATTTTTTTATATATTCATACTTTATACTAATTCTCAAGTCTTGCAATTTGAACACCTCTAGACTACTTTTTTGGTTATAATATACTATTGTAGTTGTGCCTTTACATCTTCCAGCACTGTTCTTCCTTCTATCTGATTTTGACCTTTGACCTGTACTGCTCCCTCATCTCACACTCATTACTACTACTGACTTTTCCCCCCCAACTGCCTCATCTACACAATGTCTCTTTTCTTCTACTCCTCCCTCACTCAGCTGCTACATTATTTTCTCCTCTACCACCAGTTTTCACCTCATTTATCTATCCATAGTCCCCTCTATGTTCTCCCCCTCCTTCCCCTCCCCTGTCTCTCTTCATCACATATAAGTCTCTCCACTGCATCTCCCACAACTCCAGTATTATTAACTTCTCTTCCACCATGGTCCTGCTGCACCACCACTAAACTCTTCACCCTCTCTTTTCTCCAAGTTACCTATCCTCCCCCCCCCACACCATAGTAAACCTCCACCTTACCCACCACCTACTGTCACCCTTCCTCATTCAGAAGCCAGCCACATAACCCCACACTCCTTATCCTCCTTCTCTAGATCAATATCACCTCCACACTACATAAACCCTAATAATCTCATTCTATTCTCACCTCTTAACTTTGTCCCTCTCTCCTGTTCCCTCTGGAAAGCCAGTTTTGTCTATAATAAACTGGTCTCCATTCATGAGCACTTCATCTGCAATGCCTTGATTCTCCTTGCCATCACCAAGCCCTGGCTATACCCCTCTGACACCACTGCTCCTGCAAAATTCCTCCATCACGTGGCTTCCTGGCTCTTAATCTTCAAATGGGCCCTCAAGACCCATTTCTTCCTCAATGCTTTCCAGCGCTCATCCTGACCCACTACTCTATGCTCCTTCCTCACTATCTACCCATCTGTGTCACCCCTGTTTGTCTGACCCTCCCCTCAGAATGTAAGCTCTCATGAGCAGGGCCCTCTTTCCTCACGTGTTTCTTCTTGCCTTACTTTTACTTTCATTTACAATGGCACCTAAAACTGATTACTGACACCCTGCTGCTTATTTAGGTGTTATGCAGCATTGTTTATAAATCATGTACTTGTCCTGCATTGTCTGTACTATTAATAATTGTTGTCTTGTGTGCTCATTTGTTTCTGTACTTTGTAAGGCACTGCGGAACCCTTGTAGCGCCATATAAATAAAGGATAATAATAATAATAATAATAATAATAATAATAAAAGATGAAAGCCAACATGAGCAAGCTAGCATGTTATGCCAGAGAAACAAGTGGTGTACCACTGAAAACTGTGAGGTAGCTCTCTTGGGAGAAGAAGATCAGAAAGCACATGAACTCAGCTATGGTTGGAGGAATCAAAGGGTTGATCAATGCACTTGTGCCCTCAGCTTTCATCCCACAATAATAAACTGCCAAACTGTTATGTCTCTATTTAAATTTATGTGTTTGATTAGCGAGATGATAACACACTCCATCTTGCATAGCAACCTCACAGTCTTCAGGAGGGAAAGTAGATATACTGGAAATGATGATAGTGTTTAGAAGCATTTTAGGCAAAGCTAGAAAAAACAACAGCTCTCTATAAAAGGCTGTATTACTTCTCAGTTACAATTGAGCCAGACAGGAAATTCTAATTAAGAAAAAAAAAACCTAGGTGCAGAAATTTATTTATTATTTATTTATTAGCAGTTATTTATATAGCGCACACATATTCCGCAGCGCTTTACAGAGAGAATATTTGGCCATTCACATCTGTCCCTGCCCCAGTAGAGCTTACAATCTATATTCCCTACCACATGCTCACACACATACACACTTATGGTCAATTTTGGGGGAGCCGATTAACCTGCCAGTATATTTTTGGAGTGTGGGAGGAAACCGGAGTACCCGGAGGAAACCCACGCAAGCACAGGGAGAATATACAAACTCCACACAGTTAGGGTCACGGTGGGAATTGAACCCATGACCTCATTGCTGTGAGGCAGTAACGCTAACCATTACACCGTCTGTGCTGCCATACCTATGCATCTGCAGCTAAAATGGATTGGCAAGTCTCAAAAGGAAACAGTCAAATATTAAATATTAGCAGCATGATACAATCACATACTGCAAACCGCCCACCAGTGAAGGTCCCCTCCATGGACCCAGCTTACGTGAAACAACCGGGCCCTAACTGGATAAAAGCACTGTATAGCAGCAGCTCCAGCAGATGATAAAATATTTCCTTTCAAGCCGTCAGATGGGTTAGGTGGATTTATGTGGCCCTATAGAAAAAAGGCACTATGTATCAGCAGCTCCAGCAGATATTTGTTCAGGGAGCATAAAAGCCTCTTCTGGGAATTACCCCAATGTATTCCTGAGAAGGAAACTATGCCACTGTGATCACCGCATCATTTCTGATATGACGTTCATTCCCAGAAACATAGAAACAAACAAAACAAAATTTAGGAAGGGAATGTCTTGTAGAATAGGATTTACTCAGGTACACAGTACTTAATATATAACACCTGTCAAAATAATTCACTTACCTGTCAAGATAAGCCTGCTAGCATTCTCTATCTTGTCCTTTCATCCTTGCCTAGGCTAAAGTGGATTTCCTAGGGCTCTTCCTGTGTGGAAACAAAAGCACAAAGTTTAGGTTTAGGAAGAATCAAAGGTTAATCAAAGACTCCAACTCGTTATCTGCTCTGCTGCTTCTTCTCCAGGCTTTCCCAGCCTCTGCCCATTCCTTTCTCCATTTGTCTTACCTGTTTATTTTTCCTTTCACCACCAACTTCATGTACCAGGAACACTATCTATATAAAGCAACACTAGAACAGCAGATATAATTCAACACAACTCTAAAAACTTGCTACAACAATACATTAATATAAACTATATACAATCCAAAGACCAATGCAGATTTAAATGGTGCTTATTGATTGTACTACTTAAAAAAATATCCAGATCTGTATACACAGTCAAATGGTTTGAAATACAAATTGTATGCAAATTGCTGTACAAACAATTATATCACATACCTTTGAGGGTAAATATTATAGCACAACACAAGAATGATTTAAGCACCAAAACTGTCTGTTAAGGACACCAAATGTAGTTCATTTAATCCAATTGTTGCAATATGTGCTGTCTGAAATCTTTTTCTTGAGCACTTTGTGCATCCTTTAATGGAATTAAAAGCAAAGGTTATATCCCATGTCACAACAATCACAATAACACTTATATATTATTTATAAAACTAGTTAACATTTACACAACATAGGTACTCACCAACTAGACAGCCTCAAGGTACCCTTCATTGTTCAAATAGTTCCATCAACACAGACTGCTGTAGGATGTAGGAGGGAAACCAGCCAGGACACTGATGATTCATTGATGAGCAACAAACACTATCTGTACATTAAGGAATGGAAATGTTTTTGATTGTGAAAACCTTCTTTCATTTGATGTGGGGGTGTGAGTACCATATGGGTACAAATCGATTGCACTCACTACATTGGGCATACTGGCAATTGAAATATTTTTTTTAACCTAACTCCATTCCATTTCTGTTTCAGAAAATTTGATACATTTTCAGGAATGTTTTTTTAATACCATTAGAACCTGATGTAATAACCTTGAAAAAGTGGCCTGGCAGAATCCACCTACTGTACCAGTGAAAGGATGGGCAGTAAAGTTCATGAGGTAATACAATGTAAGGCTTCATGGAATTTTGATATGTCTAGCACAGCTTTGTTTGTATTACATGGCGTTTAAGGTCAGGCATTAATATATCCAGGGTCAGATTGGGCCACTGGGAACATGGGATAGCCTGGAGGTGCAGGATTGTGGGATAGCCTGGAGGTGGCCCAGGCCCTCCCTTTCTCACAAGATGGGATGGTAGGGGGTGGCCATGCTGCTGTTCAGATCACCATAGTAATAAATGGCCCACTGATGGCCTGCTCAGGCCCTTATTAAGTTCCTGCCTGCTCACCTCTTCTGTGGTGATGTCACAGGCATTGACGCCCCAATAGTGATACTGGGAAATGAGACTTCATTGCACCTTCTGAGAAGCCAAGACTGCTAGTTGAGGAGTGGGAGCGGTCTGTCACTGAATAGACAATCAATGCTGTGAGGACTGCTACTGGTCTCAGATCACCCCAGCTGCATCTGATATTCCAGGCAGAGCTGGATTAACAATAAGGCTCCAATCCCTACAAAAATACGCTTAGGTGGCTACCAATACCTGAAAATGGAATCTGAGTAATCCCCACAGACAAATATAAATTGTCATGTAAAATCAGCTGGACCTCTCTTTCTGCTCCTGCCTCCTCAATGCTGACTCCTCCTCCTAGGGGTATTGCAGCATGCACCTCTGCAGTCTGCTGCTCAGTGCTTCCTGGCTGCAGTGCTCTTAGACACTGTATTTCTGTCTGAGAGAAGAAGAAAGGGAAAGTTGTAATGATGGGGAAGGAAGAAGGATCTAGTGAATAGCTTGATTACGGCAGTGGGAGATGGATAGGAATGTGGCTATTCAATAGCCTGACAGTGATTTAGGGATGACTTTTTGAGCCATGTCCTAAAACTTTGTTTTTTAAAAGTGCTGACAGGTCATCAAGAGATCAATGCATTTAGCAGACCCTACTATTCATTTTAGCGAGAAAGCCAAAAAAAGAAGTTGATTTGTGTTTTGTCAAGAGACCTGTCAACTAATTCTCAAGGTAGGCTCTTTAAAACACCACACATTTTTTAACAGCATTTGCAAAGCTAATAAATTAACTTATTTTAGTCAACTTCTGGGCCTCCGGAATGACACCTGTCAGCGAGTGATCCAGGATCAAGTAATCAGAGATCACTTTTATTTCTCATAATAAATCTTTATTTAATTAATGAGTCCTGTATATGTAAATTACAGATACAAAGATATGGTTTAATGAGATTTATGATGATGTGGTCTATCCATGTAAAAAAAGTCACTCCTGTCCAGGAACGGACTCGGGTTCCAGATAAGCCCTGGCAGTTCCACTGCTTGCAAAAGGGGCATGGCCTCATCTCATAAGAGAAAAAACAAGGAAAAGGGAAGGGGAATATCGTCGCACAGACTAAAAGAAGAAAGAATGTTCTATCATGGAATAATAAGACCACTATACCTATCATAGACTAGAATAAATCTAGAATGATTGTATTAGGGCAGTGGTGGTGCTCACTAGAGTCACAGTCATAGAAGAGAACAAACAGAAAAAGGAAAAACTCTGTTTTGTGAGCACTCTTGGGTATTATATAAAGATTAATACATAACTTTTATTAAATAACAAAGAAATAAAATAATTGCCCTACATAAACTTTTATGGAAAGTAATATAGATGAATACAATATAGTGAAATATATGTCTTATACCATTTACATTTGTATACATAAACATATATATGTGACCAGTATATACATATACTAATGAGGAGAGACAACTCCTTACAAATACAAAGACAGACAAATTTGAGAACATGAAGCTGCATAAGCAAAACGGTATGTTCTGATATTCTAATAGTTCAAAATTACTATAAAATATGGACTTGTTAAGTCAATGCCTGGCGAAATATTTGCTGTAAAAATATTCATACCATCACCAAACCATTCATAGTATCATAATGGTGTGTACAGTCACTATTCAGCAGAAGGAATGGAAAAATCACATGGTATTCCTAGATACCCTCAAAAGGAAATGACAGAATAGTTAGGAGACAAGAAATGTTCTGCCGGTAACTCAAAAAGCCCCCACTTTACCCAAGGTCGTCTGTGAGGACGTTAAAGAGCCAATAGCAGACATTGGGCCTGATTCAGACCCACTCGCGAGCGGCTGTCCGCTCGCAAGTGGGTCGATGGTCTGCACTGAGCATGCGCACGACGGAGGGAGCTCCGTCGTGCGCATGCGCCAGACACGACGAGCGAAGGACTTTCCTTCGCTCGTTGTGTCCGATCAAAGGGGGCGTGCTGTCAATGTTGATTGACAGCACGCCCCCTTTGGTGGGCGTGCCATGAGCGTGCCTCCCTGACGGGGGCGTTCCCACGGGAACGCCTCCCGTCAGAAGCCGGCCCACTGACATCACTAGTGATGTCAGTGGGAGTGATTTTGGCTCTGATAGAGCCAAAATCACTCCGGAGCTTGCGGTTGAAAACCTCAACCGCAGGCTCCGGCTCGCAATTTCGATGGTCACGATGGTCACGACCATCGCGGCCATCAAAATGCACGCTCGTATAGCCTGTGGGTGGTGACCCACAGCTATACGAGCGTCCAGGAGGACGCTCCATGAAAATGGAGCCCGGCCCTCATTCAGAGCGTGCGCTCTGCTCAGAGCGTACGGCTCTGAATGAGGGCCATTGTCCCCTAGAATATAAAGAGTGAATGATACAAATCTCAGAGTAGATCTCAAATTTCTGGATGTCTTACTTAAGCTATGCTTAAGTAAGACGTCCGGCAGAACATTTCTTGTCTCCTAACTATTCTGTCATTTCCTTTTGAGGGTATCTAGGAATACCATGTGAATTTTCCATTCCTTCTGCTGAATACTGACTGTACACACCATTATGATACTATGAATGGTTTGGTGATGGTATGAATATTTTTACAGCAAATATTTCGCCAGGCATTGACTTAACAAGTCCATATTTTATAGTAATTTTGAACTATTAGAATATCAGAACATACCGTTTTGCTTACGCAGCTTCATGTTCTCAATTTTTTGTCTGTCTTTGTATTTGTAAGGAGTTGTCTCTCCTCATTAGTATATGTATATACTGGTCACATATATATGTTTATGTATACAAATGTAAATGGTATAAGACATATATTTCACTATATTGTATTCATCTATATTACTTTCCATAAGAATTTATGTAGGGCAATTATTTTATTTCTTTGTTATTTAATAAAAGTTATGTATTAATCTTTGTATAATACCCAAGAGTGCTCACAAAACAGAGTTTTTCCTTTTTCTGTTTGTTCTCATCTCATAAGAGGCATGGTTAAGTTTCACAGGGACATGCCACAAATCACAGGGGTCATGTATTGATCCCCAATGCGGGGTAATGTACTGTCCAAGCATTTAATTTAAATAGTTTGATGGCTTTAGATGAAGAAAAATCTCTTATTAAAAAGTATTCTAAATCATTTGCAGTGTCCAATATATGAGTGTTGGTGTTTGAGCTGTATCTGGTGGGGCGGCGTCACGTATCCCTCAGGTGTACAACTTACCATTGGCGTCTTGCTTCACTCACCTCCTGTGTGTAGTCTGGTCTTCCTCCTCACCTTCTGTTTGCTCCATCTGCTGTGCCTCTATGTTGTGGAGTGTGAGGGCTGTCACATGCTGTCTGGGATTTAGCTCTTACCGGACCATCACAAGACTCCAGGATGTCTGCAATCTCACAAGATCACATGGTCCCTGGGTCCCAGCTAGCAGTCTGGCCACTCACTCAACCACAGCAAGGAAACTTCTAAAGTTGTGGGTAGCAATAGCAGGTAGTAGATGTAGATGTTAGGTGTTAGCTCAGTTGCGTATCAACCTTAAAAATTTCCCCAGGCAGTTAGTGCAATCTTGAATGTGTTTCCCTTAATATAGTATTCAGTATTGGGTGCCATCTTGGTTGTGGTATGCATGAGAATGCAGAGGTAATAGGTCAACTCATTGCATTTGCCATCTTTAAAGTGGTTGTACATGTACCATCACCATCTTAGTTTAGGGAATACTGAAATACATTATAGGCAACAACAAGGAGTCCAATAGAATATTAGGGGACATGGAAACATATGAATGGCTATACAGGGACCCAACAGGAGAATATCATAAGACACTCAAGGAACTGTTGAAAGAGGGGACAGAGCAGGGTATCCTAACAAGTAAGGAACATGAATACCTGGACAACAAACATTCAGTAATACCGGTGTTTTACTACCTACCCAAGGTACATAAAGGCATTACAGAACCATCAGGTCACCCTATAAAATCGGGGATAGATTCCATTTCCTCAAACTTATCCAGCCTATGTGAAAAGGAATAAGTCCTATATAAAAAACACTATGGACACACTGAGGAGAATTCAACATGTGGAGTGGGAAGATGGTTTCTGATTGTGCACAAGTGACATCACATCCTTATACACAGTCATTGACCATGAACTGGGACTTGACACAATACAACATTATTTATCATAGGATGATACATTACAACCAGAAAAAGTACTAAATACTAAAGCACAATTAATTCTGGTTTGGTGGTGAGTACTGCCGTCAGATAAAAGGAACAGCAATGGGGACTTGGTTTGCACCAAGCTATGCAATTTTATTTATAAGTTTTTGGAAGACACATTTTGTCTGGGCATGACTTTGGTGCAAATCTAGTCCTGTGGTGGAGGATCATAGATGATGTATATTTTATTGGAAGAGGGAAGAAAAAACACTCCTATAGTACTTGGACCACATTAACAATAATAACAACTGTAATTTGACATTCACTACAGATTACAATCAAAAGAGTGTTAACTTTCTTGAAATCACGGTGTATGCTGAGGATCAATAGCTGCAAACTAAGACATACATCAAACCCATAGATGTAAATAGTTCTATACTCTCAAGTATAGGTCACCACCCAAACTGGTTACAGAGTATCCCCATGAGCCAATTCACCAGAATCAGAAGGAAATGTACCAAATTAGAACATTACAGAATTCAAAGCCAATATTTGAAAAAATAGTTTCTAGCCAAAAAGTATAATGAACAGAAGGTAAACAAGGACTACTTTAAGTAGAACAACAGTTATGGTATAACATACCTTAGTTAACTCTTTTTTCTTCGAGGTCCATAGGGTTCACAGGAACTACCTTGGGGCATGTAGTTGGAGTGATCCATTGCACCAAACATCATACAGCATTCCAGCTCCCAGCATGCATAGTGCTCCTCCCTATATACCCTGCCCCCAGCCACAGGCATTCAGTTTGTAAATAAGTCTAATGGCAAGAGATGGAAAGTGGTGAAGGAAGTACAATGTATTCAAGAAATACTCTCAAGAACTGAAAGAGGGAATCAGTGATACAAAAATAAAGGAACAGATCCCAACAGAGGCCAGGTGCATCAGGGTGGGTGCTCTGTGGACCCTATGGACCTTGCAGATAAGAGTTAACTAAGGTATGTTATACCATAAGTCTTATTTTCTTCTTCAGGGTCCATAGGGTTCACAGGAACTACCTTTTGGATGTCCTAAAGCAGTTCCCTTAAGGGTGGGGATGCTCCTGAGCAGAAAGGAGAATCTGCCACCCAAAGGAAGCATCCTGGGTGGCAAAAGTAACAAATGCATAGAATTTGATAAAAGTGTGGACTGAAGACCAAGTCGCCTCCTTGCATAATTGTTCTGGAGAGGCACCATGTCTAAACGCCCGCAACAGTCAGACAGAGCAAGTACAATGTGCTGTCACCATGTCTGGAACAGGGAGATCAGCCTGAGTATACACATGAAACATAGTAATGCACAGCCACTGAGCCAGAGTCTGCTTGTTAGCTGGCCAGCCTCACTTATGAAAGCCATATAACACAAAAAATGCATCATATTTTCTTATGGAGCTGGTACGAACCACATAGGTATGTAGAGCTTGAACCACATCCAGTGAAGCTTCACCTACAGAAAGGCCAGAAGACTGAAAGCCTGGGACTACAATTTCCTCATTTATATGAAAATGGGATGCCACTTTTGGAAAATACCCCTTCTTGTCCAGAGGACAGCTCTATTCTGATAAAAAATCAAATATGGAGAGCAGCATGAAAGTGCTGCCAAATAAGAAACTCTGTGAGCTGAGGAGATAGTGAGGAGGAAAAGCATCTTCTCTGTCAACCATTTGAGGTCCACAATATCTAAGGGTTCAAAGTGAGGAGCCTGCAGTGCCCTGAGAACCAAGTAAAAAATCCCATGGTACCACTTGAGGGACAAATGAAGGTTACAGATGGAGAACATCCTAAACAAATGTTCTAATATCTGGCATAGTGGCAATTCTGCACTGGAACCAAACTGACAATGCAAAATCCTGAACTCTTAAGGTAGCCAGATGAAGACTTAAGTCTAGTCCAGCTTGAAGAAGAGCAAGAACTCGTGAGACCCTAAAAACCTTTTCTGTGGAAACACCAATGAAAAAATGAATGCCAAATCCTGTGATAGATGCGGGCCGAAGCAGGCTTCCTCGCCCTCAGCATAGTCAGGATCACAGAAGTAGAGAAATATTTGGCCTTTAAGACAGAAGCCTCAAGAGCCATGCCGTCAAAACCAGCCAAGGTAAATCGGGATATAGGTAGGGACCCTGTACTAGCAAATCTGGTCATAGAGGCAGTGAAAACATACTGTCTATGGATAGACATGTCAGATGAGTGAACCAATGTCTCCTTGGCCAGGCAGGAGCTGTTAGTATTATCCTGCTGCCTTCCTGCTTGAACTTTCTGATGACCCTTGGGAGGAAGGAGATTGGAGGAAACAGGTATGCAAATCTGAAGTCCCACCTTACTGCCAGAGCATCCACGAAGGTGGCTGCAAGGTCCCATGTTCTGGACCCATACCTGGGGACCTTGTGGTCATGACTTGATGCCATAAGGTCTATGCCAGGTAGTCCCCACTTGTCCACCAGGAGTTGAAAGACCTCCAAATAAAGAGCCTATTCTCCGGCTTGTATATACTGATGACTTAGGAAGGCCACTTCCCAGTTGAGGACTCCTGCGATGAATATTGCTGAGATTGCTGGAAGATGGCATTCTGCCCACAGCAGAATGGTAGTCACTTTCTTAATGGCTGCAAAACTTAGTGTGCCTCCCTGATGGTTGATATAGGCCATGCGGTCATGTTGTTGGACTGAATCTGGAGAGACCTGCTCTGAAGGAGGTCCTGCACCAGAGTGAACGCTCTCTGTACTGCGTGAAGCTCCAAAATATTTATTGGTAGGTGACCTTCCTGAGCCATCCACCTTCCCTGAAAGATGTGATGACTTGTCACCGCTCCCCATTCTCGCAGACTTGCATCCGTGGTGAGGACTATTCAATCTGGGACCCCTAACAGGCAACCCTTGTCTAAATTCGTTATCTGCAGCCACCATGTGAGGGAGAGCTGAACCTCTGGTGAGATGTGGATCATGTGAGACTTTATCCGATGATACAGACCATCCCAATGAGACAGAATCCATTGTTGCAGTGGAACTGGGAATAATCCACCATGTCAAAGGTGGATACCATGGAGCCCAGGTCCTGCATTGCCAAGTGAACTGACACTTTCTGCTTGCCAAGTAGACTGCACACACGAGACTGTAGTGCCACAATCTTGTCCATTGGTAAAATAATCCTTTGCCCCAAGGAATATAGCAGTGCCCTTAAGTGCACCATCTGCTGAGTTTGAGAAAGAAGACTTTTTCCAATTATCCAGCCATGCTCTTGTAAGCAGGCAATGGTCACTTGGAGATGTTATAACACCTCCTGAGATTGTGCCAATTTTCTGGAGGTCATCCAAATATGGCAGTATCCTGACTCCTTGTCACCTGAGATGAGACACAATGACTGCCATTATCTTGGAAAATACCCAAGGGGCTGTGGACAGACCGAAGGGTAGAGCCTGAAATTGGCAATGTTGCCAATCTACAGCAAACCTCAGAAACCTTTGGTGGGATTGTGCAATAAGAACATACAGATATGCATCCTGTATGTCAAGGGAGACCATAAAATCTCCAGGCTCCATCACCAGCATAACTGACCGTAGCGTTTCCAAATGGAACTTATTGAGACTTCAGATTCAGAATAGGGCGATGTGACCCATTTGGTTTCTGAATCAAAAACAAATCTGAATAAAGACCCCTTCCCTGTTGCATCCCAGAAATGGGGATTATAACTCTTGACCTTAGGAGGGCCCCAATAGCCTCCCGGATGGCCAAGGCCCTGACCGGGTCTGTAGCAAGACTTGTACCAATGAACCTCTATTGGGGATGCCTCAGGAACATGAGTGCATAACCCTCAGAGACCACCTATCAAACCCAGACATCCATAGTTGTCTGATGCCAGGCCTGAGAAAACTGTAGAAGTCGGTCTCCAACCATGAGACCTCCCAGTGGGAGCCCCGACCCATCAGGCAATGGGCTTACCATCTGGCTAAGAAGTTGGGCGTCTGGTTGACCAAGATTTCTTGGTCTGTGGTTTCTTGTGGGAATTACCCAGTCTATCAGAAGACTGCCCCTTTGCCCTATTCTGTGGGTGAAAGGACCGGACTGATGACTGCCTATTGGGAAGTCATAGGTTGCAACCCAGCAGATTTAGATGTTGCCAGAGAAGCCACTATGTCATCCAGATCTGGCCCAAACAGTACTTTCCCAACAAAAGTAAAAGATTCCAGCACCCTCTTGGACCCTGTATCCGCCTTCCAGATTTTTAGCCAAATGGTTCACCAAGCTGCAACTGCAGTTGCCAAAACCCTAGAAGCCAAGAAACCTGCATCAATAACCACTTCCACAACATACACAGCTGCCTCATGCATCTGACAGAGATAAGACAGCTGTTCTCTGGTAGCATCAGGCATGCTATCTACCAGATACATTGTCCATTCTTCCATAGCTTTGGCTACCTAGGCCACAGCCATAGCTGGTCTGGTAACAGCTCCAGATAATGAAAACACTGATTTCAAATAATTTTCAAGTTTTCTATCTGTAACCACCTTTAGTGAGGATGCGGAAGGAATGGGTAATGTAGAACTTCCAGATCAATCTAGTTACATGAGCATCAACCATTGGAGGAACTTCCCTTTTGTTACATTCATCAAGTGAAAATGGGTACCGAGAGGTTAAATTCCTTGTAGCAAGGAAATGCTTATTTCGAGTACACCATGCTTCAGACATGAGAGTCGTCAGTTGCTCAGACTGAGGGAAATAATCTTTAGCCACCTTCTGATGCCTAAAGACTGGAGTCTTAGATTTCATCGAAACCTCCTCTTCCTGTGTAGTTAGGACAGATCTAACCACTTTCACCAGAGAGGGGACATCCACAGAGGATTGATGGTCTTCCTGCACTGAGTAAGAACCAGAACTCTGAGTATCAGAGTGCGATGGGGAGGCCGAATCAGAATCCTGAGGCAATGTCAGAAGGGAACCTATCTTATGCCCCTGTTTTACAGCAACTGGTCTATTTGCCTACATTACCTGCTGTGGGGCTATAGACGGCAGCATACTCTGACTAGAGTCAGGAAAAGTATAACACCAAAAGGGTTTCATGGGGGGCATATACATAGAAGGATGCAAATGCTGTGGGTACCCCATAGCAGGAGGCAGTACTGTAGCAGGAGCTCATGATGCTTCAGCCCTGTCCACTAAATGTAACAAAATCTGAGACCAAGAGGCCACCCAAGGTGGTTCTTGTGCCGGTGCAGGTATACCTGATAGAAAAGGTGGCTGTTTACATCAGACACTACACAAACCATATTGTACAAAATCCTGCTCTTACAGGCCTGACAAACAGGATTTACTTGAACTCAGCCCCGGAGGCTCATCCTTCTCCCCTTTACGTTTAGACATAGCAATGTATAACAGGTATAAGGTATAAATGCAATGTGACACTCTTCATATTTGTGCAAAGCCAATGAAAAACCCCAAACACCTTTTCAGAGGGATGATGAGAAACACAGTGATAGATATATCTGACAGTTTGGAAAACAAAAGGCAATATAAATACAGCAGCTAGCATTAAAGTCGCATAAAATGCATATATACATTCAAATGCTAATGCAAATGGACTCTGAATAAACTGACCAGCCCCACCAGGGTATAGGCAGGCTCTAGAGCACTAAATACCTGAGAGCGCTATATACCTGACCCAGGGGAGAATTATACAGGAAGACAGACCAAACCTCTGAGACCAACAGCTTTCAACAGTGCCCCCAAGGAGGACTGTGAGCATCTCACACATGAGATGGTCAGAGGTAGCTAACCAGATGCGGGAATCCACACCAGAAGTTGCATCTGGGTTGGGGGAGCATCTGCCTAAAACAACAATTTTGATGATACACTGGCCTTACAGTAACAGACGCTTACTAATGAACTCTAGTGTGTCTGCTACCTGTCCCTGGTGACAGATGATATGGCCCCTGCCATCTTAGTGAGGACACACTGACGAGTCCTTCACCTGCAGCAGCCTCTGAAGCATCTCCTACACCAGAGGCCCAGACTGCAGTGCACGATTCCCCACAACAAGAAATCACCTTAACTTACCATCTCCAGGAATCTGATCGCAGTCTGGACCACAGCGATGCCGCTAGCTTAACCTCGCTGTGGTCCATCAAAATCCCCACTGGCATTTCGACATTTGGCACCTAGTACCGCTAAACTCAGTAGTTTCCAAAACTAAGGTAAATAAAAAAATAAAAAAACCTGGAACTGCCTAATCAGCCCGCTGTTATAATAAAAAAAACTGAATGCCTGTGGCTGGGGGCGGGGTAGAAAACCTAGAGGCCTCAATGTGGACAATGAGATCAAAACAGTAATTACTAGATAAAATCCAATCACTTTCATTCTGCATTAGTATAGCAAATAATAAAAATGTGTATACTATGGGTCTTTCTGCAGATTGTGAATGACAGCAATATAGAAAATAGTTTACCGCCTTTATGAATATCATCTGCATGATTATGATGACCAATACAAATAGGAATGTTACCATGAATCAAAGCTTGTAATGTATTTCAGTATTCCCTAAACTAAGATGGCAATGGTACATTTAGAACCACTTTAAAGATTGCGACCGCAATGAGATAACCTATTACCTCTACATTCTCATGCATACCACAACCAAGATGGTGCCCAATACCAAATACTATATTAAGGGAACCACATCCCTGAGGATGTCTTTAAGGCTGAAATGCAATGGAGCCGACACCTAACAACTACATCCACTACCAACTATTGCTACCCACTACTTTAGAAGTTTCCTCAATGTGGTCGAGCGAGCAGCCGGACTGCTAGCTGAGACCCGGGGACCACGTGATCTTGTGAGATTGTGTACATCCCAAAAGTCTTGAGGTGGGCCGGTGAGAGCTGCATCCCAGACAGCATGTGATATAAAGAAAGCATGGCATATATATTATATCTGATAAGTATACATCGATAATTTTTTCAGTATATACTGTACATATAGTACAAATAACGAAAGTACCAGTCTCTATTTTATAAGCCAAACAAAGACCTACATTACTTACTGTATAATAAATCAGTCAAAAAGTTGAGTTAGCAAGAAAGATAAAACTGCATGTTATTTATGGTAAGAAGTACTGTACACTAAAATCTGACACTATTGTAACTGTTAAAACACATTGACATTAAATCCAGTTAACTATAAATACATGTATATTTTTATAAGATTATGTAAAAAAATATTTCAGGTGATTTAGAATGTAGTATTTTACTTTTATGCATTTCCTTGTAAAAATAAAAGTGCTTCTTCAGCCTGTAGAGAAGTAGTGAAATTACAGACTTTCTGGATATAAAAATCCAATATATACAGAATAATGGAGCATACACACGGTCAGATTTGTCAGACTTGTCAGACTTGTCAGATGAACGATTGAACGATTTGAACAATTTTACCAAAGTTTTGAACGATTTGAACGATTGAACGATTTTTGACTGCATTAAAATGAATGGAATCGTCCAAGTCTGACTGCAAACACATCAGATGTCAGAAATCGTTATCTGACCATCGGGAACGCGCATCGTTGATCGTCCATCGTTCAGGCATGTCAGATATGAACGATTTTCCTTCAGATATGAACGACTGAACGATTTTTAAATCGTTATCGTTCATATCTGAAGGAAAAATCTGACCGTGTGTATGCACCATAAATGATTCCGTTACACAGGAGATACTCTTAATTATCTTATTATGCAAAAAAAAAAAAGAAATCAGCACTGATTAACTTATGAATGCAAACCAATAAAGATGAATTTAATAATGATTTAGGTGTACTGTATGTGCATGTGTGCAAGATGTAAACTACAAGCATACCAAAAATTATATAGCAAGTGTGCTGGTAGTTTGGTTACTAATGGAAAAGAGACAGTGGTCTAAATTATAGATGAGTGGGTTCAGATCTCAGAGATCCGAACCCACCTGAATTTTGGGAATCCGTGGCAATCTGAGCCAAGCTCAGATCTCCATGCCTGCCCCGGATCCCTCACCCGAGGCAAAACCTTGCGATCCCGCTGTCAGGTCGCGAGGTTTTGTATTGAGTGGGCTTAACACTGATTGGCTGAGATAGCCATCTGTCACGGCTCTCAGCCAATCAGCATTAAGCCCATTTCATATGCACAGTTGCACACAGTCAGGAAGCAAAATAAGATGGCGTCCACCATCCCCCGCTGCCTGACACCGGCGGCACCCCCACACTGCCAACACCACCGGCACCCCCAATGGCAGCATCCCCCGCTGCCGATACCACCGCTGCCAACACTACCGGCACCCCTGCACTACTGCCTCACATGCTGAGGACACTGTCAGCGACCCCCACACTGCTGACACTCCCACACTCAGGACACCACCAGCACCCCTGCACTGCTGACACTGTCAGCACACATGCACTGAGTACACCGCTGGCACCCTGCATTGAGAACACCTCTGCACTGCCGACACAGTCAGCAAACCTTTACTGAGGACACTGCTGGCACTCCTGATCTGCTGACACCACCAGCTCCCTGCACTGATAACACACCTGCACTGCCGACACCGTAAGCAAACCTGCACTAAAGACACCACTGGCACTGCCGACATCGCCAGTACCCTTCACTGAGGACACTGCCAGCAAAGCAGCACTGCCATTCCATGTACTGAGGACACAGTCAGCAATCCCACTCTACCAACATTGCTGTTACAGTAAGTGCACTATTGGTGTATCCAACCCACACTGTATAACACACTGTATCTGTGTTGGAAATTGGAAGCTGAACTGCCACATGTTAGTGCCGCACACTGTGTCACTTAGCTTAGTCAGCCAGCTAGCTGGATGCAACCTTTAGGCCTTAACTATATTAAAAAAATAATATTGTGAGGTGGTCAAAATTGATTGGAAAAGACTGGAAATAAATATTTTTGAGGTTATTAATACTGTAGGACCAAAAAAGGCCCATTTTATGTGATTTTAGCTGTTTTTTTTTTTTTTAAAGAAAAAAATCAAGATCCAAAACCAAAACTTGAAAACAAACCATGGTGGTGAGGTTTTTTGCAAAACCAATCCAGATTCAAAACCAAAACATGAGGGTGGGCGCACATCCCTAGCCTAAATGTAATAGGGTGAGAGTTTAGATAATGTGAGAGTTTAGCTTTAAACTCTCACACTTTTTAAACTCTGCCAATGTAATTTAAACTCTGCCGAGAACATGTAAACTCACATGTTTTTAACTAAGAAAACTCTCACAATTTAAACTCTCATACAGGTGTTTTTCCACTTTGAAGATAAAACTCAACCAATGTGAGAGTTTCCTGCTAAGCGGTCACATTTTCTAAACTCCTACCCTATTACATTTGGCCCAATTAGTCTGTACCTTATACAAGAATATTACACACAAAAACAGTTGAATACAAAACTAATGAAGGAAATGTATATACAATATGAAGGGGGGTAACTGAAATGAGACATCAGTTATACAGTATAAAGGTTTGTGACAAAAGGTCTTATTCATCAACAGAAGCCAGATGGTCTTCGATAATTAAGTATCCCTATCGCAGTGAGATGCAGTGGTGGATATTTACCTACCAGACCAATTGCTCTAGTGCAGAGACAGCTGCCCCAAAAAGCAGTTGTTCCCTTGATCCCTAACACTGCTACTGAAGTAGCAGTGATACTTACCCCTGCCGACCTGGAGAACTCCACATGTGTGATCCAAGTTCATGCATGCTCACAGCCGCAGGATTCACAGTGCGGAGGCAGTGGATGGATCTGCTCATGTAGGAAGGAGAAAGGCTCTGGGAATCAAAGCGATCTAAAGTCAGCATTGATTCCCATAAGCAAGAGTTTGCTGAACAGTAGGTGACCCATCGTTTTGTAATAAGCCCATTACAAAAACATGTGGAATCTGAAATTTCTGCATGTGTAATGGACATATAATGTATGGGATCATGAATAGTGTGTACAACTGGCAATGGTATAGCAGAGGGTAGGTACATACCAGTGGATGCCCTGAGTTAACTAACAGCCCAGTAGTTAACCAGAGGGTTGGTTTATTCTGCCGAAATGTGAAATGTACAGCTGTACTCATAGTTATGCATATACAGACTTATCACATGGAGCGGAGCATGTAGGTCACCAGACACTGGCTGTATGTGGGTAGAGGTGCAGGATGCAATCAGAAGCAGTGTCTCTAAGTGTCGTCGATCAGCAGTAACACTTGGTCTCTCTTAGCTAAGTGGAAGATGTCTGTCTTCCACTGTGGCACTCCAACATAGTAACAAGATGGTGCCGCGCATGAGCATAAGTAAGGTGGGCAGCCCTTTCGGTTATAGCATTAAAGCAGCCCTGTAGGAAACAAAATGGACTACATATGCCCAGTAGTGCTCTTCAGCTTTAACAAATAGGTCCCAAAGTATAAAGAAAAAAGAGTTTTGATTAGCGTATGCTCATTTGGCCTGAGATGTATACTACAGATGTATCCTCGCTTGTCCTTGCTCTGGTGGTGCCATACAGGCATCTTAGTCACAGCATGAAAATATCATGGGTCATCATTGTAAGGTGCAATAAGGAGCAAGAGAATCCATGGCATGCAATACACGGCTTAATTGCTTGGCAGCCAGTGCTCCACTAATGAAAACTACAGCACTGAAAACACTAGCAGTGGATGGAGATGGCACTACAGTATAGAGTAGCAGAACACATAAGTGTAAGCCATTGTAGATCACAGGAGCAGCTGTGAACAAGGAATTTATTTTGCTTGTTTTTGCAAAAAAGTTGCACAAATGACTGTTAATAAGTTGCATATTAAGTAATTGAATAAAGTCGCATGTGCCGTGTTTAATAAAATTAGTTGTTTCTCATTATGGGACTTTTACTCTAGCTGACTTCTGCTCTGGTGATTTCATAGGGCTCCCCTTTCCCCCACCATTCATTTCCTACATTGCCACTAGCAGCTTACAGAACATTTACAAAGAATCTTACAAATCTTACAAATACCATACAAAGACGCAGAGATGTGTATCTTCATGTACTATATGCAAAAGGGAAAATATGATAAGTACTTTGTATGGAAAAGGGGAAAAAAATCTGAGCATTCTACTACAGTCCATCATTATTGGTTGCAATAATGGTGCTGAAACAAAGGCCTTATTCAAAGCGCAAGCTCTCATATTGGTGTAGCATAGGGACAGGCCCCTATGCAATAACCTTGAGAAGTGAAGGGCATATTTAAATGCCTGGAGATAAATATTAATAAAGTGGGTTGGGAAAGAACATTATATTACAATAAATGGCATCACAAGGGGGGGGCAGCACCTGAATAGGTGGCTGCAGTGGATTAGTGGTATGGTCAATGCTTATCATAGCATTTAACTGAGGCTCGATTCCCATTATGGACAGGGGTATTGAGGAATAATTTTGAATTTGATTTTGTTATCGATATTATATTTAATGCATTTTTAGCAAAATAAATAATCGACAATCAAGACACTAAGGGAGTATATTTACTAAAATATGGGTTTTATGAAGTGGGGATTTGCAACCAATCAGATTCTAGCTATTATCTTCTAGAAAGTGCTAGATTAATGTTAAGTAGAATCTGATTGGTTGCTATGGACAACATCTCCACTTCTAAAAAACCCACACTTAGTAAATATACCTCTAAATTATTTTATTTATATGTATATCTCTTACTGCAGAGGTCCCCAAACTCCACCATTACAATCCAGGTTTAAGGATATCTATGCTTATCAATGGATAGCAACATGTTACTTATGCATAGGATTGCTGACTACTCACATACAGCACAATAGACGTTTACTGTCATTTGCTCTCTTAGTACTGTAACTGCATGCTGTGGTTGGTGGTTGAAATTCTGTGTCAGAATGTGTAGCATGTTGCCCGTCCCTCTGATAGTGAAATGCCTGTATATGCTCATCATTATTTTCCCTTTTGCGTACAGTGCATCAAGATACTTATCTGTGCAATTTTGTACAGTAGTCGCTGCACACTTTCAAAAGCAGCATTCAACTCTTCATGAAAACCTCTAATTTTATTAAACACTGCATGTGCAAGTTTATTCAGTTACTGTGTGTGCAACTTATTAGCAGTCGTTTTTATGACTGTTTAGCAGGAATGAGTAAAATAAAATCCCTGTTCATTGCTGCTCCAGTGATATTTCACACATGCACAATGAAGTTTATCATATTACATTCTCTGGCATCTCAGTACACTATGCTGCAACTGAAAATGCCCCATTGTGACTTAATACATTACATTGTGTCTTGGCATGGACATATGAGATGTGACTAACTGGGTATGCTACTGTACGTGTTGTATGGATGGTAGACGAGCACGGACACATCTGTCTATATGCATGTAGAGCATGATTAGTATTATATTTTTTTTTGGAAATGATGTGTGTGCAGGTGTTGATATTGCAGAGTAATAAAGGCACACACCAGCAGATGACTCAAACTGTGAACAGCCCAGTTACTTAACCATGGTGTTGGTTTATTGCAGGATAGTAGAGGTACAGCCATACTAAATGTTACTTTTACACTGGGAATGGACCATAACTTGAGCAGAGTGGGTTTCTATACAGCTCACCAGTTAGTGAGAGAATGCTGCACACAAGTAGCAGTGCAGTGCAGGGATCTGGAACACAATGCAGGTATGCACTATACAGGTATTAACCGAGTCTCTCATAGGAGATAAACAGGATAATTCAGTCTCCCACCATCACTTTCTACTTAGTGAAGATGGCTGCAGGCATATGTGCAGTAGTACATAAGGTTGGAGGTCAGACCTCCCCTGCAGACACTGGGTCCTAGTGCCCAGCATGTATGCACAGTGAAGAGAAGAACACTGCGGTATCCGGTCATTAGGTCTACAGTAAAAAGGTAGACAATGTTTGGGTAGACAGTGGAAATTAGACAGGCAATAGGTTGATAGTATCTGAAGGTCAACAGGGTCTGAAGGTTGACACACTAAAGGTTAACTGGTAAGAAGTTTGACAGGGACAGAAGGTTGACATGGTCATTAGGTCAACACACAAATGGTCAACCCAGACATGGTCGAAACATGTTTTTGGGTTTTTTAGGGTTCGGAACTTACCAGAGAGTTAGGGTTAGGCATTTACTCTGATGGTTAGGGTTAGGCACCAGGAGGGAAGGGTAGGGTTAGGCACTTACCGGAGGGTTAGGGTTAGGCACTAGAAGGGATGGTTAGGGTCAGGCACCTTCCACAATGGTTAGGGTTAGGCACCAGGAGGGAGGCACCAAGGGAAGGGTTAGGGTGAAGATTAGGGCTAGAAAACAAAGAAACACATGTATCGACCATTTGTGTGTATCGGCCTAATTACCATGTCGATCTTCTGTCCCTGTGAACCTTCTTACCAGTTGACATTTAGTGTGTCGACCTTATGACCCTGTCAGCCTTCAGACCCTGTCAACCTATTGCCTGTCTAACTTATATTGTCTACCCAACATTGTCTACCTTTCTATTGTAGATCTAATGATCTACACCCGCACACTGCTCCCCCTCATTACAAGCTTCTCCATGTTACACAAACATTTAATTTCAGATTTTCTATAGCAACCTGTGAAAAAATGTGTTAAACAGTTCATGTGCATTCCAGTTGGCCTTCTTGATACTTTATTAAAAGTTCCTTAACTGATAGCATGGGCCTTAACAACAGTCTCTTGACTCACAAACTTGGGACTACTGATTCTTGATACTTTTCATACTTGTTATTTTAAATCTTGCAAAGTCTCTTTTCCTATCTTGGATTTCCATTCACACCAATCAGGCTTTAGTTTTGGCTTCAGGATACCTTGGGGCTGACTGACTGCAATGTTTGCAAATTCCTTGTCATACAAATCTTCTTTTGCCAATTTTTGATTTGAAGAAGTTATTCTCTGTGGTTGGACTTTCATGCATATAGATTCTTTAATTTGTGGTGTTTCTTTAAAGATAACATATATGGGCTTAACAAGTGTTATGGTATTTTGATTAAACAATCAGTAACCTTTGCTCTCATGGCATCAGCCAAACATAATGTACAGTACATTACTGACTTTGAATCCAGCTTTCATCTTTTTCTCTTTTGGTGTATGTACATAGGCAGTACTTGTAAAGGTTCTGATTTGTCTAACATTTGGTTTTCTCTTTAACCATGCTTCAATAGGTGGTATGTCATTTAGGGCAACTGTAAGAGAATGGATTTTCAGATAAACTGATGTGGACACTGCTTCTGCCCAAAATTTCTTTACTGGGCCTGAATGCTTTAGCATAACATCTTACTCTCTACTAGTTTGCTCATTTCTGACACAATTTGACTCAGGACTATAGGCAATGGTCAATGTATGCTCTATTCCATATTTTTTTTTAAGAATTGTCCACTTTTTTGTTGATATATTCTCCACCATTATGAGATCTCATGATATTGAGTCTGTAATCTGTTATATTTTCTATAAGTCTCTTGTGATCTGTAATCTTTTTTTGCCACTTCAATAGGAGGTATATCCTTTAGGGCAACTATAAGAGAATGAATCTTGAGATAAACTGATGTGGGCACTGCTTCTGCCCCAAAGTTCTTGACTAGGCCTACATGCTTTCACATAGCATCTTGCTCTTTCTACTAGTTTGCTCATTCACTGACACAGTTTTGCTAAGAACTATAGGCAGTGGTCAATTTATTCTCTATTCCATTTTTTAAATAATTTTCCACCTCTTTGTTGGTATATTCTCCACCATTATGAGATTTCAGGATATTGAGTCTGAAATCTGTTTGATTTTCCACAAGTATCTTGTGAGCTGTAATCTTTTTGCCACTTCAGATTGCTCTATGATGAAGCACATATGTCATTCTTGTGAAGCCAT
The DNA here is from genome assembly GCA_031769625.1 of Taudactylus pleione. NCBI lineage: Eukaryota > Metazoa > Chordata > Amphibia > Anura > Myobatrachidae > Taudactylus > Taudactylus pleione. Next base: position 39,999,697 of record JAUIMM010000040.1, on the reverse strand, counting down.
CTAAAAAAATGTCCCAAATTATTTTTATCCACTAACAGATGTTAATTGGATCAAACACCTAAATGTACTATTTCAAGTGATTTTGTAGCTCTGTTGATTTTGGAAATGGTTGATTCCCCACAATAAAGGTCTCAGACATGGGTTTTTCTGTGTTAGTCACTGATATTCCTGTGATCATCACACTTTGTGGCTACTAAATACTGTTATATCCAAGGTAACTAAATCTTCAATGCCAGAGTTCTAGTGACTGGGATGCAGTTGTCATATTTGTGTAACAGTGTTGTATATCAAGGACATACAATTGCTGACATCTTGTGCCTATAGCTATAATGGCCCCTCTTAATTTTCTCACAATGCATTTTCTGTTAGCATAGTGAACACTGTAGCCTCTCTGTTTTAGGAAGTTGATGACGATAATATTTGTTACCATTTCTGGCACCTAAAGCACATCTTGCTTCGCTGTGACTTTTGTTCTTGTTCCAATATTTAAGTAAGTTTTAATTGACCCAACTTAAGTAGCTGTAAGAACAGGAATGCTATTTCATTTGATAGTGATAGGGTCACATTTGTTTAACTTAGTGAGCTAATTCCTCATTGAGATTAAATTCTTTGTTGTACCTGAATCAGTGTACCAAAAAATTTGTAACACTCAGAGCTAACTCATCTCTGACTCAGCATTCCTTGCTTTGTATAAGAATTACATTCTTTTGTCTGCACCCAAGTGCTTTGTGACCTGTCTTGTGACGATTATAACACTTAAATTTAATAGTTCTGATTTTTTTTCACTTTTTGTATGCAGTTCAATTGTCTCTGCATTTAAATCACAGGGCACACATTCTTGATACTATAATAACTTTGATCTGACTATGTCTGCTGTCAACATTGCTGGGTTTCCCTCCATCACAATCAAGAAATCAAACTTTGGTGTCATGTTCTGCAGCATTATTGTAACAATCTCTTCATCATCCACTTGCACTCCAACATACATTAGATGCTGAGTGACAGACATCATTTTGTCTATGTAATCACTCATACATCTACATTCATTTAATTTTGTGTTATACAATACACATCTTACATTTATCCTTCTCATGAAAATTCCTTCTTGATATGCTGCTTACAGTGCTGTTCACATGTATGTTGCCAATTCTTTCCCCATGTATTATATAGTACACATGTTGCTTTATACTTAAGAAGCCTATAGTCCCCATGGCTAATAATATATAATCTTGACTTTAATCTGCATCTGGTTCTATAGTATTTTTCACAACCTTTCATACTTTACTTGCATTTCCATAGCAAGCTTCCAGGTTGTAACATTTTTAGCACATTTTAGCTTGATAAAGCCAATTATGTTGTCGCTCCTGTATTTATTTGTCTTACAGATTTGATTGTGCAGCTTATGTACATTAATCAGCTTCACTGCTGGTTTACTGCACTGCAAACGCTATCTTCACTCTGTGCTCCTATGCAGCTTATGTGCACTGACTAGCTTCTGTGCTATCACACTGCACTGAAAACCCTCTGTACTCTCCTCTATGTGTCCTTGTGCAGTCTGTACTACACTTGTGCCAAAGATGGCATCTGTATGTTGCACTGGGCATCTTTAATAGCTTGTATGTCTGGGTATTTTACACCAGTGAGCCTGGTTGAGCCACCTGCTGTCTGGAAAGTGGTATTACACTATATTTCAGCCTCCTTACACATGTCACAACATGTATATCTTGGCGGGGTTGGTTATCTGATGCCATGTATGACAAGCCATGGCTCAATTTTCACAAAGGTGTATGTGGACACATCTGTATATAGAAAACTCATTTGGCATATAGATATTCATAATTCTTTTTTTTTCAGAACATTCATAAATGCAATAAATAGGGCTGAATTAATTAACTGGTGTAGTGTATGATTTTGATTGTTAAATCTCATGTACATGCATTTTTCCCCTTGGTAATTTCCTTACCTCACTTATACCATCATCTCCTCATTGACAACAATGGCACCAAATGTTTGGGTTCAGCCATTCCACTGCTAATTTGGGTTTTATAACTGCTGATGCAGCAAAGTTTATAAACCTTGTCCTTGTGCTATAATGTTTTGCACTGTCAGTCACTTTTTTTTAGTTTATATTGTTCTTTTTTATCTATGATTTAAACCATTGTGGTGCCATATAAATAGAGTATAATAATAATAGTGAGTGTGTTGTCTTTTGAAACAATTACAGTCAAGTTTGGAAATAAGTAGGAAAAACAAATTATCATCTTGCTGTGAAAGGAATGAGGTTGACAGGCAAGTTTATGAAATCTTTAAATGTGCTTATGGCAATAAGGGTTGGCTTTCCATTTCAGTGAATTAGAGAAAAAGAAAGCTATGTGAGGAAAGTGTAAGCATTTTTGTTCATTATTTTTTAGACTTAACATTGAGACTAAAAATCAAAGAAAAATATGTTAAACGCTTCAAATTTGAATAGTGAACTCCAAATATAGGGTTAATCTTCTTATTGATCTCTATCTTCTGTTTTGGATTGTGTAACTAGTAAGATTTTACTCATATGTGTTTTTATTCCACTGTCATTTAATGCATTTGAAATCCTTGTGCCCAATATTTTAGAGCTCCCTCTGATTAGATGTCAATCAAACACAAATTGTGGTTTTCTTCTGATTTGTCACAAACTGAAGAAACAGTTGCTCTGTTGTCAAAATTGTTTCCTGGCAAGGAATATGTTGAATGAGTAACAATATAATGACCTTCTTGGATACTTTGCTGATAACAATGGGCCATATTCAGAGATAAATGAGGGCGGCGGTCTGCACTTCACAATTGTGGTGTGGTGGTGGGGTTAGGGTGGGGGTACTGGGACACCTCCTTGAAGAAGGCACCAGTGCCAAAACGAGTTGGAGAATAAGCACCCCATACCAACCACCAGAACTCTGACCATTGTACTCATTACCACACCACAAAGAAAGGCTGCAGAGGATCCAGCACTGTGCCACAAGGCAGACCCTGGATCCCCCCCAACAGCCTCTTCACTGTGCCTAATACCACCCATTGACTCCACTGGACCATGGATCAACCCCACCATGCGGCTCTCTGCATCGCATCACACCACCAAAGAATGTTGATGGGCGCACAGCTGCCAGACACCCCACGGGATCGCGGAGGTGTCACGTAACATCCGGCTAACACCTGGGATCACAGCCAAAGCTGCAAAGAACCACAGGACAATCCACACCTACCAGTAGGTACAAAGATCCCAGAGATAGAGCAGGACGACGCAACTGCAATAAGTACTGGACTTTATTCACACCCCACATCCCATTTCAGTAAGACTGTAGACCATAGGTCCAGCAGGGGAACATGCAGGAGTAAGGACCACACAGAAAGGAACCCCCTGAAAGGGTACACCCACTCCCCAACCGAGGATCACAATACTTATCCATTAATCCCCACATCATATAACGGAACTACCTAGGGAAGCATTGTGCCTTACCCAATAAAAGGTTGGTTCCTACACTTATTGTCTGCCTCAATTGTATTTACCCAAGTACACCCACAAACATTATCTATACAACAGCTACATACCCATACTTCCACTCCCTTCCTATTCCACAACCCACACTCTTTTTTTCCCCCTCCACCCCCGCTTTTTTCACCTTCCCTTTCTCCCACAACCCACCCTTAGGCATGCACGTATACCACATATTCCTCCTTATTCAGAGATGGACGATAATACAATCTCAGCTGTTATTTCGCATGGATCGCAGGTGTGAAAATATGTACCAAAGTTTACCCAAGCATAGGGACGCTCACTGTTTCCTTCTCATGTCCGTGTGATGTTTGGTACCAGCATATACATTGGTAACATCAATGCATATCAACCATCCATGCAGCCCTTGAAGCTGGTCTGACCTGCCGCAAATACAGCGTCTCACTGGAATGGCCTAAAAATGGTCAGACAAACCTGTGTTATTCTTACCACTCCTTGTTACCACCCTCAAATGCTGACTATCTGTCACTCACTTTGTGAATGGATCCTCTGTGTGAGCATAATTACACAACAATTTCTGCACTGCACAGTACGGCTGACATGCATGAACAATGGCAAACAATTGCTCCATCTGCGTAAAAATCAGCATTGCATATGTTTTTGAATCAGGTCCAATGTTACTTGTCCAGTTTGCAAAGTACTGTATGAAAAAGTTTTACATTTTTATGTAAAATTTAGAGATGAATGGGCTTGGTTCCCTAAGAACCAGACCCACCCGAACTTCCAGTTCCGAGGTGAGAATAGAGTCTGGCTTGGGTTTTCCCACCTCACTCAGAGCGACAGAAAACATCATCCCGCTGTCAGATTCTCGCAGGTTTTGAATTGCATAAAAGTCCCTCTCCACAATGATCAGCACCATTTGCTTGCTGAGTCCAGGCTGTCAGGGCTGTGCTTCATCCCAGAAGGGCTGTTGTGTCCATCCAGGGGCTGCTGTGTACATCAAGGGCAGGGGCTTCTGTGTCCATCCAGGGTCTGTTGTGTCCATACAGGGTCTGCTGTGTCCATCCAGGGGTTGCTGTGTCCATCCAGGGGCAGTGGCTGCTGTGTCCATCCAGGGGTTGTTGTGTCCATCTAGGGCAGGGGCTGCTGTGTCCATCCAGGGGTTGTTATGTCCATCTAGGGGTTGCTGTGTCCATCCAGGGGTTGCTGTGTCTATCCAGGGTCAGTGGCTGCTGTGTCCATCCAGGGGTTGTTATGGCTATCTAGGGCAGGGGCTGCTGTGTCCATAAAGGGGCTGCTGTGTCCATCCAGGGGTTGCTGTGTCTATCCAGGGTCAGTGGCTGCTGTGTCCATCCAGGGGTTGTTATGGCTATCTAGGGCAGGGGCTGCTGTGTCCATAAAGGGGCTGCTGTTTCCATCCAGGGGCTGCTGTGTCCATCCAGGGGTTTCTGTGTCCATCCAGGGGCAGGGGCTTCTGTGTCCAACCAAGGGTGTCCAGTGTAATAAAAAATAAAAGCTAATAATAATATAAAGAATAAAAAATAATATATATTTTTGTGCTATACCCCAGTGTACTTTATATCTTTTTTTACTGTGATGCTGCCTGTCAGACCGCAGTGTAATATATTTATGCACGTATTGTTTGTGACAGTGTAAGTGGTAGTGCAGTGTATAATACATATTGTGACACTGTAAGCAGAAAATGCAGTGTAGTCATAAAAAATATTGTCACACTGTAAGTGGAAACTGCAGTGTATTCATAAAATATATTGACACTGTTAGGGGAAACATAGGGCCTTATTCAGAGCCGGACGCTATTTGCGCTCGCTCGTTCAGGAAAAAGGGGTGGGTATTCAAATGAACCGTTTGCTCTTTGCGGTCTGTTCACGCCTCTAGGTCTGAATGAGAGAACAGAACATGCGGTCGTTTTTTGGAAAACTACGCCCCCTGGCCACTCGCATCCTACGTCATGTCCGCTATTTATTAGATTAATCGAGTACATCGACCAGCGTATGAACTGCTCGCTATTCTTGTGGTTGTTTTTTCCTACCGCAATCTTGTGAGCAGTTCAGACTATAAAATAATCCAGTGACGTGGTCAATGACGCTGCTGTATTAATTATGCACACCCTTAAAATGCCCGTTTTGACCTTTAAGCATGCCTGCGTTCGGATCTCCACTTTTTCAAGTACCTTCCCCCGTTACCACCCACATACGCCTCCTCCTGTCACTCAAAATAGCAGGCATTCGCTATTTAGCGAACAAACGATTTTCGGCCGCACTGACTGGTTCGCGCATGCGTATTACGATCCGTACACATGCGCAGTTGTGCAAACATGGCTCGGAACGAACGAGCGGCCGCTTACGAGCGGCTCTGAATCAGGGCCCATAGTGTATTCATAAAAATATTGTCAAACAGTTAGTGGAAAACGCAGTGTATTTGTAAAAAATATTGTCACACAGTAAGTGGAAAACGCAGTGTATTTGTAAAAATTATGGACACTGTTAGTGGAAATGCAGTGTGTTAATTTTTTTTCTTATTCAGAAAAAAATCTTGTGACACTGTAAGAGAAAACGTCACAATTTTACAATTTAATAACACAAAGTTAGCAATAAAAAAATTGCAACTTTTCACTTCTTTCCTCAATCATGAATAAATTATTAGTCTACACGCCGACTACAAGACAACAACTAAGTGCTAAATAGCATGCATAATATATTAAACATAATGACATCACAAACACTTCAGCTGAGATTCACATAAACATATTTTCAAAAGGTGAAAATAGAGGATATTGTTTAAAAAATGGAATAAAGTAGCAAAAACTGTGTTCTCTGATATAATGTCCCTACTCCCTACCCATGGCCCCTCTACCTGAATTTCAGAGAGTCAGAGGGGTAACTTCATGCAACCATATTCCAGAGTGCAGCTGCTCCCCCTGTAGCCCAGGTCAGCAGATGTGTAGGGTGTGTGGTGATATGAACTAAAATGGAGCTCAAATCCACTAAAGTGGACAATGAATCCCCAATCTAATAGGGAGTGCAGCTGTAATTTATACACAACATAGGATGGGATGATGATATAGGCTTGGTTGCTTGTAGAATCTGGGATGATGGTATAGGCTGGGGTAACAATATAAACTGGGGTTATAGGTTGGGCTGATGCCTGGGCATAAGACCAGAAAAGCCACATCATGGGTGTGGAATTATTTTAACCCAAAACCTGACAACAGTTGTGAAAGCATCTGTACTGTTTGTAAAGCTAAAATTAGTAGAGATAGGGACATTAACCATCTAGGAACCTTCACCTCATTATGTAATTTGCAGCACATCTGTCAAAATTTTTTTTTTGCAAAATTCAGAAACTTTGGCTAAAAAATTAACTACAAGCAATCCAGCACCAGCTAGCTCCTTTCTCTCTGCTAGATCCAAGCATCTACCATCTTCACCACCAACACTTTCATCAAAAATGTGCTCAATCATGATACAATTGGTTTGTTTGGGCCCCCACAAAACAAGCTACCAATGGGCAGCTGAAATTGCTGGCAATGATCTCTATGTGCACAAACTGGCTTTCCAGAGGCAAGATGTTGTTCCCATCATCATCCAATTCCTCACTCTCATCAGTGTATACATCACCTTAACACAATATTAATTTATCCCCCACTGGAATCCACCATTACAGGTGCCTCCATACTTTTTGCACGTAATTGACAGTAAGGGTCTTTCTAATATAATTTGTCATTAATTTTGATGGACATAATCTTTTCCACATTTTGGGGAAGTAGCCTCATAGGCCGACCACTGACAAGGTTCCCAGTTTTGCTGAAAACTCTTTCTGAGTACACACTGGAGGGAGGGCAGCTCAAGTAATACAAAGCCAGTTTGTGCAAGGGCCTCCAAATTACCTTTTTTTCCTGCCAGTAGTCAAATGGACTGTCTGACAAGCCTATTTGGATGCTATCCATTCTTTTTTTTTTTAAATAGTCCTCAACCATTCTTTGAATGGTGACCGTATCAGATGGAGTCATGTAGAGGTGTCATTAATTGTAGGCAATTCTGACCCGACCAGATATAAAAAGTTAAAACTTGGTTGAGTGGACTCATCTCCATCACCAGTGGGTGTTTTGAAAGTTTAGTTTTTTCTCAGCAGATGCACTTGCTAGAGAAACTGAAGGAGAAGCCATCGCTTCATCACATGCCACTTGAGCTGACAATTTGTTTACCAACAGCTCTTTACATCTCTTCAGATCTGTGTCCATTGGAAAGAAACAATATCGTCATCCCTTCCGGGATGAAAATCCACTCCCAGCAGGAGCAGGCATGGCGCTCAAGGATTCTCAAGAAAGACATAACGTAAGACTTAAGCCTTAAATCTTAAATCTTGCATTTGCTCTGTTCTGCTTGTCCACATGTATGTGCTGGTTAAGTGGACAGTGGGTACAATGGCAGTTTGTATGCCACTAACTATGTTTTTTTTAATATCCCTGTATAGGTTGGGAAATGCTTTTCAAGTGGAATATTTGCGAAGGATTATTTAACAGTCAATTGTTTTGTAAAGCATTACTAGTAGTCTTCTTGGTCCCCTTCTGGGATGAAAATCCACTCCCTGCAGAAGAAGCAGGCATTGTGCTCAAGGATTCTTCTGGGGAAGGACTGATGTGAATGAGTAAAATATTTTTTTTGTAAATGCCTCCCTTCCTCTACTCCATTTTTCCTCATAAATTTACTTCTGAAAAAAAAATATTTTACATTTACTACCAATCAACCCTTTCTGTCCCTGCCTTCAACTACATACACACTCCAACTCCCTCAGGCCTCTTGAATAATAAAAACATTTGTTTCCTGATGTGCCATGTTGGAAGTTGAACTGCCATGTGTTTGTGCCACCCACAGCTGCTGCTTAGCTTGGTCAGCCAGCTAGCTTGGTGCAAATTTTGCGGCTAAATTGGATGAAAACAATATTGTGAGCAATGAGGAAATTAATGTTATTGAGGTTAATAATACTGTAAAAGCAAGCAAAAGCCCAAATTATGTGATTTGAGCTATTATTATAATTTTTTGATAAAAAATACAGATCCATAACCAAAAACAAAACACGCAAGAAGCGGTTTTGGCAAAACCAATCCAGATCCAAAAAAAAAGGAGATACAGATTCAAAACCAATACACGGGGGTCGGTGCACATCTCTAGTAAAGTTCAAAATTAAAAATAAAGAAAAGTTGGCACTTTTTAAAGTGTGCTACAGCAACTTGTTATATTCTGTCATCATTTCCTATTCATTTGTTATATTTTCAGTTTTGATGTACAGATGTGTCCTCATACACCTAGGGTTATATTTACTAAAATGAGAGCTTAAAGATGTGGAGATGTTGCCCATAGCAACCTATTAGGTTCTACTTATCATTTATCTTGCACCTTCTAGAAGATGATAGCTAGAATCTGATCAGTTGCTATGGGCAACAGCTCCACTTCTATTAACCTGCAATTTAGTAAATATACCCACTAGTCTCAATACATGATACAGCACAAAGAACACTTACAGTATTGCAACTAACCCTCTCCAAGAGATATAGCGTACAGTCTTTTTCTTTACATTTAGTATCTTACTTGCATCGAAAACTCGGCAAAACAACACGCAAAGTGGGATGCTACTTTAACTGCTCATGAATTAGTTTTTAATATGTACAAAGTCACAGATGGTGCACAATAGAACTTGGCCTAAGGAAAAAACGAATTTGCTGCATTACAGAACCTCGTCTACAGATTCAGACACAGATGTACAAATGTCACACATCAAATTAAACAAAGTAGTTTTGTCACTTCCACTTGTATTATTTGTGTGAATGAGATGCACATTTTGAGCGAAAATGATGCCCAGTTGCCTTGGACCTGCTGCACCAAAAGGGGGATTGTTTGTTGTGGATGAAACCACAGTGTATGAGGACACATTGTATGATGTATGAAAGTATATGGCATATTTATCAAAAAGCGATGATAGAAGATATTTAATAGCAATATGTATATGTACAGTATATTTATCATTATTTAGCAGTAAAAACAAAATTAACAATCTAACTTTAAAATAAAAAAATGCTTCATATAAATTCTGTACATAAATCCTGAGATGGTTATAGTTTTTGAGGGACAGTAGACAGAGAGGTACAGCTGCTGTCCTTGATGAAATTTGTGTAACTAAGTTCCCCACACCTGCTATACCTGGCAATGTCTATCCTAGGCTGCAATGAAAGGTGAATAGGGAGAATCCCTAAATCCTCTGAACATGGCCATGTACTGTATTAAGAGTATGATTACATACTTATAATACTGATTATAACTATAAATGTATTCTGTAGACTGATTTATACAGCACAGAACACTACATGCAATATCTAAAAACAAACATGTTTTATGAGTGATAAGTGAAGGAGAGAAGAATAATCATTATGAATGAGATTCCTATCCTTTGCTATTCTATATCTATTAGCTATATAAGCTTAAAAATTGTATTCATACATCAATTAAAGCAAATCGAAGTACATAACTAATGCTAAACTATAACACTCTTATGCACTGTATTTAATTTTGTAGGATACAATGTTATCTAAATTAGAAAATATATTTGAATAGGATATCTAGATTACATAGTAAAATGAATTAAGTTTCAATTTTCTAGTGAATGATTCTAGCAATTCAAATAAAATGTGTATATTTAACAATTCCAATATGTTCAATAGAACATTCAAATAGCAATCATTATAAATTAAGTTATGTGTAAATTGGGATTATATATTATGTGTAGCTTTATAGACTTAAACTGGGAGCTTTTAATGATTGTCTTGTTCTATAAAACGAATTGAAAATTTGTGTATTATCTTTACTTTGCAGACTTGGAACTCCCGCTGATATAATTTTTGTCACTTCCGTTTGTGTAGTCTCCCAAAATAATGAAAAATAATGTCTTCACAGACTTAATTATCCTTGTATCTGGTACTACCTAACACATTGTACTTTTTATATTTCACATTGAAAAACAAAATTATGAAAGGCACATGAAATGTCTTAGTATTGTTCACATACATTTTAGTTGAGAATGTTTCTTAATTTTTTATTTATCTGTTTTAGCAAATAAAGTTTATAAAGTTGACTTCCTTTGTGTATAACTTTCTATTTAATTTACAGAGACACATGTCCAGATGATTTGTGGATGCAGTTGCATACAGTATGTGTGTTTGCACATTTGATGATATCACCCTCTTCAGCTATATAATACAATACCTTAAATGCATTAATGCCTGAACTACAGGATACCTTATTCTCGGTTTTTAGTTTTGTAGTTGCCTTTTTTTATAATCAACTAACCTGGCTTGTCTTTTATTATAATTTTTTGCTACGAAACTTGCACCTTCTTTCTTTACCCTGGTCTGTTCCTCATGGCATTATGTTACATCAATGAATCACTGTAAATAAAATATGAGGGCCTTGCATATTTTATATATATATATATATATATATATATATATATATATATATATATACACATATATATATATATATTCCATTTATTTTTATAATATTTCTGATTGTTGATATAATTGCAGACATTAAAACTATAAATATATACTTCAGGCACTAATCAAAAAAATGAATGAAAGTGAAACTTATAAACTTAAAACAAAATTTGCCATTATTTTATATGTATTAAGTATACACAGATATTTGAAATGTTAATTCTAAGGCTGCAGTCATCCAATGTGAGTTTCTGGAAACTAGTTAAAAACTACAGGTGAATAGCAAAATTAAAAAAGGAGAAACTGCACAAATTAGCTAATAAAATATTGCCATGTCAGAGAATATGTCATTCAGGATACATTTTAAAATTAAAAACCTTTAATTACACAATCACAATTAAAAATATGTTTTCAAAAATTCCATACAGAATTATATTAAACTACTAATATGTTACTTGTATGCAATATAAAATTTTGCACTGCAAAAACCATTATACTGTATTCCCCAATCTATGGGTTTTGCTGATAATAGTAGCAGGTCGTGCTACTGTATATTGATATTATAAAGCAAAGTTTCATCACTTACAGGGAGATCTCAAGTTCTCGTTTACCAGTAGGCAGGGGTGATGAAAGCCACGTCGTGTTGGAATAAGGGGGTGTGGCCTACATGTGGGAGGCATGGCCACGCCCCATTAGAAAAAAAGAAAATAAAAACATTTTGTGCACTGAGGAGGGGAAGGGGTGCTGTGAGCCTCTCAGCCTGGTGTGCATAGCCAGTGGGGGCGTGATAAGTGTGATCGCTCTAACCACATGCATTGGAGACTGCTGTGACTGCTGCTTAGCAGCCACGAGTAGTCTCCCAGTGCAGCCCAGCACACAGCAGCATGTGCTGGGCTGTTTTGATGTATGAGGGAGGGGGGCGGCGCCGGACACGAGCCTCTCCAGCAAAATCGGGCCTGAGCAATTAGTACCTTCTCCCCCCCTCTCGGCGCCCCTGCCAGTAGGAATCTGGCATGTGTGAATGAGTTATTCACTTGAAGGTGATTAGTTAATGGTATTTCTTAATAGTGCTGTAATCCAAAAGTGTTTTTTTTCTCTGGCATACCAACGGAGAATATAAATACCTGAGCAGTGCTCTCTCCCAGGATAATTAATGGGCATCCAAGCTGGAGAGCCACTGAGCCACTGAGACACAGACTATCAGTTGCACATAAGCTGAATGTTCTCTGTAGCCGTAATGTGTATGCTATTAGCAAGTCATGTATGTTTTGGCAGTGACAAACAACATTTAAAATGGTGCCAAATGGGGGTCCTCTGATGTGTTTTTCCTATTTAGGGGGCTTTATCAAAGAGTAAAACCCATTTACAGGCATGATAGGGGCTGTTATAAATAGAGATGAGTGGTTTCGTTTTCCTGAAAACTGAACACACCAAAATGTTTGGGTTCTGAGTAAAATGTAATCCTGGCTGTGAAAACTTTAGGGATTCTGAGTTGAACAGAGTCCTGACTTGGATCTTCTTGCCAAGTTCAGAACTTGGATCTAAAAAAAAGATCTTGTGTATATTGGATTGCATTTAAGTCCCTCCCTCATGATTTTAGGTGCTGTAAAGTGGTCAAAATCGACTGGAAATGACAGGAAATTAATGTTAATGATGTTAGTAATAGTATAGGAACAAAAGCAGATCCAAGTTACATGATTGTAGCTGTTTTTAAAAAAAAATTGTGAAATCCAAAATCAAAACTAAAACCAATCCAAAACACTTGAGGGTGTTTTGCAAAAACCAAAACACATTGATGATTTAAAACTAAAACTATAACACACATCGCTACTCAGGGGCATAGTTATTATTATTATTATCCTTTATTTATACTGTATGGCCCCACAAATGTTCTGCAGCGCCTTATCCAGTACATAAATGAGCACACCAGAAAAACAGTTATTAGAGGTACAAAACAATGCTGGACAAAGACATGGTTTATAAACATAGCTGCATAACACAAGCAGACAGGCATCAGCAACTAAGTGTTAGGTGCCAATTGGGGAGTTAGGAGTACACAATAGTATAAATATGTTATGTTCATTTATCTATCTCTAGAACAAAAATATATTTATTTATGTGTTATTTACATGAGAAATGTACAAAAAAAGTTGTTGCACTTTCATTTTTGTCAATTTGTCTTGTTAACATTTTAGCATCTAAATACATGCAGCTAAAAATGCAGATTTTATGGGACTGTCCCTCAATCCTAATAGTGAATACTTTGTCCCAGCTGCTGAGTGCTATGTCATGCTCCTGCAATTGGGTGGTTCTCACATGCTAGACACAACCAAAAACAGCACAACATGCTGTTGCCATGCCCTCTCCAGGGGGTGCCACCAGGATGTTGCAGTACCCAGGCCCATGATTTATCTTGGCAGCCCTGGTGGTGATAGGCAGTGACAGGAGGTAATGGGGCTTAGTGGTGGGCTAGTAAGGCCATGGAGGGAGGGAGGTGATTGAGAATGGCATTGGGTTCCAACAGATAGAGGGGGTGCCGTGTGCTCTCCAGTGTTGGTTTAACAACAGAGCAGTCGCCCAGGGGCCCCCACATATAGCTATATCACCAGCTTTGGGGGCATTGTGGCATAATGTGAGCTAGGGGCACTACATTGTGTTAACACAATGGTGGTGTCGGGAATATTTACATATTGTAAGTCTTAATAAATTCACCAGTATGTAATATTGACAATTTTATTGGTAAATACCCCCATAAATTAGATGCCTGGGGCACCCACAAACCTTAATCCAGCCCTGGCACCCCCTGAGTTCTCGTCTGCTCCTTTGCTACTAGGGGCCTTCTTCCAAACTGAGCACATCTGCTGCTGCATCATTGTTATGGATAAGCCCCTGCACCACCTTTTCACTGTTTGTGTCTCTGTCACTGTGTGCATGTGGGTGTCCACAGCTGTGTCTCCGCACAGGTCCCAGACTTGATATTTATAATTTATTATTGTTGATTATCACAGCAAAGAAAAATGTTTTACCTTGATATAGCAATGAACACATGCAGGGACACAGGCTCTGAAAGGTGCCGGTCCATACAATGTGCTAGAAGTTAGTGATTGCTAATGTGATTGCAAGATATAGTGTGCCCATGTGTAACTGACTGTTAGATTATTTGATTGATCGTCTGCAGTCAGTATTTTATCTGAGGTTATATGAAGTACAGGAGTGTCTCATGTTTGTGTTTTAAGGCCTTTTTTGTATTCCTTGTAGACTTATGATTGTGCTTCAAGTTGGGAGTCTTATACAATAGTAAAATTTGCAGATGATATTACAGTAGTGGGTCTGATTACTGGTTTGGATTAAGTTAATTATAGGAAAGAGGTAGAGCTCCTTTTTAAGTAGGGAAAGGATAATCATCTGCCTCTAAATGACAAGAAATCCAAGCAGGTTGTAATGAAATTATGGAGATTTATGAAAACTACCCCATAGCTGTTATAGTATATATTATGTTAATTATATTAAGAGTCAATCTAACTGATAATTTATTATGCTCTTCACACATTGGACCTCATTCAGAGCCGCTCGCAAAATGCGAGCGCTCGCTCTGAATGAGGGCGGCCGCTTCTCAGTAAAGAGTCGGCCTCCTGGCCTCTCGCATAGCTGTGGGTGACCACCCACAGCTTTAACGAGTGGCCAGGTTGATGGTCGCAATGGTCAAGACCATTGCGACCATCGGGGCTTGCGATGAGACCCTTGTGGTAGGGTCTCGTCTGCCACAAGCCTCAGTGAGCTGTCGGCTCTAATAGAGCCAGAAGCTCACCACTGACATCACGAGTGATGTCAGTGAGGCAATACACAAATGACAAGCATTCCTTAAGGAATGCCTCCGTTTGGCCAGCCACCCCCCACCCTGCCTACAAAATGGTGCAAGCTGTCGATCACCATCGAAAGCCGCCCCTTTTGTAGTGAGCCCTGGAGCAAGAGAATTTCTCTCTCACTCTGGGGCTTGTGCAGTGCGGCTGCTGCGCGTGCGGAGGGCCTCAACATCTACCTGCTTGCGAGAGCACAGCGCTTGCGAGCGGGTCTGAGTGAGACCCATTATCTGTAGTAGGGAAGGCACAGTAATGATTTTTCTTATTGAGAAGACTATCGGCTTACCAAGGAACATTCTGTTAAATTTCAATCAATGTGTTATTGAGAGTCTCTTCACCTGTCCTATTATGGTGTGGTATGGGAACCACACACATTCTGATCATGAATCTATGGCCAGGGTGGTTAAAGTGGCTGATTGGTTAATCTTTACCCCAGTTGGAGGGCATTTTTGCTAGGAAGAGTTTACTTAAAGCCAATAAGATAATTGCTGATTATAGTCATCCATGTAACTCGTTATTTTCTCTATTGAACTCTAAAAATGCTAAAGGTCTATTAGATGTCATACCAATAGGTTTAGAAATATTTTTTTCCCTTTGGTGATGGTTAACATACACACAGTGTTTGGGGTTAGCATACACACAATGCAATAATCCTATGTTTACCAATGTTGTGTGTGATTCTGATGAAAATCTACATGATTGCAATTTACATTGGGCTTTCACTTATATGCTACATTTTTAAATAATTTTAACTACATTTTAAATACTTTCTTAATGAATGCTGATCCTTCCTGTTTACCAGACAAATGAAGTATATGATTTCTTATGGATCTTCCACTATGCTAGGCATGATTTATTTGCATTGAGGGCTGGCCCAGAGGATATAGCCCAGGTTGAGTTGTTGTAGCCAAGCAATCCAGTGAGCATGGAGGCCAGGAGGCTGGTGTCCATAATTGCAGGAGGCAGGGAAGACATTAAGACCTTGAGACTTTTGAGACTGTGTGAAGTTTGCAGACAACCTGCCCTGTTATAAAGAGTTGAAAAAGCAAAATAGTGCCCTGTTATTTTTTGTTGCTGTGTGCTGATGACATAAAAGCACATTTATTTTTTTAATCTGGTCAAGCTGTGTGGTGACCCTTATTTTGAGCCCCTAGATACTGCACCACTGACTATCCTACTAAACAAAATAACCTAGAATGTCACATTATATATAGAGAGCCCTCTCCATTATACTAATATATGGTGTCTTTCATCATACAACTTCCTCTGCTGGTGCAAGTACTTTTTTCCCATTGTACTATATGTGTACCTGCCAAAAGTGGAAGGTCATACAGCTTAGTTCCTACAACATGAGTAGAATAAAGAGCATTGCTCAGCAGCCAGGATTGTGCATGAAAGTGTCTGTGAAACAGATGCTAGTGAGGTGTGGGAGTGAATAATTTGCTGTGTTGTTAAAAACCTGTTATTTGTTTGAAAAGTTGCTACTTTTTGTGATGTTCATCTTCAATGCAGACTGAAGCATGAAGGGCCAACCTGGGAAATGCAGTGAAAGGGACCCATGCTAAAGGGGTGTGGCCAGCCACCAAATGGAGATGGTCAGCCATGACATGGGGAGAAGTCAATAGATACTTATGTGCAGTTTAGTTTTCCTGAAATACGAGCACACCCAAACTTAGGGGTTCCAATTTGAAATGAGTCCAGCTCAGAATCACTTTGGAGTTCCGAGTCGAATTGGGTCTCTAGTCAGTTTAGAACGGAGTGAGGTTTTGGATTGCATGTAAGCAGGTCCAAATGACATGATTTTAGCTGTTTTAGCAATTTTGTTTATCAATTTTTATAATTTTTTAAGAAATCCAAAACCAAACCAAAACTGAATCCAAACCAAAACAGGGTGGTTTTTCGAAAACCAAAATCAATACACAATGATGAATTAAAACATAAACCAAAAGCAAAACATGAGAATCCTTGCACATCTCCAGTCAAAAGCTGCTATACTAGTCATAGATTCAGTTTGTTACACCAGTTTGCTTAGAGATATGATTTCTATGAAACGTTTGATTTACTCCCGTCTGTTTAGAATTTCAAAAGAACAAGAAGACTCTTTACATTGGCCGATTAAAAAATGTGTGAGTTTACTCTCACATTTTCTAAACTCTCACCCTATTACATTTGGCCGCTTATCTGTGTTTTATTAAGTTAATCCCTCATTAAGCCATCTCTTGATTTGGTTATATAACAATATACAGTAAGTTAATATAATCGATAAATATTTTTTATTACAAATTATGATGTTACTATTATTAATTTTATTTTGTTGGGGTATTTTTTACTTTTATCTATATTGGGTATATATTTATCTCTATTATTAATACGTTTGTGCTTTCTAACAACTCGTGAATTTATGTATTTATCTGCTAGACCTTAGTGCTATGTCAATTTTTTTCTATTTTGTAACTATGAAGTAGAGTAAGACCAGATACAGTATATGTTTTCTAAATTACTTTTTTAATTGATGATTTATCAGTTTGTACAGTGTATGCTTATCTTTTGGACTATATAAACATGTCTCAGTGATACATGTAGCATAGGTATCCACCTGTGCATGTCTTGTGGTACTTTGTGGTCTGGACCTGTTACATTAGTGATACATTTTAAATATCGCTCAGGCTCTCTGCACACCTATGAGAGTATTATGCTGATTTGCAGTCTGGATATGTTACTGTCAGGTTGTGGCCTGGGATCGGCCATTACTCACCACAGCGCTGGCTTCCCTTTATCCCTCGGGCGATAAGACATCAGGTGCAGCAGCGAGTGACATGCTGAGGATTACTCCTACGGTCCGCTAGGACTTTCTTAGGTTGCTCTTTGACTTGGTTCCTGTGGTTTCTGTTATGGACGCAGCCATGACAGTCTATATCACCTGACTATCATTGTCCTGTGATGGCGTTGTTAGCTGCCAACTGACAAAAGGCCTGATTCAGACCCACTCGCGAGCGGCTGTCCACTTGCAAGTGGGTCGATGATGTGCACTGCGCATGAGCACGATGGAGGGAGCTCCATTGTGCGCATGTGCGAGACGCGATGAGCGAAAGACTTTCCTTTGCTCGTTGTGTCTGATCAAAGGGGGCATCCTGTCGATGTTGATTGACAGCACGCCCCCTTTGGTGGGCATGCCGGGGGCGTGCCTGCCAGACGGAGGCATTCCCAAGGGAACGCCTACCGTCAGAAGCCGGCCCCACTGACATCACTAGTGATGTCAGTGGGAGTGATTTTGGCTCTGATAGAGCCAAAATCACTCCTGGCCTTGCGGTTGAGAAACTCAACCGCAGGCATCTGCTCGCACTGGCACTCGCACATCATCCTGCACACTCGTATAGGCTGTGGGTGGTGACCCACAGCTATACAAGCATCCAGGAGGACGCTCCATATTTATGGAGGTGGGCCCTGATTCAGAGCGAGCGCTCTGGTCAGAGCGTCCGGCTCTGAATCAGGGCCATAGTTATGGACATGCTACCATTGAGTATTAAACCAGGCTCAGTGTAACAGGAAGTGGCCTGTGCAACTTCACTACTTCAGTGTTTGTTTACTGTAGTGTCACTCCAGACTCCACATTGGTCGGGCTGAGGGCCTGATTCAGAGCCGCTTGTAAGCGGCCGCTCGTTCGCTCTGAGCGATGTTCGCACATCTGCGCATGCGTATGGGTCATAATGTGCTTGCGCCAACCAGTCAGTGCGGTCAGAAATCATGTGTTCGCAAAATAGCGAGTGCCTGCAAATTTGAGTGACAGGATGAGGTGTTTGTGGGTGGTAACAGGGGAAAGTGCTTGAAATCGGGGAGTGGAGATCTGAATGCAGGCGTGCCAAACGGTCAAAACATTTTAAGGGTGTGCATAATTATCAAAGCAGCGTCATCGGCCACGTCACTTGGTTGTCTCTTAGCCTGAACTGTTTGCATGACTGCCGTAGGAAAATCCAACCACAAGCACTGCGAGCAGTTCACATGCCTTTCGATGTACTCGACTAATCTAATAAATAGCGGAGATGACTTATGAAGCGAATGGCCAGGGGGCGTCTTTACAAAATAGCGAGCGCATATTTCGTTCGCTCGCTCAGACATAGAGGCGTCCACAGACCGCAAAGAGCGAGCGCTCTATTAAAATAACCAGCCCCTTTTTCTGAACGAGCGAGCACAAATAGCATCCGGCTCTGAATCAAGCCCTGAGTTAATTCGCATTAACCTCCAGTGTGTCTTCAGAGTTACTTACATCTTGAGTTCGAGTGTTACATCCCCTCTTGAGTTTTCTTTTATGTTTGTTCAAGTCTCTCCCTGCTTGTGATTACTACACATACCACCCTGTTCCGGAGACCAGGACTTTGGTTTAAATCTCTATCTGCATCTGGATCCCTAGTGCACTTACTAACCCGCCTCCGGGTCTTTCTTGCATCTAGTACTGATATCTGCATCCAGATTCCCATTGCATCTATTACTGATATCTGTGTCTGGATCTCCAATGCCTCTTTACCGACATCTGCTCCTAGATCCTAGTACACTAGTTCTTATTCTCTGACTGTGATGCTCCCTGAGTAATAGAGCTACTATTCTCTCCCAGTAGCTCTCCTGTGTCTTCCTGTGTTTTTGTTCCTTTCCCAATAGTACTGGATACCTGACCAAAGGGGCGCAACCTGCTTGCTGTGTGCAGCTAAGCCCAAATCCTGTTTGGAGGGGTCAAACACGTCCCAGTAAGTTAGACTCTGCTCCTTTGGTAAGGTCTCGCCAACATCCTGTACTAGTGGATGAGGAAGACATGTATACAATCCCTCACATCAAACCCGACACCGATACAGGCTGACCTCCACTAAAGATCCCCATCCCCACCCATCCCCAACAGGGACCACCAGTGCAGAAAGCTCTCAGCCCACCCGCCTGCTGGTCCGCACTGCTCACACCTCCAGTGACCGGCTCCACCCCGGACCAGCCTCTCTCCCCCCTGCTCCCAGGTGTGCTCAGCAACTCACTCCTTGCCAGGGGTGTCTCCACCGTCGATCCCCATTTCCACGAGGGACCGTCAGTGATAAGAGCATCCCGCACATCTGGCCGCAAGTCCACCCAGCCAACATTGCCAGTGACCAGCTCCATCCCGGTAACACTTTGCACATCCCCCCTCCTCCCTGGCTTTTTTTGAATCAGTTTCCCGGGCAGACCACCCCCCAGGGGTGGTCCCAGCACACATGCTGCAACCCAGCCTCCAAGCGGCTCACCCATCCACATCTCTGGCTCCACACCACCAGCGGCACGACAAAGAGCCAACTTCAGCTGCATACTCCGGTTGCTGACCTCCGCAGACCAATCAGAACAGCTGTGCACCTGCAGCACACCAGCAACACATTGATCCAGCTCACCAACAAACCTGCAGCTTCCAACCTATCTGCAACGGCCGCAACGTCGACCTACATCACCATACCAAAAATCCTACCGGTAGGTAAGTACTGCCAAGACTCACACCAACATGCAGGACGCTGCACAGGTGTTCCAACCCACTCTGCATATCCCCCCACCCCCCGAGACTTCCTAGACTGTCGACCATAGGTCCAGCAGGGGTGACGTGCAAGGTCACTGAACCGCTTGGGAAGGAGCCCCTAAAAGGGTCCACCTACCTCTCCATTCTCATCACCACCCATCACTGAACCCCACCCACCTGCCCAGGATCTTAACAGAGCAGCATTGTGACTACTCAATAAAAGATTTTGCCCCAAATTACTGTGTCTCGCTGGCCTCATTTTGATCCTATTCCATCCCCCTTTTCACATTACTCCAAACTACACTCCATATCCAATCACACCCTCCTCACTCCCAAAACACCACCACCACCAGAAGAAACACTCTAATTAACACAACTCACAAACACACACAAGTCATCAACATCACCACTACTAGTAGGAAGAGCGCACCTTACCCTCCCTACCCCCATACGTTTTCAGTGCGGGAAAGATACTCCCACACAAAGGTGCAGCACCCCAAAACCACAACACACCACCTCCTGGTCAACGAGAGCGCAGTTCTACCACCCATCTTCATATGTATACAATCCCTCCCATCTTCTGTTATCACTTTTGCCAAGGCCCAGGCTTCAATCCCTTCGGCTGAGGATCCCAAGAACATACAGTAAGTGTGACAATTGCATCACTGACACATATTAATTGTTGATATAGCTTTTGTTACTTTATTCATTCAAGTTTTTGTTGTATATAAATTCCTGAGATGGTGATAACAGAACAGACATTAAATTAGTGAATGTTGTTAAACAGACCTCCCAGTGCAATCATTTGGAAACCTCATCTAGAAATTCTGTGTTTGACCTTCCTTCTGATATCTAAATGAAATTACAATTTAATCCATACACAGCTCTATCAAATTACTGTACTGTAGGATCAGATTTCAATGTATAGACATTTCTGTATACAGGTGTATAATTTTTTTACTGTTGCTTCAATTGAGCCAAAGAGTCTTTCTCAGAGTGTGGGTCCCATGCAACTAGGCCGAGCCGACCCTTCTTTTCACTTCAAGGGGTAAATTAATATAGGTTGGGTTTTTTGCATTTTTGGTACATTTTCCATTGATTTTTCAAACTGTCTAAAACCACATTTTTACTAAAGACAAAACCAACATCAAAACGACCAAAAAACCCTACTTTAGAACAAAGGGCCTGATTCAGAGCCGGACGCTCTGACCAGAGCGCTCGCTCTGAATCAGGGCCCTCCTCCATGAAAATGGAGCGGCCTCCTGGCCGCTCGTATAGCTGTGGGTGACCACCCACAGCATATGCGAGCAGCCAAAATGATGGTCGCGATGGTCTTGACCATCACAACCATCGGACTTGTGACGGAGACCCTGTGGTAGGGTCTCCCTGCCACAAGCCCTGGAGTGACTTTTGCTCTATCAGAGCCAAAATCACTCCCACTGACATCACTAGTGATGTCAGTGGGGCCGGCTTCAGATGGTAGGCATTCCAATGGGAACGCCTCCATCTGGCAGGCATGCCCCCGGCACACCTACCAAAGGGGGCGTGCTGTCAATCAACATCGACAGCACACCCCCTTTGGTGCGAGACCTGGAGCGATGGAAAGCCCATCGCTCCCTGGGTCTCAGGCATGCGCACGACGGAGCTGATTTTGTTCAGTTTGGATTTAGAACTGGAACTGGCCTTCAGTAAATTTACCCCAAATGTGTATTCTATTCACTTAAGTAAAACAACAGTGAGCAACAGAACTGTATTGTGAGTGTCCACTGATTAGTGGGGTGTGTGACATGTGTACATCTATGTGTGTCTGAGTCAGAAGCTGTGTAAAAACATGGGGCCTGATTCAGACCCACTCACGAGCGGCTGTCCACTCGCAAGTGGGTCGATGGTGTGCATGCGCGAGACGCGACGAGCGAAGGACTTTCCTTTGCTCGTTGTGTCTGATCAAAGGGGGCGTGCTCTCGATGTTGATTGACAGCATACCCCCTTTGGTGGGCATGCCGGGGGCGTGCCTGCCAGACGGAGGCGTTCCCAAGGGAACGCCTACCGTCAGAAGCCGGCCCCACTGACATCACTAGTGATGTCAGTTGGAGTGGTTTTGGCTCTGATAGAGCCAAAATCACTCCTGGCCTTGCGGTTGAGAAACTCAACCGCAGGCTTCTGCTCGCACTGGTGATGGTCGCAATGGTCAAGACCATCGCGACCATCATCCTGCACGCTCATATAGGCTGTGGGTGGTGACCCACAGCTATACGAGCGTCCAGGAGGATGCTCCGTATTTATGGAGGTGGGCCCTGATTCAGAGCGAGTGCTCTGGTCAGAGCGTCCGGCTCTGAATCAGGGCATGGTCCGATGTGAGCAACTGCAGCTTTTCCTCACACCAAGTTCCATTGTGCTTTATTTGCGACTTTGTACATGTGTAAAACCAATTAATGTGCGGTTAAATCACAGCCTAGAAACCCTAGTAGAGATGTACATGGACCCCCCCATGTTTTGGTTCTAATTCATCATCATGTTTAGGTTTTTGTTTTGGCAAAGTGACCCTCAAGTGTTTTCATTTATTCGGTTTTGGTATGGTTTTGGATTTAAACAAAATCGATAAAAATTCAATAAAATGGCTAAAATGATCTAATTTGGAGCTGTTTACATGCAATCCAAAACCCGAGTTCAGTATTTAAATCCGATTTCTGAACTGACTACAGAATATTTTAGGAAAACTGAACCACACATCTCTAATCTCTAGTACACTATGAGCGGCTTTTATCTGTATCTATGATGCGACTATCATGCAAAATTGAAAGAAAAATATAGTATGCTACTCCTCTTGAAGCATCTCTGTTGCACTGGGTGTTTCGCGCCATATGGCAAAAAGATGCACAGTGTATGAGGACACATCTGTATAACTAATTAAATAGTAGCAGTCATTGATGAAATCTTAGAACAATGAATGGCTTTTGCTCCTTAAGCTTGCAGCTTTTTTTTTTTTAAATTTGAACTTCTGCTCATCTTTATCTCTTCCTAATATAGAACTCAAGAGATAAATATGTTCTTCCTTTTCAGTTAGTTTTAAGGTAAATATAAATGTAATATTTTACCTGGAATGGATATGAATCAATCATTCAACTTCAAACAGATTAATAACTGTATTCAATGTTTATGTTGTTCTTACATAGGCTTTGTACTATTGTTCCTGTTCCCATCTTATTTGTTTGCTAATTCTTACAAATCTATTTTTCTCCTAACTCTAATGCATTTTTTATTGATTTTGTTGTTAACAAGGTTGCATTTTTCCTTCCTTTTCTTACTAGCTCTCTATTTTTAATAGTTTCCATGAGATACTTCCAGACTTAATCCAAAACTGCACTCTGAAGGTCTAATTCAGCAGTGGACACTAATGTAGTATTGGCTGAGACTTTTGCTACAGCCGTTACTGTGGATTTATTCTAATGCTGCAGCCGATGGGCTGTCAACTGAGATGTCTACTGGCTGCTGTAATCCGCTGCAGTGCACTAATAGTCACACCATCGAGTGGACAGTGGCCACACCATCAGACAATAGAGCAACTCTATTAGTTACCTGGAAACTATTTTCCCAGATCTCTAAAATATTTTTCATTTTATGCCTTATAAATAAGCTTAGCAAGAGCTTTTTTTGTGCTAAATAAGACTCTTTGTAATTGCTTCATATTCTAGAAATGTATATAATAAATAATCACATACAATTACAAAGCAGAGAGACGTCAACCAAAAGTTCCTAAATTTCAGCAAAAACATCAGGCTTGTCCCTATATTGCATAACAATATTTAGTGAAAACCATCTGAATTTCTCTATATATTTTTTATTTTTTTAGGGATAATCAGGTTCATATAATTTTTTCTGGTACATTAAAATAACATGTTCACCAGTTTATATTGGTGGGCTACTTACTACTTACATACTCTTGAGTATCCATAGTTTCATAATAATGGATAATGTCTGGTCTTCCTACCATAAGCAAATGTATTCCTATGGATTCTGAAGGCACTGTAAGTTGAAACAAAAACTTAATTTGTATAATAAATTCCATATTTGGAATGAAAAAGAAATCTGCCGTCATCATATTATGGGGTATATTTATCACAATCCACAACTCAGATGCAGATTGGCTGTGATAAATTCTATGCAACAGCTGACCAAGTGCAGGAGTTGGGAGACTAGCTGACCAGAGTCCCAGAGGACCTCACCAGAGCACTGATCACCAGTCTCTGGAAACATGTATTTGATGAATTATTTTTTACTATTTTTTTTAAGTGATCAGCTTGTGTACTATTTACACCACAAAGCTGATCACAGGGGGTCAGCTCCCAGCTTTGCTCTGCCTTTCAGAGCAGAACAGGAGTTGGGGAACAGGGAGAAAACCCTAATAATGCTATCTCCAGGTGGTGCTATTTCACAGGGCTTCCCCCGGGAATTTTTCACAATATACTTTTTGTAAATCTGGGCAGATCACATTCCCATTAGAAGTATGGAAAATGCGAACTGTTTACTAAAAATATGTGAATGGAAGGGATTTGGGTACTTTTTCACGAAAACTACTCCAATTGCCCTTTAATAAATGTATGTGATACTAAAATAATGTTAATAAATTTGCTCCTAAATAGTTACAAACTCAAGGAGGGAATTCATATATAACTAAAGCTGGCCATACACGCTACAATTATCAGGGTAATCAGCCCGAAATCCGCAGATCGCCTCAATAATTGTAGCATGTGTGTGGGCAACTGAGGGTTAAATATTTGTCGGTCGGGCATGCCAGATTGTCCAGCATGCCTGTCCGATGTGATATTTAAGAGGTAAACTGTTCGCCACATCAGGCAGTGTATGCCCAGCCGCGGCCGACAGACAGATTTTTCCTGTGTTCCTTCACATGGAAGGTACAGGGAAATGTCTCCTCCTCCGGGGGCGGAGCTCAGATGTTGGGCTAATACACTGTGAGAAATCTCACAGTGTATGCCGCAGACATCTCTGGCTGGCAGGCTGCCAGACAAAATGTCTGTCGGTCTGACAGGCATGTTATCTGGCCATGTATGGCCAGCTTAAGGCATCTTAATTTAATTGGAATCAATATCAATTAGTTAAGTATAAATAGTGATTAATATCTCTCTGTCTCTCAATTTATAATATAAATAAGACTTCCTCCTTTTATTTAAATATAGAATGTTAGCTCTTTCACTGAGTTATGGCAGCTTTTTTATTTTTCCAGTCTAGATAACCCTTCTCTTTCAAGCACCTGTTTCAACTTATACATTGATTTGAGCAACAAATATTCTGTATATCATTTAAACTGTTATCATTTTTATGCTTCAGGTGTGTGTTCTCCAAGTGATCCATAGGAAATGGAATGTTCTTTGGGAATACAAGCATCAAAGGAAGATGGCAGCACCTGTGATCATTTAATCTGAGTCTTGAAAACTACAGTATGTTATCTTTTTAACTCTGTATTTCTACTTACTAACAATAAATAACACAGTGAAGCTCATTTATAATATTTCAAATTGAAACTGCAAAGGGACTTTGAAAAGAGATTGCCAAAATATCATGCCTACTTACACAAATAGAAAGGAAATGACATTCTGGGGCACATTTATCATACAGCCCCAAAACTTGCAGCAAGCTATGGAGTTTATAAAAAGTAGGGTTGAACGGGATTGGTTCCCTGAGAACCGAACCCACCCAAACTTTATGGATCCAGGGCGATCCGAGGCACCCCTCGGATCTTTCATCTTGCCCCGGATCCTTAATCGAGGCAATACCTCTCGATCTTCTGTGTCGGATCTCAAGGTTTTGCCTCGAGTGGCCATTTTTAAAATGCCTTTGCCTTCAATGGGCAAAATGCTGATTGGCTGACAGAGCCATCTGTCATGGCTCTCAGCCAATCAGTATTATGGTGCTCATTTGCATGTAGCATGGACCCAGGAGATCCGTGCTACATGCATCTCTGTGACTGATACAGGGGTCCTGATTCAGAGGCGCTCGCTATTTGCGAGCGCTTGCTCTGAATCAGGGCAGGCCAGTTTTTTTTAACCCTGCCTCCAGGCCACTTGATAAGCTGTGGGTACCACCCACAGCTTTAGCAGGCGGCCTGGTGATGGTCACGATTATCATGACCATCGGGCTTGCGATGAGACCCTTGTGGTAGGGTCTCATCCACCGCAAGCCCCAGTTAACTTCCTGCTCTAATAGAGCTGGGAGTTCACTAATGACATTCACGTGTGATGTCAGTAGGGCCGCCCACAAACGGCAGGCATTCCTTCAGGAATGCCTCATTTTGTGAGCCACCCCCCTGACCTGCCTACAAAATGGGGTGAGCTGTCGATCAACATCGACAACCACCCCATCTTGTATCCAGCCATCGGAGTGGGTAATCTCTCACTCGCTCCGGGGCTTGCACATGCACAGTGCACATGCCACATGTGTGCACTGCCCAGCCATCAACCCACTTGCGAGCACTATGCACTCGCGAGTGGGTCTGAATCAGGCCTAGAGTATGGATGGGTCAGTGAGACCCGTCTGTGCTTCTGTGTATTTCAATGACACAGATGCACACATGGACCACGAGATCTGTGCTACTTGCATCTGTGTCATTGACACAGAGCACTGACAGGTCCATGAGACCCATCTGTGCTGCTGTGGTAAAAAAAAAACCTGTGTAAAAAAAAAATGCCCCCCCCCAAAAAAAGAGCAGCCAACCACAGGCATTATTGACCCAGTGCTGGGTGTGCTTAAATACAGGGGACAAATTATGTAGGGGTCTCCTGTACTTAAGCACAACCAGCACCGGGCAAGTCAGAACAAGCCCTGGTTGCCAAAATATGGGGCACAAATGATTTAGGTATTCTGCTCAACCAACAATGAGCTCTGATCCAGTCCTGGTTATGGAAATACAGGGGGAAAAATGAGTAGGGTTCCCCTGTATCTTCAAAAACCAGCACCAAACTTTATCTAGTGGTTGGGCTGATGCCACAGCCAGGGGAGCCCTTTCACGGGTCCCCTCTGCCACAGCATCATCCCTGACTGCTAGTTAGCCCTAGCTGGGGATCCCTGGAGAGCTGGGGACCCCCCAATAAAGGGGGTCTCCCTCTCCAGGGCACCCCAGGCTGATAGCCCAGGGCTTTCCGCGCCACCCCTGGTGGCAGTGGGTTGCTTGTGTGGTGTGGTGTAAATAAATGATAGCAAACATTGTCTTTACAAGTAGAACTGCAGGTTCTAGCAAGCCTGCCCCTCAAGCTGGTACTTGTAGAACCACAAGTACCAGCATGCAGGGAATTAGCTATCAGTCCACTTCTCTGGTAAAGTATCCATAGGGGACCTGTGTAAAAAAACTATACTCACCATCTCCTATGCAAGGTTCTGTCCTCTTCATTCCAGAGTAGGCATCCCATTAACTTGGCAACCCCCCCCCACCCGAAAATCGCGATCCATGAACTTGTACTGTTCTATAGAACAGTACTTCCTGAATGACAGCTTAGTGGTGGAATTTCACCATGGAAACCCTGTCTCCAAGCGTTCATTGCCTGAGAGGTCATCCCCTGTCTCTCAGCCAATGAATGGCTAACTCCATTGTAGTCAATGGTGGGAACAGCAGGGTAAACTTTAATAACCCTGCGGCTCTCCATTGACTACAATGGAGAGAGACATTCATTTTCTGAGAGACGGGGGATGACCTCTCTCAGCCAATGAACGCTTAGTGGCAGGGTTTCCATGGTAAAATTCCACTGCTAAGCTGTCATTCGGGAAGAACCTCGCATAGGAGATGGTGAGTATAGTTTTTTTTCACAGGTCCCCTATGGATACTTCACCGGAGAAGTGGACCGATAGCTACAGGTGGACATAGGTGAGTATGTGTACATGTCAGTGTGTATATGTGTGAGTGCATGTATGTTTAATAGAATTATACTGTCACGGTGTGTGTGTCCTGTGTTTTTTTAAACATGTTTTCACAGGTGAACTACAGGTACTAGTGGGCCCTTAATGCCCTGCATGCTGGTACTTCTGGTTCTCTAAGTACAAGCATGAGGGGCAGGCTTGCTGGGACCTGCAGTTATACCTGTAAAAACAATGTTTGCTATTATTTATTTACACCACACAATCAACCCACCACCCACTGCAAACAGAGGTGGAGGGGATAGCCCCGGGCTATCAGCCTGGGCCTGGGGTGCCCTGTAGAGGGGACCTCTTTATTGGGGGGTTCCCAGCTCTCCAGGGATCCTTGGCCTGGGCTGACTAGCGGTCAGGGCTAATGCTGCGGCTGGGGGGTCCGGTGAAAGAGCTACCCTGGCTGTGGCATTAGCCCCCTGCTAGAAAAAGTTTGGTGCTGGTTCTGGAAGATACAGGGGAGCCCTACTCATTTTTTCCCCTGTATTTCCAGAACCAGGACCAGATCAGAGCCCAGTGCTGGTTGCGCAGAATACGGGGGACTCTTACATCATTTGTGCCCTGCATTTTGGCAACCAGGGCTGGTTCTGACTAGCACGGTGCTGGTTGTGCTTAAGTACGGGGGACCTATGTTATTTGTCCCCTTTATTTAAGCATATCCAGCACTGGGTCACTAATGCCCGGGGCTGGTTGCTCTTTTATTAATAGCGTTGGAACAAAAAAAGGCCCATTTTATGTGATTTTAGCTGTTTTTTTAATTTTTTTAAGAAAAAATCCAGATCCAAAACCAAAACCTGAAAACAAAACACGGACGTGAGGTTTTGGCAAATCCAATCCAGATCCGAAACCAGGGGAGATCCAGCTCCAAAACCAAAATCAAAACACGGGGGTTGGCGCACATCTCTAATAAAAAGCAGCTGTCCCTGCGAACCCTGTTACACTACTTTTGCCACTAATTCATACCAGAGGCAGGAGGATAGAAACAGGTCACTAGTGTATGGGGATGGGAGGTACAATGGGACTGTGCTGTGCAGAGGAGATATCAGTGATATCACCTGCACTGCAGCAATGCTGAATGAGTATAACTTAACTTTTCAACTTGATAAATAGGCCCACTACATTTTTGCAGTTTATAAATTAGCTTTAATGTATGTATCTTTCTACTGGGTATATATTTTACACAGTCAAATAAAAGTGAGGGTTTTTTTATATTAAGCCCTGGGGAATGCCTTGTGCTTTTACTTTTCTTTTTTCTATTAATTCAAGGTGTCCTGTCAGTTATGCTCCTATGTCACATAAATATGGTAGTGATGCTAAATGGTATGTTCAAAGATGTAGCCAACTTTATGAAGTACTTAACTATGTAGCAACAGTAGAAAGTAAGCAGAGAAAAGAGTAGATGTTAATCACCAATCAGATTTCATGAAATTGGTTGTACATATTCTTAGAAAGTAATAATAATTTCAGAGGAGAATGGTATTAGTATGATACTATATAGTGAACAAAAAGAATGGAATAGTGCTGTCAAAGGGTTTGGTACATGAGTGGGCAAAACAGTGGCAAGCGGTTCAAACAGAAGCGTAATCTCAAGTAATTTCAATGGTCTGGTAGTGGTACACATGCAGACAAATAGTAGCTAAGAGTCAGGAAGAAGCTTAGTCTTATACAGAACAAGTTCTGAAGCACTTGTAGGCACACCTGATATGCCAAACAAATTTAGATAAATGCTTAGAGTTAGATTAACATGATTTAAGTCAGTGTGGTTGCTCAGTTATTAAATGCATAGGGCATTTATATATTCATTGGTTATATGCATTGTGTATTTATAACAGGTGTACTGTAACAACAACACCACAAATTTATACTAATTCTAGTGATTTTTAATTACACACACATAAGTTAATGTGTTTTGTATTTTTATATCTTAAAATACTGTTTTATAAGACGAGTTGTTACATGATGCAGAGAATGGCTCATTTCGTTTATGTCAATTAAAATGGTGCCTGTGATATGTTTTCACTTACATTTAACATCCCTATAAGTTCCCATATACAGCCCAGTAGTCCTCACATCTACTGTACTATGCCTTAAAGAGCTAGACAGTGGAAAGTAGAAGCGAACTGCTGTTCCAGGGAAATTATACTGGCTGTTGTTTTTAAAGGTAACTGTAGAGCACGGGTCTCCCACTCCCCATCCTATACCCATAGTAAGATGGGGAGCAGCAGAACTTAGGGCCTGATTCAGACCCGGTCGCTAGTTTGCGCACTGCGATGCATACGTATGCGCACTTTGCTCTACATCTCTCGCTGTGAGCGATCACTTGCTAGCAAGCAGGTCTGAATCAGGCCCTTAGTGTATAACAGATTTCTAATAGCCTGACTTTCATATCTCCTCATTGTACTGTTATACATGGTGCAGACTGATGTTTTTAGGTTTTTTGATGTTCTGATTTCTACTAGTGTATTGCATCATTCATGGGACAGTGATCTATCAATAATATTTAAATATCTGGATCCTGGGTGTATTTATTATTATATATATATTTTTGTGTTATATGTATTTTTATATGTAATTATTTGTTGTCATATTTCACCGCCTCAAGAGAGATGACCCCTCACACCCCCTTTGTCCATTACTCACACCTTATACTCTTGTTTTTGCTTTTTTCCTTGTGAGTCAATTTTAACTGTGTTTCTTAATTTAATAATAAAGGTTATATTTTATGTAACATAATATCCTATCTGACTATAAGAGTGCTCTACAACAGAGTCTTTTGTAGGTTGCATAGTCCTTTTCCTCGAATCTTTGAAATTTACTCTGAGTAGCACCACCACAATCCCCTAATTAACTATTTATCCAATAATTATGGGAAATATGTGGAGATAGCACTTTTTCAAAGACATTTCCTATACTGAGTAGTAGTTTTACCTGCGCGTTGGGTCTCCCCTCCCCTCTCTCTCTCCCCCTTCCCCTTTATTCCTCTCACAATAGCTCTTCAAGGATAGGTGATAATTTTTGGTTAAGCTACTGTCTATTTCCTCTTAAAGTTTTTTTTTTCAGAATTCATGAAGTTTCTGTTTGAGAGAAGTAAAACATTATGGGGTCTATTTACTAAGCAGTGTTAGGAGAAGTGAAAAGTGAAGAGAGAAAAGTGATAACGTGCCAGCCAATCAGCTCCCAACTGTCATTTTTCAAACACAGCCTGTGAGATGGCAGTTAGGAGCTGATTGGCTGGCACCTTATCACTTTTCACTGTACACGTTTCACTTCTCCTAACACTGCTTACTAAATAGATCCCTAAAGGATTATTGTCCATATTCAATTTGAGGCGAAATGTCAGAATCGGCGGTAATTTATTGTCGATGATGTAATTTTAGCCTATTTCAAAATGCGAAAAGTAAATGTAAAAAAACGGGGATAATTTTTTGCCTGCCTTTGGCAGGCGAAAATAAGTGCGGAATTGGGGTTTAGGGGTGTAGGGTAAAACAAAATAGCCTGCAGTCTTTATAAAATCCCCTTAGGATAAACTGTGTAAAAAAAATTAAAAGTACCCTCAGGCCCCCCCGAAATATTGTTACAATTTTGGGGTTAAAAAAAAAGCGGAACAGTGTTTAAAAATAGCGAAATAGGGGCCTGATTCAGAGCCGGACGCTATTTGCGCTCGCTCGTTCAGAAAAAGGGGCCGGATATTTAAATAGAGCGTTCGCTTTTTGCGGTCTGTTGACGCCTCTGTGTTTGAATGAGCGAACAAAACATGCGCTCGCTATTTTTTAAAAAACGCCCCCTGGCCGCTCGCATCCTACGTTATCTCTGCTATTTAATAGATTAATCGAGTACATCAAAAGGCATATGAACTGCTCGCAGTGCATGTGGTAGCATTTTCCTACCGCAATCATGCGAGCAGTTCAGGCTAAAAGACAACCAAGTGACGTGGTCGATGACGCTGCTTTGTTAATTATGCACACCCTTAAAACGCCCGTTTTGACCATTTGGCACGCCTGCGTTCGGATCTCCACTCCCCGTTTTCAAGCACCTTCCCCTGTTACCACCCACAAACGCCTCATTCTGTCACTCAAATTAGCAGGCATTCACTATTTTGCGAGCACACAATTTCCGACCGCAATGACTGGTTCGCGCATGCGTATTACAACCCATATGCATGCGCAGTTGTGCGAACATCGCTCAGACCGAACGAGCGGCCGCTTACGAGCTGCTCTGAATCAGGCCCTAGGTTCAGGGGTGTTCTGCAAATAGGCAGCAAGTACTTTCTAGAATAGGCTAGTAGCAGCAGGTGTATTTTTGCCAAATTTTAAAAAAAATTAGTTTAGGGACTTAAAAATATACCAATTTTCAAGGACTCCAAATTTGATAGGACCACTTTTTAAAATAAAAAAAAGCTAATTGCTCTTCTGCATCACTTCGGGAATAATGCACCTGCAGCGGCTATTTAGAAACCTGACTTTCTTCTGCCGGCAAAAACAGAGGTACCCATAGTGATCCCCCAGGTCTGGACATCTTTAGGGGGGGTCCTACAAATATTTCCAGAAAATTCCCGTATTTTTTTGTGGATCCAAGTTTCACCTGTTCCCGTTTTCGCCTACTTTGGAATTGAATTCGGGGAATAGCAAGCACGCGCGCGATACTTAACCAACTGGAAAACTGGTGGAGGAAGCGAAAAGTCCAGCAGGTGAAAAAGTCTGGACTTTTCATCTCAAATTGAATATGGGCCTAAATGTACTAAACATAGTACAATGTGAAAAAACTTGAAGAATTCCAGCAACAGGGTGGGATTGGGAGGGGGCTGAATGTGGGCCACCATGCTCCTTGTCAGGGTTCAGCCTAGGATCGGCTATCTCTCACCTCTGTGCTGGCTTCCCCTGACTTCTCATTCAGTCAGACGTCTGGTGCAGTGATGGGCGAGGTGCTGAGCATTCTGCCTTAGATGCTTGTGAACTTTCATGGTAAGCTGTGTATGTTAGGGATCAGAGTTCCTAGCATGGGCACCTCCATGACAGTTCCTATCATGTGACAGCCTCCCAACCAATGATAGCATGATCTCTGTCAGCTGATGCTGTGCTCCAATCATCTGCTACCCCAGGGTATATATCCGGCACCAGAACTCTAGGAAGTTGCCTGATCAACATTTGTTACTCCTAGTGTACTAGTAGAGTTTTGTTCCAGGTTCCCTTGGTTCTCATGCTATTACAACTCTACCAGTGTGCGCTGTCTGTGCCACCTCGTTGTACAAAAGTGCATCCGCATGCCATTACCTGTGATTCCCTCGAGTGCCACCCCTTGGTGCAAAGGTGCGTCAACACGCTATTTCCTGTGTCTCTCTCAAGTACCAATTCCCTGTGTCTCTCTCAAGTACCAATTCCAAAGCATCTCTGAAAGTATCAGATCCTGGTGTAAGCTCTTGTGTAGTAGTGCCTTTGCTAGGCACTTCCTCTGGGCCACTGATATTTGAGTCTCTATTCCCACAGGGCTTGGATACCTGGTCAAAGGACCATGACCTGCCTGCAGGGTGCTGTTAAGCCTGCATCCATCTTGGAGGGGTCACTGGTGAACACCTCCCTGCAGGTTAGACTCTGCACCTTTGACCAGGTTTCATCAACATCCAAGACCTGTGGATGAGGAGTTCTGATATCCAGGCCTCTCACTCCGAATTCCTCCGAACTCAAGATCACAACCCCTCAGTAGGGGATTCCAGTATGCCAAACCTGACACTCCTGAGAAAAGCAGTAATAGTACTCGAAAAGCTTGAATGAGTAATTAGGAAACACACAGCCAAGTCAGTACAAAGCAGGTTAGTGCAATCATCAAGAATGAGATAGATTAGGCAACCATTTATATCTAGGTATGGATAGCCTTTGTTTCCATTGAGGCAGTGATAAAAGTTACAAGAGATGCCAGACAACAGCGTTAGTAAGTCCTTCCTGTCTTCAGCCAATGGGCAATATTGTTATATATTTGCTTTTATAATTTTGCAAAGCAAGAAGCACAATTTGATGCCGTGGACTGAAACAACCTTCCTAAATTCCTCTCTCCAGATCAGGAGGACTAAAGGCATATATACCTTTTCTCTAACTGAAATTATTGACATTATACAGTGGGAACAGTTTTAGAGCTCAAACTGAACACAGAAGTCCTTGTCCCCAGCTGGCTGATTTGAGATAACCAGGGCAATTAGACTGTGTGAGCTTTCTAGATGCACATTTCTGTGGAGAATGTTTGGATGTATCCCATCTTATTCTAGCTTATACAGTACATAAACTTACGTCACATTCATATAATGTGACATCAAAGAACTGAAAAGCTACTTATAGAGACAAGTCTTAGTAATGAAAAGATCCCAGCATAACGGTAGGTACTAAGGCCCTCATTCAGACCCACTCGCAAGCGGGCGCACGTACGTTAGGCGTACGTACAAAAATATTTAAATTCAATGGCTCGCTCGTATTTTCGTTCGCATCTAAAATTCCTCCCAAAACTGTGACGACCCCTCCTCTAACTAACGAGCGTACGAAATAGCGAGCGTACATCCCCGAAATGGCTTGAAAGGAACGCACGCACAAGTATAAACAGGAAGTGGCCTTGTCAGATGTCGATTACCTGCTCCTTTATTCTGCCTACCTCCATCAATCATATCATGCCAATCAATGTATCAATTAGCTTAATTGTTTGTTTTTTTTCAACACAATGAAAGAAACTTTACTCTTGTCTGTGTTTGTGTTTACCCGCAGAATACGTACGGATGAAACATTCGCTTGTATTGTTTAAAAAACATGTGAACCACAATTAAACAATTGTACTATTGCTGTGTATCCCCGCATATTTCCCTGGGTTCATTTCTTTATTTAAATTTGCTTACGCATGTCACTGCATCAAGCCTATCCTAACTCTCCAGAGATTTCTGGCCCTGTCGAACACATGACTCATACACTAACCAATAAAATTGCTCCTGTTAATTTCCAAAATACATTAGCCAATCAGAAAATTTTTACACACTTTATCAAAAATGATTTTTAAGAAAAACACCATTGCCATCATGAGAGCCTCCGCATTCACCAGGCGTGAGCTGCTGGTGCTTACGGAGGTCATGGATCGCCGGATCACCAGCCAGCCAGAACCCATGACCAACCGGCAGAAGCGCTCCGCGTATGCGGAGGTACGGTCCCGCCTGCGGTCCTTTGGATCACGCCGCAACATCGGGCAGCTGGAGCGCAGGTGGTCCGACCTGCAACGGCGAACGCCCCGCTTGCTGGCATGCTTTCGCATGCAGATCCTGGCAAGTAAGTGTTATGTATTGTGGTTTTAATGTTTGTGTTTGTGGGGCAAACTGCGTGTGCATGTTTTCCTGTCTGTTCTATTTATTATTTGTACTCATATCTGCGTCTGCATGTTTTCATGTTTGTTCTATTTATTATTTGTACTCATATCTGCGTCTGCATGTTTTCCTGTCTGTTCTATTTATTATTTGTACTCATATCTGCGTCTGCATGTTTTCCTGTCTGTTCTATTTATTATTTGTACTCATATCTGCGTCTGCATGTTTTCCCTCTTTTTATGAATTTTTAATTCTACTGCTATTTTTTTTTTTTTTTTTTTGGTTTGTTTGGCCGGATTTGTCCATAAACTAAACGCAATTTATTTGACATATTTTAGGGGGACAGCCAAGACTCCGCCGTCAACGTCGGCGTTCCCGCCCACTCTCCCCAACCCCCAGCCAACACTCCACCCCAAATCTTTCCCCTATTCCCCACTCCTCCCCATCCTTCCCAGACCCTCTCCCGGAAATGTCGTGACTCCTTCCCCTCCGTCCCACTTCCCCCTCTCCTCCACCCACCCCTCTTCCAATTACCCCCTCCCCGGAGTCCAGCATAACTCCGCCCCATTCTTTGGGGAATGACGGATCCTCCGAGGAGGATCATGGAGGTTTTGCCGGAGCTCCCGATTTTTTTCCCGGTATGTTTTTTATTATTTTTTTTTAAAGCACAAACTGTTTGTATGTAATCATGTGTCGTGCCTTTCTTCGTGTTTTTGTGGCTTGACTTTTGTTGATTGTGAAGGTTTGCCTTTACCTCTTCCTGGTGATTTAAGCATACACATATCATACCTGTGGGAATTTGTACCTAGGCCTTGTATTTTTGCCAGCCCACACTTTTTATTTATGTTTTTGGGTTTAGGAGTGATTTGTTTTTTAATTAATGTTTTTCTGTGGAGTCCCTATTGTTGTATTAACCCACACACTTTTCTCACCCACAGAGGAACAGAGGCGTCGGCAAGAGGTGGCGGATGTTGTGGGGCAGATGCGCCACCATGTAATCGGCCTTCTGGTGGCCCTCGACCGACTGTCTGGCCTCCTTCGGCATTAGATTTTTTTTTTTTGTTGTATTTTCCCAATAAAATTTTAAAGACAAATATACGTTGTGGATCATTTTTAAAAACCAAAACCAAGATAGTTTAGCCTGACATAAGTTCCTGCAAGGATTTCCCTTTTGTAAAAGTTAGATTGTGTTTTGTCTTTGTATGTCAAACAGACACCAGAAACACATAACAGTAACAATGTAATTTCCCTTTTTGGGTGTAGTGTCAATTTCAGATTTCTACATTTTCCAGGTTCCTACTTGGTGCGCAAGCTGCTTAGGCCAATCTTACAAATCCCAAGGTTGGGCCAGGCTTCCTTTTGGTGTGGATTGGAAAGCTGAAAACATATTTCAGTTTTGCTCATCTGGCGTCAGTACTGGTTTACCCCTTAGTCAAATGTAACTTGTGTTAACCTGGTTACACTTGCTGTTAACGTCCCAAAAAAGGAAGACCATTTCACTCTTCAAACATTTATTCACCACATAACAGAGAAAACAAAGTGGTCACTCCCAAAAAAAATACACAGTGATAAATTCAAATACAACACATACCAAGAAAAAAATAAATAAAAACACAAAATCAAGAACTGGTTGACGAAGGACCATGCCAACATGATTCCACAAACATGGCGTTGCGATATGGGTTCCAGAATATATGCCCAAAAGGACCAGATCCAGGTTTGGTAAGGGTAGCAGGAAGTAGTGAGCGTTGGAGTGCCAAAGATTATGTGAACAAACAGAAGATGGTGAGAAAAATAAAAATAAATTAGATGTTTGCCCAAAAAAAAAAACACATTAGGTATAAACACTGGAGTTTTGAACAAACTTACCTAAAAAATCTGGCCACCACATCATCGCGTATGGCCCCCCCACATACTGACCTTCGACCAACCTCGGGGGGGCCATCCTCAGGTAAGGCATCCTCTGGCTGCATTGGGACACCACTCCTTATGGCAATGTTGTGAAATATCCCACACAGGACCACAATTTTAGACACCATATCCGGCACATACATGAGCTCGCCACCAGAGCGGTGGAGGCATCTGAATCGGCCTTTTAAAAGGCCGATACAGTGCTCCACCACTTGCCTGGTGGCTGTAAGTGCGGAATTATACGCACTTTGTGGCCCTGGTGTGGGAGCCAAATAAGGAGTGAGCAGCCAGGACATGCAAGGGTATCCACTGTCTCCTGTGAACAAAAATAGACCACATCAGGAACACTGTGTATCAAGCTTAACATTGTTATGTACTAAAGGTCTCCACTTACCCAGAAGCCACGCATCACCAGCTTGTAGGTTGGTTAATTTCTGCCATATCCCTGATTGCCGGATGACGAAGGAGTCATGAGCACTTCCGGGTAATTTAGCATTCAGGGACAGGATCTGGAGGGAGGCATCACATACCACCATTACATTCAGGGAGTGATAGTGTTTCCTGTTTCTAAATATGGCCTCCAGCCGTGCTGGAGGCTGAAGTGGTATGTGAGTACCATCCACAACCCCTATGATGTGTGGGAAGCCAGCTATTTGGTAAAAATTGGCCTTGGCCACACTAAGGGCACCCATATCCAAAGGCATTTGAATAAAATGATGGAGGTGCTTGAAAAGTGCCTCCATCACTGCCCTCAGGATCCGGGAAAAGGAGGATTGGGAGATGCCCGCCACTATTCCGACCGTTGTTTGAAACGATCCTGAGGCACAGAAATGTAACACCGCCATAAATTGCGTCAGTGGTGTTGGACTGTCAATTTGCCGCTCAAGATCACTTTCTATTAATGAGAGAGTATCTATGATGATTTTGGGAGGTAGACGGTAGCGTCTTAAAACCTCATCATCGGGCATTCCAAAAAGGGTGACACGTGTTCGAAATATGTGGGGCCTTGCATGCCTACGATGCCTACGCCTGGGACGAGTTTGAGGTTGGTCGTCTTCCGGGAGCAGGGCCAGAACAATTCGCCCCAGATCTATCTGAAATTCAAAGTTTACAATGTAAGGCTTTTGACCCACCCCAAAAGTAAGAAAAAAAAACTTAGCTTTCTGATACCATCCATAGCTGCTTACATGCCGGGGGATTGTCATGATATGTATAAACTGTAAAAAAGGCAACAATGAGACGTCAAAAATTTAAAGGGTTTTTTTTTAGGTAAAAAATTGTTGCAAGCCAACACAGAAAATAACGGAAAAACACATTTGGCCATCGCTGAAAACTACATTGCACACCGTACGTCAAATAGGGTTCAAATGGACCCAAAAAATGGAAAAGGGAAAAGCAAAACTGGATTATATGATGAATAAGCCGTCCAAAATGCGGTAAATTATTC
This sequence comes from Taudactylus pleione, assembly GCA_031769625.1. NCBI lineage: Eukaryota > Metazoa > Chordata > Amphibia > Anura > Myobatrachidae > Taudactylus > Taudactylus pleione. Next base: position 39,960,723 of record JAUIMM010000040.1, on the reverse strand, counting down.
GCAAATGCAAGTCACTACACCAACAGTCCAAAATGCGGTAAATTATTCGCAAATGCAAGTCACTACACCAACAGTCCAAAATGCGGTAAATTATTCGCAAATGCAAGTCACTACACCAACAGTCCAAAATGCGGTAATTCATTCGCAAATGCAAGACAAAAAATGGACTTACCCAACTCGAATATATAAGATGTCCTCAAAAAACTTCTTTGGGTCCGAAAACATAAAAAAAACTAAAAAATATGAAATGAGTGTTAAACAAATTAACTAACCACAAAACAGAAGAATACAACAATTGGCCACAAATTTGAATGCACAAAACTTACCAAATCAGGAAAGGATGTAGAAAAAATGAAAAAAATGCGAACGGAAAAACCAAAGAAATGTAGCAAAAACAAACAAAAAAACAACTCTCCAAAATCCTCCAAACGCAACCAACCAACCAAATCCAAACCACTTCACCGACAACACTCCAACAACCCCACCTCGAATCCACACACACCAAGCCATAAATAGTGTTTATTTTCCCGCACAAATTAAGGATGAATCATAGGGACGCACAATCAATGATGCGGCCGCAATCTAACGACGCATGTATAAATACGTCACGAAATCACATAGAATTTCTGGATGATTTCATGCTGGAAGCAGAGACATGGCTTCAAACCAGGGAAACAATGGTCAAAATTGCGGCGGTAAGGCCTTCATGCATTTTGTGTCAATGAGTATTTTAAAACATAATATTGTGCAAGTTGTGAAGTGGCTAAATCTGCATATTTACCCAAATAGGTGAGGAGGATGACATTGAAGAGACTGCTGGCCCCAGTCAACCCGCCAAAGCTGCAAAAAAAAAAAGGCAGCCACATTTCACAAGCAAGGAGATGGAGGTTTTGATCCAGAAGTGCGTTGACATCCTGCCCCAGGCAGCCAGGAATATGAGCCAAAGCCAGAAGTGGAGAATGTGGGAGGAGGTCGCCGTTGCTGTCAATAGGGTGGGTGATTATGTCCGTCTAGCCCGGGATGTCAAACGGCGGTAAGTAAACACTTTCCCATCCTATAAACAAACCCCATTGTTAAAAAAGGATAATGGTTCCAAATTCATTCCACAGATGGGCAGACTTCAAATATCGTCTAAAGCAAAAACTTGCCGACAGGGCTAGGCATGCAAGGGGGACAGGTGGGGGTCCCACCCCTGTGTCATTGGAGTTGACAGACTTAGAAGAGATGGCACAGGGGTGTGTGCAGGCTGTGGAGGTGTTTGGCGTGTCCAACATGGATACGGACATGCCAGACTTTGCGGCTCCTCATGTTGGCCAAGGTAAGTCTTGTGATGTCACCATCTCAGAAATGCTATTGTGCCAATATGTAGATTCTAATGTGAGTCTTTTCTCCAATTTCCTAACAGAGACAGAGGCGGATGAGTCTGCTCCAGAGGGGAGCCTTGGCCGCAGAATTTCTGCTGACTCTGCAGGGGAGGAACCAGTACATCCGGCTGAGGACCCTGCAGAAGCCAGTCCAGGGCGTGCCCCCTCGCAGGCAGTGGGCCTCCTCACAGAACTCAATTTTAAATCGGATTGCCATACGGAGATTCTGCAGAGGATGGACGCCAGTCTGATACGGGTGGCTGAGGCCCTGGAGCAAAATGCTGCGGCCAACATGACCATTGCTCAGGCCCTGGCGGAAAATACCAGGGCCAACATCCGCATCGCCGATGCCCTGGAGCAGCTCGTTCGCCAGCACATGGTGGAGCCGACCTCCCTTCCTGCCGGAACATCCAGATCCTCCACCTCTGGCACAACATCAGGCAATCCTCCAAATGTGCCTAGCCCTGTGCCTAGTCCAGAGGCCACAACATCTGCCTCTGGACAGGCCAGCCCGATGGCATCCCGGACCCGGTCTGGCGCCCACCCTCACCCATCCAAACGGGCGAGAAAACGGTGACAGCAATGGCGACTTTTCCCACTTTCCTTCTGTGCTTGGCTCATATTCCTTTCTGGTCAAAACTTCCCTCTCCTTTCTTGTGAAATGTTTTTAAATTTTGTATTTACGATTATGTTAGTAGTTATGTTTTTTTATTTTTTAGATCAAATATCTTGGCCACAAAAAAAGGCAATACAATATTATGCCAATTTGTTTGTGTGTAAACAATAAATTTTAAAAAAAAAACAGACATTGTATTGTGACATTATTGTACAAATGGGTTACATTTAATCCTGGCCTTAAACGCAAAAACTGACCCTCTTATGTTAAAAAAAAGGCCTCTTTAAGGAACGTTTAAAAAAACACATAGCGATGCAAATTCCACAGTAAACCAAAAAAAAGGGGAGCTAATTAAAAGATGATGACATTATTTTTACAATAGGCCATAACCACCAAATTGTAGCCAAAAAAAAAACCCCAAAATGTACGCTAATTGATTATGTAATCATGACATTAGCAGCTCTGATTTCCACCTGCGTACGCTTTTGTGCTATCCCAATAAACTGCTTTCCAAACACATACCAAGCCGGATTTCAATCCAACACTAATTACTTTACTGACCAGCCACGATTAATCGCAGCACCATCGTGGAGTCCCGGGACGGAGGAGAAGGCCATCGCCAATGTGGTCGAGTAATCCTGACCCTAAGCTGTGCGAGCATTTTGAAGGGAAAGCGGATGTTTCAGTGACGTATGAGACGGTCCGAACACATTTGACGTTCGCATCTGCTAATGTATGTACGCCCCAAAAACGCTTCGCCACGCCTGCGTTTTGTCATCTCCACCCCCGTCAACACCCAAAAACGCCCTGTTCTGTCAATCACATTTGACATGTCACTTCCTGTACGCTATTTTAGGAACGAGAGAAAAAAAGCTCGCAATTTGCCGTACGCGCATGCGCGGTGTAACCCCGACGCATGCGCGGTTAGTCAACATCGGAACGCAACGAGCATACTGTTGTTAACGTGCGGCTCTGAATGAGGGCCTAAATTATTAAAATCACATGATTGGAGTCAGAATTTTTTTTATTGTGGTTCTCTCCTTTTGAGAGTATGAGAACTGTACTTTGTACTAAGAACACAGTCATGTAGTTTAGTAATTTTCAGGTGCTTAAAAAACTTACAGTGTTTTAGGATAATGTACTGTACCTCAAGCAGTTATATAGCTATCAACACCCAAGCAACAAAATAATCCAAAATGATCATTATTTTATCAAAAACTTAACAACAAGATAGCAAGACATTTTTTGGATTGTCTATCCCTTAGTCATAGGCATATCTGAAAAAAGAAAGCACTACCTATATAGCAAGACTAGCTGAAGTACCCGGCATTGGGTGGTGTTTAATTCTTCAATTAATTAAGTTATATTATATGATGTTGCCAAAATCCATCCAGTGGATATATTCTGGGATCCAGTGATTCCATTCTGTGAAGTTTTCATCCAAATCTATCCAGTGAAAGGCTCAGAATAGGCTCCCTGGGTCCATACAGACACCCTGGGTCAAATATCTGCCCAGTGCACTCACCCGTGAGATCCGACCAGGACTCCAACTTCTCCATTAGGCACCCCAGACCAATTGCCACCTTTCACACCCAGCTCTGAGGAATCCCCTACTGATGGGCTAAAAGCTGAGGTCCAAGGTTGAGGGAGGAATCGGAGGTGAGGGGCCTGAAAGTAAGTTCTCCTCATCCACATGTATCAGATGTTGATGAGACCTGATCAAAGGCACAAAGTCTAACCTGCCAAGAGGTGTTCACCAATGACCCCTCCAAGCGGGATATGGGTTTATCTGCTTCCGGCAAGCAGGTTGCGGCTTTTTGGTCAGATATCTGATATGAGTGGTAAATGGAGAGAGGTACACCGCTATGGCCCAGAGGAAGTACTTTGGAGAAGTACAAGCACAGGTTCTATAACTATAGGTACAGAGTTGGCACAATGGGAATTACTTCCTAAAGTGATATTGAAAAAGATAGGAGGGCAGGTCCATGGAGGAGTAGGCTGCTCTGATGGCACTGGAGAAGGATGGTGATAGAAATAGAATAGGCAAGCACTGAATGCACAGAGTGTGGATCCTGGCACACTGTTGGAACAGAATGATGACTCAATGGTTGTACTCGGTTGTACAGAGTACATGAGGTGCAAATTGAGACACACCGGAGAATGACACAGTGGTTGTACTCAGCAGATGTGGACTGAGTACATGAGGTGCAATGCCAGATGCTCCGGAGGATGACACAGGGGTTGTATTCAGTTAATGTGTACTGAGTACATGGAGTGCATTGCTAGTCACTTCGGAGGATGACACAGAGGTTGTACTCAGTTGAAGCGTACGGAGTGCGAATGTTGACACACCAGAGGATGATAGAAGTTATAGAAGACTCAATAAGAAGGAACAGGAACCTGGAACGAAGTTACAGTAAGCATACACCAGTAGTAACGACATTGTTCAGGCAACTTCCTGGTGTCCACAGCCCAGTATATATACCCTATGGTAGCAGTTCATAGGAGTACAGCATCAGCTGACTGAGTCCATGCTACAATTGGTTGGAGGAATAGACAGGTGAGAAGGACTATCATGTTGGCACCCATGATGGTAACCAAGACACAGAGCCACAAATGAAAATCTCAGTGTGCCTAAGGCAAAATCCTGAGCGCGTCACCTGCCGCCACACCTGACATCTGACCGCATGAGTAGAGAGGGGAAGCTGGTGCAGGAGTGAGTAATGGCCGATCCTAGGCCAAACCCTGACACCAACGCACTGTGAAGTTTCCATTCAAATCCATCTAGTGGAAGGCCTAGACCAGGCTCCCCATGTCAAAGTTCTGACTAGCATCTCACAGTCAAAGTTCTGCAAGGCATACAACAATGGGACTTCTGACCAGGACTTCAACCCCCTAGGATATCTTCTGGTATCCAATGTGACTACTCTGTGAAATTTTTGTCTAAATCCATCCAGTGGAAGGCTACACCAATGGGAGGTGCGACAGGGACCCTAACCCCCTAAAATCTGGCCAGGAATTAACTGGACCATCTCACATTGGGTTTCATCCCAATCAGTGCAGGGGTGTCTGAATGCATAACCAGAAACTAACAAACAAATAAACAGTCAGATCAATGAATTGAGTACAACGCTATATCTACCTACACAAAAATAAAATACATTTAATAAAAAACAGTGGGTGCATATGCTGCAGACCAAAAGCCACAATTTCCATTTCCAGGTACAGATTTCAAAACTTAGGCATAATACTTTATTTATATTTTTATCAGTTGTGCAATGTAGCATGCCCTAATATGTCTACATATTGTTATGACAGAAAGACATATGTCCAAAATATATATTTACACATGAGATATTGAATACCTTTATAATATAAAAGGTACAGTAACATCAGATGTAAACAGCAGTATGGACATGGATAGTGATATACTTTAAGTATTCAGGTTAAAAACAAGATCTACCGCTCATAACACACTTACTTCATCAGGTTTTCTTCTTCCAAAATTTAAAATTCAAGACACTTATCTTAGGATAATTAGGAAATCATGCCACTCTACTCTCCCATGCCATCTCAGGTAGCACCAGTCCTTTCTCTCACTGAAAAAGAAATAAGTAATAATTTATCCTCCATGAACCTCAATAATGTGTCTAGCTGCATTACAAATGTTTTTGCATGATATATTCTCAGCATTCTCAATATGTTCTATCTCTAGGGCATCTGCTGGTTTGCCCTACATACTGAAAATTACAAATGGTGCATATTTTTAAATGAATTATAAACTGAAATTGAATTCATGTTTTTTTTCTGAAACAAAAAAACAGCCTGATAAAGCAGAGGTGAAACTTTTAAGCAATACTGTATGTAAGCCCAAACATCTATGATTAAACTACGTGATGTACCCTTGTGCACATAATGGGTGGGAGTTAAAAAAACATGAAGCTGTAAGTGCTTTTATTGTCTCGGACACATAGGGGTATATTTACTAAAGGGAGAGTGTTTAGAAGTGGAGATGTTGCCCATAGCAACCAATCAGATTCTACTTAACATTTAACTAGCACCTTCAAGAAAATAATAGCTAGAATCTGGTTGGTTGCTATGGGCAGCATCTTCACTTCTAAAAACTCTCATTTTTTAGTAAATTTACCCCATAGGGCCTGATTCAGAGTTGGGAATAGAGAAAAATAGAGCGTACACACTAGACGATATGCTCCCTAAGCGATATCTTCTAGTGTGTCCCTGGCAGGATGTGCTCACTGTCATTCGTGACATTGAGCACACCCGCTGAACAATATCATTAACGATATCGTTCAGCGCCGGGCTCTTTATCCCATTCCCCAACATGCAGCAACCTGACAATATCGTCAGGTTGGCCTGCTTGTTTACTCAATGAACGATAACGACAAACAATTGTTCATTGTTTTGGTGTTAAAAATGGATGATAAAGTGGACGACTGAACGATAATGATTTAGCTATCGTTCAGTTGTCCACTTTAATTGCCCAGTGTGTATTCACCTTAACTGTGTACCTGGACAAACCATGTTGCAATGAAAGGGGTGCACATACATACATATTTTTTTTTGTATGTGAGGTAAATACTGGCTGCTATTACATGTAAAATAAAATAGATATACCAGTTGGCGCTAATTATCAAAAAGTGGAGCTGGACATAATATAATGGGATCGATACAGCTGCGGTTCCAAATAAACTGTAGTTTCTCAACAAAAGACTAGTAAACATAAACATGTAAATAAGGAACTGCGCTAGACCAATCACCATATATACTCAATTGTTTAAAATAAATAAAATTATTTATTCAGACATATAATATAATAATCACATTAATGCATGGGTCCCAGCATAATAAAAACATAGACAATATACTCATGTACTAGTCATCTCAAACATCAATATAAATATAAAATAACGACCTTTCCTAAAGGGAAAGACAATTGCTAAAAAGCTAAATGGTCTCAATGACAAGAAATCAATGATCCCAAAAATCCTCTAATGTGGAATATGTTGTGACAAAGTTCCAATTTTGTTGCAAAGAGATGATGCAATACTGTGAAATAGCATTTCTGAAAATGTGCAACAATGTCTCTTTTAATTAACAGTGGTGGTGTTCACATGGATTCCAGTGATTGCCATAATAAACTATTTCAACAAAATGCTGCTTACCAATGCAGCATATGTGGTGGAACTTATTGAGCCCTTCCAATTGTGCTGTGGCTCACCCTCAAGTCTGTGCTGGATGCCGATACCTCTGTACACCCCATCTGATGAGACTGGCGTCTTTATCCAGCAGGGAATGGTGTCCGTTGGATACATGTGCAGCAGGAACTCCCGTCTCTCCTGTGAGTACTAGAGAGTGGGCAGGTAGCTGTGAACTTAGCTTCTGTGTCCACTTGTTGGAGCCACAATCAGCGGTGAGATGGTTCCACACAAAGGGTATAAGCAGTGGTAAAGGCTTCCTTTCTGGGTCCCTGTAGTAGGTGGAATGAAACAATAGAGGATTGTGCAGTCTTCCTTCTTTCTAACGTGTTTCTTTATGCCCTGGTAATTTCATCAGAGGATCTGTAGATAGCAATGAAACAATAGAGGATTGTGCAGTCTTCCTTCTCCTAACGCGTTTCTTTATGCCCTGGTAATTTCATCAGAGGATATAGCAATCACTCATGGAATCTATGTGAACACCACCACTGTTTATTAACATTGTTACACAATTTCAGAAACGCTATTTCACAATATTGTATCATCTCTTTGCAACAAAATTGGAACTTCCACATAAGAGGATTTTTGGGATCATTAATTTCTTATCATTGAGCCCTTTTAGCTTTTTAGCAATTGTCTTTCCCTTTAGGAAAGGTCATTATTTTATATTTATATTGATGTTTGAGAAGACTAATACATGATTATATTTTCTATGTTTTTATTATGCTGGGACCCATGCATTAATGTGATTATTACATTATATGTCTGAATAAATCATTTAATTTTATTTTAAACAATTGAGTAAATATGGTGATTGGTCTAGCGCAGTTCCTTATTTACATGTTTATGGTTACTGCTGTTGCAAGTAGCCCACAAATACTGGACAGCTTTATTTTTTCTCTGCAGTCTAAATGTCAGTTTGGACACATCACTCCCAAATCCTACTCTCTCTGCACATTTTACATCTGCCCCATCTGCAGTGCAGCATGGTGTTACCAAGATCCACAGGTACTTGACCTTTCTAACTCTATTCCAAACTTTCAATCAGGCCCATAGATTGTTTTTTTTTAAAGTATTCAATTAAGGAATTACTAACAGTAATACAGACCTATTGCCAATCAGCTAGTTGGCTGGGTGAAAGCAGGGCTGACCCAAGCCTAATATTTTTGGTAAGCAAAGATACATTTTGGCATCCCCTGAAGGAATTTGCACACGTAGAAGGTGCATGCACCCGATAAAGAAAAGGGGTGTGGTCTCATGGGAAAAGCCATAATCATGAGCACTGCCCTGTAATTTCAATCGTGCTGGGTACATGCCCAGTGCTCTTGGAGCTGCTGGTTATGCTCTTAGGGCCTGATTCAGAGCTGAATGCTCTGACCAGAGTGCTCGCTCTGAATCAGGGCCCTCCTACCTGTTTTTGGAGCATCCTCATGGACGCTCGCATAGCTGTGGGTTACCACCCATAGCTTATGTGAGCATCCATGATGATGGTCGCGATGGTCAAAGACCATCACGACCATCGGGCTTGCAATGAGACCCTGTGGTAGGGTCTCACTGCCGCAAGCCCAGGAGTGATTTTGGCTCTATCAGAGCCAAAGTCACTCCCACTGACATCATTACTGATGTCAGTGGGGCCGGACTCAGACGGTAGGTGATCCCATGGTAACGCCTCCGTCTGGCCGCCATGCCCCCGGCATGCCCACTAAAGGGGGCGTGCTGTCAGTCACCATCGACAGCACGCCCCTTTGGTGCGAGACCCAGAGCGACGTATTTCTCGTAGCTCACCGGGTCTCACGCATGCGCACGACGGAGCTCCCTCTGTCGTGCGCATGTGCATTCACCAAACATCAACCCACTTGCGAGTGAACTTCCCACGCGAGCGGGTCTGACTGACCCCCTTAGTCCCTTTCTTCAGTCAATAGGTGCCGCATGCACGTGCATGGCATCTATTCACCATCCTCCCACCCCCATCTGGAACACTTTGTCGCCAAAAAAAGGGATGGTTGGGAGGCATGCTAAAAGAAAGGTCTCAAAAGAAAGGGGCGTGGTCACACAATAGTATTCCTAATTCGAACTACACCAAACAGTAGCACAATCTTATTCACATTACACCTCACATAGTGCCCCTGATTCACATTACACCACATTGTAGTGTCCCTTATTTATTTTCTAACACACAGTAGTGCCCCTTTTACACAATGTCAACATTAGTGCCCCTTATACACAATGCCTACAGTAGTAGTGCCCCTAATACAATGCCCACAGTAGTATAGAACCTAATACAATGCCCAAGGAAGTAGTGACCCTTGTGCCCACAGCAGTGTTACCCTTTCTGCAGTGCCCCCAGTAGTGGTGCCCCTTCTGCAATGCCCCCATTAGTAGTGGCCCCAGTAGTAGTGCCCCCTGTAGTAGTGCTCCCAGTGGTAGTGCCCCTAAAAGTAATTCTCCCATTATTAGTGCCCCCAGTAGTAATGCCCATAGTAGTAGTGCCCCCTCTAGTAAGCCCCCAATAGTAATACCCCTGTAATAGTGCCCCCAGTAATAAACCCCCCTGTAAACGTGCTCCAGTAGTAATGCCCCTGTAACAATGTCCCAAGTAGTAGGCCCCCAGTAGTAGTGCCCCCAATAGTAATGCACCTGTAAATATGCCCACTGTAGCAGTGCCACTGTAAAATTTTTGCCAGTTGTAATGCCCCCTGTAAAAGTGCCCCCAATAGTAATGCCCCTGTTATAGTGCCTCCTATAAGAGTGCCCCCTGTAATAATGCCAGAAGTAGTAATGCCCCCTGTAAAAGTGTCCCCAGTGGTAAGCCCCCTGTAACAGTGCCCCTTGTAAGAGTTCCCCTTGTAATTGTGCCCCAAGTAGTTTTCACCCCCAGTAGTAATGCCCCTGTAATTATGCCCCAAGTAGTTAGCACCCAGTAGTAGTACCCCCAATAGTAATGCCCCTGTTATAGTTCCCCCAGTAATAGGCCACCTGTAAAATTGCCCCAAGTAGTAATGCCCCCTCTAAAAGTACCCCCAGTAATAGGCCACCTGTATTAGTAAAACAGTAATAGTTCCCCCTGTAAGACTGCCACGCACACACACAAAGAATACTAACCATAAGCCCGATCCTGCATCCGCCGCTCTTTGGAACTATGTTAGAGAAGTCATGATGTCTCTCCCATATTGCCCGTGAGAGGTACTGGAAGCTGGAGCTCAGGAGAGAGCTCTGGCTTCCACTGCAGGTAGCCGGGTGCCTGCTGGTAAAATCTCAGCAGGCGCCCAGCAAATAGAGCCTCCCTGCGGTGGCCAGGGGGTGAAGAAGTGTGGCAGTGGGGGTTTCTGCAGGATGGAGTGTGGCAGCAGGATGGTGCATGAATTAAAGCACCCTCTGCTGGCTGGCACTCTATGCACATGCGTAGTCAGCATAACGGGCAGGCCGGCCCTGGGTGAAAGCTGTTACAGTCCCTTAACCGAGACTGCCTTATACCATTGTGAGCATGCAGGCCATTTTTTAAGATGTATATTCTAATTTTAATATTTCAGCTGCCAGAGAGGTGTTTCACTAAACCACCCCTTCAACAATGTGTTTTTATTAGTTCCAACTGAGCTTTGCACTGATGCGTCACTATTAGGCTGCCATAGCTGGGGCTGCTCCAACATCAATGCCTAGATTTGTTGTGCTTAGTTTAAAGTGTCAATAGAACATTTAAATTAAAACTGGAGTTATTCAGGAGTTAAAGAGGAAGAGAACAGAAGGAGAATTTAACAAATCAGCAATTTCTGCTATTAAGGACTGCTTTTATCTACCACCACATTTCCATCATGCCTATGGATTGTGCCTGCACCTGGATCTCCAATGCTGCCCGCATCCCACCTGATCTCCCCATGCAATCTACTTATCCACTCCAACTATACCTTACCAAACGCAGCAAGATGACCTCTCAAATGGTCCTTGGCTGTGGCCCCCAAATCATGAGGCTTGGTGCAATTTTGCTGTATTCATTGTTTTTTTTTCTCTTAAGTTTAGACTAACCTTTCCATAGATGTTAGATTACTGTGACCCTTTTATCCATCCCATCTGTCACCCATGTTTGTCCACCCCTTCCCCATTAGAATGTAAGCTCTCACAAGCAGGGCCCTCTTCCCTCATGTACTTCTCCTTCACTTAATTATACTCTAATTTACAACAGCACCCAACCCTAGGTTACAGACACCATGCTGCTTATCTAAGTGTTGTGCAGCAATGTATAAATCATGTATCTGTCCTGCATTGTTTGTACTGTTAATATCTGTTTTCTTGTATTCTTATTTGTTTATGTACTGTGTAAGGAGCTACGGAACCCTTGTGGGAAGAAGAAGAAGAAGAAGAAGAAGAAGAAAAAGAAGAAAAAGAAGAAAAAGAAGAAAAAGAAGAAAAAGAAGAAGAAGAAGAAGAAGGCAGTTGTCTCTTGTGTTCTTGCAGCTATATTGCGCATACAGTATAAATATATCAGGAATGGAGGAGTGAGACTAGCACTGACCAGGAGAGTGAGGGGGATTATAATGATGTACTCCAGGTGTTGGAGTGGGCACTGATAAATTAGGATTAGGTAGTACATTACAGTTGTGAAAGAAGCTTCAACAGATCTTTCTTATTCTCTGGTAATGACTCCACAAGCTAAATCATCTTAGGCTGTAGCAGAGAGGCTAGCCACATACTCACAGAAAAAAGAGAAATACAGTAATATTACAACCTTTATAAATAGAATAATCTTGTAGATTTATTAAAGGGACTCTAAGAGGACATGAGGCCAAGTAAAGTCCGAATGGAGAAAATAATGATCACCATACAAACAACAGTCAACTCGGCACAGATGAAATATGACAAACATAAGACAGTAGTTAGCAGTATGGTAGTAAGTAGACAATATGCAATAATTCTCTTTAGTAATTGAATGTGCTTCTTTAACTTAACTGCTACAGCACCCTTTGGCTACAACTAAGGAAATGCAGTTTCTCAATTGCTTCAATACACTAGTTACTCATCAAACTACAGCCTTCACAAAACACAAACATTATGAAATAACAAAACTGATTATTACTCAGCAAACTAACAAAATTCCAGACTGATCAGCCATTTAAATCACAAGAAAATAGTAGTGATGACTTATTGGGGCCCAAACCACAGTAAAATATTCTAAAAAGATAATTGCTTAAAAAACAGTAATGGCATGTATTTGCACAGCTAAAATATGTCCACTTCAGAAAATTCTATTTAAAAGCATTTTATTTTCAATAGGTAAAAAATAGAATTCATAGATATATAAGACAACATATAAAAAAACAGAATTCGTAGATTTATAAAATAACGTAGAATCCAAATACTGTGTATCAGTATAAAGTGCTAAGTGACAATTTATGCAGAGGTTTGGAAAAAAGAGTTTTAACTCGCACAGCCTCCATAGAAATCTGCTGAGACTCCCAGCACTGTAACACTGTCTCCAGATATCACAAGAAAACAATATAGCGGGAGCTAGACCCAAAACCAGACCCTCCGTTAAAGATTATCCTGTGAGACAGCGATTTATCTCGGAGGATTTTCAAAAGGAACAACCTCCACCCAATCATTGGGGGGAGGATTTCAAGCCCAGGCACTACATACAGAATCAAAAAAGATTACGAGACAAAAGCCCAGAGGTAGAAGGGGAGGTCTACGTACCAATAAGAAAAAATCTAAAAAGATTTTAGGAACCATCTATACAGAGCCAAGATGATCCTTGTAGCATTTTCAATTTATCCTCTAGAAAATTAGAAGAAGACCAAATCTCCTTACATAATAAGGGATTAAAATTTTCTCCTACAACGGAACCCAATATTTTTGATTTATTTGTGGACCTCAATAGGTTTGTACGTAATCTCTGTAGACAGAGATATTTTGCCAACAAAAACTTGAAGAAAAATGAGGATGATTCTATACCGATTCTTTTGGATCATACCGATTTTTCTTCTCTTTCAATTCTTGAAGATCTTTGGGAAGAAGTTAGGACTTCTCCCACTGAACTCAATGCGGCAATGAAAATCTTTGATATTAATACACAAGTATCTCAAAATAGACTAAAACTGAAATCTGAGTTTTACCCTCTTAGTGCAAAAAGTAATACGGTAGATTCTTTTTATAAAATCACATTAGAGGACTTTAAGTCCCTATGTCAACAGACAGAAAAAGGTAGATCCATATCTAACCTTACTAAAAAAGAAAAAAGAGCATTGAATCTACTGACCAAGGATACCTCTATCATTATCAAGGAGGCGGACAAAGGGGGAGGTTTGGTGGTTCAAGATAAGTCTGATTATCTTAAAGAGGCTCTTAAACAACTAAGTAACCATTTATTTTACCGTACATTACTTACAGATCCTACTGATCTTTTTCTTTCTGAACTCAAAGTTCTTTTAGATGCTGCTCTTACCTCTGGAGTCATAACGACGGAAATCTGGCATTTTTTATACAATCCACATCCTGTTACACCTATTTATTACCATCTTCCCAAAATTCACAAATCCCTCTCTTCACCACCTGGGCATCCCATCATCTCTGGTATCAATTCCCTCACTTCCAATCTTTCCCATTATATTGACACTTTTCTTCAACCCTGTGTTCCTGACTTGAGATCCCATTTAAAAGATACCACTCACTTTTTACAACAGATGGAGAACATAGAGTGGAAGCCATCTTATGCCTTCCTGACTATGGATGTATCTTCACTATACACCAACATTCCCCATCTACTTGGTATCCAGTGTATTTCCTCGAAGCTTACGAGAGATGAGGGTCTGAGTCAGGAACACAGGCTATTTCTTTTGGATTGTATTACTTTTATACTCACGCATAATTATTTTTTGTTTTTAGACACGTTTTATCTTCAAGTCATGGGGACGGCCATGGGGACCAGGTTTGCGCCGAGCTACGTGAACCTATACATGGGGGAGTTTGAGGACCAACATGTGTGGGGGAGCGGGTTCGGTGCGAACCTGGTCTTCTATGGCCGCTACATAGACGATCTGTTTTTCATTTGGGATGGGGATCAACACTGCCACACATTTCGTTTCTACACTAAACTATAATTCCTTTAATTTGATATTTACTCACCAATACCATCCCACTCGGATAGATTTCCTCGATGTGACTCTGGAGGCGAGAGACGGCACTATACACTCCTCAAATTATATTAAAACAGTTGACACTCAGTCATATTTACATTTCAAGAGTGCTCATCACTACCCTAGGAAAGCCAACATTCCCAAGGTCCAGTTGATGAGAATACATAGAAACTGCTCTTCCATAGAGAGTTTCTCTAAACAAGCAAATTATATGATCTCCTCCTTCAGAAGGAGAGGATATCCCGAATATGTTCTTCAAAAGGCTCTACAGGATGTTCAAAATATGGACAGATCAACTCTTCTTGAAACTAAAAAATTGGAACAAGAAACTAATTCTACTTTCATTAGAGATACTGCATTTATCTGCAAATATAGTTCGTGTCACAAGCAAATTAGAGCAATTATTCACAAAAATTACCGTATTTTACAACAGGATAATATCTTGAGAAATGTCCTACCACCTAAACCTTCGATAATCTATAAGAAGAATAAATCTCTAAAATCAATTTTAGCACCGAGCTTCTTTAAACCGCACGTTAGTATGGATAACACAATTACTAATTCTGAACAATGGTTACCCTATAGACCACCAGGCTTTTACCGTTGTGGGAAAACTAGATGCACGATGTGCTCCCATACAGATAGAAAAACGATGAATATAATAGTCAAAGATACAAAAGATCCATATACAATCACTAAATTTATGAATTGCGACTCTTGTTATGTAATCTATTTACTCACATGTGAGTGTGGATTGCATTATGTGGGTCGCACTATGAGACCCCTCAAGAGACGCTTTATGGAGCACCGTCGGAATATCATTAACAGAGTAACCACACATAGTTTGTCTTCTCATTATCTGAAAATGCACAATAGTGATCCTAAGTCTCTTAAGATTGTAGGGCTTGAACAAATATCACATACCCAGAGAGGAGGTGACAGATATAAGACACTTTGTCGACAGGAGGTCTTCAGGATGTTCAGATTTAATTCTTTACATCCAGAGGGCTCAATGAGTCTATTGAACTGAATACATTCATTAAGGTTGGTAGGTCAGAGGTGGAAAGTTAGGGTCCCCAGCATCTATGTCTTGACTTTATCCTAATGAGTACATATATATATATATATATATATATATTTCATATTCATCTTCACCTCATCAGTAGTGTTATTTGGATATTTTGCTATTACTATTTTCTATTATTACTCAGATAAATAGTTGTTAAAAGTACTAAGAATGTATGAATTAAAATGTTCACACCAATGATCAATTGAATTATATTATGAGCATTTTTCTTAGAATATTCAATGGGGTTTTACTAATCTATCTTTGCTTGGAGGATAATGTGTGACAATCTCGTCATCCTAAAAATCACAACATCTGATGAGAGTTATCTATTTATTTATTGTATTTCTGTACTATTTTCTATACTGAATTTTAAACAATGAAACATCGATCTATTTGTATAGTGGAAAAGATATACTTGGTAGTTTTCCTACAAACATCTATAATTTGGGTATACTGATTACCATATAGTCCGCTCATGTGATGTATGTTTGCATCACGTGACCCAATAGCCCAAGTATTTTTTACAAACTCCAAGGGATTTAGCATATTGAGTATGATGTAGTCCGATCACGTGGTATTTAGCACGTGATCGGAGATCCCGTCCGAGTGTGATATGAGCTTTATACACCAGTTGGAATGCTGAGTGACGCAGAGGTGAGACACGTGGTGCGTGTGCATCACGTGACTAGTGCTATTCCGTGACATGGAAGTTATTTAGAATACAGAGGTTATACTGGACCATGTGGTTTCTGTTGACATCACGTGACCGGATTCCACTCTCCATGCCTAAGTAAGAGCAGGCAATTGCCAACTTATAATTACTTATATTTTATTTATTTTAAGTTATTATTAAGATATTGATGTATGCTCATGTAGATTTAGCCACATGAGCACTAATGAACCTGGATTCTCTATGCGGCTTGATTGATTAGATGTTGATGTGATTTACAGCTGTTTTCCATTAGTGTTTACATAAGGGTATATAAAGCACCATATTGGAGCACTATGTATACTGCTACTGAGGAAGCTGTGGGATCTACCACAGTGAAACGCGTTTAGATATTTCATCATTTATAAAGCATCTGGATTTCTATGTGGACTTATTCTCCGGACCAGCACTATTCATCAGTTCCAGTTTTTTCTTCAAATGTCAGCATGCCAGTGCAGGGACATCTGCATTACGACTAGGCTGTGGACATTTAATGCAATCTGGTAACTATATCTGCTGGATAATTTCCCGGATCCACCTGTGTAGACCAGTGACTGTGGCTGTATTATTTTTATACAAAATATTCCAAACAAGACTGCCCCCAGAGATTGATCTCTTATTCCAATTTCCCCCATACATCACTACTCATCCAATTGTATGGATATTTGCCCCAGATCTCCTATGGAATGATCTTATGATATATGTATTGTCTTGTCTTATGTTGTTAATGTTTATTTAATAATTTATTTTTAGTTTATCATTGTAGATTATCTGTTTTTTATATGGCCTAATATAACCTCTGCTGCCCATATAGTCAAACAGATATTTCTGAATGACAGTTTACTTGCAATTTGAGGTGCCAATAAATTGATATTTTTAATCAAGCCGCATAGATAACCAGGAATTATTTCAGGATGTATTAGTATTTTATTAAGATCCTTGATTATTGTTTTACATTGGGATTATAGACACTATATATTAATTGGATCTATACCATACCTATCCACAATAGAGTGTTTAGTCCTAGAGCGCTGTTCATTTCCATTCTTTTTGTCTCCAGATATCAGGCTCACTTTGTTGGCGATTTTGCCACAACACCATCACTGGGCATTCAGTGGCGCTTGGCACCACTTCAGCATTGTTGCTTGCCCATTAATGGCTCATGGACCTGTGGTAACTCACACCCATCTCCTGCTCTGCTCTTCTGCATTTCTCAATGTCCACTGTGCATATGCAACCTGTGGATCCTTTCCTTTTTGCCAGCTTGTCCCTTTTTGGCACCCTGGTGCTTGATGTAGTAGCAGCCTCCTATAATGCAGTGTCCATTGGCTCCCATAGAGTCAGGGATATCACATAAATGTCCCTGCTGATTCTCCTCTCTGGGAGCAGGCAAGACTGCATAATGCCATCCATTGCTTGATAAATAGATTGCAAACATTGCCTCCATAACATTCCATGTAGGTGGTATTTCTGTACAATCATGATTGGAGGTACCTTTGTGGTATACCTCTTGATAAATATAGAGAACAAAAGAAAACATATGTAAGCCATTTTATTATGAAATATAGTAAAAATGTGTTATCTCTGATTGATGGAGTAGACCCCATAGTCCTCTAAAATGTCAAAGAATCAGAGTAACAAATGTTTTCAACCTGCATTGCCAACTGTTGGTTGTCTTTAAGTAGTACTGATGTATAAGTTGTTAAATATGATAGCAGTGGTGGTTAAATTATTATTATAATTATTATCATTATTTTCCTCTCCAAACATTCTACATCTGCCTCCCCTCTCCTACAAGCCCTTCATTGGCTCCTCTTCCCATTCAGAACCCAACTCAAGGTTCTTACACTTGCTTATAAAGCACTCACCCATTCCTCTCCCATTTACATCTCTGACCTCATCTCCCTTCACTCTCCTGTCTACCCTCTTCATTCAAGAAATTCATGCCACCTCTCATGCCAACTTCCTCCCACTCCTGTCTCCAATATTTTGCCCATGCAGCTCCCCACCTTTGAAATGCTCCCCCTCTCCCCATCAGAGTCTCCACCTCTCTATAATCCTTCATACGAGCTATTAAAACCCAGTACTTCATCAAAGCCTTCCAGCTCTCATCCTAACTTGCTGCTACATGCTTCTTCCACCCTGTCTACTCCATCTGTGTCATGTCTGTTTGTCTACCCCTCCCTTCATACACTACATACTCCCCAATAGGGCACCTAACATTTGGTTGCTTATGCTCTGTTGCTTATTTGGGTGTTATGGTTGCTAATGCAGCAATGTATATCATCCATGTCCTTGTCCTGCATTCTATTGCATTGTACTGCAATTCACCAGTAACTTATTTGTTTATGTACTTTGTAAGGTGCTGTGGAACACTTGTGGTGGCATATAAATAATAATAATAATAATAATAATAATAATAATAATAATAACTATAATAATAATAACAATAATAATAATAATTATCCACCAGTGCAATCATGTTAATACTCTGATTCTTTAACACATTTTTACTGTATTTTAATAAGAAAATGGCTTAAATACTAACCAACCAGTATTTTTGGGGTGTGGGAGGAAACCCACGCAAGCACAGGGAGAATATATAAACTCCACACAGTTGGAGCCATAGTGGGAATTGAACCCATGACCTCAGTGCAGTGCTGCCTGCATATATGGTTAGTCTATTCTATACATAGTAACATTAAATTCAATCCCTAAATTGGGCACCACACTTGGGATGGAATGGGTATGATATGCCGATGGATTCATTGTCGGTGGTTCAAATCCCAATGCTGAATTCCCGATGTGCAGTATCCTGACAGGGGCTGGTAAATACCCTAACCCTCCCCCTCTACCTTCTAACCCTCCATTGGTGGTGCCAAACCCTAACATCCCCTTGTGGAGCCTAACCTTCCCATGGTGGTGACTAACCCTAACCCAACCTTTCTGAGGTTGCCTAACTTGAACCTCCCCCCCAGTGGTGTCTAACCAAAAAAACCCCTTCCCATAGCCTAAACCTAACCCTTCCAGGGGGTGCCTAACCTTAAGCCACCCAGGGAGGTTCCTAAACCTAATCCCTCATCCCTGGGCTAAGTGTAATACTTACCAGCATCCATACAATCAGGATGCTGGTGGTCAAGGTGCCAGAAGTCAGTATCCTGATGTGTTCAGCATGGTGGTGTTGGCATTATGCCGGGTGTCAGATTCTGGCGTCTGTTTATCTACGTCCAGGATCCCGTCTGCCGGTATCTTGATGTATCTCCTTGGGATAGTGGTTAGCATTACTGCCTTAAAGTCCAGAGGTTATGAATCAATGTTGGACCATGGTACTATGGGCTTGAACCCGAGGTTGCAATAAAGCAAAAAAAAAAAAAACAGGTAACTTCCTTGGCAAAATTATGTTTCACTGCAGGTCAGGCAGATGTAAAATATGTAAGGAGATTTGAGAGGGGTGTGTTCAAGCTCAAATCTAAATTGCAATGTAAAGAATAAAGCTGTCCAGCATTTGTGGGCTACATGCAATAGCAGACACTATTTACCCTACAGTATATGCTAAAAAAAAAATAAGTAGGGACCTTGACCCTCACCACCATCTACTATTAATTTACTTCCAAATTAACTCTGTGGGACTTTCTAGAATGTGCTAAACAAAAATCCCCCCTCCCAGGAAATCGACCACAGATGGACTAAGATAAGCACCTTTTCAATTTTAACTCTGTATATTTGTGTGTAATGTGTATGTTGGAAGAAAAAATTTGATTATCAATTACAAACATACTACACTATAGAGGCAATTTACTTGCATTTGATAAGGTTGCTGGAAAAATACCTGTGGTTGTCTGAAAATTGGAGGATGTAAGGCATTATATGAATGAAAGTGTACTCAAGCATGGAGTTCCCTGGTTGATGTAAAAGACCTATCTGATATGCTTAACTGACAAGCTTATACATGGTACACAAATATATTGAGCACATATCTACTGTATAACTAATTAATGAAATTACCTCACTATCAAACGCTCATCCTTGTCCCCCTCTTTTATCTTTAGAAACTAACCACTCTACAAGGTGGTAAACAAAGAGATCTAAGGTGCCACCTACATAAAGAAGGACCATAGTGTGATTAAAGAAACTGACAGAGCGGACACCAAAGACTAGAACTTATTGGTTATATACACTACTTGAGACACACATAAGAAGCAGTGCCAGGATTCCACCACTTCTTCTCAAATATATATATATGAATAAATAGATGAAAATTCTGTGCCATTTAAAAACCACAACAGGATATATAGGTGATATGTAAAAAAAGCACTTTTGAAGAGAGATTAATCAATAATAACCTTAATGCACTCCCCTTCTTTCAAAAAGGGTGTCAGCTCTATCAGAAAATTGGTGTCAGTTGTATTCTGACACATGAAAAATCTATCATTAAATGGATTTGATATGGAGCACCTGAAAGTGCTAAGTGCCTTGTGCAAATAAATAATTAATTGAGTAATTGTGGATATATTTCAACCACTCTCACAATGCAAGATGCAGTGTATATGTGCAATAGTATGTGCAAATTTCATAAAAAACATATATTGAAAATAAGAAATGATAAAAATAGCAATATAAAGTGTTTTGGTTCATTTCTTAATTCCAATATATGATTTTTATGAAATTAGCATAGACTATTGCACATATACACTGAATCTTGCATTGTGAGAGTGGTTGAAATATATCCACAATTACTCAATTCATTTTTTATTTGCACAAGGCACTTAGCACTTTCAGGAGCTCTGTGTCAAATCCATTTAAATATATATATATATATCCTACTGATGAAGTCCAGCCCAGTGAACTAAGGTATAAGTGACGAAATGTGTTGAGATGCTGTGTGGTAGTTACACACAATTGTCTCTTCAAAGAACTGCCAATCTGAATTTTCCAACTGAATACATGGGGAGACGTAGTGGGGACCAAGTGGATCTTTATAGAACACCAGGTGCACCCTGATAAAGTTACCTGCTGGAAGCGGAATTCATACCATGAGGGAACATCAAACTGGCTCCATAGAAAGACCCTCCTAATGTGCTTTTGCAATATCTGACTGATGTACACACTATACATACCTTTGGATTTTCTATATTTAAAAAAAAATACTACACCAGAGAGTGCCTATTTCTCACTCTTTTTATAGAAATCTGTTATCAACCGAGACGCTACAACAACAGTCTCTCAGGAGAATATTGGCAGCCACCTGAGATACAGGGAGGGTATTTGAAGACTCTAACAAAATTGTTTAAAAGGACATCAACACAGATATTTTTGGTGTAGCGCTATAACTGTACCTTTGCATTATATATATTATTATTACATTTTATTTATAGGGCGCCACAAGTGGTCCGCAGCGCCGTACATACAGTAAAGGGTACACAGAACATTACATTACAATACAGTAACCAAAATATAAACAGAACACAATTTACAGTTAGCAACACAATTCTCCATACACAATACAGCTCTGAAGGTGAAGGCTGTCATAGAAGTGCTAGAGGAGAAGGCTGTGAGACAGTGGGGAGGAGGACCCTGCTTCTAGGAGCTTACAATCTATATATATATATATATATATATATACATACAAGAATCTTTGTGGTCCGGCACTCCTCCTTCTAAAGACAACTGGCTCTGGTGCCCTCAGCAATAGATAGTATTAAAATAAAGCAATGAAGCTGCAGAACTCAGAGACTGGTTTTCAAATAAATATATTGAACAGTGTCACAAAGCAAATACCAATGTTTTGAAGCACTGAGATCCTTTGTCAAGGTGGTATTTGCTTTGTGACACTGTTCAATATATTTATTTGAAAACCAGTCTCCAAGTGCCACAGCTTCATTGCTTTATTATATATATATATATATATATATATATATATATATATATATATATATATATTCAGAGATGTGTGCTGACCCCTGTGTTTGGTTTTGGAACTGTGTCTGCTTTGAGGTTTTGGATCTGGATTTGGTTTTGCAAAACTGCAGTTGTGTGTTTTGGTTTTGGATCGGTATTTTCTTAAAAAAATGATAAAAACAGCTAAAATAAAATAATTTGGGCCTTTTTTTGTTCCTATATATATATATATATATATATATATATGCACCCCTTGCATTGCAACATGGTTTGTCCAGGTGCACACTACTTGCTTTTATTTGCTTATCTCCAGCTTCAGAATCAGGCCATGTATTTGTGGAGTTTGTGTCTTTTCCCTGTGTTTGTATGAATTTCCTCCAGATGGTAGGTGAATTGGCTTCTGAAAAAAATGAACCCTAGTTCATATGTGTGACCATGTTATAGGGTATATATATATATATATATATATATATATATATATATATATACACACACGCACACACACTTAAATATATATATATATATATATATATATATATAGAGAGAGAGAGAGAGAGGAAGCAAACACATTAATATTATAACATACACACTAACACATACACAAACAGTATACACATATGTACACATTAGCACATACATAGAAGCATTAACACATACATGTACTTTAACACATACATACACAAATAACACATACATACATACACACTAACACATATACACAATTAAATATAGACACTAACATGTATGTACGTACATACATACAAACATACACACTAAAGTAGTACACATACATTACATACTTACACTTGACGCAGCAGCTGCTGCAGGTACAGCACAGGTTGCTAATGGGAGTGGGCTCCTTGATTCATTAGAACCCATATTTGTTCTGACCACATTACGGCCAGTGTAGGGGAAATTGGTATGTCAGGGGGAGGTTTCTCTGTGTTCAGAAACCCCCCCTGCATGCGCCAGTGATTATATATATATATATAAACACACATATATATATATATATATATATATATATATATAATGAAGAGAGGCAACACTCCCTTACAGTCAATGGAACAACATTTGATTGATGAAACTGAAGCTGTACCTTTAGAACATCTGTACAAGGATTGGATCCGCATAAAACAAAAGGAAATTGATTTCTTGTATCACAGAATATTGAGTGATTATTACAAGAATGAACATATCCATAGGTTGTGTAGGGTGCGTAATGCACCTACTTTAGGTAAATTCAATGTGTCCTTTTGCAAAAAATGGATCTCGGTACTAAATAAGTGAGGCTTCGATTTGATGCTTCTGGTAATCGAGGAATCGACCGGGGAGCTAAATATAATCAAGGAGAGGATTAATGTATTTGAAGCTGCACACAAGGTTTCCTTTGAATCTGATCATCTAATAATTGGCTGAAAAAGCTGACAAATCAAGTATCACTATACAAACGTTACTTAATCTCCTTCAAGAAGAAAAAATTAGTGAAGGTGGACTTGTACTATGAGCAAAATCGAGTGTATCATTGGGTTGGTGCTGGCGGTCATGAAAGGGGTCAGTAGGAGAGAGGCAGAAATCAAAGGAGAAGATTACAGCACTATAGTGGACAATCTGATTCCTCACAGGAAGTTCCCTCTACAAGTAACTCTGAAAGTCAAGCTACACGCATTACCAGACCTGCCTCTGCCCCTTTAGGCGTTACAACTTGCCACAATGCCACCGTTGTCATAGGCGATACACGAGGAGAGGTGGTCAGGGATAAAGGCAGTCCTCTCTTACCCTGGAGACACTAGTATGTAACCTTAACAGAGAATTAAATGAGTGTCCTAAGCAAAGACCTCTCTTTTGTGCCCATGACTTCTTTTAATGATCTTCAATGGGAAATAGGAAAAAACAAGCTCTCTCGCCAATTGAATTTGCATGAACATTTTAGTGGTGCGAAAATTGGCAAGAATGACAGCGGTGACCAGCCAGATTCTCTGATCTCACATCAATTGTGAAAACTACTTAAGAAGAGCTCTTTTGAACCCAACTCTAACAATGCATCTATACGTACTTTTACATGGATGTTAGATATCAAAGTTGATACATTGATTAAAACTGTCCCTAATAGCAGGCACTATAATAATTTATCTAGAGTGGATAGAGATGCTTCATGTAACCTGTCTAGATATACAGATATTATAATAAGTCCCATGGACAAAGGCGGGCAATTGTAGTTCAGAATATCTCAATGTATATGTACGAGATTGAGAGACAACTGTCAGATGCTTCAGTATATAGATTTCTTCCTAGTGACCCCACTGTGAAATTTTACAAGGAATTAGAATCAGTGCTGTCCAATGTGGTCTTTGATAGAATTATTTCTGATGCTTTAAAAACTGCCCTTATCCAAGTGAATCCCATGGTGCCTGTGTTATATACATTACCTAAACTCCATAAGAGTGAGACCTGTCCTCCTGGATGGCCCATCATTGTGGCTAGAGGGTCGCCATTTCAAACTGTATCCACTTATTTGGATGCATTGCTCCAAACGTTTATTACAGGCAGCCCTGGACATATCTTGGATACAACAGCTTTTCTAAACATGTTGAATGGAATTGGTAAGCCCCAGAGGACTCTTTATTGTGTAGTATTGATATTTCAAACTTATACATGATTATTCTCACTAATGATTGTGTGGCTGCAGTCAGATCATTAATAACTGAAAATGATTTGTATATAGGACCTGACATTGCTTTGGTACTGGAACTTCTGCAGATCACTCTTACCCACAATTATTTCCTATATAACAGTAGATTTTATCTACAATTATCTGGGTGTGCGATGGGCTCCAATGTGGCCCCATTGTACATGAATGCATTTATGCCGGTGGCAGAAAAAAGATCTTTTACAATGCTGCCATTTCTGGTTGTATTACAGCATAATGCCGTTATATAGATGATCTCTTTGTAATCTGGTCAGGATCTGAACAACAGTTTAAGGATTTCATTAGTGACCATAATGCATTGGCCAGTCATATTAAAATTACATATCACATTGATGTACACAAAGTAAATTTCCTTGATGTGGAAGTGTCTCTAAATAATGGCTCATTGAGGACCGCTCTGTTTCATAAACCTACCAACCGCAATAAATTCCTACATGACAGCAGTTGCCATCCCAAACTTTGCAAGTATGGGTTACCTTTCTCTCAGTTTCTGTGAGCTAGACACATCTGCAATGATTCGAGTGAGGCTAAAAAACATATTGAGTGTATGATACAGAATTTTTTGATTCGGGGTTACAGGTACGTGGCACTGTTAGAAGCCAAGGATCGGGCAATGGCTGTCCCTAGGGAACAACTATTAAATAGTAGAAGTAAAAATGAAACTAAGTTGCATACCTTGGGTCGACCATTTCAATCCCTATAGTGCTATGACCAGTGGTAAGGCAAAAAATCTTTGGCCTATTGTTCAATACGACCCTGCCTTAAAATTAGTAGATGTGTGGATTATGCCTAGTTATACGAGGGGACGCAATATTAGGGACTTTGTCATGCGTACTGATATTACAGATTTGCGTTTGGGACAGAACAGTGGATCTAATGTTTTATCATTAAAACCAGGTTTCAACAGGTGCTTAAATTGTTTGACATGTCGATATATGCAAACAAGTATGGTATTTAGACATCCACATAGTGGAAATAAACTCTCTATTAGGTATAGATTGACCTGTCAAACTAAGTTTGTGATTTACCTCATAACTTGTACTTGCAGACTAAGCTATGTAGGTAAACTGAGCAGACCATACGGGAGAGAATGGCCTTAAATCGCTCCTCTATCAAGGCTGCAGTTGCGAGTGGGCACAGTGATCAGCCTGTGGCCAGGCATTTATAAAATACTGGCTATGGCCTTTCTACACTTAGATTTATCCTGATTAACAATGTCCCAGAATCAAATCGCTGAGGCAATAGAGCGGGCAAGTTGTAGTGCTGTGAAGTACGATCGATACATAAACTTGGGATGTTATCCTTGTGAGGTCTCAATGAAATTATGGGTCTCCATTGCTTTGTTTGAGTGACTGTTGCTATGGTTATTGGATGATTTGTTAAGATCTGAGCATCATTATGTGTAGCTGTTGAGTTGTCCACACATAGATGTTTAGCTATTCATTTCAGGTATCTAATATGTGAGCAGTTTTCTAATAGATTAACAGATAGCATCGGGCTCTGGTTGTCTTTAAGTTCTGTATATGTTATTATGTTCAATGAGTATTAGCATGTTTTTTACATATGCACTATTATTTGTATACAACACGGTTGCCATGGCTGCGAGCATCTAGGAATGACAACACTATGGTGCGACTTTGTGTTTTGCCATGAGCCGGCATTACATGCGGTGATGGTGGCAGGTATTTAAGGGGAGTGTGTTTTGGTACATTTTTATCCTGATGAAGAGACAATTGATAGTCTCGAAATGTTGAGCAACTTTATTCAGCTGAGTGTGGAAATTTATTATCTGAGTGCCACCTTCTTGCTTGATTTTCATATATATATATATATATATATATATATATATATTTATATATATATAAATATATATATATATATATATATATATATATATACATCCACACTGCATATATACATATATTTATATATATATATATATATATTTATATATGTGTGTGTGTGTATGGACAAATACTGATAGATTATTGACATTTCAAACATTTGACTCGTG
Organism: Taudactylus pleione; assembly: GCA_031769625.1. Lineage (NCBI taxonomy): Eukaryota > Metazoa > Chordata > Amphibia > Anura > Myobatrachidae > Taudactylus > Taudactylus pleione. Next base: position 39,934,003 of record JAUIMM010000040.1, on the reverse strand, counting down.
CTATATTTTTGTAATTTACAGACACAATATACTGTACAATAACACTTGCAAAAGAAATAAGTCTTTGAAAGCTTAATACTACAGGAGTAGGCCACTTTCATAATCATACTGGTAGTTTTGTTAACGTTCTATAATACTGTATTAAGCAAAAATGTCACAATAAAGGGGGTCGTACTGTAGTTTGGCAGGTACCAAATTTACTCATCCCTGATCTCCAGCACAAATCATAAATGGTGGTCATTAACAGGTATCACTGTTACCACCCTTAACCTGAATTGTCCTCATTGTCCATATTGTAGTAGGAATAAAGTGATCTGTTTTTAAAACAGCACAAATGATAATGATGTTATGTTTGAGTGTCAAATACCTGACAAGTTAATTCTTTATAAGGTGCCCTGATATATATTTTGCGATATCTAAAAGGTGAAATGATTTCAACACATTTAGAATATAAATAAAAAACCAGAAGCTTGTCTCTGTGGTTAAATTGAGCTGTCTTTGTAATTTTTATATACCTTCTCCAGCACTGACTAAAAAGAATGGTAATCACCTCATTATAAATGCACTGCTAATATAGCCTTATAGCTGGGAACATTTCACTTCTGTACTTAATGTAGTCTGTGGTAAATCCTCACTGTTTTTTAATGTCATTTATCACCTGCTGTTTTCACTTACTGCGAACATCCTGCCTACTCTGTACTGTCTAGAGTACATGGACCTTCTGTGACTTTAATGTACTTAGAACAAAGCCTCCAAAGTGCCTCTATCAGGAGATTTTTGGCAACTTGCCCCTTTTATATTCAAGCCATTTTGCTGCCTGTCACTCAGTGCCTTACAAATTGAACTCAAAGGAGAGGTAGAAATGGGTCTATGAAGCATTTTTTTTTCTTGGAAGAATATGCTAATAATGCCCCATCAGCGGGAAGCAGGTTGTCTCTGAAAGAATTTTGTCAACTCTGAATTAATTTTCTGTGTTAAAACACTTGGGGGTGCAGTTCATCAAGGCTGTGGTAATTAATCCTTTTAGCTTTTGATACAGGCAGATTTTAATAAATGAAACTCATGTTTAACAGATGTGAGAACAACTTATTTAAGAGAAAAACAAAAAAACAAAATATTGATCTTAAAATTTAAAACAAGTCCATTTTGTTTCACAGTATACATAATAATGTATTCCTGTAAATGGCAAAACATGGATGTTAGCAGCATATGTTATTATTTGATGCTGCCAATAAACTGGTTACAACACTGTGATAGGTCTTACAATGTGTAAAAATATACTGAGACTGAGAAATACATCTCAAGTGTAATGATAATAAGACTGTGATAACGGTCATGAAATGAATATATTCAGTGTCGCAATTTCTTTAAAATGTGCAAATTGCCTCATTGCTGCATATAATTATTTTATTTAACTATATCTCTTCTGACACAGTAGGCCTGATTAAGAGTTGGAGATACATCAGTTTGAGTGGTGTAAAATGCATTTTATTTGCACTGTGCATGCTCAGAGATGGTGCGATAACAGACAACATACATGTTTGCATCTGCTCGACCACTGGTGATGATGATACTAATGATGATGAATGGCTGAACCAGTTGTTCACTTTTGATCGTCTTCTTGCAGATTTTCCCCTTATGCAGTTGTATGTGAATATTGTTAATCCTGATAATATCTTACAACTGATTGTCTGCTACCACCACAGCTGAGAGCACTTGTGCATGGTTTCTATTCATTTAATTACAATTGTGTGGCCGATTCATTGTGGATTTAATTGATGGTGCTTTTTGTGCTTTGCAATACTGTGATTTGTGTACATTATTATAGTGTATTATATCTCTGATGATAGGAAATATTTCATGGTGTTTTTTATATACAGTATAAAATGTATGTATTTGATGCTGCTGTCACTTGGAGCCTGACTGCATATCCATTTTTTATTTACCTTTTTTCTTTCTTATGCACTAATCCTAAGCAAAAGTTGTTTGTATTAAGTGTAAAATATGTTTGTTTGCACACACTTTTGCCCGTATAATTGATGCTATATTTTGTACCCTCAATCTGAAGGTTACTGTATCATTGAATATGATTATTCAATATGATTAAGAATAGGACTTAATACGGTGCAACCCCACGGACTGAATGAGAATCTCATATTTAATTGTTTCCTATAAATCCCCAATCCAATCTAACATAAAGTTTTCTGCATCTATAGATATATTTACCACAGTATTACAGTATTATAGTATTTAACACTAGGTATCTGTTCTCGCTATCCTGCTTTATCCTTTATTATGGTGGTGGTTCTTCTTTATCACTATTTGTTTATGGTTACAGTTTCCATGGCAACGTGGGCCTGGATGGCCACGTCACAGGTAGGATGCATTGACATGACGTAATTGAAAGGAGCCGTTCCCGGAAGTTGGTTGCCTGCTCTCTTCCTCTGCATGGGTGTCTGGTATCTTATTTAAGGTAAACTATTTTTATTGTATATATATGTCCTTGATAAAGGTTATAATAAACCAAAACGATGGATGATCTGCTAATTGCCAGCAAAATTAGTGATTTATCTATAGCAAGACATGGAGCGCCGCAGTGACCCACACAGATATTATTCATACTGGAAGGCACCCTGGCACTTAAACCTAGGCTGCATCAGAGTGCCAGTCCATCCTCTACCATTTTATATATATATATATATATATATATCCAAACAAATGAGGAGGCACTCCGAGACTTGTGAAAAAAACGTGTAATGGAATCAATGTTTCGGGGTCAGTCACCCCTTTGTCAGGACACACCAAAACATTGATTCCACCGAAATGTTGATTCCATTACACATTTTTTTACAAGTATAGGGGTGCCTCCTCATTTGCTTGGATGTAGTGGGGGTACACAATATCCCAGAGGAAGGCACCTAAGCAGGTCAATGCTTGGGTGCCTTTTGAGTGCCAGGTGTTTTTGATTATCCATATATATATATATATATATATATATATATAGTGGTCCAAAAGTGTAACAGCACCCTTTGATAAAGGATATGAGTAATGAACTATTGATCCAGTGTCTACAGCAGGGGTTCCCAACCATTGTCCTCAAGGCACAATATCAGTCCAGGTTTTAATGATAGCCATACTTGAGCACAGGCAACTTAATTAGTACCTCAGTTATTTGATTAAACCATCTTTGCTTTAGCATGGATATCACCAAAACCAGAACTGTTAGTGTGCCTTGAAGACTGAGGTTGGGAATCACTGGTCTACATACATGGTATGGCAGTGTGGGAAAAGTTTTCATGGTATGTCATCAGTATGGTGCCCATCTTGAAGTCGGCCATCGTAGTCATGTGGCTTATCACAGAATTTCTTAAGAAAAACAATGGTGTTCTTTATTTTAACAACTCTTTATTCATTCCCAAGTTTCAACTGAGTTTTATTTTGCAGGAAGTAACATTAATGACAATGGCACGAACACAAACAGAACGTGTTAAAATTGTCTTGATATCTGGAGAATGAACCACATGTGCTATTGGAAATTATTTCAAGCAACATCAACCAAATAGGCCAGCCATTACTCACAGTACAGTTGCCAAACTCCTTGCCAAATTTAAAAATCCTCAGCAGCTGCAGATAAAACCAAAAAGTGGACAACCAAAAATGGTAACAGATTAATCAACAACTGCTGTTTTGACATCATTTTCAAAGAGCCCACAATGTAGCAATAGTTGTCTGGCTCGTGAATGTGTGCTTAGTTATGCAGCCATTTTAAGGATTTTGTCTACACATAAATGGCACTCTTACAAGATATTGATGTTGCAACACCTGACTGAGGATGACCCAGCCCGTCAGATGGAGTTTGCACACTGGGTAACACAGCAACTTCAACTGAACCCTCATTTTCCACACCAGGTATTGTTTATTAATGAGGCAAATTTGTCAATGGTGAGGTAAACAAACAGAACCATGGGTACTGGTCAGAGACAAACCCTCATTGGATGGATGACCATAGGGCTATAGCCTCAGAAAAAAAGGTAGGTATGGTGTGCTTTGTGGGGTACCCATATTGTGGGACCATTCTTCATTAATAAAATATTAACAGCAGCACATTACAAGAGGTTGTTAGATGAAGAGATTTTTCCCTCACTGTTATCAGAGGATGGGTCATATTCTAATTTATTCTAGTAAAATGGTGCCCCATCTCATTATGGACTCATTGTCAAGGAATATCTTTATGAGCAGTTCCCCAAAGGTGCATTGGCTGTAGAGGTCCAGTTCAGTGGCCACCAAGATCCCCAGGTTTAACTCCATTAGATTTATTTTTGTGGAGCTACCTGAAGGAATGTGTTTATGCTGTGAAGATACAAACTCTTTGTCATCTGCAACAACAAATTGTTGATGCTAGTGCTAAGATTCAGCCAGACATGTTTGTGTAGGTTCATTAGTAATGGGAAAAGAGAATAGCCTTAACACTGCAAAATGGGGGTCAGCACTTCAAATATATCCTATAAACTTTATGTTAAAAATCAATAATTAATAAAGATATGTTTAAACGAAGAACACCATTGTTTTTCTTATGAAATGCTGCTCTCTGTTTGATGCCACATGACTACATTACCAATTAAGGAATTTCAGTTGAATCCAAGTTGCCCAACTTCAAGATGGCCAACATATTGGTGACATACCCTAAAAAGTTTCCTCCCACTCATATTATATGTGTAGGTTTTATCTCCCATACCCAAAATTCTGTTATCAGAAAAATTCCAAAAACCAGAATATTTCAGATCTGCCATGATGTCATGTTATCAATGTGTCACTGTCCAAAGACTGCCAGCATGGGAGTGGCTTTGCATCCATTCTCTCACTGACTACTTCTCCTCCACAGGGTCATAGCCACCTGTGGATGCCACTAGACACTCTACATCCCTGCTGGACCCATCCACACCCTGCCACCAGATATCCCCGCATCTTTGCCCAAACACTGCTGGACCCATTCATCTCTGCTATGAATGCCAGCATTTTCCCACATCTCAAGCTGTACCCCAGGCGAACAATGCCATACCCCCTGTATCCCCGCCATGAATGCGGACATACCCCCACATTGCAAGCCATACCACCCATGGATGACGCTGACCCTCCTGCACCCTGCTGGACCTACACACCTCTGCCTATATGCTGATGGACCCACGGGTATTCTAAATTCCAAAATATTCCAATAACTGATATGCTTCTAGTCCTGCATATGGGAGACACAACAGCTATATATATATATATATATATATATATATATATATAATATATATATATATATATATATACACATGCAAGTGGGAATTGTCCGGCACTCTTGAATTAGATCCAGCAAACATGGCTCCGGTGCCCTTCCCAATGGTGTGCAAATCATGAAGATAGTTGAAGGCACTCAGGAGACTATATAAATAATCAATCTACTACAAGCATGTAGTCAACATTTCAGAGGAGCAACCTCCTTTATCAAGACTGAAAAACAGAATACAAATCAAACATACAATAAAACCTTATCAAATCACCAGCGTGACATGTGCATACAGCTCCAGGACCCAGCAGAGACCTTGTGACATCACAGATGCAAACCACAGATGGCTAGGGACTTCCTGGGGGAGTGGTCAATAGTGAACACCCATCACCATGACAACCAAGGTAAACAATCGCATGCGGCAACACGTGCTGTCCAGTGACAGACAGAGAGAAATGAGGTGGAATCATGTCCAGCCTACACTGGCATGCCGTGTGCTGTTAATACAAATCCACTTGTACCAGAACCTCAGTGCATCGTGAAGTCTGCACATGAACAATGAGCCTTGCCATAATTACATAAAGCATGTAAATGAAAGTGTCTCATTAAGACCCCTGGGCTGTACAGTTTGTAACTTGTGTATCCATCTGGCCTCTTTTTGTAATAAAACATGAACACGGTTGCCTCCTCTCGGATCTGGTGGTACCCAGTCGAACTTTTTATAATGGATAGTGGACAGATTATGAAGAAACTCTTTGAAGTGTCTAGGTACTGGTTGGTCAGCATTTTTGCCCTCATGCATTTCTCTGATGCTTGATCTATGGAGCGCCATGCACTCTTTCATTTGCCGAGACATTTTCCCTATGTAAAGAAGTCCACATTGGCATCTGATGAAATATAAAATGAAATGGCTGGAGCATGTCAAAGCATGTTTGATCCGATAGATTTTACCAGACCTTGTATGTGAAAACGTATCTCCCATTTCTAAGAGACTGCAGATCATGCAGCCCGTGGATCTGTAATTACCCGGCTTGCGAGTTAGGAAGTGTACAGGTTTATTGGTACCAAAAGTGCTAATGTCATTTTTGACAATCCAGTCTTTGATATTTCATCCTCAATGATACGATGGAAGGATAGAGCTGTCTTGTAGTGCAGGTATTTGCGGGTTATCTGCAATAATCGTCCAGATGTTTCTGGCCTGCTTAACCAATTTTGCACTTGCTGTGGTGTAGTTCTGGGTCCAAATGATGCTTTTATCTTGTTGCTCTTTGAGCTTGCTTTGTAGAGTGGTATTTCCATGTATAGATAAGGCCCTTTCTTTAGTGCTGTCTAGTACTTTATAATTGTAGCCATGTTGTGCAAATTTCATCATCATAAGGTAAATTTGTTTCAGCTTGTCTTCAGGTTCATTGCATATACGGACAATGTGTAAAAATTTAGAGAATGGTAGACCCCACTTACAGGCGGGTGGATGGTGGCTCGTAGCTAACAGAATGGTGTAGCGGTCTGTACTTTCATAGTATACCAAGGTTTGTAGCATGCCTGAGTCATCTTGTTTCACCAGTATGTCTTCATCTCGCGCCAAATGAAGCAAAAAAGGAAAGGTTTAAGAGGACACATCTGCATATCATATACAATATATATATTGTAACATGCTGTGTTGAAATGAGGACTCAGACAGGAAGATACTCAGTAAAGCAATGTCTTTAATGGCAGTAGACACTTCACTTTAGCATACGTTAGCATAACATAAATAAACAAACACCATAAATGTCCAAGCGCTCCTTGTGCTTAGCAATCAGCAGGGAACTCTATCTCTGCTGCTCAGTGATGAGTTGTCAACCATGAGAACCTGGAGTTCCACACCTCCACTGCTAATGCAGAATGCACAGGTTTCACCCCAGCCTCCCCTGGAGGGAGCTGATCCCACCAGAATGTGGGTAATTCAGGTGAAAGATAAACCCTCTTACCACACGTCTCCCCCTTTTGCTTTACCAAGCTTGGGGAAGCGCACATATTTTGCAATGGCCAACACCAGTCACAATTGGCCATACTCTCCCAGCATAGCTCTTGGTCCCCGGCACTACAACACTTAGACCTACTAAACTGGCCGCTAGCCAGCGTCAGTGCCCAGAGCAGTGGGTTTGAGAGAGTTTTTAACTCTTCCTTTGCTGCTCAGTGAAGAGTTGCAGCTGGGCCTGTGCAACCATGAAAACCTGGAGTACCACACCACAACTGATTATGCAGAATGCACAGGCTTCCCTCCAGCCTCCCTGATCCCACCAGACAACCATCTCTACAATCTGCATGACAGTGCAGTCTTCTGGCTGAAGCCAATGCCACACCTGTCTTGTGAGTTCTGCAACCTGCTTCCGAATAGGGACCCCTGATAGTTGTGCCTATTCATGGTAGCACTGCACTTTCCCAGAAAGAATGAGACCTGACCTGGCCAGAATGTTCTGCAAAATGTTCCTGTAATCTGAGTTTACATCCAAAATTATATACTGTAAATCTAAATTCAAATCAAATTTAGAATGAAAATGTGTGGGAATAAATGAAAGTCCTTTATTAAGATCTCCAAAGTCATCCCTGGTAAGGGTCCTGGTAGACAAATTAAAGATTAATGGTGTCTCCTCAACAGGGGGCAGCCTACCCCTTTTGTTTTGACCCCTCCTCCTTGTCCAGGGTCTATGTGGCCTGGGTCTACATTTTTTTAATGTTCTCCTATAGGGAATTATTGTGTCGAGGTGACTTCTTCTGATTCAGAGATAATGAAGTCACTATACTGTAGCTCTGTGACATATGTATATCTTGTTGAGAGTTTTGTCCCCAATAGGGTCTAAAATGCCTATATCACTGGAAATCACCTGGGACATGGCTGATGGTCCCCTCTGGCAATCCATCTATAAACCGTATTGTCCTCATAGTCCTTTATCACCTTATGCAGCTTTTATTTTTTAAACCTAATCAACTCCTTCCTGTACGTGCTTCTCACATTGTGTATTTAACTTAAGGATCCTGTTATTGCACTGATCTGCCTGTAACACAGGTAAGTGTATCTACTAATAGCTTAGAATTTTTTATTTTGCATGTTTCAGTTCTTTAAACACCTTTTCTATGACAGTAACATAAGGTCTAAGGCACATTTATTTAACATGATCACCATTTATGGCAGAATTTCTGGCTCTGTCTGCCGATCATTGGAATGTTCCATACCTGGAACCCTCGAGGTATATTCTTATCTCACAGGGGGTCTTTATTCTTAATTTTTCATTTTTTTTAACTTAGACTTTTTTAGGGGTCTTAGGTTTAGTGGGGTGTCTAATATTTTTTGGTAATTTGTTTTTAGCACTGGGTTACAAGCCCCCCATGTATGCCGTAGTGCTTGGTGTTGCCTGGCAATAGGATGCTCAGACTACAGGTGGATGATGGGTACGTGGTGACGTCATCAGCCAGCATCCCTCGGTGTGTGCAGTGTGGTTTCGGCATATACACGGAGAAGCATCTGCTCATATTTAAGGAGCGGAAAGTTGCTTCTTTAGTTGCTGTTGGAGTATTTTTTTTATGTATATATTGTCTTGAAAAAGGTTCTTGTAAGCACCGAAACATTGACATGACTTTGGTACAGTCTATTATTTAAGTACAGTGGTTTCATGTTCTATATACAGTATATTATATATATATATATATATATATATATATATATATATATACACTTATATAAATAAAGAGGTGACACTCAGAGACTGCAAATTTGTGTACCCGGTGTCGGGGGTTCAATGTGTGATTGACATTTTGGGGGCCGCAATTGCCGAAATGTTGATCACACATTAAACACCTGAGACCAGGTACACTGAATTGCAGTCTGAGTGCCGCTTCTTGTTTTTGGATACTATGTTGGGGGCTCAGACCCCCGAGGAGGGCACAGGAGACAGTCACATGCCTGACGTGGGTAGGTGATGGGATTGTCGGGGCAGATTGGTGATATATATATATATATGTAAGCTCTCATGAGCAGGGACCTCTTCCCTCATGTGCTTCTCTTTACATTTTCTTCAACTCTTTACTCCCCATAAGGGCACCTAACATGTGACTGCCAACTCCCTGCTGCTTATTGTGAGTGTTTAATCACTATTGCAGCAGTGTATATAAATCATGTCCTTGTCCTGCACTGTAATGTACTGTAAGTTATTTGTTTCTTGTTCACTTATTAGTTCTATGTACTATGTAAGGCGCTGCGGAACATTTGTGGCACCATATAAATAAAGGATAATAATAATAATAATAATAATAATAATAATAATAATAATAATAATATATATATACACAGAATATACGCAGCAAGAGTTGAATCTGGCACTCTAAAAATAAGACCAAAAATACTTGCTCACGGTGCCCTCCTCGGGTTATTCCAATCCCCATGCATGTCATATGGTTATAGGAGGTACTCAGAGACTTCTTAAGGTGAAAAGATCGTGTTTATTCCTCATCAATGTTTCGAGGAACATATTACAGTCTTTAGGACAAACATTTGTGCAAAAGTGAAAACTTAAATACCTGAGGTCCAGAACCCCACCAGCATCCCGTGCCGCCACTGTTCATGCTTCTGGCCAGTATCCACCTGATCCCCGCAATGTGTGTCATACCAAAAGTGATGTCACCCAGAGCATGTCCATTGGAGGCACCTGTGCTGGGACCCTCACTATCTATGGCAACATATAAACAACATAGTGAAGTGTACATAAATACAATAAAATATAATAAAATACAAATACATAAAGTGATCTGGTGAAAGAGAAGTGTCTGTCTAGATGTAAGGTGCGAAATTTAGATATTTTAAATAGATACATGATGTATATCCCTGATGAAGTTTGTCTACAAACAAAACGCGTTGGAGGTTCCTGGTTGCATTCATTCAAGTCTACACCTTAGAGGCAGCATTACACAGATCATCTGAATTTCGTACCATTCAGTGGGATTGCGTTGGACTCCTGGCTTTGGGTGAACTATGCTTGATTGATATGCCACAAACCAAGTGTTTATCTTGTACGTGTCCATAACCATGTGTTGTGAATTATAAAGTTTTGATATACTACCCTATGATCTTCTTCTGGTTTTTGTTGTTAATGCTGTGCAAGGTTCTGGATATCCTATGAAAACTGTGTCCTGACTCATCATTTCATTGATTGGAATTGTGATAAGCGTAAATATAAAAATTAAATGTACGCACATTATTTATTGTCAAAAATTCTCAGTATCTAACATACTACACTATTAGTGCCCTCTTGTTTTTATGTTTTATCTCTAGACCCATTATGGCAAGGATCATAGAGGAGGAGCTGCTTTCATTTTTCTGTGGTTATTTTTAAAGTGTTGTTAATATCTGTATAAATAGCACATTGAGGGTTTGTGATTATATATATATATATATATATATATTTAATGTTCTTTACACATTGATGAACACACAGTTTTAAGTGCTCATAATACAGTATACCCCACTTTTCTTTATATTTGTGACATTAAGTCATTTTAGTATATACATTGCATTTAGACACACACTTCTCTTTCACCAGATGAAGAATACATCTGTAGGATGATAGCTTCTAATGGATTTCCTGCTTTTCATGGTCAGACTGTATGAGCTGGATTGATTTTAGGAGTAAGCTGTGGCAAGCTTTTAGACCTAAGCTTTTAGATCATGCTCAACATTTTGGTATTCCCGAGGACTTGGTTATTCATTTGGGTGGCAATGACCTTGGGAAAAGGACAGCATTGGATTTTTGGGGCTCCATTGTTGATGACATTGCCTGTATTTTATTGACCTGGCTTATAAAATTATTTAGTAATTTATTTTAGCTACTGTATACTGGTTTGGCATGTAGTATGGAATTGGCAGGCTTTTGATGTGCCCAATTATAAGGAAAATGCAGCTGTGGCAAATATGTGTTGGCCAATAGTGCTGTCATGCATTTAAAAATTAAATGTTATTTTTATTTGCATAGGCCTGATGGGGTTCACTTTCCTGAAGAGGAGCTATTGCTGTTTATTGGTAATCTATTTTGGGTTATTGCTTTGGTGCGTTTGTATTGGTATGGTGGTGGTGCTGCTGTTCTGTAAGCAGAACCTTGCTTTGGTGGGAAAAAATGTCAGGTAACCAGTTCAGGTGAAAAAGTGCAATTGTGTAATTATTGTAGTGTTTGCGTGCTTTTACCTTCAATGGCTGGATAGTTGACTGGACCACCCTGACAGGGATAGCATTATTAAGACCTCCCAGATGTGTAGTCAAGTTAGAAAGGGGCAGTCAAGTTAGAAGGGTTGAGTAAAAACCTACTTGTTAAAATTTTGAATCTATGTTTTTGTGCACCTTCAATGGTATCTACATATTATGTATGTTTTAGTTGTTTAGTTGTTTTAGTTGTTTTGTACAATTGGGATGATACTGGCCATCTTTTCATTACTACATACTACCATTTCAATGCTTTAAATATATTTTAATATAATTTAAATACATTTTTTTTTCTGCCAAATTTGTCTCTATATCTTTCTTTCATATGAATAATTATTGCCATTATATTTAAATGATGTACACACAAGATACTCCTCAGCAGAATGAAGGTTTAATATCTGCTTTATTAATTACTATCAAAAGTTCACGCATTGCCTGTTAGTGTCTCTGATTTCTGAACCTCTCTTTTCTCTTAAATAAGGACTTCTCTACATTCTTAAAATAAAATTATTCTGAAATGTTATCTCAAAATATTTTATGGTCCAAATGTAATAGACACTGACTTGCTGGTCCCAAAGTAACTCTGGCGACATACTGTAGATACTAAATTTAAAATGGCAATTAGTTTGAATGGAAAACCAGATTGTTGTAGTATCGATTAGCATTAATTTTGCATGAGGCTACCTTGAGTACCCTCATGCAATAAATTAATGCTCAGTTGGTATTAGAAAAAGTTAGTGAAATGTCCAGGACATATGGATAACATTAGTGGAGTGACCATATGTGTACCATGGAAGACTCTATTTTCATCAGGAAATGCTGCAACATAGGACGAACATAATCGCTCATTAAACTTAAGAAATGATTAGCACTGACCATGCTAGAAAAGCGCTCCCAACAACATTACAGAAATGTCAGATATTGCTTTTGTGTGTTAACAAATAGTACTTAGTGCATTCTTGAAGAAAGAGAGGAATTTAAAAGTCACTGGGAAATATATAATTTTGATTTTGAAAATGCACTGTATCATATAGTGCAAATATAAATATTGAGACTTTGACAATACTGAAGTTCAGATAATAGCCAGGAATCCAAATCCAGAGATGTACTGTAGTAGTCAGAAGTCAAGGGTCAAGAGTCAGGAATGTACAGTAGTCATTGAATGGTAGGAGCAAGTGTCAGTGAGGTTGACTTGTTTCAAAGTTAGAGGTCAATATTCACAGGGATATAGAGGGCAAGCAATATTCAGAAATCTGCTTTAGCGAAGCCAGATCAGCAACTTTTTATAAGTAAAGGAATGGTTCATAGGTAGTATCAGGAGTGAAATACCCATGCATATGCAGCAGTCAAGTGAGATCATGTTCGGAAAGAGTTGTGAGTTCAAACAGTAATCTACAGTATGTTCTCTTTCAGGGTATATATTAAACTCCTGGATAAGGAGCTGGGTATACTTCTGGGGAACCATAAGTCATGGACCATATCAACATGGGACCTGACAGCACTCACCAAAACACAATTACTATATATAGTTTTAATGCTACATAAGTAAGACAAAAGAACACGATATATACTGTACATTTTAAATCCAATACATTGGGTACACTACAATAAAAAGGAGTAATATTTTTTGCTGTTATTAACATGTGAAAGTTGTACAATTTTAGTGTCACCTTGCTTTTGGCAGGCATACACTGTTACCAAGACACATAGGGGTAAATTTACTAAAGTGAGAGTTTTTAGAAATTAGTTTTAGAAGAGATGTTGCCTATAGCAACCAGTCCAATTCTAGCTAATATTTTCTAGAAGGTGCTAGTTAAATGTTAAGTAGAATCTGATTGGTTGCTATGGGCAACATTTCTTCTAAAACTCACTTCTAAAAACTCTCACTTTAGTAAATTTACCCCATAGAGTATCAGGATTGAAGTAATTACTTCACAAACCACTCAATATTTCCAATATCCATGACAGTTCAGCAGAAACGGTCATCCCAAGTCAGACCTGTCCATCACTCTCTCCTGATCAATGTCTTTTAAGTCCATTCCAGGTCTGCTGCATATGTTTGCATGAGGATGTAACAGTAGTTCATACTATACTTTTCAGTTTTTTTAAAAGTAGACAAGTATGTGCATGGCACAGAAGAGGGGATTTATTGCTTAATTTGAGAAGTGTGTCATAAAATTGACTTATGTTCAAATGTGTATATATATATATATATACACGTGTGTGTGCTTATAAATACAGCTCTGAAGATACTGCACATACTAAAAAAGGGTCTCTGATGATACTGTAAATACAAGAAAATGGGATTAAGCTGCACATGTGATAGAAGGTTGTGCTTTGAAGAAAGTATTTATGTTTATCAAGACATGTGCAGTTGCCACACTAAAATACATGTTCAATGACCACAGAAAGAGCCTGCACAAATGGGCAATAAGTCTGCTATTTATCCCATGCAAGATGTTTTACCACAGTTGTGACTGTGCATTAAAATATTCTTCACTCAACTGAGGAATGGTGAACTAACTATATAAAGATGACATCCAAATAGAACTGCAAATATACAGTTGTCTGAACATAACATTTATATAGTACTTTAGAGATGAGTAAAAAGGTCAAGATGTAATAATAGCAAACTGAAAGGTAATCTATAATTAGACTTTATCTTAAAATGCATTTGTCATCTTAACATAGCTGAATGAAACATTAGGGTATGACATATCACTACATTCAATAGCAACTTTGACATCGTAGATGACTTACATGTACAGTACCTATGGAGGCTTAATCAATAGCGCTTAATCTTGGAAGCAGACCTCTATTGAAATTATCCATCATTTTAAGGATCACCTAAATGTATGTACTTGGGACTGCAGTAGATATCAGAGATATTTGCTGTGGTCCCCTGTTTTTTATCACAAAAGCAGCCCCCAAAGGTTTATTTGGGGACTGTTTAAATGCTGAATTTACAAAACTTTATAATGTTTTGCATTGTCCACAGACGCTAATGCCATCTATAGATGACAATAGTTAATGTAGCCTGTGGGCTATGGATTCCCATAGTTACTGGAAAAGGAATCTAAAGGATCCTCATAAGATAGGTAAGTCCAATGGAGTATAGCCATAATTGACAAGTGAGGATGTCTGGAACTGAAAATGGGAAAAGGAGTAGTGCTCAGTGCACTATTTGTGTGAGTGCGACTTTGTAGGTGTGAATTCTATCTTAATTAATAAGTTTAACAGAGAATCAAGGCAGAGCCCTCCATAGTCAACTGCTAAGCTACACCCCACATAAAGATTCAAGAAGCAAAAAGTCATTTTGTATAGTCCAAAAATGTGAACATAAACATTATCTATAGTGATATTACCAGATTATTATATGTTTCTTAAATTAGTAAAAGACAGTCATTTTTGTCTATGACAAATGTTTAATCCAAGCAGCATTAATTAAGGATTAGCTAACTCACATACTGCAGCATCACTTTAGTTGAACTATTGCATCCCACTTTACAAATTCCTTGCTGGCCTCTGCTCATGTGTATAGTAAGCAGCTCGTTTACCCAGATTTAAGTGGTAGTGGTAACCTAAAAAATTCAACCAATACTAGTCCATATTGGAGCACTCCATTCCGAGTCATTAAAGTTCTTTGTGATACTCGAGGCTAACCAAGAAATCATTTTAGGACTACCCTGGTTATGCCAGCATAATCCCAGGATAGACTGGTGTTCAATGCAAATTCTTTCATCGGGTCTGACTGTCAGAAATCCTGTCTTCCCAAGATACGACCTGTAAGGAAAACAGTTTCATAAATTTTTCCAGCAATTCCTAAGGAGTACCAGATGTTCACTGATGTTTTTTCCAAACAACAGGTGAATGTCTTACCTCCTCACAGAGAATGGGATTGTCCAATTGATCTGTTGCATGGCAAAATGCCATCTCGTGGTCGCACCTATCCTCTATCCTTGTCTGAGACCAAAGCTATGTCTGAATAATCCAGGAGAACCTAGCAAAATGATTTATTCATCCCTCCACCTCTCCTACTGGAGCTGAGTTCTTTTTCATCGGCAAGAAGAATGGTGGCTTAAGACCTTGTATAGACTACTGGGGCCTTAATGATATAACAGTCAAGAATCGATATCTGCTTCCATTGATCACAGAGTTGTTTGACAGAGTTAAGGGGTCCATCATATTCTCAAAATTAGATCTGAGAGTGGCCTATAATCTCACCCGTATCCACACAGGTGATGAATGGAAGACCACCTTTAATACCAGAGATAGACATTTTGATTACCTTGTGATGCCCTTTGGGTTGTGCAATGCCCCTGCTGTCTTTCAAGACTTTGTTAATGAACTTTTCTGGGACTTGTTATATGTCTTAGTTGTTGTCTACCTGGACGACATACTGATTTTTTCGTCTTCTTTAGTGGAACATCATAAACATGAGAAGGAAGTATCTCATCTGAGGAAGAATCACCACTATTGCAAATTGGAGAAATGAGTCTTTAGTGTACCCAGTGTGCCATTCCTTGGTTACATCATCTCTGGCTCCAGTCTAGAAATGGATCCCAAGAAGGTGCAGGTGATTTTGGATCGGTCCCGACCTCAAACCTTGAAAGCCATCCAGAGACTGCTTGGGTTTCCAACTACTATAGATGCTTTTCAAGGGATTTTCATCATTGATTGCTCCCATTACAGCCCTGACCCATAAAGGTGCTAATCCTGACCTATGGTCACCTGAGGCAGAAAAAGCCTTCCAGCTTTTAAAACAAGCCTTTATTTCTGCTCCAGTTCTACGACAACCAGATCTGGATAGGCCTTTCTTATTGGAAGTGGATGCATCATCAGAAGCTGTGGGAGCAGTCCTATCCCAGCGTTATGAAGACAATCGAGTTCATCCCTGTGGGTTTTTCTCCAAAAAATGTTCTCCTGCCGAAAGAAATGATGCTATAGGTGAACAAGAACTCCTGGGAGTGAAGTTGGCATTAAAAGAGTGGAGATACCTGCTGGAGGGGGCTAAATTTCCCTTCACTGTCTTCACTGACCATAGGAACCTCCTCTTCCTCAAGAATATCCAGTGTGTGAGCCCTCATCTGGCCCGATGGGCAATATTCTTCGCTCGTTTCCAGTTCACTCTGACCTTCCAGTCTGGAGCCCTTAATCAGAAAGCGGATGCTCTGTCTAGATCCCTCCTCTGTGATGACAATTCGGAGATCCAACATAATGCCCCTGTCTTGGAGTCTAGAGTGTTCGCCACCATACAGTTACAGCCTCCTACTGGGAAGACTTTTGTGGCCCTGGAGTTAAGGAAGCAGCCCCTCACCAGGGTTCATTCCTCTCGCTTTGCAGGCCACTCAAGTACACGGAAGACTCTGGAACTTTTAAAGAGAGGCTATTGGTGGCCATTCCTGAAGGCTGATGTATTAGAGTGTAATTCTTCATGTACCTCTTGTGCACAGCATAAGTCTTCATGTCAAGCTCCAGCCGGTGAGTTGTTGCCATTACCTATTCCATCACGTCCATGGACGCATCTCTCCATGGACTTCATAACAGATCTACCAAGCTCTCAGGGTTACACTATTATCTGGGTCGTAGTAGACCGATTTTCGAAAATGGTCCATTATGTACCTCTAAAAGAAACTGCCTACTGCTCCTGACTTGGCTCATCTGTTCATCCAACACATATTCCATCTCCATGGTCTTCCTACTGAAATAGTTTCTGATCATGGTGCTCAATTTGTAGCAAGATTTTGGAAAGCCCTATGTTCTGTTCTCTTAAAGTAAAACTAAAGATCCACAAAGCAATGGATCCACAGGGAGGGTTAATCAAGACTTGGGGCCTTCCTGAGGATTTTTATGTCATCTTCTCAAGACAATTGGTCTGTATTGTTACCGTGGGCTGAATTTGTACATAATGCCTCCTATCATTCTTCTACAAACCAAACTCTGTTCCAAGTTGTTTATGACCTTCACCCAAGGGTTCCTGAATTTCAAAGCCTGCCTGTTTTTGATGTACCAGCCATGGAGGATACTGTACGGAGATTTGCATCTATTTGGACTCAAGTATGTACTTACTTGGAGAAGGCGTCCTCTCGCTACACATTTCAGGCATATAAAAAGCATAGGAAGGTGACACGCATGCAAGTTGGAGACCAAGTCCGGTTGTCCACCTGGAACCTGTGGCTCAGAGTACCATCGATGAAGTTTGCTCCATGTTTCATTGGACCCTTCTCCATCATAGAAATAATCAACCCTGTGGTTTATCACCTTCAGTTACCACTCTTATCTGAAAGTCCCCAATTCTTTTCACATTTCCCTACTTAAACCCCTGGTGCTGAACAAATTCCATAGAGTTCTCCCTGTTCCTCCTTGTATACAGATTGAAAGAGGCATGGAGTTTGAGGTCTCCCAGGTCCTGGATTCTCGTTTATGCAGAGGACGATTGCAATACCTGTTGGACTGGAGGGGTTACAGCCCAGAGGAGCACTGTTGGACTGATGCCTGAGACATCCATGCTCATGCACTCATCAAGAAGTTCCATGCTGCCCATCCGGAGAAGCCTGGGGAGTGTCCTGGGGCAAAGGGGGGTATTGTCACGACCAGTTTTTCTTGGCATGGTGGTCAATGGGTAATATCTGTGAAGTCACTGTGGTGGGGAGTGTATGGTGGTGGCGCTGGTGTTTGGTGAGGGGCATTGGCTGTGCATGGTTCTCTGCAGGCACATTGTCACTCTGGGCTGGTGAGGCCTGGTGGTGTTTCTGTTCTGCCCGGCATGGGCGCCGCCATCTTGCCTCTGGCCAGGTGTTTCAGTTGTCCAATCCTGGTGGGTCACGTGCTCTCTCCGGCCAGTCACAGTGCAGCACTTGGTATTTAGGAAGGTCCAGAGCCTCCCTTCATTGCCAGTGTAATGTGTTTCTCAGTGACAGCTGAGAGAGAGTTCCTGAGCTCATTACCTGCCTCCTTGGAAATGCTACCTAGCCTGTTTACCTTACCTGCTCCAAACACTGGACTTCCCTGCACCCTCCATTTGCCTTCCTCCTGCCTGAGTACCTGAGTCTGCTGTCACCCTGCACCTTGCCTCCACTTACACTCAGCCTGATCACATCTCCTCTGCCTGCATATCATTTCAGCTCACCATACCTACATACTGGACTGTTTCCTTCCTGTCACTATCTGGACATTCTCCCATTTGCTTCACTACATTTCCCAAGTGCACTTTAGTGCTTTGCCTGGACTTTTACTTTTGCCATATTCATGTCTACTAAGCTACTCATTAAAAGTTCCACATTTTCATTTAAATGTACTTTTGTGTCTGCTCCTATCACCACCCCGGGTCCACAACAAAACCAGAACCTCACAAATAGCTTACAATTAGTACTGTTCCATTGCTCATGTTTTGTATAATGTTCTCTATACCTGTGATATTAAATTTGGTCTACAAGGTAAGATGTATCTTTTTAGGATGCTATAAAGATTTGTGATATGATTGAAACCCCCAAAAACTGGTCAGAAAAATTTATAGTAATTTTAAGATTATAGAAAATTCAGAAAGCCCAGTTTTTAAACATTGAAATATAAAATAGTGCATATGGGACATAAAAATCCAAAAGCAGTATACAAAATTAATAGTTATGTAATATTAGAACAATAAATAAATGAGTTCTACAGTTATAATTTAAAATTATATAAAGGTAGGCAACCATTGTATCAAACAGTGGGAATGTGAGTAGAATACTTGGCTGTATAGTGAGAGTTATTAGTAGCAAGTATAGGAATCTAGTAATTATGAGTTATAAGTCACTGGCAAGACTTCCCTTTGAGTACTTTGTAAAGGTCGTGAGGTCTCATTAGCAAAATGATGCTTAGAAAATATGGACGTGTACAGCTCTAGGAAGAACAGGGATACAATTGACATGATAGAAATGGTGAATATATATCAAAATTATTAGTTAGATTTAGGGAAGGCAGTAATTAAAAAACAAATTAGCGGGAGCAATTGAAATTGTTCAGAGGAAGACTGAAGGACTATTTGTTTTGCATAATTCAAAAAGCCATGCAGCCACCATATTGCTATTGTTAAGGCTTTGCTAAAAATATACCACCCCTCAAAAAAAGGACAGGCTAGAAGCAAGTTTGCCACATCTGTACCTTTAATATGCAACACATGAATTACACAGGTTCTGTGGGTGTCTGACTTCTAGGTATATACTAAATAAAGCCTACAGTTAGTATATCCCTAGAAGTCAGTCATCCACAGAACCTGTGTAATTCAAGTGTTGCTTAATAAAAGGATGTATCTGGCAACCGTGGCTAGAAGGTGAGACTATATGGACCTGTTACTTATGTTCTTCATCAAATTCTAGGCTTCTCTATTCAAATATTCTTCTATTGTCCAGCATATTACATAGCATTATCCGATCAGAATATCCCTAAATGCCATTTAATGCAATTGCAGGTTGAGCTGGGCTTCAAAGCCTTTTGACTAAGATCAAATTAGATATATGTATTCTGAAGAAACTTACATTTACTCCATGAAGGTGAGGCAAAAAAAGTTTTATTTCCTGATGTGCTTGAAAGAGATGACATTTTTCCAAACTTTCCAATCTCTTTGATTGGAGTTTTAAGTCATAAAGGCAGGAAGGCCAATAATGTAGTGGGTTGTGCATTATTTAGTAAAATATAATTTTATAGTACATTATTTTTATGCTGCTCTGGCATTTTCTCGGACAGGAACAATTTTTGACAATTCTGATGAATAAGTCTAAGGCAGGGGTTCCCAACCTCAGTCCTCAAGGCACACTAACGGTCCAGGTTTTAGTGATATCCATGCTTGAGCACAGGTGTCTTAATTATTACTGCACTTATTTTGATTTAACCATCTGTGCTCAAGCATGGATATCACTAAAACCTGGACTGTTAGTGTGCCTTGAGGACCGAGGTTGGGAAGCACTGGTCTAAGGCAATATATTGTAAGTTTTTAATGTTTTGTCATGTTAGACAAAGTTAAGTGCAGTAGGTATTCACTTAGGAGAGAGCTACAGTAGCTGGTGGGCCCCTCATATAGGTTTAGGAGAGGTTGTGTTACATTTTGGTGCTGTCTCCCTGAAGATTTTAGAACCTCTTTTGTGGAAAAGGACCAGGTCCCTTGGCAGATAAAGTGACCTCCACTAGCCTTGAGGAGAATGGGAACTTGATGTTTCTATCACACTGAGGGACTTTATGATTATATGGATATGGGATTAAAAGGGCAATAATTTTTAGTAGAGCTTTAAGCCTGATGTCCCATGGGCATATTGTGCATGTTTTATATTGCGTTTGTAGATCACAAAAATCACTGCTTCTCTATCTGTAAATTCAATTACTTTGCAGTGACAAAATGTACCAATGTGAACATTTTATATAATTTCAAATATTAATCTTTCAAAGAGATAAATAATAATATTAATAATTGCATAAAAAATACAGGTTACACAACAAGAAGATTAGTACTGTCCCTTTGCATGGACATAAAGGAATAAAAAGACAAAAAAAAGTTATAGAGACCTATAAGAATGCAATTTCTTAAAAATTAACAATGCAAGTGCTAAAACATTTTATATATGTAGCATTTTATAGACTTTTTATTATAACTGCCTACTTATGTAGGACTTAACACATAGGCTTTCTTTATTATTATTTAACCCTCACTTCAAATCTCACACTATTGTGATGCCATGGTGCGGTTCTGCTGGGTTGGCCTGGGGGGTCCCGTGCCCTATATTTGTTCCATAGGAGTGTTAGGGACCTGCCTGATAGAGGTCACCTGGATGCGGTGGGCAGGCCCATAATTATGGCCATTATTATGCAAAGAACCTCTTTGATGCTATTTATCTGTTATATTATTAGGTTCAGCATGGTTAGAGTGTGCACTTGCATTTGTCTCTTTATGCTTGCAACACTACAAGTCTCAGCAGGTAGCACCTCACATTGTGCTTAGGGTGTGTAATCTAGGGCCCCTCGCCCTATGTATTAAGTGCTAAAACATGTTGATTATTCATTTATATTGTACCAGTGAACAATGGTACAGTAACGATAATCATGTTTATACTATAAAGCAGATACGGAATGCACTAGGTCAATTTTTAGCTAATAACTTTTGAATGTACATCTGTTTTCCAAATATTGCCTTTTACTCTGTTCTAAAAACATCTGAATTGCCTATTAAAATAAAGTAATAAATTCTGCAATAAAGTAGTTTTCCCATATTAGGATATACAATATATAACCAATTGTAATGTACTGAACAATACTATTAAAGGGCTTTGATCATTACTGTTCTTTCAACAGTTTATAGAAATCTTTCGGGAAGCTCACACATGATTTTTAAAATTTGAATCTCTTTAAGTCTTCATCCTGGTGATGACATTAATTTCCTCTATTGCGTGTGAAAGGGAGCCTAGTTTTGTCCTTAGACAAAACTTGTCATGTCTTTTATATATGCAGATGGGGCTTATTAATTCAAAAGACCTCTTTTCATTTTCATGTAGAAAATCTAAACTGTTGCAAATTTTAAAGACATGCAAATTGCAAAAATTTCAATTTGTAATATTAGCATTTACAAAGTTAATAATCACAAAGCAAAACTGCATATAGTGTTCCAAGGAAAAACAAAGGAAACAATAAATGTTTTTGCCAGTATGTGTAGGCAGTTGTAAGATCTGGGCATGTATAATATAAAATGTAAATGTACATACACCAATTTATAGAGTAAGTGATTCAGAGATGAATCTTTTATTATGTTCATTTCTGCTGTTTAATTTTTTCCAAGGAAGAAAGGCATTCAAATTTTATAGGTCTTGTATAGTATTAAAGCTATGGCTACATGATCTATTTTCAAAAAAGCAATTTTTTAAACAATTCAAAACACTAAACACATTTTATATATGTGTATGTGTATATATATATATATATATATATATATATATATACATACATACACATTATATGTGATAGATAGATATATACAGCATGCATGATGTGTTGTGTATTGAACTGTTTAACAAATAGTCTGAATGCTTTTCTTTAATTTGCCCTTGAACACAAATGAAACAGCAGAAATCAACTATATATATATATATATATATATATATATATATACACATACATACACACAGTATATATATATATATATATATATATATATATTATATATATATATACACACATATACACATACACACATATATATATATATATATATTCCATAGGCAAAAAAACCTTAGGGTTTCACGTGTCCCATTAAGGCTTCTTAGACATGATCTGAATTTTTTTAAAACCTACTGAGTTTCTTACACAAATTTAAAAAAGCAATGACATTCTTCTTATTAAGGTATGGCGCCTTAATGGATGTGTTCCTTGTGCAATATAGATATGGTATGCCAACACACCCTGTGGTTAACTACAGTTTCACCACTCTCACAGAGTGAGATTGCTGTCACTCACAAAAGATAGAGCTGCTAATTCACAGAATTGTGTGCTCATTGGAATACGCACATGCAGTCTATGCAACTGAAATCGGACCAGAAGATAGAGCTGCACAGATGGGATAAGAGTGTGGTGGATGGGGAAGAGACAGAAAGATGTTGAAAGGGGGAGGATATTAAGCAGAACAGATGGGGGAGCCAAAGTGATGCAGATGGGTGGAAAACAGTGGTGTGGGTGGGGGGACAAAGTGATGCAGATGGGTGGAATATAGTGGTGTGGATGCAGGGGGGACAGAGTGGCACAGTTTAGGAGAGCAGAGTGAAGTGGATGGGGTGTACAGAGTGGCACGTACATGGGAAGACAGAGCAGTGCAGATGGGTAAAGAGAGATTGGTAAAGATGAGGGAATACAGACTAACACAATGGGAGAACACACATCAGTAGGGATTGGGGAAGGCAGATTAGTGTGGATGGGCGGAAGACAGAGTGGTGCGGATGGGGGGAAAGAAGTGGTGCAGATGGAATTGTGGCACGGATGCAGGAAGACAGGGTGGTGCAGATGGGGAAAGACAGATTGGTGCGGATGACGGAATAAAGAACTAGCACAGTTAGGAGACCTGTCATTAAGGGAGGCTTGCTCTGATTGGGCCCTGTTTCTGTTAAATTCCAGCCAGCCATTCACTCCATGCCTGTGATAGAGTTACTTGTGATTCCTTTTGTGTCATTCTCCTGTTCTACAGTCGAGTTCCATAGTACAGTCTGTTGTATTATTTCTCTGCTGTTTGCTCTATCCAGGTGGCATGCTTTGCATTTCATCTGCCCTGTGCGGCTTGAGTCATCAAGGCAGCATGGTGTGCACCCCAGCCACAGCCTGGTGTGCACCCCATCTGCAAGTGTCATCTCAGCGGTTAGGAGTGCACTACCATCCCGGGCGCAGGTCGGCGTCAGGTGACTTGTGTCAACCTAGTGACACTGGTCGCAGCCATGCATCCCTACTACACAATCCAGTGCATTGATGCCAGGTCTCATACAATTTAGTGTACTGGGGGACATCTGTGGGACACCCCCTTGCTGTTTTCTTGTTTAGTATGACCCCTCCCTTTCATGAACCTGAAGAGTATTGCAAAATTGATTTCAGCAGGTTCTACTTTATGTTTTCTGCTTTGAGAGGCATAAATGGAACCAGCAGTTGGAGGGCATGTTGGCTCATATAGTGCTAATTGAAAATCCCAGGGGTTTCTCCCAGGTAAGCTGGCTCTCAATTTGGATGTATTTCTGTATGTGCCTTTACCATGAGACCTTACATTAGACAATTACATGGCCCAGAGTGGGTACTGTTATCATGCAATGTAGGGATCACCAGTTATCAGAGAAGCTGTGAAGTTGGCCTGGTGACTTAACATATATTTACAAATGCATGCAACAAAAATCTATGAATTTCTATTACCATATAGTTTTCAAGTATTGTTGCAGGTACAATTTAATGTGCTGGAGGACATCTTGGTAACACCACTGTTTTCAGTGGAATGAGATAAGATTATTTGGATACAAAGACATTAATCAAGCCACACAACAAATATCAGTTAAAAATACATTTATTGTAAAGTAAAAGAAAGAGAGTAAAGTATAATAAACACTTAACTTGCTTGTCAGATCATCTACTCAGAACATAGGCTGATTGTATACAGACAAATGACAGTTTATATAGGAGAAAAACTCATACATAAGCATTTTAACAAGTACAAAGGTCATGTTTGGAAATATACATAAATATTAATAGACAGTAGGGGTCACTGTTCCCTCAATTATGAATGTTGGAAATCCAAACAAAAACTGTGCTTATGGTGCGTTCTAGGTAAACTGAAGATAACACAATGTTTACTCAGTATTAAGTATGTCTGGTCTGGTCACATAACTAGACAGTGACCTTTGCTTCTTTCTGTCAAAAACACCTTATACAATGTCTGAAAACCTTTTAAAATCTGACCATTATCTATTGCCTGATATACATTCATAAAATCACACAACATGGCTTTCAGCAACCATTTTCTGCACTCCCATTACACACCTTTCTGTTTTTTGGTTAATGAATTTCACTGGGTCTAAGCATAATGCCTGTGGTTGTAAATGGTTACTGGATGCTCTCGTGGAATGGAGAGTTAGGCAGACTTGTTCAGTCCCACAGACAGGCAACAGTGCATCAAATTATTGATAACTTGAATAAGTGACCAATTCAGGTGGCCTCTCAATAAACAGTACACAGCACGTCATATGAACTACAGAAGAAGCCTGTCCATATGTCATTGCTTTCTGCGGCAAACAGGGTGAAAAACCTCAAGTTTGCTCAGGATAGTAAGGGATTGGATAGTAAGTTATTGGAAACAGGGCATTTGGTCAGATGAATCATGTTTGTAACTACATAATGCAGATAGTAGGGTGTGGATGTGAAAACAGCATGAAATCATAGATTCTTCTTGCAACATTACATCTCTTCATGCTAGTAGAGGCAATGTTATGGCAATGAAATTCAACGCATTTGGCCCTCAAAACATACTAACAGTTAGTTTAATCCATTCCTGGAAGAATTCAAGCTGTAGTAATGGTGAAAAGTGGTCCAACAAAGTACTAACCCAATGGTCATAATAATTTGGCCACTCAGCATATTTACCCATTGTGTGTGCAGATTTGCACACATCTTGTGATGCACGTGCCCATTGTGTGTACACATGGTTTTCTACTTATCATAATCATTGTGCCTACACTATACTAGGTACAAAAGCAACACAAACATATACCTACAAACAAGCATATGTATGATTATGTTTAAATTTGCACAGCCCTCAGTTTGGTCGACATCCCCTAATTGGACTTTGCTATGTAAGAATGCCCCATTACAATACACTTATGTCTTTTATGTTGTACTGTAAGTGTAGATACAATTGAAATGCATGCCACTCTACAGTACATCACTTGTACTTGGTATTGTTCAGTTCTGGAGCATGTGCAGTGGAAAAACACATAAGATATGCTTCACAATCAGTCTGATGTACAACTTAGCATCAGGTTCACTGTTGTGAAGGGTTGCTTCCTTAATGCACTTCTAATAAAGTTAATTAAATTGTTTCTAATTAATTAAAGTGTTACTATTTTTGAACCCTCCTAATTCAGGTGGCACTTGTGGAGAATGACACATTCACACAGATAAACACTTGACACCAAGGTTTTTGTTATCAGAAATTGTGGGTCCCAGGACTGACATAATAGACAGTCCACCCCCTCATATTTATGTAACTCGAGACCTGGAGTGTCTCTCCAGTTATAGCCAGACCCTATCTCTCCAGTCAACCCCCTTCTGTCTCCCCAGCCAGCTCCCCTTCTGTCTCTCTAGCCAGCACCTTCTGTCTCTCCAGCCAGCACCCCTTCTATCTCTCCAGCCAGCACCTCTTCTGTCTTTCCAGCCAGCACCCCTTCTGTGACTCTAGCCCAGCCCTGCTTTGTCTGACTCTTGTCCCCACTGCCAACCCCTACACTTACTTTTTTCTTTTTGCACCTCAATTTCAGTGGTGTGGCATGACATCATTACGTCACATGCACTGGGTTTTAAATAATGAAAAAAACTTTATTGTACAGCGCTAGTGGTAGGAGTGGTTGGCAGGCAGCGGGATTGCTGGTGGACCCTCCTCTCTGTCCTGGCCTGGGATTCCAGTCCCGGCAGCCCCCCTAATGCCAGTACATTAGTGATTGAATATCATATCAGAAGTATATTTAAGATGAGTTCCAATTATTTTATGTGGATTTATACATGTTCTATTGTCTCTTCTGTAGTGCTAACAGACATCAACACATGACACATTTTAAAAGATTAAATATACTGTTAATTATTTTTAGCAAAATTGTACTTCTGCATGCAAAACAGAAACATAGAACATGATATTTATATTGAATTTACAGAAATTATATTTGGTGGCTGTTTTAGCTGTTTCTTGTTGGTCATGTGAAAATTTATACCTTTTATTTTCCTATTATTTAGTTGCTACATATTAAAGATATTTTTTAAACCATTTTAAATTATTGTACCTTAGAGTCTAATAACTTTGCATTGTTTTATTTTAGTCTTTCATTAAGTATAATTATTATGATAATGTAAAATTAGTTAATAAATTTAGAACAGATGTTTAATTTGCTTATGTGATTTGATCCCTTCCTGACAACATTTGTTTTTTATATACATATACAGTATTTACAGACTAGCATTGAGTAATAAATGTAAAAAATAAAGTCAGATTTGACATCTCCTATGGATTGGAACAATGCTTGCGATCAGCATTAAAATGAAAACAGTTCATGCTTAGAATTCAGTAAAGTAAGTGCTTCATAGGGGGGAATGTCATTTACAAAAATTGATAAAAGGAGCAAACATAATTTTACAACCATGCAGTGAATTCAGAATTACCCATTGTTATTAATAATACTTGAATTTAATGTGGCATGTAATTAAATTAAATCTTTGTTATTCTGAAAATATGTACATACCTATGAAAGTGCAATGCTGTTACCATTTTATTTAATGTCTTTTTTTTCCAGTATTTTATTGTTCTTTTATTAATCATTATTCTACTATTAGATGAACACACATTTTACTTTCAGTCAATATACTGTAGCAATATTCTAATATATTCTTCTTGTTTGTCCAGTACGTAAAATATATTATTTTTTTATCCTGTTGTGTTGTTTTTAGTCCTTTTTTCAGTCTTGCATTTTTTTTTAGTATATTTTTGAGATTTGCTGGTTATTGAGAAGGCAGTGTTAAACTAAACAAAGAGTCTTCAGTTATCTTTATTTAAGTACCTGTGTGCTCATCTGGTCAGCTAGACCAATGGCTACTAACAACATTCTATTTAAACCAGTTCCTGTGAGCAAATCAATGCCTGAACAACATGTTCCTACCCTGAATAGTTCAAGGCTCCAGGCTTACTACTGTATCCTGTGTTTGTGTCCTCTGTGACTTCATCTGCTACTTCGTGGGTTCTCCATATTTACCATCTACGATAAGTATTGTTCACCAGCTGGAATTGCAGCTTCCACACTGCATACAGAGCTGTGTTCCACCTGTCAGTGCTGCAGCTTCCATGCTGCATACAGAATTACTATCCATCTGCTGCTCCCATGCTGCACACAGACCTGAACTAACCACTTCATCTCAGCCAGCAAGTATATCACTTTCATCTGCCTACATACCGTCACCTATCAGTGCTGATCTGGCAAGTTTAGCCACGGTCTCATTCCATCATATCGTTGGGATAGTGCATGCAAGTTGCTTATGCTGTTATGCTCAGTGGTTGTACAGGTCATCAGGTTATACTATTGTGCTCACTGGTATTGGCTTCCCTGCACTGTGTGCTATTGTGTTTGATTGGTTCAGGGAAGGGTGCTGGTTCCAGGACTAGGGTATAGTGTGCAGTATACAGTCTGTGCAGTAGCTGTATTGTGTATCCTGAGTGTATCCTGAGTTCTTCACTAGTTCCAGTTCCAGGTCTTGCGTCAGAGTAGTACCAGAGTTGCAGTTTCGCAAGTTGCACTCTGACTACATAAGACTCCGATTCCTGGCTTGAGATCTGGGTTCCTATCTACCTATACTATATACTATACTATAATATTCAGAATTCTGGAAGTCACCCTAGTCACTGGAGTATATTCCTAGTCTTGCTGGCCTACACAGGTCACTAGACAGGGGTTGCCTAATGGACTTAGTCTGTTCACCCCGGTTCCAGTCCAGTATCCTTGCATATCACAATTCTGTGGTCTTACACTGTCACTAGTGTGCCTAGCTCCTGTTCATACCAATGAGCCAGAGTTTCATCAAGCCACATAGTTTCCTATACAAGTCAGTCAGACCTAAGGGTCCTGAGCCGGATATACAAAATACCAGACCATGAAAGAGGGATGCTCTATTCCATAGTGCATTTGTTTAATACTATATCATAACTAGACAGATGTCTAGTCCCATAACAAACTTGTACTTTTGCTGGCATCCATTTAAACTGTGTACACTGTGTCATACACTGAATGGACACTATGCTTTATTACAAATGTGTGCTTTTTATCACATTTGATTTATCTACTGTACATTGGAGAGATGTTATTACTATTGGAGTGATAATTAATTTGTACACACTGTATTTGATTAATCTACATAGGAGAGACATTGCCGTGCACATAAAGCAATAGTTATACATGCATTTTATACTGTTATATGTATATTAGAAAATAGAAGAACATTTGTTATAAGACATGTATGCTTACATTTAAATATATAATATGCATGTTAAAGACACATAAATGCTATATTTTAACTGTATTTTAGTTGCTATTGTTGTTTTTAATCTATTTTAATTTCCCATTTGCAACATAAATTGGATAACGTTACCATTCTATATAAGTTATCTTTATGAAACTCTTACATTTTTTAACCCCATGACTCACTTTTTAGATGGAGGTTATTACTGATTCCACTGTTTGTTTTGTGTTATTATTGATGTTTTTATTAATGTGAATCTTTTGGGTAGTCCAATTGCCATTTATAATTATAATTGTATTTAGATACTGGCATAAACTGTCTGACAGGTATGTTACCAGCTTTTAAGGTACTTTTTTATCAGATCTGTGGAAATAGTAGTGGGGTCCAATGCAAAGGTAGATGGTTCCCCTTTTAGGCATGGTTGTTGCACCAGATTTTCCAAGTGTAAGATAATTCCAATGGCTAATAAGTGAAAGTCTTTTAGATGAGGACAGGGTAATACTGATGCATTTTGCTGTCTAATACCTTGAGGAAGATACCTTGTGTATTAAAATACATTGGAGAGGAGAGTATAAGGGAGTGCATTTAGAACTTATCTTGGCTGGGGGACGTTCAGTTCCAAGGACACCTAGTTATTTCACCTACCTCTGCCTTATTGTCTACCTCTATTTTAAGTAGACCATACCATCTGGTGAGCACCCATCTGCATCCATTTTTTTATGTTGATTATTCGGAATTTAATATAATATCAATAAAACAGTGTTACACTATTGGAGATGTTTCTCTTTCTGTATATGTACCATGGGAGTATATCACCAGAGCACAAGAAGAAAGAATAGCATAATTTATGCCATAGGAGGTGAACTCTCTCCCATGAAAGCACAGTTCTCTAATCAATTTGGTAGACATGTTGTTCTGGTTCGAGTTAGTTGTTACATTGTATTAACAGTTATCTTGAGGGTCATATGGTTTACACTATAGAATTTCTCTTTTTTCCTGAGTGTTGGATTGAAGAGAGCATCTAGGGGACTTTCCACTACCCTAATACCGTTATTGGGGAGTCATCTCATATTCCTGAACAAAATTTAGTAGCGCCTATTGAATATTAAATTCATAAACATCAATTTTCCAGGACTACAAATTTCATTGGTAGCCAATGAAATTTGTATATTTAAATATTAGATTTATTCCTATTGTAGCTATCATACAATCAAATTATCTATAGATATGACTGTACAAACAGAAGAAAATACTTGGATAACAAATTATGCATAATACGCAAGTGTATGTTACATTATTAATAAAAGTAATTCCTACTGTTTTAAGAGGGCTAAAGGAAGGGGAAGAGAAATATAGGAGGGGTGTTTGGGGGGATGGGGCTGGCGGGGGTAAAATAATAAGACAATGTTAGTATAAAGGATAATATCCAAAACAATTGGAGATTATTAATTCATTTGGAACATCTAATAAATCTCTTGTTTATATAGTCTTCTAAACCTATCCTATACTAGTTTGGTTATAGGGATATTTTCAATTCCTATCATTTTTTTTGTTTGTTATTGAATCCCCATTATGGCAAAAAGGAGATGGTTTGTTAGTTAGGGATTCTATATTAAAGACTAAGGAATCTATGTACTAAGCCTTTGTGAGAGATAAAGTGGATGGAGATAAAGTACAACCCAATCACCACCTAACAGTAATTTGTCAAACACAGCCTATAAAGTGAAAATTAGGAGCTGATTGGTTGGTACTTTATCTCCACCCACTTTATCTCTCTCCAGTTGTACAGAGAACACCAAGTTCCTCACTGGAGCCTCTTTATTGAGACATCCTCTCCGTCTCTATTATTTTGCTTTGTTTTCTGGTGGTGGGAGTGAGTGACAGATCACAAATTATGCCATGCTAGGTCAGCAACAACATTTTGTTGTTCGGAACGGTTGTGAAAAATGAGCGCTATATGTAGGTTAACTGTAGCAATAACATGTCAACAAGCAGTGCATAAAATAAAACAATAAAAATAGCTATAAAAGCAAATAAAAGCAATTAAATTAGTTGCTGATTAGCAATAATATTATTTTTTTTTCAACATTTTCTGCACCTTAAAGAAGTGGGGTGAGTATAAGAATAGGTTATTTATGGCTGGAAAGCCTACTAATCATAAACTTGCCCTGTCACTTCCCTTCAGTTCTTCTATAGTGTCGGCAGTCTTTTCTCCTTGCTGATGTATCTGGTCTCTGTGCTCCATGCTTGGTAAAAGCCAGGGGAGGCTGGATGGTGTCAGTATTGAGGGTACTCAGTCCATGGCGATGGTAAACTCCAACACATTTTGTACTTAGTGTATTTATCAAGGATAAGGTTGCAGTGAGAGGTCCTTTTATATAAATAAGATCCAGTTTTTGAGTTAAAACTGACACTGTCATATAAAAAAATTGAAACACAATATGTATTTTTGAGACCCTCTGACGAAACCGCAAGGACTTGTAGCTGAGAAACGCGTAAGGGATTCCTTATTCATCATCAGCTGGTTCATCACTACCTGGAAGAATGAGCAGGCTTGAGATTGATGAATGGTTCAGCCAAACTCGGAGAGATCATACACACTAGCCGCTAGAGCTAGAACACCTGTGGGTGCAAGGTCCAGGACCTCCTCGTGTGATTGACGGATCAGTATATCCACTACCATAAGCCGGCCGGCGGTAATGTATCATCATTGAGACTTATTTACACTAAGTAGTCTCTATCATCCTCTCCCAACTGTGTATATGGACAAGTATTGCTGCCAATAAGGACTATGGCCCTCATTCAGAGCCATACGCTCTGAGCAGAGCGCACGCTCTGAATGAGGGCCGGCCTCCATGAAAATGGAGCGTCCTCCTGGACGCTCATATAGCTGTGGGTCACCACCCACAGGCTATACGAGCGTGCATTTTGATGGCCACGATGGTCGTGACCATCGCGACCATCGAAATTGCGAGCTGGAGCCTGCGGTTGAGGTTTTCAACCGCTAGCTCCGGAGTGATTTTGGCTCTATCAGAGCCAAAATCACTCCCACTGACATCACTAGTGATGTCAGTGGGCCAGCTTCTGACGGGAGGCGTTCCCGTGGGAACGCCCCCGTCAGGGAGGCACGCCCCTGGCATGCCTACCAAAGGGGGCGTGCTGTCAATCAACATCGACAGTATGCCCCCTTTGATCAGACACAACGAGCGAAGGACTTTCCTTCGCTCGTCGCGTCTGGTGCATGCGCACAACGGAGCTCCCTCCGTCATGCGCATGCTCAGTCCATAACATCGACCCACTTGCGAGCGGACAGACGCTTGTGAGAGGGTCTGAATCAGGCCCTATGAGTCCTCACGAGTGAATTCATGTTTTATTGACTTTTAAAAAATTCACTACACAAGTGTTTTATTTACCTGGTATTTATTGGCACATTAGCACTGAGAATTTATTCTAAGTGAAACTGCATCAGTTTGTGACTCCATATTAAACACGAGCTGTGACCACATTTGGTCACGTGGAGCAAGGACTGTACTAAAACCTGCATATATATGTGTGCATAAAGGAGGATTGATACAACTAGTGATTTGTATCTATTATGTGTCTGGAGGCTTATGTTTATTGTGGAACCACATCAAAATAGTGTTACACTGAATATAGGACACCAGATACACCTTCTGCAGGGGTGTATCTATTTTGACCTTTGCATAACAAAAATGGAACCAGCTTATATGTATTTTACTTTGTACTGTGTGTGATTCAGATTTTTATTTATTCTTAGTCTTTTTATGCTTATGTAATTAATTGTCGATGTAGCGCTCCTTGTCTGGATTCAGGGCCTCATTCAGAGGCGGTCGGAGGATGCAAGCGGTCGCTCAGAAACTGGGCGGCCGCTTGCATCCTGACCGCCCGCCTCTGTTTTGGTCGTTAGGCTGTGGCTAGGGTGATGGTCGCAATGGTCAGAGACCATCGCGACCATCGGGGCTTACGACGAGACCCTAGGGTAAGGTCTCACTTGTCGTAAGCCCCGGAGAGCTTCTGGCTCTGTCAGAGCCGGAAGCTCTCCACTGACATCACTAGTGATGTCAGTGGGGCCTCCCCCAAATGGTAGGCGTTCCCATGGGAATGCCTCCGTTTGGGCTGCCACTCCCCGGCCCGCCTTCCAAACGGGGCGAGCTGTCAATCAACATCGACAGCTCGCCCCCTTTGGAAAGAGACCCGCTACGACCGGCGCTGTCGGTCGTAGCAGGTCTCACGCATGCGCACGAAGGAGCCGGCTTCCTCGTGCGCAGGCGCACTTGACAAACATCGAGGCAGCCGTGCGGTCATGGACCGTACGGCCGCCTCTGAATGAAGGCCTCAGATACCCAGTGATGCTTTATCCAGCTCTATATATTTCTATGTATTTTTGAGAACTAAAATAGGTCAATTTGCTTTCAGTCTTTTAAAATACTATTGTAATGTCACCTCATCTCCAATTTGTTACACTATATGTATTCCTAAGAATTTCAGACCTTCTGGATCTTTACCATGTTTTTCCAAAAATGCAGTGATACACTGACTAGTGAGCCCTTTTTTGATGTTGCAAATGTGCTCTGCAATCTGAGATTTTTTAATTTGTTTGTCCTATATATTGATTCTTGCACAGGCAGTTCAGGGAGTTAATTGCTCCTTCTATATTACAAGGTAGATCTCCTTTTATAATGTGCTGCTTTTTATTTGATTGACAGTTTTTTGTGGGTACTGTTGTACTTATTATGCTGTTTTTGCAGCCTATACAATTCAAGCAAATGTGTAATCCTGTATTGTTTGTCCTTTTAAGTACATTTGTTGGTAACCAGATGTATCTGCCAGTTAGATCCTACTTGAGGTTTTTAGCTGATTGTTTTATTGATTTATTGCTCTTTGACGGGTTCCGGACTATAACCAGACAGTAATTAGTTAGACAATATCTAGATAGACTCCAGATGTTAGACAGTTAATAGTTAGACAAGGATAAAAGTTCGACACAGACAAAAGTCAGACACACTAAAGTTAGACATGTAAAAAGATCGACAGGTACAAAAGATCAACAAGGTCATAAGTTCGATATGAAAAAGATCGACACAAAAATGGTCGAAAACTTTTTTTTTCTAGGATTAAAGTTAGGGTTAGGCACTTACTGGAGGGTTAGGGTTAGGCACTTACCCCCATGGTTAGGGTTAGGCACCAGGAGGGAGGGTTAGGCACCAAGGGGAGAGTTAGGGTGAAGATTAGGACTAAAAAACAAAAAATAATAATTGTCGACCATTTTTGTGTCGACCATTTTCATGTCGAACTTTTGACCCTGTCGACCTTTTGCACCTGTCAAAATTTTTACATGACTAACTTTAATGTGTCTGACTTTTGTTTGTGTCTAACTTTTTTCCTTGTCTAACTATTGACTGTCTAACATCTGTTGTCTATCCAGACATTGTCTAACTAATTACTGTCTATCTCTTATACCACACCCCTCTTTGATATGAGCTAACATATTATTGCTACAGGGAACACACACATTGGGCATATTCAATTGGGGGCGAGAAAAGCAAAAATCCCACACCTACGAGGTTTTCCCGCAGGTGCGGGATTTTTGCTATTCAAGTAGGTGCAGATTTTTACTTTTTTTGTGCTCCAGGAGATTTTTATTCTTGCACCTTCAGAGCAAGTGTAATTTTTCCTAAAATTGTTAATTTTTGGCAAAATCAGCAGGACTTGCTCTGGGACCCCGGTGGCACCCCCCTGAGGTCTAATTATGCAATTAGAAGATTTCAATTAGTTTAATTGTTCCATAATTACAAACCTTCTGCAGTGCTGTCTTCTGTATCTTCTTCTGCATCCAGCGTAAGAAGCCAGGTCTTCTGCAGCAGGGTGAGTATGTAAGTGTGTGTGAGTGTTTGTAAGTGTGTATGAGTAAGTGTGTGTGTGTGTGGCTCTCCAGTGTCTATGTGCCCCCAGAATGGGTGTTATGAGAATTACATCTCCCAGGAGCCTTTGCCCCTCCCACCTGCCCTTGGAGCCTCCCAGCAGCCCCCAGGACTCCCAGCAGCCCCCTCTACAGTGAGAAGATAGATGGGAGGCCACCGGGAGCTATAGAGACCACTAGAGACTCCCGGGCAGAAAAGTGCAGAATTTTTTTTTTTACGCAGTGCAGGGTTTTCAGAGCTGAAAACCCCACAACCACTTTTTTTAAATTGGATACCTCGGGTTTCAGGAGCACGCAAACCTGCGGTAATCCAAAATTGGGTGCAAGGTTTTTTCCTCGCTAAACCTAGTGGCCAAATGAATATACACCATAGTGCTTGTTTTTCACAACAGTTCTATTAGCTATCTAACTTGAGCTGCTCTAGCACACAGCAGTGCGCTAGTCTTGAATACAATTGATAGATTTTGTAGGTTGCTTATCCATAAGGCATTATAATAGGGAGTAAAAGAAAACTATTTGCTGACAGCATTGGGCATATGGAAGTTTAACATAATCATATTTATACTAATTACTATTATTATTATTATCATTTATTTATATGGTGCCACAAGTGTTCCGCAGCGCCTTACAAAGTACATAGACAAAAAAGTAACCATTGACTTACAATACAATACAATACAGGACATGGATAAACATTGCTATATTAGTGACATTAACACCCGCATAAGCAGCCAAGTGTTAGTTGCCCTAGTGGCTAGTAAGAGATAAATTAAATTACAGTAGGGAGAAGCACAAGAGGGTAGAGGGCCCTGCTCAAAAGAGCTTACATTCTTTAAGGGAGGGGAAGACAAACAGGAGTGACACAGAATGGGGTGGGCCGGGAGAAAGGAAGATGTAGCAGCAAATTAGGATGAGAGCTGGAAGGCTTTAATGAAGTAGTGGGTCTTAAGAGCTCATTTGAAAGATGGTAGAGAGGTGCAGAGTCTGATAGGGAGAGGGAAGGAGTTCCAAAGGTGAGGAGCAGCAAGGGCAAAGTCTTGGAGGCGGGAGTGGGAGGAAGTAATCAATTAGCATGAAAGGCGGCGTGTATTAAGTGAATGAAGAGGGCGGACAGAAGAGTGAAGGAAGATGAGATCAGAGATGTAAATGGGAGAGGAATGGGTGAGGGCTTTGTAAGTGAGTGTAAGAGCCTTGAATTGGGTTCTGAAAGGGAAAGGGAGCCAGTGGAGGGCTTGCAAAAGAGGGGAGGCAGATGTAGAGCATTTGAAGAGGAAGATGAGCCAAGCAGCAGCATTGAGCACAGACTGGAGAGGAGAGAGATGGGATTTGGGGAGGCCAGCTAGGAGAAGGTTACAGTAGTCCAGTCTGGACATGACCAGTGAATGTACAAGGGTTTTGGTAGCATCCTGGGTGAGAAAGGGTCTGATCTTGGAAATATTCTTGAGATGGAAATGACAGGACTGTGAGATGTTCTGAATGTGTGGTTTAAAGGAGAGGGAAGAGTCTAGGATGATTCCAAGACAATGCACTTTGGGGCTAGATGAGATAGTAATGCCATCTATTAATAAAGAAATAGTGGGACATGATGATATATGGGAGGGTGGGAAGACTATCAGCTCAGTCTTAGACATATTAAGTTTGAGAAATCGCTGGGACATCCAGAGATAGCAGAGAGACAGTTGGAGATATGAGTCAGTATAGAGGGGGAAAGATCAGGTGAGGAAAGGTACATCTGAGTATCATCAGCATAGAGATGATAATGGAGGTCAAAAGAGCTGATGAGTTTACCTAGAGAAGACATATAGAGAGAGAATAGGAGAGGTCCAAGAACAGAACCTTGGGGAACACCTACTGTAAGAGGCTGTGGGGGGGGAGTCGCCATGAGAGGAAACAGAGAAGGAACGGTCAGAGAGGTAGGAGGACAGCCAGGAGAGAGCAGTGTCACGTAGACCAAGGGAGTGAAGTATATGCAGCAGTAGAGGGTGGTCCACAGTGTCAAAAGCAGCAGAGAGATCAAGGAGAATGAGCAGTGAGTAGTGGCCCTTGGATTTGGCAGCAAGGAGGTCGTTGCTGACTTTTGTGAGGGCAGTTTCAGAGGAGTGGAGAGAACGGAAGCCAGACTGAAAAGGGTCAAGGAGGGAGTGGGAGGAAAGAAATGTGGTGAGGCGGTTGTAAACAATGTGCTCAAGGAGTTTGGAGGCAAAAGGGAGGAGAGAGATTGGACGGTAGTTAGAGAGAATGTTAGGATCAAGGTTAGGTTTTTTTAAGAATGGGGGAAACACGGGCATGCTTGAATGCAGAAGGAACAGTGCCAGATGAGAGGGAGAGATTAAGGAGGTGGGCAAGATGGGAGCAGGCAGAAGGAGAGAGGTAGCGGAGGAGGTGGGAGGGGATAGGGTCGAGGGGAGAGGTGGAAGGGGGGAGGACTGGATAAGGGCCTTAACTTCCTCTAGAATCACAGGGGAGAAGGACGTCAGAGTCTGTAAAATGGATGGGGAGGGGTGATCCAGGAAAGGAGGAGGTGGAGAGCTGGGGGACTGGTTGGATATGATGTCCTGATGTATGGAATCAATTTTAGATGTGAAATAGTTAGCAAAGTCACTGGCAGAGAGCAAGGAGGGGAGACGAGGAGGGGGTGGACAGAGGAGGGAGTTGAAGGTGGAAAAGAGATGCTGGGGATTTGAGGACAGGGAGGAGATGAGATTATTGAAATATGACTGTTTAGAGAAGGA
Source organism: Taudactylus pleione (assembly GCA_031769625.1). Classification (NCBI taxonomy): domain Eukaryota; kingdom Metazoa; phylum Chordata; class Amphibia; order Anura; family Myobatrachidae; genus Taudactylus; species Taudactylus pleione. Next base: position 39,896,075 of record JAUIMM010000040.1, on the reverse strand, counting down.
AAGGGCAGCACTGTAGGATGACAGCATGAATTTGAAATGGAGAAAATCTGCCTGAGAGCGTGATCTTCTCCACTGTCGCTCGGCGGTTCGTGAACATTTTTGCAGGTATCTGGTGCATTTGGAATGCCAGGGTTGAGGTGTGAATTTGCGAGGGTGAGTAGTGATCGCCGGAGCAACAGAGTCAAGAGCAGAAGTAAGGGTGGCATTGTATAGGAAGCAGCTTGTTCAGCGCAGGAGAAAGAGGATAGGGGAGAGAAGTGAGTCAAGTAGGGAAGAAAAGAAAGCAGTGTCGATGGCTTCAATGTTACGCTTAGTGATGGTGGCTTTCGGAGGTAGTGGAGGGGAAGGAGAGAGGGATAGGTTAAAAGAGAGGAGGTGATGGTCAGAGAGGGGAAATGGGGAATTGGATTAAGCAGAAATATCACAACAGTGAGTGAATACCAGATCAAGCAAATGCCCACTCGCATGGGAGGGTGAGGAGGTCCATTGGGAGAGTCCAAATGAGGAAGTGGGGTGAGTAGTTTGGAGGCAGCAGACTCTGTGGGGATATCAATAGGAATAATGAAGTCACCGAGGATAATAGAGGGAAGGTCTGAGGAGAGAAAGTGAGTCAGCCAGGTAGCAAAGTTGTCAAGGAACATGGAGGGAGGGCCAGGGGGACGGTAGATGACAGCTAATCTGAGGTGTACAGGTTGGAAGAAGCGTATAGCATGAACTTCAAATGTGGAGAATGTAAGGGATGGTTCTGATGGTATATGTTGGTATGAGTAACCAGGGGATAGAAGGACCCCAACACCACCACCATGGCGACCCCCAGGCCTGGGGGTGTGGGAGAAGGTGAGGCCCCCATAAGAGAGAGCTGCAGGAGAAGTGGTGTCAGTGGGTAAAATCCATGTTTCAGTAATGGCCAGGAGATTCAGGGAGTTGGAGATGAAAAGGTCATGGGTGGGGGCCAGTTTGTTACAGACTGATCTGGCATTCCAGAGGGCACAGGATAGAGTGACAGAGTTGATAGGAGAGATGTGAATGAGATTATCAGGGTTGCAATAGCGTGGAGATGAGAATACTTTGGGAGACCGAAATGAATAGATCATGCATGCTCCTGTGCTAGGAGGGGACCTTGTAGGAAGTGGGCAGGGAGGGACGTTAAGGAGACATGAATGAAAGTGGGGCGAAGTGACAGGGAGATAAGTAAAGGAGGAAAGATTACCAGTGGGGTAGTAGGATCCTTGGGGGGTATAAGAGAAAGAAAATGGAGTAATGGGAGAAGAGGGGGAGGAAGGCAGAGAGAGAAGGGGAGATAGGAAGAGGTGGAGGAGACCAGGGGGAAAGGATAGAGGTGGAGTCAGAGGGCAGAACAAAAGATTAGTTAGAAACTGAGTGAAGGGAGGAGACAACATGGTCATGGTAAGGATGAGGTACAGTGTCAGCACAACAAAAATATATTATAGAGTTTAGAAAAAGTGGAGATAAGATGGGAGCAGAATTGAATATTAGAGTAGAGAGTAGCAGTAGCTAATCATGTAAGACTAGACCAAAGTGCTAATGTAAAAAGACATTATTACAGAGTTAAACTAATTCTAAAGTCTTGCTACTTTAACAGCTCTAAACTCCTTTTTTGTTTATAATATACTATTGTAGTTGTGCCTTTACATACTCCAGCACTGTTCTTACTTTTATCTGATTTTGACCTTTTGAACTGTACTGCTCCCTCATCTCACACTCATTACTACTACTGACTTCCCCGCCAACTGCCTCATGAACACAATTTATCTTCTCTTGTACTCCTCCCTCACTCAGCTGCTACATTATTTTCTCCTCTACCACCAGTTTTCACCTCTTTTCTCCATCCATAGTCCCCTCTACATTCTCCCCCTCCTTCCCCTCCTCTGTCTCACTTCATCACATATAAGTCTCTCCACTGCATCTCCCACAACTCCAGCATTATTCACTTCTCTTCCACCATGGTCCTGCTACACCACCACTAAACCCTGCACCCTCTCTATTCTCCAAGGTACCTGTCCTCTTCCCCCCCACACCACACTAAACCTCCACCTGACCCACCACCTGCTGTCACCCTTCCCCATTCAGAAGCCAGCCACATAACCCCACACTCCTTAACCCCCTTCTCTAGATCAATATCAACTCCACACTACATCAACCCTAATAATCCCATTCTCCTCTTGCCTCTTAACTCTGTCACTCTCTCCTGTTTCCTCTGGAAAGCCAGTCTTGTCTATAATAAACTGGTCTCCGTTCATCAGCACATCATCTGCAATGCCTTGATTCTCCTTGCCATCATCAAATCCTGGATTTACCATCTGACACCACTGCTACTGCAGCTATCTCCTTTGGGGGCATCACATTCTCTCACACACCCTGGCCTGGAGGTTTCCAGGGTGGTGGTCTTGGGGTCCTCCTATCCTTTGGTCACTCCTACCAAGTCTTACCTTCTGAACCCTCCATCTCATTCATTCCATTCGACACTAATGACATTTGCCTCTTCCAACTTCTTCAAGTAGCTGCCTTTTTTTTGGCTCCCTGGCCTTCGTTCAAAATTCCTCCATCACTTGGCTTCCTGGCTCTTAATCTTCAAATAGGCTCTCAAGACCCATTTCTTCCTCAGTGCTTTCCAGTGATCATCCTAACCCACTACTCTATGCTCCTTCCTCACTATCTAGCCCATCTGTGTCACCCCTGTTTGTCTGACCCCTTAGAATGTAAGCTCTCGCGAGCAGGGCCCTCTTCCCTCACATGCTTCTTCTTCCCTTACTTTTACTTTCATTTACTATGGCACCTAAAACTTGGTTACTGACACCCTGCTACTTATTTAGGTGTTATGAAGCATTGTTTATAAATCATGTACTTGTCCTGCATTGTCTGTACTGTTAATAACTTTTGTCTTGTGTGCTCATTTGTTTCTGTACTTTGTAAGGCACTGTGGAACCCTTGTGGCACCATATAAAAGGATAATAATAATATGGAAGGCCATTGCTTGTTTGCATAGCCTCACAGTGGTAGTCTGATCTGCTTGCCTTCTCCTTACCATCATACGAGTTATTGTTATTTTGTTATTAATAAATTGTTGTAAAATGCAGGGGAAATAGAATCTTGCAAAATAGAAGGTGATCCACTGCACTGGAAGTAAATATTAGATTAAGTATTCTCACAAAGTCACTTAAATAGTGCTCAACTAGATTCATATAGCACTAAGGTCATTACCACTAATAGTTTGAACTAAACTGTACATAAATGAGAAAAAAGCTATCTCTGATGTGGTACACATCTAATTGTGAAATTACTTTTTTTAATCACTTTTCCTTTTAAACATCACAAATCTTTTTTTTTTAGATATTCACTGGTAGTTTATCATCTTAAATGAAATTAATAAAGGTTATATTATAAATAATTTTCTGTGCACTACATCGATATATATTTCTCTCTCTTTTTCCTATGTATACAGCACTTAGAATCTCATAAGTATGTCTAAAATAATGAAACATGCAAGAGACTAATGCATGCAAAATACAGTATATAGTGCAAGCAGTTATTAGCAAATAAGAAAGTCTAAAAAGCAAGAACAGGAAATCCAGCTTGACTTCAGGAACAGGCCAGGACAAGGACCAAAAAACCTAATAATTAATTTAATATCAAAGGAGACAAAACCAATGATTTGTCACAGAGTCATTATATTGTGTCCTTGACTGCAAGTTAAGGTCTTGAAAATGTTTTTACTACTGACCGGCTTAAATTCATGACATAGTAAAAATTAGTAACTGCTTCATGAAGAATCAATACATCTTAACAAGCTTACCATAATTCACAAATAGAGATAACTTTAGGATGATGATGATGACTAATAGCCATCTTCCTGAAAATTATACCCACTTCTAATGTTATGCTATTGTATAAATGAGAATATTTTTATAATCTAATATGTTGCTCACAACCCTCATGTAGACATTGTTTGTTGCCATTAGTCTGTGGTTATAAATAGTAGCTAAATCACTTAACCTTTCTGTTGTTTTGGCCATTAGGTGGCTCTCATAGAGATAAGTTCAGAAAATGTTATAGAAACTGACCCATACATCAACACTTATTTAGAATACATTGTTCAACTCGGCCACAGTTTAATTGGTGTTTTTACATTTTTGTTCTTCTCCATTATTTTTTTTAACAGTTTACAGTATTAGCTTCCTGCATTTCATTAACTTTATGACCTTTTCCAGCAATTCCAAAGTGCTAATGAAGACATCTATTCTGGGAAGATGAGCAATGTACTATGTAATTAGACTTTTTGTTAGAAAAAAATATATAAAGATTCAGATATTTTTGAACATGAACTGAAATTATAGTATATTATCTTCAGTTATGTTCTCTTCAGAGCAAATACTTAGTGATGTGTGAACTGGTCTATTAAACCTCAGTATATATGAGAAATATGATTTTTTAACTCACTTTCAAGAAATTTTCTAATTTCTACTTGTCTCCAAAAATACTTTTCCTTGGAGTCTATATTGTCAATAAGTCATTACAGTTAGAGGATATCAGGACTTTAAGTTGGGATGTAGTTAGCACTCCAATGCCCAGGATGCTGGCCGTCACAATCCCAACATCGGTAGCCCGACTTGGGACTAAATATAGGCATCAAAATACGGATGCCAATCATTAGCTCCACGCCAAAATCCTGACAAGCTGACATCCCGAACGAAGGTAAGCGGGGCTCTTTAGGTGTTAACAGTGCAGAGGGATGCAGGGTTAGGTGTAGGAAGCATAGCGAAGTTAGGTTGTTTGAGGGAGACAGGTTAGGGTTAGGCACCACTGGGGGTTGGTTAGAGTTAGGCACCACTGAGGGGGTTAGGGTTAGGCACTTGTGGAGAGGTTTCGGGTTAGGATGTGGAGTGGAGAGTCTTTGGGTGCAGAGTGGGGAGGGCTAGCATTAGAGGAGAAGGTAAGTGAACTTTCCAGGCCCCTGTCGGGGGTCTTATCCATCAGGGTGCCACTGTCGGTCTTCTGACTGCTGGCATCTCATACCTCAGGAAATCATACAGATTCCCTGTCAGTAATGTGTCAGATTAATACAGTATACTTTTAGCTGAATGATAAGCATGCACAACCAGGAGCACTAAAAGGGTTAGATACAAAGTACTAGCACCCATGGATTTCTTTGGGCCCAGGCCTGCCAAACAGGCAAAGTCATGCTTAAAATATGGTGCAGCCATGCCCACTTTGCAATGGTACAGCATTTATAGAAAAGTGCAAAACTCCCAATGTGGTGTGACCATACCCTATGCTGTGTATTTACACCCACTATATAGTAGCCCCTTAAAGTTCTCATATACAGCAGGCTATGTATATGACATAACAAAAGAAGAATATACAGTAGCATTACATTACCATTGCTTTTTTGAAAGTTGTCCCTGCCAGGGAAATGTATTCTAAGGTGTCCTGTTGATAAAGATGGTTTCTCCTGAGTGCATGAGGGTTAAAAGAACTAAAGTGACTAACCTTCTAGTGGTGGTTTTAAGAGAGAATCAGAGCTGCAGTGAATGACATTAATAATTAGCTGCTGGATCCGATTTGATATGCCTACCAGAAGAAAAGAGAGTATAGCATTGGAACAGTGAAGGGACATACAAGGACACTGCAGCTAGTGAGTTATCATTTGCAGATATTAGCAACTAAAAGCAGTGCAATTGAGACAGAGGGGAGGATACTTGCATGTTTATAGCCAGAAGGAAGAGTGAGAAGGCATTCACAGTTGTCTTTGGTGGCTAGTTAGTCCAAATAGTTACTGAAAGAAGCAGAGCATTACATGCCTGGATATATTTGAAATGTAAAAAAAAATAAATGAATATGGACTGATATCTGCTACCATGACATTGTGAACTATCCAGTCTGAAGAAGTTAGTTGCCACTAACATCTCCCTATTATAAGCATTGAACAAATTTTATCTCCTCAATGTGATTAATTAGTATGCATTTCTGTCTCTCCATTGAACACACCTTAATTTACCTCCTCTTCCATCTTCATCACTGTTAAAACCTCCAATGCTAATCAGTGTATTGAAGAAAAAACAACTCATATTATGCCAGCTGAGTTAACAGAGTGATATAAACAGTTATTCAGAAAGCTCGTAATTCCACCATCTCTGAATCTCCCATCAAGCAAATAAAAAAGAGAAATCTAACATCATCCTATACAGTAGCTCTGCAGATTAGAGAAAGTATTCAAGTGAATACACTGCATCAGATATGAAACAGCAGCAGGGGGCCAGCCTAAAGTGAGCATCATGCAGTCAGTCTACAGTAAAAGTCAACTTAAGTCACCAATAAGGAACATTATTTACATTGCCTTTATACCATGGCAGACAAAGGTTCACATAGTGAGATTATAATTCAGGAGGAGCACATTATTAAAATATTTTCAGAGTACTGTACATATCTGTTCTTTAAAGACATGGGTTCATAATACCGTAGAGACATAATGGAATACTGTTTATTTATTGTTAATCTCAATTGATTAGTGATCTTGGGAAGTGTGAGTAGGGTCATTTATATTCTCTAACATGTTATAACTTCATAACGCATAGAAAATGTACCAGCTTTTGATGCAATTTAGAGCTGACTATTTTTGGGAAGATGTTTGGTTAGTAAATGATTGTTAGTTAGGGTATTGGTAAAAGGATTTAAGGGGGAATTAATATTAAAGGATTGGCATAGCTGAGTCAAGATTTAAAGGGGAAATTATTTATAAAGTGAGAACACAATGATTGGGAAAACAAATTTAAACTGTCACTTTCCAGTATTTATTTTAAAGCAACGGTAGCTGGTTTAATTTATTGCAATTCAAATTATTTATTAATGTCTGAAATACACCTATATGGATTGATGGGAGTTAACTTAATAGAGTTATTGTTTATTTGCATTATTAATCCCTTTCAATTAAAATAGTTATATTCTTGACAAATGTTGAAGCCACTTATTTTACCAGTATTTTTTGAGTGTAGGAAGAAATTGGGAAACAGAAGCAATGGAGAATATAAAATCTACTCCCACTGGTAGTGCTCTGATCAGAGTTTAACCCATGATGCCTGTGTGATACCGTGTAGTTGTGCAGTATCAGTTGAAGACCTATCTCAGCCATAGATAATGCCCTGCCTTTGCAGACTATTGTTGTGCAGGTGATTCTGATGATGGTCATCTCATAAGAAATGAGATACCACTGGAAAGAGGCAATTTTGGAAAAGGGAGTAGGGGCCAGTGACATTTTTAATAAAGTTGATTTAAAAAAATGAAAGTTGGAGATAAGAATTATTGCCAGCAGGCTGAGGAGCAGCTCCCTGATGCTGAAACAACAGTTGGAGAAGAAGCTAAGGGAAGCAGCCATTACACATAAGGGTGTGTGTGCTGAGTGTGGCTCCTGCTGAGAAGCAGAGGAAAAAAAGCTGCAGCTAAACAGTGGCTTGGACATGCAATGCCACAGTCTGTCTCAGTGTTTTTAGCATGAAGCAAACATGTTCCTGTATGCTCTGTTCTACTTTTTAGAGGGGAAGCTGCATCCTAAGATCCTGCCTCAGATTTGATGAGAGAAAGCTATTCATAACACACAGAAGAAGTTATAGCTGCCATTATTTATACAACATTGCAGCAACAATAACATTTAAGTAAAAAATAGTTTGTCTATGCATTCAATTAGGGGCCCCAATGTGTACAGTACACACAGGTACTCAAATGTGACCTAGGTCGACAGGTATCAATGTCAATTAAGTATGTAGGAATATTGTTATTTTAGATTTATTGTGCAAGACCAGATAATTCATAATTAACGTGATATTGTGAATATTGAAACATGTAATAAATGTTATATGTGAACTACTTATTATTGACTAATTTAAGTCAAACTGACCCATCCCAGTCATCATTTGGTTTAAATATTATTATTGTCTTGTAAGCCAGCGATACTAACCACTGTACAACCATGCAACAAGGCATTGTGCTATGCTTGCTGGGGAAAGTGTACATAGATATCAGATTTCAAACTCCCATTTGACTAGCCAAGGAAACTAAAAATTGTTTTGGTGAAGAAGCCTAGTTTAACTTTACAACACCAGCAGCGCAGTGAGCAGTACAATGCTGATGGAGTATCAATTCAAGTAAAAATAGAGGAAGAGTTCCTTACAAAATGGTAGTAGATAACTGGAATAGGGTTCCAGCAGAGATGACAGAATATATTATAAAGTAGCGAATTAAAACATGCTAGTAATAGATATAATCTAACATCTGGAGAAAGGTTAAGTAGGGTCTGAGGTTTGTACGTATAAAAATGGACAAACTTGATGAGTTGCTCTACATAGGTAACCCTGGGTGGAATAAGCAAGCCTAGAAGAGATAACACAAAATAGGAAAGTTGCAGCAGACTAAAGGTAGAAAGTCTTTACATAGACATCAGTTCCAAGTATATTTCATCCCACCCACTGGTGTACCAGTCGAGGCAGCCTTCTTGAGAGCACTACTAAGGTTACATTGTGTTAGATAAGCCATACAAGAAACTACGACATATGCGGGTGACTAAAACATGTATATATGCACTGAATGAGTGGATCCACATGTTGTCCATCCTGCCCGTTACTTAATAATTGTTCATTTTTTTTCTAATACTAAAGCTGCATACACACACAACGATTGAGTTAATGAACGATTTTAGTAAACGATTTTCTACCTTGAAAAAATGAACTAAAATCGTTTACTAAAGTTGTTCATTTACTATGTTCATTTAAATGTAATGAACGATTTTTATGAACTACAAACGATTTTTGCATATTAACTTAATGAAAATCGTTGAGTTGACAAGTCTGACTGAACTACAAACTACAAACTACAAATGTGAACGTGCATGAACAATAATCCGTCATCGTTTGACTCAGAAAGTGAACGATATTTTCAAACGATTATCATTAAACGATATTGTTAAACGATAATCGTTCAAAAAATCGTTGTGTGTGTATGCACCTTTAGACATAGATGCAATCACTGGTACACAGTCATGTCAGTTTGAGATGCATTTCTTGGCAGTACTTCATGCAGAGTTCCTTGATTTTAAAGGCACTAAAAAAATGTTTCATATTTATATAGTTAGCTGGTGCTGAATGCATGGAAGTGTGTCACAAATATTGTGGGGGTGGGGTGGAGCTGTGGGAGCTGAGATGACTTGGCATATTCTGTAACAGATCCATTTACTAGTATAATAATAATAACAGTCCCAATGTCACCTCGCACACATGAAAAATATAAGCTTTAACTTAGGCTTAAATATGCAATGTTTCAGGAGAAAAGTTCTATTTAATGACATTAGTGGTACTAACATGGTACGAGGTTCAACATGACATTTACATTTTAGAACAACACACCTCAGGAAATGTTTCCACCTGGCAGAATCTCTACACTGATGGCATCCAAATTAATGTATCCTCTCCAGATCTTTTTTCATTTGTGTTGGCTCACATTGCTGAATGTATTTCTGCCACTACATCATGAATGTACTGTTTAAACTTTAAATGAAAATGTAAAAACTTAACTAATAAACTGTCCACCAGCCAAAAGAAAATGCTAACCTTACATCACAAATGCAAAGTGTAATAATTTCAGAGCTTATCACAGCCATTGAAACATTTAATAGGCCAGGTTGTTTAAGTTTGTGTTTTTACTATGGTACAAACATTTGATAAGCAATTCTATAAGCAAATTTACGAGTAAATGATTCAGCTGATTTTAAGCTCTGTTGAATTTCATAAATTTACATGAATAATTCATACGTTTAAAGGCACACTTTTCACTGAGATAATTGACTTTGAAACCACAAACAGGATGATAGCAATTACTAGTCTGCATTTTCCGCACTGAAATAGCATTCATTGTATTTTGTGCTAACATAATAAAGATCTGTTACACATTCATACTCTGGGGAAAGGTTTTATTTTTCAGTTATATCTCTCTTTTTATATATCAATTAAAAATGTGATCTTTTTTAATGGTACATTTTATAGACATTAGAACTGTATTGTGTAATAGATAAATATAATTAAATTATTCCTTAAGCTAAAACAATAAAAAAAAAAATTAAATTGATTTTAAAACTTTAATCTCTCTCTTTCTTTCTAATATACAGTATTATATATATATATATATATATATATATATATATATATATATATATACACACACACAGAGTCAGGTGCATAAATATTGGGACATTGACAGAATTTTCATATTTTGTCTGCAGTTAAAGCACATCTTGTTTGTTTCATTTCAAAGCCATTGTGGTGGTGAATAAAGGCCAAAATATGAAAATTCTGTCAATGTCCCAATATTTTTGCACTTGACTGTATATACATACACATACATACACACATCTATTTTGTAGGGGCTGGATTATTGGAACCGATGCTCCATCTGCTGATTTATTAAGAGCAAGTTATGGTAAGTAAATATTTTAAACTTCAAATACCAGATCACAGGTCACTTTTTTATGAATGTTAACAAAATATAATGTACATTAAGTGATTAACAATTAGCATCATTGTCACTTCACTTGATACTGTATATTTTATTGCACTGTTAACTTCCTCAAAATCCATCAAAAAAAGTCTATACAGTATCTTGACATGTTATTATCAATAAAGTGGATATATATTATATATATATTATCAATAAATTATCAATATATTATCAATAAAGTGGATGATGCAGAAACCATATGCAGAATTTTTATATCTATGCAGCAGGGCCACCATTATCTGTGCTCTAGGTTTAATAGCCTTGATAACAGTACTCAGTTGCACCATCCCCATCATTAGTGCAAAAGATATATATGAAAACAGGTATATTTAGGCATAGGCTCAACTCTGCATAGCATCATGATCGGACTGGGCCGCCGGTGATTCTGTGAAATTCCCGATGGCCCCTGGTGATTTTTAGTCATGCCCTCTATCGTAGGAGGGCATGGCCTACAGCGCAATTCAATTGTAGCAGGTGCAGTGCAGCTGCTTGTTGGGCAGTCATCAAGGCTGTGACTGACCCGACCGTCAGTTACATGCAAGGGACTGGAGCACACTACAGTCAGATTAAGCACTGCAGTGCACTACTGGGTAATACATCCCAGTAGTCTCTGCAGAGGGGTCAGAGGAGCATGTGCTGAGCTCTGATTGGATTAGCCCATTACATGCTCCTCTGACCCAGCAGCAGTGCAGCCTCATTGGTATGACTCATTGTGAGGCTGTGACTGGTGCTCTGTGGCTGCATGAGCCTCTAGGCTGCTGTGGCTTCTGGTGAGTACACTGCATGGGCACTACAATGGTGCATAATGTGGGGCACTACAGATGGCATAATGTGTTGGCACTAAAGTGTAGCCTAATGTGTGGGCACTACAGGTGGCATAATGTGTGGCACTACAGGTAGAAAAATGTGTGGGCACTATAAGTGGCATAATATGTGGATGCTACAGTGTGCCTTAATGTGTGGGCACTACAGTGCAGAATAATATATGGGCACTACAGTGCGGCATAATGTGTGGGTACTACAGGTAGCATAATGTGTGGGCACTACCAGTGGTATAATGTGTGGGCACTACAGCCTGGCATAATGTGTGGGCACTACAGTGTGGCATAATGTGTGGGTACTACAGTGTAGCATGTGCAGACACTACAGACGGCATAATGTGTGGGCAATACTGGAATCATAATGTGTGGGCACTACAGGTGGCATAATGTGTGGCACTACAGGGGACATAATGTGTGGGCCCTACAGGAGGCATAACATGTAAGTACTGAAAAGAGGTATGTGTAGGCACTAAAGTGTCACATAATGTGTGGGCACTTCAGTGTGGCATAATGTGTGGACATTATAGGTGGCATAATATGTGGGCAATACAGTGTGGTATGTGGGGGTACTACAGTGTGGTATAATGTGGGGGCACTATAGCATGGCATAATGTTTGGGCACAGGAGGTAGCATAATGTGTGGGCACTAAGGTGGTATAATGTGTGGGTACTACAATGTGGCATAATGTGTTGGCACTGCAGAGGCATAATGTGGGGGGGCACTGTAGTGTGGTATAAAGTAAATGCAATACACTGTGGCATAATATGGGGGACACTACAGTATGGCATTATGTTAGTACATGTGTAGTGGTCTCATTTACCCACAACTGACAAGTATTGCAAGGGTTACTGGGTGTCTCACCACTACTTCTATGACTCCTCTAAGCTTACCACTACCTCCCAGCCCCCCATACTCACCACTACCTATCTGCACTACTTTCCTAACCCCTCATTAAAAAATACTATCTCACTGCACCACCTTTCTGACCCTCCATACTCACCACAACCTATCTTAAGTACCCTCCTGACCCCGTCTTACCAAACACTATCTTTCTGCACTACAACCCTGACCCCTCCATACTCAACACTTCCTATCTGCACTACCCCCTGACCCCTCCTTACCAAACACTATCTCTCTGCACTACCTCCCTGACCCCTATATACTCACCACTACCTATCTTACTACCCCCTGTACCCTCCTTATCAAACACTATCTCACTGCATTACCTCTCTGTCCCCTCCATACTCACCACTACCTACCCTTTGACCCCTCCTATACCAAACACTATCCCTCTGCTGTTTGTACTATTCACCAGGCCCCTCCATACCAAACACTGCACTGCCTACATGACCCCTGATACCACCACAATCTTCCTTAACCACATAACTGACTGCCATGCACAGGAGTAGATCACTGACCTCACCCATTAATAGAGAGAGAGAGAGTTTTATAGTATTCTATTTTTAGTATATAAAAATAGAAGACTATAAAATATTCCCATTATAGCTGGCCACACCTCCTCCAGTGACTGGCCTCACCCCTTTGTGGGACTCTATTATTGTATTCCCCTGTGGGCCATTCATGCTCCAGTCTGCCACTGCATAGTGTGCAATATCATAGGTACTCCCTTTTCAGAAAACCTACATAAGACCACAGGCCACGTACTTCACAAGTGGAGGTGTGCTTGGAATGTGTACTTCTCTGCATCAAATATAGATGGAGATGGTTCTAGAGCACTGACAGTGTGAAAAACTTCAATACAGGTCAGCCCCAAAACATTTGTTTATTTTGTTGAAGAGTAAGTAGAATCTATTGTGCAGAAGTTGGCATGATATTGTAACCACATCATGCAGAAGAGGAAATAATATCTTATATATCATAGTTACACTTCTGAAAGTCTGTGTACAGAAAAATAGCTTTAGGCATATCAGAGAAGAGATATGACAGATAGGGGACCTATGGAGTGTATAGAGATGCATAAGTGGGTTCCTTAGTATCTGCATAAGTTTCCAACCAGGAGTTACCTAGACAAGAGTGAAATATGAATGGATTTTGTATGAACAGCTCACCATATTTTTGCAGGTTTTCACTAGGTGATCAGGATTCCTCCAATGGTCCAAACATATGTTGGTAGGTTATCTGGTTTTTGGCTGATTGGTGCTAGAGTATGTGCACATTTATGCTTCATTACTACAAGACTAACCAACTACATGTAAGGGACCTGATTCTGTGTCACACACAGGTCCAGATGCTTCCACATTCTGAATGGAAGTGGATTGCACATGGAAAGCTAATGCAACTACAGTATATGCACACATTGTACAGCACTACTTTTTACGTTTGCAAGAACATCTGTAATCATTATCATCAGCTTTTACACCTACCCCATGCTAGGTGTAAGATATAGGTCTATTAAAGCTGTAAACTTGGCCTACTCATGACCCTGAATATGGTGTATGGCTACACACCCAAAAGATGGTTGTCTTACATTCTTAGACCCAATTGACACTCAGTAATACCCATTTGAAGGATGGAGAGAAACTGCCAAAATATGCTTGGAATTGCTCAGAAACACACAAAGATGTGCATGTTCTCTACAGACTACGTGCTGTCTGCAAAACAATCACTAAATGTGTCTGCACTTGGTCTTACGTGTGACTCATATTAAGGCCCAAAGTCTATAAAGTCAATTAACATACATAAGTATTGAAAATAAAAAAACAGATATATCTGTAATGAGTATGTAATTAATTACTTCAGAGTAGGGGTGAGCGGGTTCGGTTTTATTCGGATTTACTCGCATCTTTAAACGGCATTTTATTGGCTATCGCCTATCATGTGTTTTGGATAGCCAATATAATAAATCCGAATTTGCGGTAAAGTGGCGATAAGAACCGAGTAAATCCGAGTAAAACCGAACCCGCTCACCCCTACTTCAGAGTGGATGTAATTAGCACTACCACAGAGATATTTGCCTGTAGAAAATGTAGAAAACAATCAGGAACAGATAAAATGTGTGATCACTTTATTAGAATAAATGTCCCTGATTTTTCTCTACAGTTTCTATGGGCAAGTGTTTCTGTGGTGTTGCGAAAGAATTTCACACAGAACCAATTACAGTACAGACTCACTTTAGCTATCTTTACATTATATTAGGAATCCTCATATATTTTAATTGAATGTATAGATTTTATATATAGTTGATTATTAAATATAGTATATATTTTTGTTGATAAGGAAAGGTACAGATGTGTCCTCATAGAGTACACCCAGCATTTTTGTGGTGCAAGACGCTTGGTGCGACTTAGATGCTCCGCCTTGGGAAGCGATGACAGTACTTTCATTAATTTTCCTTAAGTTTGCATCTTACTCGCTTTGTGGTTACATAAAAAGTCACTTATAGTGTATTAGACACACAAGATTAGTACTTTTGTTGCAAAATAATTGGCATAAAGCACAGGTTCTCAAACTCGGTCCTCATTACCCCAAACAGTCCATATTTTTCAGGTCTACTCTCACAGAATCTCAAGTGAAACAATTAGCTCCACCTATGGGTCTTTTAAAATGTGTCAGAGAGTAATGAATATACCTGTGCACCTGCTGGGTGACCTGTAAAACTTGAACTGTGTGGGGTCCTGAGGACTGAGTTTGAGAACTATTGGTTTAAAGTATCGGATTAAGAATAAGTATATGTGGCATGAGGCAGGTTCATCCCAGTCACCCAGAGTTTGGCGCCCCCCCACAAAAAAAAATATACCCACGCAATCACATCTAGAAAGAAGATATGAAGATGATTCTATGGGGTCTAGAGGTGTAAGATAATTTACATATCAGGTATGAGGATAGGTGTATGAGGGGACATCAGTAATTGGTTTATTTTATTCTTGGTTACTTCTGTCCATTAATCTCTCTCTCTTTTTTTTAGAATCCAGCAGTTACTTTCATACAGTGGTCAGGTGACCATCACATCTCTTGTTCAGGCTTGGCTCTTCATTGGTTATTGGGACATTTTTATACATGATTTCTTATAACTTGCTTTCTACTACCTTTAATAGATGCAGAAATACTCTGACTTGGGGAACATGTTGTGGCAGTGTTTTAGGACTCTTAGCATTGTTCTGTGAAGTACTGAAATGGCCATTGAGCATATTTAGATATAGGCTGCTTGAAGCCACACTTTTCAAGTAAGGAATAAATATTTTTGATATACATTAATGGATTATAATGTACTGGCTTCCTTTGGCCTTAAGATAACAGGTATTGAGGAAGTCCATAAGGACAAAATGCATTGGTATACTTTGGAAAACATTTCTTCACTGTCCCAGAACTTCTACCACTTAAAGTTGTCTCTAGCAGACTCAGTATCCCAAGAACCACCTACTGTAGTTGCTAGGTAGAACTCTGGGGAGTGTGAGACCATCAATACAGTACCATAAAGATGAATGTGCATCATCCCTGTGTAAATCTGCAGACTCTTTGATAGTTTGTAGGATGGAGCAAGTGGAAGAGGCTCTTATTTGATGACTGCAAAGGTTGAGGAAGCTGAGTACATCTGCAAAAAAGGAGCTGTTCCAAAGTGTGAGGCTCTAAGGTAAATAAAGTAGGTCAGGGTTCATGGGGGTAAGGTTGAGTGGGTGGGTAAAGGGTCACTATAATACACTACTGCAAATTTGAGAAACATAATTTGTTATTATAAATATGGTTGTGGTATTTTTATTTAAAAAAGTGACAGATTATATTTATTAGTATTAATGTTATATTTTATTTTTAATGTGCCACAAAGTTTCCACTGCACTGTACAATAAATATACAAGGTAACAGCACAGCCTGATATATCATAAGTACAATACAATGTAAATTGACATATCAAGCAACATAGGAACTGATTCAGAGCCACATGCACAATGTGTATGCAAATTGCGTAGGCAGTGCAATCGCACAGCAATGCATTAGCATGCCCAGTATTTTTTAGAGAGCGATCACATAGCGTATGCAGACACCCACCAGCCTGCCTTAAGATGCCCACTTGTGCACATCATGTCCAGGAAGCGTATGCAACCATTGGTACATTGGGTAACATCGGATGCAATCGAATCACTTGAGGTTGACCATACCCTGCCGCAAGCACGTCAGTGTAAAAATGCACAATGCATACCATCGGCATACCATCGGCAGCAGCGAGCATTTGCATCTTAGCGAGCGGGTCTGAAAGAGCTCCAAAATTCATAATGAAACTGACAGACTAGTTAGAATAAGTACATGGGGTAAGGATGGGGAGAGCAGTGGTAAGTCACAAAGAATGGAGGCAGTTCAGCCCTTTATGAGCCAATACACAAGGTACAGTAAGAGCAAGCATACATTATCAGTGTTGCCGAATGGACTTGGAGACAAAAGACAAGGGGCCTGATTCAGCAAAAAACGCACGCTAGCAGATGCACGCACCCAGCCGCTGCAAGAATATGCTAAGCAATGCATACCCACGGAGACCGAAGCACAAGAAGCAGACACCCAGCAAATCATAAAGCCCCCCACCTATGCCGTGATTGACAGCGTACACATCGGGAACATCGAGTGCCATCGAAGCTGCTTGACAGCTAAGGGTAAACCTGAACCTGCAGCAGGACTTCAGAGATTCCTGCATGCAGAGAGGCGCCCGGCTGTGTGCGGCTCCGCTGATATTAATTTATGCACGCCCCTATAACGGCATGCAAACGCACATGCACGCCTGCATTCGGCTGACCACCCCCTGTCACCACCCAATCGACATCGAAGGTCTCTGCGGGCTCCCTGCGTACTCCGAGAGAGCCCTTACTGTATTCAGCAACCTGTCCATGCACACGCAATGCGATGCATACGCAGATTGCAAACATCAGCTCACACCGTGCATTCTCTCACTTGCGTTGCTTGCTGAATCAGGCCCTAGGAGCGCAGGTGCCATGGTACCGGTAGCTTACATACTAAGAGAAGTGGTGAAAAGTTCAAGGATGAACTGGGAATAAGGACAGGTAAAAAAGTAAGTGGAGATTTAGACTTTAATGAAAAGGTGTGTTTTAAGTGTACTTTATTATTATTAGCATTCTACTAAAAATAGGGCAGAGAGTATTACAATTCTACCAAAGTGTTATTAATTATTATTATTATTATTATTATTATTAGGTCTGCAAACAACATAAACTGAGTCAGCAGCTTTTAAACAATTCAATATGCAGTGATGTGCATGTGCACACATCACTACTTATAACTGTAGCCCAAAATTGCAGAATTTATTCTGCACCTCTACATAATTCAAGGAACATTTGCAGTGTTGGTATCTGCAAGTTGCTGGAGAAATAGTCAAAATGCCAACACCTTGCGGCCATCACAGCTAATTGTGCAGGTAGAGCTTTTTCACCCCCTAAAATAGCCATTGTACCCATTTAGCCAGTGGTTTGTGTTGTGTTATGTATTTTAGTGCTATTTGCTTATGAAGGAAATATGCCACCCCAGTGCATATAATAACAAGATTGCATTGGACAGTGAGGCTAACAATGAAAATATATTTTTGCTTTCACTTTGCATATAGGAAAATCACTTGGTTTAGTTAAAACTGCATTACTACGGTAAATTAGTTACATTGTTTAGTCATATAGTTAAACAGTTCATCTCAACAAAAGCTAGACTGGCTCTATTAAAGTAAATGGCTCAATATTCTGTATAATGCATGAACTTTCTCTTCTTCATAAGGATTTCTCTATTATGTTTTAACTATTTGTTTTTAATGTTTTACTATATTATAATTTATATCTTGCCATGGTTTTCTGTTTTAAAATAATTACACGTTTTGGTAAAGATTGTATATGTTGTTGAATAATATATAATTATTTACTTGTGCAGACTTTGGGATTTCCTTACTTTATTAAATCTACACATTTCATACTACAAAGTAGCAAATTAAATAATGCTAATGCCATCTGCAAGGGTTAAATAAATTAGAAGTTACTGACATTTATTTTAATAATTTCCTTACACCATTCTTTAAGGCCATTATAAGATATACATGCTTCAGTAGTCTTCAATTTAAAATAACTTGATGATAAGAGCAAAGTGTATTTCAGGTAACATAAGCTAGAGCTATGACACTGTGATCAGGTTTGATTTCACAATACCTACGTTGGTTGTGTTTTTGCTACCTGTCACCAGGGATGTGTGATAACAAAGTAAACCTGACCTTGCGTCGTCCTGCATAAGTCACACAGAAAGTATTGTGCTCTGAAATAGACATGTGATGCCAGAACAACACACCCTGATAAAGGAGATTCAAACAATAGAAAAAAAATGAAATAAAAGCTTTTTGCTCTCACTTTCTTTGTTCCTGTCACTAAAAGGTTCTCATAAAGACAATTCCTAATTAGTTTACTTTAGTCTGCAACATAGTTTATGAAGAAAAATAAAATCCATGATGACAGAACTCTGGCTTGTTTACCTTCATCTTAGCTATATCCCAAGACTTATCACTGCTTGGCCTTTTATCAGGGCGTCTTCAGAATTACGCAGCTTCCTAATTTGGCAAATATCTTAATTTGTTTGGTGTTTCTTTTCCCATTAATAATTTCCCATGCATTGAAGGTGGAGGCTGCTCTATGTTTGTACAATGCCATGTCATTTAAACTGCTATTTTTGAACTGTTATGACTCCAGGTTTTGTGATAATTCTCAAACAGCTGATAACAATTCATTGCTGAATGACAAGTCAGTTTTAGCTTGGCTGTAGCAAAAAGAATGCTATCATGTTTCCAGATTAATTGTAAGACAATACTGAGAAAACTGTTTGTATCAATGCAATCTAAAGGAAAATGTGAGCGTGATAATGAAATGGTAATGGAATTCTGTAAAAGTCAGCTCCTGGTATCAGCTGAACATAACACAGACCCTTTTTATTGGTGTCTAGTAAGCCATTACATTTTCCTGACTTTTTATAACCCATTAGATAAAAAATAGAAAAAACTATTCAAAAAACATATGGAAAATATATCATATAGCCTTCTATACTTCTTTTATGAAGGAAACTTGTTTATAAATTATAATTAAAAGTTAGGTACTGGTTGTTTGTAAAATTGTTTCACAATGCATTTTAATAAGGGATGTGCACAGACTCTTGTGTTTGGGTTTTAATTTGTTTCTAAATAGAGACGCAACATGGCAAAATGCACCCTGTTCTGGCCCCGCCCCATGAGCGGATGATGTCATGATGTCGCAGAAAGGGTGTGGCTGGCAGCAGGAGTTAATGCACCACTGACAAGGCCTCCTGAGAATGCCTGGTCAGTTGCACAGATTGCAGAGTGCCCATCTGGAGCATTCACAGGATGCTCCAGATTGCACTGAACAAGTGATCCTGACTTCAGGGTGCCGGTCAAGGCACCATGAGAGCCAGAAGCAAGGCAAGGGTGGCAAAAGTTCTACTCACAGAGCAGTGACATAAACACATGGCAGTTTAAAAGAATATAGCACATCTCTACAGGGGCTGGCTGGCAACTTTTAGCCTGGGGCAAATGCATGCAGGTGGCCCTGGCAGGGGAGTAGTGTGTAGCTAGGGTGCCCGGAGAACGTGCGTGCTTAGGCACCCCCCCTCAAGTGTTCCAGGTAGGAGGCAGGTCCATATGGAATTAATGTAAAGGAAAAATAAAGTTATGGGGCAGCCCCCTGTAGTGGTGCCCATATGCAGTGACCCCTGTGCCCCAGGAGAGGACCCCCTTATACAGGCCACCAGTAGTGATCCTCCTATGCAGTGCCCCTTATACAGTGCGACCAGTAGTGGTCCCCCTGTTCAGTGCCCCTTGTGCCCCCAGTAGTTAGCCCCTTACATAGTGCCCCCAGTAGTAGTACCCCCTATGCAGAGCCCCCAGTAGTAGTCCCCCCCTTGTAGCCCCCAGTGGTAGTCCCCCCCTTGTAGTGCCCCCAGTAGTGCTATCCCCCTTGTAGTGCCCCCAGTAGTAGCCCCCCATGTTGTGCTCCCAGTAGTAATCCCCCTTGTAGAACCCCCAGTAGTGCCCTCCCCCTTGTAGTGCCCCCAGTAGTAGTCACCCCCTTGTAGTGCCCCTAGTAGTGCTCTCCCCCTTGTAGTGCCCCCAGTAGCAGTCATCTCCCTTGTAATGCCCCCAGTAGTAGCCCCCCTTTTTGTGCCCCCAGTAGTAGTCCCCCTTGTAGTGTCCCCAGTAGTGCTCTCCCACCCTCCCACAGTACACACACATGTAATAAAAAAAAAAACACTTACCTGAATACCTGCTCCTGCCGCCACCATCCGCTCCTTCGTCTGTCCTCCCAGGCCGGGCCGCTCTGCATTTTTGGAGAGACGTCATATGACGTCATGAATCTCTCCCATTACCCACTGCAGGAGCTGGAAGATGGAGCAGCTCTTGCAGTGGGCGCAGCAGCAGTCATTGAGAGTCTGTCGGACTCTCACTGGCTGCTACTCAAAACAAGCACACAGCTGCCGGAGCCAACTGCTGTGTGTTTGTAACTGTGTAGCACTGACCGAACTCTGTCCGGTCAGCGCTACATGCGCTGTGCAGCTGTGTTACACAGACACAGACTCCCGGTGGCCTGCATGGCACTGCGGCCTGGGGGGCACATGGCACCCTGCCCCCCCGGCCCAGCCCACCACTGCATCTATGAAACACAGTGGCACAGCAGTAAACATGGAACAAATGACCAAAAGCCAACCTTTCAAATGTGAGTCTTCAAATGCAAACTGAGCAATGGTCACCAGATGCTAGACAAACATTACATGCAACAGTTAATTAGTGAGTGTTGATGTATCTATCTCAGCTCAAGCATTACATGCTACAGTATTTTAGTGAGGGTTGATGTATCTATCTCAGCTCAGGCTGTAATCAATGTTACATACTCTGGGCCTAATTCAGACACGTTCACGAGCGCTGAGCGCTCGCAAGCGGGTTGATGGTGCCCTAATGCGCATGCGCATGACGGAGGGAGCTCCATCGTGTGCATGCGTGAGACCTGCACAGCGACAGCCAAGCTGTCGCTCCGGGTCTCGCACAAAAGGGGGCGTGCTGTCGATGGTGAGTGACAGCACGCCCCGTTTGGTAGGCGTGCCGGGGGTGTTGCTGCTCAGATGGAGGTGTTCCCATGGGAACGCCTTCCATCTGGAGCCAGCCCCACTGACATCACTAGTGATGTCAGTAGGAGTGCTTTTGGCTCTGATAGAGCCAAAAGCACTCCTGGGCTTGCGGCAGCGAGACCCTACCACAGGGTCTTGTCACAAGCCCGATGGTCGCGATGGTCTTGACCATCGCGACCATCTATTTGGCCACTCGCATAAGCTGTGGAGGCCGCTCCATTTTTAGGTAGGAGGGTCATGATTCAGAGCGAGCGCTCTGGTCAAAGCATCCGGCTCTGAATCAGGCCCACTGTATCTGTGGAGAAGCTGCAAGAAATGGGGCCTATAGACCTGGATCAGAACCTGGTGATGGATGGTCTTGCAAGATACAGAACATCAAGCACCTATGATAAGTGGCTGTCCAGAACAAGATGTATGTTTCTGCCATGATCTCCAGATGAGTTGAGAAGCTGTCTCGTCACTTTTATGAATAATTTAAGCCATATATAAGGCTAATTCCAGCCTTTTACTATAAAAAAAAATAATGAATAAATGATTGTAATGTTTACAATTGTGTACAGTGAGCTTTTTGAGATATTTCCACCTCAGTCCAAAACTGCATAAAGTTGTAGCTTTCAATCATGAAAGTGTCATCCATGTAAAGCATTTTTATATCTCATTCCAGATTGAGAGGTAGCATTGCTCAGCTTGTTGCAAGTACTGAGGACCTGATTCAGAGACGGACGCTCTGAATGAGTGCTCGCTCTGAATCAGGGCATTTTTATTTTTTTGTTAGGCCTTCTGGCCGCTTGCATAGCTGTGGGTGACCACCCACAGCTATTGCAAGCGGCCAGGTTGATGGTCGCGATGGTCAAGACCATCGTGACCATCGGGCTTGAGACGAGACCCTTGTGGTAGGGTCTCATAGCCACAAGCCCCAGAGAGCTTCTGGCTCTAATAGAGCCGGAAGCTCTCCCACTGTCATCACTGGTGATGACAGTGGGGCCACCCCCAAATAGCAGGCATTCGGGAACGCCTCCAATTGGCCAGCCACCCCCCCTGCCCGTCTACCAAACGGGGGAGCTGTCAATCACCATCGACAGCTCACCCCCTTTGGTGCAAAACCTGGAGCGATGGAGCACCTGTCGCTAGCCGGGTCTCGCGCATGCGCACGATGGAGCCAGCTTCATCGTGCGCATGCCCAGGAGGCAAACATCGACCCGGTTGCGAGTGCTCAGCGCTTGCGACCGGGTCTGAATCAGGCCCTGAGTTATAAACATTAAATCAATATAATAATACTAGGGGTGAGCGGGTTCAGATTTCTGAAATCCGAACCCCCCCGAGCCCCCCCCGATCCGAGTCCGATCCGAGTCAGGCTCGACTTTTCCCGCCTGACTCGGATCTGAAATCGAGGCAAAACGTCATCATCCCGCCTTCCGAGTCTCGCGGGTTTTGGATCCTATATAAGGTACCCGCGTCGGCGCCATTTTCTCACTCGGCTGTGGACAGTGAAGAGGGAGGGTGGGAGTTAGGGCTGTGTAGTGTAGTGTAGTGTAGTGTAGTGTAGTGTAGTGCTGCTGTTGTCCACTACTTCAAAGTCCATAGGGGCTGGCTGTGTTGTGCTGTGCTGCTGTTGTTAATAGGGGCTGTGTCCACTACTTCAAAGTCCATAGGGGCTGGCTGGAATGTGTTGTGCAGTCAGTTCTCCATAGGGGCTGTGTCCACTCCAAAGTCCTGTGCAGTGTCCCAGTCCTAAAGGAGTGCTGTAGTGTTGTCCAGGGGGTGCTCTGTCCATCAGGGGTGCTCCCCCCAAGTGCTAAAAAAATAATATATTTTCTGTGTTTGTGAATTGTGTGCGCAGTAGCCGCACGTGCATCAACAAAGTAGTGCCAAGCGTGCGCCTGTGTCATAAGTAAAGGGCCGGCTGGCTTGACCGTTAAAGGGTGCTGTAACCCCCGAAAGTACACTCCAGTCCAAACCAAAAAAAAATTATTTTCTGTGTTTGTGAATTGTGTGCGCAGTAGCCGCACGTGCATCAACAAAGTAGTGCCAAGCGTGCGCCTGTGTCATAAGTAAAGGGCCGACTGGCTTGACCGTTAAGGGTGCTGTAACCCCCGAAAGTACACTCCAGTTCAAACCAAAAAAAATATTATTTTCTGTGTTTGTGAATTGTGTGCGCAGTAGCCGCACGTGCATCAACAAAGTAGTGCCAAGCATGCGCCTGTGTCATAAGTAAAGGGCCGGCTGGCTTGACCGTTAAGGGTGCTGTAACCCCCGAAAGTACACTCCAGTCCAAACCAAAAAAAAATTATTTTCTGTGTTTGTGAATTGTGTGCGCAGTAGCCGCACGTGCATCAACAAAGTAGTGCCAAGCGTGCGCCTGTGTCATAAGTAAAGGGCCGGCTGGCTTGACCGTTAAGGGTGCTGTAACCCCCGAAAGTACACTCCAGTCCAAACCAAAAAAAAAATTATTTTCTGTGTTTGTGAATTGTGTGCGCAGTAGCCGCACGTGCATCAACAAAGTAGTGCCAAGCGTGCGCCTGTGTCATAAGTAAAGGGCCGGCTGGCTTGACCGTTAAGGGTGCTGTAACCCCCGAAAGTACACTCCAGTCCAAACCAAAAAAAAAATTATTTTCTGTGTTTGTGAATTGTGTGCGCAGTAGCCGCACGTGCATCAACAAAGTAGTGCCAAGCGTGCGCCTGTGTCATAAGTAAAGGGCCGGCTGGCTTGACCGTTAAAGGGTTCTGTAACCCCCAAAGTACACTCCAAACCAAAAAAATATATATTTTCTGTGTTTGTGACTTGTGTGCACTGTGGCTGCACGTGCATCAACAAAGGAGCAGCGCCAAGCGTGCGCTGTGTCCCATAAGTAAAGAGCCGGCTGGCTCATTTCTTAAAGGGTGGTGTAACCCACAAAGTGCACTACTCTCCAGCAAAAATAAAAAAATATTTTCTGTGTTTGTGTGCGCTTTAGCCGCACGTATATATTTCAATATAACATAAATGTTGGACCAAACTTTCTCTGATAAAAATAAAATAGGGAAAGATCAAGAACCACTTCCTACTAGTGCTGTTGCTGCTGCTGGGAGTTTGTTCATCATCCCAGAGAGGAAGTAGGAACATCACTACTTTTACTAAACAATTGACCCTCCAACAGTCCCTAGCGATGAGGATGAAGTACGACAGCAGTCATCCTGAAGCAAAACGTATAACTGAGGCCTTGACTGCTATGTTGGTGTTAGACGTGCGTTCGGTATCCGACATTAGTGCAGTGGGAGTTAGACAATTGATGGAGGTAGTGTGTCCTCGGTTCCAAATCCCGTCTAGATTCCACCTGCATCCTCAAAGCAGCAGCGACAAGCGTGCGTCTGTCTGTTAAAGGGTGGTGACACCCTCAAAGTGTGCTACACAAACAATTAAAATATTGTTCTTTTTTTTTCTGTCTTTGTGAAATGTGTGGGCTGTAGCCGCACCTGCATCCTTAAAGCAGCAGCGACAAGCGTGCGTCTGTCTGTTAAAGGGTGGTGACACTCTCAAAGTGTGCTACACAAACAATTAAAATATTGTTCTTTTTTTTCTGTCTTTGTGAATTGTGTGGGCTGTAGCCGCACTTGCATCCTCAAAGCAGCAGCGACAAGCGTGCGTCTGTCTGTTAAAGGGTGTTGTAACTCTCAAAGTGCTCCAAAAAATCAAAAAAAATGTTTTAATGTGTTTGTGACTTGTGTGCGATGTAGCCACACTTGCATCCTCAAAGCAGCAGCGACAAGCGTGCGTCTGTCTGTTAAAGGGTGGTGACACCCTCAAAGTGTGCTACACAAACAATAAAAATATTCTTCTTCTTTTTTCTGTCTTTGTGAATTGTGTGGGCTGTAGCCGCACCTGCATCCTTAAAGCAGCAGCGACAAGCGTGCGTCTGTCTGTTAAAGGGTGGTGTAACTCACGAAGTGCTCCAAAAAATAAAAAACTATTTTTTTAATGTGTTTGTGACATGTGTGCGATGTAGCCGCACTTGCATCCTCAAAGCAGCAGCGACAAGCGTGCGTCTGTCTGTTAAAGGGTGGTGACACCCTCAAAGTGAGCTACACAAACAATAAAAATATTCTTCTTTTTTCTGTCTTTGTGAATTGTGTGGGCTGTAGCCGCACCTGCATCCTTAAAGCAGCAGCGACAAGCGTGCGTCTGTCTGTTAAAGGGTGGTGACACCCTCAAAGTGTGCTACACAAACAATAAAAATATTCTTCTTCTTTTATCTGTCTATGTGAATTGTGTGGGCTGTAGCCGCACCTGCATCCTTAAAGCAGCAGCGACAAGCGTGCGTCTGTCTGTTAAAGGGTGGTGACACCCTCAAAGTGTTCTACACAAACAATTAAAATATTGTTCTTTTTTTTCGGTCTTTGTGAAATGTGTGGGCTGTAGCCGCACCTGCATCCTTAAAGCAGCAGCGACAAGCGTGCGTCTGTCTGTTAAAGGGTGGTGTAACTCTCAAAGTGCTCCAAAAAATAAAAAACTATTTTTTTTATGTGTTTGTGACTTGTGTGCGATGTAGCCGCACTTGCATCCTCAAAGCAGCAGCGACAAGCGTGCGTCTGTCTGTTAAAGGGTGGTGACACCCTCAAAGTGTGCTACACAAACAATAAAAATATTCTTCTTTTTTCTGTCTTTGTGAATTGTGTGGGCTGTAGCCGCACCTGCATCCTTAAAGCAGCAGCGACAAGCGTGCGTCTGTCTGTTAAAGGGTGGTGACACCCTCAAAGTGTGCTACACAAACAATTAAAATATTGTTCTTTTTTTTCGGTCTTTGTGAAATGTGTGGGCTGTAGCCGCACCTGCATCCTTAAAGCAGCAGTGACAAGCGTGCGTCTGTCTGTTAAAGGGTGGTGACACCCTCAAAGTGTGCTACACAAAGAATAAAAATTTTCTTCTTCTTTTTTCTGTCTTTGTGAATTGTGTGGGCTGTAGCCGCACTTGCATCCTCAAAGCAGCAGCGACAAGCGTGCGTCTGTCTGTTAGAGGGTGGTGTAACCCTCAAAGTGTGCTCCACAAACAATAAAAATATTCTTTTTTTTTTTCTGTCTTTGTGAATTGTGTGGGCTGTAGCCGCACTTGAATCCTCAAAGCAGCAGCGACAAGCGTGCGTCTGTCTGTTAAAGGATTACATCGGTGACAGCATCCAAGTAGGCATGTCAGACAGTCCGTACCTGTACTGGCAGGAAAAAGAAGCAATTTGGAGGTCCCTGTACAAACTGGCTCTATTTTACCTGAGTTGCCCCCCCTCCAGTGTGTACTCCGAAAGAGTGTTTAGTGCAGCCGGGAACCTTGTTAGCGAAAGGCGTAGGAGGTTGCTTCCACAAAATGTGGAGAAGATGATGTTCATAAAATGAATGATCAACTCTTCCAGGGAGACCAGCCTCCAGAACGTACAGAGGGACCTGTGGTTCCAGCAGGGACGAATTAATACTCTGTGAGGATGAGGATGTACATAACACTGAAGAGGGTGAGGAATCTGTGGATGAGGAGGATGAGGACGACTTCTTGCCTCCGTAGAGCCAGTTTGTGCAGGGACAGATTAATTGCCAGCTTGTTTTGTGGGGGCCCAAACGAACCAATCATTTCAGCCACAGTTGTGTGGCAGACCCTGGCGCTGAAATGATTGGTTTGTTAAAGTGTGCATGTCCTGTTTATACAACATAAGGGTGGGTGGGAGGGCCCAAGGACAATTCCATCTTGCACCTCTTTTTTTTCTTTGCATTATGTACAGTTTGGGGCCTAGTTTTTCAATGCCATCCTGTCTGCCACTGCAGTTTCACGCCTAGATGGGTCACGTGTTTGTGCCGCCCACTCGTGTCGCTTAGCATAGTCATCCAGCTACCTCGGTGCAACCTTTTGGACATAAAAACACTATTGTGAGGTGTGAGGTATTCAGAATAGACTGGAAATGAGTGGAAATTAAGGTTATTGAGGTTAATAATAGCATAGGAGCAGAAAAACCTACAAATTCTGTGATTTTAGCTGTTTTTATGCTTTTTTTCAAAAAAATACAGATCCAAAACACAAAACCCAGAACCCAAAACACGGAAGGGTGGTTTTGGCAAAACCAATCCAGATCCAAAACACGAAGAAAGATCCAGATCCAAAACCAAAACACAAAACACGAAAAGTGGCCGGTGCACACCCCTAAATAATACACAACATTTCTAGATAGTTTGTGCATTTTTGATCAAGCTTGCAAAGTTTAGGCTCAGCAACGCATCTATATTAATCAACAGAAACCATCTGCAGATAATAAATTAAATAAACAGGAAATCATAAAATCCCTGCCAATAACTATGTTTATCCTACAAAGAACATACATATATTACAACTAAGCATGTCTTTGTTTCTCTTTGCTGGTTCCAGATCTATTAGGAAGATTTTCATTTAATTTAATTTATGGTGGAATTTAAAAGTATCCTTGAGTTTTATACTATTTTTCCAAAGCACAGGCATTCCTACTGAGGCTGAAAAAAAACATAGCTCTACCAAGTTTATTATTTTACTATAAATATGATGTTTACAAAAAGTAGAAATCCTGCTACAGCATTTCTTTACTACTGTATTTTGCAAGTTACTGTTTACTCAAGTAACTTGAAAATATTACAAAAATATATAATGTCATATTTAATTTGATCATTTTGTTCAACTGATAAATTTATTAACAAATTAATCATTGGTAACCTATGCTCAGAATTTCACCTGTCCAAGAGATTTCTTTCCTGTCAGAGTCTTCAATAAAAGTGTAGACCATTTTTCTCCACAGGGGGCACCAGAAAAGAAAACTGCTCTACTGACAAGATAAGTTTGTCAGGTCAGTTCATTCATGACTGGTCACATGGGTAAGACCAAAGCTATGAGATAATTTTGTCACCCTAGAGAAATTGTGAACTTCATAAGGGCCAAGCCTCAGATTTTGTGACTGCCAGCTAATTCGATACACATATGTCTCTAACTCTGGTTACATTGAGAAGCTATAAATTCATAAAAAATAGCTCTGATTGTTGATGTATTAGATTACTGTATATATTTTGCATCAAATGACTCAGCAGCAGAACACCTTTTAATTACATTTAAATTGGAGCACAGATTCCCGGCATCTATATATTTAAGGCTGATCTACAGCTTCTGTATATTAGTGATATTTTATTTCTGATTATGCGGAAAATGATGGGCACTTCTTTAAAAGTAAAAATACAGTATGCCCCAAGAAAGCTCACCTCAATAGTTAGGAAATATTAGGAGTTAATAGTTTCCATCCAATGGAAATAATCTGCTTTAAATCTTCTCCAGTTAGGAAAAAAGAGGAAAGAGAGATCATGGGGGATAAAATGTGCTTTAAGGTATGAAAAATTGTTAGTTTTTGGAAAAATCTAGGAATAGATTAGTTATCCAACATCATTCCATGCTTTTTCCAGGCATGGACTATTTAACCAGAATGTACTGTAACATCATAGTCTATTTTTATACCCTTTTATTTAATTCAAAACTGTGCAATCTGTGTTTATTTTTTATTTTTAAGCATTGCGACTACTTTTTGTTGTATTAAATAACTGTTAACAACTGTTCTGTTTTGAAATGTGTTTATATGCTAAGGATTGTATGATTATTTTGGTAACCTTACATTAAAAGGCAGATATTGTTATAAACAATAGATCTGATTAGAAGTGCCTTGACTCCTTCTGCAGAAAATCGCCATATAAATTAATAATTAATAATTTATTATTATTATTATTATTATTATTATTATTATTATTATTATTATTATTATTATTATTATCATTATTATTATGTAAGTAGAGATAAGTTAAGCGTGGGTGAACTGAATATATCCAGTCAAACTTTATGTTTTGGGAAATCTTGTGTTAGTGGTGGAAGAACAGGATGCGTTAAAGGTGAGTGTGGGATATTTGAGATACATTTTAATCATTATAAACAGGCTACGTGGTTTGAGTTTGAGTCAATTCTGCAGACCCACATGTCATTCAAGGGCAGATCTATCATGCCCTGGGGGTAGATTTACTAAAGCTTCTAAAAATGAAAGGTGGTGAGGCTACCCATAGCAACTATTCAGATCACATCTAGTATTTCTTTATTGCATGGGTGTTCATCAAGCAGTCCTCCAGCTTTTGTGGAATTACACATCAGAGAATGCCCTGCCACAGTTTTGAAAATAGGGAATGCTAAAACAGTGGCAGGGCATGCTGGTTTGTGCATTTCGACAACATATGGAGTGCCACATGTTGAGCATCCTATTGCATCCTAGAAATTGATAGAGAGAATGTTTTACTTACCGTGGGTAACACCACCACTTTTAAATTTTAGAAACCTATTAAATCTACCTCTTGGAGAAAGATAAAGTAGGGAAGATGCCCAAAGCAACCAATCAGCTTCTAACTGTCATTTCATAGACCAATATGGATGGCAATTCTCTTCATATAATTTACTTGCCCATGATAACATGCATATTAAGTAATCAAAAGTCCACAACAAGCATTGGCATTCCAGCAACTTGAAATAATGAGTTGAGTATGGGATGCTGGTGCTCATGATCCAGGTGCTCAGAATCCCGATGCTGGCATCCTGACAGGGTTAGGATACCGACACCTGCAGGTAAGTATCCTAACCCTACCCCAAACCTAACCCTCCCCTCAGCATAAACCTAACCCTCCCCCATACAGCCTAAAACTAGCCCACCCACTAGTGCCTAAACCATAACCCTAACACTGCCCCTAACCCTAATGCTTACCGACAAGATGTCAGTGGTTGGGATGCTGGCGCTGGGATTCCGGCACCGGCATCCTGACAAGCGGGATATAGATACATCCCAAAATAACTAGTCAACACTCACTGGCCACATTTCAACATTTCAGATTTTTATCGTTTTATCAGGGAACAGTATATTGTATAACACACTGGTCTTATATAGACCATTGTGAATCCCAGCATGAGCCCAGTGGACTACATCTGGCCAAGGTGTCTACTTCTGGTAAAACATTGTGTCAGTGTGTCGTGACTGGGGTTTCTTGGTCACTATGGAAATGAGGTTGACCCTACTACTTCTTTCAGAAAAAGATGGACACACTAATTGATGCTGTCACCCATGATGGTACCATACTGGAGCATCTCACTTTATTTCTCAAATCAGATGCACCCCGGATTCTGGTAGACATTACCCAAAATCCATAACTTGCATAAACCACTGAGTAGGCTGATTATATCGCCAGGGTTTCACTATATAATAAGTTGTCACTATTTTTGGATTTGTTTTACAGTTATGTGTCCAAGCCCCTGGCCACTTATCTTAACTATACTACTACCATTCTGTTGAAATCAGAGCAACTTACCAGGCACCTGTATGTTATGTGTACTGTGGATACAGCAAGTTTGTACATGAGTATATCACACAGTACAGATGTGTCATGCTTCATCCTTGCTGTGTACTGTACACTAGAAATTATGTCACACATGGCAAGAGACGTGTGTCCGCAAGTGGATATCCGCAAGTGGATCGATCTCAGGGCTCAATTCAGACCCGCTCACTAGATGCATTCACACGCAGCCAGCATATGCAAATCTGGCAATGCAGGCAATCGCACGGCAAGGCATTAGCATGCCCACTACGTCTTGTCTGTGTACATGCGCTGTCAGCCACATGCGCTGTGTATGCAGACACCCATCAGCCTGTCTTAAGACACCCACTTGTGCACATCATCTCCAGGATGTGTATGCAACCATCGATAACATCGAGTAGCATCGGAAGCGAACACAGCACTTGTGGCTGACCATACCCTACTGTAAGCACTTCAGTGTAAAATACAGCCAAGTGACATGTACTACGATGCTGCGTCTTAATTATGCATGCCTCTGAAATGGCGTTAAGATGCTCGGGCAAGCCTGCATTCACACTACCACTCCCCCGTTTCCATCGACTATCCCCTGTCACCACCCACAAATGGCTCATCCTGTCACTTATTCAGCCAGACTGTCTATGTGTATCGAGTGAACGCTTTCCAATCATATGGACTGGTTTGCGCATGAAAACTGTGATGCGTACGCATGGGCACAATTCAAACATCGGCAGTCTGCATGCGAATGCTTCCTAGCAAGCAGGTATGAATCAAACCCTCATTGCGCGCCATAGCATACCATAGCATACGTTGCTGTGGGAAATCGCATGGCGCAATGTGTGCACACATTTGAAGTGTAATCAGCAAGGATGTAAGAGGACACATATGTATGTGCATCCTAGCAAGCAGAAAATTATTGGAGAGCAATCCAAAGTATGAGAATCCAAACCATGAATTTTATCTACAACTATACAACCTCATTCTGACAAGAAATTACTTCTACTTTGATAATAAATTTCACTTGAAACAGATTGGTTGTGCAAAATATAGTAATGTGGCACGCTCATTTGCAAATGCCTTCATGTTAATGATAGAGGAGGAATTTTTCTTCACTATAACTGCTATATGTGACATTACTAGCCCAAGGTACCTGAAGCAGCTTCTGATTCCATACTGCCCAGGTTGATTACTGTGATCTGTAGATGAAGGACTATTAGAAGTACATAGAATCTAACTTAATTTATCTGGGATTCAAGCTTTTAGCATTGCGGCTCCGACTCTGTGGAACTCAGGGCCCGATTCTGATATGTTCACTACGCTGCGTTCTCACGTAGCTTGCCAATGCTTACAATCTGCGCATGCATACAAGACAGTGCACGTGCACAAACTAGTCCATGCGATCGGGAAGCATTCGCACCCTGTACACAGATGCTCCGCAAGCATGAGTGACAGGACATGCCGTTTGTGGGTGGTGGCAGGGGTTGGTCGATGGTAACGGGGGTGTGGTGGTGTGAATGCAGGCATGTCTGTGCATCTGAATGCCATTTCAGGGGCATGCATATTTAAGATGCAGCCTCAGCATACACTTCACATAGCTGAATTAAACACAGCAGCACTTGCAGTGCTTGTGGTAGGGTATGGTCAGCCACAAGTGCTGCATATGGGTCCGATGTTACTTGATGTTACCGATTGTTTAATACACTTCCTGGAGATGATGTATGTTACTAAGGGAAAGTGGGCATTGTGTCAGGCTAGTGGGCATCTAAATACATACCGCAATCGCATGGCAAGACATAGTGGGCGTGCTAATGTCTTGCTAGCGATCGTGGGATTTGCATACTCTGACTCCTAACGGCTGCATGCAAAAGCATCCTAGCGAATGGGTCTTAATCAGGTGCTCACTTCCCAAACAGTTTGAGAGACCTTCACTCTAGAAAAAAAACGACTCAAGACTCACCTGTTTACTCAGCATTTCACTAATGTTACTTAACTAATGTCTCTCTTTGCTGTTAAGCTTATTTTATATTTGAAATGCAAAGCACTTTTAGTCCTATTAACAGAGAAGTGCTATAGAAATATTATTGTTCTGGAATGCTACTAAACAGGACTTTATCAATCACATGGACTTCCTCAACAATTTGGATAGTACTATCAAACATACAACTATAGCAAATAAGAGATTAATGTCCTGGACATGTAGTTCAGTTTAAGGAATTATTTGATCTGTACTTTAATCTATAGTAAACCTACAGTACAATAAGAAATATCATCTTTCAGTCAAGGAGTCACCATCCGCCAGCTCACAAAAGAGGACTGCCGTGTTACAGATCAGATGCATTAGATGGTGGTAAAAACTAAAGAGAGAGGGTATTATGAGGCCATCCTGAAAAATCTAATGTCTAAGGTTTCTACAATCCTTAGTTCTGAGTTGCTAAAATAATCCATATCTGATGTGAAAGATGACAAAATTCACAAAGCTCATTAATTTGAAAGTCCAGCAGTAAAGCATTACAACAATTTTGGACTATTGTCCAATTTAATAAAGAACTCACCAAGCTTTAAAACAACATAATAATGTTGTGCTACCGGCAAGGAAGGAAGATCAAGGACTGGACTGTCATCACTGATGTTAGTGACCATAAACCTGCTAAACCTTTTGTACAAACCTGTCTGGGTGGATGTTACAAATGTATAAGGTGTATATGTATAGGGTGTATTACATATTGCTGCATGGAAAGTAGAACATTTTTCTTCCATTCACGTTCTGGAAAGAAATATAATATCAAATATCAGCTCACATGTACAGGACTAGCACTTGTTACAGTATATACGTGATAATGTTCCCTTGTGGATTATATGTTGTGAAGAGTATAAAACTATTTTGAGAGAGAATGGCACTGCATCGTTCACCTATTAGGGTATCATTAAATGGAAATCTTCTGAAAAAAAACCATATAGACACATCCTAGAGTAGTGGAGGGCAATAAGCGGTCCCCAAGCTGTTGTAGAACTGCACATCCCAGCATGCCCTGCCACAGTTTTGCTATTTGGCCATGCTAAAATTGCAAGGCATTCTGGGATTTGTAACCACAAAATGTTGAACCACGCTATAATATTAATATTCTATGTATCAATTAATTATTAAACCAGGTGAGGTACATTATATTGACATATAATCACAATAAACAGCTAAACAAATGTGCTTATAAATATATATATATATATATATATATATATGTAAAATTGTAAACAGCTTGGTTGAAGTAACCAATAAAATAATTTAATAGCATCAATATGAAGACATGATTAAAACACAATACTTAAATTCCCTAAAATAAATATTTCTCATTTGCATACATGACATATAACTACTGTCCAGTAATGTTAAGTCACATATAAGGATAATCCTTCAATGTTCACGTGAATAGGGTCAAAGGAATAAATATATGTAGTTGGATTAAACATAAATCAGTTCTCAATCCGGAATAATGTCCAGCTGCAAATGTAATTACCAGCTTCAAACCGAGCAACATGTCCTGATTTGTATCCACCAAATGATAGTCAGTGTGGTTCAGCGTGGTTCCACGAGGAGAATGTGGCTGGATGAAGCAGAGTAACACTGCAACTGAGGAAGAAGTGGGTGATTCCACATTGAAACGCGTTTAGCTGTTCTCCCTTATCATCTGTTCCACTGGGAATTCATTTGGACTCTTTTCCGGATTGGCGACTCTGCTTCATCCAGCCACATTCTCCTCCAGGTACTGCGGTGAACCACACTGACTATCATTTGGTGGATACAAATCAGGACATGTTCTCCGTTGGAAGCTGGTTCTTCTGCTGCTCCCCCAGACTCCAGGACTTGCTCCCATGCCCTGGAAAGGTGCTCACATCTAAAATAATAAACATTCAGCTCAGGCAGGAAGGCCCTACTGCCACATTTAATGGCTTACTGTGATCTCTGGTCCTGTATATGCTGGAATTATGACACACAATACACTTTGTGTGATGCATATTAAAGCTGGATAAGTGGTAATTATGCCCTCTTCATGGACTGACCTCACTTACTGTAAAATCATGCATTTGGAAACCTCCCTCTAGAAATCCTGCATTTGCCACTGGGTTGGGAGTACCTTGGATCTTTCATCTTTCCATCTTTTGTCTTGACAAAATCAAGCCCTGTAGCCTGAATGGGCAATGGTTTTTTATAGCTGTGCCAATTTTTCGGTTCTTTTTTCCACATAGATAAATAGATAACAAAAAATAAAATTAAAGTTAACAATTGTTTTTATATTTTGTATTGTCATATATGTCCAGCTTACTGGTCATTTTTAGCCCTTACTGAGCTAGTATACAGATTTGCTTGACTCTTTGCAATGTAAGTGTCTATTGTTTTGATAAGATTTTGCTTTGCATGGTTTTTTTACTTTTAGTTCTTTTCATATGTGGAGTCAGTAATTTCTTACAATTCATTTCTTGCCAGTTTGTTCTATACCTATCCATACCACTGGCTAATTATAACATATGTGTACCAGACTAGGAAGTTTTCAATAAACATGGATACTTTGTCTATATGTGTTCTGCTACTTTCAATTTGTGTGTTCTTCATATTTT
Source organism: Taudactylus pleione (assembly GCA_031769625.1). Lineage (NCBI taxonomy): Eukaryota > Metazoa > Chordata > Amphibia > Anura > Myobatrachidae > Taudactylus > Taudactylus pleione. The sequence continues at coordinate 39,860,609 of JAUIMM010000040.1, read as the reverse complement.
CTTACTTTTGTCACATCTTTTCGATCTATAGAAAATAACTGAGGAGTGCTATATAATAAATATGCGGTGTTACTTAAGCCCCGAACATACTAGTAAACTTTTTGATTGATTTGGCAGATTTATCCACACCAGAATGACAAATCTTGTGTGTATATATATATATATATATATATATATATATATACACATATACATACATATATATGCATTTTGTAACAGTGTTAAGGGAACATGTGTCATCTTTTGGGGTAGATAGAAGTGCACAGCAGCCGAGAGATTACACAGGTCCAAGGATTGTGATGCAGCTGACCTCAACCAGTTCATTAAGCAGGAAAATCAAATAAAACATCAAAATAAACACCTTGCCTGTCCGGCACTTTGCTAGAAAAAACTAAAAAAATGTGTCCAGCACTAACTAACCATAAGTGTTTTTGACTAACACTACAAAAACATAAGGCATTTAAACAAATAAAGCTCACTTGAAAATTAGCATGTTTTCTCTCACAAAGACTCTGTAGTCCTATTCCCCAGGCAGTGAGAGACATAACTACCAAACTGACAGCCTTTTAACACCCTCATGCAGATGAAATCACTAATTAGCCATCTCTAAGACTAAAGACCCAAAGACTTGAACTTGGCCTAAAGGATCAGCACTCACTCTGAATCAGGGTGTCTTTTTTTTCTATGGAGTGGCCTCCTAGCCGCTCGAATTGCTGTGGGTTGCCACCCACAGCTAATGCGAGCGGCCAGGATGATGGTCACTATGGTCAAGACCATCGCGACCATCGGGCATGCGATGAGACCCTTGTGGTAGGGTCTTGTGGCCGCAAGCCACAGAGAGCTTTCGGCTCAAACAGAGCCGAAAGATCTCCCACTGACATCACTTGTGATGTCATAGGGGCTGCCCCCAAACAGTAGGTGTTCTCATGGGAACACCTCCATCTGGGCAGCCACCCCCCCGGCCCGCCCACCAAATGGGGCGTGCTGTCACTCAACATCGACAACATGCCCCCTTTGGTGCAAGACCCGGAGCGACTGATTGCCCGTCGCTATCCGGGTCTCTCGCATGCACACGACGGAACCGGCACCGCCGTGCGCATGCACTCTGGGCCACCATCGACATGGTTGTGAGCGCTCAGCGCTTTTGACCGGGTCTGGATCAGGCCCAGAGTCCACCCTCACTCTCTATCCATAACCGCAGGAACCCTTAACCAGCTTTTACCAAAGCCCAAAAGCTCTTAGTAGAACAATCACAAACTACTTCTTGGGGTTTAAAAATGTGTAAGTCAGAAACCTAAGACAAATGTACCTACCCTCAAACACTATTCCAGTGTTCTTGTCACTGTGTGTATATATATATATATATATATATATATATACTAGGGGTGTGCATCGGCCACTTTTCGTGTTTTGTGTTTTGGTTTTGGATCTGGATCTTTCTTCGTGTTTTGGATCTGGATTGGTTTTGCCAAAACCACCCTTCCTTGTTTTGGGTTCTGGGTTTTGTGTTTTGGATCTGTATTTTTTTTAAAAAAAAAGCATAAAAACAGCTACAATCACAGAATTTGTGGGTTTTTCTGCTCCTATGCTATTATTAGCCTCAATAACCTTAATTTCCACTCATTTCCAGTCTATTCTGAACACCTCACACCTCACAGTAGTGTTTTTATGTCCAAAAGTTTGCACCGAGGTAGCTGGATGACTATGCTAAGCGACACGAGTGGGCGGCACAAACACGTGGCCCATCTAGGAGTGACACTGCAGTGGCAGACAGGATGGCAGTTTGAAAAACTAGGCCACAAACAGTACATAATGCAAAGAAAAAAACATCTACCCAGTGGGCTGTCACAGTCATATAGTCCTTAGTCTGCCCTGTTCCACTTGTCCACATGTCCATGGTTAAGTGGACATTGGGCACAACCACATTTTTCAGGACACTGAGGACACTTTTTCTGACGTTTAAGTACAGTCTCGGTATCGCCTGCCTAATGAAGTCAAATCTAGATGGGATTTGGAACCGGGGACACACTACCTCCATCAAATGTCTAAATCCCACTGCACTAATGGCGGATACTGGACGCACGTCTAACACCAATATAGCAGTCAAGGTGTCAGTTATACGTTTTGCTTCAGGATGACTGCTGTCGTACTTCATCCTCCTCGCTAAGGACTGTTGGAGGGTCAATTGTTTAGTAAAAGTAGTGGTGTTCCTACTTCCTCTCTGGGATGATGAATGACTCCCAGCAGCAGCAACATCAGCAGCGGCAGCAGTAGGCGTAGCAATGCAGGATCCTCCAGAGGAATCCCGGATAGGAGAGTCAGTCATGCCAGTGACATGGCCTGCAGGTCTACTTCTGATTCTGACTAAGGAGGAAATTGACGAGGAGGGAGTTGACGTTGTGGTTTGCAGGCACTTGGATACAACAGGAAAACTGGATTTAGGTGTCCCTGGACTGCTTACGGTCTTAGCCAAAGTTTCTGAACTTGACAGTAACTTTTTATGAATGTGCTGTAGGTGTTGTATAAGGGAGGATGTTCCTAGGTGGTTAACATCGCTAACCCCTGCTTATTTCACCTTTACTTATGGTACATATGGCAAGACAGTTGTTTTCCGGATTTGGATAGAAATATTGCCAGACCAAAGAGGTGGAATGTTTGGTCTTCTGCCCAGGCATGACAGTGATGGGCTTTTTCATCCCACAGACAACAACTGTCTCCCCCAGAGCCTGATTTAAACAAACCACATCACCATCAGAATCCTCCTCGCCAACTTCCTCCTCAGTGCCAGCTACACCAGTATCCTCATCCTGTTGTACTTCAACAGTGTCATCTTCAATTTGCAAATCAGCAAGAGGACTGTTGGTGCTCCTTTCAGCACTTGCAGGGGGCGTGCAAATGGTGGAAAGAGCAACCTCTTCCCATCCAGTGCTGGGAAGGTCAGGCATCGCAACCGCTTTTGCCAGCTTAACTAGTTTGATTTTTTTAGCGGGAGGAGGGTTTCCATCGTCATGTGAAGCTGAACCACTTGCCTTGGCAGACGATGCTGATGGCATGTTATCGTCTATGTCATGACTAGTGGCAGCAGCTTCAGCACTAGGGGGATGTGGTTCTTGATCTTTCCCTATTATATTTTTATCGGAGAAAGTTTGGTCCTCCATTTATGTTATATTGATATATACGTGCGGCTAAGGTGCACACAAACACTGAAAATTATTTTTTATTCTTGGTGGAGACTAGTGCACTCTGTGGGTTACACCACCCTTTAAGAAATGAGCCAGCCGGGGCACAGGCGCACGCTTGGCGCTGCTCCTTTGTTGATGCACGAGCAGCTACAGTGCACAAAATTCACAAAGACAGAAAAAAAAGAAGAATTTTTTATTCTTTGTTGAGGCACTTTGAGGGTTACACTACCCTTTAACAGACAGATGCACGCTTGGCGCTGCTGCTTTGAAGATGCATGTACAGTGCAGACAATTCACAAACACAGTAGAAAATATTTTATTTTTGTTGGAGTGCACTTTGGGGGTTACACCACACCTTTAACAGACAGACGCACGCTTGTCGCTGCTGCTTTGAGTATGCAGGTGCAGCTACCGCCCACACAATTCACAAAGACAGAAAAATAAAGAAGAATTTTCTATTCTTTGTGGAGCGCACTTTGAAGGTTTCACCACCCTTTAATGGACAAGCCAGCCGGCCCTTTACTTATGGGACACAGTCGCACACTTGGTGCTGCTCCTTTGTTGATGCATGTGCAGCCACAGTGCACACAATTCACAAACACAGAAAATATTTTTTTATTTGGTTTGGAGTGCACTTTGGGGGTTACAGCACCCTTTAACGGTCAAGCAAGCCGGCCCTTTACCTATGACACATGTGCACACTTGGCGCTACTTTGTTGATGCACTTGCAGCTACTGCTCACACAATTCACAAACACAAAATAATTTTTTTTTTGGAGCGCACTTTGGGGGTTACAGCACCCTTTGACGGACAAGCCAGCTGGCCCTTTACTTATGGGACACAGGCGCACACTTGGTGCTGCTCCTTTGTTGATGCACATGCAGCCACAGTGCACACAATACACAAACACAGAAAATATTTTTTTATTTGGTTTGGAGTGCACTTTGAGGATTACAGCACCCTTTAACAGTGAAGCCAGCCGGCCCTTTACTTATGACACAGTTGCATGCTTGGCGCTACTTTGTTGATGTACGTGTGGCTACTGCTCACACAATTCACAAACACAAAAAAATATATATTTTTATTTTTTTTGGAGTGCACTTTGGGGGTTACAGCACCCTTTAACGGACATTATTTATTATTATTATTCACCTGGTTTTTACAGCATTAATCACACACACATATATTAAATTGACAACATTTAAAATAATAAATAGCCCTATTTATTCCCGACAAGTCCAACATTAAACAATAGTATTCACATTTAATAAAAAGGACAGAGTGTTGTTTTATAGGTGGGGCAAATGGGTTGCAGTCAGGAAGCCAACAGTCAAAATGCCAACCACCGGCTTCCCGGCTGTCAAATTCCGGCAAGGTACTAATGACAGGCATCAAAATCCCGTTGCCTGTCATTAGATCTATGCCAGGAGCCCGACACATGGCATAGTGAATGAAGGTAAGCTGGCAGCTTGGTGTGGACAGCCTTGAAGTGGGACGGTTAAATATTAGGGCTTCCAGGGGGACTTGGGGTTAGGCACCCCCCCGTAAGGGTTAGGGTTAGGCTAGGGGAAGGGGGGGTGAGGGTTAGGCATCCCTGGGGGGAGGTTAGGTTTAGGCTGCGGGGAAGGGTGGTTTAGGTTTAGGCACTAGGGAGGGAGGATAGGGTTAGGCACCCCTAAAGGAGGGTTAGAGTAGGGGGTAAGGTTAGGGGTATTTACCCAAATTATCGATTGGGATCTTCACCCCTGCTGGTGTAGCCACTGTGGGATTAGAACCATGCGGCCGGTGGTATTCCATTCTGATTCCAGGCAGACACATGTGGAAAATTAGATGAGCAGATTCAGTACCGCAATGACTATTGGCAAACTGAAGGAAGGAATTAGTATAACTGTAGCCAGGTTATGCAGGATAAACAAAATAGCAGAAACAGTACAGATTGGTAATGATCTGCAACAGGTTATAATACAATCCAGGAATGTAATATTGACACAGGTCCAGAATATAAAAATTGTGTCAGATGGCAGGAAACAGATGAAAATATACTGACAGATTCCTTATCAATATGTACCATGCAAAGAGAGTATTATCCTGTGGACAATGGAACTGGAGAAATTAGCACAGAGGCATTGTTTTTGCAGAATAGGTGATGGCAGATATCAAGAGAGCTGTATAAAGTCCAGTAAGCAAACTAGGTTGGTCAAACAGACTGGAAACTGATACAAAGATAAGGATATATTATTGCCCAAGGGAAATTCAGAAGAATTGTCAATTACTAGGGAAATCAGGCTAAATTATTATTTTTATTTTTTTTAAAAAAAGGTCCACAGAGAAATTTCAGGCACTTGTAGCCTCTATAAAAGGTAGAATTGGTGAGTTTTCTGTAGGCCTCAGCTACATATTCCTTCCTGGCTTGAATGACTAGGCCTCCCCCTTATCGGCCTCCTTAATAATAAGTTATGTACCCTGAACTAAAGTTTTCAAAGTTTTTTTTTCTCCCTTTTAGATAGATTAAAAAAATAATTGTTGTTTGCTTGTATGCACATTGTTCTAAAATCTTCCAAAATAATTTTATAACAAGTTTCAACAGTACTTTTGCCAAAAATAGAATACAATTCATATTTAAGTTAAAAAACATTGTGTACAGATGTGTCCTGCTACATCTTTGCTTGTATCATGCCATACAGGCTTTTAAGTTGCAGCATGAGAATAGCACGGCATGGCATGGGGAGACGTTACAATATTCATGGCATGCAGTACTCAGTTTCACCACTGGGTAGCCAGTGCTCCACTGATTAAAACTATGGTGAATAATATAGCAGTGGATGGATTAGAATAATAAACTACAGAATACAATAGAACAGTAAGCCCTGATAGCGGGTCAATCACATACTGTACAGTACTGCAGAGTGTAAACAGTGTCTTTAATACAGTATACAGTGCTGTAGTATTTCTGTATGGTAGGCTATTTTTGGCAGTGATGTATGGCACTCACACAATGCTGCATGAAATCATCACAACAACAATCTCAGCCTAGAAAGAGGTGTCTCTGGATTAAAAACTGACTGTGCATTTTATGGTGCACTCTTGGGGCAATGTTGGCACTGCAGTGCCACTAGGAGCTTGTACAACATGTCCCTAATTGGTACACAGCAATAAGTGCTGGTCACTGCGACACTGTAGAAAGTGGTGTGCAACACTCACACAGTGATGGCATGTCTTAAAATTTAGTAGTGGGGCCTGAACAGTGGTATATAAAACCATCACTGCAAATCTCAGCCCAGAAAAAGATGTCTTTAGAATACAAACTGAATGTGCATTTTCTACAGCACACTTGCAGCAAGTGCCTGTGTTGCGAGTTGTACTGCGGGTGAGACTACAGTATGCGTCAATGATCAGTGCATTCGCAGCTTGCTCTATAGTGTTTTATATGGTGAATGAGATTACATAATATTACAGGTTTTTTTTTATTTATCATTAACTGCTTGCTGCAAATTCTGACAGGACACACCAAAGTAAACAAATACTCTTTTTTAAATTATATAATAGTATTATTTAAGAGTGAATGGTGGTGGTTGTTGAGGGGGTGGCCTACTGTACTGTTTTAAATATTTGTAGCGGGTGGTGTGATCACATTACAAACTTGGTGTGTTCTCTAGTTACCTTCCCCCAAAGCAAGCAAAAGCCTTTAATTAAAATAATTGAAGACATTTGTTAGCCATTTAAGCAGTCAGTCCAAGGTCTGCCCTTGCACACCACTTTCTACAGTGCCGCAGTGAACTGCTTGTACTGCTGTGTACCGATTAGCTACATGTTGTATAAGCTCCTAGTTATCACTGTGTGAGTGCCGCACATCCCTGCAGAACAATGTTGAATGGACCGGCACTGACTTTTTCTAAATTGAGGTGTTATCTTGCTAATGTGTGTATCTAGTATAATATACTGTAATAATGATGGCGGAACACATTTATAAATTGTTTTTAAAAAGTGTACTCAGGGCTCGCACACAGAATGAAAAACCTTTATAACATACTCAATTATAACTCTTGATCCATGACAACTATAGCATACCTAATGACAAGTTTAGTCAGCGGGCAGTACTGTAGACATTGCATTGTCTTTTTTTATGTGTGCACAGTGCAGTTTAGGAAAAGTGACATCTGGTGGACACAAAGTTGTATTACACTCTCCAGCTTTTCCAGTACTTCAGTACATTACGATGTGACTCAAGTTGTTTGTAAGATATGTGAATGTATTTGTAGTGGTGATAGTTTTTGCTTTTAGAAACTCTTTAATTTTTGTTTGCTTTTTTTGCTCCTCTTCTACCTTAAAACTTGAATCACTTCATCTTTTTGGTGTCCCTATTAGATTTTGGTGATTCAGTTATCTTTGTTCCCAGTTTTTGGGTTAGAGGTTTCTCTCTAAATAATCCCCAGAATCTACTACTCTCTTTGATATCTAGAATGTGCCTTGAGTCTGGCACCAATATCTTTCAATCTGGAGTTATCCCTAGTATTTTGTAACTGGGATGGAGGAGCAGGTTAGGAAGGTTCAACTGATTGTGATTTTGAAGCATAGGTCTGTCTAGTTGTATGAGTGTGTATTGATCTTTTATCACTACAATAATTTGTACTATCAAATTATCTAGAATGGCATTATAATATCTGGAAGAAATATAAGTAGTAGTTTTGTTCATAAAAGTTCTCACTTGATTATTTTTGTAATCTTGTGATTCTTTTTGAAATGTTCTATGTTTTGTCTCAAAATATCTCTAATTCTCTCATTCATCATTTTATTTTATATACAATTTAATTTTGTGTGCTAAATGATTGTGTAAGTAAATTTCTTTAGTCTTCAATTTCAGAAATGTCAGCATAAACAGTAACTATTGTATGTAAGCAGTTTTTCAGTTTACTATTAACAATCAGCTATTTCTCTTCTTTATCTCTGGTAACTCCATGAGGATCAAAAGCCAAGTGACATGCCAAAATGATGGCCACTCCCATCTTTTTCTCTTTGACATTGTATACATGTAAAGAGAAAGATAATATTTTATATTTTTGGGGGTTTGGCACCATGTAATCTGTATTTTAAATAAATATTAAATGAAGAGATATAAGAGAGACAAACAGCCTATTTCACTTGTAAGTGCCATTCAAGCCATTAATATTATAACAAAACTTCTCTAAGACATGTACTGTAGGCAGATGGTAGAATTAGTAAGACATTTTTACAGCACCTTTAATTTAAAAATGTAGTTTTTTGAGTATTATTATTTTTATTATTATTTATTTATATGGTGCCACAAAGGTTTCACAGCGCCTTACACAGTACATAAATGAGCACACAATAAAAACAGTTCATAGTTTTACAAAACAATGCAGGACAAGGACATGGTTTATAAACATAGCTGCATAACACAAGAGTCAGGACATGAGCAACCTAATGTTGGGTGCCAATTGGGGAGTTAGGAGTAAATTATACTATAAGTAGGAGGAGGAGAAGCATGTGATGGACGAGTATCTCATTCTGGCAAAGTGTAGTGGTGTGGGGTGGAGGAACCAATAGGCTTTAATAATTAACAGCTATGCCATGTCCAGTATAGACCTCAGGTTCAGGAAAAGTTTAGTAAGACAAAATGTGAGGCAGCCCCATCCATTTGGGCACATTCTTAAGCATTAGATATTTGGTGATAAAAATTTTCTAAATCTTCTTGCTTTTTATATCAATCAAAAATCTCTTGCAGGAAGTAAAAGAGCTCCAACTTTACCTCTTGCTGTTACTAGTTTTTCTGTATGCTAATAACTGTGATAGCAGCTCTAAGGCCAAACACCACTTACGGAGAAGCCTTTATGAACTTGCACCAAATACTATGACATGTATACTAAGATTGAGGAGTTTTCAACTGAGCTCCAATGGTACCATGTGAGAGGTGTGTGTTGGTCAGGTTCTTCTAAGCCCACAAGGGATGTTAAGTTTGTATTTATTCAATTTTTTACTTTGTGGTGTTACATATGTGTACATGAAATAAAAATGGGATATATAGTGTGCACCAGGCAAACACTGCAACTGTAATATCTTTCTTTTAAGACTGTCCAATAACTAAAATTGCAGGCAGTTGCATTTACTGTGTTGTTCTAGGATGCTCCAAGAATCCCAATGCAAAACAAAAATGGAATAAAAAAGTGCAATATATTTCAACAATGGTGGCTTGTATAATTACATATTCAGTTCTTTTTAGCTTTATTAAAAATTGATTGGAAACATAAATTAATGTTCAAAGGGACAATGTCCATCAATGATTAATAGTAAGAATCATTCTAGAACTTCAGTTTATAGGTCATAGTAGACTATTTCTCAAAAAGGACCTTAGATAGATTTAGGCACTAATATATATATATATATATATATATATATATATATATATATATATATAGCAAATAGCCAGCACTCCCATGTTGCAATGTATGCAACTGCGTCCAGTGCCCTCCGTATTACCTCACATCTTCAGGTGAAGACATCAATAGATCGAACAGGGTGGCACTCAGGATGACTTGAAAAAATTACACAGACCTCATAGTATAAATCAATGTTTCAGGGTCTTTAGTTGCCCTTTCGTCAGGATATAAAAGAGAGATAACAAGACATTTTACATTATATGTGCACACCCATGAGTGAACGGACGCCGGGAGCCCATCGCAGACGCGGCATACCTCTGACGTCATCAAAGAAACATGTGACCAAGCCATCACCATAGTGACAATACAAACAAACAGACAATGGAAGCCTGGAAGGTACATAACAAAAAAGGTGAACAGAGAATTACTATCAGCAGACATGTATAGAAGTCATTCTGATGTCTGCTGAAAAATAGATGATGGCATTCATTGCAGTAATCGTAGGCTTAAACAGTCTACCACAATTGAGTAATCCAGAATGAAAAAATAATAAAGAATAATCTTTAAAATGAACTAACATATCTAATTGAAAAAAATCAAACACCTTAATGCAAATCAAGGACTACAAACATTAATATTAGAATTTTACAGATAGCATTGTAGTCCCAACTGTTCATTTAAGCCTTTTGTGAATAGTGTATCTAGTCTAAAGATCCACTTAGCTTCTTGTTTTAGAAGCTGTCTTGACCGATCTCCCCCACTTAGCATACGTGGCACATGATCTATTATTCTATATCTGAGGGATGCCAAACTATGTCTTGCATCTAGAAAATGTTTGGCCACTGGTTGGTCACTGTGACCCCTATCAAGGGCTAGTCTGATGGCACTCCTATGTAGTGCCATCCGCTCCTTAAACATTCTGTTGGTCTTTACTACAAGGGCATGTGATTACATAGATTACAAATTTCATTGTACACATCAGATATTGCCTGATAGAGTAAATTTTTCCTGTTAAAGGATGATGAATACAAGTGCCACTGATCATAAACCAGCATGTAATACAGTTGGTACATTTAAAACAGCCCTGTTTCTTAATCCCTAGCAAATTGCTTAAATGATTTTGTGTTGTTACTGTGACGTCAGTCTTGATGAGCATATCTTTGAAATTTTTGCCTCTTGTGTAGCACGGCATAATTTTCTTATTGTTTAAGCTAGTAAGACTTTTGTCACTTGCAATTATAGGCCAGAGACGTGCAGTCTGTTTTTTAATATCCATACTCTGAGGATTAAAATGGTTGACCCAAGTAATCCTTTCCTCACTATTTCTATTAGTGTTAGAGATAAACAGCTGGTCTCATGTCACCTTTAAAGCTTTTTCTTTCTGTTTCACCAAATCACTAAATTTATATCCCCTCTGTACAAATTTCAACATGATATCTAATTGGGCTTCAACTTCATCCCTATTGCTTAGAATTCTACAAGCTCTTAAGAACTGATAATAGGGGAACCCCTGTTTAAGACCATGTGGGTATAAACTCTTATAGTGAATATAATTGTTTCTGTCTGTTGGTTTAATAAATAAATTAGTGCCCAACTCTTGAATGGTTACGTCTAGATAATTAACAGACTGTGTTTGATGTTCATACATGAACTTAATGAGATGATCCTGTCTATTATGTTCAATAAACACATTACAAACTTTATCAAGTGGACCATTCCGAAATATCAAAAGATCATCTATATAACGTAGGTACAGAAACAGATGTTGACTGATATCTTGAGTAGAGAAAAACAAATCATTTTCTACTGTAAATATATAACAGTTCACAAATGCAGGTGCCACCAACGAGCCCATGGCACATCCTGCCAACTGGAGGTAATAATTCCCATCAAAATAGAAATAGTTCCGCATAAGGGTCAATTCCAATAAATTGATAGTCAGATCTAGATCTGGCCCACAATATTTTGGATTATTTATCAAAAGTTGTCTCACTGCCATCAACCCACTTTGGTGGGGAATGCTTGTATAGAGACTCTTAACGTCTGCTGTACACAAACATAATGGTTCTGTTAGTTCAGGTAGATTATGTAAAATCTGTAATAATGTTGTAGTGTCCTTTAGAAAAGCCTTCTGTTGTTGAACACACAGCTGCAAAAGACTGTCCAAATAAATTGACACAGTTTGATAAAGAGAACTTCTAGTGGAGATTATTGGTCTCCCTGGAGGTTTCATAAGAGACTTATGCACCTTTGGAACTGTGCATAGTAATGGTGTAATGGGGAAATCTGAAATCGTAGCTTGACAAAGTCCTGAACTCAATCTACCATCACTTACTGCCTGAGATAAGATCACATCAAGTTCCTTTTTAAAGGTAATGGTGGGGTCTCCCCCAAGTTTTTTTATAAGTGTTGGAGTCTGATAGTTGTTCATAGATCTCATCTTTATAATCCGAGATATTCTGTACTGTACTAGATCCCCCCTTATCAGATGGTCTGATTACTATATCGATATAGCTTCTAACATCTTTGAGGGCTTGGTGTTCCTGTCTACTCAGATTAGAATGATGATATTGTTTTTTCTCTTTTAGTACTGAATCCTAGAGCAGTCTGGAAAAAGTCTTAATCGAATGATTATTTACATTTGGATCAAATTTTGATCCAGGTTGGATAGCCTTGAGCTTCTGTGGAATAATACCCTAAATTTGAGTATTAGGAGTTTGATTTTTAAAGAATTCCTTGATATTCAAGGTTTATTCCAATTTGTAATTTTCTACCTTACCATTAAAAATTATCAAAAGTGGTTGTTGGTACATAGGATAGTCCTAGATTAAGTATTTTCATTTCATCTTTTCTGACAAAATGAACACTAAATTCTCGGTACTGGAGGTTCTTCCCCTCCCTTTGGTTTTGTTTGCCCCTCTGCATGCAGGTTCTCTTAGACCAGAGGCCAAAGTTCTGGTGGACATACCTAAAGGGAAGGTACTATCTTGTGAGGATGTGGGCAACCATTCAGTTTCACTCCCAGTACTATTGGAGTCACCTGAGGTATCTGTTTCAAAATGGAACTTTTGTGTTCTTTTAGATCTAAATGCATGTTGTGGCTGTTGGGCCCCTGTGAGCCAAGAGTATACAAACTGTTTCAAATAGTCATTATTAACTTTGACTAGTTTGGATTTGAGGGGCGTCCAGCAGCAGGACCAGGAAGCCGGAGCAGTACACGTGGTGTGGTGTCGGGTATAAGTAAGTAAACTATGTGTATTGTATTTTTGTATCTTGATAACGATGCAATAAAGCATTGAAACATTGATTCAATAGATCCTGTGTTCAGCATCTTTATTACAGAGTGCCGCTGCTTTGGTGTATGTGTATGGGGGAGTGCTGACTTCACCCACGGAGGGCACCTGGACATTATACGAGGGTACATGTGTATGCCATCCTGTTGGACTTTGCATATGGGAATGGCCTTAAGCAGGAATAAGGCTTTCCCTGGAAACAGGCACCAATCATTGATTTAAAACTTTGTGCACGACACATATCTGTGCTACAGTTGCTATGTTATTTAGAGACACTATGGCTGAAGGAGGTACCAATCCTGTGGAGGATATGTGTGATGCTATAAATATGGCGTTACAGACTCAAGGACAAATGTTATCATTTTCTGACTCAGATGCATAGTCTATTTTATTTAAAGAGGCATTTGATGGAACCAGTAGCAGAACTACTGAACAGATTTACCATGATCTTTTGAAATTGAAACAAAGAGAGCTCGACTACTATTATCATGGTGTGACCTTGAGTGATTACTTTAAAGACAAACATATTCCATGCGGATTCCGTGTGAGGAACTGTCCTATGATTGGATGACACAATGTGTCGTTTTGTAAACGTTGGATATCAATCTTCAACAAATGTAGTTTTGACCTCATCCTTCTAGTAATAGAAGAGGCCACATGGGAACTGAATTTAACTAGAGAAAAAATAAGCACATTTGAAACTGAATACAAGAATGTGTTAGCATCAGATGCACAGACCGATTGGTTGAGAAATTAAGTTTACAACTTGCAACATATAAGCGCAATCTTATGCAATTTAAAAAATTAAAACTCTCTAAGGTCATTAGTGATTATGACCAAAACCATGTGTATAGGTGGAATAATGGAGGACAACGAGATTAAGAGAGACCACGCTGAAAGGGTTTTAGGAGATTCCATCAGGATTCTGATCTAGTACAGGATGTGGCTATGATTAGTGACTCTGATGCTTATGACAACATTCGCCCCCCAGCTCGAGTCCTTTTAGGGGTATGTACTCGGAGACAAATCGTAGAACAAGGAGACAGTTTACGAGATGGGGACACCAGTGGGTGAGGAAGAAGATGCCTAGGAAGGCCCCCACTACAGAAGAGATGCTAGTCTTTAACCTTTCTAAATGAAAATTTTCTGATATTGAAATTGAGGTACTGTCTAAAGGTCTGACGTTTGTCCCAACAGTCTTGTTTAATGGGATGGATTGGGAGATAGAAAAATACAAATTAAATAGGCAGTTGAAATTACACAAAATATACAGGGGTGCTAGAGCCAAACCATCGGTGATTAACGAGTCAAATGTTCCCCCAGCTGTTCTAAATTAACATATAGATCGACTTATGAGCCTGTGTCTAATAATCATTTGATTAAAACATTTCTCAATGTGGTTGATAAGGATGTGTGGATGATGTTAAAATCTGCACCTAGGGGTTCATGTAATCTTAATAGAGAGGAGTTTAAAGCATTGAAGTCTTTGTCATCTTATACTGATGTTGTTATCTGACCTGCCGATAAGGGTGGGTTGGTGGTTATGCAGGATAAATTTGAAATATTAAGACAACTAAGTGACACAACGGTTTATATACTGCTAGATCATGATCTGACCAACAGGTTTAGGGATGAGTTACGTGAGTGCTTGGATGGAGCCATACTTGAGGGGATTATTTCCCAGGAATTAGCTACGGCTCTAATACCTAGTCATCCAATTATGCCTATTTTATATACCCTCCCGAAGGTGCACAAATGTATGGACAATCCCCCCGGACATCCAATCATTTCAGCCCGGGGGTCATTGTTCCAACCCACATCAGTTTTTCTTGATACAGTGTTACAACTGTGTGTAATGGGTCATCCAGTTTATCTGATTGATACTACTGCTTTTTTAAACAGGCTATCAGAATTAGGAGATATACCTCAGGACAGTTTCTTATGCAGTGTGGACATCTCCAATTTATATACTGTCATTCTGAACACTTTGGGCATTGAAACAGTACATAAATTACTGAGAGATAATTTGCTTTATGAAGGTCCTGAGATATCCCTGGTTTTGAAATTATTAAATGTAATTCTGACCCATAATTATTTTTTATTCGATGGTAAGATGTATTCGCAATGCAGCGGGAGTGCAATGGGGTCGAATGTGGCCCCATCATACCCAATGCAATTATGTTTGATATGGAGCAACAGATCTTTTTTTCATCTATTGTATCGAGATACATTTTTTTCTAAACTCGATACATAGATGACATTTTCATTATTTGGTCATGGACTAAACAACAATTTCTAGAGATGATGGAAAATCATAATTTATCTGATAGTCCAATTAAATTCTCGTATATTCAGTGATTCGGTTGTAACTTTTCTGGATGTGGAAATACAGAAACATGAGAATACACTATTCACCTCCTTGTATAGTAAACCCACTGATTGAAACACTATTCTGCATGCGAATAGTTTTCATCCTCAATCACCTTATTTTCAATTCCTAAGTGCAATTTGTGTATGTAGTGATTCAACGGTGGCCCTGAGTAAAATTGATGATATGGTAAAAAAATTTCTTTGTAGGGGATTTTATATTGAGATAATTTTAAATGCTAAATAGAAGGCCATGTCAATGCCTCATGAACAACTTTTGTGTTCCCAACCCAAAGAAAAAGCAAGAGATTGGTTTGCTTGGGTGAATCACTATAATAATTTTAGCAGAAATATTAATTCTATCTCTAAACATCATTGGTCTATCCTACAGAAGGATGCTGACCTTAATTTGTCCAGAACTTCGATTATGCCATGTTATACTCGGGGAAAGAACATCCGAGATTGGGTTGTTAAAACAGACATTAGTCGTCTGGGTCAGAAAGATGAGAAGCATTTTTTGAGAAACAAAAATGGATGTTTTCAATGTTTAAACTGCTTGACTTGCCATTACTTGAATACAGGAGACAGCTTTAATCATTCACATAGTGGGAAAAAATATACTATTCGATATAGATATAGAGTTAGTTGTACAACAAAATTTGTCATCTATCTTATCACATGCCTGTGTGGTTTAAGTTATATCGGCAAAACCAATTGGACATTGCTGGAGCACATGGCGCTTCATCGGTCAGCTATCAGGGCAGCAATAAAAAATGGTTCAAGTGACCAGCCGGTAGCAAGACATTTTTTAGAGGCAGGACATAATTTAACAACATTGAGGTACATTATCATTGATCATGTCCCTGCACCAAGTTGTGGGGGCAATAGATAACAGATGCTTTTACAATTAAATGAGAATTTGGGCTTACACTGTGTTTTGTAATCAGTATAGATTGCTTGGTTAATAGATAAAGTATTATATGTCAGTAGATATGTTTATGTGACTGTCAAATGTGTATGAAGATAATATTATATGAATAAGTTGATTGCCCATGCTACAGACATCAGTCCGGGCATGTGTAAATCGGCTAACATATGGTAATTATTATGTGACTTTTTTATGATTGAACATTAATATTTAGTCCTTGATAACAAATTGTATATGTGCTGGTAACCTCTATGGAGTGCAATCTTGCCTGTAAAATAGTGTCTGTGTATAATCAGTGCCTATGATGGCAACATCATTCATCCTTAGTGATTGAATATACCTCCGTTACTTTGTTTTTAGATTTATTATTGTTGCTATGGCAACAGGTTGCGCCAGTGACGTCATTGAGGGGAGTCCAGCGGCCGGACCCAGAAGCTGGAGCAGTACACGTGGTGTGGTGTCGGGTATAAGTAAGTAAACTATGTGTATTGTATTTTTTGTATCTTGATAACGATGCAATAAAGCATCGAAATGTCGATTCAGTAGATCCTGTGTTCAGCATCTTTATTAGAGTGCCGCCGCTTTGGTGTGTGTGTATATATATATATATATATATCCCCACTGGTCCCCGGCACTCCTGTACTATCACCTGGATTCCTCGCCCTGGTGCCTTCCTAGAGGTTATGCACCCACAAATAATATCCACGGAAGACAAGGCGGCATTCAGAGTATATGTAAACATGAAAAATCCACACTTGGTGTTTATTGGAACAGTCTACATTTCAGGGAGCATATCTCCTTCCTCAGGACATAAAAAATGTCCCTAGGATGGGGAAACACTCCCCGAATCATAGATTGTTCCAATAAACTCGAGTGTGGATTTTTAACATTTACATAGACTCTTTGTGCCACCTGTTCTTCCGTGGATATACTGTGTATATATAAGATGTTGTGTCTGTGTGGATTACAATGCAATAATCTATGTCACTTTGTCACTTTTAATACATTTTCAATTCCTTTGAAAATACTTGTATGTTCTGATTTTACTGCTTTGCATAATTATTTAGTGTACTCTGCAGTACTTTCTATTTTTACCTTAAGTCTATACTGTATTAAGAGTCTAAATGCAACAGAATATGCTGACATTATCTAAATAATTATTAAAAAAGTAAAAAAATAACAAATATTTAATGTTTCTGTTTTTCCAGCTACATGACTGCAATTGGTAATTTGCATTAATTTACACATAGACTATATCCTACATGATCTGCTTCTCTTCTTTTATAATTCTGCTGCACATGCACAATGAATTGTTGTGCTCCATTACATGATATATGATTAAAAGTAATTTATATTGCTTGACATCAATTTTACAGATATGTCAGATTCAATCAGCATCAATTAATTCAACACCCAACTTGTAATATTGAGCTTATTTAAAATGCATTAAATATGTGTCAAAGTTTATCAATGTGGGACTGAAATGAAAGAATCTTTTTGTTTAATAGTTTTGAAGGAAAATAATTAGCAATAATAACAAAATCACTAACCACCATCATCAAGAAAACAATCAAAGGTAGTTGATTATTGCTGCTGATTGCTCTAGTGCATGAATAACTTGAGTAGTAGTGACATTGACCTATTCTTCACTGTTAATGTTCAATGGTTTTTGTTATTTGATCATTTTGTTAAAGTAACACAAAGTAGTAAATATGAATAGACTGCCTCATTTTACTTCCATAGACAGGTACAGAATACAATTTTCTTAAATAAATGGAGTGAAAAATCAATATCTCTATTCACCTGTAACTCTCACACACTTCTGTTTTTGAGAAGGGCAGGGTTAGTGCCTATTAGGCCGTCCTATAGGCACAGGTTGTGCTATATATCTAAAGTCCCCCATACATCAGCAATCAGAAAAACACAATTGGACAATTTGAAGATTTGTTGCCTGATTTTAGATTTTCACAATCTAGCAATCTACACCAATACATTACAGATCTTTTTAAGTAATATGCAGATCATTTTCAGCAAATACAGATCTGCCAATCTTGAAAGGCCTATCCATTTACTAGGAACAATCTGCAAATCTGCTGATTGTTACCAAAACACTAGTAATCTAAAGCCCCACCGATCTGTGAATCCAACATATTGGACAACCTGATTTACCAATTCCAATCATTTTTTGGTTAAAATCTGCAATCTGTGAACCCCATACATTGCAGATTTTTATACACAATAATTTGCAATAGGCATAATTGTCGCAATAGATTGCTGATGTATGGGGACCTTAACTAGTTTTCCCTCTGTAAACACCTTTACTTGGGCACTGAGTAAAGGTGTTTACAATAAACTGTTATTTATATTTTTCCTTTTTGATATCACTACATCTAAATATTTGTTATTTTTATATGATTAAACTATACCAGCGGTCAGGGCCGGTTCAAGGTATTTAGGCACCCTAGGCAAAATTTCACTCTACCATCCCTTCCTCCTCAATACCCTCTTCCAAACCACACACATGATACTTTCTAAATATTTAAAAATGTTTTAATAACAAAAATGATATGCACATGTATTACCTGACTTTGCAGGTTCACACATGTTCAGTGGAATTTATGCCCGTACTTGGGCTTTCAGTCCCACTTTTGTAGAATATTGAAATAGTTAATAACAAAAAACACTAAAGCATTTAAAAAAATCGAAATAATGTATAATCTGCTGTGTCATTTAAAAAACATAAATAAATTGCTGTACCCATGTTATCACCATTCTCAGATCCTCAGTGCATACATATGTAATTTATAGGGGATTATCATGTACCATCAAGGTTTAGTCATTTCTATTGTGCCAATATTTTTTGGACCTATTCAGCAAGAAAATTCATCTGAGCAATATTCAGTTTCCCAGCAATTCTGGTTCATAGCAATAAACTGCAACTCACTGCATCTACTCTATTCTTTAGAAGATGCAGTCGGCACACGTACATTAAGTAATCCACATCCACTGGGGTGCTCACCGAATTTAGTAGCACTCTACACAGGTTATACATACATAATCCCAAATAATAAACAGAGTTCACTCACCAGATTTCAAGTGTAGATACATATACACCACACATTTATCTATTGTGATGCTCCACATAGAAATAACATTATTTCTTCAGGATAATCCATGCAATAATACACATGAAGTTAATCATTTATTATGTAATGGCAGCATCTATATATTTTTTTTACAGAAGACATGCTTTATATTACTAAGTGTTTATATTACTAAGTGTATTGTACTTTTACTGTATTATATATTTTACATTAGTAAGTGCTTACTATTATTCTTAATCCAAGTCCTGGTGCAGATCCATTTCCATTAGGCTCTGCTCCTTCTCCCTAGTAAAAGGGGGCAGAGGTTCGGTGATGCACTATCTGGGAGGCCAGAAAAGGGATTGCTGCCTGTGCTGCTGCCTGACTGTTCCTGTTCATGCAGCACTGGCATTATCAGCCCTGTCACTGAGTCAGAACAAGTAAACAAAAAGGGGCAGGGCCACGGCAGTTTACAAACCATCCTGGTCAGCACTGCTGTAACTACAATAAGGATGTTGCTGTAAGAGACATGCTTAATTTAATGTTTGGTAACCTCAGCGGTGCCCGCTCATGTCCCGTCGCCCTATGCAGCTGCTGTGGAAGTTGACTCTACAAAAGTCATGCAATGGAACCTGACTTAAAGTCACTTCTCTACAGAGGAACCTAATTGAGGCACAGATTCTGGCGCAGGTGAGACTGTGTTTATATCACGTATACCCCTTATCCCTAATATTTTTTCTTTACAATTCAAGCGACTCGTAGTTTCCTGGAAGTGTGTTTCTCTATGACGGTCACAAGTGGCAATGACAAATGCTCTGTGCTGCAGCCGTAGATCTCAGGACCAGCTGATTTCCCATGGGCAGCTTTACATGGCTTGCTCATGAGTTAGTAGCTAAAGCATCTTTTTGTGTTAATCCCTAAAGGAAAAACTTCAACTATTGTTTACAGAGACATTTTGTGATCAATGTCTACATTATAAGATATACATCACAATATTAGATGCCTCTATTGTCTTTGTAAAATGAATTCCACTGAGCAATAACAGACATCCACGAAATATGAACTAGCTGTCTAAAAATTAAGATTCTTAATGTTTGCAAATAATATAATGATATGGTTGTATATTACTTATTTACATATTAGGCGTAAATGCCACCCAAACTGTGGGTTTCACAGTATTAGTCAATTTTCATAGTTGATTCCCTACACAGTGTAATTAACTGCATACAATACATACAATATTTTGGTAAATCATTATTGTCATCTGACAGCTTGCACTCATATTTGCATCATTATGTACATCAAAATGTTGTTTAAATACAGTATGTGATTCTTGACATGGGGGCTAGTTCTGAAAGACCCACCTGCAAGCTAGGGCTGTCACTCACTATGAATGAGTTAGCAAGGCATTATTACTGCAACCATACTGATGAGTATCTTATAAGTGTTACTATTGTAGCTACTAATAGACAATGGGCCTGATTCAGAAATGTATGCTAACCCGATGGTTAGCGCAAATCTCTGATGTTTTAGGGTCTGCGCATGTTCAGGACTCATTTCTGCACATGTGCAGAATGGGTCCTGCGAACTCACTCACAGAGCCCCCATGCCACAACTTGATCGACATGCTGCAGTGTTTGGTACTGTTGATGGAGCTAGAATATGGATGGCCACCATTCCTGGAAACAGGGGCGTCACCCCCATTTTCTGGGAGGAACAAAACCAGGGTCTGTGGCTCCATGTTTAATAAATAAATATATACAAAATGAAACAATTTAAAGTAATAAACAAAACAAAATTAGGATTTAAACTTGATTAAAAATTTGAAATGTGCATGGGCCCAAACTGATTCTGACCTGGGACTCAATTCAACTAGGTACCCCAAAGTTTGGGTATGTTCATAATTTGTGGAAAACAAACCACACATCTCTATTAAAAATACACATACTAATCACTATATATCCTAAAACAGACCAAAATCTAAAATTTGCTTGATTAGGTTAAAAAAATTCTCACATACAGCATAATGCACCGATCTTAAAAAGTTTGAAGATATGCTTAAACTTTTCTGTTAAAGAAAATCAACTTGTGAATACTAATTATCAAAGGAATGTTATATTTCTATAGTAAACATATTTCTATTGACAATGCAAAATTTAAATCACCAGTAGCCAAGCAATTCATATCTGTGCAATCATCTGTTATAGGAACTGTCTATATAATTAACTATTAGAATAACTCAGTAGTCCATGAATAATATTTATGATGATGATCAAACTCGTGAACATCAAAAATTAACTTGTTCAGAGCAATTATTAACAGAACAATAAAATGAATTGAATAAAGTCTATTGGCTGCTTTATTTGTTTAGATTGGTTAATAATAAAAGTATGAACAGAACTTCTGGAAAAATGTATTTGAATTTGAGTTATATGTTATGAAAGACAAACACATACCCTGACTAGAGCTGTATGCAAATTTTTCACTTAATTTGTAAAGTCAAATCACCTTGTCACTGATTTGTCCAATTTCTGAGTCCACAGGTACACCAATTTGTCTTGCCAGTGTTTTTAAAATGCAAGTATTTCTGATTGTGCCCCTCCTGTATACAACATCAGAACCAGTCTGCAAATACCAAGAAATAATCTCTCCATGCCAAATCAAGATGTGGGACATGAACAAAGGTGCTCTGCACCTCAAATTATTTGCACATCGTTAATGACTTCCCAAGTGCTCAAGTCAACAAATCTTCAGAAGGTTATGCTGAAAATGTAACAATTGTGAAAATAAAATTAGTTTTAGTTTACTGTTATATAATCTAGTTGCTATGAGGCAGATGTATTAAAACTTGCAGAGAGGGAAAATTTAGAGAGATTGTCCCAACCAATCAGCTTCTGTAATTTTTCAAACACAGCCTGTAAATGACAGAAGCTCATTGTTGGAACTTTATCTCTATCCACTTTATCTCTCTACAAGGTTTGATACATCTCACCTTATTTGTCCCAGAATATTGCTCCCACATAACAATTATGTTACATTTACGCATTGTATTTCTTTTATAGCATACTGTAACACGACCGGCTTAGAGGTCCCTCCCCTGGGGTAAATGGACTCCCTCTTCACACACACAGCAGCTGGAAAAATAGTACACCAGTCTGGGGTCTCGTACTAGCTGGTCAGTACCAGTCTTTATTGTGCAACATAAATGGAAAACAAAACATAAAAGTAAACACTAGCCCATCTGGGCACTAACTAGACAAGGGGTTCCCTCTCTAAAGAAATAGTGGGGCCTACTGCCTCCACCATCAACACAAGCTTCTGCACTTACAGGTAGTTTTCACCAAGTGTCTCTGAGCCAGCCAGTCTGCTTGCACTCCCAGGTATGAGACACCAGCTTACAATCACACACAGCCTATATCAGCCAGTTCCAGGTGCAGACCCTAATGAGCCTGCTAACAGGCCAAAAAGACCAAAACCTGGAGTGGCCTCCCTCTTCTCACATCCACACCCCCAAGACCCAAACCTGCTTTTCAAAAAGCCGCACTCAAATCTGCTTCACTGCAGACTTTTCTCCTGGGGTTTTTTAGAACACATAGATCAAAAACCTAGGACAAATGTATCTACCACTGACCACTTTACCAGTGTTCCTATCACAATACTTATTGTTTTGGTGAATCTCGCATGAAGGTTGATGGGAGGGGTTGTGTTGAGCAGGGCCGTAACTAGAGTAGTGCGACCTGTGCCATGGCACAGGGTGCCGTTTGGGCCTGTCAATTTTCTGTTTATTTTCATTCTCACTTGTAGCTTCCTCCTCTTTTATCCCCAACATATCCTGGCCTCCCCTATCTCTTCCCTGGCCCTTCCCCATGAGACCATGACCCTTTGTCGGGTGCATTTCTTATGTCCCTATTTGACAAATAATGGAGGGGGATGCCAATGCTCTTTCTGGCACAGGACACCAAAAATTCTAGTTACGGCTCTGATGTTGAGGGTTAGCCATACTGTAGTTGATTAATATTTATGTTGTTGGAGGATACATTTTTATTCTCAATCCCAGCAGCAGCACTGAACACAAGTTCCAGCACTACACTATAAAATAAAACAACAGCATCGCAATGGGGACTTTGGATAATTTAGGTCACTGTTCAAGCTACTTCTGACTGTATTATCACTAAATTTATTACCATTGACATAGGATTATTTTACATTGACACATTGTTTCTATGACATATATCCTTAGTTTACTTTATAAAGTATTGAAGAATTTGTGTAAACATGATTTGGCAATTGTAAGCATAGAAACTTGAGATGGGAAAAGTTGTGGAGAAATTTCAAACACATTTGTAATGAAATGGGTCATTTTAAAGTGTGGGAAAGTGTGAGTTCTACTTTTATTCTACCATTCCACAGAATGGCATCTAACACTGTGATCATGAGTCATTGTTAGAAATAAGGCAAAAAAGAGCAATTTTCTCTTGAAGAAAAACATGTAGCAATGCAAACGATGCAAATACATTTAATTTATTTTTGTATGCAGGGAAAATACAGATTGCTTTGCATGCATAAAGAAATATTGGACACCATTTGTTTTTAAATAAATTCATCAGAACTAATGAAGATGTCATTCTGCTCTGTGATGTAGTTGGGAAATAATAAAAGAGAAGTCCAGGGTGAACCAAAAAATCATACACTAATCCCAGGTGGAAAAAGTATTAAATAATTAATTCTAGGTGCAATTTGATTGGAAAAATTAGCAACATTTTGTATTGAAATGCAGATTGAGGTAAAAATGTAATGGAACAGTTTAGAAAATTTACTTAATCTCTATTGATAGCCTTTCAGAAGCATCTAAAAATTGTGCCCATGTTCAGCTTGAAGCTATTAACCAAATACACTAAACAATATTACAACACTTTGATAGTTAATTCTCAAAATGCATAGCTTGTAAATGTTACTTGTGGAACAGAGCAACTACCTTAAATACTGTAATGGTACAGTAAGTCAGACATTAAATGCTTCAATAGACAACTACATTCCAAAAGCAGTATACAGAAAGAGAGCATCCACAGACATTTTTTAAGTTGTACAGTTCACGTAAAATAGTGTTAGTGGGTTATAAAGCTATTGCCATTGGACATTGTTGATGCTTGTGTCATTTCCTTCTTACATTTTATGCACTGTAATTTGCCTGATTTTTTAGTAAGCATTGATTATTCCAAACATTTTTAAATTAAGAATTTATTATTTATTAATAGTTCTCAGCTGAATGCAAGGTGTTCATAGAAAATGCATTGTGGAAAATGTATATTCTCTTAAATGCACAGTTGTATGCAGCTTTGGGATACACTCACCCTTATCCTTATGTGTGGTTTGCTAATCATCACTGGCAGCTTTAGTTAGTCTATACTTGCAAATGTCTTAAAACTTGAATACTTTTGGTTATGCCCAACTCTGTATAGCCTGCAGCTTCATTTATACTTGCAAGAATACCCTGTTATAGCCCTATTACAGCCCAGTTAAGAATACCATAAAATATTCGATCACAATATAGGCCTCAATGACAGGAACACATAACTACAACATCTGTAAGAAACAATTCAAGGTAATAGTGTTGCTCACCTGATCAATTTCTGTATACAGTACATATTGCCAGCTCTCTCAAGCCCAGATCACAAGCTGGGTTAGTACACAGCATTTTAGATTTCTCAAGTCCAAAATACAAGATGAGTCAGTGCACAGGATGCTAGAACTCTCAAAGCACAGAACGCAAGCCAGGTAAGTACACAGGGTTTTAAGATATCTGAAAGTCTTAATGGAGTTATACAGTAGATCAAGAGCAGGAGTCATAATTATAGGAGCCAGGCTCATGACCGTATCTGAGAATGAATCTTAATGTACAACTAAGATCATGGATTCCAAACAATTTGTTGTCTAACTGTTGCCATAAAAAGAACTGTATCAAGAGAAAACTCAAGGTGCACATCCACTAGGTGATTTTAATGAGCAATTGAACTATTACAACATCATAATCATTCAATTGCTCAATAATCGTGCACTAAAATGTTGGAAATGACCAGGGATGTGCACTCCTGCTGGTCGTTTCCAACATCAATCATCACCTGAAAATGCCGGTCAATCTGCTGATAATGACAGATCAGCCATGATCAGGGATGAGGGAGGGCGCCTGCAATGATCAACAAATCATTCAGTGTAGCACTACAGGGGATGAGGAATGACTGTTCGATTACAACTTTGTAATCGTACTGTTGTTACCCCATCGCCTAGTGGATGTGCA
Organism: Taudactylus pleione; assembly: GCA_031769625.1. Taxonomy (NCBI): domain Eukaryota; kingdom Metazoa; phylum Chordata; class Amphibia; order Anura; family Myobatrachidae; genus Taudactylus; species Taudactylus pleione. The sequence continues at coordinate 39,835,066 of JAUIMM010000040.1, read as the reverse complement.
CCATTAGAGAAGTACAGTAGTAGATACTGTAGTAAGAGTAAAGGAAGTGTATAAAATATAGACTGGCAGTAAAATTGTCAAATGCATAGTACCAAAAGCTATGAATTTCTCAAATAATATAACTTCATCAGAAATAAAAATATTGAAAGGGAATTTAAAATTGAATGCTGTAAGTGAAACTTACTGTAGCTGGATAGTTCTGATATCTAAGAAACAGCTTTGCCACCTTTATAACAATAAAAAATTAAGGAATGTTCAAATAACAATGTTCAGAATATATATCTTTCAAAGTATCTTCATAAACTTAAATTGTGCTTGGGTTACTAACACTTTTTACTTTGTAATAAACTGGGAATTATGTTCCATATTTTAGAAACATAAAAAGCATACAGTTGCAATTTAATAATTTCTAAAAATGCATGGATAAATGAAAAAAAAAAACACTGGCTTGTGTGTGTAGTTGAGCTAACAGACACTAAGCTGATGTTATAATTGTAAATGTTACCTACTCTTGTATATTGTGATCAACACCTACTTTCAGCAGAATGACAAGCATGACAGAATTAAACAAATATACTCTCTGTCTATAACGCTGTATATATAATATATATATATATATATATATATATATATATATATATATATATCACCGGGTGACCAGTGTATAGCAGCCCTAGGCAAGACGGCCGTTTCGGTGTATTACCACCTAAATCATGAGCACAAAGAAAGAATACCAGCAAGCTATTAAATAGTAAGAGAAAGGAGCCAAATCAGTTACTGGGATCGATATCACCTGTTTCTCCGTACACATGCTGCCGCATCCACATGGAAATCATAACATCCTGCTTCATAGCCGGATGTTGATGCGGCCCCATGTCATCCACTTGGCACCATGGCACCATGGCAAGAGAGATGCTGAGCAGCGCTCGGTCAAGCATCCACTCACGTCCCTCCGGTGGTCTGATGTAGAAGTGTTATATATATATATATATATAATATATCTGTTAATCTGGAAAAATAGGTTTAGAATCTGTGGTTGGAGATACTGGGGTGGAGCTTTAGGAAAATGATATATATATATATATATATATATATATACACATATATATATAATTTAGAAAATAAGACACTCGAATGGGGTTTATTGTATGGAAAATACATTTTGTCCCAGGACATTATATCATATATATCTTATGAGGATTAATTTGATCTCCTATATAGATAATAAGCTATTCAGCCAATACCTAATTTGGATAATTACAGAGGACAGGCTAAATTCACATTCTTATTTCTGTGCATTGATATTTGATCTGGTATTATAGGATTAATTGCAACAATTCAATATATATGCTAATATGATAAATATTAAACATTTTAACAATAGAGAATTCTATTAAAATCCACACCATTAGAGCATTGTACTAATCATCCCTTGATGTATTGAAATAATATACACGTTACTAAGGTGTTTAATTTAATTGTTACTACAATACTAACACACACATCTGGCAACATTTAAGGAATAAAGCATAGGAATAATACACAGCCGGACACTTGGTTTTAATCACATTTCTTTTTTTATTCACATTTTCATATGCAATTTTGGTTTTCCTTTGTTTTTAAACAATATTTTGTTCAGATACTAACATATATAATTTTTTAATATAAATAAAGTTATGTTTGCCACTCGATGACAACTATTTTCTTCTCCTTGTTTGCAAACAATATAATACTGTAAATACATGTTACATTTTTCTAGAATTAATAGAGAAATTGTTATATAAGTCAGTTTAAATTTGAGCACCTGCTTCCCCTGGAACAAGGGTTATATAGTAGAAGATTTATTGCCAATTATTCAATATTCCTCACAATTCACAACAATAACTTATTGGGTGCAATCCTACATTACCAATATACAAAATTATATATATGTATATATACACACACATATATTTAACCAGGTTTCTCACTTTGACAAATATATTGTTCCCTTAAAAAATTAATCTGCTAATCTGAAATAAATAAAAAACAACTAGGAATCATCCAGCTAAGCCTGTGCTAAAGCCAGCATCTAAAAGTAGCTTAATATAATCTGCGACATTGAGTATTGCATTAGTGTAGTATTCTAATCATTATTTCTACAAATAAAACATGTATTATCTCTGTCATTGACATTAATTAAAATAAGTGACATCTCTGTAATTCGCAAAATTACAGTTTCTCACAGATGTCTAAGAAAGATGAATTTAGAATGATGTCAGGTTGTGTCACTTTAGCTCATACTTTAGTTCCACAGTGATTATGTTCTATTATAAATATATAACTAGTCTTGCAAAAGCAATATTAACCCATATTCAGTAAATACAATTTGTTTATATATTCATAAATATAATCTTAAATTAGTGCACACAGCCAGCAGGTTTGTCAGAAATTAAGTAGAGAACCAGAAAAATAATGAGAGACATATAATCAAAGTTCTGTGTAGTTACTCTATTACTGCTATACCATCACATGTTAAAAACAATAAAAGAAGGGAACAGAGAGCAGGTAGAGCTGGACTATGATGGAAATAAGTTATGAGAATGATTCTGCTTTAAGAAATCTAGCAGAGCCAAAACCTTGATGTGAATCATAGTGCAAGGTAATTAAGATGTGCGCTAATGAGAGATACACAGAGGTAAATGAGGAGATCACTTTACAGACCATTATGGAGCTCATGGGTCCCCTCCATCCACAGATGTGGTCCAAGTGGTGAATAACACACATTTCACATCGGTGAGATTTGTTCATATACAGCCCAATCATTACTGCTTCTGCACCAGTCAAATTTACCAAAGTCTAATATTGTACCTTCTTAGGCTTGTCATATATTCCTGCAATGCTGAACACTTTCCAAAATGTGGTGAAGATTCTGGGCAATAGTTAACTACAATGTAACATGAAGTAGAAAAGAAAAAACAAACACTAATGTGCGGATAGCAAGCAAATGATAACTTTACTCATGAGTCTCACACAATACAGTGGTACCAACTCCTGGAACCTGTGACTCCACCCACTCCCATCAGTTTTGGCTAATAGTGACCCACCATCCCTCTACATTGGCTACTTTATGTTAAGATATTCTACATTCATCCAAGAGAAAGATAAATATAATGTTTACAGTTTAGCTAATGCATTAGTCTACAGTTGAAATTTAAACTAATTTCTTAATTTGGGCCTACTAAAACATGTTGTGAAAATATTGATTCACACAAGACTAAATGGACTAAGAAAGTATTTTCTATTACTTAATCTACCATTATTACCAATGCATTTTTGATCAATTTAGGAGTGAGACAGATGTACCATTTTTGGCTGCCTATGTGTCTAGTTTAAGTAGCCCTTAATGAAATTATAGACCTTTTCCCCATAATATGAGGTCAACTCTAGAAACTTGTGCACCCCACTGCTGCTAAGCCTCCTTATCGACCAATTCAAGTTAATTAATGGAATTGGTAGGGAGATGTCCAATTTCAAAAATCTATAACATCTACTTGCATTAATTAAAAAAAAACTGGTTTGCTTAGTAAATTACTTTGGTAATGTTTTAAATATTGAATAATAAATATAATATTGCTTTAAAAATGTATACATTTTTCAGAGTGACTTAATTTATTTTATATTACCTTTCAATACAAAATATTAGCTAGATATTTTTTTCAGCTGTTTAAATAGAATTATGCAAATTATGTGATGTGATAATGATTAATAGCAGGATTCCTACCTTGGTACTTATCTTTTTCTGATAGTGTGCATAAATTCAAATAGATCCTTTCAGCTATACATTTGTTTTTAGGGCTCCCTTGTGGACTTCTGAATGCTGCAGACAAGTTTAGTTTATGTGCGAAATGAGCACAAACTAATACATCAAATCATCCTATAAAGATATATGCATATTGCATTTTGTATTTTACTATCACATGTTGTTGCTCTGAGGCCATTAATACTGCCAAAACCTTTTAAAATGCAATATATTTTAGCTGGATGCTTATTTAATCTATTCTGAGACATGCCTGTGTTTCTTAATGGAAAATATCTCAATGCTTATCATATTTTACCTGTGTTCTAAGTGTTGACTAATTGTTTCTTTGATATAGTTTGACTTGTTTTAACACATTTCCTAAGGAAAATGTATAAATAAAACTAGTCTTTAAATATGTATTTTATGGCGTGACTAAGGGCTCTATTTACTACAATCCACATTGGTAATGCAGATTGTAGTGTGATATAACCGACTGAATTTGCATTGCGAATTCAGGCAATATCACAGGGATTTACTACAAATCCCCTGCAGGGACAGAGCTTGCGAGAAAGCTCTGTCCCTGCGAATCCCCTCTGCACACTAGTCACGGTATTTTCTGAAAAAAATACTGTGACAAGTGCCCAGCACATGTGCAGACCAGGTTGCCGCTGCTACCCCCTGGCAATAAGCCCTGCCCATTGCCAAGCCCCACCCCCATGATCGAGGACCCCCGGCGACACCTCTTCCCCCCGTGACCTCCCTTAATTACACTTACCTGCATGACCCGGGCTCTGGTGATGTCCTCCATGTTGTCCGGTCAGCTGACATCCCATACTGCACTGGGACCCTGTCAGGTGACGACCGGGCTGCAGTGCAGCATGGGAGACCAGCTGATCGGAGGGAGGACATCACCAGGTAAGTTTTTTTTTTTTTACTTTTATTTTACAGTGAATCAGCGTGTGATCTGTTTAGACCACACAGCTGATTACTGGGGCCGGCTCCAGGTTCTGCTCTCCCCGTCAGAGTGGAGCAGGAGTCTGGTAACCGGGGGAGACCCTGGATAATGCCACCTCCAGGACCGACGTTTCGGTCCTGTGTAAGGACCTTTGTCAACCTTGACAAAGGTCCATGCACAGGACCGAAACATCGGATTTTGATATGCTGTAAAATTTTTACTAAGATGTAATAAAGATATGTTTTTAAGAAGACTGGTGAGTGCTACCCCCCCTTTTTTCTACTTTTTTTTTCTACTTTTATATATATATATATATATATATATATATATATATAAACTAGAGATGAGTGGTTGGGTTTTTCAGAAGATCGAATACACCCAAACTTGGTGTTTCTTAGAGTAACTGAGTCCTGGTCTTTCACACCAAGCTCGGATCTCAGAACGAGACAAAACATATTTTTCTCCACAGTGGATTGCATGTAACAGTCCCTCACTTGTGATCAGGCACCATTTTACACAGAATAATGTAGGGAGAGGGTGTGGGCTTGCTGTTCTTAAAAAAACACCATTAGGACTCCATAGAAGGAAATAGAAGTAGTAGGTAGGAAGATGGAGAGAAGGTGGGAAGGGCATCTGGCTTGAAGCATCTTTATCACTGGAAGAGTGTATGTGTGTTTGTCAGACACACTAGATGGCAAGAAATGCAGTCCAGTGTTCTGCAATGCAAACACGCTATTGTGTATTTTTCTTAAATAGTAGCACGTGCAATCTAGAGCTGCAAATCAAACAGGTTGTTTGTTAAGGAACTTGCACTCACAAGGATATATCGGTATCTGAGATCTCTACACTGCAGGCTATAAGAATATATATATATATATATATATATATATATATATATATAATATATATATACTTATTGTCCACAAAAGTTCAGTGCTGCATCACTCTGAGTCAGCTGCACCCCAAAAAAAAGAAAACCTCTTTCCTGTTACTAAAAGATAATACTTGCAATAATGAAAAAATAATAAGTTTTTTGTGCTTTTATAAAATTAAATTCAAATTTCATATTTACAAAAGTGTGTTTGTTTCTTAAAGGCTGGGTAAAATACTGTGCTTAGTGCATGTGTTTAGAGTAGATGTGTCCCCAACAGTTGCACCTCAAAAATAAATAATTGGAAACAAGACATTTTTGCTGGTGTTAAAAACCATTTCAAGGCATTTATTGTAATTCAAATATATTTTCTTTCAATAGAGTATGTTTCCTCAGCATAGCATATATTGCTTTGCTATGTGGGTTTGTAAAGTAGATATGTCCATGACAACTTCACTCCAAAACAAAATAAGATGAAAAAAGGCATTTTATTTTTTGTTAAAAAAATCTCCAGTATTTTAATAAAACTGCATGGTAAAGATAATAGTCCCTTATTTCCATATCTCATTGTACATTCACTTGGTTTGGTGGCAGATAAGTTCAACTACCATAGCTCTACGCCTGTCCTGGTGTAAAAGATAACAATCATTTACACATCAGTCAATAGAAGAGCAGGAGCAACCAAGTGCTAGTGCTGGCAGTGAAAGCACTTCTTTAACATCTTTTAAAGGAGGTCAAAGAGACATAAGGTATAACATTGACACCTGAAACCTAAATAGTATTTCACAATCTTATAGAAAAAATTACCTCTAACTAAAAGGGGAAAATTTACTCCAAAAAAAGTAAAATAGCCAAAATGCCATACACCATAGACAGTGGCAAGGAAAGCCTCAGGCTTTCTATGTGAGTGGTGTTCTGTACACTAGCATGACTATTGCGCCAAACCCAGTCAGACATCTTTTGTAACCTTGCATGCAATACTTTATCACTCTTAGTATACACACTTAATGATGTGTGTATCCAGCAATGTGATAGACATCTGCACCGCCGATGGACCAACATATCAGGTAGCTGGTACACATTACACGACCACCCAATATGTCGGCACCAGCTGCATGGGGTCATCAGCATTATTGTCAGATTGAGCTGCATGTAGGGCCAACCTGACGATATGACTGATGACCAAACAGGAGTATGCTTGGTCATTAGTACTGCATACACACTGGCCAATAGTAAAAGTAATGATGATGACCTGGAAATTGAAGATACTACAGTGGAGGTGGCACATGATGAGAGGGTATCTGACATTAATGAGGATGCTGATGATGAATTGTTAGACAAGAAAAAGTTGATACAATTGTGGAGGATGATGTTGTTTGTGTCAAAATAAGCCAAAATTGGCTGCAGTTCTTGTCAGTGATAAGAATTAGGACATAAGATCAGAATACCAAGCTCTTCCATGTGGACATATTCTTACACAAATCATAATAAAAAATGTTCTAGGCATCTGTACCAAGTAAGTAGAGGTAGGGATGTTATCATCTAGGTGCCTCCTACATGTTATGACATTTGCAGTGAGTTCATGCAAACTATTTTATAAAATCTGGAAAATCATGTAAAATAAGAGCAAGCAGTCCAGCATTATCTATCAGCAGCACATATAGATCTGAGCAGATGCAATCTCCACCACCAACACCTTTAATATCACCCTCCTCATTAATGATCGGAAGTAGTCCTGCACTCAATTTGCAAAAGGCAAGCTGACTTCTCCCCTTTCCAGAAATATCAAGAAGAATCCTTGCATGCTAGGGACAGCTGTTGCCCTTTTTTGGGGTGTCATAAGGATTTTTTTTTATGTTTTTGACACAGATTACATTAATTGGACATTCCAAAGGCTGCAGGCTATTTTTTTTTATTCTGCTCCCCCAAACCCCAATTCTGGCCTTTTTTTAAGCACCTCTGCAGTGGTAAAAACTTATCCCCATTTTTTTACAATGACTTTTCGCACCTGCTAAAAGTCTTTGAAATTGAATATGGGGATAATTGAAACTGTTGAAAATGACATCATTGCCTCATATTGAATATGGCCCTAAGACTCTCCTCAGGATTAGTCACCTCTGATAATGCAAGTAACATTACAACTGGATGATTTTGAATACATACCATGTTTTGAACACAATAAACTTGGTGGTTCAGAATTATCTTCAAATCTGGAAGGTGTGTGCAGCACATGCTAACTCTGGCCGGAAACATTTCTGGGCATTTTTGGCATTTAGCAACCACATGTAGAAGATTGCAGCAGCTGAAACAATATTATGATTCAACATGACACCAAGAGGTAGAAACCAGGTAGAATCCAGCCTTTATGTTTTAGCAACTGGAGGATCAGTAACAAGCCAACCAATTGTATATATCAAGCCATGTGATAGTGAAGAGGAGAATGTTACCTTTATCCAGCACAGTAGAGAATACTCTCCATTTTCTGCAAGCTACTGAAACCATTTGAAATTGTAACCAATGAAGTGAGTTCAGACACTGCCAGCCTGAGTCATGACATAACCTTTATTACACTACTGTAAAAGCAGCTAGAGAAGTTGAAGGAGGTAATAAAGCAATTCTACTAAGTATGTTGAACTTGTAGGTCAAGTTCTTTTTTCACCTCACTAGTCCATTTTGGCAGCCATGCATGATCCTAAGTTTAAGTCATTAATAATTTCTTTCCAACTGACACATATCTTAAGAGATGTAACATGCTTCTTGCAAGCAAGTTGTCAGTTCAAATGGCAAATAACATGAAGATGTCTCCTGCTTCAGTTTTTCTTGCAAATGCTGATGCTAGACAAAAAATAGACCTTTTCCAAGAGACCCACTGGTGATGATGATGTGTCAATTCAGTGCACCAGAGTGAAACAGGTTTAAAATAAATGCCCACATACAGTATATAGACACATCTACCATGACTCAATATGATACAGTAAGCATCAATAGAATGGTGGATAATTATTTGATAATAAGGTACAAATTTAGCATATTACACAGTCCCATTGAATACTGGGAGGAATAAAAGTAATTTGGAGCCCTTTGCACAAACTAGCTTAGGTTAGGCTTATTACCCTCCAGTGTGTACTGGGAAAGAGTGTTTAGCACAGCCAGGATCATTGGGAGTGATCAGCATAGAAGACTAATCCAAAAATGTGGAAAAACTGATGTTCACCAAAATGAACCTCAAAATTTATAAGGAAGATCTTTTCCACCAATTAATCAAAGTACATAAACTTCTTTAATGGTGGATTAAAGTGAAGATAAGCTAATATTGTGGATGATGATGTGAACAGTAATGAGATTCATGATGAGGATGATAAAGACATCTTCCAGCTGTTACAATGTTTAGCAACACTGTTAGCTACCTTAAGCTCATTGGTAGCTTTGTTTGTGGGGGAGCAAACAAACCAAGCACTTCAGCCACAAAAGTGGCAGTCCCTTTCACTGAAATGCATGGTTTGTTTAACTGTGCATGTTCTTTTTAATTTCCAATTCCATTGTGCACTACTCATTATGGGCTTTACCGAGATTGCTTGTATGTGACAGACAGCATATATTGCTGTACTTTCCTAAGGATTTCATGTTCTTTTATATCTTGCAAGGCCATCTATCACATGCAGACACATAGGCCCCATTTACATCATCTTCTCAACAAATACAGAGTAGTTGGTTCAAGTCATATAATCATTTAATTAATTATATTATCAACTTTGACTAGGCTGTTATCTGCCTTGAATCTATTGTATTTCCCTGAGGCATGTGATTTGCTATTTGATATAGTTTCCATTTTAAAAATATCATTGGAATTTTAGAAACTTGTTTTTTAAGTTTGTTCCAAGTCTCTGTATTTTTACTTTATAGTTTTTAGTACTGTTAGTAATCATTAACTTTTACTCAATAAATCAATCAAAGCTTTACCTGGCTTCCACTAAATACACCACCTCCATTTACCTTGGAATTCTAATCTAGTTATTGACTAATGAAACAATTCTATAGTATCATATAATTTATTAAACAGCCATCCTGTCTGCCACTGCTTTGCCAATATGTTTCACAGATGTGCTATATTAATTTAAACTGCCATGTGTTTGTGCTACTGCTCTGTTGATTCATTTAGCCAGCCAGCTGCTTCCTTGGGCTGATATTAGTGAAAACAATATTGTGAGCTTTGACATTTACTGTAAATGACTAGAAATTATTGACATTGACATTGATGTTAATAATACTGTAGGAACAAAAAGAAGTTCTATTACATGATATTAACTGTTTTTATCAATTTTAAAGAGATCCATATCCCAACCATTTGAGGGTGGTTTTGCCAAAACCAGAACAAAAAACAAATTAACAAACATATAAAAACAAAAACAAAATGAAAAGTCAGGGGTCCATGCACATCTCTAATTTAAATCCATCACGTAGATTTTTAACTAATTAAATTCTTAGTGATTTTTGCACAGTGATAGCAACAAATTGTTTTATTTGTATACATGAATCTTCAGTATACAAGATTGCATGCATGCTGGAGACAAAAGTGTTAATAATATTGTTATGATATAATAGGATTAGTCAAAAGTTTGTTTACGGTAGTTTCTACCTGGTATCAATTAAGAATAGATTTTGGTGGGGACTACCGGTTCCAGCTGCATGGAGTGAGTACCTCACCTCCGAAGTTCTGCCACAAACCCAAGAGAATTACATTTTAAAGGCTGTTTTAATAGCCTCCACAGGGGAAACCCCTTGCTAATACCTTCTCTGTCACTTTATGGAGAAATTATTTCCTCTCGCACCTGCTGCTAAGCTGCTCCAACTCAGACAGGAAAATCACTGGCAGGAGCTAACATGGGACCAGACCCAAACACTGAGGCATCCTCTCCATTGCATTAGAAAGCCTTCAGCTGCAGCTTCTGATGCCCCACAGGTAAGGTGCAGATTTACTTCTTCTGTCTCTTACAGTGAGGTGGTAGAAGCAATTAAATTTACCATGAGACCCTTCGAACCCAAGCTGTAAGTGACATCACAACTCAATTACAGCAGTTGTCTCACAGAGTGTTTGATACAGAACACAGAATAGGCTCCCTTTCTAACCACATGGCTGATGTACAAGGCTCTGCGATAAAATTTGAAAAGGAGAATTTCCATCTGTCTAAGGTATCTCATCAATCATAAGTTAAATGTCCAGCAGCTGGTATTAATGTCCAAAACAGATCTTAATGCATTTCTCCATTATGTATAGCCAATGGTTTCATCAGAAGGTGATGAAACCTAGATCCATTATCCAATATTTTTCAGTGGAATTCACACGAGCCCGAAAAGCTTTCTCACTTATTTATACACAGCGCACACAGCTCATTAAGGAGCACATGAAATTTGCACTGATTTATCCCACTAGACTCCACTTGTTTGAAGTTGACTCCTACAAAGACTTCACCTGTCCAGATGATGCACAAGCATACCTTCTAGAAGCATCTCAAGACTGAAGCACAGACATTTCAGTCCTGGTCTCTGCTTCACAGACCTAAATGCTAAATTTGTCTCCTCTCCAAGAACAGATGGTGTGTTGAGATGTCTCTGCCTTGTCCTCAATCCTTGTTCTTATGTCTAAACACTTGGTGGCTTTCCTGTATACACCTATTGGTTATATGGTGTCAGTAATTTACCTGTAGTAGACTTACTGAAAATTCACATCATTGCCACCAACACCTTGATGGGTGCCCTTAGATCCTATTACTCCTGACCATATATCATTCTGTTTAGTTATTTACAAATTGTTTATTATACACATCTGTTCTCTTTTCTCATTTTATGACTATATTTTCTATTGTATATAGAATTTGTTAAGCTCTTTATGATATTCTCCCCCTGTTTCTGTAAAATTGGGGTAGCAGTTATGAACTTAGCCCTGGAAAATTCCCAACATTCAATATTATATATTGTCTTCTGTTCCCCAGGAAGTTTTATAGACTAGGTATATTTACCTACCCTATTGTAGGAATGTTAGTTCTACTGTACATTATCATATTGTTTCCTGTTTTTGTCTTGTATGCCTTCTTTACTCATGTATCCTTCCTCCCCTCTTCTACTATCCCTTTGAATATTATGCTCATGCATATGACAGCAGTGAATTATAAGGAAACTCTTCTGAATAACCTTCCTATACATATATTATAATGTCTCATCTGAATATTGGATCTTGGAATATTGGGGGAATTAACTCTCCTGCTAAAAGTCATAAAGTACTACTTTATCTATTAAAAACAAAACATTTCTCTAGGAGATAAACCTGACTGCTTCAGAATCATGTAAATTGCAGATGATGCAGTGGTCTCTCATAGCATCAGCTCCATTGACATAAAAATAGGTGTCATTCTCCTGGCTAAACAATCTATACAATTAAGGGTTTCTTCTGTTTATTCTGTCCTTTGGTTCTATGTAACATATATGCTTCCAATGTCTACTGAAAACAGTTTATTCAAATCTTGTTAGCCAAACTTATTGTGCACATGCATTCGCAATTGATAGTAGGAGGAGATTTTAATCTAATCTCATCTCAATATCTTGGTAAATATCAATATTTGCATTCATAATCACTCCCTAAACTAGGGGTTCCCCTTTTTTGCCTCTAGACTTCAACTAATAAATGCTTGGAGAGCTTTAAATCCCACAGAAAAAGAATATACTTGTGTTTCTGCAGCCTACAATAAACTCTCCAGAATAGACTACTTTTTAATATCTAACTCTATTTTTTCAGAGATTATAGAAGCCCATATTGAACCTATTATTATATCTGATCACTCTTTATTTTTCCTTAAGATCCATTTTCATATTGATAAGAGTCCATATAGAATGTGGCGATTTCCCTCTCATCTCATACGTTCCTTAAAGTTTAAAAATAGGCATGAAGAAGTTTGGGGGGAGTTTAGGATTAGTAACCTAGAGTATGCTGAATCCTGTGTTCTGGCATGCTGCTAAATCGGTCCTCGGTTATAAATCATATATAGCTGATTTGAATAAAATAATAATTTTTATTTTACTCTCCAACCTACTCTCACTAATACTTACCCTGCATATCAAACTACCCCACCCCCACACAAAAAAGACAATATCAGGTAGAAAAGACTCATTTTGAGGAATTCCTTTATGAAATGGGGGATAAATATATTTTTGCTACTAATTGCAAGTTCCATAAATTAGGCAATAAGTTGGGTCGTATTCTCACCAATTTATTGAATGGTTTACATCCTTCTATGTCAGTATATCCACTTAAAACCTCACCTGGTTCATTTTACATTTTCTGATAGACAAATCTCAGATATTATGCAGGGAGTTTGAGTCCTTATATTCTTCTTGTAATCCTCTCCATGCTGATAATGACTTTAACCATAAGACAACTAATTTTAAGTGGTGCACACTTAGATTCCCACAACTATATTCGGATCAAACTGAAAAATTAATCGCACCAGTGTCCTTAGATAAGTGCAAAAAGCATTTCAAAACCTGAAGCCAGCTAAAGTGCCTTGCCCGGAGGGTCTTGGGAGTGATTTTCATACATTGCTTTATTCTAGAATTGTAGACAGTTTAGTATCGGTCTTTAAACATTTGTTATCTGTTAATACTCTCCCCCTAATCATGCAATTGTGAAGGTCATCCCAAAACCAGGAAGAGATCTTTCTTCTCCATCATCCTATAGGCCAATATCACTTTTAAACTCTAATTACAAATTATTGACCAAAATTTTACATGATAGGGTCAAATTACTTTTGCCAATTATTATCCATCAAGACCAAACAGGCTTCATTTGGAGCCGACATTCTGTGCTGAATATTTGTAGACTCTTATCAGCTATTCAACATTTGTACTCCACTGCTTCCAATATTAACATTATCCTCTCCCTAGATGCTGAAAAGGCTTTCAACTTTATCACTTGGCGTCACCTGTTTCACACTCTAGACAAATTTGGCTTTATTATCTCATTCAGAAACTTAATCTATGCTATTTCACAGTCCCAAGTGTCATGCAATGGTTTTCTATTCTCACCTTTTCCCATACCAAAAGGTACCAGGCAAGGATGCCCTTTTGTATTTGCTATTGCAATAGAGCCCCTGGCTAAAGCCCTTAGGGCCTCCACTGGGTCCACAGGAATCTCCATAAGAGTTAACTCTTAAAGTCACTCTTTTCACAGACAAAATGTTATGGTTTGTTTCGTATCTGGCTCGTTCTTTAACTGCAATAATGGACCTCATTACCTAATTTGGCTCCTTTTCTGGTTACACAATTAATTTAGACAAGTCATAAATTCTTTCAATTTCAGGCTCCTTGGCCTCCCTTGGAGATGTCTATAATAAGTGTTTTCAAGCTTAATATAACACAGATAAAATATCTGGGTGTTGAAATTCCATCTGCCCTATCAGATTTATATAAATTCAATAAATTCTCAGTTATTGTAAAAATATCTAAATTGCTAGACAATTTGAGCCTTCTCCCATTATCCATACTAGGCCATATTTTATCTAATACAGATGATGCCAATTAGTATGACTAAACTTGATCTGATGCATATTTCTAGTTTAATGTCTAGATTTGTCTGAAAGGGCTAGAGATCTCGAATTTCCATGGCGAAACTAGCCTTAACTTGACAGAATGGTGGTGTAGGCAATCCTGATTTACCTGAATATTCGCTACCTGTTCTTTTCAGCTAGATTAGTGATTGGCCCCTTGTCTGAAGTGTACATACTGACATAAGATTAGATATTGTCCTATTCCACCCATATTCACCAGCAACTTTACTGCACTCAAAACATCAAGATATACCCCCACTTTTTCTCCTATATTTTCTTTAAAGACATGTATTTCACCTAGAGAGCTATAAAAAAAGCTTCACAAGAATTATTGCTAATCACCCTTTATTAATCTTTGGGGCAACCCCTAATTCCCATCCATACTGACTAATACAGTCTTCACAGTTTGGTGTGAGAAAGACTAGAGCATTACTTCCAAAGTATTTGATCCTGGGGACACCCTACTTAGCTTCTCTGATCTCCACCACCAATTTAGCATCCCAATTTTTAATTTTTACATGTATTGTAGACAAGACACTTAATTTCTTCCATCCCACCAGCCATGGATGAGGCTGCCTCAATAGATCCCATATGCTCATTATTAAACAACACTCTAATTTTACTGTACAAAACCAAGTTTCTTTATACTTTATTAGTATACATCTCTTCCAATACTCTGAAATGTGCTTGCATTATTATCTATGTTTTGTATATTAAGTGCTGTAATATATATGACGTGTACTTGAAAACATTAATAAAATAGATTTACCAAAAAAAAGTATAGTTTTTGGTTTATGCCCAAACTCTCAACTCCAACTGCAGATTATACTTCTTTATACAAACAATCTATTCATTCAGATTTGAAAAAGGAAGGGAATAAATATATGTTTATCTTCTAAATCCTTTCTGCCAATGGAAGTGGCAAATAACATTTAACCATTCTTAGAAATAAATTTCAGTGCCTTTCATCTAATTTGAACAGCACAGATGCCCATAACTTCTCAGTATGCAAGGCATTTCTCTTTTCACACAACAAGCTGCACTTTCTATTGACAGCTTCACTCTGGTAGCCAATTTAGCCACACACCAAGCAATTTCAGCAATCTTGTCTGTTTTGCACCTACTTTATATAGTTTGATGATTTTTTAGCACATTTGCCAATTATTTGTGAAATATTTGTATTCAGGATAATGAAAAATTAGTAGTGAGCAAAAGTGAGTAGCACATCCATTTTCCACCAAAAACCTGGGTCCAAGTTGGGTTTTTGGGCATGGTTTCAATCCAGGTCAGAGCCAGGTAAGATCCCGTTTACACTGCATCTTCAATCTGGGTTATTCTGAGGTCAGCCCCATTCACACTGAACCTGGGTCTGCTCTGCTAAAGTGAAGTCATAAAAAGTGGGAGGTGACTGCTCCACAACCACCAATCAGCTCATTTTAGGCATGACCCAGGTCGGATAACCCATATCATGCTGTTTACACTGCACCATTACCTGGGTCCATCCTTTTTCAGGGACCCTTTTCCACTGAGCCATGACCTGGGTAGACCTGGCAATAACCAAGGTTTTTGCTGCAGTGGCAAAGGGTATGATTTGAAAATATCTTGTTGATTTGCTTACTTACATCTAGCAATTAATAACCCTCTCAAAAGTGGCAGAAAATAAGCAATTTGAGCTGTTCACACTCCATTATATTTTCTCCAATACATCAGGTCCCTGCAGTAGTAAAAACAAAAAACATATGAAATTGAAATTTACAGCCAGAGTTTATTTGCAGCAGTTTTCAGATGATAAAATAGTACTGTAATTTTATATTTGTTCTCATAGGGTTAATGATGATGAATATTTACTTTCATCCCATGGTCAAAGATTAAATTTAAGTTACAGTAATAAGTTGTATAGGCATGAAGTGTTCCAAGACACTATGCATCACTAAAAAAAGGAAGCATTTCTACTGCCAGTGACGATGAAGAGGAAACAATTGGGTAACTAGATGAGACTGACAGCATGTAATAAGCATAAAATAAATGTCAACCACACCAACTGTGTCTGAGAGACCCAACTTCCCATCTGCCCCTAATAAAAATCCAGTATTTTGCAAAAAAATTACAATCATTACATTTTAGGTAAAACTAATAGCAATAACTAAGAGTGTTATTGTTGTTATTTCTCAATCATTTATACTGTAGCCTACAATAAAAGGAAAAAGTTATAAATAGAAAAAAACATAGGTATATATTTAAGATATGCCATTTGTCATTATATATATATATTTTTTTAACATTTTATAATATTCATATGGATAACATGGAGATAGCCAAACAAGGAATTTGTGAACAAAAGGTCAATTGAGGTCATCATTAAGCAGAGCTTAGAACATTGTTTCTGATCTAACATATGGAAAGGCATTATAACTTTCATCAAGAGATACATGCAATACCTGACCAACCAGATCTCAGTTCCAAAAGCACTAATACAAATTTTAATTGTTCTTTAACTACCTAATTATGCATTGATATTCAAAAGAAAATTGTAAAATGCAAACTGTTCAACCTTTGCAACCTGTATCATAATATTATGGGGCTCACAGGAGAAGGGAATTTAACCCTTTGAGTACTACCTACTTGTTGGTATATAATTGATGACATGCATCTTGATTACCAAACTGTATCCACAAGCCTTCAATATATAAAATAACAAATATATTTTTGAAAACGGGGGAAAAAAACCAACACAATTTATTGTGTATATTATAGAAGTTCTTTTATTTATTTATTTATTACCAGCGCACACATATTCCACAGCACTTTACAGAGAATATTTGGCCATTCACATCAGTCCCTGCCCCAGTGGAGCTTACAATCTATGTTCCCTATCACATGTACACACACATACACACTGGGGTTAATTTGTGTTGGGAGCCAATTAACCTAGCAGTATATTTTTGGAGTGTGGGAGGAAACCGGAGCACAAGGAGGAAACCCACGCAAGCACAGGAAGAATATACAAACTCCATGCAGGTAGGGCCATGGTGGGAATTGAACTCACGACTTCAGTGCTTTGAGGCAGTAACGCTAACCATTACACCGTCTGTTTTATGAAGATAAACTGCATAACAAATAAGAGAACTTTGACTATTTGTGCTTAAGCATCTTCAGATGGATAGCCGCCATGCTGCTTAATAGCTAAGACATTTGTATCTATGTATTTTTCTATGGATAGCTGCTGAGCTACTTACCAGATATTGTTATATATGTACTTGTTCATTGTCAGCTGTCAAACTATTCAATAGCTACTACTGTATCTGTCTAATTTATCATGCAACTGTAACTTCCTAGTTGGAAGGTTACAGTTTTTCCTTTGAAACAGTATCACCTTTTACGCTGTCTCAATACATTCAGATTGACCAAATACAAGAGACTCTATCATTATGTAAGTGTAAAATAATCTGGTTCAAGATGAGCAGCTGTTTTTTACATAAAATAGTTGACAACTGTTGTACTATATATACATAGCACCTTTATCCCAGCAAATGCCTAAAACAACAGGAGGACATAATCACTGCATGAAAATATATAATATTATTATTTGGGGGTCTAATTATACTATTCAGTTGTATTATATGATTACATCCATGACCAGTATATGTATGTTACATGGTTCTCATGAAGGCTTTGATGTATATGTACTAATTTTGAGCATGATAAGTGTCAGGGCTGCCATCAGAAATTGTGGGGCCCAACACTGGCAAAGAAGGCAGGCCCCCCAGAGGATGGTGCAGAGGTTGGTGGAGCTGTGTATAATGTGGGTGGAGCTACACAGGGGTGTTGGACATCAATTAGTGAATAACCCAGTTTAAAAATTCTCAAAGTTTGGGGTGGGGAAGGCAGGGTGGGCATGGGTGGCACAGGGCTGGGAAGGCTGGACTGGGAGGACACAGGGAAGGTTGGACTAGGGGGTTCACAAGGCAGGGAAGGCTGGACCTTAATTTGGGGGCCACAGGGAAGGGATTAGCTGGCTGGACTAATGGGGACAGGAAATGCTAGGTACACTAGGGGGAGGCACAGGGCAGGGATGGTTGGACTGGGGAGGGGGACGAGGCAGGGAAGACCGGCTTTATTAGGGGGGCACAGGGCTGTGAAGGTTGGATGGTTTAGGGTGAGCACAGGACAGGGAAGGCTGGCTGGACTAGGGGAGCATGGGGCAGGGATGGCTGGCTAGACTAGGGGAGCATGGGGCAGGGAAGGTTGGCTGGAGTAGAGGGTTAGGGCAGGGAAGGCTTATTGGTTTCTTGCAGTAGGTGGAGGGGCAGAGGGCAGGGACTCTTACCTTGTTTCTTCAGAGGGCCTGGGAGACAGCAGTGCAGATATAAAATGCCAGCTGGGGAGACACAGCGCCGCTGGCAGTATTTGAAATATGACTGCCTGTGAACCAATCACAGCTTGTGGACTGGCAGCCAATCAGGATCGGCCACAATTGCTGCTCCTGACTGGCTGCCTGTCCGCGAGCTGTAATATCTTGAGTCCAGCACCATATTTCAAATACCGCCGGCAGCACTGTGTCTCCCTGGCTGCCAACTCATATATTCTGTACTGCTGTCACCTGGGCCCCCACTCTCTACAGGCCTGGGACTCAGGGCCTAGCATTCCCCGCATGACGGTGGCCCTGATAAGTGTACCCCACTACTGAAAAAAATAGATCATTAACAATAATACTTTATATATTCATTGAATATCCAATGATCAATTTTTATACCTAAAGGACAGAAATCATTGTATATTCTCACAATATTTTCACTCAATGTATCAGCAAATATTTGTATTAAACCACAATTTTGAGTGTCTACATTTGAACGTGGTCACAATCCAAAAATTACAACACACGTGTTCATTTAATATTTTAACGGTGTATAATAATAGTTAAGTAATAATTGTAAATAATTTACAATGTACAATATTACAGTAAGTGTGCTCCAGGATGACTTTTCATTTTCTATTTCTTTTCATTCTTGGAATACCATGGGAAGTGTAATGGTTTGTACACATGGTACAATCAGTCAGTGATAATGATATCGCTGACTGATTATCCTTCCCAGAGTGCTGGATGATCGATATCGATCATCCAGCACACCACCAACGATGCTAACGATATGCAATCAATGATAGTCTATAGTGGGTCCCTTTAGTAACCTGGCTGATATCGACCAGGTTGACCTGCATGCACGGGTGATGGACCATAACATTATCATCCATAAGGTACGTGCCCACCCATCGAAGGTCACTGGTGGGTTAAAATGGACCAAAAAATGCACAATATAAATGATAACGATATGATTGATATCGTTCATATCGTGCATTTTAATCGTCCCATATGTATGCACCATAAGATAGAGGGAAAGAGTACTGCAAAAGACACACCTAGGAACACTATCAATAAACATGAAGTTAGAAACAAATGGTAGCTGTAAGAAATATGCATTTCAGATTTGTTGAGTCTGTGTTTTTGTGGGAATTTGTGACTTGTGCAGAACTCAAATGTCAAGTACTTAATGTGTTTACAGAAACTGCACTGTCTTTGTATGCTGAAAATTTTAACAGCAAATAGCAGTCACTCTAAAAATGTCTGTAGACAAGGTTCAATTAAACTATTGAACAGAAATGATTGCACATTTAACAATTCATGATTGAGATGTCAATAAGAATATTTTCCCATTGAAACAGTTCACATTTTCTTACTGTTACAACGGTGTAAGAATTTGTCACAACATCAGCTTGGATGGTATGTCTGAAAGATGGAAGAAATGTCATCAATGATTATGTAATGTTACATCCTTATGTGTGGGAAATGTCTATTTTCACTCAAGTCAATGGCAATTTATGGAGGACACTTATAAATTGCAGTGAGCAAGTTCACTAGCAAAGATGATTCTGAATCAGCAACATGTTACTCATTCTTGTCTTGCAAAAGTAGTCAGAGAGATATTGAATGTTAACCCAGTAATAACCTGTTGCAGACTCCAAATAAAAGCTACACTTAACTGTCAAAGAGAAATGAGGGCTGCTCAGATTAGTATTGATGATGGAGTTGGGCTTACAAATGGATAGAAATAATCGAGAAATAAAACTTTTAATTGCAACCCTGCTGGAACAGTAAAGTGTCTGCATTTTCCACCATATCAGAAAGAGTACATCTGCTCTTATATTGGCAAGAAACAATTGCAAAAAGTCTTCAGATGCTTATAAAACAAAAATTGGATACTTAACATTCGCCAATCGTAGTTCCTGTCACTAGGGACTGAGGTAGAAGGGGATGAGCCACTCTAATACAGTACATGAAAAGTGCACATCAGAGGAGTGGGATAGGCCACTAAAAGTTCCTGATTTCTCCCAACCTGGCACCTACACATTAAAGGTGTCTGCTCTTTTAAATGAGCTGCCCCCTTAGTAGTTATTATCTGGTGATCAGTATGTTCACCAAACAGCAAACTTCTACACTATGCCAATCATAAAGAAGTTATTTATAGAGGGCTATCTCCAAACTGGGACAATTACAATGGTCATATAATTTAGAATAAATAGTTTATTAAGAGAAGGATCAACAGGGCTAGAATCATAAAATATCAACAGTTTTTTGTTACATTTTTATTATTATTATTATTATTATTATTATTACTATAGTTTATTTATATGGTGCCACAAGTGTTCCGCAGTTCCTTACAAAGTACATAAATAAATAAGTGACCAGTAACTTAAGTACAATACAATACAGTGCAGGACAAGGAAAAGGATAATATACATTGCTACATTAGAGACCATAACAACCAAATAAGCAACACAGCATAGGCAACCAAGTGTTAGGTGCCCTAGTGGGGAGTAAGGAGTAGATAAAAGTAAAGTAAGGAGAAGCACAAGAGGGTAGAGGGTCCTGCTCATAAGAGCTCACATTGTAAAGGGGATGGGCAGACAAACAGGGGTGACACAGATGGGTAGACAGGGAGGAAGGACCATGTAGCATCAAGTTAGGATGAGAGCTGGAAGGCTTTGATGATGTAGTGGCTCTTGATACAGTAATTCCTTAAAAACATGTAAAATGTAAGGTAATAGCTTAACCAGTCATATCATATCATAACCCTCAGAGGTTACCTGGGCATGGTGGATAGGTCAATATCCATGGCCATGATTATGCCAAAACCTGTATTTTATTAGTTGCAAAATTCTATTGCAAAATGTATTACTATATATAATGAGTAATGTTGGAGTTGTGTATCTGTAATTCTTCCATTTGGTTATTGAAATACACCATACCTCAATATTAAAAAAACCTAGAGAAAACAAAGAGTGGAGAAAAGAGCAATCTGAAGAAAGAAGTCATCTTATTAAAGAGAAAGTTAGTTCTAATTAGAGACATGTTTCAGAGTTGCATGCAATGCTGATGTTCACGTACAGTAGTTGAGTGATTTTTTTTTTGCTACTTCATGTTTGTGAAAATCCCCAAAAACTGATATGGTGCATGTGTTACACTGTATATATGCACAGAGGTGCAGTTGTGAATGAGACGCACAGCCTCACAAATGCACTGGAAATGTGCTGAACATTCATGGGTGTTAACTGGGAGGTGGATATTCAGAAGCACAAAGATGCTTAATCTTATAGGTATGTTATGGGAGCATCGCTCACATTGGAGGCCATAGTCTGATGGAGAATCTGCACTTAGCATGGGGTTGGTGCATGCTTCGATAGTGCGATTGATGGTTGCGTCTAAAGATGCACCAAGTGGTATTACATCATCTAAAGATTCTCAAAGTGGGCACCCCAGTCCTTGCACATTTAGATGCATGGTTGTACACCAGGAGATGGGCTGATACTAGCATTAGCATTTAGTCGCAAATGTGACTATGGCAAAATACGCTATAGCAGTTGCAGCAGCATGTAGATTATCTTCCTTTGTGAAGCATAACAATGCACATATTTAGAAAATGTGACACTGATACAGAAATATAATTGTTTCAGTAATAAAATGCTGCTAAAATAGTTCTGATTATTGTTGAAGTTGTTAAACCCATTTATGTATGGGTAACATACAGTAAGGCAGTTACAGTATCCTATGGTTGACAACACCGTCTTGTAAACCAATGTGTTGTCCAACTAATATTATAGTGATAATAAAATCAGGCTGTAACGGTAAGGTAGTATTTCAATCTGTAAACTTTTCTCGTGTTTCTGTGGTAGTAAGGTACCATGTTGTTCCCCCAAGTGGGATGAAGAATGTTGGTAATTAATTATTTTCCATCCAAATAATATAAATAATTTATCTCCTGTAGTAGCTATAGACATGGTGGGGCTGATACTGAGTTGAGAGCAAAGCCAAAAAGCATGTTAACTTTGAACCTGGACATGCTGCAGTGCAAGGGGTGCAAATAAATTCTTGCATGTAGCCCACAGTTGCTGGATAGCTTTATTTTTACACTGCAAATTAGATTTTAGTTTGGACATGCTGGTCTCAAATCTAAACCTCTTTGCACATTTTAAATCTCAGCAGTGCAACACGGCTTTGCCAAGGTGCAAAGTTACTTGCTTTTTGCTTTTCTCCCAACACAGAATCAGCCCCTATATATCTGTTATTTATAGTGATGGAAGCTTTGGTATTTTCACAGTAATTACTGTATAAATTTGCAACATCACTCCAAGAGATTTACTCAAGAAGTGACATTGCAAAGTTATAATATCTTGAGATAAATAGGAAAATACAGTTACATTTCAGTATGTGAATACAGTATGTATTGCATGAAGGTATATTAAGAATTCAAAATAATGAAATAATGATAATATTTGAGAAAGCTTATTTGTTATTTTACAGACTAAAGGTAATAATATATTGTTAGTGCAATGAGTGAAAAACTACATAAGCATTAAAAATGTGCATATTGTTTACTGTAGTTTACTTAAATGTGTTCTGTTTGATAAGAATGGATACTGCTATTTTGTCTTAGAGAATGGATTGTAAAAATGCTATGGGAAACCAAAAGTATATCTGAAATTCAAAAATAATGGGAAATCTGCATATTCATAAATATAAGTTAAGTAGTCCATTTATTGGATCACTTAGGGGTTTATTTACTAAGCTGTGTTAGGAGATAAAGTGAATGGAGATAAGGTACCAGCCAATCAGCTCCTAACTGCCATGTCACAGGCTGTGTTTGAAAAATGACAGTTGGGAGGTGATTGGCTGGTAGCTTATTACCGCTCACTTTATCTCCTAACAAAGCTTAGTAAATAAACCCCTTAGTAAGAAACATTTCTCCATGCCAAATTTTGACTTTAGATCACCATTAGAAGATATACTGTCATCTGGGTCAAAATCAAGACTGTTTAAAGAGTATTGGGCCTGATTCATTACCGATTGCAACTGCAATTAAGCACGCAGATGGGGGATTGTTGCGTTCTGCGCATACGTATGCATTGCAGTGCGCATGCGCAAAGGTCTCACTGCTATCACACTGTGATCACAGACACTACACAAACCCAATGCAGAGTAATTGACAGGAAGTGAGCGTTTTGAGTTGGTGACGGCTGTGGTCGGCAAAACGCAATTGTGCCAATATGTTAGAACGCCGTCACAGGGGCATGCATAAATTAGCCACTGCGATGCCATACGCAGCTTGGACTTTCACTGCGTGCACTGATGTCAGCATTTTCTGAGTAAGGTCAGACCTTGTGCATGTGTGTGTGAGGCTCCGATGGTACTCGATGTTACTGATGGTTTCGCAGACTTGCAAGGTATTACGGATATTTGTATGGGGAAGAGGGCGTCCTTATGTTGTGCTGTGATGGCATAGGAATCACAGACATTAGCATATTTTTGCAGTGGGACTGCATGCCTAAATGCAGCTGCTATCACAGTTGCGATCCATAATGAATCAGGCCCATTGTGCTTTCAGAAACTGTGAAAATAGGGAGGAATGTAATATTTTTGGCCATCTATTTTGAAATAGGGAGTATTTATGATACCATCTGAGAAAATGGAAATGTTCATTTTGATGTTCATTAGATAATAGTATAGTAATACTAGTGTTTGTCATATAGTAATAAAAGTGCTTAAACTGTGCGCTGAAAGTCGCGTTAATCATAACGCATGACCGCCATGTGACTCGGTAGAACCAAACATCTATTTGGACGTCTTTTTCCCATCAAATGCATCGTATTTGCAAAGTGATGTGAATAGAATGCATAAGCAGCTTCTGCTGATTAAACTGATATGTAGCTTGTCTATATTCTGTGTGTGACTATGGGTGTATATTCATGCAAAATACTACGTTACAGTGCTAGTGACTGTGACACAGTAACATTGCATTTCACATGCATATACACCTGCAGTTGCACTCAGAATATAGGCATGTTGCATATCACTTTAGTCAGCAGAAGCTGCTTGTGCACACAATAAGATGCTTGGTGCTACAGAGTCACACCACAGCATGGTGCTGAGAGAAGGGCTGTTTAACGCACAAGGAAGTAAGAGCACACAATTCAGTTATTGCATGTGCGATAATTGCATAGACTTAAACTGGTGATAAGTTTTTACCATTTGAGAGCAAGTGAAAAAAAATGCTAAATCTCTATATTTGGCTAAAAATTTGGAAAATTGTTTCAGAACACTTTGGACACCCCCCCCACTAATGATAAATGAGCCAAAAAGTGGTGTAATTTTCTGCAAAAATGACATGTCAATTTTTGGCCGAATAAAATAACGTAGTGGAAAATG
The DNA here is from genome assembly GCA_031769625.1 of Taudactylus pleione. Taxonomy (NCBI): domain Eukaryota; kingdom Metazoa; phylum Chordata; class Amphibia; order Anura; family Myobatrachidae; genus Taudactylus; species Taudactylus pleione. The sequence goes on along the minus strand of JAUIMM010000040.1, from coordinate 39,810,106 downwards.
GGTTTAAAGTAGTGGACCTGGTATTTTTGGGGACTTTATGGCTGTGACAGGTGTTTTAAACATTGCAAGTAGATGCAGCAGGTGTATTTTTAACATTTTATTAAAAGTGCACTTTATAGACACAAAAATATACTAGCACTCATGTTAATGTAACCCCAATTTATGTCCAGCAGTTATTTTCTCAAAAAATATATTGCTTTTTATCATTTTTCAACACTTACTGTATGCAAATACGCAGATAACAGCCAATTGACATAATTTAAAAACCCAAATTAGTTTTATTACGGCCATTAATACACTTCTATATTGATTTCCTATATCAGTTAGCATTTTTTGGGGTACAGACTGATTTCCCTAAATGTGGAGACATATTTGCCTGTTTCGTCATGAAAAATTAACGCATGTATGTGTTTTTGTCTGTTTTACAATAAGATTTGGCTAAAAACTAGAGCGCGCATGGCCGGCATAGGCGATAATATTGCTGGCGATAAATTATGGATTTATTGTGGCTAATTGAATCTGGCCTTTAGTCACATATAAACAGTACTGTGCAAAAGTTTCAGGCAGATTTCCGCCTATATACCTGCTATCCTACCCTGGCATTGAAGGTTATCTGCTCACTGGGTCAAGAGAGATACTACTTGCACCTCTATTATGGAGTGGACTGTCTCATTCAGCCAGCAGGTCCTACAGCTCCTGAAATACTGTATTAGGACTGAGAGGTGGCATGGCTCAATATACTACCAGCCACCACTTGCACCCTGAACATCGGTGGACTGCTCTATTCAGCTGGCAGTTCCTGTAGCCCTTACACGCTGCAAGAGAATCAGGAGCTGGTGTGGCATATTACATTCCTAGCCACCCACACACAGTGCAAAAGTCCAGACTCAGTGCTGTGTTACAAAAACAACACCCACAGTGCAATACCACAAGCGCTGAATTGGCTTCTACACTGTCGGGCATCTTTCATATTAGGAGCAGATAAAATATTACCTATATACCATCATTATTTAAAGGAACCTGGCTAAAGCTCCTGTTAAGGAGAGATTTTCTATCCTGATATTAAGGAAAGGTATTTATCACCTCAATAGGTATATTGCCATTGGGACATTAACCTGTCTTTTGGTACAAATACTTTACACTCATTTTAAATATTATCCAACTGTTGTATTATTTATGTGTATTAGGATCTATTCATATGCATTATTGTTAAGATTGATACCTTTATAAGAGGTGTTTTTTAGTATGTTTGGTGTCAATCAATTAAAACAACTTGCTTAAATTCAATTGATTATTACATATTGAGTTCTTTCATTACTCAGTTGTTACATTTAATTACATGTATTTCTCAGAAAACTAGCGCAGTTAAGCATTTGTTACTTTTGTGGAAAAACTGCTGCAAGGTAAGAATGCTTTCAAAAATAGAAGTGTTAATAATTTATTTTTATCAATTAACAAAATGCAAAGTGAATGAACAGAAGACAAATATAAATCAAATCAGTATTTGGTGTGACCACCCTTTGCCTTCAAAACAGCATCAATGCTTCTAGGTTCACTTGCACACAGATTTTAAAGAAACTTGGCATGGAGGTTGTTCCAAACATCTTGGAGAAGTGACCACAGATCTTCTGTGGATGTAGGCTTGCTCAAATCTTTCTGTCTCATCATGTAATCCAGACCGACTCGATGATGTTGAGATCAGAGCTCTGTGGGGGCCATATTATCACTTCCAGGACTCCTTATTCTTCTTTACGCTGAAGATAGTTCTTAATCACATTGACTTTATGTTTGGGTTCATTGTTCTGCTGCAGAATAAATTTGGAGCAAATCAGATGCCTCCCTGATGGTATTGCATGATGGATAAGTACAGTACCTTCATGTATTTCTCAGCATTGAGGACACCATTAATCCTGACAAAATCCCAACTCCATTTGCTGAAATGCAGCCCCAAACATGCAAGGAACCTCCACCATGCTTCACTGTTGCCTGCAGACACTCATTATTGTACCGCTTTCCAGGCCTTCAGGGAACAAACTGCCTTCTGTTATAGGCTAATATTTAAAATTTTGACTCATTAGTCCAGAGCACCTGCTGTCATTTTTCTGCACTCCAGTTCCTATGTTTTCATGCATAGTTGAGTCGCTTAGCCTTGTTACCACATGGAAAGTATGGCTTTTTGGCCGCAATTCTTCCATGAAGACCACTTCTGGCAAGACTTATCTGACCAGTAGATAGGTGTACATGGCACTGGTTTCTGCCAGTTTTTAGTTTGAAATTTTGACCTGTGACATGAAACTGCCTTCCACAACTTCACCTCTGTAGCAGAGTTTGGTTGTTCATAACCAAATTTTAAGCCTCCTATGCAACTGTTTCTGTTTCAGTTAATAACTGTGTTTAAACCTACATATGAAACTGATGATCATTATCACATGTTTGGTATGATTGGTTAATTATACACCTGGCTATTATCCTACAAAATGCATGACTTTGTGCAAGTGTACCTAGAAGAATTGATGCTGTTTTGAAGGCAAAGGGTGGTCACACCAAATATTAATTTGATTTAGATTTCTCTTCTGTCCTTTTACTTTGCATATTGTTATTTGATAAAAAAGACTATTAACACTTCTATTTTTGAAAACATTCTTACTTTGCAGCAATATTTCCACACCTCCCTTCCACTCAGTGGTGTAAATTCATCCCAGACGCCCAGAGGCAAGTTATAATTTGGTGCCCCACCCCCCCTCACAGCCGCTGACACTGTAATGTAGCAATTCGCATGCAGACAGGCTATAGATAGACAAAGGCAGCAGCTGATCGTGTGACATGGAGATCTCTACTAGTGTATGGTGGCTTCTCAGGTGCCGGGAAGGGGTGCCATGTATTGGGTGTCCATGATGGTACACTACGGGTACATAGTTACCACCATTAGTGGGGTGAATGTTGTGGACAATGGAGGAGGTGCCCCTTCAGAGCTGGAGCCCAGCGGCAGACGCCTCCATTGTCTCCCATAGTTCTGCCCCTGCTTCCACTTACAATCCATACTGGTACACTGTCTGCAGCTGCTGCTTTTTCCTCTCCTCTCTTCCATCCATCATGCTGCTGGCTCTGACTTCACACAGTGCAGTGTAACCCTGCCCCCTACTCAGACTCTGCCTTCATCGTTCCTTTCTTCAACTTTTTCAGATCACAGTGCTCTACTACTGCACTGTGTCTGTGATCAAAGGCAGAGTGGGGGCTTCTGAGAGAAGGGGGCTCCCTAAGCAAGAGGGGCCCAGGATCACTTTGTCCCTGTGCCCCCCTTTAATCCAGTTCTGCATAGCACACAATTCCATCTAAATGCAAACACACCACTCCTTAGAACACTATCTCAAGACTCATGTGAGAAGTAGAGTCATGTGCAACTCTAAGTCAGCATCTTGGGCCCTCATGTGTGCTACAATTTCCTTGTGTACACAATCTATGGAGGAACATTTTGTGAAATATTAGTGAAGCTATATTACATTTTATTAAATACTAATTAAAACATGCATTCTTTACAAAGTTCATTAATCACTGTTGATAACTGGGGTTTAGACATAGATTTATAATTTAATTTATACATTTATACATTTATAATTTCCTATAAATTTATCATTAGATTTTCATTATATGGAATGTAGGTTTTGAATTATGCTTATGCATAAAAGTAACAGTAATACGTTTAGTCTGTATAACACAATGCATGAAGTCTGTCACCATGGACAGAATCACTGACACTTGATTTATCTCTCTCCAGAATGCCTTCATTTTAAATGTGATTAAACATTCCAGTTGTGGTTGCCTTATTTCTGTACACATATGCATCTTTTTTGGTCATATTTGCATTAAAAAAAAGGATCTGATTTAGAGATGGATGCAGTGCTGAGTTCTTGGGTTCGATATCTATGATGGCCCTTACTGGGTGGCGTTTGCAAATTCTCCCTGTGCTTGTGATTTGATTTGATTTGTATTTGGACCACAAACTCACTGCAACACTGCATGTGCCCCAGGGAACCCCAGAAAGCTAAGGCACCCAGTTTGGGAATCACATCCCTAGGCTAAAACAAATGATGATGGTGCGACTGATGTTGCGTCAATGATGAAGTGATTACAAACTACATTGCAAATGCACAGACCATGGAGCCTGAAAGTGGGAGTCTCACCTCCCATACCTGTACTCTTTATCATACTGTTCGACACAAAGTTAAGGCTGAGATTAGCATTCCCACAAACGCTATTGAGAGAGCAGCTGCATTACCAGCCAGCTCTGAATCAGTCCTCAAAAACCTAGAAAATTATATAAATGAATATAAATGAATCAAAGAAACTCATGCTGCATGGCCAACATTGAGACATCTAGAGCTTACATTTTCATAACTACAAAATAAAACATGCTTTTCATCTACAATCAAAAGATTGATGTATTTTCATTCATCAGGATTGACCCTGGATTGTACTGCCCTCTTGCACAACCAATCACTCTTTTAGGCTGTGCTTCAGGATTTTCTATGCCAAAGGGTCTCCTCTACATCTGATGCCTCTTCTATACTGTGTCTTGATTGGCATGGTCCAATTCCTGAATATCCTCCATGTCCTGGGCCTCTACCTTTTCCTAGCCCTTCCCTATCTCCTGGCTCTCTTCCTTCTTTTGTAAATTATCTTCCTCCTAACCTTCCACCTGGCTGTCCCTTTCCTATTATTTCTCCTTCTTTTGGGCCTCATAGTCATCTTGCTATTCTAATTCTTTGTTGAGAAACAGAAAAATAAGTTTTTTTTATTTTTGTTTAAAATCATTATTGAACCAGCAAGCTCCAGGAATATATCCAAAAAGTGCAGTATGTGTTTACATTTTTAACAGACATTTGAATTTGAATTTTGTACAGATTTCAAATTACTAACAAATATAATACAGTATATTTATTTATGCTTTTAAAACACTATATTCTCTTACAGTCATATGTCATGGTAAAATTATTTTGCTTACAGTATATTATATTTTTAAAAACATTCCCAGCTGTACAGCATACTTATATCCATGATATAATTTGAGAAGGTTTTTTTTAACTATTCAATAAATGAATTACAATATCCAGGCTTCATAATATTCATAATTTTATTTGGCTGTATTGCTTTGAAAGAACCTTGCTTAAACTTTATCAGGGAGTGGGATAAAAATATATTTTTAAAAGCTCTAATTTGTATTATTTATTTGCCATATTTATATTATTAAAAAATTGTACTTTAGAATAACTGATTACAATTCCTAATCTTTTTTGCAGTCTTCCGAGAAGCTCAGTTTGGCATCAGCTCAATCTGTTCCACTGCCTTTGCAGTTGGCAGATAGATCAATTTATATCTAGCTCTCTTTGCTGGTGACTGTGATAGTACTGTACACCCAGGAAGTTTATGCATTTGTGACAGGAACATAGCTGGAAAGGCATCTGGAAAGGCATCTGTCCCTAACTCTAGTGAGTACTAGGAGATAGTCTTTACTGTTGAATAAAGTTTTCATATTCCCATCACTTATTATTGCTGCGAGTACTATTAATTTTTTTCTTCAAAAACTGACATATATGTACAAACTGATACAGACAGTAAAAAAAGACATAAATGCACAATTAAAGTGTGCAGTTAGCACAATTATGTAAAAAATTAAATCAGAGAGGGCCGTGCTCATTTGAGCTAACAGTCTATTGGGGATATGGGTGGACACAATGGGCAGTAGAGGACGGAGACTGCAGAGTTAGGTGAAGAGATTGTAAGATAAAATTAAAATAAAAAGGTTAGGGCAAGGGATGGAATTTTTTCAGAGTTTCAGAGTTTAGTAGCAGCTTGAGAAAAACCTTGAATGCAAGAGTGTGATGTGGTGATCAGGGAAAAGGCAACATTATCAGATTAAACAGAGCTGGAAGGAATATGTGAAGAGATGAGAATAGAGATGAAGGTAGGAGCAGAAAGGTTGAAAGTTTTGAAGATGAGAGAGAAGCTTCAATTTAATTCTGATTGGTATAGGGAGTCAGTGGAGAGTGTCAAGAGAGTAAAATGAGGTTGGCAGCAGACTTGATGATAAACTGGAGAGGGACACGGCAGGTGAAAAGAATAGAGTAGCAGATTCCAATAATTAATGCAGGAAATGATAAGTAAATGAATTAGAGTTTGAGTAGTTTCCACAGTGGGAAAGAGTCCAATTCTGGAAATGTTGCAGAGATGTAAGTGGAAATGTAGAGTATATAGGAGAAGAAGAAAAGAGCAGCGTCATAAATGACACCCAGACATTGGACTTGGGGAACAGAGTACAGTGAGGCATTGCCAACAGAGAGTGGGAGTAGAAAGTGCCTTGACTGTGGGTAAGACAATGAGTTCAGTTTTAGAAATATTTCATTTTTGCACAGCAAGCATTATATTAAAAGGGTATATTTGCTTGTTTGAGTATATATTGTATACTGTATATTTGTTTAAATAATATAAAGGCACATTTGAAAAGATGTTAATAAATGCAAGAAAATGTATTGTCTCAATGCTCAAATCAACTCAAACCCAGGAAGCTAAACAATGGTCTAGTTGTATGTTACTAGAGAAATAGGGCCTAATTCAGACCCGCTTGTGAGCACTGAGCCCTTGCAAGCGGGTCAATGTTGGCCCAGTGCGCATGCGGACGATGGATCCGGCTCTGTCGTGCGCATGCGCGAGACTCGGATAGTGACGGGCAAGCCGTCGCTATGGGTCTCGTACCAAAGGGGGCATGTTGTCGATGGTGAGTGACAGCATGCCCCCTTTGGTGGGCGTGCCGGGGGTGTGGCTGCCCAGACGGAGGCATTCCTATGGGAACGCCTACCTTCTGGGGCCTTTCTCACTGACATCACAAGTGATATCATTGGGAGTGCCTTTGGCTCTGATAGAGCCGAAAGCACTCCAGGGCTTGCGGCAATGAGACCCTACCACAAGGGTCTCATCGCAAGCCCAATGGTCACGATTGTCTTGAACATTGCGACCATCTTTTTGGCCGCTCGCTATAGCTGTGGATGGTCACCTACAGCTATGCGAGTGGCCAGGAGGCCGCTCTAAAATTAAGAAGGACGTTCCTGATTCAGAGCGAGCGCTCTGTCAGAGCGTCCGGCTCTGAATCAGGGCCATAGTGTTAATTTTGACAAGGATTTGAAATTTAGTTTTAGTCTTAGTCACATATTTAAAATTGAACACAGATCTTGTCAGAATTTTCAGTATTAAAATGTTTATATTATCGTTACAATTTAGTCCTCAAAAAAATTTAGTCAATGATCACTTTTAGTCAAAATTTTGTCGACAAAATTATCACGTAGATAATTACCAAAGACTGAAAATTATGCAAAATTACAAATGAAAAATGCATAATTGAAATAGAAAAAGAATAAAAATGAGATAAGTGGTATGCTATGTTAGCAAATGAGTATAATTAGGGTAATTAAGGATGTAGTTTGTCCGGTTGGGGTCATGGGTAGCTGGCATCCCGCTGCTCTTTTGATTACCTTCTTGCCCTGATGTGTTCCATATGTTCTCGTGTACAACTATGGGCCTGATTCAGACCCACTTGCAAGTGCATGGCGCTCACAAGCGGGTCAATGTTTGGCCCCTGCACAATCGCCGCCTCTAGCATACGCATGCGTGAGCCCCAGCGAGCGACGGCAGCTCCATCGCTCCTGTGTGCACTACGAGATGGGGTGGCTGTTGATGTTGATTGACAGCTTGCCCCATTTTGTAGGTGGGGAGGGGAGGTGGCTGCACAAATGCAGGCTTTCCCTTTGGATCGCCTGGTGGGCGGCCCTACTGACATCAATCGTGATGTCAGTAGTGGACTTCCTGCTATTAGAGCAGGAAGTCCACTCAGGCTTGCGAGACCTGAGACCCTACCACAGGGTCTCCTCAGTCACCCACAGCTATGCGAGTGGGCCTGGAGGCCGAAACAAAAAAAAAACTGCCCTGATTCAGAGCGAGCGCACACAAATAGCGTGCACATCTGAATCAGGCCCTAAGTTTGTATATGAAGTGATACAAACAATGGAAGTCGTGGCTGCTGCATTGTAGAATTTCATATACAGTTTTAGACTCAGTCGCATACATATGTACAAGTTTTGCTTATAAAATTAATCAACACAGTCTCCTACTGCATCATAATCACATCACATAGCAACAAAGATGCATTTTTGTGCAATAAATAAGCTTGGTGCTAGCAGAGTTGCATGGGACCGGGTGCACCAAGAGCGGCTGTTTGGCACCACTTCAGCAAGAATGTATGAGAACACATCTGTAGCTTATAAGCTTGTTGAGGGAAGATATATACAGGGTGAGGAGAAGGCAGCCAAGGACATAATATTGGAAGGGGAAGTGAAAGGCAAAAGGAAGTAGCTGCAAGGTGATATGGGTCCTAAAGTAATGATATTTCTTGGTGGATGGACTCGATTTTGAAGGTGAAGCAGTGTAAAATTCAAGTTCACTAAAAGAGGAGGGCATGGGAGGGAGGGGTTCAAGGTACAAAGATAGAGCTAGAATTGTAAATATGGGAGAAGATGTTTAGCAAGTGTGAGAATAGAGCTATAGAATGACACATCATCTGTTGGCACTCAGCACAGCAAATACACATTTGAAAAAAACAGGTCAGAATAATGTACTGTACCAGGGATGAGACCACTTAATATTAATTGAAGCAGCAAGGTCAATAGTGTCAGGACAGTAGTGTGAGCATGGTCTTACAAAGATACAGCTTTGTCAGAGCAGATGAGGATAGTAATGAGGGAAAGAAGGGATCCTAGAGAGAAGGTGTGGCAAAGAGTTTCAAGATTTTGCCTAGTTAGTATAGTCTTAGGAGAGCAGAGATAAGTGGGGAGATATGAATGAGTGCAGGCGGTAGTCTGTCATGATTCTCAGAATTTGGTGATCTGCATTCGGACCCTTGGGTCTAGATGAAGCAAAACTTGAAACTTGGTTATTTAATTAAATCTCTGCTATCTATGTTTATCAGGACCAGAGCAGTACTGGGAATAGGAAAATGCCTTAGAGGCCAGCGACTGGAATGAAATTGGAACTGGATTCCACTAAAATGAGACTCTGCAACAGGTCATTATAAACTTAATACAGGAGCTTGGGGCTGACACCCACTACTGGGAACGTCAGGGAACCAGAGAAGCAGAAACTCAGAACATACGTACACTAGCCTGGAATCAAGGACTCAGAATTTAGAACTAAGACTAGAGTTGGGAACCCAAGTCTGCACATGCAACACAGACAGCCAGACCCTTGAACCACTAACCAGAGCATAGAACTAGAAATGGAACCTGAGATTCAGCACTAGCCTCAGTTGCCAGATGACCAGCACACAAAGGAAAAACTCCAAAACCAATGGTATGCTGGCAGGTGGACCGGTATCACTGCTGGAGACTGATGCATGTAGGTTATACAAAGTCCTTGCTGAAGGAGAACCACAGGATGGTAGTGTGGAATCCTTACTATGAACAGAGCAGTGTAGGTAAGAGTTGCTGGAACACAGTAGGACTCTAGATTAATGCATACTGATGACAGGAGGGTATGTGGATAGAAGGAACACTTGCACTTGCAAAACAGGAGCACTTGCAGATTAATACAGAAGTGCTTACAGGTAAAGCAGGAGTGTTTACAGGAACACTTGCAGATGAACCCAGGAGTGCTTGTAGGTTAAACAGAAGTCCTTGCAGGAGCAATTGCAGAACACAGAAGTGCTTACAGGTTACTTAAAACAAAAATTAGCCTCTTTGAAAAAGCCTCCCTTTGTTCAGGGGTGAAACACGTCAGAGAAACCCCTGATTGTGAATCCCCCCATTGGGATATTACTTAAGTGATGATCCAGTGTTCAGTTGACTTTGAAAGGTGAAGCAGCAAGCCATTTAGCTGCAGCTAATTTGTTGTGCCGGTATCCAGTACCTGCCCAGCAGCATGACACCATCCATCTGAGCGAATGTGGGCTAACTTATTGAGAAGAGCACGGAGGGCCTGATTTACTATGGAATGCAAATGCAATAGCGATTACACACGCATTTCAACTGTGGTAGTATGCTAATTTATTGCGATCGCTTTGCCATCGCAGCACTACACTTACACAGATCCATAATGTTTAACGAGATTGTGAAAAACATTGGTACCATCACAGCCTCATACACATTTGCACAAGCCCTTACCTTACTACAAAATTGCTAACTTCCACGCACACTATCAGGACTCAAGCTGCATAGGGCATTGCAGTGGCTAATTTCTGCATGCCCCTGTAACACGCCTGCATTTGGCCGACCACACCTCCGTCACCATCCAAAAATGGCACTTCCTGTCAATCACTCTGCGGTGGGTCTGTGTAGTCACTGCATTCACTGTCCCGATCGCAATGGCTAGTTCGTGCATGCACACTGTGATGCATACGCATGCACAGTATGCAACAATTGGCCGAGTGCATGCATATTAGCAACTGCGTTCCATGCTGAATCAGGCCCAGAGTGTCCCAGTCTGCTCAGGTGGATATCTTTCTGAGGAGCTGAAAGCTGAGGTCCCAGGTTGAGGAAGTAATCAGAGGTGAGAGGCCTGGATGTATGTTCTCCTTATCCACGTTGACGAGACCTGACAAAGACATGGAGTCTAACTTGCTGAGAGGTGTTCACCAGTGACCCCTCCAAGTGGGATATGGGTATTTAAGCTGCACCCAGCAAGCAGGTTGTGGCCTTTTGTTCAGGTATCCGATACAAGTGAGAAATTGAGGAACATAACACCGAGGAGGCCCAGGAGAATATACTTCAGTGTTAAGCACTAGTGAGAACCCTGTACCCTGCTGGTACTGTATTGGCACAATGGAGTAACTTCCCAGAATAGTATACTGGAGGGGAATGGATAAGGCCCACTGTGGAGAGTGACACTTGAGCAGTACTCGGATGTTGTACTTAGTACATGGGTTGAGATCCCAGACACACCGCTGGCACTGGAGAATGACACTTGTGTTGTATTCAGGTGGTGTACTGAGTACATGGGCTGAGAACCCAGATGCACCAATGGAACAGGAGAGTGACACTTGTGTTGTACTCGGGTGGTGTACTGAGTACATGGGCTGAAAACCCAGATGCACTGCTCGCACAAGAGAATCACTTTGAAGAGTAGAGAAGGAACACCAGAGATGACTCGTGAGAGGAAAGGCGCAAGGAACCTGGAATGAAGTAACAGCAAGCTTACACCAGTAGTAATGACATTGTACAGACAACTTCCTGCTGTCCGTAGCCCAGTTATATACCCTAAGGTAGCAGTCCATTGGAGGATAGCATCAGCTGACAGCAACCACGGTACTATTGGGTAAAGGATAAGCCAGGTTAGAATGACTGTCATGGTTGCAGCCAGGGATGGACTGGTAAATGCAAGGGGATGTGCCGTGAGTCACGGGGTTTGGCTTGCTGCATGCCCCTATCTCTTTACGACCCAGCACAGCCACCGCCGGCCCATACACACCTCCACCCCTTCCAGCTCAGTGAATTCTTAATGATTTTGGAGCCGTTGGGTTAAAGGGCAGGAAACTTTTCCTTCACCCCTCCTCGAACCAGTCCTTAGACCATCAGCCCTTCTGGCATATGCCAGAAGTGCTCGATGGCCAGTCCAGCCCTGGTTGCACCCATGATGGCAAGCAAAGTAACCAAGTCACCGGGCAGCACATGGAAGTCCAAGTCATCCTAAGGTATAATCCTTACCATGTCACTCGCAGCTGCACCAAATGTCTGACCGCTTGAGAAGTCAGGGGAAGTCAGCACTGTGGAGAGTAATTGCCGATCCTAGGCCATAACCTCACAGTACCCCCTCTTTCAGGGTGCACTCTGGACACCCACAAGATTTATCAAGAAATGTTATGTGAAAAGCCCAAACCAGTTGTGGAGCATGAACGTCAATGACCTTGATCCATGCCCATTCATCAGGTCCATATCCCTTCCAATCAATAAGATATTGAAGACAATTCAACCGATGTCAAGAATCCCAGCTGAACTTGAGGTGTCTAGGGTAGAGAACTTTGAAATTGATTAAGAATGAATGGACATAAAAGCGAAACATGAAAGGTTTTGGAGATTTTCAATTGAGATGGGAGTTCCAATTAATATACCACTGGGTTAATAATTTTGAGAATGCAGTATGGCTCAATGAAGCGTGGAGCAAATTTCATGCTTGGCACTTTTAAATGAATGTTCTTAGATCACAGCCATACCCTATCTCCAACCCTCAGAAGGGGAACAGTGAGATGTTTCCGATCTGCAAACCTTTTGTAGTTACTGGAAGCCTTTTTCAGGGAGTAATGAATATTTTTCCATGTATCTTTAAATGAACTTACAAGGCTAGTAACAGCAGGAACTTACTTCAAAATCTGGTACTTGTGGATGTTTACCATACTGTACACTGCAGAAAATGGAGTTGAATTTGATGAAGAATGATATCTAAAGTTGTGAGCAAACTCCGCCCAAGGCAATAAATTGGCCCAGTCATTTTGAGAGAAGGACATGAAAAGTATGATACATGTCTCCAGCTCCTGATTCACCATTTCCATTTGCTCATTTGTTTGAGGGTGATAAGCAGAATATGATTTTAACTTAATCCCGCTGGAAGCACAAAGAGCTCTCCAAAACTTTGCCACAAATTGAACACCCCGATCAGACACTATCTCCTTGGGTAACCCATGAGGCCTGAAGATGTCACGGATGAAAACTTTGGCCAATTGTGGTGCAGAGGGAAGACCAACTAGGAGAATACAGTGAGCCATCTTTGAAAATCGGTCTACTACCACCCAGATGGTATTATGTCCCTTGGAAGGTGGTAATTCTGAGATAAAATCTTTAGATAGATGGGTCCAAGAAGCATCTGGAACAGGTAAAGGATGCAATGGGCAAGGTAATTTAATGCTGGGCACACTTGTCAAAAGACACAACGAAATTTCAAACATTGTCCTACATAGTAGACCACCAGTAGGATCGTTGTAAAAACTTGAAAGTCTTGAGAATGTACAAATGACCAGCAAAAGAGAGGCATGGGCCCATGTCAGTAAACTTTTTCGCAGTTGTGGTGCCATTAAGATTTTGCCAGGTGGAGGAGTCACGAGTTGAGTGGGTGCAAAGACGAGAGGATCCAGAATTGGGCAAACTTGAGATAGATCTTCCTACTCTTGTGGAGACAGAAAGGATCGAGAAAGAGCATTCACTTTCTTGTTCAGAGCTCCAGGACTATATTGAAGCTTAAAGTCAAACCTAGAAAAGAAGAGGGACCAGCAATCTTGTCTGGCATTTAACCGATGAGCTTTCTGGAGGTTAACAAGATTTTTATGATCTGTGATGACAGTGACAGGGTATTTAGCACCTTCCAAAAGGTGTCTCCACTCCTCCAGTGCTAATCGCATAGCCAATAACTCTTAGTCACTGATGTTACAGATGTGCACACATACATCTATCCTCTGTGCACTACAAGTTGCACCACACATAATGTGGTAGCTCAGTGTGACTAGGTATCACTGAGTGTCTTTTTGTGCATCTTTTTACTTTCAAATGCATCTTATTTGCACAATGATTCGAATAGATAGCAAAAGCAGCTTCTGCTTTTTGATATTAAATAGCAGCATGCCTAAGTTCTCTGAGGAAGTGTGGGTGTATCTGAATGTGAAATGCTATGTTACAGTGTCAGCGGCTGTAACACTGTAACATAGTGTTTAGCATGCAGATACACCCGCAGAATTACAGAGAACATATGCATGTTGCATATCATTATAATCAGTGGAAGCTGCTTGTGCTATCTATTTGCATTGTTGTGTGAATAATACGCATCTGAATGCAAAAAGACATCTGAAAAGATGCTTGGTGCTACTGATTCATGGCATGGTGCAACTGCAAGGGCTGTTTAACGCACCAGGAGGCTAGATGTACATGGACCCATATGTATAATTCTTCTTGGCTGAAGATAATTTTCGCAAAAAGAACCCACATGGATGACTCTTCCCATCTTCAGCTGTCTGAGACATTACGGCTCCCTCACCAACAGAAGAGGCGTCAACTCCAAAATAAATGGTTTCTCAAGCTGTGGTTCTCGAAGGCTTGATGCTTTGGAGAATGCTACTTTGAGATTTTGAAAAGCCGCCACTGCTGCAGGAGGTCAGTGGGACAGGTTAGTACCTTTATTGGTGAGGGGCAATCAGAGTGGAGAAATTCAAATAAATCTTCTAAAATAATTGGAAAAGCCTAAGAATTGCTGAATGGCTTTTAAGGAGTTCGGTTGAGGCCAGTCCCAGATGGCCTTTAGTTTGACTGGATCAATCTGTAGGGAGTGTCCAGAAATTATGTGTCCCAGAAATGGCAAGGAGGATTGTCTGAAGAGACATCTTTCCATACAGGCTGTGGTCATGAAGGCAGGATAAAACCTTTTTCACAGAAAAAATTAAAATGTCATCGAGATAAACCACAACATATTTGTAGAGGACATCCGTGAAAATTTCATTGACCTACCCCTGGAAAACAGCTGGTGCATTACACAACCCAAAAGGCATCACCAAATACTCAAAATGATCATCCTTGGTGTTGAATCAGAATCAGAATCCGCTTTATTGGCCAAGTATAAAAACATATACATAGAATTTGACTCCGGTTACCACTGGACAAGTACTCAATTTACACAACAATTACATATCACCATACATACTCAATATGTCTAAGCCTAGAAAAATTTAAATACAAATTAAATACATATAGGTCTTCCTTAACAAGCAGTTGTTAATTAATGATTTAGCTGCATAATTGCCTGCAGGAAAAAACTATTAGCATGTCTTGAGGTCCTAACCGGACAAGATCTATATTGTCTACCAAATGGGAGTGATTGGAACAAATCATGGCTGGGATGGGCCGCATCCGCCACAATATTCTTGTACAGTTTCCTGACCCTAGCCAAATAGAGGTCCTGAATAGAAGGTAGGGCAACTCCAACGCTGTTTACCACTCATCCCCTGCCTTGATGTGGTCAAGTTGTAAGCCCCACGGAGGTCTAATTGTGTGAAAAAAGATGCCCCATGAACTTTGTAGAAGAGTTCCAATATGAGTGGCAGGATGTATCTGTTTTTAACTGTGATTTGATTGAGTCCATGATAATCTATACAGGGTCTGAGACCCCCGTCTTTTTTCTCAACAAAAAAGAATCCAGCCCCAGCAGGAGAAGAGGATGGTCTGACAAAACCATTGGCAAGATTTTCTTTTATGTACTCGGACATAGCAGCCATTTCAGGAACTGAAAGAGGGTATATATGGCCACAAGGTGGCATTTTTCCAGGAATGGGATCAATATCACAATCCCAAAAGTGATGGGGAGGCAATTTATCCGCAGCCTGTTCATTAAAGACATCAGCAAAATCTTGAAATGGTTCCCTCAAAAGGGGGTCCTTTTTTTTTCAATTTATCAGATGTCAGAGACTTAAAAGAGGATCCGGGTTGATATTGGATGGTTCAGAACAGGCAGACATTGATGAAAACAATTAGAACCCCAATCCAGGACATGCATGGTAGACCAGTTCAATGTAGGGTTATGTTTCTTAAGCCAAGGCATATCCAAGACTAGATCATATGAATTTCTTGGAAGAACAAAGAATTCCAAAACCTCTTGATGAAGACATCCTACTCGGAGTGCAACAGAATGAGTAACTGAGGAAATAGCCATCCACTCCTAAAAGAGCCTACTTATTAGGGAGTGGAGTAACCGGAATTCCCAGTTCAAACATTAAGGACTCAGACAAGTGAGGTAGATTCTAAGAATTCTTGGCTGAAACCTATTGTGGTTTTTTCAAGTGTGGAGGGAGTAGATGCACCACATGCCAACAAGTGAAGAAAACAACTAGGATTCTAACTTGTGGGAAAGAACAAGGGACTGACATTAGGAGTTTTTTGAATTGTAATACTGAATTTTGCATCTATTTACTTACATGTGGTTGCAATCTACGATATGTGGGGAGAACCACTCGAAAAATTAAAATTAGATTCATGGAACATCGTAGAAACATTCTTAATGGAAACCTCAATCACAGTGTATCTAAACATTATGCTGATAAACACAAAGGAGATCCAACTTGTCTGACTGTGATAGGATTAGAGCATATACCAGTCACTAAAAGAGGGGGTGACAGATTCAAACATCTATGCATTCAAGAAATCTTCTGGATGTTTAAACTAGACACATTACATCCAAATGGTCTAAATGAAACCATGGAGTTAAATGTCATCTTATAAAATATCTCTTTTCCTATAGGTAATATGTTTGGAATATAGGACATGTGATATTTTGATTGACTGATAGATATTTACCTTATGTAATCTCAGTACAATATACCATCCTGTTAGAATAGATGTGACCTGTATCTTCTTCACTCGTTCTCTAAGGAAATAATGCCTCTTTTAATAGTACAATATACTGTTGTCTTTAGCTCAAGTGGTAAAAACACACATTATTTTTACTGGCAGTTATGTGCCATGAAACAACCATGTGATGTATTTGTTTTTGTTATGTAATTGATGGATTTAGGGCTTATTAGTACTCTATTTTGTTATTGTTTTGATCCTTTATGTAAGTTCTTCTTGATATGTTCTAAAAAGGATAAAAAAGATAAAAATGATTAAAAGGATCAAAATGAAAGAATCCAGCTATTTTTAAGACGGAATGTGTATATTGTTAGGATTAAATCTAGAATAACAAATTATAGTCCTGCCATATGAATCTCAAAATATATAGTCATACCACAGTCGCCATTTGTAATAAGGGCAAATGATATAACCTATAGAGTGGTCCTATACCATAAAGTTATTATATAACTGATAACTAGATATAGCTAAACATATAGGAGATATATAATATATAAAATATTGTTTCTTAAAGGATATTAGTAAATCTCCTATTCATTTATCTTTCTATATCTCTCTACATATAATCAATCTCTGTATATATGACTAATAATACTGAATCCACCATTTTTGTAAAGGGCATTGGCCATATTAATAAGACGGTCAAGGGAGATGAAGTGATCACGTAATGTGATGCGCATGCAGATCGCGATGTTAGATCTGGGAGCTGAGGACGCTGTAATATGATGTTATTAAATGCAGCCTGTTTGTTGACTAATATCGGCGCTTGACCAGCATGTGTTTCCCTTCCGCATCTCACAATATGTGGGAATTTCTGGCTCTCTACGCTATCCCTATCTGTGTAAACAGGAGGTCATGTGATCTGCCAGTGTCACATGATCTCCTGTTGATGACACGTAATCGGCGTGGCAACACACGGACGGATGAGCCTGAGGTAATTAACCTTACTATTTACTTCATTTCACACTTCTCTTAATGGAAGGTTTGCCTTAATAGTAGGTTTTATTAATGTTATTTGGACACTTGTTGTTTTTTAATATATTTACAATGATGAAGTGCAATCACTAACATGTGTGGGTAATCAGGGGCCATTTTGACTCTGTATAAATATCCCCACTAACCTAACAGACAATCACCTTTGATAAAGCTTGGGGTTACCCAGCAAAACGCGTTAGTGGTTCAAGTACCCCTCCATACCAACAGGATACATCTGGATCTTTTGTTTCTACTGCTGCTATTCTATACCTGGAACAGACTCCGTGGACCATACTTACCTGTTTGGGCAATCTCTAAGGGATGTACACCACCATATTTAAACCACCATTTGGATTGCAAAGTTTCACCACTCCAAGGGACACTATAAGAGCATGATGTCGCTCTAGCACACTGTGGATCCCTACTATGATGAGTTGGTTAGAGACTTACCCATTTGGAAAATTTAATATCTTACCACTGTCATCCTAAGGAGTTTCAGAGATTACATCTATAAAATCTTTCCATTTGTACACAGCATATTTGCAGGGGTAGTATTTACAATCGGTTAACATTTATACATGTTATTTTTTATTATTATAAAATAATTGAATTTTAACCTTTGAGTGCACTTCATCTGGTTAATTAACCATTAGTTCTCATAGCGCTGTATTTATCTATTTCTTGTATCAGCAAAATCTTGAAATGGTTCCCTCAAAAGGGGGTCCTTTTTTTTCCAATAGATCAGATGTCAGAGACTTAAAAGAGGATCCGGTTGATATTGGATGGTTCAGAACAGGCAGACATTGATGAAAACAATTAGAACCCCAATCCAGGACATGCATGGTAGACCAGTTCAATGTAGGGTTATGTTTCTTAAGCCAAGGCAGATCCAAGACTAGATCATATGAATTTCTTGGAAGAACAAAGAATTCCAAAACCTCTTGATGAAGACATCCTACTCAGAGTGCAACAGAATGAGTAACTGAGGAAATAGCATCTCCCGGTATAACATAGCCATCCACTCCTAAAAGAGCCAACTTATTAGGGAGTGGAGTAACCGGAATTCCCAGTTCAAACATTAAGGACTCAGACATATTATTTCCGGTGACTCCGGAGTCTACCAAGGCTTTCAAATCTTTGCTTCTGGTCTCATAAAGAAAAGACACTGGTAAAAGACAGTCCACAGAATGGAAAGGCTTGATAAATACACCCAACTGGATGCTCCCGAAACCAGTTAGGGTCTCTCATTTCCTGAAAGCTGAGGACAACTTTTAAGAATATGGTCTGGGGTAGCACAGTAAAGGCAAAGCTTGTTTTGGAACTGGCGGGTTCGCTCAACCGGAGTTAGACAAGATTTATTGACCTGCATAGGTTCCTCTTTATTTGTTATCATAGAAGAAGGGCATGTATTTGGCAGGAACTAGTCCTTAAAATGATCCTTTCAACCCCTACTAGCCAGCCCTTTGGTCAGGTATTGAATGCAAGTGGGAAATGGAGGAACGTAGCACTGAGGAGGCCCAGGAGATTATACTTCAGTGTGAAGCACTAGTGAGAACCCTGTACCCTGCTGGTACTGTATTGGCACAATGGAGTAACTTCCCAGAATAGTATACTGGAGGGGAATGGATAAGGCCCACTGTGGAACTACATGCACCACTGGCACAGGAGAGTGACACCTGAGTAGTACTTGGATGTTGTACTGAGTACATGGGTTGAGAACCCAGATGCACCGCTGGCACAGGAGAGTGACATTTGTGTTGTACTCGGGTGGTGTACTGAGTGCATGGGCTGAGAACCCAGATGCACCGCTGGCACAAGTGAGTGAAACTTGTGTTGTACTCAGGTGACACTTGTGTTGTACTCAGGTGGTGTATTGAGTACATGGGCTGAGACCCCAGATGCACCGCTGGCACAGGAGAATCATTTTGAAGAGTAGAGAGGGAACACCAGAGATGACTCCTGAGAGGAAAATTGCAAGGACCCTGGAATGAAGTAATGTCAAGCATACACCAGTAGTAATGTCATTGTACAGGCAACTTCCTGCTGTCCGGAGCCCTATTATATACCCTATGGTAGTAGTCCATTGGAGGACAGCATCAGCTGATAGTGACCACAATACCATTGGGTAAAGGATCAGTCAGGTGATAACGACGGTCATGGCTGCGCCCATGATGGCAACCACAGTAACCAATCACTGGGCAGCACATGGAAGTCCAAGTGATCCTAAAGTATAATCCTCAGTGTATCACTAGCCGCCACACCAGATGCCTGACCACTTGAGAAGTCAGGGGAAGTTGGCGCTGGGGTGAGTAACGGCCAATCCTAGGCCGTAACCTGACACAGAGTCAGATAGAGAGCATTACCTGGCATTGCACTGCCAGTCATTTGAGACTGGTAGATTGAGTCATCATAGGCAGCGCTGTGCTATCAATAGCTGTTGGCTTGATAAACCCCATGAATGAGAGTCTCAACTCATAAATCTGGTTATAATCTGCAGTATTTTCTGAAACATTGCATTGATTTGCTACTAATTTGCATTACAACACAGCAGCACGTATAGAACATTTGTGAATCAAATCCATTTTATTGTTAAATTGATGATCTCTTCACAGAATATAAGCCACTAAACACAGTTTCACGGGATTCCCAAAGATACATCAAACTTGCAAATTAGCACTAATTTCAAGGATTAATAAGACATTGGACACATTTTTTACATGTATAGCAATATTTTATTTTTTACAAAGCATATTTTATTGTGAAATACTGTATATTGTTAGGTAATTTTATTGTATTAATATACTATTTTGATTGCATACATAGCTGACTCCTGACTGGTATATATTTCTGCCATCTCACAATTTATTTGGTGAAACTAAAACAAGTGCAGAATCCGTCTGTTTATATTTTGTGTCAGTTTCTGTCTTTTTGAGGAAGCACAAGCTCAAAGTGAATTCTTTGCAGCTGTATGTACAGTTGAGTCAATTAATTAGCTATTGATATTGTATCATAAACTCAGCACCAAAATAATTTTTATAATTTAAAAATTAGCCTAGGTTAATAAAAAAGTTATTTACATTTTATTTGCACTTTTAAGAATGTAATTATTAAGGGTGAGTGGGTTCAGATTTCTGAAATCTGAACCCAACCGAGCCCCCCCGTCCGAGGCCGATCCGATTCAGGATCGACTTTTCTCGTCTGACTCAGATCTGAAATCGAGGCAAAATGTCATCATCCCGCCTACCGGGTCTCACGGGTTTTGGATTCTATATAAGATACTCGCGTCGTCGCCATTTTCTCACTCGGCTGTGGACAGTGAAGAGGGAGGGTGGGAGTTAGGGCTGGCTGGGGTGTAGTGTAGTGTAGTGTTGTGCTGTGCTGCTGTTGTCCATAGGGGCTGTGACCACTCCTCCAAAGTCCATAGGGGCTGGCTGTATTGTGCTGTGCTGCTGTTGTCCGTAGGGGCTGTGTCCACTCCTCCAAAGTCCATTAGGGCTGGCTGTGTTGTGCCATGCTGCTATTGTCAATAGGGGCTGTGTCCACTCCTCCAATGTCCATATGGGCTGGCTGGACTGTGTTGTGCAGTCAGTTGTCCATAGGGGCTGTGTCCACACCAAAGTCCTGTGCAGTGTACCAGTCCTAAAGGGGTGCTGTAGTGTTGTCAAGGGGGTGCTCTGTCCATCAGGGGTGCTCTCCCCAAGTGCAAAAAAAAAATATTTTTTCTGTGTTTGTGAATTGTGTGCAAAGTAGCCGCACATGCATCAACAAAGTAGTGTCAAGCGTGCGCCTGTGTCATAGGTAAAGGGCCAGCTGGCTT
The DNA here is from genome assembly GCA_031769625.1 of Taudactylus pleione. Lineage (NCBI taxonomy): Eukaryota > Metazoa > Chordata > Amphibia > Anura > Myobatrachidae > Taudactylus > Taudactylus pleione. The sequence goes on along the minus strand of JAUIMM010000040.1, from coordinate 39,788,899 downwards.
GACCATTAAAGGGTGCTGTAACCCCCAAAGTGCACTCCAAAGAAAATAAAAAAATATTTTTTGTGTTTGTGAATTGTGTGCACTGTGGCTACACGTGCATCAACAATGGAGCAGCGCTAAGCATGCGACTGTGTCCCATAAGTAAAGGGCCAGCTGGCTAGTCCGTTAAAGGGTGCTGTAACCCCCAAAGGGCACTCCAAACAAAATAAAAAAATATATTTTTTTGTGTTTGTGAATTGTGTGCATAGTAGCCACACGTGCATCAACAAAGTAGCGCCAAGCGTGCGCCTGTGTCATAGGTAAAGGGCCGGCTGGCTTGACTTTTAAAGGGTGCTATAACCCCAAAGTGCACTCCAAACAAAATAAAAAAATATATTTTTTTGTTTTTGTGAATTGTGTGTGCAGTAGCCGCACGTGCATCAACAAAGTAGCGCCAAGCGTGCGCCTGTGTCATAGGTAAAGGGCCAGCTGGCTTGACCGTTAAACAATGCTGTAACCCCCATAGTGCACTCCAAACAAAATAAAAAAATATTTTTTGTGTTTGTGAATTGTGTGCACTATGGCTGCACGTGCATCAACAAAGGAGCAGCACCAAGCGTGCGCCTGTGTCCCATAAGTAAAGGTCTGGCTGGCTTTTCCGTTAACGGGTGCTGTAACCCCCAAAGGGCACTCCAAACAAAATAAAAAAATATTTTCTGTTTTTGAATTGTGTGCACTGTGGCTCCACGTGCATCAACAAAGTAGCGCCAAGCGTGCGCCTGTGTCATAGGTAAAGGGCCAGCTGGCTTGACCATTAAAAGGTGCTGAAACCCCCAAAGAGCACTCCAAACAAAATAAAAAAATATATTTTTATGTGTTGGGGAATTGCTTGCGCAGTAGCCGCACGTGCATCAACAAAGTAGCACCAAGAGTGCGCCTGTGTTATCGGTAAAGGGCCGGCTGGCTTGACCATTAAAGGGTGCTGTAACCCCCAAAGTGCAAACCAAACAAAATAAAAAAATATTTTTTTGTGTGTTTGTGAATTGTGTGCCCAGTAGCATCACGTGCTTCAACAAAGTACTGCCAAGCGTGCGCCTGTGTCATAAGTAAAGGGCCAGCTGGCTTGACCATTAAAGGGTGCTGTAACCCCCAAAGTGCACTCCAAACAAAATAAAAAAATATTTTCTGATATTTGTAAATTGTGTGCACTGTGGCTGCATGTGCATCATCAAAGGGCAAGCGCCAAGCGTCAGCCTGTGTCCCATAAGTAAAGGGCCAGCTGGCTTGTCCATTAAAGGGAGCTGTAACCACCAAAGGGCACTCCAAACAAAATAAAAAAATATATAATTTTTTTGTTTGTGAATTGTGTGCGCAGTAGCCGTACGTGCATCAACAAAGTAGTGCTAAGCGTATGCCTGTGTCAAAAGTATAGGGCTGGCTGGCTTGACAATTAAAGGGTGTTGTAACCCCAAAGTGCACTCAAAACAAAATAAAAAAATATATTTTTTTTGTGTTTGTGAATTGTGTGCGCAGTAGCCGCACGTGCTTCGACAAAGTAGTGCCAAGCCTGAGCCTGTGTCATAGGTAAAGGGCCAGCTGGCTTGACCATTAAAGGGTGCTGTAACCCCCAAAGTGCACTCCAAACAAAATAAAAAAATATTTTTTGTTTGTGAATTGTGTGCACTGTGGCTGCACGTGCATCAACAAAGGAGCAGCGCCAAGCGTGCGCCTGTGTCCCTTAAGTAAAGGGCCGGCTGGCTTGTCCATTAAAGGGTGCTGTAACCCCCAAAGAGCACTCCAAACAAAATAAAAAAATATATTTTTTTGTGTTGGGGAATTGCTTGCGCAGTAGCCGCACGTGCATCAACAAAGTAGCACCAAGAGTGCGCCTGTGTTATCGGTAAAGTGCCAGCTGGCTTGACCATTAAAGGGTGCTGTAATCCCCAAAGAGCAAACCAAACAAAATAAAAAAATATTTTTTTGTGTGTTTGTGAATTGTGTGCCCAGTAGCATCACGTGCTTCAACAAAGTACTGCCAAGCGTGCGCCTGTGTCATAAGTAAAGGGCCAGCTGGCTTGACCATTAAAGGGTGCTGTAACCCCCAAAGTGCACTCCAAACAAAATAAAAAAATATTTTCTGATATTTGTAAATTGTGTGCACTGTGGCTGCATGTGCATCATCAAAGGGCCAGCGCCAAGCATCAGCCTGTGTCCCATAAGTAAAGGGCCAGCTGGCTTGTCCATTAAAGGGAGCTGTAACCACCAAAGGGCACTCCAAACAAAATAAAAAAATATATAATTTTTTTGTTTGTGAATTGTGTGCGCAGTAGCCGTACGTGCATCAACAAAGTAGTGCTAAGCGTATGCCTGTGTCAAAAGTAAAGGGCTGGCTGGCTTGACAATTAAAGGGTGTTGTAACCCCAAAGTGCACTCAAAACAAAATAAAAAAATATATTTTTGTGTGTGTTTGTGAATTGTGTGCGCAGTAGCCGCACGTGCATCAACAAAGTAGTACCAAGTGTGCGCCAGTGTCATAAGTAAAGGGCCGGCTGGCTTGACCGTTAAAGGGTGCTGAATCCCCCAGAGTGCACTCCAAACAAAAGAAAAAAATATTTTCTGTGTTTGAGAATTGTGTGCACTGTGGCTGCACGTGCATCAACAAAGGAGCAGCGCCAAGCATGCGTCTGTGTCCCATAAGTAAAGGGCCGGCTGGCTTGTCCATTAAAGGGTGCTGTAACCTCCAAAGGGAACCCCAAAGAAAATAAAAAAATATATTTTTTTGTGTTTATGCATTGTGTGCGCAGTAGCCGTACGTGCATCAACAAAGTAGCACCAAGCGTGCACCTGTGTCATAGGTAAAGGGCCGGCTGGCTAGTCCATTAAAGGGTGCTGGAACCCCCAAAGGGCACTCCAAACAAAATTAAAAAAATTTTTTTTTTGTGTTTGTGAATTGTGTGTGCAGTAGCCGCATGTGCAACAACAAAGTAGCGGCAAGCGTGTGCCTGTGTCATAGGTAAAGGGCCGGCTGTCTTGACTTTAAAAGGGTGCTATAACCCCAAAGTGCACTCCAAACAAAATAAAAAAATATTTTTTGTTTTTGTGAATTGTGTGTGGAGTAGCTGCACGTGCATCAACAAAGTAACGCCAAGCATGAGCCTGTGACATAGGTAAAGGGCCAGCTGGCTTGACCGATAAATGGTGCTGTAACCCCCAAAGTGCACTCCAAACAAAATAAAAAAATATTTTTTGTGTTTGTGAATTGTGTGCCCTGTGGCTGCACGTGCATCAACAAAGGAGCAGCGCCAAGCGTTAGCCTGTGTCCCATAAGTAAAGGTCCGGCTGGCTTGTCCATTAATGGGTGCAGTAACTCCCAAAGTTCACTCCAAACAAAATATTTTTATTTATTTTTTTATCTTTGTGAATTGTGTGTGCAGTAGCCCCACTTGCATCAACAAAGTAGTGCCATGCGTGAGCCTGTGTCATAAGTAAAGGGCCGGTTGGCTTGACCGTTAAAGGGTGCTGTAACCCCCAAAGTGCACTCCAAACAAAATAAAACAATATTTTCTGATATTTGTAAATTGTGTGCACTGTGGCTGCATGTGCATCAACAAAGGAGCAGCGCCAAGCGTGCGCCTGTGTCCCATAAGTAAAGGGCTGGCTGGCTTGTCCATTAAAGGGTGCTGAAACCTACAAAGGGCACTCCAAACAAAATAAAAATATATATTTTTTTGTGTTTGTGAATTGTGTGCGCAGAAGCCGCACGTGCATCAACAAAGTAGCGCCAAGCTTGCGCCTGTGTCATAGGTAAAGGGCCGGCTGGCTTGACCATTAAAGGGTGCTGTAACCCCCAAAGTGCACTCCAAACAAAATAAAAAAATATTTGCTGTGTTTGTGAATTTTGTGCACTGTGGCATTATGTGCATCAACAAAGGAGCAGCGCCAAGCGTGCGCCTGTGTCATAGGTAAAGGGCCAGCTGGCTTGACCGTTAAAGTGTGCTGTGACCCCCAAAGGGCACTCCAAACAAAATAAAAAAATATTTTTTTTGTTTGTGAATTGTGTGCACTGTGGCTGCACGTGCATCAACAAAGGAGCAGCGCCAAACGTGCGCCTATGTCCCATAAGGAAAGGGCCAGCTGACTTCTCCATTAACGGGTGCTGTAACCCCCAAAGGGCACTCCAAATAAAAAAAAATATATATTTTTTTTGGTTTGTAAATTGTGTGCGCAGTAGCCGAAGGTGCATCAACAAAGTAGCACCAAGCGTGCGCCTGTGTTATAGGTAAAGGGCTGGCTGGCTTGACCATCAAAGGGTGCTGTAACCTGCTAAGGGCACACCAAACAAAATAAAAAAATATTTTTTGTGTTTGTGAATTGTGTGCACTGTGGCTGCACGTGCATCAACAATGGAGCAGTGCCAAGCATGCGCCCTTGTCATAAGTAAAGGGCTGGCTGGCTTGACCGTTAAAGGGTGCTGTATCAATAAAAAAGTGCGCTCCAAACAAAATAAGAAAATATTTTTTTTTGTGTCTGTTTATTGTGAGCGCAGTAGCCGCACATGCATCAACAAAGTAGCGCCAAGCGTGCGCCTGTGTCATAGGTAAAAAGCCAGCTGGCTTGACCATTAAAGGGTGCTGTAACCCCCAAAGTGCACTCCAAACAAAATAAAAAAATATATTTTTTGTGTTTGTGAATTGTGTGAGCAGTAGCCGCATGTGCATCAACAAAGTAGCGCCAAGCGTGCGCCTGTGTCATAGGTAAAGGGCTGGCTGTCTTGACCATTAATGGGTGCTGTAACCCCCAAAGTGCACACCAAACAAAATAAAAAAATATTTTTTTGTGTGTTTGTGAATTGTGTGCGCAGTAGCTGCACGTGCATCAACAAAGAAGTGCCAAGCGTGCGCCAGTGTCATAAGTAAAGGTCCAGCTGGCTTGACCATTAAAGGGTGCTGTAACCCCCAGAGTGCACTCCAAACAAAATAAAAAAATATTTTCTGTGTTTGTGAATTGTGTGCACTGTGGCTGCACGTGCATCAACAAAGGAGCAGCGCCAAGCGTGCGCCTGTGTTTCATAAGTAAAGGGCCGGCTGGCTTGTCTGTTAAAGGGTGCTGTAACCCCCAAAGGGCACTCCAAACAAAATAAAAATATATATTTTTTTGTGTTTGTGAATTGTGTGCGCAGTAGCCGCACGTGCATCAACAAAGTAGCAACAAGCGTGCGCCTGTGTCATAAGTAAAGGGCCAACTGGCTTGACTGTTAAAGGGTGCTGTAACCCCCAAAGTGCACTCCAAACATTCTAAAAAAATATTTCTGTGTTTGTGAATTGTGTGCACTGTGGCTGCACTTGCATCAACAAAGGAACAGTGCCAAGCGTGCGTCTGTTAAAGGGTGGTGTAACCCCCAAAGTGCACTCCAACAGAAATAAAACATTTTCTTCTGTGTTTGTGAATTGTCTGCACTGTACGTGCATCCTCAAATCAGCAGCGCCAAGCGTTGGTCTGTCTGTTTAAAGGTGGTGAAACCCCCAAAGTACGCTCCACAAAGAATAAAAAATTCTTCTTTTTTTTTCTGTCTTTGTGAATTGTGTGGCTGTAGCTGCACGTGCATTAACAAAGAAGCAGTGCCTAGCATGCTCCTGTGTCCCATAAGTAAAGAGCCAGCTGGCTCATTTGTTAAAGGGTGGTGTATCCCACAAAGTGCACTAGTCTCCAACTAAAATAAAAAATAATTTTCAGTGTTTGTGTGCACCTTAGCCGCACGTATATATCAATATAACATAAATGGAGGACCAAACTTTCTCCGATAAAAATAAAATAGGGAAAGATCAAGAACCACTTCCTTCTAGTGCTGAAGCTGCTGCCACTAGTCATGACATAGGTGATAACATGCCATCAACGTCGTCTGCCAAGACCGATGCCCAATGTCATAGTAGAGGGCACATACAATCCCAAATGACAAAGTTCAGGAAAATGACCTTGGAAAAAACATTTAAATCATCTGAGGAGAAATGTAAACTTGCCAATATGCCATTTACGACACGGAGTGGCAAGGAACGGCTAAGGTCTTTCCCTATGTTCATGACTAGTGGTTCAGCTTCACATGATGATGGAAGCCCTTCTCCCACTAAAAAAATCAATCGAGTTAAGCTGGCAAAAGCACAGCGAAGAACTGTGCATTCTAAGAAGATATCACAAATCCCCAAGGAGAGTCCAAGTGTGGTGGCGGTTGCGATGCCTGACCTTCCCAGCACTGGACGGGAAGAGGTGGCTCTTTCTACCATTTGCACACCCCCTGCAAGTGCTGAGAGTAGCACCCACAGTCCACTTGCTGATATGCAAATTGAAGATGTCACTGTTGAAGTACAACAGGATGAGGATACTGGTGTAACTGGCGCTGAGGAGGAAGTTGGCGAGGAGGATTCTGATGGTGATGTGGTTTGTTTAAATCACGCTCCGGAGGAGACAGTTGTTGTCCGTGGGATGAAAAAGCCCATCATGGTCATGCCTGGGCAGAAGACCAAACATTCCACCTCTTTGGTCTGGCAATATTTCTATCCAAATCCGGACAACAACTGTCATGCCATATGTACCATATTTAAAGGTGAAATAAGTATGGGTAGGGACATTAACCACCTAGGAACATCCTCCCTTATACGGCACCAGCAGTGCGTTCATAAAAAGTTACTGTCAAGTTCAGAAACTTTGGCTAAGACCGTAAGCAGTCCAGGGACACCTAAATCCCATTGTCCTGTTGTATCCAAGTGCCTGCAAACCACACCGTCAACTCCCTCCTCGTCAATTTCCTCCTTAGTCAGGATCGGAAGTAGTCCTGCAGGACATGTCACTGTCATGACTGACTCTCCTATCCGGGATTCCTCTGGAGGATCCTGCATTGCTATGCCTCCTACTGCCGCTGCTGCTGTTGCTGCTGCTGGGAGTCAATCATAATCCCAGAGAGGAAGTAGGAACACCACTACTTTTACTAAACAATTGACCCTCCAACAGTCCTTAGCAAGGAGGATGAATTATGACAGCAATCATCCTGAAGCAAAACGTATAACTGAGGCCTTGACTGCTATGTTGGTGTTAGACATGCATCCGGTGTCTGCAATTAGTGCAGTGGGATTTAGACAACTGATGGAGGTAGTGTGTCCCCGGTTCCAAATCCCATATAGATTCCACTTCACTAGGCAGGCGACACCGAGACTGTACAGAAACATCAGAAAAAGTGTCCTCAGTGTCCTGAAAAATGCGGTTGTACCCAATGTCCACTTAACCACGGACATGCGGAAAAGTGGAACAGGGCAGACTAAAGACTATATGACTGTGACAGCCCACTGGGTAGATGTATCTCCTTACGCAGCAGCAACAGCAGCGTCACCAGTAGCAGCATCTCAGAAACACCAGCTCATTCCAAGGCAGGCTACGCTGTGTATCACCGGTTTCAGTGAGAGGCACACCACCGACAACCTCTTAGAGAAACTGAGGGAAATCATCGCCCAGTGGCTTACCCCACTTAGACTCTCCTGGGGATTTGTGATATCTGACAGCGCCACCAATATTGTGCGGGCATTACATCTGGGCAAATTCCAGCACGTCCCATGTTTTGCTCACACAATAAACTTGGTGGTGCAGAATTTTCTGAATAGTGACAGGGGCGTGCAGGAGTCACTTTGGGTGGCCCGAAAAATTTCGGGCCACTTTCGCCATTCAGCGACTGAGTGCCAGCAAACACTCTTGAACCTGCCCTGCCATCACCTGAAACAAGAGGTTGTGACGCAGTGGAACTCAACCCTCTATATGCTTCAGAGGATGGAGGAGCAGCAAAAGGCCATTCAAGCCTATACATCCACCTATGACATAGGCAAAGGAGGGGTTATGCACCTGACTCAAGCACAGTGGAGAATGATTTCCATGTTGTGCAAGGTTCTCCAGCCCTTCAAACTTGCCACACGTGAAGTCAGTTCAGACACTGCCAGTTTGAGTTAGGTCATTCCCCTCATCAGGCTTTTGCAGAAGCAGCTGGAGAAAGTAAAGAAGGAGCTAAGATGGAGCGATTCCGCTCAGCATGTGGGACTTGTGGATGATGCCCTTCATTTGCTTTGCCAGGATTCCAGGGAGGTCAATCTGTTGAAATCAGACCACTACATTTTGGCCACCATGCTCGATCCTAGGTTTAAAGCCTATGTGGTGTCTCTCTTTCTGGCTGACACAAGCCTGCAGAGGTGCAAAGACCTGCTGGTAAAAACACTGTCAGCTGAAGCGGAACTTGACACATCAACAGCTCCTTCTTCATTTTCTCCCACAACTGTGGCTGCCAGGAAAAAACTTAGGTATCCTAAGCAACCCTCTGGCTGTGATGCAGGGCAGGCAGGACCAAGTTTGGACATCTGGTCCGGAATGAAGGACTTGGCAACAATTTCTGACATGTCTACTGTCACTGCATATGATACTGTCACCATTGACAGAATAGTGGAGGATTACATCGGTGACAGCATCCAAGTAGGCATGTCAGACAGTCCGTACCTGTACTGGCAGGAAAAAGAGGCAATTTGGAGGCCCCTGTACAAACTGGCTCTATTTTACCTGAGTTGCCCCCCCCTCCAGTGTGTACTCCGAAAGAGTGTTTAGTGCAGCCGGGAACCTTGTCAGCGAAAGGCATAGGAGGTTGCTTCCACAAAATTTGGAGAAGATGATGGTCATAAAAATGAATTACCAACTCTTCCAGGGAGACCAGCCTCCAGAATGTACAGAGGGACCTGTGGTGGTGGATTACAGCGGGGACGAGTTAATAGTCTGTGAGGATGAGGATGTACACAACACTGAAGAGGGTGAGGAATCGGTGGATGAGGAGGATGAGGACAACATCTTGCCTCCGTAGAACCAGTTTGTGCAGGGACAGATTAATTGCCAGCTTGTTTTGTGAGGGCCCAAACAAACCAATCATTTCAGCCAGTCATGTGGCAGACCCTGGCACTGAAATGATTGTTTTTTTAAAGTGTGCATGTCCTGTTTACACAACATAAGGGTGAGTGGGAGGGCCCAAGGACAATTCCATCTTGCACCTCTTTTTTTTCTTTGCATTATGTACTGTTTGGGGCCTAGTTTTTCAAACTGCCATCCTGTCTGCCACTGCAGTGCCACTCTTAGATGGGCCACATGTTTGTGCCGCCCGCTCGTGTCTCTTAGCATAGCCTTTTGGACATAAAAACACTATTGTGAGGTGTTCAGAATAGACTGGAAATTAGTGGAAATTAAGGTTATTGAGGTTAATAATAGCATAGTAGCAGAAAAACCAACACATTCTGTGATTTTAGCTGTTTTTATTCTTTTTTTTTTTTTTAAATACAGATCCAAAACACAAAACCCAGAACCCAAAACACGGAAGGGTGGTTTTGGCAAAACCAATCCAGATCCAAAACATGAAGAAAGATCCAGATCCAAAACCAAAACACAAAACACGAAAAGTGGTCGGTGCACACCCCTAGTAATTATATAGATTTGGTTGTAAATTTAAAACAAATATTTTATTTCACATTAAAATATTAGGGTATGCAGACCATATAAATGATAGGTCTGCCCAAATGTTTATAGCATCATATATACATATTAAGCATGGAGGTACAAACAGTTTAAATGACAATTCTGTTTGGTGGAGAAGATAATATATCTAAATGAACCTTTAAAAATAAGGTCAGAAAACAAAGAGAGAGTATCACTAGTATTGTTCCATTATTTTTCTTCCCCGTAAACGTGCGCAATCATAGTCATTCAATAAATAGTATTCAAGGAATTTCACAGATAATTCCGAAAGTAAGGTAAAAAAACCTCTGCATGAGTTCTTTATTAATTTACCAGGACGGACTTATCACTTGCATTGGTAAGCAAGAAATAATTTAATGTTTCTGCAGCCTGAAAAAGGAAAGGAGGAGACAACAGCCTTTTGTCTGTGCTGTTACTGTTTAGGCAGAGGACTACCTCCTGTTATGATACTCCCGGATGAATCTTCTAGAGACCCTTAAGGTTACTTAGGCCAGGTTAATTTTTCGTATGTCCTCGATGTGTAGAAGGCTGAGTGCAACAATACTAGCCGTGTTTGATAGAGACTAAGGTCTCCAAGGCTAGCACTGAGTGTTGATGGAGACCCAGACCAGAGGCGCGGACTCTAACCTGTTGGCAGTTTTTGTCAGGGGCGCAAGCAAAGAAGTATGGTTTGTTGCATCCAACAGGCAGGTCACAGCCCCCTGGCTGGGTCACTCAGTACTAGCACAGAAACAGGAAATGAGGCAGGCACGGTGTGAGCATGCAGAACACTAGCTGGAGTTTAGCAGAACCATCTATGCAGGATATGAATCTGGGTTGTAGCAGGCCAGCTATGCAGGATTGTAGCTGGAAGATGGCAAACCAGCAATGCAAGATGTGAATCGGAGTTGTAGCAGGTCTGCTACTCAGGATTCTAAAGGTATGTATCTGTACAATGTAAATTACCAAACAGCAAGCACATATTTACATGTATACAAAAAGGACAGCGCTTATAGTCAACAACACAAGGGTACTAATTATAATTTATTACCAGAAAAATCACAACAATATCAAAATCAAATTTCACATATATAAACTCCCAGGACTGGGGATCATAAAAAGTTGACAAAACACATATATTACTAACAAATAAAAAATATATAATGATAATAAAACATATTATGCATAAACAAGAAAAAAAATTGAAATTAAGACGTCTTGTGATGAATGTTTTAAATGATATGGCTCTTAATTCCACATGGGATCATTGTCCCACATGGACTCAATGTAATTCACTATAGCTCATGCATGGTTAATCCATATAGTCCATGAAGAGGTTTATTGGTAGCACTTGTATCCACAAACATTCATATGAATCACTGAGTATCCAATAGTGGTAAAAGTCAATAGCCAGTCTATAGCAGCATATAATCATAAGTGAGATATAATAGCAGCCGTAGCCTCCAGACTCCCTGATGTCCATAATCACAGTATTAGTTGTGTATGCTGCAGCCAAAACTTTGCAGAGGCCAGGTGTAAGTGTACATATATTCAGTCCACTGTGGCGGATATACTGCTGAAGCCTCGATGATCCGTGCTTACTAACATGCAATGCAGTATTTTCCAAATGAGCCAATGCACCGCAAGTGTGTGTGCAATAAAAGGTCAGGAGCAAACCACCCTCCGTGTCCTCAACGCGTTTCCCTGCAACTTGAGCAGCTTTTTCAAGAGGCAAAAGTACTTTCTGTTTTGTCAGAACCCCAATATATAGCCCTACAATTAATTATCAGCTGATCTGATTTAACACAGTTTTATTCACTTATTTCAATCAACACATAAAACACAATCATACATATGCAAAAAAAAAAACTTTACACGTCACAGTGAATCTAAAAAGTAATAATAATAACTTGAATATATCATAATCACTCAGATATATCATTCCAATATATCTATTCCTAAATTATGGCAAGTAACCAATTCTTCAGACAGGTATAACCTACTTCAATTAGAGATCTCAATATATTTCAACAGGTATAGGTTTCAGTAAACTATTGCAAAGTTAGCAAGGGAAAGCCCTAGGTATTGTTCACATCTTAAAGGGAAAGATACGTGTACATCAATAAACAGGCAAAACTAGAAAAGGTGGATAAAAAAACACATTCATTAACTTTAAACAGTCATATAATAGGCATATAACAGACATATATTCACCTAAGCCGAAGTATATACACACCTAGGTGTTAGGTACATCTTAAAGAAAAAGATGCATATGTGTGAATAAAAAGGCAAAGCAAGAAGAGATGGATAAGAGTCTACACTCATTAACTTTAAACAGTCATATAATAAATCAAATTAAAATTGAACAGAAATCTATACCCCTAAATAGGAGTATATACACACCTAGATATTATGTACATCTTACAGAGAACGATGCACATGTGTGAATAAACAGACAAAGCAAGAAGAGATGGATAGGGGAACCTACATTCATTAACTTTAAAAAATCATATAATGAATAAGAATAAGCAGGAATAAATACACATATAAAGGAGCAAGCAAGGTATTCCTATATGAATTCAAAGTAAATGGTTTCATTTAACCCTTGCAGTTTCAAGGACTGTAATTTCAATATCCAAGAAGCCTCCTGCCGACATATTGCCCCCTCTGCTCATCACAGAAATAATTTCTAATTCAATCACATGCAGACATGCAGGGTCCCCTCCATGACATTCCAAATAATATCTAGGGATGCTATGAATGAGACATTTATTTAGAACATTCCTCCTATGTTCCATAATCCTCTCCTTTAAACTCTCAATCATACATCCCACATAATACATGGGAGATGAACAGATTAGTAGATATATAACATATCTCATATTCATTCTTTGAGTCAGATACCGTGACTGAATAGGTTCTATTTGCTACATGGGTGCACGCAGGGCAGATTATAGGTAGGGCAACAGGGGCGGTCGTCCCGGTTCCCGCACACTGGGCCTGATTCAGACCCGCTCGCGAGCCCAGTGCGCATGCGCGAGACCCGGATAGCGATGGGCAAGCCATCGCTATGGGTCTTGCTACAAATGGGGTGTGCTGTCGATAGTGAGTGACAGCACATCCCCGTTGGTGTGCATGGCTACACCTACTGTCTGGGGCCGGCCCCACTGACATCACAAGTGATGTCAGTGGGAGTGCTTTTGGCTCTGATAGAGCCAAAAGCACTCCAGGGCTTGCGGTAATGAGATCCTACCACAAGGGTCTTGTCGCAAGCCCGATGGTCGTGATGGTCATCTTCCTGGCCGCTCACTATAGCTGTGGCCCTGATTCAGAGCGAGCACTCTGTAAGGGCGTCCGGCTCTGAATCAGGGACACTGTCCCTGACCCCTGGCCACATGCCTTGTGAAAGGTTGATCGCAATCTACTGGATTCACCTGAGCACTGCAGAGGAGAGGAGCCTGCGCACCTCTACTGAATCTAGTTTGATCCAGGAGATGACAGCAGCAGCAGTAGTGACAGCAGTACTCGGGAGCCCTGGTGGCATGCAGCGAAGACAGGTATGCTTTTTCACAGGGGTGTGGGCGGGGAGGGAGAGTTCCTGGGGGCACTACTTTAGGGGGCACATCTACAGGTGGCATTTAATAAGAGGCACAAATACTGGGGGCATTGCAGGGGGCACAACTACTGGGGGCATCAGAGAAGGGGCAAAACTACAGGGGTAGGGGGCACTAAAGGAGCACAACTATAGGGGGCATTGGAGGAAAGGCACAAATACTTGGGGCATTGTGGAAGGGGCACAATTACTGGGGGCATCGGAGAAGGGGCACAACTACAGGGGGCATTGAAGAAGGGGCACAACTACAGGGGACATTGAAGTAAAAGCACAACAATTAGGGACATTTCAGAAGGGGCACAACTACTGGGGGCATTGGAGAATGGGCACAACTACTGGCGGCATTGCAGAAAGGGCACAACAACGGGGACATTGCAGAAGGGGCACAACAACAGGGGTATTGCAGAAGGAGCATAACAACTGTGGGCATTGCAGAAGGGGCACAACAACTGTGGGCATTGCAGAAGGGGCACAACTGTGGCATTGCAGACAGGGCACAACTGGGGCATTGCAGAAAGGGTACAACAACTGGGGGCATTGCAGAAGGGGAACAACTACAGGGGGCATTCCAGAAGGGGCACAACTACAGGGGGCATTGGACATCAAGCAGGTAGAATGGTGTGTGTATGTGTGTATATATATATATATATATATATATATATAGATCCAAGTTTCAGGTTGCACACACTTTTAGATGAATATTGTGGGTGCCAGGTAATCATAAGTCCAGCAACAGAACCAAAAGTTTGCCCACCAGGATAAACTAAAGTAACCAGCACACCACCATATGTATTTCAATCAAGCATATTGAATTTTAATAGAAAAAACACTGAAAAAGCCATCATCAAAAAAAAAATAGTCATTAGTACTCATCCAAAACTGGAGACTTCAAACAGTGTGACAAGAGATGAGAACCGGCCATCCCGACGGGCCGTTTCAGCACATATAGCCTTTCTCAAGGGTCAGCCTTAATAATGTACTATGTAATGAGGCTTAATATAGCACAAATAATTAGTAGACATCGTACTCACCTGTCCGTGCACGCGCGGTCGTCAAGTGCCATCACCTGGAAACATCACCCACAAGGAACCAATGTACACACCATTGTTTCCGGAGGACTCACTGAAGGTTCCGCTGAACTGGAAGTGATGCGACAGGATCGCCGCTTGTCAACATCCGGTCAGACGGAATCCAGTATAGCCTCACTCAGGGGGGGAGTTAACCGGTGGTCAAGATGACAGCACATCCACAAACAGACATCATACTAGACAAATAACACATAATGTATACATCCCCAAAATCAAAACACATCTAAGGTGTGTGGATCATAACTAGATAATATATTTTCTAATAGATAAGACTATGATTGTTACTAAAGACAATAGCACATTATGGACCTCATTCAGAGTCAGTCGAAGCGGCCACACGGTTGTACATGAAAAGGGGCCATATATGCAAATGATTCCCTCGCAAGTTGCGTCCCTAAGTTCGGATTGGTAGTTGGCCGACCAAGGGGAGTAAGCGGTCGGAAGACAAAAAAATACACCCCCTTCTCGTACGCATTGCTCATCATCTCCGGGCATATAAGGATTAATCGAGACCATCAGCAACCATCGGAACTGGTCGTAGAGCTTAAGGTTGACCATACCCTCTCTTAAGCTCTACGATCATGTCAGTGTAAAAACCTCCCATATCACATGTGCCATGATGCTACTTTGTTAATTATGCACTCCCATAAACCGTATGCACTCCAACAAAATGCCGTCCGCATAATTAGGTACGCCTGCGTTCAGATCTCCACTCCCCCATTTTCAAGCACCTTCCCCAGTTACCACCCACAAACGCCTCCATCTGTCACTCAAACTACCGACCTGGCTGTGTTCAAGGAGAGAGAAATTTCTGATTGTAGCGGATAGTTTGCGCACGCACATTGCAAACTGTACGCATGCGCAGTATAGTGAACATCGGTGGAGTACGACTGTGCGGCCGCTTCGACCGACTCTGAATGAGGTCCTATATGCTTTCATCCATCAAGAATAAATTACTAATAATATCAACTTATCTAGATAAATACTATTCTGGATAACGAATGGGTACCCATCAGATATATAAGGGGTCAAATATGTATACATAACTAAACAGAATAAAAAGTAAACATAGCCTATTGGAAAATAATCATAAGTAAAGCGACAGAATAGCTAAGCCAATATCTGATAGTGAGAACATCATCAAAAATTTAAATTAACGTTACCAAAGTACATGCTAAATTCATAATACCCAGAAAAAATTAAGATGATTACAAAAAGTGCTCAAAGACGTCAAAAATTTCAGTAAATGACATTGATCAACACATCAAAAATTAATATTCAAATAAATGAAGTAAATAGTAATTCCTCATTGAGACCAGCCAGGGACATTGCATTGAGTTTAGAGATCCATTTGCATTCACATTGTAACAATGAGCAATGTCTATCGCCCCCTCTATGTGAGGGTGGTATATGGTCCACTGGCATAAATCTGAAGTCCTTGATCATGTGTCCACAAGTAAAAAAGTGTTTGGCCACAGGTGGTGTGCTGGTATCAATATTATTAGTGGCTTTTTTTATAGAACATCTGTGCATCCCGATTGTTTCTTTCAGCATACGGATTGTTTTGCCCACATAGTTTATTACATGGGCACAGGATCACATATACAACATATTTGGACTCACATGTCATACAATGTTTCAAATAAAATGCCCTGCCCGTAATGGGATGGCAAAATTTGTCTCCAGTTAATAAATAGCGACAATTCACACACTTGGTGCATTTATGTGCCCCAATTTGTAGGGACAACCAATTAAAGTTGGTACTGACCCCTGGGCTAATATCAGAGTAGACAAGATGTTCTTTTAAATTACAGCTTCTCCTGTAACAAAACAACAGGGGATGAACGCAATCCTTCCCAATAATTGGATTGGCCTGTAAGATGTACCAATATTTTAGTATAGTTTTACGGATAAAGCCAGAAGATAATGAATAAGTAGTTGGAAATAATATCCTATCAACCAACTCTTTTTTCGGTTTGGTAATTAACAGTTCCTCCCGTTTGAGAGCCATGCATTTGTCAATTGCTTCATTAACTTCACGTCTATTATATCCTCTCTGTATAAATTTTTGTCCCATTTCCTGAAGTGCCGTAGGAAGATATTCATTGTGAGAAGTGATCCTTACAACCCTCAGTAGTTGTGAATAAGGAAGACCCCTTTTGAGAGCAGGGGGATGAAAACTATTAGAGCATAAAAGCGTATTTTTAATTGTTAGTTTCCTAAACAATGAGGTCTTCAATTTATTATCAGTAATGGAGACCAAAACGTCCAAGAATTCGATACAGATGGAATTCCACTTATGTGTGAACTGGATCAAGGTTTCTTTCTGGTTAAGGCCTTCAATGAAGGTTTCTAATTCCACTGGGTTACCCGTCCATATTAGAAACAGATCATCAATGAAACGAAAATAGCATGCAATAAATTTAGAAAAGGTGGGATCAGTGGTAATGTAGGTGGTCTCAAAAATATACATGTATAAGTTAGCATAGGCCGGGGCCATATTAGACCCCATGGCCGTCCCTTTGAGTTGTAAATAAAAAGTGTTATTAAATAAAAAGTAATTTTTATGCAAAATAACTTCTATTAATAGTAACAAAAAATCAACCGGGGGACCATTGTAACATGTATTACCAGTGATCGCCCGCCTTACCGCCTCCAGACCCTTCTTATGTTCTATATTGGTATAGAGACTAGACACGTCCATAGAAACCAGTATACAGTCTTTCTGTGGATTCTCAAATTGTTTCAATTTAAGCAAAAAATCTGTAGTGTCTTTAATATAATGTGGTGTTTTTTGCACAACAGGTTGTAGGTGAAAATCACAGAATTGTGACAGGGACTGACTAAGAGAACCTTGTGAGGAGATTATGGGCCTGCCAGGAGGGGCCACAGGGGATTTATGTATTTTTGGTAGTGTATAAAAAATGGGAATAATTGGGTTATCTTGAATCAGGAACTTTACCGTAGGTTCATCCAACCTGTTATTATTAAAACCTAGTTGGATGATGACATCAATTTCACGTTTATAGATGCTGGTTGGATCAAAGTCTAATTTCTTATAACAAGAAGTGTCAGCCAATTGTATTAGGTTTTTATGCTTGAATGCAGTGTTCTCCTTTCTCCAAACATAACACTTCTCATTTAAACCAAAAAGCTCTATTTTGAACTCCTCTATCCCCAAAACATTGTTCCAATAGTCTTTTGGCTTGTCCAGGTGATCTTTAGCAAACTGTAGATGGGGAGCAATGTTCTTTTTCGAGAGCAGTGGCTTTCTTCTTGCAATCCATTGCACACCATTGTTGTTCAGTGTCCTCCTGATGGTGGACTCATGAACAATAACATTAGCTAATGTGGGAATGGCCTTCAGTTGCTTAGAGGATACCTTGGGTTGCTTTGTAAACTTGCAATCTATTAGATGCCTTGCTCTTGGTGGGATCTTTGTTGGTTGACCACTCCTGGGGAGGGTAATAATGGTCTGTACTTTCCTCCATTTGTACACAATCTGTTTGACTGTTGATTGGTGGGTTCAAACTCTTTAGAGATGGTTTTGCAACATTTTACAGCATCTTCTGAGGTCCACTGAAAGAATAAATATCTGTTAGTTTAAATAGTGAGTGACTGTCCCTGGCTGCAGATAGTTCCTTATTTGGTAAGCAAGCAAATGCACAGAATGTAAATTTCACAAAAAAAAATAAAATAATAATAATACAGGTTAAACAAGTACAGAGAATAAAAGAGCTGAAGCCCAGAGCCAGGTAGAATCCTCCTCATAAGAAGTGAGTTTTTCTGGGAATGAGGAAGTGACAGAGGTAGGTTTAAATAGGATTCTATCAGAGACCATAGGCTGAGCTGGTCATGTGAGCATGGTTGCTGAAAAGTGGTAGGAATGAATGATCACATAAAAAGAATTCAATATGGCAATGTCTGTGTAGACAGACTGTTTGTTTATGTCTGGTAATGCAGTGCTTAGGCATGTTCCAGACAGCCAGGGGATGCCTGTATCACAAGGAGGCAGCACCAATGAACATGGTAAGTAAGGCTAAGACCCTGATGTGTGACATAGCCATAGAGAGTGGAGATTTGATAAAGTTAGAAATTGCACAGCAATGAGAGAAGACAAGGTTAAGACAGTGATCACTGATGTGATATTAGAGAGCGAGGAGCTCCAGGGGAGAGGTCAAACAACAAGGAAAGGGAGAGAAACTTGGAAGTAGCAGAATTCAAAAATATCATTGTTTGGGATGTTAAAGCCCCCCAGGAGAAGGGAGTGGAGGTCAGATGAGAGAAAGTGGGTGAAGAGTGGTAGAGAATTTATCACTAGACCAGGGGATGACAAATTATGGAAATGCAAGAAGGATAAGGTGGAAGAGGTGGAACTAGTGTATATTAAAAGGGGAGAATGAGAGCGAGAGATGGTACCAGTGAAATTACATGGAAAGGTGAGAAGGTGCAGCTGGGTATGAGGGCTGTGACAATGTCACCATGACAACAGATGGAGGGGCAGTTTTATTAGGAGATAGTCAGGTTTCCATGATAGCAAGGAGGTTGAGGGAGTAGAGATGAAGAGGTTATGAGTAGGGATCAGCTTTTTGAAAACTGACCTGGCATTCCGTATTGAGCATGGGAAAGGGAGTGATGAAAAAGGAGCGATGTGTATAAAGTTAGAACAGTTGCAGGAACATAGGATAGAGTTTAGTTCCATGTGAGGGAAGGGACATGGTTTGGGTAGTGTGGGATCCATGGAACAGGGATAAGAGAGGGGAAATGGGAAATGATATAAAAGAGAGATGTATAATTATGAGAGGGCTAGTCATTATGAGGCAGTAAACTAGCCAAAGGTAGTACAGTGGCAATGTCAGTAATTACATAGTAGATATGACAGCAGACTAAGTTAATAGTTAATACAGTAAGTGATTGAGGTAGAGAAAAGAAGGCTGAGTAGTATTGAGAGGTAGAAGCATAAATTTAAGAAAAGAAAGCACAGTGTATGTGAGATAATTGACAACTATCGTGTAGGCTAGGGACAATAAGGTGATGGGAGAGTAAGAGAGTATTAACAGTAGTGGTTACTCCAAAATTGTATTACACGAGATTGACAGTAATAACTATAGAGACACTGAGAGTTGAAGGCATAGAAATCACAATATTAACAATATGAGGCAGAGCAGCAGAACAGAAAATACTCAATAAGTCCATAAAGCAAAATGGCAATTAGATGAGAGAGATAGGATTGTAATATTTAAGGAAGTAAATGTATAAGTATTGTCTATGCTGTGCAGGAAGGTGAAGGATAACCAAAATCATAGAAGTGAATTTTTTCCTTTAATTAGTTTGCATAGCTGGGGGAAAATATTTTGCCCATTGCTATCCCATTGTTTATAAATAAAAGTAACATAATTGTATATTACTATTTATTTCTTTATTTTTTTATTTATTTACTAATAACAAAATGGAATCCAGATGTAAGTTACATTGTATGCTTAAGATTATATTCCACTCTGGTTGTTTGGGGTAAGTTAGTGTAAATAACTTGGAAATTCAAAAGTATAAATCTGTGTCCTGGTTACCAATGAATAACATCCACTAAATTGAAATTAAAGAAATTTTTACCAGAAATTATGTGATGAACAGGGGAGAGATAAAATAAATTTGAAAAATAATAAAAAAATAGTTGCAACAGTATGTTTGTTAAAAAAAGTGTTTGCCTTTCTAGATATCATCCCAATCATAAAGAGATTTCTTAAATTATTGTCTCAATTCTATTTAAAAAGGGTTGGGTTTGAGTCAAAATATGAAAACTCTTAATGGGGATAGTGTAAGTCCAAAGCGATCATGCAAACCAGTTAAATCATAATTTTTGCAGGTGAAAAAGCCAAATTGCATTTTAATAGGTTATCATTATGATGGTTGAACCAAGACCTGCATACTTTTAAAAACTCATAGTAGGATCATTTGTAATGTTTGGTGAAACAAACTATCATCTAGTTGTCTCATTGCTTCTTTAATATAGTCTACTCTTTCAATAATAACATCAAACCCTCACCTTTTGTCTAGATATAATAAATATGGAAAGGTCTTGTAAATCTGTCTAAACCTGACTTCTATTGTGGGAAAAATGAAATGAAGGGATTCTGATTAAGGCAATTCTGATATATGTTATATATGTTAAATAATACCAAGGATTAATTAACTATAAAAGAGAGGAAGACAGTTTCTCCATTAGATTACACAGAAGTCCAAATGTAATAGGCTCCAATGTTTTGATCCCGGCGCAAATCCAGTAATAAAACCACTAGATTTAAAGTGGCAATTAGTTACCTGCTTTTGCCTTGTAACAAATTCCCACTTCAAATCTAGTGACTATATAGATGGAATATTGTTGGCACAAACAAATTGCAGCCTAATAGATTTATTGCAAGAGTGGTTAAGCATGGACCACCATAACACATAAGACAGGTTTTAAACATTAGCAGAATATAAAAAATATATATTGGATACCTTTATTAACAGGAAATGCTACGGTATTTGAAGCACTTATTAGTAGAGAACTTAATACATATGAATGTATGGGATTATCTTTTTTAGGTGGATTTTATGGAATTTTTAGTGTAATAAAGCAATGCTATATGTGAGCTATTAATAGAAAATGGAGGGGAATTGAACACATCACAGAAAGGAAGGATCAGATGTATTTTAAAGATCAATCATACTGGTAAGATCATCGAGATAATTAATTTGATCCACTTTTTATGTAAATAAATAGTGAGAAACAGAAATATCCATGATTTATTGATTCATTTAATATGAACTAGATTATCAGCAAACATATTTGTCTGTACATATATATTTGTAATTCTGTAACTGTGTTTTATGTCGATGTTTGTGCTGAATGAGGCATGCACAATGCTGTATCATTGTATTATTTCATGCAAGCACTATTTTGCTTTTACTTTTCTAAAATTGAATTACAGTTACCATTATAAAATGAACAAGCTAAATCTTTGTTGATGCATTAGCAGTGGTTTCATGAACAGAACAGAACATTGATTCAACAGTATGTAAACAAATACACACACAATGCTGAGCACTTTGGGAACAAAGTGAACATTTTCTATTCAATATATTAGGGGGTTATAGGACTTTTCCTGTACCTATTTCCAGATAGTAGTTGACACAACACACCTACTGAAGGCAGAAGCATATATTTTCACTATATAAGAGTTATTCAAAATCAGAGAGATTATTTGGGCATGAGCTAATATTGTTTGATGATGATACTAACAATAGTGATGAGGGCAATGACGAGGATGTTGACATCTTGAACTTGAATAACACTGTTAGTCTTAAGCCTATTTGTAGCTTGGTTTATCTAAACTACCAAAATGTTTTATTTTTGGGGACACAAACAAAACAAGAATTTCAGCCACATAAGTGGTAGTCTCTGTTACTGAAGTGCTTGGTTTGTTAAACTGTGCATGTCCTGTTCAAGATACAAGGATTGGAGGGTCTAAGAACAATTTCATTGTGCACCACTTTTCATTATGGGATTGCCAAGGTTATGTATGTTTGACAGGCCACATATATTACTGCACCTACTGGGTGTTTTGGACCCAAAACAAAATGATTTTAATACAAAGCAACATTTTGACCACATGAAGACAAGGTTACAAGTCTTCATGTGATTATCACTACTATGCACCCATACAATAAATGTGAATAGTGATGAAAACATTATAAATATGTGTAGGCTATTATGGAACATAAAGAAGTCAGCGGATTATCTCAGCTAAACCATAAATAATAAAAGGCTGGTAATAGCACTCTCTTTTGTATTCTACCTAATTGATTAATTCATTAATTTCCTCTATTTCCAATCACTTGTATTGACCTAAGGCTTGTGATTTACTGGTTAAAGAAGTTTGTTTAAAATTAATGAATGTATACATTTATTATCTTTTCTACTAGGCTATTATTCTTGCTTGAATCATTTGTATTAGGTCTGTGATTTTCTGGTTGGAAAAGTTTGTTATTAGTTAATTAACTTATTAATTTCTCTTTTTTACTAGGCTGTTTCTCTGGCTTGAATTTTCTATATTGGTCTGAGGCCTGTGATTTGCTGGTTGGATAAGTGTGTTGGAAAAATATTATATTTTCAACTAGGGTTATACTTTTAGACTATTAATTATTTATTAATGAAAAATTCTATAGGGTCATATAGTTAATTAAATTGCCATCATTTCTGACACTGCTGTGCCACTATAATTCATAAATGTGCTACAGTATATTCTTTTAAACTGCCATGTGTTTGTGCCGCTGCTGTGTCACTTAGTTTATCCAGCCAGCTCGCTCCAGCCTTTGGACAATATTGGTGAAAACAATATTGTGAGCAGGGAGGTAATCAAAATTGATTGGAATTATTGTTATTGATGTTAATAATACTGGAGCAATAAAAACTGCCCAAAATAACATGATTTTAGCAGTTTTCATAATTTTTTAAAGAAATCCAGTTCCAAAACATTTCAGGGTGGTTTTGCGAAAACATGATGATGATTAAGAACTAAAACCAATATATGGGGTCTGCACACATATCATTTTCACTAATACTTAATACTTACACCCACTGTCTGCACTTATCACACAGATATAGAATATCATGCATTCAATATCTCCATTTTTTAATTATTTACTATTAATCAAATACCACCTTTCTCGCCAACTGATCTATCCCATGTAAAATCAACAGTATTTCAGTTATGTTGCCTATTTTCACCCTTTATCTATAGCCAAACAAAATTGCCAAACCAGATGAAAAGGTTTAGGTTTTGTGTGAGCTGTCTGGTTCTTTGGCCTTGACTTCACTTAAGAGACAATTTAAAACAGTAAGTATGAATGTGGAAATAACACCTGCGGATACACTAATCTGTTCAAACAATTTAAAAACATAAACACCAAATAAATAATAAATAAATATATTTTCTTTCTTTGTTGTTTGATACATATTTCAAACGTCCCTCAAGACCAATTTTCAAAATACAGTATATAAAATATAAAAGGAGAAAATAGCCTCACAATAGTGCAATACTATTTATCATAAAAACACACAAAGCACTTAATGATATAGAATGGAGGATTTACCAGAAATCAGTGTGTCAGATGCATATAGATAAAAGTGGATTTAGGTTTCTGGAACACCATTGACCTGGCATCTGTTTCTACCAACCTCTGGATCAGGCTCCCTTCTGTCAATAGTGGTTCCACTCCTCAGCTAGATATTTTAAGAAAATGTGTGATATTTATGAGGAATAAATTTGTTTGAACAATGTTGTGCTATTGTGGGGATATTTTCTCCTTTTATATTATAAATCAACAAACTATTTATCCATTGTACTATCTTGCTTTTGCTTCAAGGTCTAAGATATAAATTTTCTATTAATACAAAACAAAAGACAGTATTTACATTTTTGACAACATGCCCAGATTTTTCAGAATGCAGTTAGCAAAATGTCACTTGATTTACATCAGCAATTTATTCTGATGAGTTACCATGTTACTAGCAAATTGACATAAGGGTATACATGGGATGCCTTATTTCACTGTTTCTTTAACTGAATGGGAATAAAGGAGCAAATACAGCACATTACTGGAGACCTATTTGTCTAAACTTTTCTCAGTTTATGCATCTTTGAAAGCATATTTTCATCAACTAATATTGAGTTTTAAATAATCCCAGACCCTGTGGAAGTACAGTACCTAATATTGTTTCTTTGTTATTTGCAATTTAAAAAAGTCTTTCTAAATACAATATTAAAAAAAAACATACAGTATAGCTAATGAATTATTTATCACCTGAGCAGAGAAGCAACTTGAGAAACAAAGAAACATTCTGTACTTGGTGTGAAAGGCTGCAATGCTAAAATGAATTGCAATAATTTAATATATTAAAGTACAGTCTGTTAGTCCTGTGAGGTCTATTGGATCTTTGTTATAACAGCATTTCTCAATGTGGATTTTACTAAACACCAGGTGTTCTTTGTATTGAAATTTTAACACTGTACGGAGGTAAGAATTCACAGCTGGAGATTTGTACTTAGCACATTATCATGTTTATTCCTAGGAAGTTAACCTGCAGAAAAAAACTGAATCAAACAATTAAAGAAGCCTAAACAAATGATTGTATTCATGGCATGTACGCATATGATTTATTTAAATGAAGCACAAATATATTATAACATACCCAGGTAAAAATGTAAAATGATGCACATTCTGAGAATCATGGCTTACAAGGGGTGTGGTGTATTATATTGACATTCAGAATGTCAAAATGTTCAAAATCTCAACGTGTTCAAGTTGTCAACATTTAAAATGTCGACACACAAAGTTGACACTGACATAATGTTGACATTGCAAGAATGTTGACAGAATGTCGACAAAGTTTTTTCAATTTAAATCTAACCTGAAGTCTAACCCCAATTGCAGCCTAAACATAACCCTAAAACTCGTTATTAACATTCTTACTGTCAACATTCTGCAATGTCAACATTATGTCAGTTTTGACTTTGTGAATGTCGAAATGTTTTATGTTGACATTATGAGTGTTGACATCTACACCATGTCGACATTCTGTTTGTTGATACTATGAATGTCGACAGTGGTGGAATGGGAAACTAAAGTGGCCCTGGAAAATTATCGGAAAGTGGCCCACGTCGAGTAATGGAAAGATAACTTTTGAATTTTGGCATGGCCCAGAAAAAGGGGTGTGTCCATATGAGAAGGGGCGTGTTATGTGAAATACCATGGCCACGAGCCACACCCCTTGATTTTGTTACACTTGGGGCACGCCTAGCACTCCAGGAGCTGCTGGGAATGTCCCCATTCTCTCTCTCTCCAGTGATTAGACACCGTGTGCATGTGCACAGTATCTATCCAGTGGGTGATAGGGGGCTTCCCAATGTCCCACCCTCACCACAAGGCGAGCTCTGTCTCACAAGACAAGGATGGTCTCATCTTGCGATGTGAAGAGATCCTCCACAGGCCACTCTGCTTGCTATGACAGACATCAGTACACTGCCTGTCATGCAAGTGTGTCACCACTTGCAGGGGCAGGCCTAGACAAAGTAGAGCCGGGGGGTTTAAAGGTCTAAAAAAAAAATCTATAGTATAATTTTTTGTGTGTACTAAATAAAAATACACCTTACCTATATTGTGATTTCTCTGCAATGGGGGAACCTCAAGAAATTGATCCTTCCTGGAAAGGCAGTGTCGATATTCACTATTCATGCAGGAAATCACATGCTCCGTAAGCTGCCTGACTGCATAGGAATAAAGAGGTTCAACCAGACAGTACATAGTAACAGAAGTTTTGGGCAAAATGTGAGTTTCTCTGATCTAACAATTTTATATTAGTAAAAGATATTTGCTAATTGGGTACCATTTGTATATATGGTTTCTAAAATCTGCGTTTTACTGAAGATTATTGTCCCCCAGCCTTTTTTTCTATTCCTACCCATGGTATGGGATGCGGTCATAATACCAACCATGGGGATTCCAGGGGACAGAATGTCGGAGCCAGAATCCTGACACCTGTCAAAGTCTAGGTGTGAGCATCCCGAAGGTAAGTAGTGGAGTTAGGGGGAGGGTTAGGGGTTGGTTTAGGCACTACAGGAGGGTTAGACTCTAAGGGGGAAGGGGTAGGCTTAGGATGTGGGGAGGGGAAGGTTAGGTTTAGGCACTAGGGGGAGGTTAGGTTTAGGTACCAGGAATGGAGGCTTAGGGGTAGGGGTTAGGATACCAACCGACAGGTGTCAGTATCCTAACCTTACTG
This sequence comes from Taudactylus pleione, assembly GCA_031769625.1. Lineage (NCBI taxonomy): Eukaryota > Metazoa > Chordata > Amphibia > Anura > Myobatrachidae > Taudactylus > Taudactylus pleione. The sequence continues at coordinate 39,762,879 of JAUIMM010000040.1, read as the reverse complement.
GTGTTGGGATTTTGACCTCCTGGATCCCCAAACCAGGGGTCCAAATGATGAAGGGGGGTGATAAAAGTGGTGGCTGCATTGTTCATAGGGAGGGAGGACACTGGGCTGGTTGGGGGAGCTGGGGAGGAGGGAGACAGTGATATATGAGAGGGACATTGCTGAGCTAGATGAAGGGACAGTACGATGGGGTGCACTGGGCTGGATGGGAAGGGAGGGCATTCAGATTGTGGGTTTGAAGGGGGAACACTGGGCTCAATGGGGTGGGCACTGTTACTGGGCTGGCTGTGGGTTTTTAAGAGGTGGGGCAGTGAGAATGGGGCTGGTTGTGGAAGGAAGGGGGAGACACTGGGATTGGGGAGGGGTCAGTGAGATGGTGGGGGTTTGAGAGACACTGGGCTGAAGAAGTGGGGAGACACAGAATGGGAGCACTTACCTGGGGTTGATGTTCCTTACCCAGCATGCCCCCGCACACTGAAACAGCATCCATAGCTGCCCACTGCAGCCTCCACTGCAGCATCACCTCATCTCTGGCTGCTGCTGGGATCTGTGAGGCTGGAGTTGAGGGTCGACAGTAGAGTGGAGTGGCGGTGCAGTGTGATGCGGTGCGGCACGATGTGGCATGTCCTGGTGGGGTGGGACTGCCAGGCTGCCAGTCTCACTCAGCCATCTGAACAGAGGCTACTGAACTGATTGGAGGCGAGCCCGCCTCCTGAACAGCACTGGCCGGGACACAGTCTTAAAAAAAAAAGAAAACACAGAAAAAAATAGATTTAAGTGGCCCCAACATGGTCCAGCCCACCGGGCAAAGTCCCTGTGAAGTCTATAGCCAATCTGCCCCTGAATGTTGACAATCTGCTCTCAGACAATCAGTGTTAAGCCCACTGAAAACAGCAGAAAGGAGGAAAAGTAGATGGCGTACGCCATCCCCCGCCACCTGGCACTGCCGGCACCCCCACTGGCAGCATCCCTCGCTGGTGACACCACTGCTGCTGACACTGCTGCACTGCAGACACAGTCAGTAAACCTGCAATGAGGATACCGCTGGCACCCCGACACTGCTGACACAGCTAGCAAACCTGCAATGAAGACACTGGTGGCACCCCTACACTGCTGACACAGCCAACAAACCTCCACTAAGACACTGCTGGCACCCCCTCACTGCTGACACAGCCAGCAAACCTGCACTAAAGACACCGCTGGCACCCCCGCACTGCCAAAATCACCATTACACTTCACTGAGGACACTTCCAGCACCGCAGCACTGCCATTCCATGTATTCAGGACACCGTCAGCAACTCCGCTCTACCAACACTGCTGTCACAGTAAGTGCACTATTGGTGTATCAAACCCACACTGTATAACACACTGTGTCATGTTGGAAATTAGAAACTGAACTGCCACACGTTAGTGCTGCCCACTGTGTCACTTATCTTAGTCAGCCAGCTAGTTGGTTGCAACCTTTTGGTCTTAAGTAGATGAAGCAAATAATATTGTGAGGTGGTCAAAATTGATTTTAAATGACTGAAACTAAATGTTATTGAGGTTAATTATACAGTAGGAACAAAAACAGGCCCATTTTATGTGATTTTAGCTGTTTGTATGATTTTTAAGAAAAAATCCAGATTCAAAACCAAAACACAAAAACAAAACACGGAGGTGAGGTTTTGGCAAAACCAATCCAGATCCAAAACCAGGGTAGATCCAGATCCAAAACATGGGGGTAGGCGCACATCTCTAATTATAATCAACACAAAATACAGAGTAATACAGTATTTAGCTAATGAAATTAATGCAAAGTATAAATTGGCAAAAACTGCATATTAGACCATATTCATACTTGCAGTCACTACCTTTAATTTGAGCATATATCTTTCTGTAATTGTTTTTTTTTTTACTTTTTATTTTGTTTTATTCTCAGCATATTTTCTCTTCTACAGAGGATTGACTCTACTCAACAGAATAGCTACAGTTCGAACATTGTTTCTCTTGACTGATTTAAGAATCTTGCTTATTTGAGACCCTTCCATCTTTCAGTTCATCAACACATCACCTGCATACTCTATTCCACCACTATAACTCCTCTGTTGTCAAACTCTTCACATATGCTGTACCCTCAACATCAATCACTATCTCAGTCATGGCACACTAAAAATACAGTGAATTAATAAATGATCTCACAAAGGTCAGCAAGGGTCTTGTACTTGTACTGACTTACTCAAAAACTATAGATAAAATCCAGAATGTCTATTGAAATGTTCTACAAATTATTAAACAAACATGCTATCCATTTCTAACCACAAATGTCTTTTTAATGTATGTAAATCTTTTGTCAACATTCAAAAACCAACCACTCCAACTACCATCAATGACCAGGATATTGCTTCCAAATTAAAGACAATAGTCATAAGATCTAACAAGAAACAGTGTCATATTGCCAGATCAAGCAACTGAATATCTTTTCCTGTCAATTTAGGCATCTTATTTTCATTAATGCCACAAGTTGAAACAAAGTATATTCTCTAGTTTTCTCTTTTGCTAGCTATTTACTGTACCCTATACACAACAAACCATATGACCCCTGTCTCTTGTGCTCATTCCTACAGTGTCTTAACTAAAATCTGCAATCCTTCTATATTGCTATTGCTATTATAATTATTATTCAAGCATGAAATAATTAATCATTTTTAGAAAAGAAAGAAATATTTAATCTGAGCCAATTCTCAAATTAACTCTCAATTTCCATTATTCACCAAGCTTTTGGAGCTTTTTGCTTGCATGTACTGTACATGCCTCACGTACTTGCCTTTTCAACACAACCTGAATCTTCTTCAACTAGGCTTTTCCCCCCAAAATCTAGATTTATCCTTGAACACTAACTAAATCGTTCAAGGATAAATGTAAATATCATTACTCACACTTCTCTGCTGTATTTGACGCTGTTGACCATTCACTTGTCTTTGCTACAATGTGCCATCAGACTCTCATCTTACCTATTATCTCTTGCATACCCTTCTTTTAGATTGTTCAGTAGGTACATACCACTTATCTTAGAAAAATGAATAACCCTCTTTGCATTTCATTATTATCTATATTTGTATGATACCCAACTTCATTAACCCTCTCTTCATCTGTGTTGATTCATGTTAAGGAATGTATTTCATAGATTACAAAGAAGTAAATAACAACAAAGACAACAAACTCAATCAAACCTCTCTCCCCACATGGAGAATTGAAAAAGCAACAATGAGTCAATATCAGATGAATTACAAAATGAGTGATGACTGAGTGTATTGATTTATATTTAAATGGAGGGCTGTGATTCTGTGAAAGTGTAGCATTATATGGTCAATGTTGTGCGGTGTTTAAATGGAGAACTGAGAACTGTTTCAATATGTCAAATTGTATGCAAAACACATGGAGTTTTTAGTGTGCCTGTATAATGAGGTCATTGTTGTGTTGTGTTTAAATATAGAGCTATATGCATGTAGTGAATTGAATGTAATACAAATGGATTTGTAGTGAGTCTGCTTGTGGGGGTAACTGTAAATCAGGGGTGGCGAACCTTTTTTCTGCCAAGGGCCATTTTAATATATATAACATTATTTGCGGGCCACAGAAAAAAAGGAATATTTGGGATAAAGCACGGGCGCAATCTAATATAGAGCAGCCACCACACGTGACCCACTGTCCCCACCAAGAACAGCTAATAAAACAAAGCACGCAATACAAATTTTTTGGTCACATATATTAGGCGCTAATTAGTTGTTTCATATCATCAGGTGTAGTAGGAATAAAGTTTTTTATAATGTCTCTTATTTCATGCATATAACGAATATCCGTCCAAAATATTTCTGTTGCTCGTTGGACAGATTCACTTCCAAGGGTCGTGGTCCGCACCCAATTTGGTGCCCTTTAGAGAGTATAGATATGAGAATATCCGGATATGCTCCCCAGCTCCTCCTGAGCTCCTGGATGCTGCCCACGGTCACAAAATTTCACCAGCAGATAGATCCCAGCTTCCATCGCGTTTCGAGTGATGTCCACTTTTCCGCAAGGCTGATATATGTGACCAAAAAATTTGTATTGCGTGCATTATTTGTGGGCCGGTGCAGGCAACGACCCCTCTGTGTGATGATACATGGGGCAGGGCCACAATCGCCGGTGATTGCAACTATGCCTGGAGCATCCTGAGGATGCTCCAGGGAGCTGTAAGAGCATCAGTGTGACCGTCTGAAGCATCCTAAGGATGCTCCAGGTGGCACTGCTGCAGAGAGAATGGCTGCAGGGTGCCATTATAGGCACCCTACTTGCCAGATGAGGCTAGCAGAAATAAGCTCTGAGGGCCAGACCAAATAATTCCGGGGGCCTTATACGGCCCCTGGGCCTGAGATTCCCCATCCCTGCTGTAAATGAAGGTGGGGTTTATGAATCTCCATTGTTTGGTTGTTTGGTTTCTATACTTATATTATATGTTCAACTGAACTTGCATTATGAGAATATATATATATATATATATATATATCTCCGTAGGAAAGAACAGCACATGGAGACTTATAGTAAACCAACAGTGATGTATTGAGCTACCTTGATAAAGGAACACAGGGTTCTAAAGTACATTGGAAGGAAAGTGGATTTAGCTGTGGAACCAGTTTTGCTGATGGGAATGGACTCACAGATTTGAGGAATCCGGAATACCTCTCTGCAGTCTTGATATCTTTGCCCATTTATTTCAGCCGTCTGGTAAAACAGCCACCTAATATTTTATTATTGAGTTGGATTTTTTGTGAAGTTTTACCATGAAATCTTATATATGTTATGTGTAGTTTATGTGTCATATGAATTTTGTCTTCAAGTTATGTGTCTATTAAATATGTATATTTAAACCATACAGAGTTTATGTCTGTACATTAGACACTATATAGACCATATCTCACCTCTATCAATTTTTGATTGTAAACCACTTCATTATTTAGCGCTCTTATTAGACATTTATTTCTTTATCTTTATGTATTGAGCTACATTTTGGGGTGCAACCCCCTTTCTCAAGCTCACATCAAAACAATAATTAAATGACTGTTTTGGTGTTGGCTTGTGAAAGGGGGTTGCTGTATAGGCTGTATAGAGGTGAAGTTACAATGAAAGTGAAAAAGAATGGGAAGTTGTCAGTGTTGATGGTGCATTCCCAACTGTCATTTGTAGATGATATTGTGAGAGATACTGTACTTACAAACTTTACCATTCTGCTCTTCCCAATATATGTGCTTCATATATAAACTCATTACTACTGTAGCTCACATTCCCAGTTATAAAACTATATTGGGCTAAACCTGCTCTGCAGATTTCCCACCCTTGTACAAGACTTTCCTCTAGCTCCCAAACCATCAATCATTCCCTGATAACCTTTAAAATTCTCTTATCACCATGTATAAGTTATTCTGAGAATCACCACTCAACATAGGGGGTCATTCAGACCCACTCGTGAGCAGCAGGATGCTTGCAAGTGGGTCGATGTTCCACACTGCGCATGTGCACAATGGAGGGAGCTCAATCGTGCGCATGCACGAGACCCGGACTGCGACAGCCAAGCTGTCGCTCCGGGTCTCGCACCAAAGAGGGCATGCTGTCGATGTTGATTGACAGCATGCCCCCTTTGGTGGGCATGTGAGGGGCATGCCTGCCAGACGGAGGCATTCCCTAGGGAACGCCTACCGTCTGAGTCTGGCCCCACTGACATCACTAGTGATGTCAGTGGGAGTGATTTTGGCTCTGATAGAGCCAAAATCACTCCAGGGCTTGTGGCTTGGAGACCCTACCGCAGGGTCTCCGTCGCAAGTCCGATGGTCATGATGGTCAAGACCATCGCGACCATCTTTTTGGCTGCTCGCATATGCTGTGGGTGGTCACCCACAGCTATGCAAGTGGCCAGGAGGCCGCTCCATTTTCATGGAGGAGGGCCCTGATTCAGAGCGAGCGCTCTGGTCAGAGCGTCTGGCTCTGAATCAGACCCATAGTTCATTAAAAAACATATATGTACTCTATTTCTATGCTAAAACAACTCCCAAACAAATATTGATACAGTATGTGAATGGATCACATGGGCTCACTAACCAAATCTAACTGGAGCATTATGCACTATGTGGCACATTACCCTTTGTATCTATCTCCAAAGTTCTGCTAGATCGTAAGCGTGTGAACAGAGCCATCTTACTGCTTTGTCTGTCGGTTAATACCTACTATAGTATTTTTTTGAGTTCAAGGGGCTGAGTGGGAAAATTCTTAGAGATGGGCAGGAGAAGAGGTATCCAGGGGGGAGATAAGGCAGCAATTAGAGGAAGAATAGAGGGCATGGGAAGGAATGTGGACGGAAATTAGTTCAGCTATGTATGAAGATGCAAAGAGATTGAGTGCTTTGTAATTAAGGGTCATAGGTTTGAACTGAATTTAGAGGGGGGTTGGGAGCTAACATAGTGAGTTGCAGATGTAGGAGGCTGAATCAGAGTGGTTAGATAGGAAAATGAGATGATCAGCAGCATTCATGATAAATTGACATGGGGAAAGATGAGAAAGAGGGAGATCATTGAGGAGCAGCTCACAAATGTTGAGGTGAGATATGATGACTGCATAGATAAGGGTTTTGGGGGCATCTGGGGTTAGAAACCAGATGCCCCCCAAATTTTGAATATGTGGGGTGAAGGACAGGGAGTAATCAAGGGCAACAATCAGGCAACAGATTTGAAGAATGGCCAGGAGTGACATACTGTTTTCAGAAAGAGAGAGATGGAGAGGAAAAGGTCCTGGAAATGAGAAATACAATAAGTTCAGATTTTTCCATGTCTAGTTTGAGAAACTGTATGATATCCACAATGATATAGCTGAGAGACAGGAAGATATCTGGGGGAGAACAGAGGGAGAAAGGTGATGGAAGGAAAGGTAGATTTTGAGTAACATCTGGATAAAAGTGGTATTGGAGGAGGTGTAGAAAAGGTGGAGAAAAGATGGGGCCTAATGACAGAGTCTTGATAAGCATAACAAGAGAAGATAAGGTAAATACAAAAAAGGAACAATCAGTGAGCTAAGAGGTGAACCATGATTGCGCAGATTCACGGGAACCAATGAAAAGGAGTGTTTAAAGAAGTGGCGTAATTAACAGTGTCAAAGGCCACAGACTGGTTGAGAATAATGAGAATGGAGAAGTAACTACAGTATTGGCTTTGGCAGTGATAAGGTCATTGGTGATTATTGAGGGAAGTTTCAGGAGAGTGGAGGGGACAGAAATATTGCAGAAGTTCAAAAGGGAGTGAGGAATAAGGTGAGATAGAGAAAAAAAAGTCTCTCAAATATTTAAAATGTTTATAAAACTGTATAACTTTACTACTGTGTTCCCTTAATGAAGTGGTCAGGTACCAAAAAAGTGTCACCCAACACTAATAACATAGATATAATTTAGAAATGTAATTCATAAAGTTTATAGTACTCTCCACAGGAATCCTTATGATGTACAGTACATTCAGCTAACATGAAAGAAAAAATAAAATGAATATATGTTCTGTAAGATCCCATGTGTCCATAATAAATTGTAACTGCATGCATGAACCAAGTAACTTATGATGGTGATATGATACACCTGTAACCCAAAGTGTTATTCTTCCATCAAAAATTATGGCACTTACAGATGCAACTGAAAGGCCAGGGAATCTGATTGAGAATTTCTGCAACAAAATTGACTTATGAGATCACCAAAACCAAACCACTACAAAAGAAAGCTGATTCTAACTGTCATTATTGATCTATTGGCAAACATTGTACACTTTATGCTGAAATGCTGCTTATCATGGCTAAAAGGTGGCCAATTAAATATTACTAACTTTTATATGTATTTGTAAGTATTATACTGTATTTCATTTAAATTTGGTTTGTGTAACTATTACATGATTCTGCTTTTCTACTATTGCTATACTAGAACTTGTATGTGCCAGTCAGAAACAGTGCACTCCTGACCCTATGCTCTCAAAACTGCAGTGTTAGTCTTGAGTGGGGGATGTTACTAGTATTGAGCCTTACCGGACTCATTACTAGGCACCCTCCACCTACAGAGTCTTACCTTTATCTTGCGCCGATGTCTTGACTCCATCTGTGTCCGTCTTTGCAACATGCGCCATCCGCAGCTTATTGCCTTTCCCTGTACAGCCACTGGTGCTTCTGGGTTCCGTAGCTGCGCTAACGTGACTGCTGCTGTTATGTCAGTCCGAGGCATGTCTTTAGGCTATGACCAGTCACAGTGTTCTGGCCTCGCAGGTTGTAGGCTCCCTCAGGTGAAATTAAATGAAATAGTTGGTGATGAATACATGGATAGAAGTGTGCTCCTACGTGGCCTTCGTCGGGGAGTCTGTGGTGGCCATCTTACATTAAGTGCCCCAAATGTCTTAAGTCATTTGAATGTGATTGGTCCAAACGTATGCCTGTCAAAATTGTTTAATCAGTGGCTATTTCTCTGTTGATGTTAGTGGGCAGCCTGTTAAAAACCAAAAACAGGAAAATGCCCAGAGATCTTTAAATAGAACTGTTACAATTTGGTCACTATAATGGTGAAAACCTTAGAATTATATATATAATAAATCCACATGTAATGAAAAATAATACATAACTATAAGCTAGTGATGTACCAATTCCAATTTTGGTTTTCCATGGTCTGTAGTTAGACTATATGGTTATTAGCATAGCCTACACTATTAGCATAAAACATGAAAATATTAAATATACATGACATACTGTACAGAGAAAAGGCAAATTAAGATACCTGCAACTGTGATCCTCCTTGAATAGAGCAGGGGCCTTGGGATGGTAACCTGGCATTGACAGGCCTACTTCACAGCATGTCCCTGTTGCAGATGCACTCCATGAATTGGCATAGATTTGCCCCCTGCTGTTCTGTTACAACACAGTGCTGACATTGAGCAGTTTATTCAAGAGATCAAACCAACAGGATTTCAAACATTAGTGCCTGCAGCCCCTTTACTTTGTCTAGGAATAATAGTGTCTCTATAAGGTAGTGTCATAAAGTTGTTAAATAGTATATGTTCTCTAAACAAAGTGAAGACAGTCATTTTGTTAGCTTTCCAATTCTCTAAGTAGCAGTGACATCACTGGGTGACTTTGTAACCAATTATAAATAGACATAACTATCAATACTATTCATGTGGTACTGACTCATAGGGTCTGATTCATAGGTAGATGCCACGGCCAGTCTTTTGTATAGTTGCAGTGGTGGTAATATGTATATTATGTGTGATGGACATTGCAAGCCTAGAGATGCACAGTTTCAATGTCTGTGGACAGCGAAAATCCATCAGTCATTCCAAACACTCCACCTTCGGAGCACCATCGTGTCCACCATTGAAACGTGCTCCAGCCTATGGCTGGTGCAGTGTCTCCTTCTCTAACTGTGGCTAAACAGGGCCTCTGTTTAGCCACAGTTGCATTCACTGACATGCCCATGACAGTCCCATATCATGCCCATGAGACAGCCTTTTTATGCATTAATGTTAGGCCACCTCCCATACCTTACCCATGTATGCCCATGGTTTTGGCTTAACAATTCTAATACCAGCTCCTCCATATGCAATAGCAGACTCCACGTTCACTCAGGGAAACTCATGCAGTGTGGGAGCTTTTTACCAATACGATGTAGAACATTTATCAGCTGTGCAAACATCGCCATTGCATCTACCTCTGAATCAGGCCCATAGTGTGTTAATAGGCATTTACAGCCCACAAAATGGCTGCCTCTTCTGCATGAAGGAGACAAATGCAGTTTAAATTACATTTACATTTATCTAATATTTTTTTTGAATTAGTTTTGTGGATTGCATTTAGTTTACAAATTATAGATCATATTGAAAGTACATAGTAGAATAAATCTGTATTTAAAAATCAACATTAAGTTACTTTCTTTTGTCAAAATTTTTGTGCAATTTAAAATAAAACGTTGAACCAAGTATGGCAATAACACTTGTAAGAGACTTTTAAAAAAAATATGTTCCTAAATTATTCACATGCACTTTCAAGTTAATACTGTGTGCATATAATTATTTTGAAAAGTGACTCACAGATCAAAATATGTTTATACATTTAGATGTTTAAAAGTTGATGTTTATTAGTATATGTCCAATTTTTTCATACAAAACTAAAACACACATGTACTATAACTAGAAAGTATTTGAATTTCTTCTGCATGTATTAATAGCTACATTATTTTAAGTTTGATCTTAAATTTGCACTTTTTAGTCATGCATTATTTATGTATTTTGCATAGTTTTGCTTTTATCATAATATACTGCATTGTACTTTTAAAGTTTCAAGCATCTATGCTGCATTCTAAAGTTTTACGTACTGTTTTAAATGTTTGAATGAAATGGCTGGAATGGCATTATTGCCTTTTATTTTATCAATTTTATGTAAATTTCATGAACAACAAAAAAATTAATAGGTGTGATAAAGTGCTCAAGTGAACAAATGCAGAGGCCAAAAATCAGCTTTAAATCGCTGCTTAACTGCAGAGAATAGTTTCTATGTGTAAGATAATTGTACTTGTACTGATTTTAATAGAGCTGCATTTTCCAGTAACATTTTATTCACTGTGCTATATTTCTGTCAGCTGCCAATGCCAATGGATCGCAAAGGGAAATTCTCTTGTGAAACATCTTCCAATAACATTTTATGGAATCTATGAGAGCATTTTCAACTGTGATTTTTACCAACATGTTGTAATCTGTGTAAAATTCTCCAATTTAACACTACCCAAAGACTGCACAAAGAAACAAATCTGTTTAATTAGATTTAAAAAATATTGATAATGATACAATGGAAACTGTAAGATATATAATGTATAGATGATAGATATAAAGTTAAATTTAATTATATAATATGTAAGCAAAAATGTGTACTTATATGTGAATGTTGAGTAGGAAGTATCTTAAGATGAGTCCATTTAAAAAAAAAAGTACTGTACAGAATTTGCACCAGGCATTTGAAAAATGCTTTAAAGTGTGAATAAATATATGTAGCAATATCATAGAGATGCATCTTTAGAGCTTTAATGTACTGAGAAAATAATGTTTTGGCAGTTAGAAGTTATACCCCTTTCCCGCTGCTGTAATAACCCGGGTTATTGCCGGGGGTACGCAGGTCGCAGCTCATTGGAAAAGGGTCCTAAATATATAACCTGGGTCCAGTGACCCAGGAATCCAACCTAGGTAGCAACCACCATTGGACATGGGAAGGACCCAGGTTAAGGGGTAGTGTAGTTGAGTAACCTGGGTTTGATGACCAGGCTCATGTTTACAGCATGGGGAGATCCATATTTCCTGGTACTTGGAGATGATGTCATCTCCAAGTATAGGCAGAAGAGTTCCACTACACACAAGTGCAGTGTGGACAGCACCAACCCAGGTCAGCGCCACAGTGTGAATGGGGTATGTCCTGTGTCTGACCTGGTTTAGAACAGTGTTCAAAATCCTGGGATGGACTGGAATGGATTTTGGTTGAAAAGGGGTATAGGAGTCAAAAGTCACATTTTCAGTATTAAACATCTTTAAATATCAACTCCACATCTGGTATTTAGTATTTACAACTTTAAAAATTCAAAGGAAAATGTTTTCCTGTAAAAGTCCAAATGGAAATAGACAAAAGAGTAACGTGGATAGATGGCCAAGACTTAATATACTGTAATATGCAAACTGCTAATCAAAAGTAGCTAGCAAGTAATGTCCATTATCATCATCATGTATCTTTGACAAGCCGTCCAGTACTGGGAGGAAATGTGCCTCCTAAGTGGTCCTTTTGCTTTTGTGTATAAACTTGACATATGATTTACAAGCTATGGTATATACCCTCTGTAGATTTATACAGGACACGTTTACATGCATTTGTAAATGTGTCTATGTGCAATTGTAAAGGCGCTTTTACCATTTACTTCAGTGAATACACTATTGAAATGAACCAGGAAAGCTCAACTTTTAGATAGTTAAGTGATTTAAATATTGTCCAGCACAGCACTATCACCTCATATTCTTCAACCAGCACCATTATCCAGACAATCTGGACCGGATCTTACTAAAAGAGGGTGAAAAAAAGCATTAGTGTGGGTCACTAATTTACCCAAATGTTGACATCTTTGTCTTTTAAACTTCCCATTTGATTGAAGATCTGTGAGTTAATGTCTTTCCTACTCTGCAATTCTCCTTGCAGTTCTCTCTCCCTGTGAATTTCTCTTTCTCTTTGCCCTCCTTCCTTCTGAAACTTCTAAAACTGCATCCTGCCCAGTTCTCCCACCTCACTTCCACCTCCTGCACTTTTTGGTTAATCTTTGTTAGAGGCAGACACTAATTTCTAAAGCAATTTTATGGCACCATTATATTACAGCACTCACAACACTAAAAGAAAGGCTTCTTTGCATAGTTGTTTAATGCAGTAGTAATTCATAATAGCATCTAGCAACATACCTTTAATATAAGTTTTTTAAGTTCTTTATTTAAAGAGCTTATGAGAGTAGAAAGGCTGAGCATATAAACATACATGTTAATACTGTGACATTACTATAATACTGGCAGCATGTTGTACCCTGATAACCACTGCAGTCTCCGCCACCCCCTGCCTCAAACATTTTAATTTTGTTTAAAGGAAATCATCAAAATAAAACGAAAGACAAAAGTCAGTTTGTTTAGCTAGAAATAAAGTGCTCTTTTGTTAATGATATTAGGTATCCAAGTCTTCTAGATTTCTTCATAGTAGGTATATCATAAATTATCTTATTTGTATCTCTTCTCTGAACATAATAGTTAAGGTGATTTATTCACTAAATGTGTGGACATTAAGGATATTGACCAAGAATAAATGCACTTATGTACTTGGGCTAATCTTTATATAAGTGTATTGTGAATTCCCATGATACCTAAATACAAACTAAAATTTTGTATAACCTGTCAATAATTATTTTGATATGGTTCATGAGACTTATTCATAACAAATTGACAACAATTGTCATTATAGCAGTGGCGCCACTGTGGTTGGTGACACCCAGTGCAGCCAAAAGACCCCCTGCATGCACCAGAGACACGCTTGTCTATTAAGACAGCATAGCCTCACAGACAAGGGGTGTGGCTTCACAACTGCCCCCAATTTCATCACACTGTCTCCCGAGACTCTCCTTGAGTAAACTAGTATTAAAAACTGAAGAACAGGATAGCCATTAACTTATTTAGTATACATATATGTCACTCCAAAAATATTATGGCTATTAATGTTGAAAGTATGGTACCCAAAGAGAAAAATGTGCCCTAACCTTGCAGTAAATCAATTGCAAAAATAAAGACCTAATACATTGGTGTTGTTTTATCTAGAGATGAGCACTGTTTTAATTTTGGATCTGGATTAATCTTCATGTTTTTTGTTTTGGTTTTGCAAAATGACCCTCAAGTGTTCTAGGTTTGGTTTTGGATCTGTTTTTTATTTTTAATTAAAACGTTTTTAAAAACAGCTAAAAACATGTACGTTTTGCAATCCAAAACCCTAAATTCAGATTTAAAATTTGAATTCCGAACCATGGGAAAATCAGGATTGCAACTTGGATCTATCCGGATCTCGGAATTTTTCCGGATTCATGAAATTCGGGTGCATTCGGATTTCTGGAGAACCGAACAACAAATCTCTAGTTTTATCCATGATTTGCCTATTTGCTACTTTGTATATTTTTTTGTAGTAACAGTGTCATTGCTGAATAATTTTTTGCAATGCATTTTATTGTATTACACATTCATTGTATATTTAAATTATATTTAACACAATGGTTTTGTATGTCAATTAAAAACATTACATTGGTATGATTTTCTTATTTTATTTTATAATAAAATATCTCATGTCTTAATATAGAGCTAAGTTTACATGGCAAGTTTTTGATAACTCATATTTAAGTGGTATCAGGCATACTACAGGCATAGAAATGAGAAAACAGAACCACTTCCAGCGGTTTTCACTGGTAGCTCTTTTCAGCAGTTTCATATATATATATATATATATATATATATTCTTCATAAGAATTACAATGAAAATCCTACTGACTTTTTAAGATTTAGTTTTGTATTATCATGTAACGAGGAGCAAAAATATAGGTAGGATTCAAATTATTACTGTATAAATTCAACTGTACAACTGGCATGTGATGTTCAATTCTTTTGAGTTGATGAATAGATGGAGATTTATATATAGTAATGACAATATTGGAAAGGATATTACAAATTAGTCAAATATATATTTAAAAGGTTCAGTAATTTTGAATAAGGTATTACAGAGGATGAATGTTAACCAACACAACAAAGCAATTAAGAATGTTTAAAAGGTTACATATTAATGGTAAATACATTTCCACACCAAAAATTAGTGCTTCTGATGGCCACAAAATGTTTATGTATAACTTGCACATATGTTCCTATATGATGAGTCACACATATCCTTCAGGTCTGTGAGGCTCAACATATTAAAGTAAATGGGCACATCTGATTTGCCCAGCAAAAAAACAGGGAAATTCCTTTTGGGCCTTTCTGCCTGAAGGTGCAGGGCTGACCATTTGCTGTTTCTGCAGAATGTGACCCTAACATCTCGGGTAAACATCTGAAATTACTTCTAAAGAGCTCAAACTGAACAGTTCAATTCCAGATTGTTGAATGCAATGCGCTGACTGTGGTGAGAATGTTTCTACAACTGACTTCATAGCTTGAAAATGTTAATTGTAGAATATCACCACCTCTATTCCCATCTTGTGATTATTAGTTCCGGGGACAAAGGTAAATCCAGGAAATGCTTTTTTGTAGCACTGCACTCATTGTCAAGCTTTCATAATTTTTTTCTTCAGAAAACCCATTTCTAGCTTCTTCAGTAACATGTTGATTTCATGCACAAAGCATGTAAAATGAAACAAGTTTGGGTGGAATGCCTTCTCAGCTTGCTCCATATATCTATGGCATTGTAATATAGAATCTGTACTTTCTCTTTGAGAACTCTTGTTGTCCACAACACCTTTAGTCCATACTTTATGAACCTTGTAATTGTAGAATGATTTGTTGCGTAAATTAGAATATATTGGAATGGGTTTCAGGGTCTAGTTTATTAACTATGAGGTTCTCAATGAAGCAACTCACAGCATCCATTGTGTTGTCCACTGTAACCTATATGAAGGCATTTCCTATGTCAGCTTTTGTGCTTTTGGGTCAAAGACGTTTTGCTTGCAGTACTTTTCCAAGAATGATTGAAATTCAGGCACTTGAACTTTGTGCCAGGAGATGTTTGCAGCCACCACTGCACTATACTTGTTTTCATAGAATTTGTTTATTGTAGATATTCACAGTTAAATTTAAGTTTTAATTTGTTAGAAGTATGAACTGCATTACTATAGGTGAGCTCAGCCAAAGGAAAAAACAATTTTGTTACATTAACAGCACTTTCTTTTTCAAAGTACTCTGGGCCTAATTCAGGACAGATCACAACTGCAATCGCAATAGCGATTATGCTTGCAATCTCACTGCGAAGACATGCTAATGATTGCAATCACAATGCCATACACAGCCTAACGTAAGGATGCCCACTTTACTTTACACATATCCATAATAATTAGCAGGTCTGTAAAATCATCGGTAACACTGAGTACTATCGCAGCCTCACGCTTACTTGCACAAGGTCTGACCTTACTCAGAAATTGCTATCCTCATCGCAAACAGTGTAAGGCCAAGCTGAATATGGCATTTCAAGTTTTAGAGAGATTTTTGTACAGTTATTTTCAATGAAAAGTTGTTATGGTTACATATATACAGTATGTGTTATGCTGTATACTAACATTAATTAAATATTTAACCTACAGTACTGTATTTAGCAAATTGAGCTTCATTGTATGTTTTGCTTTCTATGAACAATTACCTGTAGATGCAATGAGAACATATATAAGTACACTGTGTACTCCTTTCTTCCATAATAAAAAAAATGCATGGTGAAGAATATTTTGGCTTTTCTAATCTGAACATTTGCAAGTAAGTTAATGATTGAAATCTCCAAATGAAACTTAGCATTTTCAAAGATACATATCAAACTGTGCTGCTTAATCCAAACAAAATTATAGCTCACTTATCAAAAAATACTAAACCTTAAAATGTTGAAACTGCCTAAAGCAGAAAAAACAGATGATGCATCAGCATGTATAATTTTTCATCCTCTTTCATTTCTATTACTCAAACTTATATATGTTTGAATACATTTAATTTATCTTTCATGCTTTTCATACTTACAAACTACAGTCCTAGCACATAATAAGAACTTGAGAAAAATTTAGCATTATTGTTTCTTTGTGCTTTTCATTAAATAAAAATGATCATAGATTAGATAAAGTAAAGTTCTGGGATCATGACAAAACTTAAAGCCCAAATGGACTTTTAAAACAAATGTTCGTTTCTGCATTTCAAAGATGTTAGAATAAAGTTACAATAATGTTAGATTGACAGTAGTTTCTGTAAATTTGTATGTTATATTTTATTTGCATAACTTTTAATTTATAGGGGAAACAGTTTCCTGTACTTGAAAAAGGTTATTAGGAATTAATAAAGGACATTCTTTTCTCTCTGTCATAGTACTGAAAAGGTTGTATTTAATAGTAAAGTATATGTACTGGGAAATAGCTAGCTTGTCATCTGTTACAATGTTGACAATTACTACAGTATGTGGATTATATAATGCCAACAGTGTAATGCCGGCATGGTACTAATGCTAATTAAAGCATTTTAAACATGTCGGCATTATTGCTTTAAACATGATGCTTTAATATCATGTTTAAAGCTATAATGTAAATATGATTCACATGTTTTACTTTGCATTAGTACCATGCCAGCATTATTTTAATGATATTACACTGTCCACATAGTAATTGTCAACATTTTGACCATCAACAAATTATACCACTCCAAATATAATAATGACCATTTAATAACTATTTATGATTAACTAATGAATAAAGTATAACAAGTAAATATAATTATTTTTCCTGGGCTTTTTTTAACTTACAGGAACAAAGTTATTCATATTATTAACTTTTAAAGAAGACTGTGTACAGATGTAGCTTAAAATATTTTGAAAATCTCATTAATATGCTACATAACTCAAAATCAAATATATAATTTTTGTTAAATGCATATATTTTTTATTTTTTATTCTGGTTGTTACTGGTATTTTAAGTTTTAGCCTATTGTATTGTATAAGAGTGCCCCACACTGCGGTCTAATAAGTTTTTTGTCTAAAGGTGAAGATGTATATCATGTTCTAACCATACCGGTCTCCACATATACTTGTTATGATCAGCTGGAGAAAAACTGTTCACTAACATCTGGCTATTGGTTTTATCATTGCCAAATAGGACAAATAAGCATCTTTTGATTAGTTTATTGTATTATTTTTAATTGAGTTGGTGTTACTTTTGCTTGACATTGTCTTCTTCTGGTTTCTATATATGATTAGCTATTTTTATGATGTGGATCACTGTGAACCTGGTCTTCCAGGATCAGGGCATGTGTCTGCTAATGGTTAGATTAACATTACTATTGAGACCCTTGCCTAAAGCACAAGCTATAACATCTGGTTATGTTACTGATGTAACAAAATGCACCAGGTGTTGGTACAGTACATATTTGAACCTATTTCAGGTAATCAAGCTAAGTTGGAGCCACTACTTTGACAGTCTCTTCCTAAGGGCCAGTCTTCACTTTTACAAAATCCATGCTCACCAAAAGATATAGCCACTTAGCATTGGACAGCGATCAGCATAGGTGTGTGCACACTAAATACCCATTATTTAGGTTTGGTTCACCATAAGGAAAGTAAACCTGCCTAGGTCCCAATTATATTCTCCTCAATTTCAAGATGATAATTTATTCTATTGGTCCAACAATAGGACTAGTTTACCTAAAAAGCACTGTTTCATCTACTGTCCACAGTACACTTTTTGTTCCACTATTATCAAGTGCAGTTTTTATAGTGCTAATTTTATTATATAGTATGATTAACCAGGTATTAATTATTATACATTTTATGTATTTTAAAATAAAATGTTAAAATAAATGTTACTCATATAGCAATTTTTTAGATTATCAACATGTACCACTAATAGTTAATTGTTTGTCATATTGAGGACCCCTCTCTACAGTGCTGGTTTAATTTTCTGTGTTTCTTTGTGTTTAAAGCTTTCCTTGTTTAATTAGCTGCTCTGAAATACATAATTTTTGGATATATTTTATCTTCAACATGTGCATACACCTGGACCATACTAGAGCACTGGAGTTTTTTTTGCTATAGTGTTTTGCATTGTGCCTCTATATTATTACAAGATCATCCAGAAACCAGCTGGTCACTCCCATCTATCTATTGGCTTTAGTCCTACCACAAACATCACATGATAACCTATCAGGGTTTACAGTCTTTGATTGAATACTGATTTTTTTTTATTTAAGCAGTTGTCAGTGATGTCTTGTTTCTGTTTACAGGTTGCTGTGTGTATTGGCTTTGCTTGTAGCTGTGCAATTTGTGTTTCTGCTGTATTTGATGTAGTACTTGTCTTTCTCTCACCAATCTTGGACTGATATACTGGTTTTGACCCCAGCTTTCTCTCACCATTTTTGGATTGATTACTGGTTTTGAATCTGACTTGCCTTCAACATTCTCGGATTGATATACTGTAAAGGCTTTGATCCTAACTTGCTCTCACTATACTTAGACTTACAGTATATATTAGCTTTGGACCTGGTTTGCTAGATTTATTGCCAAAGACCAAAGGCTTGCTTATCCTTATTATATGTACTGATTACTTGTTCTGACTTTGAATACTTTGCTTACATTTCAGGAATTGTGCTTTACCACAGTCATCAGATTCAATATCAAACTATATTATATATTATGCCTGATAATTTGTCTTCATACCTGAGTCTCATTAATGTACATATTTAGTCTGTTCCTGAAGATATCTCACATTGTTTATCTTCTCACAGCCTCTGCATCTCTACATGTAACCACAATTGAAAGCAAACAGGTCAGTTCCCTTATTTAGATCAAGTTCAAATATTTCAAGTATTTCAGTGACTATGTAGTTATAGATTATTATTAATAATAATAATAATAATAATAATAATAATAATAATAATAATAATAATAATAATAATAATAATAATAATCAGCTCCTGCTGACAAGCTTTCACTACTTAAGTCATGGGTGCATCTTTGATGGAGTATCTGTAAAAGTGTAGTTCCATAAGAAAGTCTGCTGCTATAGCTGAAGCACTAACCAAAACTATTCTAATGGTTTTACAACAAAGTATTGACTATACTATCTGCTGTTAGCCAGAACTATACACAATTTAGTTAATGGAATCCTGAAAGATTTAATGGGACAAACTTGCCAAAGTCATTCAATAAACTTGCCTACTACACTGTAGATTATGCCTTATCCTTAGTGTTACATGCCACCAAGATAATACCAAGTGGTCCCTTTAGCACTTCACTGTGATTTTATTTGAGAAACTTCCCAATCTGATGTTAGGTCCAGCATTAATTTAACTCTAGATCAAGGTGCAACAGTGGATGATGGTTGGTGAAAAGTATGTGTTTCAAATATTTGTTGGAGTTGATAAATGTAAAAAATTGTTAGGTTTATACATATTCACCAATGAATACTAGATCCCACAGTAAGTGAAAAAAGTATCCTTGATAATAAATATGATTTAAATTACAAAAACATTATTACAAAATAGATTAGCCTTAAATCACATACTAGCAACACAGAAGAAACTGTGATCTAATAGGATAGGAGTGCTGTATTTATATTATAGAACATGAGTGGGGGAAATATACAGACACACAAAGAAAAATAGTAAAGTCACAAAATAAAATAAGACATACAGTAATGTTATGATGACATTTATGTGTTTAATTTTTACTTACAGTATGTTTTATAAATTCTTATTAACAAGGGCTGGTAAAGTCAGGATATAACATGGGTTAGTCAATTATGACCTACCTTATTATTCAAGGATTTACATGGACATGAAGTCACCTACTTCCACCATGGTAGTTGATGAATAGTCACACTCCTGGCTAAAAGTACAGTACATAATGATTTTCTGATCCAGATGGTCTCACCAGGACTTCCTCTGATGAGTACTGGCCATTATTGCTTGGGATCACTCATCCTTAACTCTGTGTTGCTTGTTTCACTATTCTACCTTTATATAGGACAAGATGTCAACTCTAGTCTTATTAAAGAGTATAGTTACATAAATTTATCATCTCTTGGATGGGGGTATATTTTGTGGTGATAGGATCAGCAGATGGAGGATTAATGTAGAAAAATAAAATTTCCATTAACTGAATTTGTATGTTTTATACATATATACTAGAACAGATTATATTCAACTTGAAGATTTTCTTAGTAGCTTATTTAAAAACATGTCATATTATTGCAAAACAGGAGCTAATGATTCTGACAAGAATGACTTACCCACAAACTGACATGCTGCTAAGAAAACAATGTTCATAACAAACTAACATACTACAGGTGTGTCATTTTTTCTGTTACTTCAATTACACCAAATAGCCCCTCTCAGTGTATCAGGTCTCATGGAACTCAGTCGCACCTTTTTTCACTCAAATTGTGCATTTTATTTGCATTATTAAAACACATATAAGCAACATAACTACATTGTTAGCATACACTGATCAATGGGGTGTGCAACATTTGTACATCTGTGTGCGACTGAGTCTGAATCTGTGTACAAATGGTGCTGATGCGAGCAGCCATGGCTTTTACTCATGGTAAATGCTGTTGTGCTTCATCTGTGGATTTTATCATGTGTAAAACCAATTCATATGCATTTAAAGTTGCAGTCTAGTGTATCTAGAATAGTATGGGCCTGATTTAGATGTGGATGCAATAACAATGTTTTCACAAATGGACAAAGTTGCTTCAACTGTGTATGCACTGGAGTCACACTTGCGCATGTGCCATGGAGATCTTGTGATGACAGTTGCAGAGAGGATTTAGAGAGAGGATTTGCAAAGAGGGACATTTTGTGGGTAGTAATGGGGTGGAAACTCAATCGCAGGCTACATTATTTGTGACAGTTTCTGGGGTGTTTTACAGCCTATGACTACAAACCTGTATGCAGTTGTTAAGGCTTTGGAGTCTTAGTTCCTTTGGCCATTCTGCATGCCCATAGGGTCACTTGGTTACATCCTTGTACGCAAGTGGCAGACTTGAGACACCACTTGTGGGCATCTCAATACAAATCCCAATTACTGCAACATTTGAATATTTTCATTCTATCACTGCATACAGAAATGCAGCAGCAAAAGTATTTGTGACTATCTCTGAATCAGGTACTATGAGTGGTTTTTCACTGCATCGTCTATGTGACTGACATGCAAAATGTAAGTAAAAAGGTACTATGCAACTCCTCTCAGAATATCTCAGTATGTGCCAGGCATATCATGCCATGTGGTGTAAAGACACCCAGTAAGTTAGTACACATCTGTAGTATACTGGAATTGGTATGATATAACGGCAGTCAGGATGCTGGTGGTCAGAAGACCGACAGCGGCATCCGGATGGTAAAGATCCTGACAGGGGCCAGTAAGTACCCTAACCCGCCCCCTCTCCCCCCTTATCCCTAACCCTCTGCCAGTGGTGCCTAACCCTAACCTCCCCCCGGTGGTGCCTAACCATAACTTCCCCAAGGTGGTGCCTAAACCTAACTCTCCCTTCCTGCACCTAAACCTATCCCTCCCTGGGTGGGGCCTAACCCCAACCTCCCCTTTGTGGTGCCTAACCCTATCCGTCCCTGCCTGCAGCCTAACACTAACCCTCCCCGGTCGGTGCTTAACCTAACCCACCCCGGCAGGTCCCTAAACTTAACCCCCTCATCCCTGGCCTAACCCTAAGCTTAACCCACATACTTACCTTCGGGATGCCATTGGTAGGGATGCTGACCTATGTATCTTGATTCTGGCGTTGGTATCCTGATGTCTGGCATCCCGTCCAGTGGCATCTTGGCTGGATCCCAGTATACTATGTGGCTGGTCAGCTAAATCTGTAAATTGGAGATGTATATTAATTTTGGTGTAAACTTCTGGGTTGGGAGATTGCAGCATGTTTTTATGACTTTGAAAATAAGAAGACTACACCTGGATCTTCCAGCTGTTTGATAGTTACCACAGCACTTACTGTACATGGCCTACATGGGAATGCCCTTAATACCCCATTTCACTTCCATGGACATATATGGTGATATGCACAGAATGCATTTGAGTCAGCAAACATAAACTTGCATGCATTTGCATTCTGGGCAAGACAAGCCCAGCCAACTGCCAAAGTACTTATTTAAAATTATCCACTGTCCTCACAGTCAGCAAAGATGTAATTAATTAAAGAATGATTTGTGTGTGATAAAGGGGATATTAGAGATCCATATACTTATTTTTCATCTACACTCCAAACATTTGTTATTCAGGATAGAATTTTTGGGAGGAACTGTTATTTTCTACAAACACTTGCTATAATGTAACTGAAAATTTATAAAATAAACTTAGCACTGTGGTTTCCAATACCATAAGGGAGTCAATTAGAAAAAAGAGACAGAGGGCCTGATTCATAGCCGCTCGTAAGCGGCCGCTCGTTCACTCCGAGCGATGGTCGCACATCTGCGCATGCATATGGGTCGTAATGCGTATGCGCCAACCAGTCAGTGCGGTCGGAAATCATGTGTTCGCAAAATAGCGAGTGCCTGCTAATTTGAGTGACAGGATGAGGCGTTTGTGGGTGGTAACAGGGGAAGGTGCTTGAAAACGGGGAGTGGAGATCCGAACGCAGGCGTGCCAAACGGTCAAAACGGGAATTTTAAGGGTGTGCATAATTAACAAAGCAGCGTCATCGGCCATGTCACTTGGTTGTCTCTTAGCCTGAACTGTTTGCATGATTGCGGTAGGAAAATCCAACCACAAGCACTGCGAGCAGTTCAGACGCCTTTCGATGTACTTGATTAATCTAATAAATAGTTGCGATGACTTATGATGCCAACGGCCAGGGGGCGTCTTTACAAAATAGCGAGCGCATGTTTCGTTCGCTCAGACATAGAGGCATCAACTGACCGCAAAGAGCGAGCGCTCAATTTAAATAGCCGCCCCCTTTTTCTGAACGAGCGAGCGCAAATAGCGTCCAGCTCTGAATCTGGCCCAGAGTAAGGATTGGTGACAAATGCAAAAATAAATGTGCATAATGCAATAATTGTTGAATGTGATTTTGAATGTTAGACACAAAATGGCAAAAATTTAAAGTGCAGAAACAATATTAGTTTTTTGCAACATATAGTGTAATAATAACACCAGTAGAAATTACAAACAATGAATTGCTCTGGTATTGGAACAGTTATATTACATGTAATGTCCACTGTCCCTTTCTACTAGTGACATCAGGTGTTACTGATCAGGCAAATACTTGTAAAATCTACCTGGAACATTTAACAATAACTGACCACTGTTGTATTTACCTTGCCCATCAACCCAAACTGCTAAGACTGATGGAAAAGAAACTGAAATATTTACGTAACTACTTATAGGCATTGCCAGAAAGAGAAACAACAGCAAGAGAACTTCAGATACACCCTGCAGACTAGAGTTTAACAAGGGACAATCTTGTACTGTACGTTTATTTTAACCTCCAAACTTGTTAGCCCATCTTGTATTTCTGTCTATGGAAAGTACTTGCAAGTTGGCTCAATAGTATATTGACTTCTATGTGTGTTCAGCTGTGTTTTGCAGATAGATTGGTGTTTTAACACCCGTGTATGTCTTCAGTAAATCTCCATTCTTGATAATAAGGGGAAACTCTCACGGGAATGCAAACTCAGACAGACATGATTCTTAGTAAATTTACCCCATAGTCTCTGCCTATAGCATCTCTGGCCCTGTTCATTGGGCCCATGATTTTGGGCACAGGCTTGCTTCACACTGGTACAGTATGTACTGTGTTTTTTTTCCCATCTCTCCCATGAATTCCCCCATATTTGTTATGAAATGTATTACTGTTTGTTCATCTTGTAATGTGTAGCTGTTCATTTATTGTGTATTTGTAGTTGTTATGCTACCCCCTCTATTGAATGATCCTCTGAAGCACCTTATAAATGATGATGTTTGTAAACATTTTTATTGCTTAGATTTACTATTTATGAAAAAGACCAGCCTATACATACTTAGTACCCTAGTGCCACATCCCATCTAGTTTCCATTTTATTTGTGTACAGTATAAATGCGTAAAATCCTATTTTCATATTATATTGTAACAAATTTATACAAATAATTCTGTATGTAATATTATTTCAGTTTTTCTAATCCATTCACTAATTGTTTTTTTTGTTCCAATTAACTGCTATAGCGTAATATGTCAATATCAAGTAAAACCTACAGTACAAGATTATCCCTTTGTATATTTTATTGTTTTCTACTGTATGTTAACTGTTGTGAATTAACCCAGCTGATGTGGGAGAAGGATTTAGAAAATAAAATAAAAGTGCATATGCCACTCAATGTAAATACCTATAGTTTATTATTATTGTTTTAAATGTGTCAGGTGACAATTAATTAACATTGTTTATCTTTTGCACTATTTTTTTTACTATATTATATACCATGCAAGTGTTCCACATAAAGATTGTGACGTGAGACAGATTTTTAGGAATATTATTTTAACGTAATACTTATATGATTGGATAAAAAAAAACCCATAAAACTTGCAAACTTATTTTATATAGAGTAACACGTATTTTAGCTATTTAAATAGCATTCTGTAAGCCACCTCTTTACAGCCCATCCAGAAGGAAAGATTTAATGTTATGTCTGATATGATTTTAGTCACATCCTTCCTTCAAAATA
Source organism: Taudactylus pleione (assembly GCA_031769625.1). Lineage (NCBI taxonomy): Eukaryota > Metazoa > Chordata > Amphibia > Anura > Myobatrachidae > Taudactylus > Taudactylus pleione. Next base: position 39,737,880 of record JAUIMM010000040.1, on the reverse strand, counting down.
AGAAGATAAAAATGTAATATGTTCTTTTAAAACTTTCCATGTCTAATGAATATAGTTTATAGTGTTCTCTGTCCAAATATAAAGAAGATAAATTGTAAGCCATTCTACAACATAGTGATAGTGCACTTTAAATGAATGCCTTCTAACTGCAGCCTAGTTGGGATATGTGCAATTATCTGCCTCCCAAGAGACAAATAGCTCACCCCTGTGTATAAGTATTCATAAAGTGGCCACCCGAATGATTTATATGCTTTCTTTCCCATATGTGTAACATTTTATTCTAGGCATGCTATAAGCTAATGTGACAGGATTCTCTCTAATGTCACTGAGGTATGAAAAAAGTATTGTTTAATCAATATTCAACACAGCATTTCACTTTTAGGAAATTTATTACTCTGGTGTAATCTGCTGGCTATCACATTTTGTTTTCCTTTATTTTAAATGTGTGGTTTATTCAAACCAGCTATTTTATGCTCTAAGAAGTTTTGAAAAGTTATAAGCCATCAGATGCCAAAAACATCCATACAAGAAGGTCACTCTTATACATATTATGTATTGATTCATCTTGGATTCAATGAATATCATTTCAATCCAAATATATTACTTGATATTGATATATTACGCTATAGCAGTTAATTGGAACAAAAAAAACAATTAATGGATGGATTAGAAAAACTGAAATAATATTACATACAGAATTTTTTGAATAAATGTGTTACAATATAATATGAAAATGGATTTTACACATTTACACTGTACACAAACAAATGGAAACTAGATGGGAGGTGGCACTAGGGTACTAAGTATGTATAGGCTAGTCTTTTTCATAAATAGTAAATCTAAGCAATAAAAAAGTTTGCAAACATCATCATTGATAAGGTGCATCAAAGGATCATACAAGGTAGGGGGGTAGCATATCAACTACAAATACAAAATAAATGAACAGCATTTATTATTATGCTGTCTAGTTGCATTATATTGCAACTTTATGTTGGAGTGGGTAGGTACGCGATCCTGGCACACAGAATGCCGGCAGTCACAATCCCAGAACTGGAATCATGATGGTTGAAATACCAACACCTGCAGGTAAGTAGTTTAACCCTTCCCTAAACCTACCCTTAACCCTAACCCACCTTTCCCACAGCCTAAACCTAACCCCTAACCCTAAACCTAACCCTAAAACTTACCTTGGGATCACAGCCATTGGGATTGTCAAGATGGAATTATTACCCCTTCTGGCACCAGGCATGTGAGCACAGGTTTTCAGTGCACCGGGATTCCAATTACATCCCATTGGAGACTCTTGCTTTCACAGTACTAATATCACTCACAAATTTATAGCCAAAAAGCTTGTCACTACTTAAGATATTTTAGATAAATATTTTTTTTACGGGAAGGTTATTTCCTATGCATATGAGTATGACTATTTATCTCAGTAGATAAACCTTAATTTTGCATAGGTTTAGTGGCCTTCTAAAGGAATTATACACAGTTTTAAGCCACTGCACAAAAAAATCAAGATCCATGCAAGCATAACAAATGATTTGGTTTCAAATAATTATATGTCCTCTTAACAGGAAGCAGACAGTTCCTTCATACACAAGTCCATTCAATGGCAGCATTGATTTTCAAAGATTTTCAGTGCTTAGGTATTCCAGTTCAAGCCACAGTCAATATGACATAATTTAAGAGAGGTTAGGTGGTGCTGAGATAAAGACTATAAAAAGTAACACTGGACACGCGAGTACTAGAATGCTTGATTATTAAACCTACGGTACACAAGACCAACACTTTTGTAGCATTGCAGCCAGCTTTATATGAAATAGTAATAAAGCCAATTAATTTCAGTTATACTACACCCTTATACTAGATGCCCATTCTCCATTTAAACTAAAACAAATATTAACTGAAATACAGGTATTGGAAGACTTGGGAAGTTTTCATTTGGTGCTGGAATTAAAGTTATTTTAGGTTCAAACAGAAAGATGGCTTTAATTTTGGAGCAAAGTTTATGTAAACAGTTGAAGAAGGAAGCAGACTTACATTAGGTGTGCACAAAAGTGGTAAACACATGTATCCTTCCAGAGACATGGATAACTGGTGTATGTCGGTAATCCATTTAGTAGCCACCCTTGTAACAGATTCATTCAGATCATTGTTATGTTTTGTTACCTCATCATAGATATAGAATGATCTGAAAAAAAAGATGAATATGTTTGTATTATCTAGATGGGTGTACTGTTTATAGAGACTGTCTAATTTCTAACAGGTGATTTCACACATCTTAATGATAAGCAGACATCATTATGACATGATAGGTATCTGTGCTTATTATAGTAATAAAGTGTGAGTGAATAAATAGCAATTGAGTGAATAAATAAACAGTACAGTGGTGAAAAATGGAAATATAAAAAATCTATTTTAATCTATACAATATACAACTGCAACAGTGATATGCATTTAATACAAGCGATATAGCCTAAAAATACACATGAAAAATACAAAAAGTCTACAAGGAGTTAAAACAAGAGATACAAATGCTAAGAGGGGTATAGGTAAAATATTAAGGTCACAATGGAAAAATTAGAAGCACACTGGTAAAACAGGAATTTCTAGGGTTCAATTTCATAACATAGATGAGGCAAGAGGGATCACTGTCCAATGCGTTTCATCCATAAGACATCTTCTGAAGATATCTTACAGACAAAACGTGTTGGTCAGTGATCACTCTTGCCTCATGGAATTTAAGCTGACTTATTACTTAGATAAGAAGTCTTTTCATTGCCAATTATACCAGGATTCTTATTTATTTATTTAAGAATATTTCTCTATTTTACTGAGTATTCCTTTTAACATCTATTTTATGAAATTGAACCCTATGAATTCCTGCTTGTGCTTCTAATTTCCCCATTGTGACCCTAATATTTTACCTATATCCCTTTTAGCTGTCAGAGTCTGTATTTGTTGTGGACCCGGGGTGGAAGAAGGAGCAGACACAGGTTTAAACTGAAAGGTGGGTTGTTTAATGTGACTGTTGGAAGACATGAATAATGATTAACTAAAGTCCAGTAATAAGCAAATTGATATATGTGGCTGAAGGGAGCTATAGTAAATGGGAATAACGAATGTCCAGATCAGTGACAGAGATGAATCCAGATAAACTGTGAGAGTGAAGTAAGATTCCTGGTTTGCTGAATAGTGTCTGAAGGGGATATCCAGTACTGAGGTGATGCAGGCTGAAATGGAAATCCGGAAATGCTGTGATGGGTTGCTGTGAGGGAGGGGGAGCGGTGCCGGACCCGGTCCCCACCGGGCCCCTCAGAAAGCCTGGGCCCGGGTAATCTGTACCCACTCCCCCGCTCTCGGTGCCCCTGGTAGTAGAACATGATAGGCCAGAGAGAACAGGTGACCTACAGATGATTAGCCTGCTATGTCACATGGCCAAAGACAACATGGCGGTGCCCAGACACCTGTGACACAGAGATGCCGCTAGACTTATCCTTGCCAGGACCTCTGCATACAGCCAGTGCCAGTCTCCACATGCCAGCTCCCTCGACAGAAGTACTGCACCACAGCGCCCTCACCGATAAGGACCGCAATCCTCCACGCCACAAAACCCTGGTCATGACAGTACTCCCCTGCTTACAGGTGGCCTCAGAACACCTTCCAGGCTTTTCAGGATGAGCCGAGTGGAATTTGCTGATGAGTTTGGGAGCGTGGATATCCTCAGCTCTGGTCCTCCAATGCTCTTCCGGGCCATAGACTCTCCAATCAAGCAGGTATTGCAAATGACCTTGATGGATACGAGAGTACAGAATCTGAGACACCTCAAATTCCACCCCTTTTTCAGTTTGGATCCTGGGGGAACAGGGAGAACACTGAGAAATTTATTCAGAACTAATGGCTTGAAGAGAGATATATGAAATGAATTAGGAATTTTCAAATAAGACCGTAGCTGAAGACGATAGGAGACTGGATTGATTACCCTGGTCCTTGTACTACACAGAAGTTTTCACAAGAGCATCTCGCACCTGAGCCCAAACTGAAGAAAAGTTCCAAATAGTGGCATCCACAGCTGGTACATCAAAGGTGGGTAAACTTTGGAACTCAGCGACCATGGGATGAAGACCATACACAATGAAGAAAGCAGTTTGGTTCGAAGAAGAATGGTATGATGCGTTGTGCGCAAATTCGGCCCAGGGAAGGGACTCAGACCAGTTGTCCTGAGATGATGACATAAAGATTCTCATGAAAGTCTCGAGGTCCTGGTTCACCCTCTCAGTGGACCCATTACTTTGACGGTGATAGGCCATGAAAAAGTTAAGTTTCACTTGTAGGACAGAGCAGAGAGCTCTCCAGAGTTTTGCCACGAATTGGACACCCCGGTCTGAGACGATTTCTGAAGGAAGTCCATGAAGGCGAAATATATGGTGGACAAACAGTGAGCCAAATCGGGTGCCAAGGGTAACTTCTCTAGCGAAATGTAATGGACCATCTTGCAGAAATGATCCACTACAACCCAGATGGTGGTATATCCATTAGAATTTGGCAGGGATGTCACAAAATCCATGGACAGATGTGTCCACGCATGAGATGGTATGGGAAGAGGCACCAATTCACTGGCTGGAGATTGTCGAGGAGACTTATGCTGGGCACACTAGGTACAAGATGAGATAAACTTGGTTACCTCAGTTTTCATTGATGGCCACCAGTAGGTTCTCTTTAGGAACTCCAAAGTCTTATGAATGCCTGAATGACCAGCAAAACAAGATGAGTGGGCCCACGTCAGCAACTGTTTTCTCAACTCCGGGGCCACAAAGCTCTTTCCAACAGGTGGTTGCAGTTGTATATTGACAAACACCTTTGACTCTAGCAAGGGTGTATTCCGCAGAGTTTCTGGACCACTATCAGTGGATAGTGAGCATGGCAAGGCATCAGCCTTCTGATTGAGAGCCCCAGAGCGATACGACAGGGTAAAACGAAAACGGGCAAAAAATATCACCCACCGGGCCAAGCGAGGACTTACACATTGAATATTTTTCAGAAAAATAAGATTCCTGTGGTCTGTAAAAATGGTAAGAGGGAACTTAGCGCCCTCTAGGAGGTACTGCCATTCCTCTAAAGCCAGTTTAACAGCTAATAGCTCCTGTTTGCCTATGGCATAATTTCTTTCGGCAGGGGAGAATTTCTTTGAGTAGAAACCACACGGGTGAATCCGGATATCCTCAAAATGCTGGGACAAGACAGCTCCCACTGCCTCAGTCGAAGCATCCACCTCCAGAAACAAGGGCCTATTGGTATCCGGTTGTCTCAAAACTGGAGCTGTTATAAAGGCTTGCTTGAGAATTTGAAAAACTTACTCTGCCTCAGGGGGCCACAGAGCAGGGTTGGCACCTTTATGATTTAGGGCTGTGATTGGAGCCATCAAAGAGGAGAATCCCTTGATAAAACGATGATAGGAATTTGAGAAACCAAGAAGTCTCTGGATGGCTTTCAAAGAGGTGGGTCGGGACCAATCCAGTATTGCTTGGACTTTTTTGGGGTCCATTTCTAAACCCGATCCTGAAATTATATATCCAAGAAATGGAATACTTGGTACACCAAACACACATTTCTCCAATTTACAATACAGTTGGTTCTTCCTCAGATGAGACAAGATTTCTTTTACATGATTATGGTGTTCCTCAGGAGAAGATGAAATAATCAAAATGTCATCTAAGTAGACAACAACTGAGACATATAAGAGATCCCTAAAAATCTCATTGACAAATCCTTGAAAAACAGCAGGTGCTTTACACAGCCCGAACGGCATGACCAAGTATTCAAAGTGACCATCCCTCATGTTGAATGCTGTTTTCCACTCATCACCTGCTCAGATATGGATGAGATTGTATGCACCTCGGAGATGTAATTTAGAAAATACAGTGGATCTCTTGACTGTCAAATAATTTGATGATCAATGGTAGAGGGTATCTGTTTTTTACTGTGATATCATTCAGGCCAATATAATCTATACATGGCCTCATCTTTTTTAGAAACAAAGAAGAATCCCGCTCCAGCAGGTGATGTAGATGGTTGGATAAATCCCTTTTTTAAGTTCTCTCGGATGTTTTCCGACATGGCGTTGGTTTCTGGTAGGGACAGCGGATAGGTCCGACCATGAGGAGGCATCTTCCCAGGCAACAAGTCGATAGGACAATCCCATTCTCTATGAGGTGGTAAGATGTTGGCTTGTTTTTCAGAGAAAACTTCGGTAAGCAATTGATATTCTTTAGGCATAGATGGGGACTCTGATGTCTGAATTTTCCTCACAGGTTGAATCTGCAGAAGACAAGACCCATGGCATTCCTCACTCCATGACAGAACCCGCATAGTGTTCCAATCAATTCAGGGATTGTGTTTATGCAGTCATGGGTATCCGAGTATAATCTCATGGGAAGCCTTGGGTATGACTAAGAAGCTGATAAGTTCAACATGGAGGGCTCCAATATGAATTACAATAGCTTGGGTTCTTTTAGACAGTTCCATTAGAAATAGGTCTACCATCGATAGATGTCAAGGAGATAGCAGGATCCAAGGTGATGCAAGGAATTTGAAATTTATCTGCCAAACGAGCGGACATGAAATTTTCTGCTGACCCAGAATCCAGGAGGGCAGATACGAGTGCAGGACTAGATTTAATGTCTAGAGCTACGGACAAGACAGAGTCATTTTGCTTTGGGGACGGAAGTATTACTCCTAACTGATTTCCCCGGGACTAGTTAGGAATGGGTGTTTCCTGGCTTGCGGTTACAGGAAGCTACCAGGTGACCCGTGTCTCCACAGTATAGACAAAGGTTCTTTTGAATGCGTCTCTGTCATTCTTCTTTAGGAAGATGGGTATGATAAACCTGCATGGGTTCTTCATCTGTAAGTGAGGGAGGAGAATGGGTAGGAGGAGGTTGAGGATGAGGCCTAAAATGAGCTGTTCTGTGCTTCTCATCTTGGCGCTCTCTAAAGCACATGTCAACCTTTTTGCAGGGGGAAATTAGATCATTAACACTAGAGGGCAAATCATGAGTGGCTAGGTCATCCTTTATACGATCTGATAGTCCATGCCAGAAGGCCGATGTTATGGCTTCTTCATTCCATCTGAGCTCTGAAGCCAACGTCTGGAACTGAATGATGTACTGACTGACAGGATGGATACCTTGTTTCAGATTCATAATACTGAATGAAGCAGAATTGGTTCTTCCAGACTCATCAAAAATCCTCCTGAATAATGTTAAAAATTCTGGATAATTATCCAGTAGTGGATCAGATCACTCCCAGAGTGGAGAAACTCAATCTAAGGCTGAGACGGACAGCAGCAACACAATATAGGCCACTTTGGTTTTAGGAGTAGGGAAATTGGAGAGTTGCAAAGTAAAATGTACATCACATTGGTTTAGAAATCCATGACACAGTTTAGGATTGCCATCAAACTTGCCAGGTGTAGGTAAATACAAATGAGGAGGAGCCCCAGAGGCAGATACCAGGGAAGTGAAAGCAGCAGTATCTGCAGGCATACTTGGGGAAGCTAGAAAAACTTGTAAATTATCCTGACGGTGTGCCATTTCTTGCACATACTGTGCTAATTGCTGTTGCATGGTTCCCAATCCTTCCAGGCGAGAAGCCATGCCATGAATTAAATCTGTTCTGGACTCCTGTCCAGTAGCCAAATCCATTTGGTCAGTGCAAACTGTCAGAGTCTGTATTTGTTTGTAGACCGGGGGTGGAAGCAGGAGCAGACACAGGTTTAAACTGAATGGTGGGTTGTTTAATGTGACTATTAGAAGACATGAATAATGATTAACTAAAGTCCAGTAATAAGCAAATTGATATATGTGGCTGAAGGGAGCTATAGTAAATGGGAGTAACGAATGTCCAGATCAGTGACATAGATGAATCCAGATAAATTGTGAAAGTGAAGTAGGATTCCTGGTTTGCTGAATAGTGTCTGAAGGGGATATCCAGTACTGAGGTGATGCAGGCTGAAATGAAATATGGAAATGCTGTGATGGGTTGACTGAGGAAACAGGTTCAGGAAGGAGTGGGTTAACTGTGGAGACAGGTTCAGGCAGGAGAGGGTCTGGTGTAAGGTGTAGGGCTGATCTCAGCGGGAAGCAAGGCAGAGTGGTGCAGGCTATGCAGGATGCCAGAGGCCAACAAGGAGCTGGAGCTAGCACCGGAACACAAGTCTAGGTCTCAGGAGAGTAGAGAAGTCTCTCTCACAGCTATGCTGTGAACATGTTGCACTGACAACTACAGGGAGCTCCAAACACCCTTAAGTATCCAGTAGCAGAACATGACAGGCCAGAGAGAACAGGTGACCTACAGATGATTAGCCTGATATGTCACATGGCCAAAGACAACATGGCAGCACCCAGACACCTGGGACACAGAGATGCCACTAGACTTACCCTTGCCAGGACCTCTGCATACAGCCAATGCCAGTCTCCACATGCCAGCTCCCTCAACAGAAGGACCGCACCACAGCACCACCACCGGTAAGGACTGTAAACCTCCATGCTGTGAAACCCTGGTCATGACATTAGCATTTGTATCTCTTGTTTTAACTCCTTGTAGACTTTTTGTATTTTTCAGGTGTATTTTTAGGCTATATCGCTGGTATTAAATGCACATCACTGTTGTAGTTGTCTAGTGTATAGATTAATTTTTTTTTTAATATTTACATTTTTCATCACTGTATTGTGAATTTATTCACTTAATTGCTATTTATCCACTTCCATTTTAGTACCGTGATAAGCACAGATACCTGTCATGTCATAATGATGTCTGCTTAGCATTAAGTTGTATGAACTCACCTGTTAGAAATTAGACAGTCACTATAAACAGTACACCCATCTATATACTATTCACAGCACCTGTTCCTTGCTTTCAATACTGTTTAAGCTGACACCCTGATGCATAAAGGGAGGGCAGTTTCTACTCACTAACATTACACTTACATAAGTATATCAGTCTTTTCTTTTATCTTGAGGGGGGATTGTTATCTGCTACTGGCGCCTTTTATCTCTACCTACATGTTTTTATTATCACCTGCTTTTTAATTACTTCCTGTAATCATTCTGCTGTGACTGCACACTTTACTGGTCATTTTCATAGTATTTTACCATTGTAATTCATAACAGCAATTGTTTTTATCATGTTAGATTCTGTGGGGCTGATTCCAAGTAAAGGAAAAAAAAAAGTAAGTAATTTTCCACCTTGGCTGCATGTGGGTCAGAGGGAAAATGTGCAGAGCGATTTAGATTTAAAAGGGGTGTGTCCTAGCTTAAATTTCTATTGAAGTGTAAAAATAAAGCTGTCCAGAATTTCTTCCCTACATGCTAAAGCAGCCAGTCTTTACATTGCAAGTAAAAAACAATAAATGTATTTGCTCCACCTGCATCGCAACATGGTTTGCCCAGGTGCAAAGATACTTAACATTTTTACCTTGCTAACAATTCAGAATGAGCCATAGAGGTCTATGAATAAAAATGAATAAAACAATTAGATAAAGGTCAGAACCTTTCCGGATCTTAAATTGCATATGGAAAATGCAACAATTTTACTCTTTGGGCATTACTGGGTAAGTGGAACTCAACTCTGTTTCCTTAGAAACTGTCTCCAGTTACTAATATGAACTTATCATCAAAAGGAGTCACTTGAATTTATTTTCTGGAATAAAGTAAAGTGCAAAAAGAAAAAAAAACATGATTTCTTTATTTGCCATTTATCCAGTTGGGAAATGGTTCAGTATCTGAAACATAAGACCAAACAGAATTGAAGATGATTGCTGCAGAAAAGTTAGAATGCTCAAAATACAGCAAGTGTGTTTTTCTCCCAAAATTACTGTAACTCTTATAACAAATTGACACCAAACAATTGTTTTCTTTCATTTTTTTTATTTAGCTACTTTAATATTTGTTAGGAAATTACTATAGGGTTGTCAGCATTATGCACTAAAAATCAGCTGCAGTAGTTTTATCAATAACGTATTTAGTTTCACAGTTGATTTAGTAAAAATGTACAGAGCTAAAGTTCTTGAACTAAAATCATATATAAACTTAGTTGTAATAAGGTTAACACTATGTACTGTGGCAAAACATATGACCCTTATTGAAATTTAGTAAGTGTATTGCTCAATATCACTAGAGATGTGCACCGACCCTCATGTTTTGGTTTTGGTTCTGGATCTCCCCTGGTTTTGGATCTGGATTGGTTTTGCCAAAACCTCACCTCCGTGTTTTGTTTTCGTGTTTTAGTTTTGGATCTGTTTTCTTTTCTTAAAAAATAAAAAAAACAGCTAAAATCACATAACATTGGCCTTTTTTTGTTCCTACAGTATTAATAACCTCAATAACATTTATTTCCACCCATTTCCAGTCAATTTTGACCACCTCACAGCTCACAAGGGGACCAGGAAGTGTGCTTTCCTAAAATAAATAAACAATTGACTTAAATAATGCTTTGCAAATCTTCTATAAAGGCATTTCCCAACCTGTAAAGGGACATAAATAGAAACATAGTTGGCTAGTGGCCTTCAAACTGCCATTGTTCCCATTGTCCACTTAACTATATGAGATATATTGTGAACAAGTGGAACATTTCAGAAGGTTTAAGTATTACATCTGGTCATGCAATCTTCGACAAGCAGTCGTCGAATGTCTAAAATGTCCGGATATTTTGCGGGCCACCAAGAGCATATCCTGCACGACCGTGTCAGGTTTTAAAAAATGTTGCACCACCAAATTAATTGTGTGAGCAAAACCTGGGATGTGTTGGAATTCGCCCAGATGTAATGCTCCTACAATGTTGCTGGCATTGTCCGAAATCACAAATCCTGAGGAGAGTCCAAGTGGGGTAAGTCATTTAGCAATGATTTCCCTGAGTTTTTCTAAGAGGTTCTCAGCGGTATGCCTCTTAGTGAAACCAGTTATAAAAAGAGTAGCCTGCCTCTGTATCAGCTGTCTTTTGGTAGATGTTGCTTTTGCTGTTGCTGTTGTAGGCAACACACCTACCCAGTGGGCTGTCACAGTCATGTAATCCTTAGTTTACCCTGTCCCACTTGTCCACATATCAGTGGACAGTGGATACAGCGGCATTTCAGAGGACATTAATAAGGTTTTTTTTAATGTCCTTATACAGATTTGGAATTGCTCTTCTAGCGAAGTAGAATCTAGAAGGGATCTGGTAGCAAAGACACAGGATCTGAATTAACTGTTCAAACCCACTGCAGTAATGGCGGATACTGGGCACACATCTAATACCAGCATAGCTGTTATGGTGTCAGTAATCTGCTGTGCAACTGTGTGATTGCTGTCATACTTGTTTGCCCTTGCAAATGATTGTTTGACAGTTAATTGTTTTTTGGAGGATACGCTACAAGTAGTCTTCCTCCTGGTCCCCTTATGGGATGAAGATCCACTCACAGCAACAGCAGCAGCAACTGGCGTAGTCATTAAGGATCCTTCTGAGGACTCACAGATAGGAGAGGAGTCAATCATGCTTCAAATACCAACATTGGATGCAGCAGGACTACTTCCAATGAGGATGTTGATGATGCAGGTGTTGGTTTTGGAGATTGAAGGTGCTTGGATCTCACAGAGAGCGAGCAGGTAGGTGGCACTGGGCTTGTTATGTTTTGATTTTTGGAACATGGCGACATGATATTTGATGAATGTGCTCCAAGTGATGTAACAAGGAGGAGGTTCCAAGGTGGTTTATGTGCCTCCCTCTACTCACTCTTGCATGGCAATGGGCACATATGGCAGGACAACTGTTGTCCAGATAGGGGTGGAAATAACTCCACTGGTGGGAAGTGGATTTTTTTGTCTTTTGTCCCAACATGACAACAATGGACTTTGGTTTTTCAATCCATGGGCAACAGCTGTTTCCTTACTTACACAAAGGACATCTTTGGCATCAACATCCTCATCACCAACATCTTCATCATCAACATCTGCATCATCCTTAGCCTTCAACTACCAAAATATCCTCCTGCTCCATGTGCAATTCTACAGAAGCATCCTCAATGACTACGTCTGCAAGATGTTGGCTGCCCTTCCCCATATTTACAGAGGGCACACAAATATTTAGGTCTGGCTCACACATGACAACCACAGACACACTTGCACTCTCCTCGGGGATTTGTTATTTCGATTTCTCAGGGCACATAGTTGATATTCCGAAGGGCTATCAGAATCAGCAGTCTTCCTAAAGAAAGTCCAAGGCCTTATCCTTTCCTTGCCACTTTGTGTAGTGAAGGGCATATTGGCAATGTTTTGTTTATCTAAAGGCAACTTGCCTTTTTATTTTTTTTTCTTTACCTCTGTAAAAGTAGCTTTACCATATCGATGGTGTGACTTAAGCCCTGGGGCATGGGCCTTCATAGAGGATGAGGAAGTTGATGGCCTTGTACTGCTGGCAGCAGCTACAACATGTGATACTTGGCCTTGCTCTCCTGTCATGTGACAGCCCTGCATTTTTTCTGCAGTCTTGAAGCAGTTGCGTTGCATTGCTGACTTAATAGATCTTGTGCAGCTAAGCCTAACACGCACAGACAATTATTAGAAAAAAAAGACAAGTTATTTTTATTTTTATTTGTTTTGCTCCAGAACTTGTGGCCAAGAGCACAGTTGACCACTGGAGCCGGGCAGCACTAGCTTGCATTGCCGACTTGATAGATCTTGTGTGGCTAAGCCTAACACGCAGAGACAATTATTAGAAAAACAAAGACAAAATATTTTTATTTGTTTTGCTCCAGAACTTGTGGCCCAGAGCACAGTTGACCACTGGAGTCGGGCAGCACTAGCTTGCATTGCCGACTTGATAGATCTTGTGCGGCTAAGCCTAACATGCACACAGACAAATATATATATTTATTATTACACAAAAAAGACACTTTATTTGGGTCCAGAACTTGTGCCCAGATACACGCAGCAGACAGCACCAGCCCAGATGGATCAGCAACAGCCCAGATGGACACAGCACAGCAGACAACACAGCACCAGTCCTGATAGATCAGCAGCAACTGCCCAGATGGACACAGCAGACAGCACCAGCCCAGATGGATCAGCAAACAGCCCAGATGGACACCGCACAGCAGAGAGCACAGCACCAGCCCTGATGGATCAGCACTGCAGCAACTGCCCAGATGGACACAGCACACAGCACAACACAAGTTACACAACAGCACAAGCAATGGATCATCAGCACCAGCACCTCTCACCAGCCTTACACTACCCACCCTCCCTGCTCCCTGTCCACAGCTGGAGTGAAAAATGGTGCCTGCCGCGTCCCTTATATATGAGATGAAAGCTTGCGAGCTGCGAGATTTCGTCTCATGCATTTTGCCTCGATTTGGTGAACCCAGTCGGTGGGAAATATCGAGCTCGCTTGGATCCGACTTGGATTCCATTAGTTTGGGTGGGTTCTGATCTGAGAAATCTGAACCTGCTCATCTCTAAATATCACTTACATTTTTTATCAAACAACATAGGCCAAATGTAATAGGGTGAGAGTTTAGCAAATATGAGAGAAAACTCTCACATTTTTAAACTCAGCCAACGTGATAAAGTCACAGAACAGGAAAACTCTCATATTTTTCAGACTCAAAAACCCTCAAGATTTAAACTGTAATCAAGGTGTTTCCTGTTTTGAAAATACAACTCGATCAATCTATTCATGTGAGAGTTTTACTGATAAAACTCTCACATTTTCTAAACTCTTACCCTATTACATTTGGCCCCAAGGGATTTATTTTTAGTATTATTATTCACAAATGTAATTCTAGCTGTAAAAAAATATGTGAATTACAGATGCTGTAAAAAGAGAAAAAGAAAACATTGACTCTAGACTATGTGAGGTTATTGTATGACCCTCATTATAAAAAAAAAATTGCCATAATGGCAAAGGTAAATAGGTTTTCTTAAAGTCTCTCTACTGCACTAGGAAATCTGTGCCTGTTTGAGAAGTATGATAAATAAATGTTTTATTCCTTTTACAACCATGTAATTCAGAATAAAATCTATATTTAATGAGGACTGTACAATAACCTCTCATATTATGACCTCTGAATAATTTGTCCTTCTTTGCTACATGATAACCTGACTGAACATCTATGTCTTCTTTCTAACCAAACTAAAAGATCCAATACACCTTCACATTCACTAAAATAGGGCTACAGTATGCAAGATAAATAGTAAAGTATATTTTGAGATAAAGAAAAAATATATTTAGCCAAAAGAAATATTAGCAAAATTAATGTTGAAGACGATGGCTACATTATCTTCCCAAATAATATATATTTTTAATGCAATAACTTTATAATTACTTTGGAAAAATATAAAAAAGCAACTAGATGTCCTCCGCAATTTCATAATATTGTTGTAATATTCAATTGTAAATCCCGAAGCTCTGAATTATCAAAACAAATTACCAAAGTATAAAGCAAACAAGTACTCTCTTTTCATAACTAGATGAGCAATTCTTATTAATATCCAGTCATTAAAATACATGTACTAATACACAATATGTGAAACCTGTCCTCTAACAGAATAACCATTGTCTGGACCAGCACCTGTCCTATCAGGTGGGCTTAGTAAATTTGCTATTCCTCCTTCAGATTTTTTCAGAGACTGGACAATTTTAAATATAAACTGTAGCTTGTGCTCGATATTATTTTATCAATTGAATTTCTTCTCTGTTATCATGAATTTTCCTCTTAACTCTTAACTCTTTTATTTCCAGCTCAGTTTAATATGAATATTGCATCTTTCATCCAAATGACACTGCATAGGGAAGTTCATCTGTAACTAAGAATGCATATACTGTAGTTTAACTCATGGGAGATCTGCATGCATGTGGCTCTAAGTTTTATATAAGTGCTGTGTGCAGAGCTATGGGACTGGGGCAGTGGGATCTGCAAGTGGCTTTCCAGTAAGAGCCAAGGAAGCTTCATCAATCACCAGGCCACAATTGAAGCTTCCACGGAGGATGGGCACTTACAGATGAAGAGTGCCATCCACTGCAAGCACTCCTAGCTGTGGTCTCTAGAATTAAACAGTTCAAGTGAGGAATGGGTTGGCAGGCCCAACATGGTGATGCTGTCCACCAGAAGTGAGGAGGTACACTGCTCTGGCATGAAGGTGCCCTCTGAAGTGTTCACACACAGCTCAGAAGACAGAGCAGGGTCACTGGATGCTGGCATGAGCACTTGCAAGCAGCCAAACAGTATCAGCTGATGGAGCTATGTTCTCTGCCAGGACAAGATTGAAGCTAATCCCTGAAGGGAAGGGGACAGGCACTTACAAATGGAGAGTACAATCCAGTTCAGGCACTCCTAGCCATCCTGTCTGGCAGAAGACAGTCCTAGAGGGAACCAGCCTGGCAGGCCCAAGATGGAGGCGGTGTCTGCTAAAGGTGAGGAGACACAGTGGTCTGACATGAAGGGCCCCCCAACAGTGTGGATAAACAGCTCAGGTGGTGGAGTAGGGTCACCAGGAGTTGGCAGGAGTCTCTGGTGTCACAGGTAACAGATGGGAGGACAGAAAATACTTTTGCTGCAGTATGCAGAGATCCAGGATCACGCAATCACCATCTGTAGCACTTTATTTCTAATTTAACATTTTTAATAGAATTAAATAACTGATAATAGTGCTTAATTTATTCTGCTTTGTGTTGTGGTTGGGGTAGGTATGGGAACACTTAAAGCCACATTCATTACTGCAAAATGTGAAATTTCATGGCACAATTGGATTTTAGTTTGGTTAATATTTAGCAAAACAGTTCTGATATTTCAATCCTTAATATTGTATATTGCTCCAATGCCAAAGGGTTACCAATTGGAGTGAGACTTACAGTATAAGGCCAAATAAGAAGAATTATGCAGGCTCTTGATAGGGCATAATGTGCTACTGTCATTCTATGGAAATGAATATGCCTGCTAAAGAAACCTTAATGAGGCACTAAATAACAATAAACTTGATGGCAGCTACTGTATGTCACCATAGTCATGAATTTTGGAAGTCTATGCTCCTATCATAGACTAATAAAGGTTTTTGGCAGTTCATCCCAGTAGAGGTAATTGAAAAAGAACTTTCATAAAATATATTTTAAACAAATAGAATCAACACAAAGTGATTTTTAAAAGAGAATAACTGTACACATTAAAAGTGGAAATATATTCCAATACTGTATTTCCTTTCATGAGCATAAGTTATACAATTTAAAATGGTTATAAAAAGTATAAAGACTGCTTCAAGTTTGATAGTAGACATTACTTTAAGGTAAGTACTGTATCTTGCAGAATGGAGCATTACAGTCTCATATCAAAAATAGAATGTACTGTAGCAATGGGAAAAAAAGGAATGGTTATTTCTTTGCATTAAAGATCATCATTTACATCAATTACATCCTTTAAAAATAATTATTCCACATTATTTTTTCTACTGTCAGGCTTATACAGTAAATAGGTAGACTGATATATGTAGTGCTACTTACACATGTGCTCTAATTATATAAATTGGAGGAGCAATATTCAAGAAAAATTCCACATGTCGAACTGAAGTGTTATATTTAACATAAATCAAACAATTATTATTTAATTTTTACCTTTTAACTAAACCCAACGGTAAATTGTTGCTTAGCTGAAATTTAAAAATCACTGTATTATTATAGTCAAAGTTATTTAAATAGTATTTCTGCATAATGTGTTGATTGTAAATAGTGCTGGCACAACAATGGTGTCATGTAAATCAGTCCCGCAGTGTGGTGGGGAATAAGGAAGAAATCCAGGTGAAAGAAAAATGATGGTGATAATATTGTGTAACAAAATCAGATTAAAGTAATTATTCTACTGATCAGTTTTGAAAATGTCACTTATCTTCACTGCACTCACTCTTCTCTATCTCTATGTATGTATGTATGTATGTATGTATGTATGTATGTATGTATGTGTATATATATATATATATATATAGTGTGATAAACAATGGTAATTAACTCGGTAGAGGGTGCAGTGTCCGTGTGCTCAATCAGAGTCCATACACAGCTTATGTGGTAAAAATTAAATAAATGGAGCTTTACTGTCATCTTACATCATGAAATGGAAAAAAAACAATCTAACCCTCAATAAGGGCACAAGCTCACTGCTTGACCCCTATCTAAAAATGCTAAATTTCTCTCAAAAGTCTCAGTCCTCCCTCTCACAAATCTGGCCACAGGCATTAGGACTGGCTTGACTGCCACTAAGTCACACAAAGTCTCTTTTGTAGTCCTCCCTGCCTGACTGCAGGTATGGATACCGGCCTCCTTGTCTCCTTTGTCCTCTTGGCTCACAAGCCTTCAGGCACACTGGACTTCTAAATGGATAGTGCCACCTTGACTCTGCAAACTTGCAGCACTTCTCTTGCATGCCCCAGTCCTCCTTGGACTGACTCCAGAGGGCAGCCCCTAGGAGTGGTCACATCTCCTTTTTATTCCTTATGTGGTGGATTTCTCCAGCCCCACACAGAGTCCATGACTCACTATCACCATCTATAGTATACTGATATTGCTATTATATATATATCGAAGGTAGTTTAAGAAACTATACAAGCCTATAGAATGTTTTCTTCAATCAAGAACTACAACTAGAAGCCTAGTAGAAAATATATTACCAATACACTTCACCAAACAGCAAATCACTGGCCTCAGTCCAGTAAAGGTTTTTGTTGCCAGCAAAAAGTCTAGTAGAAATCTAGATCACCATGAAACTTGCTTCATACAGTAAACCACAGGCATGATGGCAGTATAGGTGATTGGAGGTAGAGTATTTTGAAAAAAATAAATCATGTATTACTATAAGGAAAAGTGAATTTGAAACATGGAACACATTATTAAAAACCAAGTGTCATGTTACAGACTATTAAAACTACTTCATTACAGCTACAATGAATGGAAGAAAGTATTCCTATACGGTGCACTCACAGGATTTCATTAAATCTTAAGCAATCATCTCTTAGTTAATCATAATTTGGTGACATTAGATAAAGCATCTGCCCATATATTAAAAAAGTAATTTTTATTTGATATATATTAAAATTATAAGCAAGCGAAATATAGGACATACATTAAAAAAGGTGTAATGTAATTATATAGTGAAAAGAAAGATAATGTACATAGGCCCTGATTCAGAGCCGGATGCTCTGACCAGAGCGCTTGCTCTGAATCAGGGCCCACCTCCATAAATATGGAGCATCCTCCTGGACGCTCGTATAGCTGTGGGTCACCACCCACAGCCTATACGAGCATGCAGGATGATGGTCGCGATGGTCTTGACCATCGCGACCATCGCCAGTGCGAGCAGAATATATGCAATACATGAGGATGTCCTGGCTCAAGCCACCCAGGTTTGTTCACACCTCCCAAGTCTCCTCTTAAGCCTCTCATGCCTGTTCCAGCCCAAATCAACCCTCAGGCATGACACCAAGCTTCAAGCATTAGTTTTCATATCCAAAACTGCAAATTACAGGCCTTACAGTGTGATAAAATGTTAATAAAAATAAAGCAAAGCACAGGTCTCAGGCCAGTACAGGTAAATGGAGATGGAGTAACAGGCTAGCAGTCTTTACACTAATAAAATAAGGTGGGTAAAGCCCATAATAAAAAGTGGTTTATAATGTTATTGTCCTTGGGCCCTCTCATCCACTGTTATGCTGTATATTAAAAAATGGCATTCACATTTTAACAAACTAAGCATTTCAGCAACAGGGACTGCCACTTTTGTTGCTAAAGTTCGTTTGGGCTCCACAAAAGAATAACTTTTTTTAACACCAACACATGACCTCAATTAACCAGCTAGAACCAGATGCAATTTTGATGGATATTGGATGCAAGTCTAATGCTAACATAGTTGTCATTTCTTCAGTGATACGACTGTCATACTTAATTCTTCTTGCATATGATTTTTTTCAGAGACTTGTTTGAATAGACTAATCATCTTGTTCCCCTTCTGTGATGAAGATTCACCCCCAGTAGCCCTAGCACACAAGGATTCATTTTGGGAATTGTTGCTTACATTAGGGGAGTCAGTTTGCAAGAGAATTACCTCCAATTGCTAATTTAGAGGGTGATTATGAAGGTGTTGATAGTAGAGATTGCTTATGCTGGTATCTATCCATGCTGCTATTATCTGATGTTGGACTGCTTGCTATTGTTTAGGATTTTCCAGATGTTTATAAATAACTTGAATTAACTTGCTGCAAATTATGTATCAGGGGGGAGGTGAATAAATGAAAAGCATCTCTACTTCTACTTACTATGGCACTGCAGATACCAAATATGCCTTGACAAATGTCAGAAAGTGGGAAAAATAGATGCACATGGAAAGGTGGCATGTTTGGTCTTTTGCCCAGGCATGAGAATATGCTTCTTATCATTGGCATAAAGTGCTACCACTGGTGGATGACTTATTTCAAACAATGTCATTCTTCAGAATTATTTTCAACTTTTTCTTGTCCAACACATTCATCATTCTCCTTCCAAAGTAGCATCCTCAATTTCTATGTCTATACCATCATCACTATTACTTTTACTGCTACTTATTCTCACATTTTTAGAGGGTTCAGAAATGGTGGATGGAGGCTTTGCTAGGATTACAGTGTTAGAATAAGAAATGTCAGACTCATACATAGCAGTCGTGGATATCCATATACTATCCTCAGGGATCTGTGAAGTTTGTGAACATACATTTTGTTCTTTAGCCAAATATAACAGGGTGAGAGCTTAGAAAATGTGAGAGTTTAACAGTAAATGCTCACACTATTACATTGGTCAAGTTGTATCTTCAAAATGGGAAAACATCTGGATGAGGGTTTAAATTGAGAGAATTTTTAAGTCTGAAAAACATGCAAGTTTGCAAGTTCTTGGACTCTATTACAGTGGCCGAGTTTATAAAATGTGAGAAAACTCTCTAAAACTATCACCTTATTACATTTGGCCCCTAGTGTTCATTTTGTGCTCTGATTTGCCTTTTTTAGAGGTGACACATTTAGATTCAAAGCAAGAAGGTGGTAAATGTGAGGTTACAGAAGATGCTTGACTGTGTTTTGCCCTGGTCTTCGCAATATGCATTCTAGTGCATGAAAGAGCAGTAGCAGGACCTCAACTTACAAATAGAGGCCATGGTCTGAACCTTTTCTTCTCAGGGCGTGTGGTGTATAGCATTTTGGCAATTTTTCTGCAGTAACTTTTCCCTTCATAATTAGAGGTGATGTTTTCTTAAAGATCATCAAACATTGTTTAGATTTGGAGTGCCCTTTCCTACACCTTGTTACCCCTTGAAGATTTATAAAAGTAGACATTGATGAAGTACTACAGTTTGACTTCCAGCACTAGTACTGGGATGCTCCTGTTCTTCTACAGATTTATGTAAACCTGATAGAGTCTTCTTTCAGCTGTTATTATTTTGGGGTGCATTTATCCTTCAAATTTGTACACAATAAATGCAGCTCAGGCTCAAACACAAGCAGGAGGACTTGTGCAGATTGCTAGCTATGATTTTTGTCCATTTATCTCCTCTTGATATTTTAAGACTGTGCTTTTTTTGTAAACCAAAACACAACACTGAGCAAGTAGATCTTTGGTCAGCTATGCTTGAAATCACTGTGCTGTCTTTGCCCTCATACACAATGTATACAGTAGATAGATACCCTTGTAAAAACAATTCTAAGTGTAGCTCAATTTAAACATACGCAAGAGGAGCCACACAGATTAAAGATTACTTTTTTCCACCCAATTCAACTCTTCTCCAATGACCACTATTGCAACACAGCTAAAGCCAGCAACCATATTAATGCACTTTCCTATCTAAAATGGCACCTGCAATCACAAGGGTGGGACTTATATGCACCTCAAAACACACAAGATCCACATATCGAGGAAAATTACATTTGCCTCATTTTGAGAATGAAATGGGGTTGCAGGAACTGAGCCATGCCATGGTTTGACTCTGTATCCCAAAATTTGGTTCTGTCTGATCTCTTATAATTAAGCAAGCAGAACAGTCCAGTACTTCACAGTAAGACTGAATTACATGCCTAGGAGCCGTCCTTGATTATGATCGAAATGAACAACTTAAAGCACTGTGAGGTTTTGTTTATATTGATGCTTTTGTTGTCCAAGATATATATATATATGTGTGTGTATACATACACCATATAGACAAAGGTGATTATACACCCCCACTCAAGTGGAATGAATACTATGCATACCATTGCATATGTGTTCCAAATGGCCACTAATGTGGTGGTTTCGACAAGAACACTTCATAGGGAGGCCCATACACTTGCAGTTCTATGGAAAACAAACACTGCTTTTATCAGGGTGCCAATGCCACCTGTCATGTTTCCAGGGTGATGCTGGACTGGTTTATACAAAAAAATTGGTAACCCAAATGGGACTGGCCATCTCTGAGTCCAGATCTTAACCTCACTGAGAACAACTGGGATGCATTGAAGCAACGGGTGCATTCTAGGATGACTAAACATTCTTCAGTGTCAGAGTTGGTCACTGTACTTAAGGCAGAATGTAAAACATACCACCTGCTGTTGTCCAGGAACGTGTGAACAGTTTGCCAAGAAGGGTGTCTGCAGTAATCATTGCCTGTGGTGAATATACAGAGTAATGACATCAATAAAATGTATTTGATCTATTTGCTGTCAGTGTCCAATGGCTTTGGTCTACATAGTGTATATATTAATTTTTCCAGTAGGTCATACAATAACAACTGTTGTTGAAGTAATGAAATGCTATCAAATATATGAATTGTGTGAAATATTTACATTGAACACTAACTAGCCTTAAAGTGATGCCCATATGTTTTTGTTACATACAGTATGCTTGAACTGCATTTCCTTGGTAGCAAAAACCATCTGAAAGACTTTTACTTTTTCATGGATATCCTTTTGCAATATGATATGGTTTGTTGAGGAATGGAAATATCATGTCTTTATTCCATGTAAGTTAAAATACCAAATGCAGTCTGCTCTCTTTGTCTGGATCATTTTGCTCTAGGTGATAATTTGCTATGGTATTTCTAAATTACCTTTCAATATTGCATTTTGTTATTAGATAAGTATTTTAAGAGGAACTTAAGAAAATAATAGATGGTGAATGTTTACATAAAATTCTGTGTTTGATCTTATTTTGTACAGTCTGTCCATTGAAGCTAGTATCTGTTTTCAATGACTACATATAACTGCACTGCACGCTCTGTGGCCTAACAGATGCCATCTGTAAAAGCATTTACTTTAAATTAGTGGAATAAGTAATCCAAAGAGCTTTGTTCTTAATGCAAAACTTTTGGTTACTATTAAACACTCATTAGTGGGTGTTTTTGCTGTATGACTGTCAAAATCAGCAGTACATATATGTCTGATTTCCTGAGTGAGTCAAGATTGAATACGATTTTACAACTTAAATAACATAAGTGTATCAGCAGACCCAGATGTTTCTGTAGCTTTATACCCTTAAACGCATGCTGACATATTTTGGTAACAATGGTAGATATGAAAATCACTGAAGATATCTGAGAATTTCCATTGGTCTTCTACCAATGAACACCTGACAAAAGAAAGACCCTATAGCAAAGTTAAAGATCAAATAACATCCAGACAATTCTATATCAACAGTCTTCTACAGTATATCTCCTTTATTTTCTAAACTCAGCAAAATTCTATTTCTTTTGCAGTATTTCATTTTGTGCAAATGATTATGTTGTTGTGTAGTTTTTAATCAATTGAATTTTCAATTTGTATGTATTTGTTGGGTTATGCTAGTATATATATATTAATTAGGGAAAGAGGGGAAGGATGTGTTCAAAAGCTATTTGAATTTAAAGTCCTGTTATTAAAACAATAAAAAAAACTATAATACATTTTTATTTCACTATTAGCAAATCTAAAAGAATTCAACAAAACAACAGTCAAGACCATTGAATTATTGCTAACATTAGCTAGGAATGAGCAGTTCAGTTTCAAATGTATCTGACACATACAAGTTTTGGAGAGGGTCAAACAGAGGGGCTGAGTAAACTTGGGACGGGATTGCAAAGCTGCACACAAGCAGCTTTGCAGTTCCATCCTTGTAAATATTCAAATGCAGCAGAAGGTGTATAACACCACTTGCTGCATTTGCAATCCCGTGACCATCGGTCGTAATGGTGGACGGCGCCGGGCAACCAGCCAACCAGCCAGCTGAGTGTTTTTTTTGTTGTTTGTTTGTAAGCAACAGCTCACTCAGGCTGGCAAGGTTACAAGGCCAGGAAACTGCATCCGTGGATGCTGCCCCTGACCTTTTCACTCCTGGAAAATGGGGCAGATACACTGAATTAGCCCCAGAGTCGGGACTCAGCTCCTCCTGCTATAAGCAAATCTTAAAATGTAGTAAAACATAATTTTTGGAAATTTGAACTGCATATTAACCATTCATTTGTGCTCTTAGATGCTATTTTACTCTAGAAAGTATGTTATGGTATTGGTTAGTTAGCCTTGCAAACGTGACAGGCAGGGTAAGATATAGTTAGACAGAGAACCTAATTAAGAGATGTTCCTAATCTCTGATGTTTTTAGAGCTGCACATCTGCAGAAACTTCACTGTACAAGCGCAGATCTGGGACTGCAATGTCGCTTGCAGTGCCCTGTCTGATTCTCACACTCACTGGTATCACCATGCCACATTATATTTCATACTGTCTATTGCCAAGGTCCATCCCTGCTGCAGACAAACATACACACCAGTTATTCACTCACATCCTTAACAGAGGCCGCCTCTCTATCTCCCCTGTTTTGTACAGCCCCTCAATCCTTTTTAGACCCAATGTTTTACCTGCCACTCACCAATATTCTTGTTGGTATTGCATAGTGTTGCCCGAAGACCAATTCTATTAATAGGAATGGCTTGGTATTTGTTCTTTTGGAACTCCGTACCACTTTGCCATTGTTCAAAGTTAATAAAAACTACAATTTAAAAAATAAATGAATAAAAAAGAAAATCCAAGTGTTTTGTTAAATTTCTTAATTTGTATTGTATGAGGTCTATTGTTATGGTTATAATAGCAATATTTTAAAAACCAAAGTGCTAACATAGTTATTTGAGTCTGCCAAATAACTAACCTAAAAAGTAAAGAACTTTCCTCAATGAAAAAAACTACTGTTTAATCCAATTTGTATTTCTATTGTGGTCTAGTATCTCCCTTTTATTAGCAAACTAATATTGTGGGTGTTTGACTGTGCACGCAGGAACACTTAAAGGGGAAAAAAGCCACAAAATCCTCTTTTTAATTAATCTATTGTTTTAATTTTATTTTCACTGATAATGGGCATTAGCTAAATTGCAAGGTAACATTCCCTTCTTTCTCTATCTCATTTGTGTTTACCTGTTTCAAAAGGAGATAAAGAAGACTAAGCATGGTATTAAACAAGTGTCTATTGAACAATAATATGCAATAGGAATCAGTATGACAGCCAGAATGTTGTTGCACTGCAGATCACTAAAGCCATCACTAAAGCCATGACAGCAATATTAGCACTAATTTCCACCAGCAATGCAGATTAGTTGAAGATATATGTTCATTGTACCAAATTCCATCTCAATTACATTTCTTACGAACAGCAAGTACAGGGAGGTTAAAGTCACATTTATGGATTCAAAGGAAAATGCTATAAAACTGATTATCCATTTACTTACTGATATGGGTGCAAATTGTACTGGTCAATCTAAAGTCTACAGAAGCATGGAAATTCACAGTTAGGTGTATCACCTTCAGCAGCAGCAGTGCCTGAGGCATCATCATCATGCTTTAACATAGTAGTGCTAACAGAGATTTACAGGTTATTCATGGTCAATCTACTCTCTGTGTTGCTGGCTTCACTGGTGTCAGTCTGTTGGAAAAACTCAGAAATGTCAGCAAAATAGCTCACTTTATTAAGATTTTCCTCAGGATTCCTTATTACTGATAACAGAGCCGATAATGCATGTGCTTTATGACTGGATGAATTCCAACATGTACCATAATTTCAATAATAACAAACAGCACTATTAAATATAACATATATCATTAGGCTTTATAGTGACCTCCCAAAAAGGTAAAAAATAATCAGATGTATTACCTTGGTTGTTAAAACATTTATAGTAAAGTCTACATGTATAGGATCTGTCATGCCACCAAATGAAACAAAAGGTAGTACAGAGGTGGAACTCCACATTGTTTATGCTTCAGTGACTTTGGAAGAAACCAAAGACCATCAAAAGCTGCACATCAAGATGCAAAATAAGGAGAGGGGGAAATGTCATCTTACTGCACAACACTGGAGTATCCTTTTGGTTTCATTAAAACTACCTTTAGAAATTGTGACAAATTGAGTTCAGACATTGCTAGCCTGAGTCAAGTAATACCCCTAATCAAGATACTAGAAAAGCAGCAGGAAAAGCTAAAGGAATACATTAAAGTTGGTGATTCAGCTAAGTATAGATGTGTCCAGCTACATCTTTGGCAATTGTGCTGCAAACGTGTGCACGCATCACAACTTGCGATTACCCATGGCAGCATATGCTACGGTACGCTATGCTGTACACTGCAATCGCACCATGAAATCCTATGGAGGTGCAGGTGCAATTGCAGGGCATATATCCACTCACAGGTGCATGCCTCATGGCATGCATGGCACAATTTACTGAATAAATAGCAAAGATATAGCTGGACACATCTGTATGTTGGCCTTATAGATCAAGTTTTTTACTTGCTTTCCAGGAATTATGTTTGCAGCATCTTGAAGTTGGATCACTACATTTTGGCAACCATACTTGATCTTAGGTTCCAGTCATAAATAATGTCTTTCTTTTCAACTGATACAGAGATTAGGTGAAGCAAACAACTCTTTGTGAGCAATTTATTTGCTCAAAATGCACGTGACATATCCCCTCCTCCAGCTTCTCCTACAAATGCTACTGCCATTGAAAAAAACTTTTTCTTAGAATCACACTGATGATTAGTCAAAACAATACACCATGCCAATGTGAAAGACTATAACATCTGATCAGGGTTAACAAGAAAATAAACACATTTATTGTCTTCTCTACTGCTTCTAAATCTAATACACTTTTTATTAGTAGAATGGTTGTACTTTAAATATAGAATTGAGCCTTTCACACTACAGTAGCTATGGTGTACTTAAACTGCCCTCCCTGCAGTATGTACTTTAAAAGAATGTTTAGCATAGTCAGAAACATTGAGAGTGATTCTTTGTGGAGGCTACTTCTCAAATACAGTATTTAGAAAAAACTATTACTCATCAAAATTAACTACAAATTGTATAAGGAATGTTGTGGCCACAGGTTATAAACTGAATCTGGATTCCAGTGGGGATGAGCTATCATTGTGTGATGATTTTGACATCAGTGATGACAATGATGATGAGGATGATGACATTGTCAACTTTGACCATCTTGCAAAGATAACTGCACACTTTCACATATCAATAGACCTCAGCCTATAAATTCATTTGAGCAACATCTATAGGCCTCAGCCTATAATTATTGAGCAACTTTCTATCTGTGTATCATTGTCTGTGAGGCATATATGGGATCAGCAGCTTGTAGGGAGTGCTAGTCGTTACAGTGTCACATTGTAGTCTCCTGGGGTACCTTCCTGTTGTCAATTTAAAAACACATGAATGTAATATCCAATATATATAGGGAAACTCATTGTATAGAGTTAGAACCACTCTTCTGCAGAAGCACCATGAAGTACAGTAGTGGGAAGATTACAGTAACATATTTTCAAATGTGTGTAATTAAGAGTCTGTATATTATTTGCATATAGAATTAACCTTTTTTTTACTGCCTTATGGCAGTGTGCTTTGAGTAACCAGTGGTGGAAGGTCAGGATCCTCACCACTATGCTGTTAATTGTCCCACCCTCATACCTGAGTTACACTTTGCAGACTGGGTACATTAAGTAATATAAAAACTGCCAAACACTGCCCAGGAAAACTAGAAAGGAAACATCCCTAGACAGAAAAAGTTGTTTAACTCCAATTCAAAACACCAGATTATTTAATTTACACCAATGCACCATGAGTGGATGGCTAGGCATATCACCTAAAAAAGCAGACAGCAGAATGTTCATTTTATTGTGCCACCACATCTACGCACACTACTAGTAGACCTTTGAAAGTAGCCTAGCTAGCCCCCTGAGCAAAAGTGGTAAATTAAAGTTACTAAAGAATAAGTGGACAGTAGCCACAAACTGTTATATTGTTAAGAAGCATTACAGAGCTTCATTATATCACCATCATCATTACTGTATGCTATAAGATACATTTATTTGCATTTTGTTATAATGCAACTTGATAAAATTAAATTATATTATATATGATCTTAAATCACTCTTAGTAAAACAAATATAGACTGTGTTCCTTTTTGACAAATGGACCAACCAAACACCTTTCACTCAGCAAGTGACATTAACTGTACCCTTAAGCACACTATGCTCCTCAACAATGTACTGTATTGGCAACAAACTAAATTTTCTGCAGACTATGGAAAGGCAGGAAAATATTACGTTATTCAGGAGTCATCTACTGTATCTGTGACCTATGACCTAAATAAACATGGCCTATCTATAGTTGTATTTCTATTCTCACTGCCCACTTCTTAACAAGATAGAGATTGTGAAGTTGTATCTTATTTCCAATGATCTATTTCCTATTATAGTTGTGAAAAAAATTAGACACATTTGACAAACACAGGAATTTTGCCAAAACAGTTTTATTTTTCAAGGAAACTTCTTAGACTGTGACAGATGTGTGCAATATGTTGCAAAGACATTTTTTTTATTTCCTTAGAGAAAAAACATATTTCAAGATTCATAAACCATAAGAGTCATGTGAATTCTCATGCTGTACTGTTTGCCACTTTTTCAAACAGTAGGCAATACTCCTTATTTGCACAGGAAAAATGGTACATGAAAAATGTGTTGTGTGGTGACTTAGAAGTTGGGTAAAACTTCACCCACTGACTCAAGTATACAGTACATTAGTCATGCAGAGACCTAATAGGAGTATTTACTGGATGATATATTATTCATTCAGCCAACAAATTATAGATCATCCAGACTGTTGGCCATGAACATCATTCACAGATATATTGTGAACACTGTGCAGCACAGCAGATGTGTGATATATTTTAGATATACAGTATAGTGCGCACCTGCATGTGTGTACGGGTGATTGAATTACAAACTTTTGAAAATGCCATGGGAACCAGTAACAATAATGTCACCACTGGTTTATGTGTCCAGATTAATTGGTAATTCGGTCAGTAAGTGTACATACTTACCAAATCGGTTGGTTTGCTAGGCTGATCCATCAGCATAGTGTGTACAGGGGTGGATTAGATTGGAAAACCAGCCTGTAAAATTTCTATTGAGGGGACAGCATACTCCCTCCTTAGAGGGCCTAATTCATAGCCAGAGGCAGTCATGACCTTCCTTATGTCTTCCTTGTGCTTTTGCTGCAGTTGCGTCTGTGACATTGGGGGATATGTGTCAAAGCTTGGAGAGAGATAAAGCACCAACAAATTGCTTTGTCATTTTTCAAACACAGCCTATAAAATGGCAGTTAAATGTCAGTTAGGAGCTAATTGGTTGGTACTTTATCTCTCTCCAGATTTTCTCTCTCTAAGCTTTGATACATATCCCCCTGTATGCTACACTACAAAACTGGCATATCAGGGGCAAACAAGACTAATAGACAGCGCTGTGACTACATTTTCAAACTAGGGACCAGTTTCTGATATCCTCTGGATATGCTTTCTACTAACAGACTTGATTGCCTCTGATACAGTATGCCAGTTTTTAACTATTCTGATGTACAGTATGTGTGATCTTTCTTACCTACTGTATATTGTGGTTTTTCTGCAATGAGGAACCTCTGAAGAAATTGATCCTCTCTGGGCAGATGGTGTCTTCACTATTCAAGTAGTGAATCACATGGTCCGGAAGACGCATGTTTGCATAGTAATATAAACAATGTAATAATAATATAACATCAGTTGAACCAGCTACCAGCTAATACATAGTAATAGAGGTTTTGCTGCAGGGCAAAATGTGAAATTACCTGATCGATCACTTTTATTTTATTAAACTGTATTTGCTAATTTGGTATCATGTGTATCAGTAATGTTTCTTTAATGATGATTACTGTCCCCAAGCCCTAATCCTGACAGTTGTGTATAACCTCCAGCCACTTCCCCCAACTCTCTTCAGCTTCATCCCATGTGTCTCTCCATCCCCACTATGTCTCTCCAGCTCCAGCCCCCTTGTTTCCCTCCAGCCACATCCGTCTGCCTCTCCAGCCTTCCTGTGTCTCACCAGCTCCCTTATTTTCCTCCAGCCTCAACCCCCCTGTGTCTCTCCAGCCTCACTGTATGAATTGGGCCACCCCAGCTCCTTCCTTCCTTGTCTCACTCCAGCTCAGCTCTGTGACACTGCAGCCTCCTCCAGTCTGGAGTGACACAGAAGGGTCTGGAGAGACACAGGTGTAAGCTAGACTGACACAGGAGGAGGCTGCAGTGTGTCCTACAATTCACTTTATTACAGACTCCTACACTAGGTCATTCACAGTTTTCCAGTACCAACTGGCCAAACAGAACATAACAGTACAGTACAGCACACAGGCAGCAGCTAACATCCCATTCATTGAGTGCCAGGTTCCATGTGTGCAGACTTATCACTCGTCTATAAATAGCATAATCAGGCCTCTGAACTAGTTCTAATAATTACCATGTAGATCCAGAATGAAATAAATCAACATATCACCTAAACATCTAAATATCTAGTACATTTGGACATTTTCCCGTAATAGACCATATGAGTGAATCTATAGCTTTGCAAATTTGCTATGCAAACTAGACACAGGATCCATGCTCTATGAGTGTGAAATTGCACAACATATCCAGCAAAATGCCCATAAATGGCCTGCAACACTCCTGCACTTCTCCCACCACTCACCTGTTACCTTCCATAAAAGGTGCCTGTAAATCACCCTGATTGGAAGTGGTCACTATGTATAGGATCACAGATGTGTGTCATTGCATGTGCTGCGCAATGCATATGCAGTTTACTGATAATCGCTCATTTGCAAAAATATTGGCATAGCATACATCTCTGAATTAGGCCGATAGCCCGTGTAATGAATGTATGTGTGCATGTTACCTAAATAGTTTCTATATATGCAACCTACATAACTGTCAATTTGCATGACATATAAGTAACAAACAAATAGGATGCCTGCAAAATATATCATCCCATCACCTAAATAACTATCACATAGTATAATACCCCTGCAATATATAATTCAGAATCATCCCATCACCTAAATAATTTGTGACTTGTCAAATAAGTGATGGCTCCTGTGTTGCTGGACTTTGTCATGGTGGCTGCTGAAGGCCCATGGAAGGAGCTGATATGGCTGGGCATGTGCAGAAGCCCACACAAGGCCATTTTGCATTAACTACAGAATAAGCTTCTGTGCAGAAGCCTCTGACAGCTGCCAGATCGGAGTTGAGCTTCAATCGTGGTGGCTGTTATCCAGCCCAGCAGGTAGTGAGAGCTGTCCCTGCAGAACGGAGCATGGGACCGGCCAAGTGGGAACTGTCCCGCTTTTCCAGAGGCCCAATCTGCCCCTGGTATGTACTCAGCATTAGACATTCACTACATGTCTTAGCATCCCTTAGCAATCTTATGTTTACAAAAGGTTTAGACACGAGTCATGGTTAAATGTTATATTGTATTGACTCTATTAATCAGTTAGATTGTAAAGAAAAAGTCTTGTTTAGCAAAATTACATGTTACTTAACCAATGTTTACAATATATAGTGGTAGGGCAGGTTACCCTATAGCTGCAGCCTAAAGAGTAAACAGAGTATTCCAGACCGATACAGGTAGATAAATATTAAAATATAGATTCTCCAGGACAGGAAGAGGGTAAAATACAAATATTTTACTTTAAATTAATCATGTCTATGACACTATACTGTGATTAAACCTTTCCTTATTAACCCATATAGGGAGAGCTAAACAGTAGATTGGGAGATGTCAAAGTAATTGTCACAGATATAATACAACTGAGAAACACCTTAGAACTATTGGGATACTAAATAATAACTAATATCTAAAGGATTTAATTCAGTAATGGAAGATATCCCTTTAGGTTCAAATAACATTTATTACATATAAATTCTGTCATGGACAACTCTTATATTAAAGCATATAAAATAGTTTCACTATTTACAGACAGTAAATAGGTAATACTGTATATAAGAAATTAATATTTAAACAATACAGAAGCAGTAAAATAATGTGAGGCATAAAATCAAAATAAACCAAAAAATAAATAAAAGAAGTGAATGAGTCATTCCCTTCTTACAGCTTCAGGAAGTGGCCAGGTTTCAAGAAAAGATCCAGTCTACTCCTAGATATGAGATATTTTATTAATTTTATGCTTTTTTTGTTTATTTTTATTTTACGCTTGATATTATTTTGCTGATTCTGTATTAATTAAATATAAATTTTCCCCAAGAAGCCAAGGCCACACCACCATTGGTGTGTGTGCCAACAAAAATATGCAATGCATAATTTTTACAAAATAAACTCAATGGATCATTGGCATACCACCACCTGCAATGCCCCCACCCAGCATCAGGGCCTTCTAGATCTGTCAGTGGCCATTTGTGAGCCATTATAGTTTTTAAGGTGAACATTAAACTCATGTTTTGAACACATGAGAACATCACCACAAATCATGGCTTACTCTACTACAGTTATAATTTTTTTGTTCAATATATTGCTTATTAGACCACCATTAAAGATTCAGAAAATTCCATAAGTTACTTTAAGACTACTTTCATTTAAGGATACATATATTTTAATTTGCTTAGTTTATGTTGTTTTTGAATGCCCCTAATTTTTTTCAATGTAAGATAATAGAAAATAGTATGGTTACACATAAAATAGTGTTTAAAGGTGTGATCTGTACCACTCCACTGAGACATTTTAATGCAATGGTTGCAACCAGGGGGAGAGTAATACTAGTATATAGGGACCCCTTTGAAAGGTAATATAATGAAAATGTGGTGCTCTCTTGGATGCAGGAATATCATCTGTTTAAATCATTGGGTGGCATAGTGTTTCTTTTACTTTTGGCATAGCAAAGTAGATCTGTAAAATACAATTTCAGAGAATTAATTTCATTACACAATAGAGTAGAGTAATAAGAAAGCTTGAAATGTAAGAAAAATTAACAGCACAATTTTACAGTGACAGTACTAAAAATTTACAAGCCCTAAAAATATCCAACAGCTGATTTTTTCCAATGAAGTGGGCAGGCAATCCACAAAATGCTTAAACAATTCACTTATGTTTTTTCATACATTTGAAACTCTTCTATTTATTGTGTAATAATATTAATTCTGTGGAATAGTATCCTATGGGTCTACTTTCTTATGCTAAATTAATACAGCATTAACCAGATAGTATAAGTAGACACAAGAGACACCACCTTTTCTTTATCGTTCCACATGAAGTAAGAAACTTTAAATTACTGTATCTTGCTACCTCCATTGTGTTAGATGTTTCAGGTTATGTTTTCATGTCTGTAAAGCTCTGTGCTACCCTTCAAAACAAAAAAAACCCATCAAATATAATCCCCTGGAGATCATTTACGTTTCCTGTCATATAAAACCAAAGCTAATTCATAAAATTTCCTGTCATATAAAACCAAAGCTAATCTGCAGACTATACTAATTATTTATACATTCATTGTTTGTTGTGCAAATTTTAAAGCAAATATGAATGCCCCCAATCTATCTCGATCCACACATTGCCAAATGTAAAATGTGCTTTCTTTGCAATGGACAGCAATTTGCCACAGTATTCTACACTATGTGCTGTTCTATGAAAACCTTAAGAATGCAAAAACATACTGTATCTTTCTGTCTCTCATGTACAAAGCGAGGAAGCAGAGAATAATCCATCTAAAGTTTGTTAATTAAATACCCCTACAGTATAATCAGACCAAAGGGTCAAGAAATTGAAAACAAGCATGTAGTCAATTTGATTTTTCTTCTGTTTGTATGAAAGGATAAATCTTGTTACCTGTTTATAAAGCAATTAATCAAGCAAACCTATTACTATTAACAAGTTATACAGTGTGTATACTGTACTATTCAGTCAGTATACAGTACAAATTTGACAATTTAAAACAAAAGTTTACCTATCTTTTCGGACAGTGGTTCTCAACTTCAAACCTCAAATACCCCCAACATGTCATATTGTGATGATGTCTGTCTGTGGAAGCAGGTAGGGATAATTACTGACCCAGAAAATTATTTTAGAAAACCTGTATATGAGTTAAAAAAGCACAAAACATTACTTATTGGGCATACCTGAGGATTGGAAACACTGGTGTAGGATAAAATTTGCCCTCAATGACCTTTTCATAGTGAAGTGGATAGGTGTATAGTTACAATTTCTCATTGTACAAATTGGAACAAGTTTGGCCAACTCATCCTTTAATAGTGAGCACACATAATTACACAGGTTCTGTTTATTATTGATTGACACTAAAGGCTGGGTTGAATGAAAATCTGGTAATGTATGGGAGCAAATGGCAGTGGACCATTTGCTATCAAACACTGGATAGTGAAAGAAAAGGGTAATTTGGACAAATTGGATAAATCAATTTTTTCAACCAATTTGTCAGAATGACCATTTTCATCTGTTTTCCAGAGTTTGGGACCATATGGTTTATTATAATTTGCTCCTATTCAGTAAATCATTCCTCCCAACATGACTCATTCAAGGAGGCACAAAATGCTCTGTTCCTGGACTTCCCTCTTAATTAATGATTGCTGTCACCTGTGTTGAAATAGTTAATTGATAAGAAAGCTGATTCAAACAGGTGATGGCAATCAAAAATAAAGAGGGTTGTCCAGGAACAAAACATTTTGTCCCTTCTGGAATGGGTCATGATGGGAGGTATACATACTGTACATTAACACATGTTCCTTCCAACCAATCAACTAATTTGAGGTTGGAAAATAATCTTTAAGTGCATGGCCAGCTTAAATGAGTTGATTACCTGTAGTCTACAGCTCACCAGTTTATCTGGTCCCAATCAGCCAGCAACCTAAGTAAATCATAAGTGTGCTTTATTAAAGGAATGAGTTGGCAATCCTTGATGACAGATGAGCTTTGTCTTTCAGCTCATCCACACTTTCAAGTCTATTTTATTTAAATAACCTTCGTAAGTGTGGGTCTGATTTTTGAAAACATGCTACTCTTATAGCGCAATCATTTTTCTTTTCTTATAAATGTTTATTTTTGCACTCAAATAAATTCTAACGCTGTCATAACAGATTATTGAACTATAATTTACTGTAAAATGCAATTCATTAGTAAGTCTGAAAAACATAGTTTTCATAGAACAATAGCAATACTCCTTTCACTTGCAGTGATTTACTAAAAACCTGGATGATAACCTACAATTAGACACAGTAACTTACATAAAAGTGGAGCTTTGGTAGACAATGTTCTTTTATATGAAATTATGGATTCTTTAGCTATTGTTGGATGTTCTTATGGTACAGTAAAATCATCCTGTTTTTTTAAATTACAGTAAGACAATTTTACAAAGCATAAAACAGATAGTATACAGTTGAAATCAAAATACCAATAATATAAATAAAAGCTTAATTGTGATGAGTCCTTCATAGGTTTTTCTTTTTTCAAATTAAAAGTGCAAAAATAAAAGGTGGGGAAGGGAACAACTGGATGGCAGAAGAATTGTGTATGGGTGAGTCTATTTATTCTAACATTATTATTATTATTATTATTATTATTATTACTACAGGTTGAGTCTCCCATATCCAAATATTCCGAAATACGGAATATTTTTAGCATGACTGAGATTGTGAAACCTTTGTTTTTTCATGGTTCAATGTACACAAACTTTGTTTAAGGCACAAATTATTAAAAATAAAGTATAAAAAGATCTATAGGCTATGTCTATAAGGTGTATATGAAACATAAATGAATTTCATGTATGTACACAAACTTTGTTTAAGCCACAAAATTATTGAAAATATTGCATAAAAACACCTTCAGGCTGTGTGTATAAGGTGTATATAATACATAAATGCATTCTGTGTTTAGATGTGGGCCCTATTCCTAAGATATTTCAATATGGTATGCAAATATTCCAAAATACAGAATATTCCGATATCCAAAATACCCCTGGTACCAAGCATTTTGGATATGGGAGACTCAACCTGTATAGTGTTTTCTCAAAAGCACTTCATATATACAAGAGAGAAACAAGATTAAAAACAACAGAGGCAGCCATCATTGAATACAAAATATGAAATACAAAGAACAAGATAGAAAATAACCATAGACTCATCAGTTTTGTCAATTGTTTCTTCTAAGAAGGAAAGAAGAAATGCATTGTGGAGTGACAGCTATAGTTTCAAAAACTCTTTAAATACTTTGTGATATTTAACTGAGATTTATAAATGCTTTATATTTTGTTGTGCTTAACATATGAACTGTCATGAATCATTTTATACATTTTTTTTTCGTACAATATAATAAGATGACAGCATTTCAAAGTTGTAGTAATTTAATAATTGTACAAATGAACAAACAAGTCACAAAGTGAACAAGGAAATACAGTATAATGAGTGCAATTAGATAGAACACTTCAAGAGAGAGCTTGTATGGTTTGGTTGGATTGTATTTGAACTATTTAATATAAAATCTAATCAGAATATGTTTTTTTTAAATAAAGATTTAACTATCCAAAAAATATATCCATCAAGCATTACCTAACTTGTCAATAATAAAGATAATAATGTTGAAAATGATCATGTTAGGAATAATTACTGTATGCTCTAATAACAATATATGTTCCTTCATTATCAGTCAGTCAATAAGCCACCAAAAAAATCTTATCCACCAAGTGTGTAACCAGAGGTTTGTGGGCCCATAGCAACATTTGCTCAGGGCCCCCATAGATCTACCTATACAGTGCACCTGTAATTGTGCTCATTATGCAATACACCCTGTAGTTGGGCCCATTATGCAGTATCCCCTGTAGTTGTGCCCATTATGCAATGCCCCCTGTATTAGAGCCCCTTATGCAATGCCCCTTGTATTAAAGCCCCTTATGTAGTGCCCACAGTAGAACCTCTTATGCAGTGCCCCCAGTAATGCTCCTTATGTTGTGCCCCCAGTAATGCCCCTTACTCTGTGCCCCCAGTAATGCCCCTAGTAGTGTCCCTTATGCTGTGCCCTCGGTAATGCCCCTAGTATTGCACCTTATGCTGTGGCCCCCCTCCCCTGTGCAGTACTTACCTCTCTCACTGGCAGCTGGGCAACACTCCAGTCCACTCTATCAAATCTCCTCCCACATAGACGCTGCCACTGACTTGATCTGATCAGATCCAGCAGCAGACCCAGGCTCCTTTCATCAAGGTTGACATGGGTGACATCATGACATCACCCACACACTGCATCACTGGGAATGCTGGCCTCTGATGCGATCAGAGGTGTCTTTAGTCTCTGATTGCTTCAGAGACCAGAGTTCCCAGTTCCACCAGAAACTTGGCCGGCAATACTACAGAGGGTGCAGGAGGACTCTAGCTGGGTTGGTGGGCCCCATACGCCATCGGGCCCCATAGCAAGCGCACCCCCTGCATCCTCTATAGTTAAGCCACTGTATCCAGCAATACACACCTAAATAGCCAAAATGACCATGTGATGAATGTTGGAATACAAACGTGTTGTACTTTAGTTTAGTTATAATTTATGGCCTATGCTTAGTCACAATGGCTAATTCCTAATCCACATTAACTTTTTAACACATTAACCGCATTTTTGCTCTATGTACAGTAGCAAAATTTATGTATACCTGAGTTCATGCAACAATGTGTGTGTATATATATATATATATATATATATTAGGGTTGAGCGGGGTCGGATTTCTTAAATCCGTCCGAACCCCCCTGAGCCCACCTGATCCAAGCCAGATCTGAGTCAGGTTTGAGTTTTCCCGCCTGACTCGGATGTGAAATCAAGGCAAAACTTCTTCATCCCGCTGTTGGATCTTGCGGGTTTTAGATTCTATAAAAGCTCCCCCATCGGCGCCATTTTTCAATCTGGCTGTGGACAGTGAAGAAGGAGGGTGGGAGTTGTGCTGCTGTTGTCCATAGGGGCTGTGTCCACTCCACAGTCCATAGGGGCTGGCTGGGCTGTGTTGTGCTGCTGTTGTCTATAGGGGCTGTGTTCCACTCCAAAGTCCATAGGGGCTGGCTGGCCTGTGTTATGCAGTCTGTTGTCCATAGGGGCTGTGTCCACTAGAAAGTCCATAGGGGCTGCCTGGGCTGTGTTGTGCAGTCAGTTGAGCATAGGGGCTGTGTCCACTCCAAAGTCCATAGGGGCTGGTTGGGCTGTGTTATGCAGTCTGTTGTCCATAGGGGCTGTGTCCACTAGAAAGTCCATAGGGGTGGCTGGGCTGTGTTGTGCAGTGTCCCATAAAGACTGTAGTCCAAAAGGGGTGCAAAAAAAAGCAATTCTTTTTTTCTGTTTGTGTGCTGTGTAGCCGCACATGCATCAACAAAGTAGCAGCACCAAGCATGCATCTGTGTCATAAATCAAGGGCCAGCTGGCTCATCTGTTGAAGGGTGGTGTTACCCCCAAAGTGCCTGAAAAAAAAAATTCTGTGTTTGTGACTTGTGTGCAGTGTCCCATAAAGGCTGTAGTCCTAAATTGGTGCTGTAGTGTTGTCCAGGGAGTGCTCTGTCCATCAGAGGTGCTCCCCCCAAGTGCAAAAAAAACTATTCTTTTTTTTCTGTTTGTGTGCATTGTAGCCGCATGTGCATCAACAAAGTAGCAGTGCCAAGCATTCGCCTGTGTCATAAATCAAGGGTCGGCTGGTTAATCTGTTGAAAGGTGGTATAACCCCCAAAATTAAAAAAAATATATTTTTTTCTGTGTTTGTGACTTGTGTGCAGTGTCCCATAAAGGCTGTAGTCCTAAAGAGTTGCTGTAGTGTTGTCAAGGGGGTGCTATGTCCATCAGGAGTGCTTCCCCCAAGTACAAAAAAAAACAATTCTTTTTTTTCTGTTTGTGTGCGCTGTAGCCGCATGTGCATCAACAAAGTAGCAGCGCCAAGTGTGCGCCTGTGTCATAAGTCAAGGGCTGGCTGGCTCGTCTGTTGAAGGGTGGTGTAACCCCCAAAGTGCCTAAAAAAAAAAAAATTCTGTGTTTGTGAGTTGTTTCGCTGTAGCCGCATGTGCATCAACAAAGTAGCAGTGCCAAGCATGCGCCTGTGTCATAAGTTAAGGGCCGGCTGGCTCATCTGTTGAAGGGTGGTGTAGCCCCAAAGTGCCGGAAAAAATTAAAAAAATATTTTTTTCTGTGTTTGTGATTTGTGTGCAGTGTCCCATAAAGGCTGTAGTCCTAAAGTGGTGCTGTAGTGTTGTCAAGGGGGAACTCCTGTCCATCAGGAGTTCTTCCAAAAAGTGCAAAAAAATCAATTCTTTTTTTTCTGTTTGTGTGCGCTGTAGCTGCATGTGCATCAACAAAGTAGCAGCACCAAGTTTGCGCCTGTGTCATAAGTCAAGGGCCAGCTGGCTCATCTGTTGAAGGGTGGTGTAACCCCCAAAGTGCCTGAAAAAAAATAAAAAAATATTTTTCTGTGTTTGTGTGCACCTTAGCCGCATGTGCATCAATATCACATAAATGGAGGACAAAAAAAGTCAGATAAAATTAAAATAGGGAAAGATCAAGAATAACTTCCTCCTAGTGCTGAAGCTTCTGCCACTAGTCATGATGTAGACGTTGAAATGCCATCAACGTTGTCTGCCAAGGCCAATGCCCAATGTCATAGTAGATGGCATATAAAATCCCAAATGGCAAAGTTCAGGAAAATTACCTTAAAAATAAATTGAAATCATCTGTGGAGAAACGTAAACTTGCCAATATGCCATTTACGACACGGAGGAATGGCTAAGGTCCTCCCCTATGTTCATGACTAGTGGTTTAGCTTCACATGACAATGGAAGCCCTCCTCCCACTACAAAAATCAAATGAGTTAAGCTGGCAAAAGCACAGCAAATAACTTTGCTTTCTAATTCTAAGAAGATATCACAAATCCCCATGGAGAGTCCAAGTGTGACGATAGTTGCGATGCCTGACCTTCCCAACACTGGACGGGAAGAGGTGGTTTCTCCCACCATTTTCACCCTCTGCAAGTGCTGGAAGGAGCATCCACAGTCCACTTGCTGATATTCAAATTGAAGATATCACTGTTGAAGTACAACAGGATGAGGATATTGGTGTAACTGGTGCTGAGGAGGAAGATGACGAGAAGGATTCTGATGGTGAGGTGGTTTGTTTAAATCAGGCATCGGGGGAGACAGTTGTTGTCTGTGGGATGAAAAAGCCCATCATGGTCATGCCTGGACAGAAGACCAAACATTCCACCTCTTTGGAAATATTTCTATCCAAATCCAGACAACAACTGTCTTACCATATGTACCATATGTAAAGGTGGAATAAGTACGGGTAGGGACATTAACCACCTAGGAACATCCTCCCTTATACGTCACCTGCAGCTTGTTCATAAAAAGTTACTGTCAAGTTCAGAAACTGTGGCTAAGACCGTAAGCAGTCCAGGGACACCTAAATCCGTTTTTCTTGTTGTATCCAAGCGCCTGCAAACCACACCGTCAACTCCCTCCTCATCAGTTTCTTCCTCAGTCAGGATCGGAAGTAGTCCTGCAGGTCACTGGCATGACTGACTCCTATCCGGGATTCCTCGGGAGGTTCCTGCATTGCTACACCAAATGTTGCCATGGCTGCTGTTGCTGCTGGGGGTCATTCATCATCCCAGAGAGGAAGTAGGAACACCACTACTTCTATTACTAAGCAATTGATCCTCCAACAGTCCTTAGTGAGGAGGATGAAGTACGACAGCAGTGATCCTAAAGCAAAGCGGATAACTGAGGCCTTGACAGCTATGTTGGTGTTAGACGTACATCCGGTATACGCCATTAGTGCAGTGGGATTTAGACAATTGATGGAGGTAGTGTGTCCCTGTTACCAAATCCCATCTAGATTCCACTTCACTAGGCAGGCGATACCAAGAATGTACAGAGATGTCAGAAAAAGTGTCCTCAGTGTCCTAAAAAATGCGGTTGTACCAAATGTCCACTTAATCACAGACATGTGGACAAGTGGAACAGGGCAGACTAAGGACTATATGACTGTTTGTCTTACATTTGAAAAACAGAATGCCCTAGCAAGTGTGAATGACCGTGAAGCGGTGGTCAGCTTAACAAATTATTGCAATATTTTGGAACCAACATTCCCTATGTTCAAAGGAGTTGCAGTTTGAAAAGCATGTGAGTGCCGAGTTTGTATGATATTTTCTATGTAGATGGTGTGGTCACATGCCAAGGGCACCCCAGATGGTTGAGTGCCGTGGATTAAGCCTGTCGTTTATTTACATTTTGTGGTCACACTTGCTAGGGCACCCTGTTTTTCAAATGTAAGACAAACTTTTTTCTTTTTTCAGGTGCTTATTAATTGATAGCCCTGGGTGTGGTCCTGTCTCTTTAAGGCAGGACCCAGTTTCATCTTTAAAATGTATGCAGCTTGAGCCAAAGGTGGCAGATCAAGTTCATTTATCTGAGAATCAGTGTAGGGACTGGCCAGAAGGGAATGATCATGAAGTGGTGGTCAGCTTAACAAATTATTGCAATATTTTGGAACCAACATTCCCTATGTTCAAAGGAGTTGCAGTTTGAAAAGCATGTGAGTGCCGAGTTTCTATGATATTTTTTACGTAGATGTGTGGTCACATGCCAAGGGCACCCCAGGTGGTTGAGTGCCATGGATTAAGCCTGTCATATATATATATATATATATATATATATATACATATATATGTATATATATATTTATACTCTGTATAACCTGGCACTGGACCCACCATGGGGTAACTCACTCCGGTGCCTTCCCAAGGAGGAGAGCACCCCCAACATAGATCAACTCTGCAAATAGGCGGCACTCGGAGACTTGTAATCCAGTGAAAACAATGGTGTTTATTTCAATGTTTCGGGGAACATATCCCCGTCCACAGGATACACATATCTTTTCATATACACATATCCTGAGGATTATGTCTCCGAGTGCCGCCTATTTGCATGAGTTGATATATACATTTACATAAATATATATATATATCAAACATGATGGCTGGCACTTCAGACTTCTGGTATACTGCCCGGGTGCACATGCAGAAGCCCAAAACTGACCCCTAACACAAACACAGAAATTGCCAGCACTCCACGGACTAACACAAAATAATCACAGCACACAACCGGATATATCCAATGTCTCAGATTTTAACTACATCTTTTATCAAGAACAAATAAAATTTCTGATCTCACTTTTATGCACCTCACTATTACCCACAAGTACATCGACACTTCACGTCGCTGACATAATGATGTAATCTGCAACACGGGAGATTTGTGTGCCAGGGTGATGTCTTGGAAATGATAAACTACAGATCAACACAGTGTAAACAAATTG
Organism: Taudactylus pleione; assembly: GCA_031769625.1. Classification (NCBI taxonomy): domain Eukaryota; kingdom Metazoa; phylum Chordata; class Amphibia; order Anura; family Myobatrachidae; genus Taudactylus; species Taudactylus pleione. Next base: position 39,696,155 of record JAUIMM010000040.1, on the reverse strand, counting down.
TGAGCACACATAACAATTATATCCACAATGCAGAGCATTGCATAATCGATGTAAAATGTATAATGCATAGCACAGTATAATATATAGTGCATTATAGAACAAGGGCATATCTTCAAGGGACATAGTATAGTAACAAAGTAGCCTTACTAACATCACTTTAATGAATAGGCAGCATACTATTAAATCACATTTAAAGATGCTATTCAGCCCGCACTATAGAAAAAAATAAAAACAAAAGACAAACTCTATGCAGAAAAAAAATCTATGCAGAGAAAAATATGCAGATCTATCATTACTTGGCACTAAACTGAAGATATGATATACTAATTATACAGGGACCGAGACAGTAACACTATAGATCAGAGGAAAGGTGTCTAGCTTATCATTTCGTTAAGGCCTTGTGTTGACAAAGTAGTTAATCTGAAGATATATGGGCTTCTAACCATAGTAATAAGTTACCATGGTCACCACCTTTAATAAGTGGAGGAACATGATCCACTAATTTATACTTTAGGGTCGCTAAGGAGTGCTTAGTATATAGAAAATGTTTAGCAATGGGCTGATCTATATCCTTAACTTTAATAGCCAAATGTTTAGCTGATCTATGCTGTGCAGCTCTCTCTTTAAACATACAGTCAGTCTTTCCCACATAGGCCAGACCGCAAGGGCACTTTATCACATACTGTATATAATATACTTACTAGAACACGTTAAGACATAATAAGGATTCTACTGCCTGAGTGGGGATGCGTGATATATGGACCGGTTTCTAAATGGCTGCATGTAGTGCAGCCAGTACATTTATATCACCCATTGGCTTTAGACATAAAATGGCTCAGATGGGACTGTCCATAGTCCGTAATGTCATTGTGCACAAGGGCATCTCTAAGATTAGGACCCCTCCTATAGCAATTGAGAACGTTCGTGTCCTGAAAAGGCAAGTTCTTATCTGTTTTCAACAGGGACCAGAACTTTTTGGAGGAATGTCCAATAGACTTGCTGTGATGCGAATAAGTATTTACAAATAGGAATATCTTCTTTACAGCACGATCTTTCATGTTAGGGCATTTCTCATGAGGCATTGCCAGTGCTTTTCTCTTGGCTGATTCCAACTCGGTAGCCAAGTAGGCTCTATGAAGACATTTTTGGATAATGGTGTCAATCTGTATTCCCGCCTCACATTCATCACTTGTGATTCACCTTACACACAAAGATTGGGAAAAGGGGAGACCCTTTTTCATAGGCAAAGGGAGAGTACTATTAGTATGAAGAAGAGTGTTCTTATCAGTGGGTTTTGTTTAGACATTTTTTTCCATTTTTTTTATTCACATTTCTTATCCACACATCCAAATAATGTACTTGCCTTTCATAGCATTCAAAGGTGAACTTGATATGTTCGTCCATCAAATTTATGGATTCCATATCCTGGGTGAGCTCAGCTGCGGAACCCTTCTAAAAAAATTAGTATATCATCTATGTAGCATGTAAATAGAAGGATTTTATTGCCAAAAGTCAGGTTATGCAAAAACAAAAATTCTTCAAAAGCGAGCATGTAGGCATTAGCGAATACGGGAGCTACATGCGAACCCATGGCACAGCCCTTTAGTTATAAAAAATGGTCACCATTGAAGAAGAAATAATTTAAAGTAAGGGTTTTGATGAGTAAAGTCAGTAAAAGTTCAAATCTGGTCCCGTGTATTATTCATTACTTTCCAGAAGCTTACGTACAGCATTTAGGTCTTGCATATGCAGCATATTCATGTACAAGCTCACCACTTCCAAATAGATAAAGCACAGTGAAGAAACTAAGGAGATCAAATGATGACACAGGACCATTATTGTCTGAGTAACTATCCAAAACGAGGCCACGCATGCGCACCATCAATAGGCGGACATCCATGGAGAGCAGAAGCGCACTGTCTGGAACCCGGAAGTATGGCACCCGGCAAACATGTGCACACACTGACTACCACCCAAAAGGATAAAAAGCCACAAAGTAAGTGGCCAGAACTACCTTGTCCTTGAAAAAGTCCCATATAGGACATTGAACTTTTTCATTTTTAACCATATTCTGCTTGTAATGGCAAAATAAATGTGATTAAATTTACATAGCATTTATAGCCTCATTAACACACCTCAGCCTTCTTACTTGCAAACCACTGTACCAAGGAAGCAGACCGATGAGGAGGAGATGGACCAGCAGCACCATAGGATAAGTATACACTTCCTTATACTTATCAGCTGCACCATTGTCTCCACACCACCCTGATACTGCATTTTTTCTTTTGAGGTATTTAATAATGAGGAAAACAAACTAATTAACAACTACTGTGAGAAGCTTGTTCCAGTGGAATTAGAGGCACTGAGGTGATCACACAAGTATACTGAGCCATTGCAATTCGTTATGAACAATCTGCCTAAAGTTCTTGCCCACCAGCCTTAAAGACAATTACACCATTCTCCTCTGTATTTGTTCACATTATCTGATATCTATCAAGCATCAGCCTAAAGTTTATGCCCTCCAGTCCGAGGGTAAACTACATGTTAAAAGTAATATAATATAATTAAACAAGTACTGTACCTGCCAACAGTTATTGTCCACCTGGAATCCTACAGTCATGTAAACATTCTCCACATAATATATCAAGACTAGTTGAACATCCATACACAGATATACAATAGTACTGAAAGGTCATAACCCTTACACATTAACATTAACAATTACACATAAATTACCATACAGTGCTAATACCCTGCCCCTCCTCTTCCCCTTTCTTCCCTCCCCCACCCAATTTTATGACTGTGCCCATGTAAAGCCCCATAAGTCAGCCTTTTTGTTAAGCAGTTCCCCAAAATCTTCCCAACCATAAAAACAGCATTCCTTATCTGTGGGTCAGAAACAGTGTGGGTCGGATACAGTGCAGGTTACAGTGCAGGTCAGATACCATGCAAGAAACAATGCGGGATAAAATGTAAGTTGGATACATTGTGTTGGACACAGTGCAGGTCAGACACAGTGCGGGTCAGATACAGTGTAGGTTGGGTACAGTGCAGGCCAGATACAGTGTGTGATACAATGTGGGTTGGATACAGTGCAGGTCGGATACAGTGAAGGTCAGATACAGTGTTAGTTGGATACAGTGCGAGTTGGTTACAGTGTGGGTTGGATACAGTGTGGGTCGGATACAGTGCAGTTTATAGTACAGGTTGGATACAGTGTGGGTTGGATACAGTGCAGTTTAGATACAGTGTTGGTTGGATACAGTGTGAGTCAGTTACAGTGCAAGACACAGTGTGGGTCAGAAACTGTATTGTGCAGTTTATAGTGCAGGTCGGATACAGTGTGGGTTGTATACAGTGCGGGTGCAGTGTCCTCATAGCGGGGGTGCCTGCAGTGTCCTCAGTGCAGGGTTGCAGGTGTCAGCAGTGTGAGGTAGTATCGGAAGTGCAGTGGTACCGGTGTTGTCGGCAGGGTGATGACAGTGTGTCCTCAGTGCAGGAGTGCTAGCATTGTCCTCAGTGCGGAGTTGCCGGCGGTGCCCTCAGTGCAGGAATGCTGGCAGTTTTGGCAGTGTGGGGTTGCTGATGGTAACCAGGGGGGCAACAGTGCAGGAGTGCCAGCAGTGTCCTCAGTGCAGGAGTGCCGGCAGTGTTGGCATAGCATTGGTGCCAGCCGAGTCCTCAGTTTGGGGTTGCCTGCGGTGCCCTCAGGAATGCCGGCAGTGTTGGCAGTGTGGGGGTTCTGATGGTAACCTCAGTGTGGGGGGCAGCAGTGCGGGGGTGTCCTCAATGCAGGAGTGCTGGTGGTTTCCAAAGTGCAGGGGTGCTGGCATCAAGGGGGGTGCCGGTGGTGTTGGCAGCGGTAGTGTTAGTGCGGGTGAATGGCCAACATTGTCCTTCCTGTGCACATTGGGCAAGTGCTTATTGGCTGAGAGCCGTGACAGATAGCTCTCTCAGCCAATCAGCATCAAGCCTGTTGATTTCAATGGGACTTTGAAAATTGGTGCCTGAGGCAAAACCGACAGCAGGATCTGGAGGTTTTGCCTTGGATAGGGATCCAGGGCAGACCGGGAGATCCAAGCTATGTCTTTAAGTTTGGGTGGGCTCAGTTCTCTGAGAACCGAACACGCTCATCTCTAAAAACTATATATATAAATTTATATATTATGATTCAATGATGGTAAAAAAATATATATTTTCATTTTAGTAGCTTAACATTTCATGTCTTGAAAACTGTTTTTCACAATGTACATATGCAGTGTCGACCTTTGAAAATCAGCCTCCTGTTGAGGAAATCAAACTGACTGAACCAGTGATTGACTTCCGGTAGTTACCATTACAGGACATGCTACTGTGCCCTGAAGAAAAGTTTTAAAAAACCCTGACAACAATTAATACTTCTCTGGAAAACTATAATATTCTTTTAACAGCAAATCTATTCATCCCCTGGCACACGTGCTGCATTGCAACTCACATGTTAATCATACCATATTTCATATTTTATCTGCTAAAAAGAGCTACCTGTAGTATTAGTAAATTCTGCACAGGAGTGGTTACAGGGAGAAATACAAGCACTTACAATATAATCATTGTATTTACACTGCAACAATTCAAGTATGAAAGGGGAGTCAATATGAAGCTGACAGATGATTACAGCCTAATTATTCTTTCTTCATCAAAATTAATTAGTTATTTTATAGTATGTCACCACATGTAGACTACATTTATGAGGATTTACTGTTATAAAATGCTTAGAAAATTGTAGATAAAAGCTAATGCAACATTAAAAGAAGCATTTAAGAAAAATTCCATCTTTAAAAAATGTGTTTTCCTCTCATGCTGCTGAGAAAGCTGTCCAAATGTGAGGAAAAAATCCCATCAACAGATGGCTGATCACATGCAGCAGTATGGGCACTTTGAAATGACATAACTATCTTAAGAAAAAAAAATCTAATCAGACATGCAATGTTACAATGACTTTGGCCCAGATTTACTAAATTGTGCAAGTTCATAAATGACCCTATGTGGCCATTAATGTTTGCTGTAAATATTACATAAAATATACATTATAGACCCTACATAAAATATACATCATAAAAACATTGACTTAATAATTTGAAACTCCTAATAAGTACTAATAATGTTACAAATGATTATGTAAAATATGAAAGCAAACATAGCTGATACTTATATATTAATCTATACTTTTTGTCTGGCTTAATACTGACCTGCAAAATGTCAAGACCAGTATATTGATAATAATACCATTATGAGTACTTTTAGTAACATTTATGTGAAAATGGGCAACTTACAAATTGGAGCATATTTATTAATATTTGCAGGCTATCCCCACAAACACCCGTTTTCGGAAGGTACTCGCAATATTAATAATCTCTTGTTTTTAACATGGAGGGACCACAGCAGTCCCTTTCATTTTCTACTGCAAAGCAGCCCCAAAAGGTTTATATGGGGGCTGTGATGCAGTCAGATTTCCCAAGCTCTGGAATGCAAAGCATTCTGAAGCTTAGAACTGCTGGCTAGTGCCATCTGCAGATGTTATTAGCCTATAGTGACCTATGGGTTGCTGTTTCACAGACTCTATTGGAGTGGGTTCTGTCACCAATCACTGACACATTGGTCTGCCAATGGATGTGCATTTGCAGTACTCATACAGATGCTTAATTAGGAAGGAGAGTGATTGCCTCAGCTGTCACTGTGCTTACAGTTTTCACCAGGAAGGGCTCTAATCAGTGTCCTTCTCCTCATATGAGCTTTTTGATAAATTTGCATGAACATGTGCATTTTCACATTGTAAATTTATTTATAACATCCACATTACAAATGAAAAATTTTTACAGAATGACTCTGTTATGATACTGTCTCTGTACTTTTATTACCTGAGTTGTTGTGTCCTTGTTTATCCTCCTTCGCATTGCCCACCCAAGCTATAGCACCTCTCCTTGGGGATGCACTTACCACATATAAACTCCAATTTAAATGCTCCCTGTGATGAATGAGTGCACAGTTGTCTACATGGTTGTGATATTAGGCTCTCCTTATTTAAATCCGCAGTCAATGCTCCAGTGCACGAGTAACAAGTCAATGCTCTGGTGCACGAGAAACAAGTTGAGTTAGTTTTTGTTAAGTTTAAGCATTATTCTGTCTAATGGACTAATACTGACCCCTGAACCCAGCTTGTTATACATTTATGAACCAATTCTGCTTTCCCTGACTTTGATCTGTCTATTGACCATAATTCTTAGCTCCTCTTCTGTATAGAAAGATGCTACCTAATGAGGTTAGTTCTTGAGCCATTACTAGTGGTCCACTGTAGCAAAGCTCACTATTCCATTGCAGGGGCCTCTGATTAAAACTGGGGTTTCCGATTAGATTGTGTTTCTCAGATCTAGTCAGTATTAGTCTAGATCAGAACAATGTGTTCACATCCACTGTAATTCCTCACAGTCCCATTTTGACAAACGCCATCCTGAATGGAGGATATATTATACACTCACCTAGAGATGAAGAGAGAATATTAATTAAAACAGATAAGAAATATCCCTGTGCTGCATCTTTTCAGTTCTGTTTTATTTTGGTTTGCCATATGCACCTGTCTCTATACATTTTAATTTTGTAGGTTAAAGAGCATAACAATAGTAACATGGTTTGACTGGAATTATAATAATCTACTATCTTGGACTATTTTACCAGCAGATTCTTTATGACATTATCAGTCAAGCAGCTACAATCCCCACAGCATGTGTCACACCAAATGCTTCTTTCTGAGCAATGTGTTAGCCACGTTCCAGATCCCGCTATACTCTTCCTAAAATGAGTAATTACTAATTCTATAATGAACAACTATGTCACAATAAAAGTCCAACAGCAATCTGTTCTCAAGTATGCAAGAGCCATTCGAAAGGCTAACTGCTCTGAATTTGCATAGAAGAACAAACAAATTCAGCTATATAAAATTTGATTTAATTTGCTTAAAATAATTGTGGTTGTCTAATTTTGCTCATTAAAAATTACCTTTATTTTTGGTACTTAACAGGTATCATTATCAGCAAAATTTCTCAATTGGATAGTGATAAAAAGGTAAAAAAAATTAATGTTGTGTTTTTAGAGTAAAATGTGGCACAGTGGTCTGCATTACTGCCCCTGCAGCACTTTGGTAATGGTTTTGATTGAAATCAGGGCCTATATGTATTGAGTTTGTATGTTCTTCCAGAGTTTGCGTGTGTTTCATGTTTGATTCTAAAATTTTGTCTTATGCCCTTCTGCATATTGCTTGATATCAAGTGCATTCAAACAAGCATTGCACCTATGCTTAAGTTGTGTCATTTTTAATTGCACTGAACATAGCACAATGTATAACATTGGAAAATGGTCGTAGAACCAGAAGCGGTATGAAATACCACCAGTCGCATGGCCGGTGGTTCAATTCCCGGCAGCGGCAGCCCGACACTGGAACAGATCCCGGCATCGGCAGCCCGACAGCGCTGGAAGTCCTGATCGTCCCTAGGTAAGTATTAACTAACCTAACCTACCCCCCTAACCCTCCCTTAGGGGTGCCTAACACTAAACCTCCCTCCCAAGTGCCTAACCCTAATTCCCCCTCTAAGTGCCTAAACCTAACCCCCCCTTCCCTGCAGCCTAACCCTAACCTCCCCCGGGGGTGCGTAACCCTAACCCTCCCTCCCCCTAGCCTAACCCTAACCGCCAGGGGGATTCCTAACCCTAAGTCCCCCCTGGGAGCCCTAACCCTCCCCCCCCGCTGCTGTCCACTCGCGGCACCTGGCATCCCTTTGATCGGGATGCCGGGCGCCATTCTCCCCGCGTCTGGTAAATGAGCGGTGTCTACATCTAGACACCGGGCATTTCACCCTCACCGCGATATGACAGTTAGGAAAGGAAGCCGGCTGTCAGTATAATGTCAGCCAGCTTCCCGATTGCATCCCGTAGAACCATATGATGGAGCTCACAAGGAGAATGCAAGGCAACAAAGGATGAATTATTGACAAAGCATTGCTGTAAAATAATACTCTTTATGCTGCATATATGTCAGAGGCAACATCCAGACAGGCTTTTAAGTTTTTGAAAAAATGCCTTGGGCTTTTTTTCTTTCATGTGGTCACATAAATACAAAGCATGAAAAGTCAGGCAGATCTCATTGCCCAACCGGTATTGGATGTTTTCTTTTGAAAGAAGGGCTTCAGCTATTTTTCTTTTAAATACCCATCATATCAATGTGGAAACATTTTAGGGGCATAGTAAGAGTATTTTGGAAGCATCATATCACTTTACCTATGCTCCACAAAAAAAATTTGTATAATCTATGAACTATCCATTATTGAAAATATAAGATTGAAACAAGTTTTGAGTAAAGTTATTTGTTTGTAATTAATGCTTATTAATTACAATAGATACATACATTTACAATATTTTAACATTTGTATCACAAAAAATAATAATGTAGATATTTTTTCACAGCATCTCAAACATACTATTCACAATGGCTTCAGGAGGAAAGACATGTTTTTAACATACAGGGGCTTATGTAATAGGTTGCAACTTGCAGCCTATTACACCAATAACCAAATGAATAGGTGGTTATAGGTGTAATAGGCTTTTTTCCCCAACCCTGCATTTAGTTTTTAGTTAGACAGATATTTCCGCAAGGTTGCTGTAGAAGACGCACAGTCAATTTGTAATCCAAATAGACCTCTTTCTGTGCTGAGACTTGTAGTTGAGTGATGATTTCATAGAGCACCCCCAACCCTACTGTTCATTTCAAAGACATGTCATCACTGTATGAGTAGTGCAAATCATTGCTGAAATTGCAGCTATGTGCTTGCAAAATAATGTGTAATTTCACTAGTTGCAGTACAGTATATCCAGCATAATATAATATAATATATTATAATATTGGTAACAGAAAACAATTATAAATTGTAAGCTGTAAAACAAACAAACATAGATGGGAGTAAAAGAGGGGAATAAATGAGCATCCAAAAAAGTTTATACTGTAGTTCTTGCACTGCAAGCATAATTTGACTACATTGGAAGCTTCACGCATGCTCAATAACGTTTTTCAAACAATGACACCTAGTGCATGGACACAAGTATTGAAGTCTCCGGTCTCTCAGTGCACTAAACTGGGACTCAATACACCACACTACGATAGAATATGCCACCCTGCACCCAGCCGGAGGCATCACAAACGCGATTAGTTTTTTGCACTACACTGTGTATAGACTTAAGATGAGCGAGGACACATCTGTACATCTGTACCTGGTTTTCCTGCAGTGATCTGTCAGCAGTCTAACAGATCACACAGCCAGCCTGCCTTGCACTCTGCACTGTAGTCACACGACATAGCGCAGCAGAAGGAAGAATTCTGCAAGGGATTTAGTGTAGCATTTGCCATGTGGAGGCAAGATCATCATACAGGCACCTGAAATGGTGACACTAGAGCAATAGCAGACAGCTGGCAAGGATGGAGAGGCTTCCTTTGTGCCACCCTGACAACTAGTGCCCAGAGGCCAATGCTTCCATTGCCTCCAGGAGTTATGCTACTTTTTATTGTTTATATATATGTGTCTTAAACATGCTTTTTGTTATCAAATTTTCCAGTATTAACCCTGTTTTAAGCCATTTGGTTAATTTACATTAAAAAAAACAAGACAGAAGACTACAACATGAAAATGTGATTTGTTACGAACTTATTGCTGCCAAGTTTGTTTTCAGCATGTACAATTTAGTCAAGGTCACCCTTTCTCATACAAAAAAACTTTGAAGATGTTGGCTAGTGTTGTATCTTTATTAGTACAGAAACCAATCACAATATATAGCAATATGAGATATGCTTAATATTTTTTAATATTAGTCACAGTTTTACAGAGTTTCTCATCACAACCTTATCACCTGTATGCTTTCCTCCATTACTTCAAGCTCAGTGTCACTGAAGTCTACCAAGTCTCCTCTAACCTGCTGAAATATTAACTAACAATTGTCAGTGACGTAAATCTCATTCTCAAAATAACTTCCTCACATATAAGACTATCTATCACTCTAAATTGTATGGTTTTGGACACTGCCAAACAAACATATTACCAGTGTCTCATCTCTGCTCAATCTTCTATCCCTATGGGCCAAAAGTAATAGGGTGAGAGTTTAGAAAATGTGAGAGTTTAGCAGTAAAACTCTCACACTAATACATTGATCGAGTTGTATTTTCAATACAGGAAACTCCTGGATGAGAGTTTAAATCTTGAGAATTTTTTGAGTCTGAAAAACATTCAAGTTTGCATGTTCTGTGACTTTAATACATTGGCTGAGTTTAAAAATATTTGAATCACTTATTACCTCTCCATCACCCAACCCAACAATTATTATCACTGCACAAGATTAAAGCACATGATTGATAAGACTTATATGAAATGCTGATGCAAACATTGTTGGAGACCCAAAGCACACTTTTTAGCTCTATACCTGGGTGCACAAAATTGGTTGCTCATAATGATGACACCAGGGAGGCCCGGCCAATTAAGCTGCCCTTGTACAGGGTGGGCCTGAAAGTGTCAGCTTTGATCAAACAGAAGGTCAACAAAATGCTGGAAATGGAAATCAATGTGCCCTACAACAGCCTGTGGGGCAACTGTAGTGGTGTAAGTTCCCAAAAAAAGATGGGAACACACACTTCTGGGTGGATTTTGTTTTTCGAAAGTTTAATGAAAAAACTTCTGGGTGGATTTTCTTTTAAGAAAATTGAATGAGGTCACATTGATGGATACAGCACATAGTTGAAATCCTGGATCGGCTGGTGGGGTCTCGCTTTGTGTCTACCTTGAACCTTAAAAGTTACTGACAGTTGCAAGAGGCACTACACATTCACCACCCTATTTTAGTTATTTGAGTTCACTGCCATGCCCTTTGGGATAAAGAATACTTCAGCCACATACAGTACAGTAGATGAATTGCTGTGAGGATTTCAAGAGTTGGGCCAGCTGTATACTTGCATGACATAGCCATCTTCCACGAGACATGGGAGGATTGCCTGTCACATGTGACCATGGTAATAAAGAGAATTGTCCAACTGGTCAATTTCTGAAGAGGATGACAGAAGTGTTGTATTTGAGGCATTTTGCTGGTGTAGGCAAGATTAGGATGCAGCTGGCTAAAATTGAAGCCTCCTGTAGTACTGTATATCTCTCTTGCTTGCTACTATACTGGCCTGGGAGATGGTATATGCCACAGTGGGAAAATAATGTTTTACCATAGTGTGTGTCAGGAATCAGCCTGAGATCAGCCTTTACTCACCATAGTGCCAGCTTCCCCTGACTAGCCATGCGGTAAGACAACAGGTACGGCTTTGGGCGACGCACTGAATGTTATTCACTACTGATATTCTCCAATGATAATCAGCATCGTTTAATAACGATATTCTTCAGTGATATTCAACATCGGTCACTATCAATATTCTTTAGTGATATTCAACATCAGTCACTACTGATATTCTACAGTGATATTCAGCATCAATCACTACCAATATTCTCCAGTGATATTCAGCATCAGTCACTACCAATATGCTGTGGGTCTCCAAGGTGCCGGTGCAATACAGACCCTTACATCTTATATAGAGAATCAAGAAGCAGCTCAGCAACAGGTGGCACACTATCATCAGGAGCTTTCTATTCAATTCATTACTATTCAGTCCAGCTTCGGTGGTTCCAGCTTCTTTAGTAACCTTACCAGTGACTTCTCCTCCTGTGTCATCTCCTCTTCAATTACTTACCTCCAAACATTTTGATGGGAATCCTAGACTCTGCCATGGTTTCATCAGCCAGTGTAAGATTCAATTTGATTGTCTGAATCAGAATTTTCCCACACCAAGATCAAAAGTAGCCTACCTGTATGTTATTTCTTTACTCTCTGGATATGATCTTGAATGGGTTTCTACTTTGTGGGAATGTGCAGATGCTTTGGTCAGTACGTGGTCCAGTTTCAAAGCACTGCATCAGAGCTGGAAAGGAATGACAGAGCTCTTAAGGCTGCCTTCTTACATGGTTTGTCTGAAAAATTGAAAGATGAGTTGGCTTCACGAGACCTACAGTATCTGACTCACTTTCAGAATTAATTTCTCTCTATATTAAAATTGATCTTCATCATAGAGAAAGACAGTCAAGTAAGTGGTGAGAGGATTGTAGCAAAGATCATCCTATGGATACCAATATGAATCCTTCTTTTCCACCTAAAGATGAACCTATGCAGATAAACCGATGCAGAGTGGACTCGCTGTATCCGTGATAAGCTTTGCATTTACTGTACCACTCTGGGACATTTCATTAGAGCTTGTCCTCAGTTCTTGGGAAATGAAAACCCTGATCAGTTCAAGGAGCATCTAGTTGGGAATTCTATCTAACTCCTATCACTTAGCTGATTCTTTGTTGCCTGTCAAAGTCTGTGCTGGGTCCTGCACTAAGAGAATTAATGCTTTAATTGACTCTGGAGCAGCGGGTAACTTTATCTCAGAAACTTTGTTGCGTGAAATTAAGATTCCGGTTAAACCGCTTCCACAGACATTAGCCCTCTCCGCTTTTGATAGCAGTACTATCCTGGTAGATACCATAATGTAAGTTTTGCTCAGTATAAGTGCTTTGCATAAGGAAGAAATTGATCTTCTAGTACTACCCAAGTGTACTCATATTCTAGTTCTTGGATTATAGTTCTTGGATTACTTTGGCTCCAGTTGCATAGTCCAACTATTGATTGGTCTACCATGCATATCCTGTCATGGGGACCCAATTGCCACCAGAAATGTCTTCCTCAAATAGTTCCTTTGAGATCTCATCAAACTACTCCTAAGTTCTATTCTTCTCACACAGCTCCAATTTCTGTGGATAAAAGTTCTAAACAAGGCCCTCAACTGCCTGAGCCTTACCTAGAATTTTGTTTTGTTTTTTGTGAACAAGCTGCTGATAAACTACCTACTCACCACTGGCCGTGGGTTTGTGCCATTGAATTGATGCCTGGGATGGTTCCACCGCGTTGTCATGTCTATCCACTCTCAGTCCCAGAGACTGCAACCATGTCTGATTATATCAGAGAAAATTTAGCCAAATGGTTCATTCAGCCATCTATGTCTCTTGCCAGAGCAGGTTTTTTCTTTGTGGAAAAAAAGGACAGGGGCCTTAGGCCTTATATCGACTACCATGGATTAAACAAGATAAGGTGTGTGGTGCCACGATCTTTACCAAACTAAATTTTTGAAGGGCCTACAACCTGATTCAGATAAAGGAAGGCAACTTTGAGTATGAGATTACCAATATTCTGCAGTGTTATTCAACATCAGTCACTACCAATATTATTCATTGATATTCAACATCAGTCACTAACGATAATCTTCAGTGATATTCAACATCTGTCACTACCAATATTCTTCAGTGATATTCAACATCAGTCACTTCTGATATTCTTTAGTGATATTCAACATTGGCCACTACCAATATTCTCCAGTGATATTCTACATCGGTACCTACCAATATACTTCAGTGACTAACATCAGTGATTACCGATATACTTCACTGATAATCTCCAGCCACTCAGTTGTCTTTTTTATCACTTTATCAGTTGCTAATTCCTGGGTCTCTAATCAGGGGGACATGACCTGCTCATTGGGCACAGCAAAACCCATATCCCAATTGGAGTGATCACTGATGACAGAACCAATTTGTGCCGCTGGTCATGTCTAATCAACACCAAGAAATAGCCAATGAGATAGTCATACATACTACCAAATCGTCTGCTACTGCCTCCCCACCTAGTCACCCCGACTACCAGTCCTCTTTCAGGGAACCTTAAGGGCCAGGTCGTGACAGTGTGTGCTGTCAAGTGCATGCAGTCCTATCTGTATAACCAGGACTTTTACACTGTGACTGACCATAACTCCCTTAAAATGGCTAAAGTGGACAGTAGGGCAAAAGGAGAGGTTTCTGAGGTGGATCCTTGCCTTTCAAACATTTTGTTATTTCTCATCATAAGGGCAAGGAAAATTGGAAATCAGTCAAATTGTTTTGGCAGGATGAACCAAACTGGCTGTATGTTTAACTCCTGACCTGACATGAGGAACTTTCCCTCGATTTAAACAGGAGAGGTAGGAGTGTAAAGTAACTTGAAGAGATCCTTTGTATAATTTAGTTATTTAGTAATAGTAGAATAACATTAGTTTGTAATCAATATTGTATTGCTTGTTTAAATAAGCCAGGAGTTACCACAAGTTTGTCAATTCAGTAAGCATAAAACCAAATTGACAAATGCTGAAAATAATACAAGATAATTGCATAATGATAGTTTTGCATTAGTGCTGCTTCTAAATACAGTAGGTACTGTAGTCTGTTTAACAGAAGACTATAGTAAACAATGTAGGTGGCTAATAATCCACCAATAGGAGTGCAATTAAAATATCAACATTTATTGACTATTTAACAAGTAACATTAGTTAATACTTAATTTGACAAAAACATACATATAATAAAAAAGAATCAATATGACATTTATATACATTATATACCACTGTAGTCAGTGACTAATAGTGTGAATATCAGGTGCCAGGTACATTACGCTGTCCCAGTGTATTGATCCTCATTAGATCCACAAATAGATGTTGATAGGACTAAACCAAAAGTCTGTTTATATTTAATGTTATCCACTCCCGCTATTCATGATACTTTTCCTTGATCACCCTCTTCACAATTTTGTTAAGTTTGCTATTTGCAACAGTTCCCACTCATATTTTTTTTTATCTCTTTATGAGAAATAGTTCTGAAAAATTTCACCTCAAGCCACCAGAGTTCACTTGTGTATCTAAAACCTTTGACAGCTATTATTATTAGTGTTATTTACTGCAAAGGCACTTCTAGCATTTTGTTTGGTCTCTTAATCACTATCAATTCTGCTCTTCTTTTTCTATATTATTTCCAAATAAATTCCTAACCCTCTACTTTTTTCCCATACACTATTAGAACTCACTTGAGAAATAAGACACAACAATACAACAGCTGGTTAGATGTCTCAGCCAAAAGTGTTATAGAGATCAAAAATTGTTTTTGCTATTCGATATCATGTGATGCAAGCTGTCCAATTGATATTCTGCAATAATAAATTATTATTAATAATAATAATAATAATAATAATAATAATAATAAAAACAACTGTAATAATAGATTTTACATGCAGTATATTTTAGACTCACAGACTTCCAATATTGAAAAATGTTTATACTAAGACAAATGTTGCATTTCATATTTGAATATAATTATTTAAACATATATTTAATAGTAATAATAATTTAATTCATATGACAAATTTCTCTCTCTCTCTCTCTCTCTCTCTCTCTCTCTCTCTCTCTCTCTCTCTCTCTCTCTCTCTCTCTATATATATATATATATATATATATATATATATATTTATTTGGCATGCATATGCATATTAACTTTGCCAACTGTACCACAGCAGTTTAACATTTGTTTTAGTTCTGCTGCTCTGAATGGTCTAATGCAGTGAAAAAAAATCAGTATTTGACAGGCAGATTTACATAGCAACTTATTAAAGATACAATTTTCTCCTCTTCTTTGTGAAGACATTGTATAATTGGCTTTTATAATGTATATTACATTTGTTAATAGAAAAAAAAACTTAACTGAAATACAAATCTGCAAATGTAGATAGTTTTTTTTTTAGTTATCATTCATCCGTTCTGTAACAATCATTGTACATATGTTTCTGAAGCATAAAATAAAGTGAAGCTAAAGGCATGGCTTAGTATAAGGAGCACAGTGTGAATATTACTACAGCTGTTCTCTAGAGATTAGGACTAGGTGACTAATGCCAACTTGTTTACAACATTGGCAGGGGAGCAAATCCATGTTCCTATTTGGCTAGAAAAACAAGCTAGGATCCAATCAGAAATATTTAAATATCAGCCAGAACATTTGTGAACAAGATGCAGTCCTCAGTGGAGACATTTAAATATGTAAACTTGGCATAACTAAACAGATTGAGTGATAGAAGGGAGATAGATCTGCACAGATGGGTGCATATTGCCACATATTGTCAAAATGAAAATAAAGAAAAGAAAGGAGCACAATCTTGACCAATGTAGCTATATATATTGAATGCACAGATGTAAATGTTAGTTTCCCACATACCTACTGTATGCACAGTTTATTGCCCAAGTGCACCTCTCATACACTTGTAGCCTGCAATGTTAAGCTCACAATATCAGTTACTTCATTCTAAATGTGAAAAAAATCTAAAAAAATTATTGCTGATTTTAGGAGATCTAAGAAGCAGTCTTTTCATCCAATGGATGTGGATGGGCTGGCTGTTGAGGTTGTGGAGTCATTTAAAATTTTTAGGAATAAATTATGTAAAATGACTTGTCATGTATAAGGATCAGGGGCGTCACAAGGGGGGTGCGGGCCACATCCAGGTGTCAGCCGCCGAGGGGCGACACCAAGGTGCAAACTCCCCATCAGTGAGAGGTGCCAGGTGCTGTACTGTAGAATTATGTGAAGCACTCGACTCCTGACACAGTGAGAGCATGGGACTTCAGTTAGGCTGGACCAGGGGGCAGCCCGCACCTCCGGCATCCCTGGTGTGACAAAAACGTGGCTCAGGCCATGAGGCTATGCCCTCTCTCCCGGGCGTGTGGATTAGCATGCAAACTGCAAACCCAGCCATCACTACTCTCTGCATTCGGTATCAGATGAGGTAGGGACGCCACTGATATGGATATTTTAGTACATTTTTATGGGTGCATTTTAAAAAGTGTACTGACCTACGGTATTACTGTATGGTTTGGGAACTGTACAGCAACCAAGCGGAAATCTCTGCAGAGAGTGGTTAGGGCTTCTGTGTGAGTGAGTGGTTTAGAATTACAAAATATTCAGTAGATTTAAGAAAATAGAATTTTAAGGAAGCTTTGGAATACTAACTGATAGGTCACATCCAAATTATGGTTTACAAATAGAACCGCTATACTCAAGTTAAATTACAAATAGTGCCCTATATTGAGGTTTGTATTTTAATGATTGTAGTTTGACTTGCATATGTGTTTCATGGACAATTCATGTTGTGGATTTGTTAATGACAATAAAGCTATATTGATTGATTGATAAAATACTAAGGGGTGAATTTACTAAGTATCATGTTTGGTCAAAGATTGCCCAAGTTTATCATGTACAGAAACACAAGGGAATTTAGGGCCTGATTCAGACCCACTTGCGAGCGGCTGTCCGCTCGCAAGTGGGTCGATGTTATGCACTGAGCATGCGCACGACGGAGGGAGCTCCGTCGTGTGCATGTGCCAGACGCGACGAGCGAAGGAAAGTCCTTCGCTCGTTGTGTCCGATCAAAGGGGGCGTGCTGTCAATGTTGATTGACAGCACGCCCCCTTTGGTGGGCGTGCCGGGGGCATGCCTCCCTGACGGGGGCGTTCCCACGGGAACGCCTCCCGTCAGAAGCCGGCCCACTGACATCACTAGTGATGTAAGTGAGAGTGATTTTGGCTCTGATAGAGCCAAAATCACTCCGGAGCTTGCGGTTGAAAACCTCAACCGCAGGCTCCGGCTCGCAATTTCGATGGTCGCGATGGTCTCAACCATCGCGGCCATCAAAAAGCACGCTCGTATAGCCTGTGGGTGGTGACCCACAGCTATACGAGCGTCCAGGAGGACGCTCCATGAAAATGGAGCCCGGCCCTCATTCAGAGCGTGCGCTCTGCTCAGAGCGTCCGGCTCTGAATGAGGGCCTTAATCAGCTAAAACACTGAAATTTACCAGGAAATGTGTTTTGTTGAATTGTGTTTTTCAATGATGTATGTGATTGTGTCTCCTATCCATGTTCCCTGTGATCCCTGTAATTAAAAGCACCGAAACAGGCAGCTTACACATATCAGTGAGATACGTGCTGGCTGCATGTTTCTATACTGTTAAGCAAAGAAAGTGCTAAAAATAAAAAAGGCATGGGGTCCCCAATTTTTCACTGCATGCCATGGATCCCATGGGAAGTAGGGACCCCCTAATAAAGGGGTACCTCCTATCCTGAGTACCCCATGCCTAAGCTGAAGTACATGTCTATGCTCTGCTTCCCTGGCTGGGTGGGTGCAGAGTTCACTGGGTAATTCATTTTCTAAAAATTAATATTATCTTTTACAGGGGGGGTAGTGGTACCAGCAAGCCTCCCCTGCATGCCAATACTTGTGGAACTACAAGTACCAGCAAGTGGGGCATTAAGGGCCTGCTGGTGCCACTGACTCTCCTGTAAAACAAATATTAAACAAAAGTCAGGACACACACGCATCATAGGATTTTTTTTTTTTTTACACATTCACTCACTGATACACTGGCCAGGGGTGCAGAGCATAGCCCTGGGCATCAGCCGAGGCCTGGGGTACTCAGGAGATGGGAAACCCCTATATTTGGGGAGTCCCTTCCTTCCATGGGATCCCTGGCCTCGGCTAACAAGTTTGGGGTGATAATGCTTTGGCTGGGGGACCCTGTGAAATGGTCCTCTGACTGCGACTTTACACCACAGCTAGTAAAGCTTGGTACTGGTTGTTACAATATGGGGGATCCCACACAATTCTTTTTTTATTTTTACAACCAGTGATGGGGCCAAGAGCCTTGTGCTGGTTCATGAAATATGGGGGTACCTTATGTTATTTGTCCCCATATTTTGTTAACCAGCGCCGGCTCAAAAATCCTGGTTATGCTCAGGAGGGGGGACCCCACACCATTTTCTTTTCTTAATTTTTACCATTTATTTGCTTAAAAACAGGCAGAAACATACACAGATCATTATTTTGGACCAAGTTTGCTTATTGTACAGTACAACTGTGATTAAAATCACGATTCTTGATAAATTCCTGTGTTGTATTTCTGTTTATGGAAAGTACTTATGAGTTTGGGCAATGGTGTATTTATTTGTATTTGTCAGTTCAACCATGTTTTGCAGAGAGAATTATGATTTTACATCCGGGTTTGTCTTTCGTATATTTCCGAGTTTAAAAAAATGGGCAAACACACCCATGAATGCATTCTCAGACCAACACAATTCTTAGTAACTTTACCCCTAATCTCAGAATTCACGTGGACAGCAAATTATTTAATATGCTATATAAAATAACATAAATTACAACATATATCAATGAAAAAAAATACATTCCTAGTTTGTTAGTGCCTCAATTGTTTATAATTTGAAAAAAATTTAGCTAGAGTTCCAAATATGGACCTAGGAACTAATATCCAAACTTAGTGTTCCATAAATTGTTATATGGGATATTGTCCTTATATACAGTTTGCACAGTCTATATGCACATTAAATTGTTTCATAGGATTTGATGGAAAACAGATTCTTACTTACTTATCATACAGAAATGATGATAGTCTAAAAGTAAAAGCCTTGTAGAAAATATACAGTATTTCACCTAGTACTAACATACTTTTCCAAACAGCAAATCACAGGACTCAGGCTGGGAGAGTTGATTGCTGTTGGAGTAATGTCTAGTAGAAACCTAGATCAGACAGGGACTTTCACTTTTGTGGGGGAAGTGCTTTGTTTGCTGGGGCTACAAAATAAAATATATTGTTTGTTTTGTTAAACCAAGCTAATAATGGGCTTAAAGCTAACAGAGTCAATAATCCTCAAAGATGAAGATGTCATTATCCTTATCATCACAATCACCCCCTTTTCACTGTTGATAATATTATCAACACACAATATTAGCTCATCCTCACTGAAATCCACTGTTACAGTCTGTATGTTATTGGAAGCAAAAGTATTTCTTATAGAAATTGTAGTTCACTTTGATGAACATAAGTTTTTCCACATTTTTTGGAAGTATTCTCCTATGTTGAATGCTCCGAAGGTTCCCAACTGTGCTAAACACTCTTGCCGAATTCACACTGGAGTGTGTACAGCTTAAGTACTCCATAGCCAGTTTGTACAAGGGGCACCAAATTGTTGATATGTAGTTAAATGGTAAAAAACACTACAACTGTCTATTACAGTAAATGTGTGTTATCGACTGTGCATGACTCATCAGCAACAATAACATCGCCTGTCTATAATGCATGTCTTGTCACATGTCTGAGTCACCAGACTTAAGGGTCAACCCAATTAGACTGCAGGGGAAAGACTTGTTTACTTGGCTCTATAAAAGGATCTACATGTGCCCAAGCCTGTCATTGTGTGTACTGAAGACTCAAAGTGCTGTATGACTATACAGTACTTAGCTCAAGATAGAGTGATACTTTATCATGTAGACTGCTGTTTATCTTCTATCACATGTATCCTGTTATCTTCAATAAAACCTACTCTGGTTTAGAAGTAATTTGAGGACTTACCTCATTGTCCATATCTGCTATGCACCTACCAACTTGTAGGCATCTGCTTAGAATCTGCTGCTGCTGAAGGCGATACACCAACCGAGTGGGCTGTCAGTCATTTAATCTTTAGTTTGACCAGTACCTATTGTCCAAACATCTGTAGTTAAGTGGAAAGTTGGTAAAATGGCATTTTTAGGCTAATAACTTTTGTAAAGTCCCATTACAGGTGAGTAATTGCTTATCTATAGAATTAATTGGCTACAACCAGATGCGTAGATGGCAGATATCGGATGCAGATCTACACCTAGAATAGCCATCATGGCTTCAGTGACCCACTGTACAACAGGATAACAGCTATCATACATGGTGTTTCATGCAAATTATGTTTTCATAGGCAATTGTTGTGTGAAACTACTAATCTTCTTGGTCCCCTTCTGTGAAGATTCACCCCCAGCAGCAGCAGCCCTAGTGAGGTTACCTTTGCAAATTAGATGCAAAACTACCTATGATAGCTAATGATGAGGTGGATGATGAAAGTGTTGGCGGTGGAGATGTGCTGGTCCATGTTGCTGGTTTCTGATGTTGGACTGCTTGTATATGCTTTTCCAAATTTTGATAAAACACTTGACTGAACTTTCTGAAAATGACTTAACAGGGAGGAGATGCCTAGATGTTTAATGTCCTTACCACTACTTTGGCACTACAAACGCTACAGTTGTTTTGACAAATGTTGACAGGATCTCTACTATGGCATATCAAAAATTTGGACATTACTAACTGGCTTATTATCTTACTGCATGTTTTCTGTTTGCACTGTTTGAGCAAGTCTGAATGTGCAGTACACTGCCTATGTAATTTAGAGGACTGTGTATGGTTTCTAGAAAAAACTAGCATTTAGTAGATAAACACAGTATTAAGGGGGCCAGATGTACCTCTTAGTTTGTTAAGACATAAAAGGACTGAAAAGGGGAGGTTCATTCTGTAATAAAGAACTTTGTTTATATACAAGTACTGCTGTTGTGTTTGCTTTTATTACACTGACAATTTTTTTGATAAAAAACTGTTAAAACCTTAGTGACCCCCATGCTTTAGCAGTAAATGTGTCACAGTGACTTCTAAAGATCAGTCTGAAGCACTGTTATTTTATTTGTGTGTCTGAGGGCATAATGAGTAGATGGTCAGCGGGTTCCCTTATTTTTCTTCTGGTGTTTCAGATTTTTTGGGCATTACTCAATGAAGACATTACGTGATTCTGAATAAGGGGGAGGCACTGCAAGAAGATATAATGGTGAGAAATGCTATAGTAATACAAAAAAATTCCCATAGGAATATCTATGAAAGGGGTGTTACACTATGCTTACTGGGTGTTTCTGCCTTGTCAGATATAATAATAAAGTTAATAAAAATGGAAAACCATTTTGTTCTTGGTTTAAAATATTTTTTTAATTAAAACTGCATCGTAAAGGTTACAGTCCCTAATTTTCACATCTCATTGTATGTTCAGATGGTGTAGTGACAGTTAAGTTCAACTACAGCAGCGTTACTCTTGTCCTGGTGTAAAAAATAAAATCAAACATTAATCAGTAAATAAAAGAGCAGGAGCAACCCAGTACTAGTGCTGGTGGTAATAGTACTAAGGCGGAAGAACAAACTGTGTGTTTACAAACATCACAAATACAGTGGAGAGTCTAAGGTATTCCATGAGTGCTGTGTGTGAGTCTAAAATTTCTGAAACTGTAATCTTAAAAAAGACTCCTTCCACCATTTCTAAACCTTTGTAAAAGTTGGGATAAGAAGTGGTGAAAGTAACAATAATTATGGTTTAGACATAGAAATTGAGGAAGCTACTGTTGAAGGTTGATGGGGATCATTGTGTGTCAGATACTAATGAGGATGTTGATAAAGAATGTGTTGGACTAGAGTAAGTTTATAAAATTTAGGAGAATTATGTTGTTTGTGTCAAAGTAAGTCAGCCATCAATGGCAGCACCTTATGTCAGTGAAAAGAAGCTCATTGTCATGCCTGGGCATTAAATGAAAAAAGTCATGGGTAAAAATTTCCAAACAGAAGAGGTGACTTTTTTGGTTTTATGCCCAGGTATAAAACCTGCAACACCAGAAGAAATCTGCAACACCAGAAGAAAAATAAGGGAACCCTCTGACCATCCACTCTTTATGACCTCAGACACACAAATAAAATAATGGTGCTTTAGACGATCTTTAGAAGCCACTGCTGCACCTTTACTGCTAAAGCATGGTGGTCACTAAGGTTTTAACAATTTTTTTTATAAAAAAAACTTGTCAGTGCAATAAAAGTAAACACACCAACAATAATTGTATATAAACAAAGTTTTGTATTATAGAATGAGCCTCCCCTTTTCCCACCTTTATGTTTTAACAAACTAATAGGTACCTCTGTCCCTCTTAATACTGTGTTTATCTACCAAATGCTAGTTGTTACTAGAAACCATACACAGTTCTCTAATTACTTAGGTGGTGTACTGCACATTCAGACTTGCTCAAACAGTGCAAACAGAAAACATGCAGTAAGATAATAAGGCAGTTAGTAATGTCATGTTTTGATGTCCTATAGTAGAGATATTCAGTTTTGGTTGTCCAGGAAACCAAATTCTCCAAAATTTTATAACTCTGGACAGATCTAAATCACAGTTCTGATCTCCTTAGGAGATCCAGACAGATCTGAGTCACAGTTCTGATCTTCTTATGGGTGGAATTAAGATTTTAAATCTGAATTTTGGGTTTTGGATTGCAAAAATGACATAATTTTAGCTATTTTTAATAACTTTTTATCATATTTTATCATACTTAAAAAAATCTAAACAAATCCAAAACCAAAACACTTGAGGGCGGTTTAAGAAATAGATCAACTCACTTGAATCCCTGGGTCTGGCAGCGCACAAAAAACATCAGTCACAACACACTACAAGCTGTACCTTTCCTGTAGAAAAATAGATGTTTTTCTCAAATATTATATCCAATACTCCTTCTCCTACATGTCTCATTGGAGGTAGATACATGTGCAACAAAGTGGTGGCGGTTACCTCCTATTAGCTTTGTTAAGGAAACTTCACTGTTTTGTTCAGAATATGTCAAACTTTACACTTGCAGTTTATTCACTGAAATGTCACATCTCTGCATTTAAAAAAATATTTATTCTTGATATCTCAGTCCCAAAATCCATCGGTGTCTCCCTGCAATATTGCCCTTGAAACTAGAACACCTTTCTGCAAAACGGTTTTTAAAGAAATATCTTTGGGTCTCTGCACCAATTCCCTATCAAATTAACTGTAGCCACAAATCTCAGTTCAGCAAAATGATAATTTAATAAATAGTCTGTCTTTATCTCACAGGTCTCCAAATGTCACTCTCACTGTATCTCCACTCAGCAATGGAGTCTGTCAGTCTGGCCCACTCTTCTCCAAAAATTTTTTCTTCACCCTCTTGAAATCTTCCTCCAGAACCTTCCTCTCTTTATCTGTGAATCTTAGTAATGGAGCTGTCTCCTGGTTCCACAGTGCAGCTTTTTCCAATTCTCCTTCTCTCAATGGCTTTGTCTCCTACCATCTCCTTTTCTGCTTTCCCAGCTATACCCACAGTCATTCCACCCTTTACAGCCTCTGCATGCCTCTGAGAAAACTGTTTCATCCCAGACAGTCTGGGAGATGTCGTTTTTGATCAGTTTTAATGTGATTCAATTCACATACACTGCCTGTCAAAGGCACTACAACAGTTATATATACTAACTTTCAGAAACACACAGTCTTACATTGAAATATGATTGCTGATTGAAAAGTAATGAGACTGATTTTTATTTTGGAGCATTTCAACAATGATTCAAAGACATGCAGTAGACTGTTTGCGACATCACTTTTAGTGTTTTTCACTTCATCATCTGTTGAGATATTTTTTCAGGATTGGGAATGCCCAGAAATAACAGGGCGTTATGTCTGAGCTATATTGAGGGTGTTCCATTGCTATCCCATTAATTTCAGTCAGTGCTGCCAATGCAACAGCAGCAACATGTAGTCAGGCATTGTCTTGGAGCAAAAACCATTGCTCCTTTAGCAAATGTGGTCTTTTCTCCCTCATGGCTCAACGCAAATGGTTCAGGACATTTAAATAGTAGACAGCATTTATTGTCTGTCCATAGGGAACCCGGTGCTCTGGGATCATACCATGCCCATCAAAGAACAGCAAAAGCATGACTTTACATGCCAAGGGAATCTAATTTTGAGAATTAATAACTATATACTATATATTTTCACTACTGGAGACTACAACAGTTCCACTAATTTTAGGAGCATTTCCTATATATTTCTTATTATATGGACTATATTACAGCCTTGTACAACTTTTTTGTTTAGAGGTAACTCTGCCATATTTTTGAATCACAGTCTGTATACCCTACTTTTTTAAGGGAAGAATCCAATTAAAAGTTGTTTTATCATTCAAGAATCATGCATTCACTACAAAAGCGTGCCCCATGTAGGAATCTCTTGCTGTTATTAGCCTAGGCTAATCACTATTACTTGAGAATGCCAAAGGAATCACACACAATTTTTTGGGCAGAGGCGAATTTGCATGTTTCCATACACTGGACTGTTGTTCCAGATCATAATGATGAATGCACGATTTGTCACACGTCACAGTCGATGTCATGAAATTGGGTATTCTCTCCAACATTTGAATGGTGTTCTTTCATGATTCAACTCATCATCGCATCTGCTCTTCTGTGAGATTTATGGGTACCCACCTGGTGCACACGTGATGCATTTTTATTTCCTTTATCACAATATGCTGAACCAATTTGAATGAGATGCCAAGTGAATCCGAAAGTTTGTGTAAAGTTAATTGTCATTTTGCAACATTTCCACAGCTTTGGCAATGTTGACACTTGTAATTGCGGTGGATGGTCTCCCAGAATGCACTTCGCCATTCACTCGCGTATTTGAAGTGCTTCCACCACCAGTGGTTAATTATTTCTCCACTGTATGCTTGCCATAACATTTCATGAGTTTAATTTATGCTTTTTCCAAGTTTACACAAAATTCATCACACATCTCTGATGTAATCTCACAGACACATCTTCTTCATCCGTCATGACGAAATGTACAAAGATCTACCACTCACTGTGACCAATCAAAGAAGACTATGTCAGTCCAACCACATAGCATTGCCATATTTACCTATTGGACAGAAAAACAAAAGGCAGTCTCATTACTTTTCAATCAGCCCTTGTATGTAAACTGAATTATAAGAGATTTGAAAATTATTTTTAAACCACACAAATTTTTTCTCCCACTTTTATTTTTTTTGGTGCACAGCTGATGGGTCCACAAGACCCAGTAAGCACTCAGAATGAAATTGCTGTTTTCATTCTGAGTGCTGAGAGAATACTTTTTGCTGTTTCTAGTATAGATTAACCCCTCCCTTACATGCACCTGAGTGATGTTACTGAAGTGATTGAGTAGCTATCAACATGTATTGCTGTTCAGAGAAGCATAGATGGGACCAGTGTTTTTGAGGGCATGCTGGTTTTTATAGTGCTATTAGGAGGACTTAGGGGTAACTCCAAGGTAAGCTGGCTTTCAAATCAGGTATATTTGTATGTGCCATTATCATGTGGCCTTATATTGGTCAATTATATGACCCAAATTGGATATAGTTATCAGTTTTTTGGATGAGTTTGGGGTGCCATGCCCCCTGGGGTTGGTGTGGCTGAGCTGCTCTATGGTGGCATACTTAACACTTTATTTAGCACTTTAACACCTTCAAATTATATATATATATATATATATATTTTTTTTTTTTTCTCTTAGCATGTTTTTCTTAGCATTTTAATTACAGCTTTCACCTATGTATCACATATTAATACATAGTTTTTGCTTCATTCTTATTAAGACTTCCTAACACTTTAGTCTTTCACTGGTGTGCTTCCCTGGGGAGGCTGGCCTTTGCCAGCTTTTTTGGGTTCTGCACCCCAGACTTTGACCAAGTATTAGTGACCTCCAGTAATCAGAGAAGCCATGATGCGGCCTGGAGGCTTAGCCATATTTTTGCAAATATATGCAACTGAGATCTCTTATCTACCACCATGTAGTTTTTCAAATCTTATTGCTGATTTCATTCTGAGTGCTGAGAGAAAACTTTTTGCTGTTTCTTGTATAGAATAACCCCATCCTTACATGCACCTGAGTGATATTACTTAAGTCATGTATTGCAGTACCATAATATATGTTGCCTCTCAAAAGCCCACAATCTTCCCTTGGAATTTCTAAATTGAATTATAAAAGACTTGAGAATTTTTTTAAGCCACAATAAAAAATATTTTATTATTTTGGTGTGCAGCTAACAGGGCAATGCCTAGTAAGTTCAGCAACATATGTTGTCTCTCAAAAATACACAGTCTTTCAATTGTTTATTAAAACATTAAAATATGTTTTCTTTTGTGTGCAGTATTTTTTGGCCAGCTAAGCTTAAAATGATGCTGTCTCTGCCCTCATACACAATATATACAATACATACCTCAATGTACTGTACATACAGTAGTTATTCTTGTGAAAAACAATTGTAAGTGCAGCTCACTTCAAGTTCTCTAATGAACATAGATAAAAACCTGTTTGCAGATTGCAGTTGCTATAAGTGTGTCTGACAAAGGAGCACATAGTGACAGTAGCCTGTTTGCAGATTGCAGTTGCTAAATGGTGTTCTGTCTGACCATGACACACAGATTTAAGATGCCTGCAGTCTTTCTTTACACCATTCCCACCCACTCCATCTACGTACAACTCACTCTAATAGCAATTTGAATAATAGTATTGCAGCACAACTACTGTACAGTCCACACCTTCTCCATGCCATTAGTATAATAGTATTGCAGTACAACTACAGCATGCATGCTCTCCATACATCCTACAGTTTGGAAAAAACACAATTCTGGCGCTTTGCTGCTACTGAACCACCCTGTGATACCCACATAATATCACCTCCCAAAAACCATAAAATACTTATTTCACCACCTGGGCGTCCCATTATGATGGTATTAGGTCCCTAACCTCACGTCTTTCACACTTCATTGATTTTTTTCTTCAGCCTTATGCCACCACACCAAAATCACACATCAAGGGCACTAATCACTTTTTACACTTAATTAATGGTATTAAATGGAAAGAAACATATTTATTTGTTACCTAAGATGAATATTCGAATATTCCTCATGATAGGGGTATTAAGGTGGTGGAAGATATATTAAAAGGGGATATTGGGGTCACAATCAGTCAGAGAAAATTTATTTTAGAATCTATTGATTTTATACTTAAAACACAATTACTTTATATTTGACCATGTTTTTTATTTACAGACACTTGGGACGGTGATGGGCACGAGGTTCATGCCGAGCTTTGCCAACCCATACATGGGGGCCTTCGAGGAGGCACATGTTGGGGGTGAGCTCGGCGCGGGCCTCATGCTCTACAGATGCTATATTGATGATTTATTTATTATTTGGGATGGTGATGCACATTCACTGTCACTTTTTATTGCAAAGTTAAATTCTAATAATTTTAATTTAACTTTCACTAGCACTTATCACCCCTCTAGTGTATCTTTACTGGATATCACACTCTATGTAGAGAATGCCAACGTTCTTACAAAAACATTCAGGAAGGATGTTGACTTTAATTATTTACATTATAATAGCTTGCATTACCAGCCCTGGTTACAAGATATACCATATGGACAACTGAGGAGAAAACGTCACAACTGTTCAAGCGATGCTGTTTTTTAGAGTCAAGCGGTGGAGATGCTTGATTATTTCAGAGAAAGGGAATACCCTTTTAAAAGTAGCACTTGAGAAATCCAGATCACTAGATAAAAATGACCTTTTGGTAACTAAACTGAGAAGCATTTGCTGGTCAGATCACCCCAAATTCATATCTAAATACAATACCTGTTCCAACAAAATCAGAAGGATCATAGCATCAAATTTTCAGATCCTGCTTTCAGATAACATACTAAAAGACAACATTCCAGTCAATCCATTGATTTCATTTAGGAAAGCTGACAATCTAAGAGACATATTAGCACCTAGTTTTTTTTAAAAACAGCCGCTCTATGTTGATAGCATTATCGATAAGAGCGGCTGGTTTACTGGTAAACCCAAAGGCTGTTATAAGTGTGGACGCCCTTTGTGTATCACCTGTGATTATATTATTAAAAGATGTTGCAAGATAACATCAAACTATTCAAATGAAAAATTTCCGATAAAGAGCTTTATTAATTGCAACACATCTTATGTGGTATATATGTTGGAATGTACTTGTGGGACCCAGTATATTGGGAGAACCATAAGACCACTGCAGATTTCTTGAACAAAGGAGACTTATTATGAAAAGTAACACCATGCATAGCGTCCCTAGACATTTTACCTGTACCCATTGGTCCAACAAGACTTTAAAATCACAGGTATAGAGCATATTCCACAGACAGATCGGGGAGGGGATAGGTTCTCCAAACTCTGCCACCATGAACATTTCTGGATACATAAGATTGGCACGTCATCCCCTGAAGGTTTCAACGAGAACATTGAAATTGACCTTTAGATCTGGATTATCTATCCTTCATTATGCCACAATGTTTGATGTGCCATCTGGGACTGTCGAGGGTGGGGGTGGGATTTGTTTGTCGGGGACCCTTGGTCCAGAGGGACCTGAGATACATTCTCCTTATCCCATCTTTTGTTATTCCTACAAGAGCACACTGAGAATCTTAGTCTTTTATCGGATCTGGTTTTTCTATTAGTACTAACCATTGGTATCACCTACAGTAGTGCAATATTTTCTCCCATTATTGGTTTTGTTACATCTATCCCTAGCATTATTTGTTTCTCCTCTCTTCCCCTTATTTATTCTTTCTTATTTTCTTTTTGAGATATATTTATATATTTATATAGAGTTACACTGAGATATATGTTACTATAAAGATTTGATTATAGGTTTAACAACAGTGATGGTCTCTATGAGTCCTAAAGGCTCAGGTACATTACTACACCTGTACTGCCATGATTGATACCCTTATTTCAGCAAGTGTAGCATTTTTTGCTCACATGGTTTGAGTATATATGGGACATTCTTAGAACAGGCTAACTTTCTGAAATGTTTGATTCATAACTTTTTGGACTTATAGACTGGATTATCTAGCAACTCTCAAGGCTGTATTATTATTCTTTGCCTCGTTTTCTTGTTCACCTCATTTAACACCTATATTATCGTGCTGCTGTGACCAATGAGGCATACAACAACTACTTTTTCCTGTTAAAATTTATTTACTATAGTATTTTTTGTCTTAGATCATAGTTTGATACTTTAGCCTCATTGGGTAAATATAATTTAAAGTTAAGGCTGAGCTTTCATTATTCAGTACTTTATATTATTAAGAACTATTTTGTATTGTCTGATCTATATCTGTATGATGTTAATATTATATTTGTATTATTGGTCATATATTACAAACTGGTTATGATCTATGTGAGCATACATTATTATGATTATTATTTTTATATTTTAACATTCCATTTGTATTTATTTATTATTATATTATTTCACTATATATATTCCTTATTTTAATTTAAATGTATTTTAATATTTTTTTTTATATATATATTTTTTATTTATGTTTATATGCGATATGATTATACTACATTATGTATGATTTGATGATGTTATTGATTTTATGAACATCCTTAGTGGATATTAAATATTTATTATGTATTTATGTACATTCATTATCACATTATTACTTTTCCAATCATCTATTTAATTTAATATAGAGTCAGTGCAGATTTTGCTTTTGTTCACTCTCCAGTTTGAATGGCACCTGATCACGAGTGAGGGATTCTTATATGCAATCCAAAACACATAAGATGCAACATTTCTGGGAGCATTATGTTGTGCCTCATTTTGAGAATTGAACTTGGTGGGAAGACCCAAATCGGAAATTGGTTCTACTTGGATACCCCAAGTTTGGGTGTATTTTAGATTTCACAGATTCCAAACTGCTCGACTCTAATTTACATAATGTATTATTTAAAAATTCAGTGCTAATACAGCACAATAAATGTATTGTCCTCATTGAAATTTTACCAGATCATGCTTTGATCTCAAAGCACTCCTGTACTATTGTACTAATAAAGAGGTACAACCACACAATGTACTTCTCTGTATGCACTGTATAGTATAAATGTTTGCCCAGTCACCAATCAAAATAGAAATTTTGGGAGAACTGTTCTTATATTATGGGGGGTATAATAAGCTGTGAGTTTCAAAAAGGTATTGCCTTTGTGTGATTTTACTGCTGTAATTAAAGTGCCAATATTTTTAAAAGAAACACTAACCTACTTTTGCCTTTAAAAAATATTGCTACTTTAAATCCAGCAGCAAAATTGATTAAAAAATGTACACTTTTACAAACTTGTAACCTATTACATTTTCCATATATGTGCTTGATTGTTGTAAAAGATTAATTTGCCATTTAATGGCAATACCTGAAATGAGTTATGCTTCTCTATCAATATAAATCACTCTTTCTTTTGTCAAGGAGTTATCTATTAACAAAAGAACATATTCAAGAAAATTAGCATGTATAAAAAAGATCATTATATCATGTTAGTTCTGTTGAGCATAAAATGGTTTCTGACAAACTTATTTTAGGTAAACACTGTGCAAATGGAAATCTAATCAACACATTTAATGAATGTTATGCAAGTGTGAACCTAGACATGATTCAACAGGTTGAACATCAGGAAAAAAAAGACTCACAAAGAAAGCAAATGTTTTAAAATGCACCAAAATCTCCAGTTGCTGCTTATATTTTTTTCCAATTGAAACCATGAAATATATAATTTGAAACTATGAAATAAGGTACAAAACAAACTGAAAATACTGCGAAAATTAAAATGGATGAAATACTGATGTTTCTTTTTGTTTAATTATTATATACAAATAACTAGTAGAAAATCCATACTATAGAACTGTAAATGGAAATAACATGAATGTTTATGTACAGCTTATACTGTAGTAGTAATAATACAGTATAAGAATATTTAAAAGTATAAACTCTTTTATAAAATACTGCATGTAAAAAAAAGCTCAAGTCACAGTTATCACAAATTAATCATCTGTCTATAGTGGAATAAACATTGCTTGAAATAATTATGATTTTATTATCCACTTCTTATCTACTATTTTTTTATTTTTTTTAATACTACTTTTTAAAGTAACCTTTTCATGTATTTACAAACTATTTTCATTCTATGTTATTATATTATATAATTGTATTTTAGCAAGTATTAATACTCTTGTAGTAGAACATTTTAAGCGGATTAATACATGACACTAAAATGGATACTACAGTACAAGTACAATACATTATTCATAGCTTTAGCCAAATATTTTCACATATTGTCTCACGTCTACTGTACTTCAGATCACAATGCTAACATGAACACAAGCTTGGGAAGTTCCAAATCACATTGCATAGACACAGAATGAATGTCTACATTTAACTCAATGATTACATATCTATGTATCTGACTATGTGAAGCCACTTTGACACTGAATTAATGTTCTTTTTATGTATGAACAGTACATACCTTTCTGGGAAAAAATCTCCATTTGTCACTAAATCGATGAAGAAAATAACGCATTTAGGAACTACAAGAGTAAGGAGCTGTGTCTTATTAGTTAGCCTTTCTCATTGTATGCTCCATTGAGCAGCATAACTGTTCATAAATGTGTACAGTCCCTGTGAAAAGTTCACAAAACATAAACTTTCTAATGTAAAACATACAAAATACATAAGAATGTGTTTCATGTGAATAGATTTTAAGTAAAGCAATTTTTATTAAGATGTTTTCCCCTGTGGTGGCAATGCTCAATCTGGCTAGAAATAATTTCTCAAACCAGTTCAATTAATTTGTACAAAAATGTGAAAATTCACCAGAATTTCACACATTTTTGAGCAAGCAAGCAAAAAAAAATCAAGCTACTGTGAGTTTAAACCATGTCTGAGTTAGTATTACCATATTTGTGCGAATATAGATTACTAGCTAAAATTTATTAAAGCTTTAATTAATAAATAACTATTTTTAGTGGCAAACGATGAAAGCAAATTTCAAATGCAAATGACAATATTCTAAATTTTGAACACTATAATGTTTTCTATTTAAAACCGTTAAAATATGAATTATTGAATTAACTTTGTAAATTTTGAAAACAGGCTTTAAACGTCTTAGCCAATCATGCCTGGAGTGCAGGCAACACTTGAGGGTCCTGTCATTCTCCAGGTATTTGCTGTAAGTACAGTATTTACTTGTAGTGATTCTGAATCCATGGGATCAAGATTTTTGTTTTTTATTTTCAGAAGACCTTGGATTTCTACCTGGAGAAGCTGACTGACCTCCTCCAGGGAGAATTTAAGCATGGCATGTGATTGTAAGCTTGCATTAGTGAGTGAATGTGTAAAAAAGGCACTTGTGTTTCTAGACTTGCTGGGAACTGTAATGAACAATATTATTTCTATCTTTAAACCATTACCCCGCATTCACAACCATCAGGGATGCAGGTTGAAAGCCCAGGAATGGTTGATACTCAGGAGGGGGAAACCCTTTTATTTTTGGGGTCCCCATTTTCTGAGGATTTCTGAGGATTTCCAGCCCTGGGGACCCTATTCTGTTTGGGCTGACTACTTTGGCAGGGAGACCCAATTCTGTGTTTCTCCCTGCTATGGCCTTACCACCCCAGTTGATTCAGCCTGTTGCTGGTTATAGGACAATAGCAGGTTTTCCCCCCAATTTTCCTGTACCAGAAAGGGCTCAGAGGTTCAGATTTTGTTATGCTTTTAGGGGGAACCCCACACCATTTTTTTCTTATATTTCACCCTTTCTTTCACCTATAACGTGGAAGCATTACACAGATCACACTGATCAGTGCAGTGCTTCTGCAGAATACGATGCTCAGAAGTTTGTCTATTTGACAATAGATTATTCTACTTTGGCCTGAGTTTGCTCCGTGTTCTATCATGTTTTTAAACACAATTCTTAGTAAATCCATGAGTAGTTTTTCTGACTATGGTAAGTACTCTTGTATTGGTTTGATGGTTTATTGACTTCTATTTATTTGCTTTGCTATTTCTGTGCAGAATCATGTTTTGGCACTTATGTTTGGCTTTTTTAAATCTCCAAATTGCAAAAACAGGCCAAACTCATGCGGAATGCAATATCTCTTTTAGTAAATTTACTCCTAGGAGAAGATAGTATATACACCTGATTTACACCACGATGTACAGTATGGCTTCACATTGATTGTAGAAAATGCTAAAAATACAGTACATCATTCATATACAATACAGTACATGTCCAGACAGTGGTAAAGTCACATTTCATCATGTCAATGCAAGGTTGAACAAGACACACAGACAACATTATATTTTTATTATGTTCACATTAATACACACAAAAGCTTTTGATGAAGAATCTGTATAGGTTCCAGCCACGTTAAGGAAGGTGAAAAGGATTTTGTGTTGTTATATTGAATTGTGTTGAACACCCACCTAAACTTGAAACCACTGATTCCTGGGACTGAGGGTTTTTGTTGTGCCATCAACATCCTGGTCATTTGGTAGGCAACAAATACGTCCTAACCACGATTCCAGGAGGAATCCTCCGTTTGGATTGATATGCTTGTTTATATTGCTCGGAATGTGAGTGTGCTTTATTATTAAATATATTATTTTATCAAAAGGTGTTGCACTACTGCCTTTCCTTTTCTTTCCTTTTACATGGTATATGTAACCTAATGAGAAAGATGGTGGTCTAATGTCAACTCACGTTAAAAGTTTGGAATAATACAGTGTCTCAGATCCAGTCTACTACCTTGGTAGATGACTACAAATAAACCACTGTACTGAATGTATCTGAAAATGTGTTGAATTATCTAAGCAAACATCAATATACAAATGGTTAATAATATTTTATTAAGACTCTGAGACATTCACTCATGTTTTATAATCTCTTTGGGTGCTATTTTATTGTACCATTCTATGTAATCAAATAAAGCACCATAGTAGGGTAATTATAAACTTCATTTATTAAGAAGACAACCTCTTTTGCTATCCTGCGGATTGCAATTTTAATGTATTGTGTTGGTTTTCATTTTATTCTGCAATGAAAGGAATCACCTGAGCCCACCATAGGCACTTTTTCCCAAACCATGTCAGCTCACTTGCTTTACCTTTTCTTCTGGCTCTCTCCTAAAATCTAAGCTCCACACCATTATTATAATTTTATCATCAGCTGTATTGCACTTCTATTTGAGTTTCTTTTAATATATATTTTTAAGTACACTATCATGATCAAACACTTAATAACTCATTCCTCTACCCCTAATGGCTGCTCCATCCATGCCTGAATTCTTTGCTTCTAATGCTGTGCCTATGAAAAAAATGAGTACTTAAACAAAAAACTGACACTTGAAGCCTACAAGCTAGCTCTTATAACACTAATAAATTCAAATGTTGTAACTTTTAATATACTCTCATGCATATATAAGTGCCAGGAACTCACAAGCAAATGCAAAAATGTCCTTAATCTTTCTACAGGGCAGACTCATGTACCTTACCCAATTTGATATTCCACCATTTATCTGACTGATTAGTCTTTGATTTGCAGATAACAAAAATTGTGGCCCTGACTCAGAGCTGGACGCTCTGACAGAGCGCTTGCTCTGAATCAGGGTCAGGCTATTTTCTTTTAGAACGGCCTCCTGACCACCCACAGCTAAAGCGAGTGGCCAGGAAGATGGTCGCGATGGTCAAAACAGTCGCGACCATCGGGCTTGTGACGAGACACTTGTGGTAGGGTCTCGTTGCCGCAAGCCCCAGAGAGATTTTGCCTCTAACAGAGCCAAAATCTCTCCCACTGACATCACTCATGATGTCAATGGGGCCGCCCCCAAACGGAGGCGTTCACATGGGAACGCCTCCATTTGGGCAGCAACTCCCTCAGTCCGCCCACCAAAGGGGGTGTGCTGTCACTCAACATCGACAGCATGCCCCCTTTGGTACGAGACCCGGAGCGACGGATTGCCCATTGCGTCCAGGTCTCACGCATGCGCATGACAGAGCTGGCTCCATCGTGCACATGCGCTCTGGTCCACCATCGACCCGGTTGCGAGTGCTCAGTGCTTGCGACTGGATCTGAATCAGGCCCTCAGTTCTCTTAGTATAATTGGATATCCATTACAACCATCCTCACATCTCCATAACTTTAGCTGGAGTTATTCCTCAGGACCAAAACCAGTTGCCTGTGCAGAGGTCATCAAGTTATCCTAGTCCCTGCAGAATAATATGTTGCCGAAATATTGAATAAAATAACAACATGCTTATCTAAATTGATCCAGAGAAGATTTCTACAGGATAAAAAGGTCAGATAAAGAGAGAAAAAAGGTCTGTCAGAGACCCCCAATGTGTTTCATCTGTATAAAAATCGTAGGACTTAATCCAGGGCAGTCCTAGCAAAATAATATCTTCCATCTGGTATGCAGACACATAGTGGTTGTCAAACACAAATGTTTTAGTTATCTAAAATATAATGTTAAGAACAAGTTCATTATCTATGTCTATATAATAGATATTTTCACACATAAAATATAAACTAAAGAAAATGCAAATCCTGTCCCATAGATAGTGGAATTAGGGTTTTTCTCCTCTGTGTCAAACAAATGTGGTTAGCAGCAGAAAGTTACTAGTCTGTGGCCAGTGAATCCCAAATGAATCCCTTAGCATCCAAAATGCAAACAT
Organism: Taudactylus pleione; assembly: GCA_031769625.1. Lineage (NCBI taxonomy): Eukaryota > Metazoa > Chordata > Amphibia > Anura > Myobatrachidae > Taudactylus > Taudactylus pleione. The sequence continues at coordinate 39,659,893 of JAUIMM010000040.1, read as the reverse complement.
TGGTATTGGAAAAGGTCCACCTGATATCCTTTTAAGGCTGCAATATAATCCAAGGAGAGTTTTAAAGTCCAGCAAGTGTCCAGTCATTTCCAGGAATGTCAATTAATGCCTCAATGCATTTCACTCAGTAACAACCACCCAGCTTCCTTAGGAGCATTAAAAGGACATCAGGTGGACCTTTTCCCAGACTAACGTTTGTGTGAAAATGTCTATGATATAGACATTCAAACATGTTCTTAACATGATAATTTAGATATAAATAATTGTGATTTAATTAAGATCTAAGATCATCCATTTTTAATAGTTTATTTAGCGCTGGTAATTTGCTTTAGTTTGTCTTTATACATTTTTAATTTAAAATAACTTTATTAGAATTTGCAAACACTATTTGTTTAACCTTACATTCTATGAAGTTGTCAGTGTTTGCATGATGCCACAGAAGCTTGATTTACTACCTAATGCTAATGCAAGTTTCTGTAGGGTTAGAGCCAGGTACTACTAAGTGCAAGAGATCCATCTGACACATTCTTCTCTTCTCTGTACGCCTGACTAAGAATACCATTGAACTCTAGCTACACACACAAAACTAGCATGAAAATCCCACAAGACAGAACTGCTCTGTGCTAAATAAACATTGAATAGCAAATTATATTATCTTAGATACAGATCTATCAAAAGCAAAATCTCTGCAAAATTGTTTTCATGCTGGAATTTGCAAATGCAATGCATCAAAAATTGCCATCCTGATTTTTTTTGCATATTTTGATTACAAACTATTGGCTATATTAAGCTATGGTTTGACAACCTGCTGGAAAACCACCCACCAAGAGTCCAGACAAACAATAGAAGTGCTTTTGAAAGATTATATAGCTCACCTTTGGCCTATAAGCATACAGGAAGCCTATATAAACCTATATTACCTATATAAAAAGACATTGCAACTGTTGGAGCGACAATATGGCAGAGTTTTGTTTAACCACTTAAGTGGCTAATACTATTTCAAAATACTGCTCAGAAATTGTTGGGTTGTTTTATGCTTGAATTAGATCAAGAACATCTATTTAACTCTTATCCAACACAACTTTATAAAAAAAAATATTTTTTGAAACACAATATACCAGACAAATAGCCATTAACTTTAAAATATATTACCACAATCTAATAAATTAATCTAATCATCAATACTAATATCAATTTCCCAAAAACGATTTTTCTGATTTATTTGAAAATCACTGCACATGAGAGGAGTAGAGGCACTGCTATGTAAGGATGGCCATTGGTATCTTAACCATCGATTGTACTATTGGTGACTAACATTGATGGTATGAAATCAATAGTGAACCATCGATCGTTTCACCCACCAATGGTCATCCCTGCTCTCTGATTCAAGGGACGGTGAACCAATCACAGTTGGGGGACAGAGCTTCACAGGTTGCACCAGGGGCAGAGCTATGTATGTTCTGTGTCCTGGCGCCAAATAAATAATGAAAAAAACATTGGTTCTCTACATCGGTGGCAAAATCATCAACCATCGGTGGTTAACAATCAATATTTGATATCCAGTAATGGTTGATGGTCATCCCTACTGCCATGTTTTTATACTGGGGGGTGATAATTATTTTATAGTATCCAAGCGGCTGCTCCTCTCTGCAGCCACGAGGTTTTCACAGAAGCAGCCTGGCTCCTTTAATTTAATAATTCCAGCAGCTGCAGAGAAGAGCAGCTACACAGTATAGCCAGGAGCAGCCTGGCTCCTTTCATCTCATAATCCCATCTGCTGCAGAGAAAAGTGGATGCCAGGATCACACAGGAGCAGACTTTACACAGAAGAAACATTGCTCCTTCAAATTACCCCAGTGGCTGCAGAGAAGATCAGCTGCCAGGTATAGCCAGGAGCAGCCTGGCTCCTTTCATCTCATAATCCCAGTGGCTGCAGAGAAGAGCAGCTGCCAGGCTCACACGGGAGCTGACTGGCTCTTTTCTTTGATTTCCCTGGAGGCTGCAGCCACCTGGTAGGTGAGGGTTAACAATCAATATTTAGTAGTCCACCCCAGTGGTGGTCTCCCCCAGTAGTGCTCCAGTAGTGGTCCCCCCGATGCAGGACCCCCAGTAGTAGTCCCCCCCAAGTAGAGGTTCCCACGATGCAATGCCCCCAGTAGTAGTCCCCAGTAGAGGTGTCTCCCCTGATGCAGTGCCCCCAGTAGTAGTCCTCCCCAGGATGCAGTGTCCCACATAGTGCAGACAAATACACACAAGTTAAAAAAAAAAGAAAAAACACTTACCTGAAGCCCCACTCCAGCTTTGGCTTCTGCTCCTCCTGCAACCCCACTCCGGCTTTGGCTTCTGCTCCTCCTGCCATCCGCATGTCAGTCCTCCTGGGCAGGCGCGCTCTGCATTATGGGAGAGACGTCATGACATCTCTCCCATCACCCACTGCAGGAACCGGAAGGCAACACTCATGAGTGAACTACAGCCTGGCTCTAGCAGTGGGTGTAGCAGTCAATGAGAGTCTGTCTAACTCTCATAGGCTGCTGAAACACACATCGCCGCTGCGCTTATGGCGATGTGTGTGTAAATGTGTAGTGCAACTGCACTCACTGCGGTCTGCACTACACTGGCTAACTAGGATGGGCCGTATCCATGGCTGGCAGCGCCCCCTCTGCATTGCCGGTCCCATGGCACCAAGGGCATGAGCCCTGGTGGCCCTACCCTAGTTACAACACTGCTGTATAGATCCAGCATTTGGAAAAAAACAAGTAATATCCTGTAATTAAGACAAGACAGATAACAAAAATCCAACTTAACTGGAAGAGCCTACTGTACTGTGTTCTCCTACTGTACTGTAGGGTCTTGATTTACCCACTTCAAGGACAAATAGAAAAGCTTGAAAATATGTTTTTTGTTATTAAATTTATCAGTTCCAATTGGGGTACTAAAGCAAAGTTTGGCTTTTTTCACAAAAAATAAATATCTTAATTGCTAAATAGCGCTTGTTTACTTTTAAGCTATATTTTTACTTTAAAAGTACAATGAAATGGACATTAATATCAATATTTTAAATCATGTGGGCAAGAGATTTTTAATAGTTTTGGCTCTTTTGAGGGATATAGTCAGTTTTAGCAAATCTTATATTCTCCCTTTGTTCGGTGTGGCCTAGATTTCTGATTGCCTCCCCTCTTTTTATCAGTTTTGCTTGGTCTATACTGAAATATTTAGGAGTGCTATATAATATCTGTGATCTTTATTCCACAAATTTCCTCCCAGTGCTTGCCTATGTTTTCTTCTTGCCCTCCTCAACTTGGTCCTCCCTTCCATTATTTTTTGGCCTTGCTTAAAAGTGTCATATTTCTGAAGCTATCCTACATGATTCAAATACTTCCCCTGAGATTAACAAACACTGAAATTCCTAGGTATTACGTGTTTTCTAAATTTCTATGGTGTAAGAAGCTGAGGATGGCTTTTGCCAAATTTCGATTGAGCAGTAGGGAGAGAAGTTTGAGCATACCTGATTTTGCTTGCTATTACCCATGCTGTATTTTTCCATATATTACTGACTGATTTTTAGGGAAAGTAATTTTCACTAATTTTGATCTCTAATTGAAGTAATTTGCTCCATATCCCCTAAAACCTTGCCACATATGCCTTAGTACATTGTCTTCCCGATATTCTTTTCTAATGTGCTTTTTTACTTGAAAGCTTTTAATGTTACAGTCCATAAAAATCCTTTTAGTTTTGGGAAAACCCATTCTTTAGTCCTGGCCTTGATAATGTTTTGTTTATTTCATGTAAGGTGCAGGGTCTTTCAGCAATTAAACATGTCTTTGACCAAGAAGGTATATTCCTTTTGGGACCTGGAAGACTGGTTTCATTAACCAAATTAACACATTCTTTATGTATCAACAGATCTGCCACTAAATATACACACTTTGCGCCAGGCCATGACTGATTCAATGGAACCTAACCCCTGGCAAGCCTGTTGATGTTTCTTGTAACTAGTACATATAGAACCAAGTTTATTTACACTGATTTGATCCATTCAGACCCTGACAAGCTATAGTAGCACAGCAGGAGTGGTGATGTACCTGCTTTTAATTCTTTTTCATGCTTTTTTACATTTTATGTGACTATTATGGAAATTCTCTATTCTGTGGCATTGTAGGAAATTCAATTGAACTCTATAAAAAGGGCTTATATCTACAAAATCAGTGTACAGTAGGCACATAATTGTGGAGGAGTCTGGTCATTGTCCCACATATTGTCATTTTAATGCTTCCTTTTTTCATAATCTTTGGGACTGCAGCAAAATTAGAACATTTTGAGACAAACGTGTTTTTGTAAACAACTTCTTCTCTCATCACACAATAAAGGATCCTCTGGCTCCACTTTGCCCCAATTTTGATAATTGGGACTTAGGGGTATATTTACTAAAGTGACAGTTTTTAGAAGTGAAGATGTTGTCCATAGCAACCAATCAGAGCTAGCTATTATCTTCTAGATAGTGCTAGTAAAATATTAAATAAAATCTGATTGGTTGTTATGGGCAACATCTCCATTTCTAAAAACCTGCACTTTAGTAAATATACTCCTTAGACTCAACAGAAAGCTGTAATATTGTTGCTTACAGTCTTGTGGGCTAAAGTGATTTGGAGTTGTTCTCTTACCTGTGCAGTGAGTCTCCATTTTCTGGTGGGGATGGAAGGCTCTTTGCATTAATAAAGTCAGCATTTTTGTGATTTTTTTCCACTTTCCTTTTTCATTTTGTTATTTTCCCTTTCTGTACTATGTTCTACCTCATTCTCTGTGCTGGTTTGTATATTATTTTTCCTATGATATTGTATAACAGCATCTCTTCACTATTGGAGGGCTGACATTTTCCCAGGTGGAATGTATTATTAATGCACTAACTAGAGGATTTGTAATTCTAAACTTTTTAAACTATTTTTCAATGGACAGGCTTCTCTTGCTGTTATGACTTGTATGTAATTTCTTCTCCTGGTATACATTGCCACTTGCTGTTGTAAGTTTTATATCCTTCCTAAATTACTTTGTCGTTATTTCTGTCTTTTTTGAGCTTTGTCTATTATCATATTTTTAGTTCTCTATGATGTGATGATGTAATAAAATGTTGTTTCTAATAAACAAGAATTGCAAGCCCAAAATCACAACTTTATAAATGTATCCCTAAGTATGAGGGAATCAAAAAGACATGACTGCAGTGGAGAGAATGCCCAAGACATAAAGAAAAAAAAATGGGTAGCATGTTTGGAATATGGAATATACAAATTGAGTTCCTGAAACATTGGAAAGGTGTACCTGCCAGGTTATGTGGCACAGTAAATGTTTTTTTCAGATAATATCACCATAAACTCCATAATGGTTAATTACAAATTGTGAGTCTTTTGCTAATTAAACATCATTTTAAACATTTGTAAAATAACAGTAAAGGAAAACACGTACAAGGTTTGGTGGTATATTTACTAAAGATCAATTTTGTAGTCAATTTTGTAGTCATTTTAAATCGACTGACATCAACATCAAATCGACACAGCGTTTGACTTGCCAAATTGCACATTTACTATCAGTCGTATTTTGTTCAAAACCGACTTCAATGTGGGTCAATATTTTTATTGTGTAAACTTTGTCGGTTTTAGATGTTAATTTCAAAATTGAACTTAAAATTGCCTATAAAACCGAATTCAAAAACAAACATATATACCCCATTCAATGTAAGCATCATAAATTCATTATTAACAATCCGGAACACACCTGGTGTGAGGAGATAGTGCTTTGCAGAAGAGAGGATTTGTAATACTAAACAGTAGCCCTGTTTCAGAGATGGACACAATGCTGATATTTACACATCATTGACCGATTATTTGCCAATGCAGTGTGTAACCCTCACTGTGTATGTGCAGCAATTGATTTGTGAATACACTCACGGACAGGATTGACTTGCAAAGTGAGTGACAGGTAATCAGCATTTGGGGAAAAAATGGGGGGTGTTTAGAAATACGCAGAAATGTCAGACCATTTAAACACTGTTTTCTGGGCATCCATAATTTAACCTCTGCATTCTTGCTCTCAGCAAAAGTGTTTCAGGAGTCCTGCTATGTCTGCAACATCTTAAACTTGCTCAAAAGGCTGATGGCCACCTGTTCTGCATTCAATGTTTCCGATATTTCCAGTTTTGTGCATGAGCGATGAATGTGAGATGCTTCAGTGGGCGTCTCTAAGCACTGGTTGGCAAGTGAGTCATTAGCATATTTTAACAATTGCGATCCATGAGAGATCACAGCTACGATGGTATTTGTGTCTATCCCTGAATCAGGCCCAGAGATTACTGAAATTTGAGTCTTGCTGTCTGTATGAAGATTGTCTGATTTTTTGCCTAGTGTCATCTATTTTTGTTTTTGACAGTGCTTCTGTATGTGTGTCTGTTATGTGTTTGTGAGTATTTTAGTATTAGTTTTTGTGTTATTGTTTGTTTACATCACAGAACACCTGGAATAGGTTGGATATTATAATTATGCACTATTCCTGGGTGGTCTCAGCCATATGCATGTGCAATCTATAGCTCTGAATAGGATGACTGCTGCCATGACCTGGGTGAGGTGCCTGCTAATGTAGAATGTGCTATGCCCATCACTTTCCCAGACACTGAATGAAAGGAGACAATGCATTATGGTTTAACTGACCATGAAGAACTTAGGGGGTCTATTTACTAAGCCTTGGATGAAGATAAAGTGAATCAAGATAAGATAACAGCCAATCAGCTCCTAACTGTCATATTTCAAACACAGCATGTGACATGGCAGTTAGGAGCTGATTGGCTGGTACCTTATCTCTGTTCACTTTATCTCCATCCAAGGCTTAGTAAATAGACCCCTAGGTCTGCTTAGGCTCTGGGGTACCTCAAGAAGCTGTTGTGTTCCTATAATTCTGTCTCCTGGGTCCCTTCAGTCAGGTGGCGATTTCCATACATTCAAAAGTGGACAGCATTTTATAGCCTTGAATAGCCATGATTCCTACAACCACAGTCCACCACACAATTGTGTCCCTTTTTATAGCCATCATATTTAACTTCCAACCAATAGAATGGATTTTAGAACTCAAAATATCCTGTGTGTAATAAGTCTATTATTATGGTGATTTGTCTGTCAGTTTTGTGGTTGATTTTTGTTCGATTTACAAACAGACTGTTAGTAAATCAAAGGATCCTGTAGTCATCTATGTTAAAGTATATATATTTGTTTGTTATTCAGTTTTGGTTGGGATTCGGTTTTATAGTCTGTTTTATAATCAGTTTTGATTTGCAAAAATGAATTAAAATTATATGAAACTCAACTAAAATAGAACAAAAAAACACAACTGACAAAAATATACCTTTAGTTAATATACCCCCTTGTGTAAAATAGTCATCATTCATTCATAAGAAATTGAATAAGTATGGTATCAAAGAAAGAATGGACATGCAATATCAGCAACCATCATACTATGCACATACATACTGGTGTCAAACATCAATTCAAATCAATCCCAGTGGTGAACCCATCTGGCAGAGTGTTATTGCTGAACCGACGGTAGGGTGGTATTTCCCAAAACCATACTACAGTATAAAGAAAAGCACACTCAAATACTAAACAGAATATATCAACTGAACTGTAATTTTTTATTGCTGGAAACCCTCATTAACCACTCATCAACTGCAGAAATACACAAAATCAAATAAAACTGATAAAGGGAAAGAGGGAGGGGAATGAACAGAAACAAAGAGGACCAATAGAAGAAAACCTAGGTTTAAATAAACATTTTAAACCCAACCGTGACATCTATATTTTAAGTCCTTATTGACTTCATAAAAACACAGTTAATCAAAAACTCTTTTAACCCAAAAACCTGCATTACATTCACATTAAGGCCTCAATTTGTAAAACAGTTACCTGGTTAAATACAACCTTATTTTATCTTTTTGGAGATATTTTGACCAGGGTATTTCGCATGCTAATGAAAAGCCAAAATATATGATTAATGAGAGGACTGTCACTGCAAGTCATGAGATAGGATATGCACCATGAAATAAGGAAGGAGCAAGTATATGAGAATAGATGGACCAGTCTTACCTGGAATGAGTAACTCCCATTTGTACCAGTGGTACATCAGTCATAGTTTCTTTACATTTGGAATCCCCCTTATGTGGGCTTCCTGGCTATATATGCTACTTTACTTTGTGACATATTTGAGTGCACTCTTTAAGATTCTCCTGCAAAACAATTACTTTAATTCTTCATTTGGATGTGAAATGTTGTATTAGGTTTTCTTAGACCTTTCCCAAGCACACCAAACAGCAGAGTTATTTGACCATGTCGACTCAAAAAGTTTAGGTTATCAGAAATGCTAAATTTAATTTAAAAATACAGTGTGAAAAGGCATTCAGAGGAATGAGGATGACATAGTAAAACTCAAATACTGCATCACCAGAATTTTGCAATAATGCAAAACAATCATTATGGCCATATAACTTAATTTACTTGCACTGTTGCTGCATTTTGTATTCATATTTACTTTGTCATTTATCACTGCTTTCCAATTATGCATTTTACAATAGCAAAATAAGTTATTGTTGTCTTGCATGCCAATGTATTTGATCAGAAATGTTCCACATTATGTCTTATAATTTGTTCATGGACCAAAAAAATCTCACTGCATTAGCTCTTTTCATGGATACTTTAATTAATGGTTTATCATACATTTAATCAACAGTCACAGATTCTTGTAATACATATTCATCACTCAACTCCCAGTAATTAAAACTCACAATCATTGGTATTTTGTAAGACTAAATTGTTTTTAATTATAGGCTAATGGGGTACTGAAATGGATCTCAAACTGTACTTGCTAAAATGGAATATGAAAAAATAAGAATGGTGGTATTCTGGCAGCATGTAAATACATTGTTCATTTTCAGTATGAAATCATTACAGAAACGATGTAATGGCACCTGCATCAAAACAATAGAAAATTATTTATACTTATAGCCAATTTTAACACATTTTCAAATGAAAGCAAGTTTAAATGGATAAACCTTTTGACCACAATTTCATAGCAACTTTATGTAATCATCTTAAAGTAGTTTAAATAGAAGATAGTGCAATGTCCATGAATTTGAGAATATGGTTAGATTCAACATGGTACATTTCATGAATTAACGTGCAAACTTCAGGATCTGCTGTGCAAATGTTCACATGGAGCTCAAACTGCTAGTGAGACCTGGGGGTATACTCTTTCCCCCACCTGCACCACTTAGTCTTTCTCCCGATCCACACCAATTTGTTTTCCTCAATCCCTACTGTTGTGTGTTCTCCAATTTGTGCTAGTCTGTATTCTCTCATCTGCACCAATCTGTCTTTACCCATCTGCACTGCTCTGTCTTCCGTGGTCCATGCCACTCTGTACCACTCCATACATGTCACTCTGTCCCCCCAAACCGTGCCACTCTGTCTCCACCCCATTCAGGCTGCTGTCTTCCCCTTCTACAATACTGTTTTCCACCCATCTGCATCACTTTGCAACCCCCCATCCGCACCACTGTTTTCCACCCATCTGAATCACTCTGGTTTCCCCCCATCTCTACTGCATGTAATTCCCCCTCTCCATGCCTTTCTGTCTCCCCCATCCACACTGCTCTGTCTCCTCCCCCATCCACCCCACTCTTATCCCATCTGCAAAGCTCTATCTTCTGCTCAGACCTCAGTTGCATAGACTGCATGTCTGTATTCCAATGAGCACACAGTTCTGTGAATTAGCAGCTCCACCATTTTGTTAGTGACAGCAATCTCAGTCTGTGAGAAAGCTGAATCTGCAGTTAACCACTGGGTGTGATGTCATACTATATCTGTATTATGCAAGGAACATGTCCATTAAGGCATCAGCCTTAATGATCAGAATTTCATTGCTTTTTTTAGTTTGGGTGGCAGAAATTAAGGAGGTTTTGTGAAATTTCAGATCATGTCTAAGAATTCTTAATTGGACAAGTGAAATCATAAGGTTTTTTGCCTATGGAATTTCATGACTTTTATTATAAATCATTAACCATCTGTGGCAATTTTCTTTGAACATTCCCCTTCACTCCAGGACACAATATGGTGCTTAAACAGCACATTTTTACATAAGAACTAGATTAAAGATAGCTGACTGCATGCACAGATCAGTGAAGCATCTGTGATAAAAAATTATTCTGAAATCCACATACAGATCAGTACAGTGAGATCTGCCCATGCACCTGTGTTAAAAAATTAAAAACAATTGTAATTATTTTTTTAAATTGTGTGTGCCCTTCCTCCTCCCTAAAGAACAACCAGCCCCAGGATTTTCACAGCTGGTACTGGTTGTGAAAAAATAGGGGACAAATGACATAGGGGTCCCCTGTATTTAGCACAACCAGCATACAGCACTCAGAGCCAGTCCTGGTTGCCAAAATACAGAGACAAAAGATGTAAAGGTCCCCTGTATTTAGCACAACCAGCACTGGGCTCAGCTGAGCCAGTCCTGGTTTTGGAAATACAGGGAACAAAAAGTGTAGGGGTCACCTGTATTAAACATAACTAGTACCAGACCCTTTCTAGCAGGGGGTTAATGCCACAGCCAGGGGAACCCTTTCACTCTCAGAGCCAGTCCTGGTTGCCAAAATACTGGGACAAAAGATGTAGAGGTCCCCTCTGTTTAGCGCAACCAGTGCTGGCCTCAGCTGAGCCAGTCCTGGTTTTGGAAATACAGGGGATGAAAAATGTAGGGGTCACCTGTGTTAAACATAACTGGCACCAGACCCTTTCTAGCAGGGGTAATGCCACAGCCAGGGGATCCCTTTTACTCTTTTACTGGGTCCCCAGCCAAAGCATTAGCCCTGACTGCTAGTCAGCCCAGGCCACAGGATCCCTGGGGAGGTGGGGATTTCCTCTTTTTAGAGCACCCCAGGCCTAGGCTGATCCCAAGCACCCCTGGAGTGGTGGGTGCCAGGTTGTTAGTGTATAGTGTAGTGCAAAGAAAGATTAAATAATATAGTCTTTTGCAGGATAACTACAGGTCCCAGCAAGCCTACCCCACATGCTGGTACTTGGAGAACCACAACTACCAGCATGCAGGGCATTATGGACCTGCTGGTACCTATATTTCCACTGCAAAATAAATATAAAAAAGACATTACACACAACACGAAAGAACAAGTTTATTAACACATATATGCACACTCACTATCTCACATACTCACCTAGTATCCCTGCATGCATCAAGACACTGATGCCCACATGGATCAGTGTGATCCATGCGGCAAGCACCTATGATAAAAGACACAGTCCATGGACAGATCAGTGAGATCTGTCTGTGAATCTGTGTAAAAACCTGAATTAAAGTATTAAAAAATATCAACATGCCCCCACCCCAAAGCTCAACTGCTTTGGCTGGGGAACCCAGTGAAAGGGCTCCCCTGGCTGTGGCATTATCCTCGAATACCTCTCCTTTTTGTGACTCTCTCTCTCTCTCTCTCTCTCTATATATATATATATATATATATATATATATATACTCTTCCAAAATCCGGCACTCGCTGGTGCAAATAGTAGCTGGACCAGGTGCCCTCCTCAGTGTAACCTTGTGTCCAAGATCCACTGTCACACAACCACACAAATGGCGGCACTCTGGATGAAAATAATACTACACACATGGCTGTGTTCACCAACATCTCAGCGCCTTTATCCAGCGCTTTTATCAAGCTTATAAAACAGAACAATGGCAATTACTAACCTTAAATAGCTAACCACATTCAAACCAAAGCTCCGGTGAGCCTCATTAGCGGTGCAAGGCAGCAGTCGCACAGGAAACCACATCATGATCAACCCCAAGTGTAACCATAGTGATGTCTATATACAAATACCACAGCTGACAGGATACATAAAACTCTGTGATCTCTGCAGTGCATATTAACACACCTACATCGTAGTGACTGAGTACATCAACATTAAGATCGCAGCTGCCAGTGTGAATACACTTCCATAATAGTAGTTCTATACATCAACGGAATACATGAGGTGATGTGAACAGCTTGAAAAATAGACACCATGAAACAATGATAGTAGACATAAATAACATCAATAAAAACATACATAGACAAGAAATAACTTACAAAATTAACAATACATGGAGGACAATAATGCACAAATAATCAAATAGCAGCAATTATTATTATTATTATTATTATTATTATTATTATCCTTTATTTATTTGGCACCACAAGTGTTCCGCAGTCCCTTACATAGTACATAGAACTAATAGGTGAACAAGAAACAAGTAACATACAGTACATTACAGTACAGGACACAACTTATATACATTGTTGAAATAGTGATTAAAGCACTCACAATAAGCTGCCGGGAATTGGCGGTCCCGTGTTAGGTGCCCTAATGGAGAGTAGAGAGTAGAAGAAAATGTAAAGAGAAGCACATGATGGAAGAGGTCCCTGCTCATGAGAGCTTACATTCTAAGGGGAGGGGCAGACAGACAGGCGTGACACAGAAGGGGAAGATGGGAAGGAAAGAGCATGAGGTGGGTATAACAACATTCAAGTTGTAACAACAGCTCTATAAGATAATTGACTAAAATGGCAACCTAAATCTTTATAATATGTCATTACACAGTGCAGAAGAGCACACACTAATGAAGAATGAAAATAGTGTCAAAGCCACAGGGCTACTCTATGTGGCTACTAAACCCCAGCACAGGCGCACCCTCTTAAAAGCCCAAATTACACAACTGACCACATAGCAGTTTAAACAAAGCATTGTAACCCTAATGTCTCATTGAGACCATGAGGGGACAATGTATCCAATCTGATGATCTAATTGGCTTTGCACGGTAGCAATTTTTGCCATGATCTCTGCCTCTGCTCAGAGGAGGCACATGACCAATAATGCGATAATGGAGGGCCGCAATATTGTGTTTAGACTTGGCAAAATGCTGAGCCACTGCAATAGCAATCGCTGCCCTGATTGCCGATCGATGTTGGGCTATGAGGACTCAAAGAGTACAATCGGTCTTACCAATGTACATTTTAGAACATGGGCAGGTAATGGCATAGATGATGGTGCCGTATATTATACTTGACCCCTGTGAAAGGATGAAAAAATACAGACCCTGTCTGAAGGTAGCTGCAGGTAGTACAGTTGGAACATCTGTTGCAGCCTAGCTTGGGGGTGCCCAAAAAGGTATTTTTCTTACTCCTGCACAACTGTGTTATATCATTATGCACCAAAATGTCCCTAAAGTTCCTGCCCCTACGATAGCAGGACATCAAAGAGGAGTTCTTAAATGGTTGTAACTCCTTGTCAGTACTAATGATGGGCCAATGGGAGTTAGCTTGATGATTAATAGTAGTGCTCACGTGGTTAAAATTATTAACCCAAATGTGCCTATTGGACTTGGCATCTGTGGAGGTAGAACTTGCACCTAAAAGTTTGTCTGAGGGAACTGCCAAGGCTTTGTTTTTGGCTTGTTCCAACTCAGACCAACAATAACCACTTTGTACAAAATTAATCATCATGTTGTTTAACTGTTTAATGCCTTCTTCATGATTTTTGGCTATTCTCAAAGCCCGCAAGAACTGTGAGAATGATAAGGCATTTTTTAACGGGCTGGGTGTGCACTGCTCGCCAGAAAAAAAAAATTTATGTCAGTGACCTTGACAGAAACAGCCTGAGAATCCTGAGGTCAGCACAGGTAAATAGAGGTTACAGTATTAGTGGAAGCCAGGTAGATTGATTGAAGAATTGATTGATTGAGTAATTGATATATTTATTTATTGATTAATTGATTTATTTATTAATTGATGGATTGATTGATTACAGAATATAACTATAAAGTAAAAACATTAATACATGGACAAAATATTAAAATACAAGAAACCAAAAAAATCCCAAAGAGTACAATTGATTGTTTTTTAAATTGATTGATTAGTGTTAAAAATGAATCTATAAAAAAACTAATTGTATAAATAGAAAACACTATTAAAAAACAAGCATCCAAAATCCCAGTGATGTTTATTAATTGATTGATTGATTACAATACTAATGTATATAAGTATAAATAAAACAAAAATCTTATACAAGAAAAAAAACTTAAAAAAACAAACATTCATTAAAGTGGAAACAGAATCTAATCTACAAATCACTGGCCTCTGGATTCAAGGCAGAATAAATCCAAGTCAAATTTAATAATTACTAATTATACATCTGGATCAGAAGCTAGTGATAGATGGCACTGACAGATACAAAGAACATGTATGTCCCAGTAAAGTACAGTAATATAGTCTGCCTGTCAAATACACACAATTTTGGCATACCAAAAAGTGGTGCAATATAAAATTGCTTTTGGTCCCTATTACCTGCCCTTATGTTGAATATTATAAATGACATGAACAGTTTAACAAACCAACCATTTCAGCAACAGGGACTGACATTTTTGTGGCTAAAGTGCTCAGTTTGTTTTGGCCCTCAAAAAACAAGCTACCAATGGGCTTAAGGCAGCTAACAGTGTTGTTAATCATGTCTACAGCTGGAAGATGTAATTATCACCCTCATTCTCACTCTCATTTGTGTTAATATCATCATAACACAATATTAGCTCATCCCCACTGGAAGTCTATGTACTTTGTTTTAATTGGCAGCAAAGGTCTTTCTCATGGAATTTGTAGTTCAATTTTATGAACATCAGTTTTCAAAATTTATAGGAAGTTGCCTCCTATGCAGATTGCTCACAACGTTCTTGGCTGGCTAAACACTCTTTCCAAGTACATACTGGAGGATGGGCAGCTTAAATAGAGCAACGCTAGTTTGTACAAGGGGCTCCAAATTCCCTTGTTTTCATTTCAGTATTTAAAGAGACTGTGTACCTTCTAATTTGTTATCATTAAATAACCCTCAACCATTCTATTGATGCTTACAATTTCAGATTGAGTCATGGCAGAGGTTTCAATGTTTTGGGTAATTATTTTAAGCCTGACCAGTTGTCATAATGGTGTTTCACTCTGGTGCACCAAGTTGACTCATCACCCATGGGTCTCTTGGGAAAGGTTATTCTTTTCCTGGCAGCAGCTTTTGCAGGAGAAACTGAAACAGGAGACATTGTGACATGTGCCACTTGAGCTGAAAATTTGCTGGCAAAGAGCTCTTTGCAAATCTTAAGATCTGTGTCACTTGGAAAGACATAACATAGGACTTAAACCTAGGATCAAGCAAGGTTGCCAAAATATAGTGATCCAGTTACAAGACGTTACAAACCCTTTGCTCCTGGTGAAGGGAATAAAGAGCTTGATCTAGAAGTCCAACATACTTAACGGAATCCCTTTGTTTAATCTCCTTCTTAGTTTATCTAGCTGCTTTTCTAGTACTTTAACTAACAGAATCATCTAACTTAAGCTGGCGATGTCTGAACTCACTTCATTGGTTACTATTTCAAATGGTCTCAGTAACTTGCAAACAAATGGAGAGTATTCTCCACTGATCTGGATTAAAGTACACCCCCCATCCCCACCCAATGGCATGGCTTGTTTTGAAGGTTTATATAGCTTGTTGCTATTTCTCCCATCACTGAAGCATTGAAATGGTGGAATTCAACCATTTTTCTACCTCTTGCTTCAGTTGGTGGCATGGCAAATTGAACTGTTCTTGCAGCTGCTGCATTCTTTACATGTGTCATGCCTCAATCCTCAAACAACAGTTTCTGCATGATTATTTGGGGCATTTATGAATGGTACATAGGCCCCCTAAGTATGTTAAATGTTCTGTTGCTGGAGAAAGTATAAGAGTCAAAAGCAAGTTGTGTGGGACAATTTCATCAACCTTCGTGACATTCAGTTATATATGATGGTAACTCTTTATGCACAAAAATTATGTAGGGTGAATCAGTCAGTGAATGAACATTTCCAGTAAATGAACAAGCTTTAGCCTTCTCAGCCAATGATAACAAGTGTCTCATTTTATGCTTTGATTCATTAATTTTTTTTTTCACTGAACTTGTGTGCTTATATGCTGGTTTTGTATGTTCAACCAACAGTCATTTCTGCACCTCTCCTATTTTTTGGTTGTAAAATTCTAACTATTACTTAATCTTTAAACCAATTTTTGAAATAAAAAATAGACATAGTAATGATGATGGTACATATCTCCAACATTTGTACAGTATGTTGTGTCTTCTACATATACCATTTTCTTAAACAAGACAATTCCCTGATGGGTTTATTCACTGGATGATTCACCTTTCTGGTGAAAAGATAAATGTAAAAAGGAGGAAAATTAACTGAGAATGGATGAACTTCGATGGATTGTTTATTTAACTTGTTGGACGGTAGTTAGTTTGAGGTCCATAAATATGGGGAGAACTTTGTAAATAGTAGAAACACACATATTTTATTAGAAAGCATGATTTCTAAATATCAAAAGGGCTTTCATGAGGTTATATCAAACAGGCATTTTTCAACAATATCATAAAGAGATATGAGAGATCCTGAAAGGAATATTAGAATTAAAGTTGCATAAAGGTGATACAGGACCCAACATATTTAATTGTTTTGTAAAGAAAAGGGGATAGTTTTTTAAAATAGCAAAGGAACAATGACAGATATTAACCAACTGATAGATGAAGTAGAAATAAAATGGAAGCATATATATGATTGCAGCAGAGTAGTTGGATACATATTATGGAAATCAATGCAGAAAAGAGCCTATAATAAAAATGATAGTATAATTTGATAATCTGAATAGGGTTTTTATGACTTACATTGTCAAAGACTGTGTATATTTCTACCACAAGTATTATTATTACTGTTGTTGAATTGTACTGTACAAAACAGTGGGAACATTCATATATGGTAGAAATAAATACAGATAGGTAAAATAAATGGTAGTGAGGGCCCGGCTTGTCGAAGCCGGATACTTGGCTGAGACAGGATTGGTGTAAAATTAGATCGTGGCAACGCCATTTTGCGAATGGCAATGAGACGCCATTTTGCGACTGGCCGCCCAGTGCCATTTTAGTGAAACTCGCCATTATAAATACATATGGCGATGCTATTATTTAGCGTTGTGCGATTCCCATGCAATAGAAAGAAGTTAAAGGTCCTCCCCATACAAATACAGACAGTCATTAAAACATATAAAATGATTATCCCTGCAAAACACGTACCATGGTGTACTACACAAAACACATAGTCGCACAACGCTAACTAGCGTCTTTTCCCAATTCCCCAATACTTACACACTGCACACTTACATAAAAGGTTCCCTAGCATTAAAGTGTAATATCCAAGGTTTATGCAGTAATTATTAATGTTGTGTAATAAAGGTTATTTGATATCTAAGGTTTAGTACATGGTAAGCAGACCATATTTGGTGTTGTACTGAACCACTGTGTCTCCACAGATTTCTGGTACCATCGGTGAGAAGATCGCAACATGCATCTGCAAACTATGGACTATAGAGAGTTAACAGGAAAATGTACTCTGTAATGTTAGCAGCTTAGATTAGCATGCAGTGGGAAAAAAGGACACAAAGGGTTGTTAGAGGCTGTTTGTGTCCATTCGAATTGACCTATGAACTATCCTGTAACAGAAGCACCTTTAAGAAGAACCAATGGAATCATGTCCTTGTCTATTGTATTGCCTATTCCTGTAAAAGTATATATGTGCGCTCTCTGACCCCAGTCTTGAGTCTTCTTGCTGTACTGTTGACGAGGTTTCTAATGCTGATGCCGGTATCTGGGCCCAGAGCGCATGCGTATATAACAACTGTACCTTGGGTCTGTATGATTTATTTGCGCTAATTGTCTTTAGATCACAGCGTGTAACCATCTGTTTTTATATTGAATAATAACTTTTTGTGCTTTGGAACCACATTCAAAGTCTGAAAGCATTTATTTACTGTGTGACTCATTACACTAAATAGTGACAATTTTAGAAGGTATAGGCAGGATTTTAGATGGTACAGACAGGATTGCATTGAAGTTTAAATTAGGTATCCATAGGCTCATAAGAAACCTTACAGTCTAATACTATAGAGACCCAGCTAACACAAGAATAGTGTGTGCCATAGGGGGGAGATTAGGACAGTTGAGATAATGTACAAGTGCTAGTGGTATAAGTGGGAGTAAGGTAATGTCTACTTTATTAACAACAGGTTGCTGCATTTGTATGAGGTTGCCTGAAGCCTATTGTGGCTATTTATTCTGCTGAAATCTCAGCCATTTGTTCCTGATATTTATTTTTTCAGTCACATGCTGTTCACGTCACATAGCAGCTGGTCCTTGGACCATAAACTGTGTTGCTGGACAAACAAGGTACTGCATAATGCACCTAAAAAGACTTGGACAGAAATGTAATGAACAGCAATTTGTCCAATTTGCTGCTTTTTTGGAAGTTTTGCTGCTAGAATTTAAAGAGCAATTTTTTTTAAGCTGAAACCAGGCTGTTTATGCCAAAAAAATGGAGGTGTTGTCAGCAACCAATCAGAATCTAGCTATCATTTTGTAAAATGTACTAGAAACATGAAAGCTAGAAACTGTTTAGTTGCTATGGGAAATCTCTATAGATCTCTATTTTTCCTTGCTTGAAATGTTTTTTCTGTGACCTTGATTCTCTGGCATATCAACTAATACATGGTGCATCATCTATCCTCACTTCAGTGGTACTGAGGAGTGCTACTTTCAGGCCATTATACCCTGTGTCAATAATAACCTGATAAATGATCATTACTTCAAAGTTTAAGTCCTGGGGACAACCAAGTGCCAGCAGCCAAATAGCATTCCATGGGTACAGAGGGCCACTGTGGTTGAAAACCTTTTCAAGACCATTCTGATAATTTGTCTTGTGTGTATAGCTTAATGGCAATATAATATATTGATGGTTTTACATTGAAAATGTAAAGAGTTGAAGGCTGAGTGAGAGTCTGATCATGTGTGGGAAAGAATTATATCAGTGGGTAGAGGCGGATGAGAAATTTAATATAAAGTACAGATACTGGAAGGAGTATTGTTACTGACGTTTTTGCATGTTAGGGTGAGTAATTTTAATTGGATTGATTGGTGGCTATAAAGAGCAATATTACGTTTACAATAATGTCAATAAATGAAGCTGCAATTGCAGAGCAGCAGAACAGACTTTTCTGCACAGGTAAATGCCCTTCTGCATTGTATTTTTAAATTTCCTTTTCTCAGAGTTATTGTCTGTGGAATGACAATGGTTAAAAGATTCTGTTTTGTGGTTTGGTTTGAGTAGAAATGGGAAAATAGCTTAAAGAATACTTCAAACCAAACTGTTACCATGGGGATGTACAAAATGTTCCAGCCAAATATGGAATGAAGTGATTATTTAATGCACCAGGTAAAAACTTTGCTGTCCTTTACAGTCAATCACTATGGTCACCTTGGTTTTAGCACACCTCAGCATCATTTATAAAGCAAAAAAGCTCAATAAAACTCACGGGTAATGTATTGTTTACACATTCACGTATTTCTACTGATTATATTCAATAACATTGCAATGTTTCTTTAAAAAAAAAACTTAAAGTTTTCACTTTATGTGTTTATTGTATGCCTTGACTTTCACAGTTCTTTCCTTTTTTATGATTCCTTACAGTGCAAGTTCTAAGCAAAATACGAATTCATTGAGTATCCTGGGCACATTGCCATGACATTGAGCCAAGGGACCAATAAAAATCATTACCAATACATAAATTTTATCCATTCTGCTTTCCTGAACATGTGCAAATGCTCAAAAGGTTAAAGTACAGAAGTCTTCTTGTGGCATACCTCACAAAGTGTGTTTCTATCTGAAGTGGATTAAATTAATATATGCATATGTATATTGTTCTACTCTTAACAAAACAAAGCCTAAATATTTTAAAAACTTGCTTTATGCATATTATAAATGAAAGATAAAATGTATTATTTCATATTTCTTTGATTAATAAGACATATGTGTGTGTGCATGCAATTGAATTTGTGTCTGCATCTGTGCTCATGTGTTTGTGTGTATTCTTATTAATAAATACACTTATTCCTTTTTATTTATATCATAGTAAAAATTTGACATTGCCATTCTGAAAATGAATATTGTATTCATTGTTTTTTACAAATTGATAATAGACTAATATCTAAATATTAAACTGATTAATAACTCAAATATTATGGATTATTATTTATACAGTACACAAACTGTGCCGTGCATGCTCAGTAGGACTCCTGGGTCATAAACCCGGAAGTCCTCACAATGCAAAGGACAGCTCTTGTCAGAAGAGCTGTTCTTTGAATTTTTTATCGCATTTATTCATGCATACAGTATTAATAAACACTTCTATACATGCCACAAGAAATACAATGGGAAGGCCAGTGCTGTTAGTTTCACTCCTATGTGAAATGGTTATAGATATACTCCTTCATTGTTGGTCAACAGATGAGAGCCTTTATGTAATGGTGACATTTGGGGGTTCCTATTGCTTCACTGACCTAATATATAGGTGATTGCTGCATGCGATGGGTGGTGGGATGTATCACATGCAATATGCGATGCATGATACATCTTGCCTATTGTGAAGAGTTTACAGAGTGGTGATTCTAGATGAAGCATCCACTGTACAGTAAGCCAGTACAAACTGGAAGAGAACAGACAGGCCAGTGCAGTAGTGCTTGTCTTCAGACAAAAATACAACAGTACCAGATATGTCTAAAGAGTGAGCTGACATGAGTAAGAGGGTGGGACAAGTATAATATTCAGAATACTGTGTACTTTTGTTAGTGAAAGTTAACACATACTGTAGTACCAGCTGTAATAAGTGGGAGATGAAACAAAGACTCAAATAAATAGATGTTCATACATTACTTTGAGTGAAAGTAAATACATGAACTGCTGCAATAAGTTAGAAACTATACAGACAGGCATATAAATATATATACTCATTCTGTCTATGCTACTATGAGTGAAAGTTAATAATTGCCTGTCGCAATAAGTAAGAGACTGTATAGAAAGGCATATAAACACTCAATCCGCAAATTATACTTTCAGTGAAAGTTAACATATATTACCTGCTGCATTAATTAAGTGACTACAGTATACAGAGAAGCATCCAGGCACCACATTCAGCTTAAGCATCTGCTTATTAGGTAACTATTTTTAGAATTTGATGTTTACATAACATAAACCTGAGACATACAATTCTGGTGCAGAACTTGATTGTAAAGCATCACCATGACTGAGAAAGATTGTTTTAAATGTAGGTAGCAAAATTAAAGAAGAGGTCAGAGGCATTTCATCATAAAATTATATTTATTTTACACATACCCAAATACAATACAAACAGAGAGATCTTACTTGTGAGCTTCATACAATACAGAGAGCATTGCAATACAGGGTATCCAGTGACTCGCAAAAAGTATACAGATTATCCCAGCAACATCTATATAGTGCATAGAGCATCCCAGTTAGTACCATTCAATAAAAAGGGGATCCAAAGAACTTCATAAAATATATAGAGCATTCCAGTAATCACCATGCAATATGCAGATTGTCACAAATTGCACTATTCTGTGCAGCTGCTGGCCTACTTGCTTGCTTCCTTGCACCATGCTCTGGCTCCTTGGAAAACTTCCTGGGACTCAGTGCAGCTTTCATCCAGACATGGCAGCTGTCTCTACCTGCGGCTTCCAACATACTTGCTGGGTTCCACATGCAAAATTCCCTCCAGTGCTGGCTGCTGGGCACAGCCATGACAGTCTGAATCAGGTGACAGTACATCCTCCAACAGGACTCGAGTTTGCTGTCACCTGACACCTGTAGCCAATCCCTGACCTCCAGGGGTATATAAGGTTCCCCCTGCACACAGCATTTCCCAGTGCAATAATGTCCACAACCTAGTTGCATGATACTGTGAGAGCTCCTGTGGATACTTAACCTACTCATCAAGTGCAGATTACATTGACATCTTGCTGAACCCCTGGCTCCCTATCTGGTTTCATCCCAATGGTCCTGTTATTTGGTTCGATCCTGGTGATCCTGTGATCTGGTTTCATCCTGGAGATCCTGTACCACTGGTTCCAGTCCGATAACCAGCACCATCGGCTACACTGTGATATCCTGTACCATCAGTTCCAGTCTGATTACCAGCATAATCGGTTACAGTCTGATATCCTATACCATCAGTTCCAGTCCGATAACCATTACCATCAGTTTCATTCCAATATCATGTATCATCAGATCCTGTCCAATAACCAGCACCATCGGTTCCAGTCTAAAGTCCTATATCATCGATTCCAATCTGATAATTCACTTGTAATACAGCTCAGTACCATCCCAGATGTACTTCCAGCATCTTCATACACATCATTCTATGAGCAGAAAGTATATCAGACCAGCCAGCTTCCAAACTCCAACCCCAGAACCCATTCCTGCCAGAGACTGGATTCACATACAAACCTAAGACAACAGTGACACAGATGATCCTAGTAACCACCATACAGTACAGAGATCATCTCAGTGACTGCAATGTAATACACAGAGCATCCTAGTAACTACCATATAATACACAGATCACCCAGTGGCTGGCATAAAATACAGAGAACATCCCAGTGGCTGCCATACAATACAAAGAGCATTTTTGTGAACCACACACAATATAATCTACTCATTATTATTTAACCACTCCTCAAAAATATTTACTCCTTTACCATTATTGCAGAAAATAATTAGCATCATTAACTTTTTGGAAACAATAATTAATTTATCCCACATCATTACAATTATATACATATTCATTATCTACTGTACCTCCATCAAAAACTCTATAAAAGGTATTAACCTCTTTACCCTCATAATCAAATCCTTCCTTCCCTTCATTCCCTTCCTTCCCTTCCTTCCCTTCCCTTCCCTCACTCCCTCCCTCCCAGGGAAGCAGGTCCTGCCACAGCGTGAGGAGAAGGGGCCCAGAGACAAAGGATAAAATAGGTGCATTGCAGCAATAAACTAAGCAGCCCCGGTATATGTTTCTGCTTTTTTTGTGTCAGGGGTGGAGTTACATGCTCATGAGCTGTCCTGATCCCTCCCTTTGACTGTGTGGCCTGGGGCATGTGTGCCTAGGGCTCACCCTAATCCAGCTCTGTGATAAAGGGAATATATACAAATTATATGCTATTATTATATGCATTTGTTTTAAGAGCTTTCCATTTTTCGCATATGCTTCATTTTACCATCATATAATTCCTAATAGAAACTATAATAAGAAATTATCTGTCATTTCAAACCATGCTACAAAAGAAAAGAGTAATAGCAACTTATATTAATAATCCTCTCTGAATAACAGTACAACTATTACTAATGAGTTTGTGTTGTTTAGCCGGTCAAGAGAAAATATAATTTTTCTGACTACCACTTAGAGTTGAATCTTTTCCATTTTCTTGTTTGCACACAAGGAAGATAAAATACGTTTGCCTATTTGACCTGTTACTTGTGCATTTCATTGCAGTTTGTGATGTACGAATTATATATATGTCACCTTAAATTAAAATGTTCAAACCTGCTGTTACATCCATTAGCTTTTAGACTTTTTACCATTGTATGGTTGTTTAACCTAATCAGATATTAAATGAATCAAGTTAGTAAGGGGGCATTGGACTGTCTTTATTCCAAATATGTGTTTTTTTACTGTAAGTATATTGATTTATGTGCAATTAATCATACCCCTAAAATTAGTTTTACCAAACCCTGAAAACATTTAACAATTTGAAATGTACCATTTTTTTTAAATACGTTTTGTACATTCTTTAAATATTTTGTTTGTTTTGTGTTTTTAGCACATATCATGGCATATATTTTTTTTTGCCAGACTTTTTTCTTTATGAACTTTTTGATCTTCCGTGATGTCTTCATCAACAAAAACAAAATGTAATCATACATAAAATGTTGCCATCTTACAAAGAAAATTAATGTGGAGCAGTGTATTCCACAACTCAACAAGGACAAAGGTCGATGTACTGTATGTCAGATTGTGGAGGTTTGGAGATTAGCCCATCCTCAGTGCAAGGTGGAACAATAAAGAACAACCCAATGGTATGGTGGGATAATTTATTGACCATGGACATACAAATTGCACCTTATGGATGGATTCCATTGCACTAGCTTATGAGCCATTATACTGTGCTTCAACATCTCAATCTTGCAGAGATGACTAGAAATAACAAATTTGATAGGAGGATCTGGATTTAGAGTCCCCAGAAAAATGGATTGGTTCAATTATGTTTTATTGTTATCTAAATTAATACTTCTACTTTTCTTAAAGTGTTTAAAAACAAGAGACTAAGCTTTGCAGAGTTTCTATAACAACCATTTGTTTTTTCTACTGTTCATCGTCCAACTCCTCTGAGGTCAAGGACACTGCTTATTATTGATCTTCACCATTGTTGCAAAAGCTCTCTGTTGTTTAGTAATTTTTATCCCTGCAATAACCAGAGAAGAGGAGCAATTAGCACCCAGATGTGATTCTAGAATGGGAACACCTCATTTTTTTATTTTGATTCAAACAATGACATTCAACACAGAACTTCAAATTTATGGATCCACATATTTTTTTTCTAGTACAGAAGGTCCCAGAAGTGTTTCAATACACTCAATTTGACAAAAGTAATGCTGCAGGAAATGTGATTATTAAGTTTGCTGACCCATCAAAGTAGTAGTTAATATTATTGATGGTTTCTGTGAAAAAAGTAATATTCTTATTTTTAATGATTTCACTTGGGAACTGAATTAGCTATTATCCAAATACAATAACCATTAAAAAACAAAAAGTAGGATTTGTAAAACAACATTTAATAAGAAGGTATTAAAATAAAGTAATAATTGATACATTTATATATATAAAGTGTATATGGGCAAAAAATATACAAACATACATGTACATGTATACACACTTATACAGATATACATAAACAAGCACATACATACACAAAGTGTAAAACTATAACTCCTTTCATGATGAGAGATCTCTGATGAAATGGGGTTAAGTAGCTAGATATTCCATGGATTAGACTATCCTTAAAAGTGATTTGTAACATATCAACAAATTGAATAAATATAAGTCGATATAATAGATACAGAATTTTTACAGAGAATATAAATGTATATAATTTTACTAGAGTATCATGTAGTGAACAATAGACTAAGAAAAATATATATTGTTCTTTTATAATTGAGTATAAGTTTTAGAATTATGGTACCTCCTTTCTAATATTTTTGCCATTTTTTATCCATTTATTATATTTAATTTCAAATATAAGTTATGCTATAATAATTAACTGTGTTATGTAGCATGGGTCCCCTTGTAATTTTAGTAGTATTTATATAAAAGTTATATTTTAACTTTACACGTCATATCAAATATATAATTAAGAGTGCCCCAACAAAATGCCTTACTTTTCTTTCTCTTTTGTGGGTTATTGGCTTTGGGAGCACCGCCAGAGAGATGTAACATTGTTGGCCTTTACTGATTTAACCAATTCGCTCTGTGCTAAATCACCCCCTCTTTCTTTGTACTATATGGCGGTTTCTCTACAATGGGGAACCTCTAAAGAAATTGATCCTCACTGGGCAGACAGTGTCTTCAGTTGGTACTCACTCTTCATGTAGGAAATCACATGGTCTGGATGATGCCTGTTTGTGTAGGAATGTAACCAATGTCATCTCTTCAGCCCCATCACACCAGGGTTGTGTATAGATCCCCTTCAGTTAATATACCTGAACATTATGTGGAGTGAGGGCAGAAGTGTGGTGCCCTTAAAGCGATGTTAATTTAGAAACTTGTACCCTCATGGGATTGCTTCACCACCATGTTTTGGGCATGGGTAAGTTACTATTTCTGATCAATGTTCACGTGGATAGTAACTGATGATGTCAGGGTACATTTACTGAGGTGCTCTAGCCTCAACTGTCACACTACCCCCTTGTCACACTATCCTCCCTTCACTTCAGCGCCCCTCCCCTGCCTATATATATATGGGATGCAGTCAGAAAGTCGACGGTGAAAAAGCCAACTGCCAGTTTCCCAACTGTATAACCCAACTGGGGACTAATGATAGGCATTGAAATCCCGACGTCTATCATTATCCCTATGCTGGGAGCCCAATGCCAGGCATACCGAACAAAGGTAAGCTAGCGATAGGTGTGGACAGCCGCAGGGGGGAG
Source organism: Taudactylus pleione (assembly GCA_031769625.1). NCBI lineage: Eukaryota > Metazoa > Chordata > Amphibia > Anura > Myobatrachidae > Taudactylus > Taudactylus pleione. The sequence goes on along the minus strand of JAUIMM010000040.1, from coordinate 39,633,633 downwards.
GGTTAGGGGCTCACGGGGGGAAATTAGGGTTAGGCACCCCCCAGGAGGGTTAGGGTTAGGCTAGGGAAAGGAGGGATTAGGGTTAGGCATCCCTGGGGGGAGGTTCGGGTTAGGCACCCCCTGGGAGACTTAGGTTTAGGCTGTTGGGAGGGTGGTTAGGTTTAGACACTTAGGGGGTTAGGGTTAGGCACTAGGGGGGGTTAGGGTTATGCACCCATAAGGGAGGGTAAGGGTTAGGGGGGGAGAGGGTTAGGGAAAGGTACTATACTTACCGATCAGGATTTTCAGTGGTGTCAGTCTTGCGGTGTGAGGATTTGAACCGCCGGACATAGTTTTGAGAGTCATTCATCCCGATCCCATATATATATATATATATATATATATATATATATATACTAGGGATGTGCAGGCTCGGATAGGTTCGAGTTTGCACGTGGAGTTCGGATTTTTCCCTCCAAAAAAACGGAACTCAGAAAGAGGCAAAACGTCATCTTGCACGGACGAACATCATCATTCCTGGACTTTTGTCCTGGAATGATGATGTTCGTCCATGCAAGATGACGTTTTGCCTCTTTCTGAGTTCCGTTTTTTTGGAGGGAAAAATCCGAACTCCACGTGCAAACTCAAACCTATCCGAGCCTGCACATCCCTAATATATACACACAGTAGCTATATAATATATATACAGGCAGGGTCAGACATACATACATACAAGCAGGGTCACACATACATACAGGTAGGGTCACTAATACATACATATGTACACATACAGGCAGGGTCACACAAACATGCATGGATACATACATATATGCATACACACATACAGGCAGGGTCACACATACATACACACAAGCAGGGTCATATATACATACTCACATACAAGCAAGGGCACACATACATACACAAATATATACATACAGGCAAGGTTACACATACATACAGGGTCACACATGCATATATATATATATATATATATATATATATACAGGCAGGGTCACACATACATGCAGGGTCACACCTACATATATATATATATATATATATATATATATATATATTATACAATTATACAGACAGGATCACACATACACACATACAGGCAGAGTCACACATACATACATACATACATACTATACATACATACATACAAATATATACACATACAGGCAGGGAGGGTCACACATTTAGGCAGGGAGGGTCATAGACATAACCAGACAGACATATCTGGGGTACCTTCTTATACCTTTATGTGGACCCGGCAGCTTCTTCCTCCATGTTACAGGATAGATACCTGATATCGACACTCTGCTGTAGCCCCACCCTCTGCTGGGATCAGATGAGCATGTGCTGAGTTCCACCAATCAGGGCTCACCATGAGACTCTCTGATCACAGAGTCTCACTAGAGCAGCAGGAAGGCAGGACTGGAGCTGCTGCTGCTGCTCTGTATCCACAGCATCTGGCATGTTGGACATGGACCCAGCAGGCTGTCAGCTATTTGACAGCTGCTTCTGGAGTCTGACTTCAGGGTGCCCTCTGGCAACTTTCACATCTGGAGCTTGCGCTCCAGTGGAACTGCCCTCCCTATACCCCTAGGTGCAGGTCACTCATCAGATATGCAATGTGTACTTTTTCTTGCTATTTTTTTCTTCACTGCGCTACTTTTTTCCTCACTTTTATATCTTATTTCACAATTAGTGTACTAGGTACTAAGGATTAGTGTTTTGGCGCAACTAAGCAGCAAAGTCTGTGACATGATAAATGGGACTATTTGAGGATAGGTGTATGTGGACATTTAAATATTTGTTATAGTTCTTTACAAAACTGAAGTAACTTGAATTTAAGTGCAATAACTGTTGTTTTGTCAGACATAGAATCCTTTGGAATTTGTTTTTTTTCTGTTTTTGATCAATACTGTTGACGATTAATGCAAACTGCATGTACACTATTCTCTGAGAGACCTGAGCACTAATGAAATAAAAATGTATCAATAATGAACACCATAACAGATACTATCTGATTTTCATTTATCTTGCCGAGTTTATAATTGTTGATTTAAACATGAGTTTGTGGAAGTGAGGTTGTAATACAGCAGTGAGAGCTTCTCTGAAAAGAATCCATTGCTAAACATTAAATACATAATCCAGATGCATGCAGTCTGACACACACAATGGCTCACATCCACTTCAACACATATAGACAGAATATAGGAGCCCAGCCAATGCCCAGACCACATGCTCTGGAGGGGGTGGACCTTTAGTTCAATTTAGTTCCAACAGCATTATGGATAGAGGCACCCCGAAGGAGCCTACTAACTTCCCTGACAGCTACCTAACCTATCTACTATAATACCAGCTTTTATCAATACATTCTTGAATTTTTGAGTTATGCAATAAGCAATGGAGCACTGTGTCTCCTTACCAATTTTTAATCTAATTTTATTTTCACACATTATAGTGATTAAACCAGTCTTTTGTCATTATATTGCATAATCCTTTCATATACACCAAACATCACAAACTCTTATTCATATATAACAGACACCAAAGGTTAGTGCTTTGGGGTCAATAACCCCTCAATTTAGTGTATGTCAATCAAAGTAAAAACTTTTGTTTTTACAGTAGAAGATCAGCCCAGGACCTAAGGGCAGACACATCAGTTGGATCTCAATTGTTAATACATAAAAAAGTGTGTTTCCCTTTTATACCTCACACTAATTGGAATGAGGGATTACATTTGGATTTATATCAGACCAATGCATAAAGTTTATATAGCTTAATAAACTTGATATAAAATCTTTCTCACAAAAAGCTTATAAAGCATTATACACTTAATAGAAAATTTCTCACAGCTTTCCCAGAGTGTAAAATACAAACATATTGTAACGGGATGCAGTCAGGAAGCCGACAGTCGAAATGCCGACCGCCGGCTTCCCAACTTTCTAATCCTGGCAGGGGTCTAATGACCGGCATTGAGATCCCAACGCCTCGTCATTTTACCTACACTGGGAACCCAACCGCCCGGCATACCGATCGAAGGTAAGCTGGGTGTGGACAGCCAAGGGGGGGAGGGACTCCCAGGGGGGACTAGAGGTTAGGCACCCCCCACCGGGAGGGTTAAGGATAGGCTAAGGAAAGTCGGGGTTAGGGTTAGGCACCCCTGCAGGGAGGTTAGGGGTAGGTACCCCCTGGGAGAGTTAGATCTAGGCAGCAGGGAAGGGGGGTTAGGGTTAGGAACTAGGGAGGGAGGTTAGGGTTAGGCACCCCTAAAGGAGTGTTAGGGTTAGGGGGGTTAAGTTAGTTAGTACTTACCTTTAGCACAGTCGGGATCTTAACTGGTGCGGGGCTTGCAGCATCGGGATTTGAACTGCCGGACCTATTTCATACCGAACCCATTATAACAATATTGCGGCATATGCTACATGTAGTTACAATAACATAGTAACAAGCAGCACTCAGTGGCATAAACAAATAGTTGGCAACAGTCCTATTATTCAAAATTCCAATCAGGTGTAAAGGTTTTGTCCTTTAATGCAGAGTTTTCAAAACTCTGCCTTTACTGACAAGGGCCCTCATTCAGAGCCGTACGCTCTGAGCAGAGCGCATGCTCTGAATGAGGGCCACCCTCCATGAAAATGGAGCGTCCTCCTGGACGCTCGTATAGCTGTGGGTCACCACCCACAGGCTATACGAGCGTGCAGTTTGATGGCCGCGATGGTATTGACCATCGCGACCATCGAAACTGCGAGCCGGAGCCTGCGGTTGAGGTATTCAACCGCAAGCTCCGGAGTGATTTTGGCTCTATCAGAGCCAAAATCACTCCCACTGACATCACTAGTGATGTCAGTGGGCCGGCTTCTGACGGGAGGCGTTCCCGTGGGAACGCCCCCCGGCAGGGAGGCACGCCCCCGGCACGCCCACCAAAGAGGGCGTGCTGTCAATCAACATCGACAGCTCGCCCCCTTTGATCAGACACAACGAGCGAATGACTTTCCTTCGCTCGTCGCGTCTGGTGCATGCGCACGACGGAGCTCCCTCCGTCATGCGCATGCTCAGTGCAGGACATCGACCCACTTGCGAGCGGACAGCCGCTCGCGATTGGGTCTGAATCAGGGCCAAGGTTTTAAGGATAATCATGCTTGAGTCCAGATGGGTAAATCAAATTAACTGAGGTACTAATTAAGTCACCTGTGCTCTAGCATTGATATCCTTAAAACCTGGATGGTAAAGACAGAGGACCTCTTTCAGAGTCTCTCGCAAGCGGCCGCTCACTCGCATCCATCGTATGCAAATTTTTCAAAGTGACACCATGGTAAGCTATTGCTTGCCAAGGCATAAGCACACCCACTTTGGCTGTGCGAGCGATCGCTCTGTGTATGCTGACACCCATTAGCCTATGTTGAGACGCTCACTTGCACACGTCATCTCCAGGAAGTGTATTAAAACATTGGTACATTGAGCACCATCGGTAGCGATTGCAGCGCTTGTGGTTGCCTTACCCTGCCGCAAGCACTGCGAGGACTTCAGTGTAAAAAACAGGAATGTGATGTGTACTATGATGCTGCCAGTTAATTATGCACGCCTTAAAAACGGCGTTGAAACACTCAGGCACGTCTGCGTTCGCACCTCCACTCCCCTGTTATTAGTGTCCTGCCCCTGTTACTACCCACAAACGGCCTCTCCTGTTACTCATTTCACTGGGCTGTCTTTGCTGGGCTAGTGAGCGGTCTGCTCTCGCACAGAGTGTAGTTTGCGCATGCACAGAACGAAGCATGCGCATGTGCGTTTGCAAAACATCGGGCCACTTGCGAGCGCACAGCGCTTGCGAGAGACTCTGAATAAGGTCCAGAATTTGGGAAACTCTGCTTTACTATGTAAAAGATTCTTCCAAAATGTTAAGGAAATAACTCACAGGGACAGCAGTTTTCCCCATCGCTTTCCCTGCAGTTTCAGTTTGATATACTGTATAGTGAGGATATTTTCATTCAAAATGAAAATATCTGCAACCATAAAGAATGATAATAATAGCGGCAGTGATGATATTATTAATTTATAGGCTCCTTAGAGCTTGTAAATAAGGCAATCCTTCTAAAATATATAAAAGTCTATATAGTACTTTCTAGATGAATCTAATAAGGTTCATATACAGTAACTGTGTTCCTATAATAGTGAATTTGTTGGTCAGATCACATGTAAGGAATTTAGGAGCACAGAAGAGTCAAGATTTGCTGGAGGAAAACAGACCCCCTATCCAGCCCACAGACCTTTCCCCTTCTTCCCATCTGGGCTCTCTATGTAGAATACAACCAGAGATAGGGTGAGACCAGGGGGCTGATCACTGCACTTTTAACTTTTTGGCCAGGAGTCTGGTCTCCTGTTTCTTCTAGTGCTGTGTTCCTGCCACCCAGCCCTCTCTGCCGATGTGCTGTAGAGTCAGGCAGTGCTTTATTCCTCTGCCAAAGAGCCCAAAGTAGAGACATGTCCTACCGGTACCTGCAGCTGGGCTACCCCTAGTACCTTAGTGCTGACCAAGTGGCAGTCTATGGAAGGGATCGGCACAGGGTTCTGGACAGCTGTGGCCTCTGTGCTGGGTATGTACAACAATCCCTACAGCTCCCAGATACAGGGCCTGCCTGACCTGCACCACTAATATAGTTTTGACTTCTCCTATAACAATTGAGTATATCGGTATTTTGAAAAGGCAAGTTCTTGTCTGTTTCCAATAAGGACCAGAATTTTTTTGAAGAATGGTTAATGAATTTGTTATGATCCAAAAAGGTGTTAACAAATGGAAAGACCTTCTTTCTCATTCAATCCTTAGGTCTGAGGCATCTTTAATGGATATGGATAATGTTTTCCTCTTAGCACTCTTTAGATATAATGCATGATATCCTCTTTCCACAAATTTAATGATCATAGCATTGATCTGTTCTTCTACTTCTTGTTAATTGCTTGTGATCCTCCTCACCCGCAGAAACTGAGAAAAAGGGGAGACCCTTTTTCATAAGAAGGGGATGATTACTTCTGGCATACAAGAGGATGTACTTATCAGTAGGCTTTGTATAGATGCTGGTCTGTATCTTATTATCAATGTTTCTTATCCAAACTTCTAAATAGTGGACCTGTTTCTCATCGCACTCAAAAGTAAATTTAATATGTTTTCGTCCATCAAAATCATGGATTCCATTCCAAAAAAATTTCAATATATCATGTAATTGGCGTGTAAAGAAAAATATTTGGATGGTATGCTGGTATACAGACTGGTCACCTCTGCCACACACATCAGGTACTTACATATCAGGTAAATTATTTCAGATATTTCCAAGTAAAACACAAAATTCAATCACACATATCTGATGTAATCTCACAGACACATCTTCCTCATCCACCATGACAAAACATACAAAGATCTTCCACTCGCTCTGACCAAACAAAGAAGACTACGGCAGTCTAACCGCAGCTTTAGACAAATCAATGTATGACCTTCACAATAACCAGCATAGCATTGCCACGGCTACCAATGGAACAGAAAAACAGTCAGGCTGTATCATACTTTTCAATCAACCCTCATATTATTATTAATCTGGATAATTTAGATTTCTTTATTATCTTATGTTTAAATATTAAAAACTGAATATTTTTTTCCATGTGTATATTTTTCTGGATTTTCCTCCCATAAGCAAATTCTCCATTTATTTTAGCTACAGTCACTCTGCACATGCATCCCGATGGTTACCGCCCAGAGAAATAGAACAAATTTGAATGCAAGAGCTGTGGATTTTAATGGGTGTTCCTGGGAGGTAACAGGGGGTAGGTTAGACAGATGATGGAGTATTGCTGACAGTGACTGGGTAGCACAGGCACAGGATGCCACATTCAGTCTGAGATTATTCAACTGCCATAGGCCTGGGTGCATGCATCAGGGGTGTGACCAAAGTTGCAGCAACGGTGTGTCTAAGGATGCACCAAGCTGGATTTGTACAGCAACCAGTCAGCATCTCAGTGTGAAGATCATTGGTCATGGTATTATCATGATCAGAGAATGGATGGTTCAGGGATGTAGTGCAGTGTATAGAGAAGACAGTGATGTATTGTGTAATATGGAGATATAGTTTTTTTCCCTGTGGGGCGATGTGCATTTTCTGTTACTGTTGGAGCCAATGTATGTTGTTTGTACTGTGGACCTAAGGCCAGCCCTGCATGAAGATGATTGTTTTGAATTCCCTTTCTTGATGTGTATTTTAACAGAGTCCTTTCACAAAGCATTTTGATTTTCCCTAATGATTCCAAAAACCTTTTCAAGCTCACTCACAATTTCACATTAAAAACCAAGAATATCATATTCACTAGTTAGTAATATAATGTCCATTCACATGAATTCATTCCAGAGTATAGAAGACAAATAAGTGCATCACAGATCTCAAAAGATCTGATCCTTACTGATAACATTAGACATCCTAACTTCTGCATGTTCAATCTCATTGGACCCAATCCAGCTGTTCTCTCATTATGTTTTGACATGTTTCAATGCAGGCAGTATCTTTTTTGAAAGCAGATTATGAGGGTTATGGACTGAGCATATTTAACAAGAACTTCTTCAAATGTTTAACAATGGTGGGAGCAAGTGATGTCTGCAATAATGTAAAGTGCATGCATGTTTCCGTATATACAGTACATACAGTAGCTGTTCCCGGTGGAACGAGATAAGGTTCTTGGATACAGAAGGTTAATTAAGCGACACAAACCAGTATCTTGAAAAAATATATAATTTATTACAATAGATAACAAGATATGGAAGAATAATAGTTACTTAGCTTCGGAATATAAGATGGTTACACGATCCAGGAGCCTCCTCTCAGAATAGAGCTGGAACGAACAATATCCTAGCCACCAGCTGCAATCTCTGGTCCAGGCATAGGGCAGGCCACTGGAAGCTTCTTTGTTCTTCATTTATATTGTATCCTACTTGCATACCCATCTAACTCTTACTAATATGGGCATAACCTACTTCAAACTACTTTATTGGTTAACTACTGATAAGGACTTCTAAAACTTAACGCAATCATACATCGCAGTAGACAACGCCTAAAGGATTTATGGCCTGTCTGCTTCCACATTCCTGTACCATTTCATGCCTGATACCACTTCATGTCTGATACACACATAAGAACCATGAATAGAAATGGCTGTCAGTAGCCATTTTGCTATCCCAATAGAATCCACCCTTGGGCTTATGGTGTGGAAGACATGTATATAATGTTCTCATAGGAATCTTTCCTCCTAATCGGCATCAATTTAACAGAATCCAGCATGTTACAACATTTCCCTATACAAAGAAATAATACCTTGATCCCAAAATACATACATATTATAATCATGATTCCATAAATAAGCATATGCAGTAAACCAGTGAACCAACCCCCTATTTCTGAACAGGGTTGAACCACTGTAACCAACTTTCCTCATAATACTGTTTTAAAGGCCGCACTGCTCTCTTGGTTAACAAATGATGTGAAATCTACTTGGTATAACTTGATTCCCATCTGTAAAGAATGTGGTGGGTATCAAACGTCCCAATGTAGAATGACCAAATCCCCCATAGGGCCACCATTTGTAGGCTTTTCTCCCACAAAGGTAATACAAATCATCTGGAAGAATATATGGAATATTAGCCACCACAGTGTATACATTGGCCAAAAGATCTCTGCTCTTATCAGGATAAGGTGTTAATTGCATCATGTCTGGGGTATCACTACAATTACGTGTAATGTTTAACAGAGCCCACCATTCCCTGGCAGTGTTAACCAATTGAGCTCCTACATCCCGTATTTAAAATATCTTCCTACCCACCATGCACTCAAACATAAACAATCCCCTTTTATACGTGTATACTCTAATAAAACAGTGAATAATACATATGATTATATCAAATATATCAGTTACTTATAAGATAATATCAGCAAAGTAAAACTCAGTTCAGTGAAATCTTGAAAAAGTCCAAGTTCAGTCTTGCAGAATACACATAAATGTATGTAATGGTTGTGCTGTCAGATCTTATAACTCTTTTGTCCTCCTGGATCTCTCTCTCCTGTATAAGAAATCACTCTCAGGCCATCGCCATTTCAGGAACACCTCCAGTGACGTTCTCTCGCCTCCTGCTCCAACCATCAACCTGTTGGCTTAAACAAAAACAGTGTGAGATAAACCATAACAGCAAAACAAAATAAGCATTTACTTATCCTGTTGAAATTATCTCTTCTACCTGTCTCTATATCTGTTCCTCCTAAACATTTCATCACAACCTTATTGTAAGTGTTTGTGTCTGTGCACCAGATATCTTACTTTAAACGTTCAACCTTTTACCACCCTTCGGTTAACAAAATATATATACTGTATATAGCCTGCTCTAAACACCCAACATTGTATATATATATATATATATATATATATATATATATATAAACATTCCTGTTTCCTAAACAACACATTCACTCATTCAATCATACTGATGTCAGTTTTGTGAATGGTATGAAGCATAGAAAACCCAATATACTCCATGTTGTTTCTGTAAAATGGGTGTCTGTCTGCTTGAATCTTCTTGGACATCCCATAATATCAACAAATCAGTCTTTGTCACATCTTCAGGAAAGTCTCTTATCTTGTATCACTCTGCTTAAGACAACTTCACTCCTGAATGACAGTGTTTTGTAGCTGTTCAGTACAGCACTTGTCCTCCATCTTCTTGGTGGCAAACAATGAATTCAAATTGCCAGACTTGTGCAGTCATTTCACAGTATATGATGCCTTTATCAGTAGCAAGCAAGGTAGGCCACATGTCCAGCTGTTGGCAAATGTAACAGGTTTTTGCAATGTCTCTGACCATGGTTTGGATATAAGGAACCCCTTTGATTGGAGCTTGCTCAAATGCATTGTCAGCTCCATCATGGCTCAACAGTTCTAGCACCATCAGTGCTGTCTTTGCGGTGAATTGCACACCATGTTCTGTGCTCAGTTCACTTGTGCACACACCATTGAAGCTGTAGGTGTGTGTATCAGCATGTCCCACGTCGATCTTCCAGCTTTGGACAGCAGCACATATAGACTTTGTGTCAAATGTCCATTTCTCAGTGTGAAGACTTTCAGGGCATTCAGTCTTGTCAGTGACTTGGAAAACAGTCATAAATGCAATAAGTTCTCTAGTCCCTTCTTCTGTCTGTCAGCTGTCAGCTTGTAAAGAAAGCTGCTTTGCTTCAACAAAAATCCACAACAGTCCTGTGTGGGTGCAGGTAGCACCATAGTCCATGAACCAATAATGATCTCTGTCTTGGAAATCTTCCCTCCAACGTGGAGCTGTGATCATAGAGAAATCCAGTACGGACAGTTCAAACATTGGTTTAAATTTCACTCGGCAAGCAAGTAGTGCTTTAAACTCCTTAATTAGCATGAGAGTTTCTGCCGTTGTCGATAGTAACTGTGTGTCTTTCAGCTGCTTCAAAACCTTTGGCTGGTAATTCTTTGTAAGGAAATACACTGGGATGCGAATTTCATTACCAAACACAAAATCTGCAACTTTGTCACTACACAAACCCATAATCAGTGTGTCTGTAATGCATGTATGCCCCTTGTCGTTAGTCAGTGTGTACCCACCAACCCCTCCTTCACAATGAGCAAGTAAACCATGAACATCAATTGGAATGGATGTTTCATCAGAAAACACATCTTGTTCACTTTTTGCATTATTAAACTCAACAATGACACATTGATCATGCCATGTAAAAGTAATGTTGTCACAGGGGGAGTCTTCAGCCTCAGGGGTATGGTCTATAACTGCAATTCTGCCTAATTCCCACCCTTTCACTTTTGTCTCATTGGGCAAGGCAAAAGGCATCATCACCACCCCTTCACTTAGCAACACCCCTCTCAATGGCCATGCAAAAACTTTTTTTTCAATCAGTTCACATTGCATAGCAAACAGGACACTCCTGGACAAGTCAGACATACCATCATTCACCTTAAGAGTATCACTAACCAATGGCATGTTATCAGTAACCTCATCTGCATTCAATATTGACTCTGATTTCTGGACATATTCTTTGCATTCATGGATTTCAACATTTTGTTCACATGTTGTCAAATCATGAGACATTTGCATCACATAATGACTTTTCTGGTCAAACACATTTTCTGTTTCACTTTCTGACACACTTCACTGTATATCTCTAACTCACTAATTTCTACACTTTCTGTGGGTAATAAATCAGCACTTATTTTTGCACTAGCTGACATCTCAACTCTTGCTTCTGAGGATTCACTCCCCCTCCCTATGGAATTTCTGGGACAATGTGAATTCAGTCTTACTCTCTCTGTCTATGAGACAGGCTTTCTTACCACTGCATTCTTCTCATCAGATTTTATACTTCTTTCAACATATATTGGAATATGCAAAATCTCACTATTTTTACTCAATACCAGGCAGTGAAAAACCAACATTATGCTTTTTCTGGAAATCAGCCAGCTGAAATCCTAATTCATCATATTTGCAAATTTCTTAAAAATCTTAAAATGCATTATTCTTGTTTGGTTCAACAACACAAACACAAAGACAGTAAACAGACAACATACAGATATACTGTGATGTACAGTATACACTCTGTGACTGATCAGGTCACACCTCCCTCATTCACTTATGAGACAGAGGATTTTTTACATGGGTTTGCACAACCCTACATTTGCACAACACTACATTTGCACAGCAATGCTAAAACAATCGACTACACATTCCAAGCAGATTTATGACTATTAACTCTCTGTATCCCACTTCTGACACCACTTCAATGTTCCCGGTGGAACGAGATAAGGTTCTTGGATACAGAAGGTTAATTAAGCCACACAAACCAGTATCTTGAAAAAAGATATAATTTATTACAACAGATAACAAGATATGGAAGAATAATAGTTACTTAGTTTCGGAATATAAGATGGTTACACAATCCAGGAGCCTCCTCTCAGAATAGAGCAGGAACGAACAATATCCTAGCCACCAGTTGCAATCTCTGGTCCAGGCATAGAGCAGGCCACTGGAAGCTTCTTTGTTCTTCATTTATATAGTATCCTACTTGCATACCCATCTAACTCTTACTAATATGGGCATAACCTACTTCAAACTACTTTATTGGTTAACTACTGATAAGGACTTCTAAAATTTATCGCAAGCATACATCGCAGTAGACAACGCCTAAAGGATTTATGGCCTGTCTGCTTCCACATTCCTGTACCATTTCATGCCTGATACCACTTCATGTCTGATACACACATAAGAACCATGAATAGAAATGGCTGTCAGTAGCCATTTTGCTATCCCAATACAGTAGCTTTCAATAAAGTTTTTATTTTATATACATATATATATATATATATATATATGTCTTGAGGTTTTCTATTGTGTTAGTAGTTGCTGATTGCTTCTATAATTGTGGGTTTGGATTACTTACCAAATCACTATAAAGGGGATACAGTCAAAATGCCAATGGCAGGGAACCTTCTGAATAAAACCAAGTGTCTAAGTACCGATACAGGACTAAAGACAGGCATCGAAATCCTGATGCCCATCTATACCCCGATGCCGGAATCTAGACAGATGGCTTCCCAAACTAAAGTAAGCTGGGCAGTGGGAGAGTTAGGTATAAGGACCCACAGGGGGACTTTGGGTTAGGCACCACCCTGCGAGGGTTTGGGGAGGGGGGTTAGATTTTGGCACCCCTGGAGGGAGGTAAGAGTTAGGCACAGCTGGGGGCAGAGTTAGGCACTTCTAAGGGAGGGTTAGGGTGGACAGGGGAGGGTTAGGGTACTTACCAACCCCAGTCGGGATCTTCAGCATTCAGGCTTGTGGCATCAGGTTTTAGTCAGATAGCTTCCAGGTGATCAGCATTTCATACCCAACCCCTATAAAGATATGTGGAAACTGTCAAGCACAAAATGTGTTCTTTACTATTAGTAGTCTGTCTGATACACATCTAGTATTATTAGTGTTGTAACAAAGTGATTGTGCTTATATATGTTTTTTTTATATAAAACAATGTCTATAAGTGATCATTTTTATATATCTTTTGATTGGTTACTGACCATATCAAATCTTTGTATCTATCAGTATTAGTCTTACTCTGATGAAACTGCCTACTATAGGCATATAAACGTGTCTGTATTTCTTTCTGTAATACAATTTTAGATTATCTAATAATTTTACAGATCCAGATGGCTTGAACAGCCTTACTAAGCCACATTTTATCAAGTGATGCACTTTCACATTTGCCAGCAATAGCAATAAGAACACAAGGTTTTTGTGATTAAAACCAGACTGCAGGTGATTAAAACCTGTGTTGAATACATATCTCTAATTACCAATAAAGTTTGGTACAGTGAGTTGTTGCTGTAAAAGGCTGGAAAGAACTAATGTACTAATTATGTGGCATATATCTACAAAACATTACTAATTAGCCATTGACAATTTATATCTGGATTAATGACTCTTGGATAACAACAATTCTATATTTGGGGAATTTACTCATAGTTTAAATATTTTTATTCTGTTTACATAAAATTAATATACCAGTTTTATTTTATATATATATTTGAATTTCTAGATAAAAAATTTTTATCAAGCCATACGCATATTTCAAATAATTATTTGCAATACACCTATAACACTGTATACCTTTTTGACCTAATGATGAGAAGTACCTGCCCACACCCCCCATGAAGACAACGTGCTGAAAGTAAGTGTAAGTGATAAATGAATACAATAAAGATACTTAAAGTCTCCCATCTTTATGTCAGTATTCTGTCATGCACTTTTACACTTGGGGTCACTCCTGAAAATAATACTATAGGTTAACTTCTGAGGAAAATAAAAAAATGGTTGTTTTAAGTGCAGGAATTACAATACATGTGGAATATTGTTAACTATTTTTGCCATATTGCATATTGGTCCAGCCAGATTGCAGATGTTCTTAGTGGACTATATGATCCAGTCACACAGAAATGTTAGCCTAGTGTTAGGAAGATGTGAAAGTGAAGAAAGAGAAAATATGTGAGGTTATGTGTGAACTTTAAAAAGGGATGTAATTATATAGGGAAGCTATGAAGATTATGTGGGTGGTTCTGGAATCTGATAAGCTTGTCTAAAGAGGTGAGTTTTCATGAAGCACTTGAAGGTTTGAAGACTAGTGGAAAGTCTTATTGTGCATGGGAGGGCAGTCCGCAGAGTAGGTGCAGCCCAAAAAAAGTCCTATGCGTGTGGATGAGAGATGCAGATCTTGTGCAGAGTAGAGAGGTCGTGTTGGAAGATATTTTGATATAAGTGAAGATATGTATGTTGGTGTGGTTCGGTTAATAGCTTTAAGTTGTAAGTAAAAGTATTTTATATTGAATATGGTAGATAACTGGTAACCAATGGAGGGGCTGACAGAGCAGATGATGAACATTTGGCAAGGAAGATCAGCCTCACAACAGTTCAAAGAGAACATGGTGCTGCACAGATCTGCTATAAGGACAGCAATAGAAAAAGTCACAAGTGATCAACCAGTGGCTAAGGTTTGTATCCAAGCACCCCATAATCTGTCATACCTTTATTATAATTTAGATAATAAAGTACCCCCATCAAACATGGAAGGCAAAATATATAAAAAAGGGCTTAATAAATCAACAGGCAAACACTGCTTTCAATAAATCTTGTTATATATGGTTAAATTGTCCATGTGTATGTTTAATAATAGTTTGAATTATTGTATAGGTGTTCTTCATTACAGTATGTTTAATGGTCCATATAAGAGCATCAGCCTTTTGCTTTATGTAATGTATTGATCTTAATAGGCTTCCTTAGTTGAAATCATTGTTTATTGTAGTCATGGTAATGGGTGCAGCATTCTGATGTCACCAAACCACATTCAGCCTACATGCACTTGGGTATTGTATCTAAGGTATGTACTTTTAGTGTATTGTTTGCATCCCTGGATTTGTTTCCATTACAGGGAAAAGGTAACTATACCAGTGGTAATATTACCCTTACATGGAATTTTCTATAATTCCAATTAATTCCTTGACTTTTCAAAATTTGTACTTGTATTGGTCTTGACAAAATCACCCTCACATGTTTTGGATGTGGATTATTTTTAAATATTTATAAAAACAGCTAAAATGATATCATGTAGGCCTATTTTTGTTCCTACAGTATTAATAACATTAATAACATTAAGTCCCAGTCATTTCCAGTCAATTTGACCACTTCCCAGCTCACAATCTTGGGCAAAGGCTGGTGCTAAACTATGCACCAGAGCACTGGCAGAAACACATGGCAGTTTAAAAGAATATACCACACCTATGAAACATTGCAACCCAGCAGTGGCAGACAGGATGGGAGTTTATTAAACTATACAACCCCATAGAAAGAATGTTTCCATTAATCAAGAACTAGATCAGACAGAGGCCCGAGTGCAATACAGGGAAATAGAGCTGGAATTTGTAGTGGAAGGCATGAAAGATTGATTGATCTATTGATTGATTAATTAAACAAATTATAATTTAGACGTTGCCTTGCAAGAGCTGTTTTGCAGCACCGAGAAGAGAAAAAGCCATACAAGAATACAATGTTAATAGCCAAGGATTCCTGACAAAGGTTGCAATAGAAGCTGGCCACACTAACCCCCCTTTTACCCTCCTTCCTAATTGGGTAACACACCCCTGTGATACATTTATCAGGTGAACCAGAGAGTATGCATCAAGTTTGAGGTGAGCTAGATCAGAGGTCTAAGGGCAGTACAGAGAAATGTAGGTAAACTATTTAGAGGAAGGCAGATATAAAAATTATTGATTGATCGATTGATTCATTTAAAAAAAATCAGATGTGGCCTTGTGAGAGCTATTTTGTGGCAACTGAGATGAGAAAAGGTCATAAAAGAATACAGTACAATGTTAATAGCCAAGGATTCCTAACAAGAGTAGCTAGAGAAGCTGGCCATACTACCTCCCTCCTCCCTCCTTTCTAATTGGGTAACTCACCTCTGTACTACATTTATCAGGTACACCAGAAAATCTGAGTATGAGGGGAACTAGCTCAGGGGCTCGAGGGCAGTACAGGGAAATGAAGTTGGATTATATATGTTTTTACTGGAGGAGAGGAAAACAATTGATTTATCAATCAATTGATTAATAAAATCAAAATTGTTATCTTCTTGTTCATATCACCAAATAATATTTAATATGATCCATAATTCTGATAATTTATTTTATATTTTGTGAGATACCACAATACTTCTGGTTACAAATGTGTTGCAAATTAGTTTTGTGTTAGAACAATAACCAATAAAAATGTTTGTCTATACAGAAAAGACCATGACCAATGTCCCTCAAAAATACAGTCCATAAAGAAAAGAAAAGAGGTGCAAGATGGAATTGTCACTTGACTCTCCCACCCACCATAATGTTGTATATTATAAAGCAAGTGCAGAGTTTAACAAGCCAAGCAGTTCAGCAACATGGACTGCCACTTTTGTGGCTAAAGTGCTTTGATTGTTTGGGCCCCAACAAAACAAGCTACCAATGGGCTTAAAGCAGACAACAGCATTGTTACTCATCTCTACACTGAGAAAATATCATTATCGTATTCATCTTCCTCACCATTATCAGGGTTAACGTCAACATTAAACAATATTAGCTCATCCCCACTGGAATCCACCATTAGAGAAGTCTCAGTACATTGTTGAATTTGGCAGCAATGTTCTTCCTCGTAGAATTTGTAGTTTATTTTTATGAACATTAGTTTTTCTTCATTTTGAGGAAGTATTCTCCCACACTGATCATTCTTAATGTTCCCGGCTGTGCTAAACACTCTTCCAAAGTACATACTGGAGGGTGGGCAGCTTAAGTACACTAAAGCTAGTTTGAACAAGGGGCTCCAAATTGCCTTTTTCCTCCCAGTAATCAAAAGGACTGTGTGATATGCTAATTTGTAAATTGTAATTGTAAATTGAACTGCTCTTGCAGCTGCTTCAATCTTCTGCATGCGGTTGCTGAATGCTGAAAATGTCCAGATATTTTCTGAGCCACAGACAGCATCTCCTGCACACCCCTTTCATTTTAAAAAAAAATTCTGAACCACCAAGTTTTTTTGTGTGGGCAAAACATTGGACATGTGTTCAAATTCAAACAATTGGAATGTTCCCACAATGTTAATTATCGGAAATGACAAATCCTCAGAAGAGTCCTAGCGGGGTAAGCCATTTTACTATGACATCCCTGGGTTTTTCTGACAGGTTGACACTGGTATGCCTCGTAGTGAAGCCTGGGATACAGAGAGCATGCCTGTGAATGAATTATTGTTGTGTGTTAGTTACTGCTGCTGCTGAAGGTGATACACTTACCCAGTGGGCAGTCACAGTCATGTAATCATTAGTTTGACTAGTACCACTTGTCCATATATCTGCGATTAAGTGGATAGTGGGTACAATGGCATTTTTTAGGCCAAGAACAAGGTTTTTTTAACATTGCTATACAGGTGAGGAATTGCTGTTGTGGTAAAATGGAATCATGATGGAATTTGGTAGTGGAGACATAGGACCTCAATTAACTGTCCAAAACCACATGAATTGATGATGGATGCAGATCTAATGATATCATAGACTTCATGACTTTAGCAATCTGCTGTGCAATTGACAGTGTCTGGTCTCATTTCATTAGTTACTACCTCAAATGGTTTCAGTACCATGCTTAAAACAGAGAGCATTCTCCAGTGTCCAAAGGTTCATTACCCCTCCTCTCCTAATGTCATGGCTTGTTTTGTAGGTTTGGGTGACTTTTATCTATTCCTCCATTCGTTGAAGCATAGAAAAGGTGAAATTTCACCTGGTCACTAGCTTTTGCTTCAGTTATTGGCATAGCAAATTCAACTGTTCTTGCAGCGGCTGCAATCTTCTACATGTAGTGCTAAATGCTGAAAATGTCTTGAATTTTCCAAGCCACAGACAGCATCTTCTGCACACCACTTTCATTTTTAAAAAAAATTCTGAACCACCAAGTTTTTTGTGGCAAAAACATGTAACATGTTCAAATTCAACCACTTGTAATGCTCTCACAGTGTTACTTGCTTTTTGTAAATGTCAGGAGAGTCCTAGTGGAATAATCCATTTTGCAATGATTTGCCTGAATTTCTCTATCAAGTCGACACCATTATACATGGATAGTGGGTACAATGGCATTTTCTAGGCCAAGAACTAGGTTTTTTTCAACGTTCCGGTACAGTTGAGGAATTGCTGTTTTGGTAAAATGTAATCATGATGGAATTTAGTAGCGGAGACATAGGATCTCAGTTAACTGTCTAAAAACCACATGTATTGATGGCAGATATTGGACACAGATCTAATGCTAGCATAGCCTTTGTGAATTCAGTGATCCACTGTGTGACTGGGTAACAGCTTTCTCTTCCTGCAAACTATTGTTTTACAGTCAGTTGTTGTTTAAAACTACTAGTTAAAGCTACAAGTGTTTTTGGTCCCCTTCTGTGATGAAGATTTACCTCCAGCAGTAGCAACCTTATCAAACAAGGATTCTTCTCAGAAAACCTGAATATGCGTACAGTCAGTTGGATGCAAGAGGGCAACATCCAATCATTAATGAGGAGATTGATGATGAAGGTGTTGGCAATGGAAATTACATGTGCTGTGACCTATCCATGCTGCTTGCAGCTGATGCTGGACTGCTTGCTATTATTTTTTTACAGGATATTTGAGATTTTCACAAATAACTTGCATGAACTCATTGCAAATGACATAATAGGGAGGAGGTTCCTAGATGGTTAATGTCTCTACCTAAATGTTTTTAAAGATTTAGGTAAAAGTAATTTTACATGAAAGAGGTGGCTTTTTTGCTCTTATGCCCAGGCATGACAATGGCCTTGTTCTTATCATGGCCAAGAACTGCTGCCATTGGTAGTTGACTTACTTTGATGCAAACAACATCCTTATCATCAACATCCTCAGTAGTGCCAGATGCACAAGTACCCCCCTCATCCTTTTTGCACTTCCACAGTCACAACCTCAATTTGTAAGTCACCAGCTTTACTTTAATGCTGCTCATCCCCAAATTTGCAGAGGGTATGGAAATGGTGGAAGGAGGTTTCTCTAAATATTCAGTGTCAGAAATGTCAAACTCACACATAGCACTTGTGGATTGGATTGGATTTGTGAAGTTTGAGAACACACATTTTGTTTTTCAGACCTAGTTTTGTTTTGGTGAACTAATTTGTCTATTTTTATGGTGACACATGTAGATTTAGAGTGAGAAGGTTTTACACATGTGGTTTTAGAAGATGCCTGACTGTATTTTGCCCTAGCTTTTGATATAGACATTTTAGTGCATGAAAAAGCAGTAACAGGACCATTACTCGCAAGCCTTAGTCATTCCTTTCCACTATGTGTGGTGTATGGAATGTTGGCAATTTTACATTTTAAAGCAGTAATTTTTCCCTGTATTATTAGTTAATGTTTTCATTAACATTGTGAAATATCGTGTAGATTTCAGGTGCACTTTCTTAAATTTGATTTCCCCTTGACCACCTTTAGTAGATGTTGAAGTACTATCATGACTGATGGCAAAAGCTGCAGCACTAGTACTGGGTTGCTGAACTTTCTCTTCTATAGACTGATCCATATCTACTCACAGCACTTCTAGTATAAGGGTGGCAACCTAATGACATTACATTTTTTAACACACGTTTTATTGTAAAAAATTTTAACTGTGCCTGAAGGCCCTGAACACACAACAAACTGCCTCACAACGCCCCTTGTATAAGCTGGTTGGCAGTCTAATAATTACATATTTTTGACCACACAAATGTCATTTTACATTTTTTTAACTGTGCCTGAACACACAAAAACTGCCTCACAGCACATCTAGTATAAACCAGGTGGCAGTCTAATAATGACTTTACAATTTTTAATACACAAGTTTTTTTGTAACATTTTCTACTGTGCTTGAACACACAACAAACTGCCTCACAGTGCTCCAAGTAAAAGGGTAGCAATGACGTTATCATTTGTAACACAATGTTTTATTATAACATTTTTTACTTGTGTCAGAAGCAACTGAACACACAAAAAACTACCACAGTGTTCCTAGTATAAGTGTGGCTCCCTAATAATGATGTTATATTTTTTAACACACGTGCTATTTTATGCCTGAACAAACAACAAACTGCCTCACAGCGCACCTACTATAAGCCAGGTGGCAATGACAGCTTATAGTAGGTGGCAAGTTTTAAAGTATTTTTTTAAATGTACCTGATCATACAACAAACTGACTCTCACAGCCCTCATTGTATAAGGCAATGGCAATGACATATTTTTTAATACATGGTTTTATTGAAAAATGTGTTATCTGTGTCTAAAGTCCCTGACCACACAATAAACTGCCTCACAGCACTCCTGATATAAGTGTGGCACCCTAATGATGTTATATTTTTTAACACAGAATTTTTATTGTCAATTTTTTTAACTGTGCCTAAACACACAAAAAAATGCCTCACAGTGCTCCTAGTGTAATGGTTGCAATGACATTTTTTTAACACACAGGTTTTATCATACATTTTTTAACTGTGCCTGAAATCCCTGAAGACACAACAAACTGCATCATAGTGCTCCTAGTATAATTGTGACACCATAATGACATTATATTTTTTAACAGAGGAGTTTTATTGTAACATTTTTTAACTGTGCATGAACACACAACAAACTGCATCACAATGCTCCTAGTATAAAAGTTGCATGCTAATGACAATATTTTTTAACACACAAGTTTTAATGTAATTTTTTTAACTGTGACTGAACACACAACAAACTGCCATACAGTGCCCCAAGTATAAGTCAGATGGCACCCTAATAATGACTATATAATTTTTAACAAAAGTTTTTTAATAAAAATATTTAATACTGCATAAAACACAACAAACTGCCTCACAGCGCTGCTAGTATAAGGGTGGCATCCTAATACTGATGTTATATTTTTTAACACACAAGTTTTCTATTATTTTTTAAACAGTGCCTGAACACAGAAAAGGCTGCCACACAGTGCTCCTAGTATAAGGGTGGCACCTTAATTATGTTATACTAATTTGTTCGATAAGTGTGTTAGTGTCCACTCCTATGGTTTTTTTTTGTGCCTCTAAAGGGTCCCTTTAACACAGTGCTACAAATATTTTTTTTGTTTTTCTCTTTAAATAAAAAGTTCCCCAGCAAGCTTATTTTATTTTAGTAACAAACATAGTGCTGCATTTCATTCTTATGGCATTTTTTGTTCCTCACAGTGATGCAGCAAGCTCACTGTACAATGTGCCACAATCTTAACAGTATTCCTAATTGTTTTTTATTTATATAAAAAGTGCCCCTATAAACTTGAATAAGTGCCCATACATACAGTATGCTTTTCCTGCCCACTCCTTTTTTTGGTATTTATTCAGTGCCGTAGCCCAGACCCCCTCTCCCTCTGGTCTCCAGTGTGAAATGGCAAATTATCACAAGGGAGGGACTTTAATATGCAATCCAAATTAAGCAAGATCTGACACCAGGAATATGATGTTCTGCCTCATTTTAAGATCAAAACATCAAGACCAATGGAAGACCAGAGCCCTGGATGGGTTTGACTCGTAACCACTAAATTCGGTTGTATTCGGTTTACGTGGCAACTGAATCGCACATATCTACTAAATATGGTTGATAACTAGGATGACACAATGGGTACCCTATATTCTACATATTTACAAACATGGGTTTTGATTTGCAAATGAACTAAATCCATTTTTGCCATGAAAGAAATGCAGTTTGTATAAGATGTGTCATACAAAACTTGCAACTGTAATTTGAGTTGAGCATATCTTATACTTGTGTCTACTTGAACTTAGATAGGTGGATCAGGGGCATTCACAAGTAAGTTTAGTACAGAAGGGACATTGAAACACAAGTCAACCACAGCCATGACAGGTGCATATGAGTTTTGCCTTACACGTCTCCTTAAGATTAGCCTATTATGAGGTGTAATTTTGAGTCTGACACATTTTTTGTGCAGGTTGAATCTATACTCTAGATTACAAGATATTGATATCTTAATGTATGTGTGACTCATCATACAGCCTCAATAACATAAAAATATAGAGGCACTTTTCCATTATGCTTAGCCCTGTATCAGACAATGACCTTTAATTTGGTGTCTTATACATGCTGGACATACTAATTAGATGCCAAGCAAATGATATACATGCTTTATTTAAATCTGGTTGAATTTTAAAAAATTAGGCTTGCTAAAATTTTGCCTGATTTTCTTCTGCTTGGTAAGGAAACTGTAGAACTATTGATCAATCTATATATCCTTTTTTATGCAGGCTATTTTTCCGAGGAGATGTTATTCCTTCTTTCCTGAGTGTTTTGTACAATATTATCTTTTTTTCTCTGTAAATATACTTCATTGTCAGATATTCCCTTAAATATTCATAGGCGTATACATGCAAGAAAACCTCAGTATTGATGTTTTTAGATGGTTTGTTCTGAGCCTTTGTATGCTGCTTTAATGATATACAGTATATATATATATATATATATATATATATATATACATATATTCCAGGGTTACCCTATAAACCTGACTGCACATATATGAGATCTGACTTGTTAAAGACATGAAACTTTAACTAAATGTGTGTGATCCATTTGTCTTTCTGTATAACCTCAATAAATTGTGCCTGTTCCCTGGCATCTCAGTGTTTGAGAAGTAAAATAAGCAAAAGAATTAGTTAAAGTGCCAGAGGCAGAGCACTCAGCAGTGGGCGGCTGATCACGCTATTCGTCTAAAACAAACTAGCTCCATCTGTAGTTGAGAAAGCGGCAAGAGGCTTGAAGTACTTTTTTTGAAGTATACACTGTACAAGAATATTTTCTATGAATAGTCTCAGTTGTCTCACCAGTCTCAGCAGTCAATGATTTTCAGCATTGCATGATAACCATTATCTGTGAGTGGTGCTTAGTCAGAAATTGTCACTTGTCCAGTGTTTAATGTATTTTTCAGCCAATGGGAAAACTGTCTTGTGCCTGTCCTTCTATTATATTTACATATTCCAATTAGTCATTTCACTATTAAACAAAAGCCAGCCCTTAGAGGACACTGAAAGTTGTATATTTTAGAGTAAGTAATATGTTTTCTCTCTGTCACTGATACTAAGATATAGTTAGAAAAGTTTATTTCATTTTCTAGTAAATGCAGGTTCCATAGAAACAGTGTATATATTACTAATGCAAAATAAGAAAAACAAACATTTTGTACTACCTATATAAAGTAAATAATTAGTAAGGTAAAATAAGATTGGATTTAAATAAAAAGTGTGTGATATCAAAGGATCATATTTATAAAATAATAGTATAATTTTCTGTAGTTATAAACATAACTCATTATTTCAGATACTGCTTCAGTATCAAAAAAGGTGATACTTTACACATGGAAGTTGTTACATGAAAAATAACCCTAACTGTTCATTTAGAAGCATATGGTTTTCATTGATTGAAGAAGGGTAGAAAACTAAGGTGGTCATATTAAAGTGGCTTTGATGCTGACTAACCCTTTGCAAAATGAATATACAGCATAGCCATTTAACCAGGTCAAGCTAAAGAGACGTAAACTTGTTTCAGTTTGAAAGCTTTGGAAAGGTCATAGGATAATGCTGTATTATTACCACATTAAATTCCATTTTGTAAAAGGGAAGTAGATTAGGTCAGACCTCTAATCAGTGCTTATTAAGTAGTCTTTCTTCTTAAAAGGCATAGACCTTAGAAAAGGATAGCATGCTGCTAAAAGGGTCAAATTACATTTCTAGAACTGAAATGCAAATAAAATAATGCCAAGCAATTTCTATAAAAGTGAAATACATTTCTAATATGAATGCTTCAAAAATGCCTGATAATGTTGTTCATAACTCATCTACAGGTTTTTATTCTCTCTCGCCCTTCATAACTGAAAATTCAGAGCTGCTAGCCACAAATCACATTTAAAATGATTTAAATAATACCTTCTTTCCTGTTACTCAAATTGCATTAACAATATGATTTTCAAAGCAACACACAATATATTTATGGAAGATAAAGGAATTTAGTACTTCCATACATTTAGGACAATTACATACTAATAGCTATGAACTATCTAGCATAGTTAGTATCTACCAGTCGTTCTCTTGATGTACAGTGCTAATTTTGTTGTATATTTCCTTTTCACATATGCTTAAGGCTAATTGCATCTACTTAATTTATCTTTAAATTAGGGGTGAGCGGGTTCGGATTTCTGAAATCCGAACCCCCCCGAGCCCCCCCGATCCGAGGCCGATCCGAGTCAGGCTCGACTTTTCCCGTCTGACTCGGATCTGAAATCGAGGCAAAATGTCATCATCCCGCTTTCCGGGTCTTGCGGGTTTTGGATCCTATATAAGGTACCCGCGTCGGCGCCATTTTCTCACTCGGCTGTGGACAGTGAAGAGGGAGGGTGGGAGTTAGGGCTGGCTGGGCTGTGTAGTGTAGTGTAGTTTAGTGCAGAGTAGTGTTGTGCTGTGCTGTGCTGCGCTGTGCTGTTGTTATCCATAGGGGCTGTGTCCACTACTTCAAAGTCCATAGGGGCTGGCTGTGATGTGCTGTGCTGCTGTTGTCCATAGGGGCTGTGTCCACTCCTCCAAAGTCCATAGGGGCTGGCTGGACTGTGTTGTGCTGTCAGTTGTCCATAGGGGCTGTGTCCACTCCAAAACCCTGTGCAGTGTCCCAGTCCTAAAGGGGTGCTGTAGTGTTGTCCAGGCAGTGCTCTGTCCATCAGGGGTGCTCCCCCCAAGTGCTAAAACAAATATATTTTTTCTGTGTTTGTGAATTGTGTGTGCAGTAGCCGCACTTGCATCAACAAAGTAGTGCAAAGCGTGCGCCTGTGTCATAAGTAAAGGGCCGACTGGCTTGACCGTTAAAGGGTGCTGTAACCCCCAAAGTACACTTCACACCAAATAAAAAAATATTTTCTCTGTTTGTGAATTGTTTGCGCAGTAGCTGCACGTGCATCAACAAAGTAGTGCCAAGCGTGCGCCTGTGTCATAAGTAAAGGGCCGGCTGGCTTGACCGTTAAAGGGTGCTGTAACCCCCAAAGTACACTCCAAACAAAATAAAAAAATATTTTCAGTATGTGAATTGTGTGCGCAGTAGCTGCACGTGCATCAACAAAGTAGAGCCAAGCGTGCGCCTGTGTCATAAGTAAAGGGCCGGCTGGCTTGACCATTAAATGGTGCTGTAACCCCCAAAGTACACTCCAACCAAAATAAAAAAATATTTTTTTCTATTTGTGAATTGTGTGCGCAGTAGCCGCACGTGCATCAACAAAGTAGTGCCAAGCATGCGCCTGTGTCCAATAAATAAAGGGCCAGCTGGATTGACTGCTAAAAGGTGCTGTAACCCCCAAAGGGCACTCCAAACAAAATAAAAAAAAAATTCTGTGTTTGTGAATTGTGTGCACTGTGGCTGCACGTGCATCAACAAAGGAGCAGCGCCAAGCGTGCGCCTGTGTCCCATAAGTAAAGGGCCGGCTGGCTCATATATTAAAGGGTGGTGTAACCCACAAAGTGCACTAGTCTCCAACAAAAATAAAAAATTATTTTCTGTGTTTGTGTGCGCCTTAGCCGCACGTATATATCAATATAACATAAATGGAGGACCAAACTTTCTCAGATTAAAATAAAATAGGGAAAGATCAAGAACCACTTCCTCCTAGTGCTGAAGCTGCTGCCACTAGTCATGACATAGATGATAACATGCCATCAACGTCATCTGCCAAGGCCAATGCCCAATGTCACAGTAGAGGGCACATACAATCCCAAATGACAACGTTCAGGAAAATGACCTTGAAAAAAACATTTAAATCATCTGAAGAGAAACGTAAACTTGCCAATATGCCATTTACGACACGGAGTGGCAAGGAATGGCTAAGGTCTTTCCCTATGTTCATGACTAGTGGTTCAGCTTCACATGACGATGGAAGCACTCCTCCCACTAAAAAAATCAAATGAGTTAAGCTGGCAAAAGCACAGCGAAGAACTGTGCATTCTAAGAATATATCAGAAATCCCCAAGGAGAGTCCTAGTGTGGTGGTGGTTGCGATGCCTGACCTTCCCAGCACTGGACGGGAAGAGGTGGCTCTTTCCACCATTTGCATGCCCCCTGCAAGTGCTGAAAGGAGCACCCACAGTCCACTTGCTGATATGCAAATTGAAGATGTCACTGTTGAAGTACAACAGGATGAGGATAATGGTGTAGCTGGCGTTGAGGAGGAAGTTGGCGGCGAGGATTCTGATGGTGATGTGGTTTGTTTAAATCAGGCTCCGGGGGAGACAGTTGTTGTCTGTGGGATGAAAAAGCCCATCACGGTCATGCCTGGGCAGAAGACCAAACATTCCACCTCTTTGGTCTGGCAATATTTCTATCCAAATCCGGACAACAACTGTCTTGCCATATGTACCATATGTAAAGGTGAAATAAGTAGGGGTAGGGACGTTAACCACCTAGGAACATCCTCCCTTATACGGCACCAGCCACACGTTCAAAAAAAGTTACTGTCAAGTTCAGAAATTTTGGCTAAGACCGTAAGCAGTCCAGGGACACCTAAATCCCGTTGTCCTGTTGTATGCAAGCACCTGCAAACCACACTGTCAACTCCCTCCTCGTCAATTTCCTCCTTAGTCAGGAATGGAAGTAGTCCTGCAGGCCATGTCACTGGCATGACTGACTCTCCTATCCGGGATTCCTCCGGAGGATCCTGCATTGCTACACCTCCTGCTGCCGCTGCTGCTGTTGCTGCTGCTGGGAGTCGTTCATCATCCCAGTCATCCTGAAGCAAAACGTATAACTGAGGCCTTGACTGCTATGTTGGTGTTAGATGTGCATCTGGTATCCGCCATTAGTGCAGTGGGATTTAGACAATTGATGGAGGTAGTGTGTCCCCGGTTCCAAATCCCATCTAGATTCCACTTCACTAGGCAGGCGATACCGAGCCTGTACAGAAACCTCAGAAAAAGTGTCCTCAGTGTCCTGAAAAATGCCGTTGTACCCAATGTCCACTTAACCACGAACATGTGGACAAGTGGAACAGGGCAGACTAAGGACTATATGACTGTGACAGCCCACTGGGTAGATGTATCACCTTACGCAGCAATAGCAGCAGCGTCACCAGTAGCAGCATCTCAGAAACACCAGCTTGTTCCAAGGCAGGCTATGCTGTGTATCATCGGTTTCAGTAAGAGGCACACCGCCGACAACCTCTTAGAGAAACTGAGGGAAATCATCGCCCAGTTGCTTACCCCACTTAGACTCTCCTGGGGATTTGTGATATCTGACAATGCCACCAATATTGTGCGGGCATTACATCTGGGCAAATTCCAGCACGTCCCATGTTTTGCTAACACAATAAACTTGGTGGTGCAGAATTTTCTGAAAAGCGACAGGGATATGCAGGAGATGCTTTGGGTGGCCCGAAAAATTTCTGGCCACTTTCACCATTCAGCGACTGCGTGCCGAAGACTGGAGCACCAGCAAAAACTCTTGAACCTGCCCCGCCATCACCTGAAGCAAGAGGTTGTGACGCGGTGGAACTCAACCCTCTATATGCTTCAGAGGATGGAGGAGCAGCAAAAGGCCATTCAAGCCTATACATCCACCTATGAGATAGACAAAGGAGGGGGTATGCACCTGACTCAAGCACAGTGGAGAATGATTTCCGTATTGTGCAAGGTTCTCCAGCCCTTCAAACTTGCCACACGTGAAGTCAGTTCAGACACTGCCAGCTTGAGTCAAGTCATTCCCCTCATCAGGCTTTTGCAGAAGCAGCTGGAGAAAGTGAAGGAGGAGCTAAGACAGAGCAATTCCGCTCGGCATGTGGGACTTGTGGATGAAGCCCTTCTTTCACTTTGCCAGGATTCCAGGGTGGTCAATCTGTTGAAATCAGACCACTACATTTTGGCCACCATGCTCGATCCTAGGTTTAAAGCCTGTGGTGTCTCTCTTTCCGGCCGACACAAGCCTGCAGAGGTGCAAAGACCTGCTGGTGAAAACACTGTCAGCTGAAGCGGAACGTGACACGTCAACAGCTCCTTCTTCATTTTCTCCTGCAACTGGGGCTGCCAGGAAAAAACTTAGGTATCTAAGCAACCTGCTGGCGGAGATGCAGGGCAGGCAGGACCAAGTTTGGACATCTTGTCCGGACTGAAGGACCTGGCAACAATTTCTGACATGTCTACTGTCACTGCATATGATACTGTCACCATTGACAGAAAGGTGGAGGATTACATCTGTGACAGCATCCAAGTAGGCATGTCAGACAGTCCGTACCTGTACTGGCAGGAAAAAGAGGCAATTTGGAGGCCCCTGTACAAACTGGCTCTATTTTACCTGAGTTGCCCCCCCTCCAGTGTGTACTCCGAAAGAGTGTTTAGTGCAGCCGGGAACCTTGTCAGCGAATGGCGTTGGAAGTTGCTTCCACAAAATGTGGAGGAGATGATGTTCATAAAAATGAATTATCAACTCTTCCAGGGAGACCAGCCTCCAGAACGTACAGAGGGACCTGTGGTGGTGGATTCCAGCGGGGACGAGTTAATACTCTGTGAGGATGAGGATGTACACACTGAAGAGGGTGAGGAATCGGTGGATGAGGATGAGGATGACATCTTGCCTCCGTAGAGCCAGTTTGTGCAGGGACAGAATAATTGCCAGCTTGTTTTGTGGGGGCCCAAACGAACTAATCATTTCAGCCACAGTCATGGGGCAGACCCTGGCGCTGAAATGATTGGTTTGTTAAATTGTGCATGTCCTGTTTATACAACATAAGGGTGGGTGGGAGGGCCCATGGACAATTCCATCTTGCACCTCTTTTTTTTCTTTGAATTATGTACTGTTTGGGGCCTAGTTTTTCAAACTGCCATCCTGTCTGCCACTGCAGTGTCACTCCTAGATGGGCCACGTGTTTGTGCTGCCCACTCGTGTCGCTTAGCATAGTCATCCATCTACCTCGGTGCAACCTTTTCGACATAAAAACACTATTGTGAGGTGTTCAGAATAGACTAGAAATTAGTGGAAAGTAAGGTTTTTGAGGTTAATAATAGCATAGGAGCAGAAAAATCAACACATTCTGTGATTTTAGCTGTTTTTATGCTTTTTTTAAAAAAAATACAGATCCAAAACACAAAACCCAGAACCCAAAACACCGAAGGGTGGTTTTGGCAAAACCAATCCAGATCCAAAACACGAAGAAAGATCCAGATCCAAAACCAAAACACAAAAGACGAAAAGTGGCCGGTGCACACCCCTACTTTAAATATCATGTAGTGATTCCCAGAACGGAATCAGTATGAAATGCCATCAGTTGTGATGCCTGCTGTCAATATACAGACAGTGGCATCCCGATGCTCAGGATCCCAACAAGGGTCTGGTCAGTATAGTAAACCTACCCCTTCTACCCCTAACCCCAACCCTCCTTTCCTGCATCCTAACACTAACCCTCAAAATTAGTGCCTAACCCTACCCCCCGCCAGTGGTGCCTAAGCCTAACCCACCCCTAGGGGTACCTAACCCTAACCTCCTCCTCCCTTAGCCGAACCCTAACCCACCTCTCGCCGTGATGCCTAAATCTAACCCCCCTGCGGCTAAGACTTAACAAGCCCCACTATACTTACGATCGGCATCCCAGCTGTCAGGGTTCCAGCATCGGGATGTCCACTACTGGCGGTATTTCAGTGCCAAGATTTCAGGCTGGGTAGTGGCATTCCGGCGCCGTGATTTCATCAGCCAGGATGTCGTCTGTTGGTATCATAACTACATTCCCCCAGAACAATCTGTCCAGTAAACAAGTCCTTTCCTTCCTCTGACTTTTGGGTGCTGGCTATTTTCTGGAGTACACTAGGTGCTATGTTCTGCATGGAAATATTTTACTTGTGGTGTTCAACAGATCTGAATATGCCAGAGGAACAGACAGGCATAAACATTGCAGTCCTTATTTGTCTAACAAGATATATTTTTTGTTGTTTTCTTCACTAATAGCAAAGTAAGGGAAAGATCCCATACACATATCTACAAGACCTGCCAGTTTCAATGAGCCATCATCATCCTCTATCTCCACAAAACTCTAAATGTATAACTCTAAAACCCTTCGCTAAACTAATCTTGCTAGGGTGAAAAAGGGGATGTAATTGAATATACTTAGTCATTAAAGCCCAAGGCTATTACTATTTTTCACCCCCAATAAATTTTCTGAGATAATTGAAGTTTCCCCTTAGTCGCATCATATTGCGATGCTGACGCCTTTTAGCAGAGTTTTACAGGACCAGGCAAGCCGAGAGCGGCTGCTTGGTGTGAATGCAGCAAAGACAAGTGAATACACATCTGTAGCAGACAAGTTACTTGACATGAAACGTGCCTTAGAGGAATGGCCATATCTACTAGAGGGTGCTCAGTTTCCCGTCACAATTTACACTGACCACAAAACCTTTTGCACCTTAAACATGTTCAGTCCAAACCTTGTCAAGCTCGATGGGCATTGTTTTTCTCTTGTTTTAAACTCCATGTTACATTTTGAAAAGGGAGGGGGGTTTAACCCCCTATTGTTCCTCAGCACATTGAATTATACATGCAACAATATATGAACACTATATGGTTATAGAACTTCATAGATATTGTTTGCATGCATTTGCAAATACATTGGAAGTTGCTAGGCCACATCACAGCTTCTCTGTCTGTAGCAGTCCCTAACACGAAGGGGTTCACATCTGGGGTGCAGAGCACCCCAAAAACGTCCAGCCCAGGCCCCCCCACAGCATCTCACAAAAATGGAAAAACAGTGACAGTGCAGTGTAAAGTATAGATGTGTGCGAATAGTTAATAAGTGTTGAATAAAAGGCCTCATTATAAAGGCACATATATAATTATAATTGGTATATATTACATTTGGGGTGAGCGTTTGGGTGTAGGCTACTCTGGCTGGGCCTCCTCAGGGCATTCCCACTTAATACACATAGTTACTTTTCACATCATCTTTTATGTTTGTTTTTTATTCATGTAATTTTTTTCACATTTATTTTAACCTCTTTTTCAACACTTATTAACTATTCGCACACATCTATACTTTACACTGCACTGTCACTCTTTTTCCATTTTCGTGAGATGCCCTGGGGGGGTCCTGGGCTGGACGTTTTTGGTGTGCTCTGCACCCTGGATGTGAACACCTTAGTGTTGGGGACTGCTAGTGACAGAGAAGCCGTGACGTGGCCTAGCAGCTTCCCATGTATTTGCAAATGCATGCAACCAATATCTCTGAAGTTCTATTACCATATAGTATTCATGTATTGTTGCAAGTATAATTCAGTGTGCTTTTGTACTTGTTATGACCCCTCCCTTTTATGCACCTGAAAAGTACTACCAGATTGATTGAGCAGCTGCCATTTATTATATGTGTCCATGTTACATTTTGTCCAGGTTCTAAGATTTAAAAAGCTGGCACTTTATCTCAGGATGATGAAGATTTGCCTGATTCCTGGCATATCATTGACCTAATCTGTATCTCTGTTACCCAAACCAACAAACTACCGCCTACGGGAAAGACTTTTGTTACTGACAAACTTTAGAAGAAACTTCTTCTGTGGGCTCACTGCTCAAAGTTTATCAGGTCAAGTGGGTTCTCGTAAGACTCTGTCTCTCATTCAAAGAGACTACTAGTGCCCAAATATGTCACATGACGTCCAACAGTTTGGTGCAGCCTGTGACAAGTCTCCACAGCAAAAAAATCCTCATCAATCCCCTGCTGTGCAACTCATTCCTTCTCAATCCCTACCAAATCATGGAACCATATCTCTATGGACTTTGTAAACAGATTTACCTAATTCTGATGGTCATAATACCTTTTAGATGGTGGTTTACTGCTTCTCCAAGATGCCCCATTTATTTTGCCTCAAGGTCCTTTTCGCTGTACCAGTCTGAACAACTCATTGTCTCAAATTCATCAGCACATTATCCTTGTGCTTCCTAGTTGCACTGCAACTTACTGCATTTGGGCAAAAACAAAAAAGGCAAAAAAGATGTTAGCAGAGTCTCATGAGACCAGGCGTATTGAGAGGACCTGTTTAGTGCGACTGCAGCAAAGAGGAGGGAGTACAAATAAATATATATATGCTTTCTGTAACCCAGGGAAAAGACACAACTTCATTAGATAGTACCATGGGTACTCTTGGCTTGCTTAATTACAGACATCATCATTGTACAGACAATTTAAGTAAATTGTTGTAAATTGAGGGTATAATCCATTTTTAGTCCACTAACAATGGAGCTGCATTTATTTTGTGGTTTTTGGGTGTCTTCACCTTTAATTGGAGCATGCAGGAACCATTGTCTCAAGACTTTCAAATAAGTTTCACTGCCTGTACTACACTACCTCACACATTACAGAGCATCAGCATCGCAGTAACTGATATTCAGTACAGAGAGCATCACAGTGATGGCCATAATATACAGAGAACATCATAGTAACTAGTAAATAATGCAGAGAACATCACAGTGACTACCATACATTACAGAGAGCATTGCAGTGATGACCATATAATACAGTGAACATCACAGTGACCACAATACTCCTATTTGTTTTTCTTCCTTTTTTGAATATTTATTGTCTTTTCCTCTACTTTCCCTTATTCTTGTTTCCTCTATTTACTTTTATCTCTACCTTCTTTTCCTTTACCTTTTTCTGCCCTCTTTGTTTACCTTCATTATTCTGTACTTTGCTCTCCTCTCGTTTACAGTGGTTGTGTCTCCATTTTTGTACTGTTGGTCTGCCCACTCACTTTTATGCAGGATGTTGAGACGAGTGCAGTGGTCACTGCTGTTGTCTTTCTGGATATGTCCACTTGGTTTACAGGGTCTCAACTAGAGATGAGCAGATAGGTTTTCATTTGGTAATTTTTGCCAAATTAGTGCAACTTCAGATTATTTTATAGGCTATCCAAAACATGTGGGAGCCAGATAAAATGCCATTTTTGAGATCCAAACATAACCTAGTATGTTCATCTCTATTCTCAACAAATATGGTGCTCAGCTGTATGGACCACTAACCAGTGGCCACTGCTTGATTGGCTAGCAGATGCTCTAGTACAGCATTTGTTGCAAATAGAGTGAAAACAGTGGGTAATGTTAGATTGCTGCCCAATACTAATATTCTCCTGGGCATCTTACTTGTGAGCAGGAGCCTGCTGCTTCTAGCAGTGCAAGTAACCTCTCATTGGGGTAGTAATTATGGCACACAGCCAGTTGCAGAGGGAATGTATATATTTGCAGCCTGTTATTTAGTGATGCATGCAGAGGAACACATGAATAAAATGATGTATGCTGTTTTTCTTGACTAGGGATGTCATCTGGTCCTCCAGGAAGAAAATTTCAGGAGTTAGCAAGATAGAGGAACAGCTATGGATATGGGTTCAAAGATATTAAAGTATGGGTAAAGGTCATGCAGCCCCCAATAATTGTTGCTGAGCTAAGCCTCTATGCTCCAGCATTTTCAGTTGTCTGGATGCCCAACAGTTGTTAGCCCATTCAAGAGTAAATGATATCTTTAGAATAACAAGTATTGCTTTGATTTGTGAAATAGGACCTCTCACTCAGTTAGGAACTGTATGCACACTTCAAATGAGCTTGCTGCTGAGGGTTAACTGCTGGGGTGAAGGTTTTAAGGTTGGGTTTCTTGAGGGGGTTTCCTCTCCTGATAAACCCATGATTTGTGATTTGGCTTTTTGACTTGCCCCATATAGTCAAAGAAAAGATCATGACGGTTGGGGACATGGTTAGAACTTTTGTTGAACTTTTTTTATTATTTAGTCATGATACTAGTAGGAGTTGATCCTGAAAAGGTGCCTGGGAAGTAACAATTGTTCCAGTAACAGTCTTACCCACCTGGCTATTCACTTAAGGTTATGACGTAAATCTAGAGGATTTCTGCTAGGTGGGTTATCAGTTTTTTTTATAATGCTTTGCATAGTGTGAAGTTTTATGGAATTTGTGTCCTCATGTGTGCTCTTCTTGCATCTTGAGTTAGGTTCATGAATGTGGATGGGTTCTATATTGACAGATACCTGCCTATGTCTGCTGAAATCAAGAGGGATTTCTTGGTTTGGGTAGCTTTCCTGTTACAGTTTAATGGGTTCCTTTCCTGGATTTCTCCCATGTAAGCTAATGTGCTCTTGTAGCTTGACATGGCTACCTCTAAAGATTTCAGGGCTTATTTGGGTGGGGTTTGGCTCACCACCCCATATTACATGGAGTGGATACAGGAAGGATTGACCAGAAATGTCTTCCTGTCATCTGTACTAGATAATTAAGATTAACCAGAGGCTGGGTGAGATTTTGACTTTACTGTATGTAGGTTTTATGTTTGGTAAACATGGTTTTAGGCTTATAGACAGGGTGGTGCTATTGGTTTTATGGTAGGTGTAGTTAGGGTGGGGGGAAGGTTTTATACTTGGAAGTTACCAGATCTGAGATTTAAGGCCTAGCTTTGCAGATTATTTAATAAATAAAATAAATACAAATTCCCTCCCCCCAATTTATGACTCAAATATTTTTACTCATCAAGGTTAAGTTTATTAGTTTTATTTATACATGAAGATCACAGTCTGTCATAAGCTGCTAAGTTACTTATAGTAGTTTGCTTCTAAAAAAAGTGAGAGAGAGGGAGAGTTGGTGGGGGAAGAGAGAGATTGAGAAAGAGGTGTAAGCAGAATGGGATACAAATATACAAAGCACTGCAATTGAATACATAATAAACATCTGTCTACATGTCAGAATTGTGTGTTGTATTCTTTATTTGCTAAATATATTTCTTCATTTCATATACAATTCTCTATGGATATTTGGAATCCTGTTACAGAAATATAACAAATATAATTACACAAATATACACACTGACACATTGACTTCTGACAAAATTCTCTGTATGCGTGGGGGGTTGTTCATCCTTGAGGTAGGCTATATAGAATGTCAGCTCCACTGGGGCAGTGAATGTTGAGAATTATTAAATATTCTATGTTAAGCACTTCAGAATATGTATGCACTATATAAATAACAGTTAATAAATAATAAGCCTAATCTAATACTGTATGAAGTAATACAAGTTATTATATTAAAGTTGTTAATCTTGATCATATTCTCTGAACTAATATAAAGTAGATATGCACATTCAACTATTATATTTACTATGACAGCAGATCTGTTCAAAATAAGCATTCTATATTTCTTCCATTTACAGTAACTGTAATGCAGCGTGATCTGTGCAAGATCAAATTAGGTACATAAAGGAATGACTTTAGGCTAAAAGCAGTCCAATTATCAATAGGCAATTTAAAGTGTTTGAACCGTTTAACTACATTATTATTCCCATACTTTGCAAATTAAGATGTTGCTTTAATTGCTCTTATACAACTAGTGTATGCTCAGAAAATGCCTCAAAGTGCACCTGAGGCAAGATGAGAATTTCCATTTTCTTTACTAAACAATATTCCTTTTTAAGTCTTACTCTATGCAACATTCATACATGCATTTTGTTTTAATATTTCAATACCATGGTTCTTTTTAGTTCCGCTGAGTATTTATGCAGTCATTTTCTTTATGTCTTTGTCTACAGATAGTGAATAAAAATTGTAATATCAAAATATCTAGTGCTTCCATTTTATTGGTGTTACATTATATACAGCATTACACTGTGAACCTTGAATTTCAGTGTACAATCAATTAAAATTAATACAGCTGGAAAAGGTAAATATGTCACATTAAAAACCATGGGGAAGATGTATCCAACCTTAGAGAGAGAATAAGTACCAACCAATCAGCTTCTAACTGACATTCTAAGCTGGGTACACATGTAAAGATTTTCTGTCCAACCATCCAACTAGTTGATTGGTTGAAATGAAAATCTGGTAAGGTATGAAAGCAAATGACAATCAGCAATTCGCTCCCAAACACCGGAAAATGGACAAAAACTGTTGTTTGAACAATTGTTTAGATCAAACATTTAACAAACTTGTCTGAACGACCATTTTCATCTGTTTTCTGGCATTTAGGAGCAAATTGCTGATCATCAATTACTCCCATACATTACCAGATTTTCATTTCAACCAATCAACTAGTTGGATGGTTGGACAGAAAATCTTTACGTGTGTATGCAGCATTACATGCTGTGTTTGAAAAAAGACTGAAGCCGATTGCTTGGTACTTTATCTATCTTCACTTTATCTCTCTCAGAGGTTTGATACATCTCCCCCTTTGTTTTCTTTTTAGTCTGTGGAAAGATGCAATGATACATTACCCAGCATGCAACTAACAAGTGGATTATTTTTGTAACCATGACCCTTTAAGTGGCCATAATAATATCACATAAATTAACTGAATGTCATGTATGTGGCACTTAGAGTAGCACTGAAATATGTAAGGATGTATTTTTGTGGTTTTCAACATTTTGAGAAAAATATCCAAACAGCAACTAATATATTGAGGAAGATGTGATCCTGATTAGCACAGTCAGCTAATAAATGTGATCTGTGTGAAATGATGTACAATAGCAATAACAAAAAAATAACCAGCCGCCCGATGCCATCCACCATCGTGACCATCAACCATCGATGGTCGCGATGGTCATCCCAGCCTGCAAACTCTGAAGCAGTGTTGGGATTGCAAATGCAGCAGGGGGTGTCATACACCTTCATCTGCATTTGCATTATTGCAAGGATCACAACTGTAGATTATTAGAGGAAAGCAGGGGGTTGAATCTAGTGGGAGCACCAGAAGAATATGGAATAAAATAATATATAACTTTTATTGATATTAAACTGTAATTGTCCCTAATCTGTGGGAATTGTACAGTGAAATATAGAGAATAAAAAAACTAAACAATAGAACATACTTTTCCCTCTCAAGAATCGCAATTGCAAAGCTGCCTGCGTGCAGCTTTGCAATTACGATCCTTGCTGAATCAGGCCCTGTGTGCGGTCACACTCTGATATACTCACTTTCCAAGAAACCAGAAATATTGAACAGGTGTTTGGATTGCAAGTGACTAAGGATCATGGGCCTGATTCAGAGCCGGACGCTATTTGCGAACGGTCGTTCAGAAAAAGGGTCTGGCTATTTAAATTGAGCGCTCGC
This sequence comes from Taudactylus pleione, assembly GCA_031769625.1. Classification (NCBI taxonomy): domain Eukaryota; kingdom Metazoa; phylum Chordata; class Amphibia; order Anura; family Myobatrachidae; genus Taudactylus; species Taudactylus pleione. The sequence continues at coordinate 39,596,371 of JAUIMM010000040.1, read as the reverse complement.
TCTTTGTGGTCTGTTGACGCCTTGAGCGAGCGAACGAAACATGTGCTCACTATTTTGTAAAGACGCCCCCTGGCCGTTCACATCATACGTCATCTCCGCTATTTATTAGATTAATCGAGTACATCGAAAGGCGTCTGAACTGCTCGCAGTGCTTGTGGTTGGATTTTCCTACTGCAATCATGCGAACAGTTCAGGCTAACAGACAACCAAGTGACGTGGCCGATGACGCTGCTTTGTTAATTATGCACACCCTTAAAACGCCCGTTTTGACAGTTTGGCACGCCTGCGTTCGGATCTCCACTCCCCGTTTTCAAGCACCTTCCCCTGTTACCACCCACAAACGCCTCATCCTGTCACTCAAATTAGCAGGCACTCGCTATTTTGCGAGCGCACAATTTCTGACCGCAATTACTGGTTGGCGCATGCGCATTATGACCCATACGCATGCGCAGATGTGCGAACATCGCTCGGAGCGAACGAGCGGCTGCTTACGAGTGGCTCTGAATCAGGCCCCATGTTTTTTGGAGCTAAAGTATGTTTGTTTCACACTCAGGAGCTCATTCAGACCAGATCACAAGATGCGACCGCTTGCTAGCAAAAAGGGGCTGGATATTTAAATGAAGCGCTCGCACTGCATCACGTAAGCACGCCCTCTATGTCTTAGCGAGCTATGGCAAAGTGCGCTCGCAAGTGTATAAAGATGCCCCCTTGCCACTCGCAACACACGTCATCTCCGGGAACTGTTGGATTAATCACTAACATCGAGAGCCATCAGAGCTGCTCGCAGCCCTTGGGGTTGCCTTTCCCCGCCGCAAGCACTGCGATCAGTGCAGACTGAAATACATGCAAGTGACATGTACAATGACACTACTTTGTTAATTATGCATGCCCTTTAAACGGCATTTTGTCAACCTGACACGCCTGTGTCCGCTACACCACTTCCCCGTTTACAAGCACCTTCCCCTTTTTCCAACCACAAACGGTACTCAAAGTAGCGACCTGATAGTGGCTAATGAGCAACTAAATTCAGATCGCAAAGACTGGCTTGCGCACGTGCACTGCGAATTATACGCATGCAAAAAACAGCAGTCTTTCTCTTTTGTGTCCTCCATCCTGCATTAAAGGGACAAAATCTAGATTTTAGTAGATTCCCATTTTGTTGTTTGATGCTACCTACCTATCAAATGAGGGAAAAATTATTCAAATTAGTAACCAAATATACATATTCAAAACTCAATGAACATGACATTTTTTTACAGATGTTAGTAGACCAATGGCATCACATTGCACCATTGGAAACATTCATTCATAAATGATCACTAGCCATACATAAACATTACTTTTTCTAGTAGCAAGTTTTTCAAGAACACAAAACATTTCAGAGATACTGTAACTGGTTGGAAGAGAGTTAAAACCTCTTGGTCAGACACAAGTAAACTAAATAAATGCATGAGTTAAGGGGAGATCTGAATTGATGTACAAACCAATAAGATAATGAAAAAGCTCAGAATTTACTAATAATATTCTTTTTTTCCTCTTGATGTGTGGTTTGTACACTAACATCCTCTTTCTGAGATTATAGATTTTGTTTGAAAGCATTTATCACTGAACCACAAGACTTCCAAGTTCAAAGTCACCAATTCAGCTGATAGTTTTCCATAAACAGAATGTAATTGACAAAAACTGACAAAGAATTACTGTAACACGTGGAAAATGCCTCAAATTGGTTTCCATTCTTTCCCATATTGTTGATTAAATGACAGTTCCAACAAATCAGATATATGACTAGGAAAGCTGATTAGGTCAGGGATATATTGGTGGATATAGCATTTAGCTTAAATCCCAGCATTTTTTTCTTATTAATAATGTTGCAACAATTGCTGCATTTTGAAGTTTATTGATTCCTATAAGCTGTATCATTCAGATGGATCGCTACTTCTATGTGAATGTTTTACCACAATGCACTATGGTCATCAAATATATATGATTGCAGTTTTGACAGTTTTGTAGGCTATTCAGAGGATTCTAACATTCATAGGATGCACCTGGCAACTCTCATTTGTACACTCTAAGGCAGGGGTCTTCAAACTTGGCCCTCCAGATGCTGTGGAACTACACATCCCAGCATGCACTGCACATAGTTTTAGCATGCTGTTATATCAAAAAGGTGGCAGTGCATGCTGGGATGTGTAGTTCCACAGCAGCTGGAGGGCCAAGTTTGAAGACCCCTGCTCTAAGGGGTACATTTACTAAAGTGAGAGTTTTTAGAAGTGAGTTTTAAAAGTGATGTTGTCCATAGCAACCATTCAGTTTCTATTTACCATTTAACTAGCTCCTTCTAGAAGATAATAGCTAGAATCTGATTGGTTGCTATGGGCAACATCACTTTTAAAACTCACTTCTAAAAACTCTCAATTTAGAAAATTTACCCCTAAGTGCTCACATTTAAACTTGGAGTATTCATCTTAGTAAATGAAAATGTTTTAGCTGATATTAATGGTAATATTATATTACAGTAAACAGATTAAGTAAAAAAACATTCTCACACTCTTTCAAATTGGACACCCTGCCTGTATAGGCAGGGTGTCCAATTTGTAGAGGGCCTGGGTATTCACAATAGGGTGTACCATCCCCACATGCTTGTCTATGTCCCTCCGTACCAGGGCCAGATCTCTTGGTGACCTTGTATCTGTAAACCAGTAGGTAGTATGATGCAGAATTCTATATATTTTCTTTCAGCATTACAATTAATATCTAGCCGCTACATATCATGGTACATGTACAGTACTTCTGCACTGAGTAGAGCAAACTGGTTACTTTACACGTGTACAATATTTAGGGAGTAGAGAATCATCTGAAACAGAACACATTAATATATATACTGGATTATTAAACTAAATCATATGAGGCTGAATCTCTGTTTTCCTTTCTTTGCTCAGTGCTGTGTAGGCAGTTTAAAATATCTGCTGTTATTCTCTGTCTTTGAGATCAGCAAATATGTGTATATCCTTCCATGGATCATTTGGAAATAATGGATCATAAAGTAGAGTTGCCAACTTTCTGGCTGCTCCTTCCGGGAGGGAGCAACCAGATCGGTAGGGCAGTAGGGGCGTGGCTGGCAAAAGAGGGTGTGGCCGGGCGGGTGACTGGCATTTGTAGGCATGATGGGGGCGGGGTCACATTATTGCATCATTTTAGCCCTGCCCCCGCTACATAATGCCAATAATACAGGCATTGAAAAGCAGGGGGTGGGCCAAAATGATGTGACTCAGAGTTTATCATGGCACTGCCCCCCCACTGTGTGTTCCTAACAGTTAATCATGGGGGTGGGTTGGGAGGACCAGTGGCCATCAGGAGGCTTGCCTGCCTTTCTGGGGGGGCTGGGAGCTGCACCCGATTATCTGGAGGCTCCTGGACAAATCGGGAGGGTAGGCAACCCTGACATACAGTAGTACACAAAAGGTAAAGAAGTAACTTGTAGGAGAACATCAAACAAACAAGGATGGAACAGTGTATTCAGCAGGAAGGAATAAGTATCTCATAAAGATATTTTATTAAAATACAAGAACAATAACAATAAAATAATAGACTAATAATAATGAAAATAATAATAATAAACAGTAGCCTGCTTTCATTATAGTTAGTGGCAATGTGTAAAAAGTCTAAGTTAATGCTGCTAATGGATCCCGTGGGTCAGTGGCGCAAGTTCTTCCCAGACATCCGGAGGTAAGTTAGAATTTGTTGCCTCACCTTCACAGCCACTGACACTGTAATGTAGCAATTTGCATGCAGACAGGCTATAGATAGAAAAAGATGGCAGCTGATGGTCTGACATGGAGCTCTCCACTAGTGTATGGTGGCTTCTCAGGTTCCAGGAAGGGGTGCCATGTATTGGGTGGCCATGACGTTATACTCCAGGTATATAATTACAGCCCTAAGTGTGGTGAATATGTTGTGGAGAATTGAGGAGGTGCCCCTTCAGAGAGCCCAGTGGCAGGTGCCTCCATTGTCTGCAATAGTTCTGCCCCTGCCCTGGGGGTTATTCAATTAGCCTAGAATTCCTGCTTGATGTCGACACTAATTGGGGATTTTACAGTATTTCAGGACCTGATGTATCCCGAAAAATGATCCCTGAAATGTTTGCCTGAACAAATAGGATAGGGTGATTATTATAGCCTGCATCTTAAGCATGTCATCTGAAGCATGGAGTTAGAACCAGAGTTGAGTTTTACTATCATCTTTCATCTCTTTCCAGGTAAACTAATGCCATCTTCCATATCTGATGCTTTTTACTGCAAGAATAGTCTGTTTTGAAAGTTTGTTTTACTACTGTGAGGTTGCATCTTCCCCCAACCACTAATTAGCTTGTTGAACAATCTGATCAAACATGCCCTCCCACTGTACCAGCTGACATAGCCTCTCCTGCAAATGGGTCTCATTCTAAAGCCTGCACACACAGGCTTGGCATGCCATTATTATAGCCTGTATCTTAAGCATGTCATCTGAAGCATGGATTTAGAACCAGAGTTGAGTTTTAATATCATCTTTAATCTCTTTCAAGGTAAACTAATGCCATCTTCCATATCTGATGCTTTTTACTGCAAGAATAGTCTGTTTTGAAAGTCTGTTTTACAACTGTGAGGCTGCATCTTCCCCCAACCATTAATTAGCTTGTTGAACAATCTGCTCAAACACTCCCTCCCACTGTACCAGCTGACCTAGCCTTTCCTGCAAAAGGGTCTCATTCTAAAACCTGCACACACTGGCTTGGCCTCCCATTATTATAGCCTGCATCTTAAGCATGTAATCTGAAGCATGGAGTTAGAACTAGAGTTTGAACGGATTTGGACTTTTGACTATGTTGTAACCAAAAATAAAAAAATGTCTCAAACACAGCAGCACAGGAATGCTGCCACTCCATGTTCATCTCAACTCCCCTGAGACTGGGTTTGGCTGCTGTCTCATGCTGCAGAGACATCAAACTCCACAAACTGCTGGATGTGACAAGACCACACACTTGAGTGAAGGAGATGCTGTGGCTTTTTGCAGATCACTCTTTCATTTTTTAATTTCTGATTAAGTTTAACATGGTTTTTAACTTATAATGCAGTCACTATTTTTTTTTCTTTCCTCCACCTGGACGTTATACTTCCACTACTTACACACCCTGCCAGATGTAGTATATGGGAAAGATACACTGCACTTTTCTTACTATGGTGGTGCCCTGGGGAAGCTTAGCTGGGCCAGTTTGGGGGGCCCTGCACTCTGGATTTGAACCCTAGTATGTTAGGGACCTACCCTAAAGAGGTTAACTGGATATGGTGGGTAGGCCCATAACCTTGGCCATGATTATGCTAAAAACCTCTATTGATTGCAAAATGTTATTGCATTTATATATTATCAATAATTTGGAGTTGTGCACCTGAGATTTGTCTGTTTCTGACCATGCCAGATGTAACCTACACAGTGCGCCCCAGATGGCTGTCTTGGATGGTTCTTTCTTGGGCCGGATGTACAAATACGTGGATCTATTCCTTCAGTGTATTTCATATTTCAATTGTGTCAGTCACCCATATATGTCATGCCAAACTGCAGCACTGTTTGCTGTATTTGCTATTCCCTGTTTATTTAAAATGTACTTCCGCCCCACTGTATCATATACTGGTGTGCTATACTTTCACTGAAGTGCATCCTCCATGGGCAGGATGTACTTTATGTGGATCTATTCACACAGGGTATATCATTCTGCCACACGTGTGTCACTTTTCCCTATTCTACCCAGGATAATCCTACGTAGTGCGCCCAAGATGGCTGCCTCATTTGGTACCTTTTGTGGGTGGAATATAAAACCCATGGAAGTTATTTCCCAATATGTGCAACCACCAACCCTGCAATATGCTTATTGTGCTATCTAGGTTTCAGTTGATTTTAATTATCTCTGTTTGGTTTTCTATTTTTTCTATTCAAACAGTTTGACAGGAGCAGCAACAGTGAATAGCATGGCACCCTCCTGAATTGCTTACCTGAGTCAGGAGTCACATTTCCTCCAGTGAGTTTAAACCATTTGATGGCTGTAAATAGTAACAGCAAGTGGCACCACCAGGAAATAACGCCCCTGTGATTAGCAGAAAAATGTCTTGCCAACATGATATGGCGGCCTGAAGACAATATGGTGGCTGAATGAAACCATTGCTCATTGTTTTCTATATAACTATGCTTTTAATACTAAATTTCTTATATGTGAGAAATTATTATACATATCATTTTTAATGCAACCTTTGCAAGATTTGCAAGGCTATAAGGAAGTGTACCCAGCTGTATGCTATGTCTAGGCTTAAAATACCTTTGTGGTAGGCCAGTTATAGTACTGCACCAGTCTACAGTGGCATGTGCAGGTACAGGCAACCTAATACACCTCAGGGGGGCCACATTGCATGACCCTAACCTTCAACAGAGCTACACAATACACTTAATATCAGCAGGTATATAAGGCTGTACATTTACACCTATACCACTACCCCTGAGGAAGTCCAAAGGACGAAACGCGTTGGGCACTGCCAGCCTCTCTCAGACAGACCTTGACACCACCTTACAGATAAGCTAATTTTTTTACTTTTTGTGTTAACTTGTCCTATACTTTGTCTATTACCCCATTTATGTAATAAAGTCCCCCTGTTTAAGTACACCAGTGCTGATGATGGTTATTCATTTCATTTAAAGACCATCACCACTTTATGTGGGTACTTTTGAGGCTGAAAAATAAGGAAGAAACCTGGATAAAGTCACCAAAGGTTAACACTATATGCATCTACACAAGAATCTATCGGAGCCTTTCCCTACTAAGGTCCTATCTGGCACCAGTAACCCGGGTCCAGCTTTGTATACTCAATCGACTGACAAGATTTACAGATAAGCCTTAAAGATTTATCTTTTGGTACGCACATTATTATTTGAGCACGGGCACAATTATTTATTAATATCATCACACTATTTGGCGCTTGTCCTTTCCACCCCATTTTCCAGATCACTATTTCATCTGATTGCCATACAGACCTACGGAAGGGACTGCTGCCTCCTCTTATTTGAAGGATTCAAGTGGTCGATTAACTTTTTATATGTATGACACCTGCACTTTAATGTCACAATCAGGTTAATACAATGGGCGCGATCCAAGAACTACTATTTCCATATATATATATATATATATATATATATATATATATATATATATATATCACAATATATATATCACAATATACTGTATTCTACAGTACAGAGATCCAGTGATCTGCAACAATAAGATGACCATCTTAAACAGTCAGCTCACCTATGAATAGATTTAAGTGATTTATTGCAACAAATTTAATATTCTCTATAAGTTAGAGATTTAGAGCTAGAAAATACATTTTTGAATGGTGTTATTTTTTTAAGTTAAAGACAACCAATCACAATCCAAAATATTTCCATAAAGTTAAAAAAAAGTATTCTGGCAGGGAGAAATTATAAATTTTATCAATTCTACCAAGCAATATTATGGGCTTTGAAAGAAGGAAAGTTTAATGAGGGTAACTATTTGTACTTCCTTGTGTAAAGTCTAATACCTCTTTTCCACCAAAAACCCAGGTCTGACCTGGGTTTTCAGACATGGTTCCAACCCAGGTCAGACAATATTTACACTGCACCATCGATCTGGGTTATTCTCAGGTCAGCCCCATTCACACTGAACCTGGGTCTGCCCTGCTAAACTTGTGAGGTCATAAAAAGTGGGAGGTGACTGCTCCACAATCACCAATCAGCTCATTTTAGGCATAACCCAGGTCGGATAACCCAGGTTGTGCTGAATACACTGCACCATTACCCGGGTCCATCCTGGGTTCCGACCATGGTAGCTACCTGGGTTTGACTACCAGGTCACTGGACATGGGTTTTCAAGGGCCCTTTTACACTGAGCTGCGACCTGGGTAGACCCAGCAATAACCCAGGTTTTTTATCTGGTGTAAAAGGGTTATAACTCCCACAAGCTCTGCATATACTGTACGCAAAAAGTATTATACTCAAATACATATAGAAAACACAGAAATCTCTTGCAGCACTGGGGAGTAAGAGACTCACTCTTGAATAAAAAAATATATATATATTATATATATATATCTATATATAAATATATATATATAGATATATATATATATATATATATATATATAAAGTCACTGGAGCCAGCACTCCACAAGAAACAAAAAATACTTGCCCAGGTGCCATCCGAGGTGGGGGAGACCTGATGTGTAGAAATGCAAAAGACAGCGGCACTCACGGGACTAAATAAAAAAAGACTCAGGTACACAAATAGTGTATGTGATTCGACGTTTCAGTCGGTGAGGACTTTTATCAAGTGCCGCTGTCTTTTGCATATATATATATATATATATATATATATATATATATATATATATATATATATATATTTATATATATATATATATATATATATGCATTAAACTTGTTAATTAATTAAAAATGAGCAACATACAAATACATATAACATAATGTATTAAAAGGACATAGCTACTTCAAACATAAGAGCAGATTTATCAAAGATGTTTAAAATAATTTTCTATTCAGTATATCAAAAGGCTAATATTTTTACTTATCACACTTAAGTGTACTTGACATGTGAATATTTAATAATTTCAGGTAACAAATATGATCCTGATTATTTGATTATTCTCATAATGATCTGCAGGCATTCTGAAACATCCATATGTATGTAGTGGAGTAGCAAAGCATGCTAATTGGTTTATAAAAAAAACTGGCATAGTGTTTTTTTCAGTAGCAGCTACTGTGTGCAGTGGTATCTCCACCATCTGCACCCCAAAACGTAAATTATCAAATAAATCAAAAGTAAGACAATATTTAAAGAAAAACCTCTATATGCTAAAACTGCGGATACAGGGCCTGATTCAGACCCGCTCGCAAGCGCATAGCGCTCGCAGGTGGGTCAATGTTTGGCCACTATGCATGCACCACCTCCGGTGCATGCATGCGTGAGCCCCAGCGAGCGATGGCAGCTCCATCGCTCTGGGACTCACTACAAGACAGGGTGGCTGTCAATGTTGATTGATAGCTCACCCCATTTTGTAGGCGGGGAGGGGGGGTGGCTGCACAAATGCAGGCGTTCCCTTTGGAATACCTGCCATTTGTGGGCAGCCACTCAGGCTTGCGGGAGCCAAGACCCTCACGCAGGGTCTTGACACAAGCCTGATGGTCGCGATAATCATGACCATCGCCAGGCCGCATGCACTAGCTGTGGGTGGTCACCCTCAGCTTTGCAAGAGGCCTGGGGGCCGAAACTTAAAAGAAAAATGCCATGATTCAGAGCGAGCGCTCTCTCAAATAGTGAGCGCCTCTGAATCAGTCCCACAGTACTTTAGGGGTGATTCAGTTTAGGACAGAATTGCAAAGATGGAAGCAAGAAGCTTTAAAATTCCATCCTTGCAAACATGCAAATGCAGCAGGAGGTGAAATACACCTCCTGCTGCATTTGCGATGCAGGTCTCGATGGTCTTGATGGTGGTTGGCACCAGGCTTCTGGCCAGTTGAGTAAGCCTAAGCCCCTGATGGCAGCCATACAGAGCAGGTAGGTGACAGCAGGGCCACCAGGGATAATATGTTGACAATTCATCAGTGTCAGTGTTGATATTATGACCATGTTAACATTCTCATGTTGACATGATGAATGTTGATATTATGACAGTTGACATATCATACCACACCATAATAATTTGTGACTCTAGATGCAGAGTTTACAGTGTAAAACTCTGGAATATGGCTAGTTGTGTTCTTTACCTTTAGCAGCTCCATTCCCTTAGCAGCTTCATCATGGTTTCTGGGTTCTTGCAGTCATATGATCGTCACTTCCAGGTGAGACCTCCAATGCCCCAGCATTCCAGTAAGTACTCCTCCCCTGTTGCTAATCTAATCCCTACGCCTAACTCTCCTTCTAATGCCGAACACTAACCCCCACCACACGGCATAACCCTAACCATCCCCTAGTGCCTAGCCCTAACCCTCCCAGCAGGTGTCTAACCCTAATATCAACTTCCTGACAATATCAACTTTTTACATGTCAGCTTTCTGAGAATGTTGATTTGTCTGAAGATATTTTAACAATGTAGACATCATAACTGTTGACAGTGTGGGGTCGACATTTTAAATGTCAACATTTTAAATGTCGATCTATTGACTACATCCCATTTATTATAGACCCTGAAAATAATTGTAAGCATAATATCTGCAAAATTAGATTGAAAATGTTCTGTTCATAAGACAGACAGTTTTATGGCACAAATAAAATAAAGAATGTTTTAACTATTTTAACTACAGCTACTGTGTTGTGGTATTTTTTTATTATAATTATTAATATTATTTTTTTTTATTTCTTATGAGATTTTTAAGATTGCCATATTAGTTAGTTGAATGGTTGGTTGGTTTTATAAGAATAAATATAGTTCAATCAATCCTAACAAAATTAACTATAGTATTTATTTTAATTATAAACAGGTATTTGTAGACAGGATATTTTATGACACTTTGGAGTAAAGTCTGTACAAATAATTTAAACCATGTCTACTTTGGTATTTCATATAGACTTTTTTTGTGTGCAGTTGGTACTGTATAAACTATTTTCTCATTATTTGAGCTACACAATGGATATATTTATTTGAGTTGAACAAAGATATTTCACAATCTAGTTAAACTAAAAGGCAAATAACATTACTTTATTCTTTCCTGCAATCACTTCATATTTATACTTCATCACTGTTGCTGTTCTATTCACCATGAACAAATAAACAGTTTCAAGATGTATATATTTGTCATTTATACATTTGTAAGGTTATGATTCCTTACTTTGCAATATTTCAATTATATCACTAACCCTGTCTAAGTGAAATATTTATTGCTATTTTGCAGAAGTAAAACACATTTTAAGACTTCATATATTGATGGAAGGCTTTATGATGGTATAGAAATTAACTTCATTCTAATAATCTATAAACACCCCTAAGAGAAAAATATAAAAGTATAATTATTGTAAATCAAAAATCTGTGCTATAAAAATCCATAAATTTACACAGCATTTATGTGACCCTAAAATAGAAACATACTGTATTTGTTAAAGGATGGAAGTTATACATTATAGTGTAAAAAGTAACAGTGACATACCGTACAGGTTGTTTCACAAATAATGCCAAATTGGTTAATTATATGAATCGTAAGAATCTGATGGATGGAAAATACAGAATAAGGATTATCTTTGTTTCTGCATCACCATGCCATTGTCTTCATCCTACTGTTATACCTTCTGAACATGTTACAAAAGAAAGTATAAAACTTCATACCAGCTATCATTACAGTCACCTGTGCAAGGACACCTCCTTTTCTTAGACAAATTAATTAGCAGGGGAAAAGTGTTTCTTAAGAGCTCCTTACATCTACTGCCCGTTTCCCTGATTCCCGATCCGGCTGGAACTTCTGATCTGCCAGGCCAGAATTGATCAACGATCCATATTAGAATTCTTCATATTAAAATTCCCAGATTTTCTGATCCCAATTCTATTTTAGTCAGGATCAGCAAATCACAAAAATTTAACTTGTAGGATTTCACTGATGCCCCGATCACGACTTCTGGAGATTGGGAATTTTCCTCAATACATTGCAGATGTATGGGGACTTAAATCTCCCCACATATCTAAAGATTGTCATTCCAACTAGCTAACTATTTGACTGTATGGAAATGCAATTTAGAAATGTATGGGAGCTCACAGCATCTGCCATTTGCTTCTAAACACCAGTCATTCAGGCAAGTTGGTTAAATACTTTGATTTAAACAACTTGTCTGAATAGACCCAATCATTTTCCTGTGTTTAGGAGAAAATGGCTATTATTTCTGCATATAATTTGTTTGAAGATAAGACACAGCTCTGTTGTTGAATGCTGTTCTGAACAAATGAAACATATATTATATTTGTATATAAGTATGAGACATTCTTATTGACATATAATGAGCCCAAGAGGCAATACTCAGCTGTTGCTTCCCAAAATCATTAAATATTAGAACATTTTCAAGAATAAGATAACATTTAGATATCACATTTTCTATTCTAATCTAGATAAAATATTTCCTCTTATTTATCACTGAAAGTAAGTTCAATTTTTAGTAACACACTAATGCATTTTTCTAAATATTAGAAAGTATTTGTTCTATAATTATATTATTTGTTAAGAAATGCAGCAATCCTGCATTATTCTTATGTATACTGTACTTGAGGTTTAAATATAGATGTACGCAGATTCCAGTGTTTTATGCAAAATCTTCATTGTGCTTTGATTTTGGCTAAACCACCCTCAGATTTTTTGGTTGTCCTTAAAAATGTATAAAAACAGCTAAAATCATGAAAATTGGACTTAATACATACAATATTTTTAACAGCAATATCATTAATTTCTAGTCAATTTTGACCACCTCACAGCTTATAATATGGTGTTCACCAATATTGACCAAAGGCTGTCTAAACTAAGTGACAGAGCAGCAGCACAAACACATGGCAGTTTCAAAGTATATAGCATATCTATAAAGCAGTGTAAAAAACTATACTATCATATATAATATTTTCATTCATCAAGAACTAAATCAGAGGCCCGAGACCAGCACAGGAAGTAGGAGGTAGAGTATTAAGTGGAAATCAGGAAAATAATGTATTAATTGATTGATTGATTGATTTATTACTAAAAGTACTAATAACTATAAAGATAAGTAAATCGGAGACAATAGACAAGCTATTAAAAAAACAAGCTTCCAAAATCCCAATTAGATTATTAAAATAGAAACTTAATCCAAATGGCAAATCACAGGCCTCAGGACAATTCAAGATATTAAAGGCAGAGAAATAGCCTAGTCAAAGTTGATAATTATTAATTAAATGATTATATGTTTTGATAATACTAGTCGAAGCATATAAAGGATGGAATTCCACCTGGGGTTACTACCTCTTGCTTTAGTTGGTGGCATGGCAAATTATGCTATTGTTGCAGACACTGCAATTTTCTACATGCAGTTGCTGAATGCCAAAAATGGGCATACATATTTTGGGCCACAGTGAGCACATCTTGTAAGTTTTTAAGAAATACTGAACCACAAAGTTTATTGTGTGCACAAAACATGGTATGTGTTCATAATCAACCAGTTGTAATGTTCATACAATGTTATTGCATTATCAGAAATAACAAATCCTCAGGAGAGTCTTAGCCATTTCTGTGTTTTCTAACAGATTAATAATGGAATGCCTCTTAATGAAGCAAGTGATACAGAGAGTAAGTAGCCTGTCTGTGAATGAGCTGGCATTGTGTTCTAGATACTGTTGCTGATGAAGGCAATACACACACCCAGTGGGTTACCACTGTCATGTGATCTTTAGTTTGACCAGTACCACTTGTCCACATACAGTATCTGCAGTTAAGTATATAGTCAGCATTTTCTAGGCCAAGAATAACTTTATTTTAAAGTCCCATACAGGTAAGTAATTGCTTTTCTGGTAAAATGGAATTGAAATGGAATTTGGTAGGGAGGATACATGACCTCAAATAATTGTCTAACAGCAGAAGCTTTGATGGTATATAATGGATGCAGATCTAATGCTAACATAGCCATTATTGCTTCAGTGATCGCTGTGAAAGTTGGAAATTACACTGCACTAATGGTTTGTTATTAAATAGCTGCTCCACTTTCAAAAGTATTAAGATAATAATATAAAAAAGGGGCATTTGTGTTGGTGTGAAATAAAAATGAAAGAATTGTAAAAAACTAGGTAAATGATTGGAAATGTAAAAGACTATAAATTAGATGAAATAAAATAAATAAATAAAAATAATAAAAATAAATTGAAAATAAAAAGTCAAAATTAAAAGAATGGGATATAAATTAAAAAATAAAACGTAATATTATTAAAATAAGAAAAGTATGCAATACTTGTAAAGGGAAAACAGGTTAGTATAAAATGTTTATAGCCTTTATTGTGTATAAAGTCTGTGCTGGGAAGTACAGGGGTTCCAATGGTATCAGTACTGGACTTGCATGACAAGCCGCAGATTTGGAATTAACTAGCTGTACCTATATCTACATACCTTTTCTGCCATTATTCGCCATGTGCTGACTGGTTCCCTCCCTATGGTGTCCTTTTTATTGGTAAAACTTTATTGAATAATTGGTTAATTGGAATCATTCCAATCACCTGCTTCTATGAAGAAGATGAAAGTCATAAGTGGTGTTTTGTCGCTCCATGTTAAAAACAAGCAATTTTTTTTTTAATTCACAGGTAAAAGTTAAAATACAAAACAGGTATTGCTTTGAGAAGACAAAGGTAAAAAATAGGATAAAGGAATTAGAGAAATTTTAAAAATGAGAATAAATTAATACATTTCTAAAAATAAATGTAAAAAATAAAAAAGAATAAAAAATACATAAAATAAATTATAAAACAAAATAATATATAAAATAAAATAAAATAGAATAAAAATAAATAAAAATAATAATCAAAATGAACATGACTATATTGTATGATGATTTGCAATGCATCTTATTTCAGATCACATTCTGTGGACACGTGTGCATCTTATTCCATATAGTGGATGTATGTGCATCTTATTACATGTAATTGGGTGTGGTGGCTTAGTCCAGGTATAGTGGTTTCTTGTTCACTTCAATAATTCTTGTGTGAAATGTTTTGAAAATCATAGGAATGCATTGAATTCCATATCTACAGTATATTTAATCCTGTTGGTTGTAGGGTTTGCTTGAATTAAATCCACTTTGCGTCTTTCTTTCTTAGTTCTTGGGAAATGTCTCCTCCTCTCCAATTCTTGGTAACTTTTTGGATCCCCATCAATTTAAGTCCAGAGTGATCTTTGTCATGATGCTCTGCAAAGTGTTTTGACACACTGTGGGTTTGTAGACTCTTTTTGATGTTAAATATGTGCTTAGCAAATCATATCTTTATTTTTCTTTTTATTTGTCCTATATACTGGAGACAGCATGGGCATTCCAATAAGTAGATTAGTTCCTCTGATTCATAGGATATTCTCTCTCTAATTTTGTATTCGTCTTTTGTGATATTTGATTGGAATTGTGTTATTGGTTTTGTGGTTCTTACTTTTGTAGTCTTGCAAGGCAGACAGTTTAAACAGAAGAAGTTCCCATTTCTTTGTACTTTTGTTACTCCATCTGCATCTTCTGGAACATTGCTTTTTACCAGTTTCTGTTTTAAAGTTTGTGCTTTTTTGTAAATGATCTTTGGTTTTTCTTTGATGATTGTTTGAAGTTGTCTATCTAGTTGTAGAATGTGCCAATGTTTGTAAAGAAATTTTTCAAAGACAAGATGTTAACTGTTAAATTGTGTTATGAAAGCTGTTTCTGGTGGTTGTTGATTGTTCTTCTGTTTATATTTTATCAAATATTTTCTATTGAGTGAAAAAACTTTCTCTATTTCCTTTTTGAGTTTTGTTTCATCATGTACTTTCTGTGTGAATTTGCTTTTCATTTCCTCACTCTGTATTAGGTATATTTCATTTTGTGTGCAGTTCCTTTTTATCCACCTAAACTGGCCACTTCGGATGTTTTGTAACCAGTTTTTGTGGTGATTGCTGTTTTTTGAAAGGGTGTTATTTCCAAAGACTTCTTTTGTGTGAGTTCTTGTATTTATTTAGTTGTTTTGTATGAAAATTTCCAAATCAACATATATGACCATTTGTTTGCTGTATGTGGATGTGAACTCTAATCCGAAGTTATTATTCCCAAGGTATGTGAGGAAGTCCTTTAAGATGTTCTCTGGACCAACACGAGAACATCTATCTATCTTTTCCACATAACTAAATGTTGCTGGTATGGGTAGTTGTGCCAGATGTTTCCTTCTACCCATCTCATCACGAATAGATTCATGTAACTTGGTGCAAAAGAAGAACCCATAATGGTTCCTTTTGTCTGGTTGTAGAACAGCCCTTGGTTCCAAAAATAATTGTGGTGCAGGATGTAGTTGACGCAGTTCATGATGAAGTTAATTTGCTTGTTGGAGAGAGAGTTTTGACTTGAAAGAAAAAAATCTTGTGGCTTCACATCCAAGTTCTATAGCATATGTAAAGTGTCTCTTAAGTAACTTCTCTGCTGTTGCACCAGTTTCTATACAGTATGTAGAAATTAATATATTTGGATAAATTGGAAGATAGGGATCCTATCCCTGACACGAATGGGCAGCCGGGTGGATTGACAGGGTCTTTGTGTAGTTTTGGGTGTTCTGTGTTTAAAAAGTCAAATTCTTTTTTATTTATAATTCCCAATTCTAAACCTTCTGTCAGCAGATCATTGAATATTCTTTGCTACTCTTTTGTGGGATGTCCATCCAGAATTTTATATGTCTCTTTATCTGTTAGAAGATTTATCACTCCAGCCTCACATTTATCCCTGTGCAAGATGACGAGGCCCCCACCTTTGTCTGCTGGTGTAGGATTATTAATTTATCTTCTATTAATGTGACCTGAAATAAGACGCATTGCAAATCATCATACACTATAGTCATGTTCATTTTGATTATTATTTTTAGTTATTTTTATTCTGTTTTATTTTATTTTATATTTAATTTTATTTTATGTATTTTTTATTGTTTTATTTATTTTATTTTTAGAATTTTATTCTTTTTTTCTTATTTTTTAATTTTCTCTAATTCCTTTATCCACCAAGATTGCACATTTAATAAGGCACAGTGAGGGTAAGACCTACTATATATTTGCTTGTATTAGTTTTGGGACTAGTATTGATGCATGGGGCTCTCTGGGCTGGTGTGGCTGGACTGTTTCATGGCATCATAATGTACACTTTTTCACTTCTTTAGTTTGTTTTTTATATATGTAGCACTTTATACACTTTTAATTATAACTTCTTAATTATATAATACTTGACACATAGGAATTTCTTTATAATTCTTTAACCAACACTTGCAATCTTGCACAAGTGTGATGCCATTGAGCGGTTCTGCTGGGTTGGCATTGGGGGGTCCTATGCCATGTATTTGTTCCATAGGAGTGTTAGGGACCTGCCTGAGGTCACCTGGATGTGGTGGGCAGGCCCAATATTATGGCCATTATTATGCTAAGAACCTATTTGATTCAATATAGCAATATTATTATAAAGTTTAGCATGGTTAGAGTGTGCACTTGTATATTTTCTCTTTTTCTGCTTGTAGCACTACTAGTCTCAACAGGTAGCACCTCACATTGTGCTTAGGGTATGCAATCTAGGGCCCCTCCCCCTATGCCTTGCATGACTAAAAGATCAAGAACCACAAAGCCAGAAATAAAATTCCAATCAAATATCAAAAAAGATGAATACAAAATAAGAGAGAGAATATTCTATGAAACAGGGGAACTAATCTACTTATTAGAATGCATATGAGGTCTCCGGTATATAGGACAAACAAAAAGGAAACGAAAGATACGAATTGCTGAGCACATCTTTAACATCAGAAAGGGTCTACAAACCCACAGTGTGTTAAAACACTTTGCAGAGCATCATAACAAAGATCACTCTGGACTTAAGTTGATGGGGATCCAAAATGTTACCAAGAATTGGAGAGGAGGAGAAATTTCCCAAGAACTAAGAAAAAAAGAAGCAAAGTGGATTTAATTCAAGCAAACCCTACAACCAACAGGATTAAATATACTGTAGATATGGAATTCAATGCATTCCTATGATTTTCAAAAAAATTTCACACAAGAATTATGAAGTGAACAAGAAACCACTATACCTGGACTAAGATACCACACTCCCAATTACATGTAATAAGATGCACATATATCCACTATATGGAATAAGATGCACATGTGTCCACAGAATGTGATCTGAAATAATACACATTGCAAATCATCATACACTATAGTCATGTTCATTTTGATTATTATTTTATTTGTTATTCTATTTTATTTTAGATTTTATGTATTTTTTATTATTTTTATTTTTTTTATTTTATTTTTAGAATTTTAGTATTTAATTCTAATTTGTTACATTTCTCTAATTCCTTTATCCTATTTTTAAACTTTTTCTTCTCAATGTAATACCTCTTTTGTATTTTAACTTTTACCTATAAATGTAAAATAAATAAATAAAGAAATGCTTGTTTTTAACATGGAGCGACAAATCACCACATATGACTTTCTTCTGCTTCATAGCAGCAGGTGATTAGAATTATCCCATTTAACCAATTATTCAATAAAGTTTAACCAATAAAAAGGACACCATAATAAAGAGACACTATCCTTGACAAAGGGCACAAGCCTGAAAAGTGTTGGTAGCTACAGACCATGCAATTACTTTGGGAATAATGTCATCATACCGCGCCACTGAGCAAAAGACCAAGACACTCATGGATCAAAACTGCAGAGAACAGTGAACTAGACACATATGGAGGGAACCAGTCAGCATAAGGCAAATAATGGCAGAAAAGGTAGGCAGATATAGGAACAACTAGTTAATTCCAAATCTGTGACTTTTCATGCAAGGCCAGTACTGACACCATTGGAACCCCTATACTTCCCAGCACCGACTATATATATACAATAAAGGCTATAAACATTTTTATACTAACCTTTTTTCCCTTTACAGTTATTGCATACTTTTCTTATTTTAATAATATTATTACATTTCATTTTTTTAATTTATATCCCAATCTGTAAATTTTTACTTTATAATTTAAATTTATTTGTATTTATTTTTATTATTTTTAGTTATTTATTTTATTTGGTCTAATTTATAGTCTTTTACATTTCCCATCATTTACCTAGTTTTTTATAATTCCTTCATTTTTATTTCACACCAACAAAAGCACCCCTTTTTATATTAATATCAGTAATCACTGTGCAACAGAACGGTAGCTGTCATATATGGTTCCTCTTGCAAATTATTGTTTCACAGTCAATTGTTGATTAAAACTACTAGTCTTCTTGGTCCTCTTCTGTGATTCATCCCTAGCAGCAGCAGTGGCCCTAGTGCACATTGATTCTTCTTCTTAATCCTGGATAGTGGAGGAGTCATTTAGCTTTTACAAATTGGGTGTAGAACAACAACCAGTCATTAATGAGGAGGTTGATGAGGAAGGTGTTGGCGATGGAGATTACATGTTCTGGGTTCTCTCTATACTGCTGGTAGCTGATGTAGAACTGCTTGTCATGTAATTATTTTACAGGATTTTCCAGATTTTGCTAGAATAATCTACATGAATTTACTGCAAATGACATGACAGGTAGGAGGTGCCTAGATGGTTAATGTTCCTACGTCTAAGTCCTCTGGCCTCACAAATGGTACATATGTCTTGACAAATGTCAGGATTTGAGAATAAATATGTAAACACAGAAAATGTGGATTTTTTGGTCTTAAATCCAGGCATGACTTGTCATACTTTGACACAAATAGCATCATCCTCCTGAATTTTACAAGCTTCCTTTGTCCAGCACATTCATTTTTAACAACATCCTTATTAGCATCAATAATTTCCCCTTTATCTGGTTGCACTTCCACAGTAGCATCCTCAATTTATATGTCATCATCATTACTTTTACTACTCATCCTCACATTTGCAGAGAGTTCAGAAATATGGTAAGGAGGCTTCTCTTTGATCACAGCATCACAAATGTCAGACTCACACAAAGCACTCATGGGCACCCTCAGACTCTCCTCAGGTAAGTGTGAAGTGTGTAGTTTGTAAACAAACAGTTTGTTCTTTAACCTAAGTGTTTTTTGTGCACTGATGTGCCTGTTTATAAGGTGACACATCTAGACTCAGAGTAAGAAAGGTGTTATATGCGAGGTTACGGAAGATGCCTGACAGTAATTGGCCCTGAGATTTGCACTAAGCATTCTAGTGTATGAAACAGCCGTAGCAGGACTGTGACTCAAAAAGAAAGGCTATAAGCTGAGTCTTTACTTGTCACTGTGTGTGGTGTATGTCATGTTTGCAATTTTACATTTTTCAGCAGTAAATTTTCCTTTATAGATATAGGTGATGTTTTCTTTAATATTGTGAAATACTGTTTAGATTTGAAGTGCCCTTTCTTAAAATATGTTTCCTCTGGACCTCTTTTAGTAGATGTTATAGAAGTTCTAACACTGGTTTGCTCCTGCTTGTCTATCGACTGATCCATGATTGCTTTAATTTTTTACACCTGAACAGGAGTAAAGCAAACATACAATGAGATAGTGACATGAGGGACTGTTACCTTTATTTATTTTTGGGGTGACTACTAGTCTGCACATAAACATTAAGCATAGTAGTATTTGCTGTATTTAGGGAACACACACTCTTGAAAAAAATAAAATTTTAAATGAAGTATAATAAATGCCATGACATTTTTTTAAAAACACCAGTAAAAAAAAAAATTTTTTTACAATTATTATTTTTTAATAACAGGAAAAGAGATCTTCTTTCTTTGGTCTGCAGCTCACACAGTTGGACACAGCACAGTAAGTTTTGGACAAATAAGCTTAAAGTTGAAATCACACTGTCTCTGCCCTCATACGCAATTGACTGGCATACACTCATATACAGTGTATATATATATATATATATATATTATATACTGCAGCATAGTGATCTGATATACTGATATATCCTTGTGTAAAACAAGTACATGGTCACTTTAACAAATATACACAAAACAAAAACAGCCTGTTTGCTTTGCAGTGCATAGACTGCAGGTGCTACTACGGGGGGAAATTAAATTAGCCATGGTAATTTATCACAGACTAATTGTATCGCCAGGGCTATTAAATAAGCCCTATAGGCTACCCACAGGCTGCACTTAACAGCAATTTGTTTTGCATCTGATTAGCCTCAAAAAGAAATCCCCTAATAAATTGCCTGTTAATGGGTTTTAGACCCTGTTAATACATAAGTCCGTGAATTTATCATGCTTGAACTCCTGTTAATTTTAAGAGGTGTTAAAAATAGTCTGTGGTGAATAGGGGCTCTAATTGAATAGCCCCGAGTTTTAAATCTACCACCTTTTGTGACACCCATTAAATTAACTGGTCTATTTAATTTCCCCCCTATGTCTGACAAGCACACAGTAGCCTTTTTGCATTGCAGTGCACTGGATTACAGTTGTTGCAAGCTAGTGTGTGTGACAAGCACACATACACAGTGTAAAAAAGATGCCTGCAGCCAGTCACCCTTCCCACCTACCTACTACTAACCCTCTCTATCCTCCCAATTGTGTCCTAATGACATTTTTAAGAAAAACAAGCCCACACCCTCTCCCTGCACTTTCCTGTTTGAAATGGTGCATGATCATGAGAGAGGGACTGTTATATTAAATCCAAAACACGCAAGTTCTGACATTTCCAGAAAAATTAAATTTTGTCTTGTTCTGAGATCCAAGCTTGGTTGGAACTTGAGCTGTGTGCTGACCCCTGTGTTTTGGATCTGTATAAACTTCGTGTTTTGTTTTTGGCAAAACCGTCCTCAGCGGTTTTTGTTTTGGATTTGTATTTTTTTTCAAAAGTTGATAAAAACTACTAAAATCATATAATTTGGGCATATTTTTGTTCCTATAGTATTATTAACCGCAATAACATTAATTTCCAGTCATTTTCAATAAATTTTAACCACCTCACAATATGTGTTCAGAAGCCTGCACAGATTAGTGTGATCTGTGCAGTGCTTCTGTATGTAAAAGTACATAAAGGGTTTCAAATTTGGAAAAAAAATGTATACCTGTCCTTCTTGCTGGTACTTGGAGAACCAGCAGCATGCAGGTCAATAAGGGTCCTCTGGTGCCTGTAGTCCCCCTGTAAAATAAATAGTCAAAAAAGACAGGATACAGATACTGAAAATGTATTACACATTCACAAAGTCACTCACATAAACTCACTACAATACTTACCTTCACTCCTTGTAGCCATTTTGTCCTTTTTTTCCAGTGGCATCCATGATCACTGTAATAAACAAAATCTTTATTCACCTACCCCTTGGGGGACTTCTACATTTTTCCCCCTATATTTTCACAACCAGGACTGGCTCAAAAAACTTGGTGCTGGTTGAGCCTTAGGGGGGGGATCCCACGCCTTTTTTTCTGTGTGTTTTTATTTAAATTTTTTTACACTTGTCTCATCCAATCAACTGCCATTAACAAGCCACTGGTTGGCTGGGAATAGCTATCACTCAGCCAGCTCTTCCCCATAATTTTCAATGGACCCATTGAGGTCTAAAGGAATTCATTGATTGGCTGAGAGACAGCCATTCTCAGCCAATCACCATCCAGTTACCATGGTAGTATGGTATACTTTGAAAGGGTAAGTTCAGGTGGGTTTGGTTTCCAGGAAATTGGACCCACTCTTCTTTGCTATGAAACCCTAAGTTCTGGTGTTCAGTTTTCTGAAAATATAAACCATTCATCTATAGTTTTAATAGATGTTTCTTTCAGGCATAAGAAAAATGATGTACTATTTGTGACTCTGATTTGGATTGGCAAATTAAGGTTAGAAGCTGGAGCTCTGTCTCCCATTTCAAGTATGGTTATTAGCTCTATAATTTTGATATTAAACTTCCAAAATATTGCAGATTTGCTGGTCTCTACCTTTAGTTCTTTAGCATTTTAACAAATATGAGCTGCAAGGGGGCCATTCAAAAAGTATTGAAATAAATAGGAGTTGCTGCTACTTATTTATCTAGTTATTGGGGTAGATTAACTAAGTGGGGGGTTTGAACAGAAACAGCCATACCAATATTCCCTTTTAGAAGCATAAAAACCACCTGATTTACCAAAGGGTGACTTTGAAACCTAGTACAAACCTGCTGCAAATATTGCCCCCAAAATGAGTTGCCTCTTTGTGTAAAGTGTTGTTTAGAGCCCTAGTGGATAAAATTTACTAAGAATCGTGTCTATCTGAAATTGCTTTCCCGCAAGAGTTTTCCCTGATTTTGAAACATGGAAATTTCAAATACACAACCTCCTCAGCAACATCTTTGCATGTGTTAATATAAAAAATTACTGGTCTCACAATCTGGATGGCTACAAAAGGGGCAACATCATCTGCTTCAATTTGTCACAATAAACTTGGCCAAGTTTGCTGCAGTAGCTCAGCAAACCACAGCACATGGATGACTTATCTCAGCCTCTACCACCACACTAAAAAGACCCAGGGGCAAGAAACAAAAGACAATGATTAGCTTATACAGATACCACAGAGGCGGCCCAGAATTTTATTTTTAAGGGGGGATAATTACACATTACACTGGCCCATTACTGCCCATCTACATCCCTATATGTTCCTTGGTTATTATTTTCTGTTATGTTCAATTTGCCTTTAAGGTGATTCTGTGTATGTCTGTTTTCCTGCCTTCTGCTTCCATTGTTGTTCTGGTTTGCTCTGCTGAGCATAAGCATAATGAGATGCATAAGACCACGTATATCAGTGATACAATAAACTTTTGGACTATTTAAATCTTGGTTCCACTGTCTCGAGAAATATGGTTGAATGTAGCTCGATTTACTAAATGAAATATCTAACATTGTGTTCATTTGGTGTCTTTTGCATAATCTAGCATTGGGGCAACCTGTTCCCCCCATTATGCAATAGACAGTGAGCAGACAGTAAAATTTGTTGCATCAGACACTGAGCCCAGTAAGTGGGAGGCATTTGCAGCAAATAATCACACAGCATGTTTCTGTTTAGCAATTTAACATCATCACCTCTGTAATCTTTATTACACCCCTTGTTATGTTTTCTAGTTTAATAAAAGTAATCACTACAAATACCCTGAGGTTGATGGATGAAGCCATGTTACAAGATTAGAAGTGGTTTAGTGTTAATGTGGGACATCGATACCTGACATTGTGGAGGAAACAAAAATTACTCCAACAAGGTGATTATTTTATATGGCCAATTTCTGCAAACATACACTTTCACAATGTTTACAGGGATTTATATATCCACACAACTCATCTAAATCTACTACCTTTAAACAATTTACCTTTATGAACAGAGATTACATTACAATGTTGTAAATTGTGTGCACATTTAAAACTATAATTTTTGTGTTTTAACCACAAACATACATGCAAGTATTAGTTATACCTTTGCTAACTGTATAAATACTGTAGCCTTACATTGTCTCCGATTAAGGCCATGTTAAATGTGTGACTACATTTATATAATGTGAATTGGTTTACTCTTAATTTGTTCTAAAATGGAGTAAATTATTTTTTTTTGTGGGGTAAATATACACATTTAATCCCACATAGCCATTTAATACATTAAGTACTCAAAATGTTTTTGATCTATTTTTGTTTTAGTATTTTAAGTACAAATATACACATTAGTACCATTGTACAAATTAGGTTTTTGTTTTCTAAAGACAAAACCAAAATAGACCAAAAGTTTAAGCCCAAATAAATCTGGCCAAATACATAACATTTTAAAATGTCAACAAAACTTTCTGCTTGTTTGTCAAACTTAAATAATAATATTTGAATGAAATGTTAACAACATCACAGCCTCCACTTAGGAGCAACCCTGCCAGACCTGAGTTGCTGTGAGCCACCTCGGGTGCAGCGTGTCAGCCTGGATGGTGTGTTTATAGGGGTAGCAGTGTGTGGTGTGCTCTCTGCCAATGTGCTGCTTTTATATTGTGTCAAATGTATCACGATTTGTCTCCCAAAAGAGTCCTGCACAGTATTGGTTTGGTACTCCATATATCTTAAAAATGCATAATGAAAGCGATTATTATAGTCTCTAATATACAGTAGTCCTAGTTGTTTGCCAATCTGCTTATCTCAGCTGTTTGAGCTGTGATGGCACTAATGTGTCTGCATAGGGTCCTACTGATGTGGCTTGTTGGCACACCTGGCTTGTGAAGAGGCTCAGCTATGTTGGTAATAATTGAACTGCTCTATAAAAATTGTGTCTTGCTGGGCATGAGAAGGACTCGAGCTAATTTGTGGTTGGAGTCTTTATACTGTGGGAGTTAGTGGCATTGGTTGGGTCACTTGGTATAAGGTCATGTTGGCTTCTGTGTCTTCTGGTTCCACAAATGCCAATGTCTATTGATTCTTACCTATGGCAGAGAAGTGGGTAACATTTGTTGTGCTTATAAAAATTCCAATATCCACACAGCACCACAGAGCAAACATCTAACTTTCAGTAACTGTAAAAGACCTGCTGGCAACAGCAGTATGCTCAAAGTATACAATAACCCCTCAAATTTTAAAATTTTATATGGTTATATATACAGTGTATAGACACATTATTGTCATACTTGGAAGTATCAGCTTTGACCATAATAATCACAAACCTTGACAAAGTTGATATGGTATCCTACTGCAAAGTTGCTATTGCGGTCGTTCACAATGTAAATGTGTATTTCTGTACTTTTCTGAATCACCATCTAGGTGTGGCGAGTGAGGAACAGAGATCTTGCTGGAAGCTGCAAATTTAGCCATGGTTTGTGGCTCTGTAGCTTGCTATGGTGGATGCTGTCTCAGTGGTGGTGCAGATGATGGTCCTTTTAAAAGACAAACAAAAACATTGTAAATACACTTTGTTTTTTCTGTAGAAAGCATGGACTTTTGGTATATATATTTACCCACCACCTCGTCATCATCTGGCTGGTGCTGCCTTCTGCTCTGTGGTTGGGATGCTCTTTGTTGTGCTGTATTTTATTTGTTTTAGAAAAGGCCATTGTTAGTCTGCAAGACATGTTTTGTTTGTGACAACAGGTCCAACTGTGCTTTGAGCAGTTAAACTGTATAATTGCATTCTTATGGGAGCAAACCCTCATTTGCAATGGTACCCCATAGGGGTATTTCAGCATCTATATGGTTTACTTTTTTGCCAACATTAATCACAATGGAACTTGACATTACAAAAAGCAGCAGCCGCTCACATCGGATCCCTCATTTGCACACAGACTCATTTGCACACAGTATTGAATAGTGTAATCTAGCAGAGTAGTTTTGTCATTCCCAGTTGTTTAAAATATGCAAATAATATTGCAAAAAAGATAACAAAGTTGCAGTGCGCACCCATGCCGCCCAGGACCTGGCATGTGGTGAGACTGCAAACATTTTCTACACAAAAAAAGAGGATAAAATTTTTGGGCCAAAAAACTATATTATTTTGCCAAAAAATTTAATTGGCCTAAAAATGTAAATAAACATATTAAAAGAATAAAAAATCCACGTAAATAGAAAGTGTTTTAATGACATTTGTTTGTTTACTTCAATGGCAGTTCTTTTCTACTGATTTCAGCAAGAGTAATTTTAATATAGAAATTAATGATTCTATTGACTTCAATTATAGTACTTTAAAAATAGAGACCTGCACCTGGTCTACTGGGTTAAAAAAATAGTCAGAAAATTGATGCTTCCTAAATCAGTAATAGCACATCTTATTAAGATATACGTTCAGGAAGCCGGCTGACGCAATGCCAACAGCCGGCTTCCCAACTACTAAATCCTGGCGAGGGTTAAATGACAGATGTTGAAATCTCGATGCCTGTCATTTTACCTACGCCAGGAGACCAGCGCCTGGCATCCCGATCGAACTGATGCCGTTATTTAGGGGCTCCGGGGGGGACTTAGGGTTAGGCACCCCCCCTGAAGGTTAGGGTTAGACTAGGGGGAGGGAGGGTTAGGATTAGGCACACCAAGGGGGAGGTTAGAGTTAGACACCCCCCTGGGGGACTTAGGTTTAGGCAGTGGGGAAGGGGGGGTTTGGTTTAGGCACTTAGAGGGGGGATTAGGGTTAGGCACAGGGGGGGAGGTTAAGGTTAGGCACCCTAAAGGAGGGTTAGGGTTAGGGGGTAGCAGTAAATCATACCGAATGCCTGATAAATTATCTGCAATTTCCAGTTGAACTGAAAAACATTAGTAACTCTGTGGATTTTGTAGCAAAGTATTGGTTTGCTTCTGACACAAACTATGTGAGGGGCTATTTCTGAATTGTGAGCAAAGCAAAATAATCAAGAAACTTTGCATCTAGATCAGTGATTCTCAAACTTCGTCTTCAGGACCCCACACAGTTCACATTTTCCTGGTCACCTAATTGGTGCACAGGTGTATCTCTGACACATTTTAAAACATCCACAGGTGGAGTAATTATTTCACATGTGATTCTGTGAGGAGACCTTGAAAACATGCACTGTTGGGTGTCCTGAGGACCGAGTTTGAGAACCTGTGATCTAGACAATCCATATTGCAATGCAAGGGGTGCAAATATATTTATTAATTGTTTTTTCTTGCATATTGAATGTTGTCTGCTTTTGTAGCCCACAAATTGTAGATGGGTTTATTTTTATACTGTTATTTAGATTTGTGTTTGACCACGCCCCTCTCACATCTAAACCTCTGCACAGTTTATATCTGCCCCATCTGCAGTGTAACTTGGTTTTGCTAAGGTGCACAGTAACAGTATTTGCCTTTTTTTCCTTTGTTCCCAAATTAGGGGAATATTTACTAAAATGTGGGTTTTTAGAAGTAGAGATGTTGTCCATAGCAACCAATCATATTCTAGCTATTATCTTCTAGAAGGTGTTAGATAAATGTTAAGTAGAATCTGATTGGCTGCTATGGCCAAAATGTCCACTTCTAAAAACCTGCACTTATATAAATATAACCCTTAGAATCAGGCCCAAAGTGAGTATACAGCATATTACAGAAACCTATTTTGGTGAAAAAATATACAGCTATGTCCTCATGTAAATTCAGTTGTGCCATATTATTATTATTATTATTATTATTATTATTATTATTATTATTATTTATTTATATGGCACCACAAGTGTTCCACAGTGCTTACAAAGTACATAACCACAAATGTGACTTACAGTACATTACAATACAATACAATGCAGGACAAGGACATGGATAATATACATTGATACATTGGTGGCCATAACATCCAAATAAGCAACAGAGCATAAGCAACCAAGTATTAGGTGTCCTAGTGGTGAGTAAGAAGCAGATGAAAATAAAGTAAGGAGAAGCACAAGAGTGTAGAGGGTCCTGCTCACAAGAGCTTACATTCTCAAGGGGAGGGGCAAACAGACAGGCATGATATAGATGGAGAAGACAGGGAGGAGGGAGCATGTAGCAGCAAGTTAAGATGAGAACTGGAAAGCATTGATGAAGTAGTGGGTCTTGAGAGCCCATTTAAAGGATTGTAGAAAGGTAGAAAGTCTGATGGGGACAGTGAGAGAGTTCCAAAGGTGGGGAGCAGCACTTGAAAAATCTAGGAGGCAGGAGTGGGAGGTAGTAATCAGTTGGCATGAGAGGTGGCATGCATTTGTTGAATGAAGAGGGAAGATAGGAGAGTGTAGGAAGATGAGGTCAGAGATGTAAGTTGGAGAGGAGTGTGTGAGGGCTTTGTAGGCGAGTGTGAGAACCTTGAATTGGGTTCTGAAAGGTAGTCAGTGGAGGGCTTATAAGAGAGGGGAGGCAGATGTAGAACCTTTGGAGAGAAAGATGAGATTAGTGGCAGCATTGAGGACAGACTGGAGAGGAGAGCGATGGGAGTTAGGAAGGCCAGATAGGAGGAGGTTACAGTAATCCAATCTGGAGATGAAAAGTGAGTGTATTAGGGTCTTAGTTGCATCCTGGGTGAGGAAGGGTCTAATCCTGGAGATTTTTTTTAGGTGGAAATGGCAGGACTGTGAGAGGTTCTGGATATGCAGTTTGAAGGAGAGGGAGGAGTCCAGGATAACTCCAAGACAGCACACTTTGGAGTTAGAGAAGATAGTTGTGCCACCAATTGATAAAGAAATAGTCGGAAGTGTGGTTTGGTGGAGGGTGGGAAGATGATCATCTCAGTCTTAGACATATTAAGTTTAAGAAATTGCTGTGACATCCAGGAAGAAATAGCAGAGAGACATTTGGAGATATGAGTGAGGAGAGAGGGAGAGAGGTCAGGGGAGGAAAGGTAGATCTGAGTGTCATCAGCATAGAGATGGTAGTGATGGTAAAAATAACTGATGAGTTCACCTAGAGAGGACATATAGAGGGAGAAAAAGAGTGGTCCAACAACAGAACCTCGGTGAACACCTACAGTGAGAGGATGTGGGGGGGGAGATAAGCCATGAGAGGAGACAGAGAAGGATCGGTCAGAGAGGTATGAAGATAGCCAGGAGAGGGCAGTGTCATGTAGACCAAGGGAGTGAAGGAATTGCAGCAGGAGTGGGTGGTCCATAGTGTCAAAAGCAGCAGAAAGGGTCAAGGAGAATGAGCAGAGAGTAGTGGCCTTTGGATTTGGCAGCAAGGAGGTCATTGCAGACTTTAGTGAGGGCAGTTTCAGTGGAGTGGAGAGAACGGAGGCCAGAATGAAAAGGGTCAAGGAGGGAGTGGGATGAAAGAAATGTGGTAATGCGGTGTAAACAATACGCTCAAGGAGTTTGGATCCAAAAGGGAAGAGAGAGATGGGTCGGTATTAGGCGAGAGTGTTTGGATAAGGGTAGGTTTTTTAAGAATGGGGGAGACAAGGGCATGTTTGAATGCAGAAGGGACAGTGCCAGATGAGGGGGAGAGATAGAGGAGGTGGGCAAGATGGAAACAGGCACAAGGAGAGAGGTATCACAGGAGATGTAAAGGTATAGGGTCAAGGGAGAAGGTGGAATGGGGGAGGACTGGATAAGGGCCATGACTTCCTTTCAGATACAGGGGAGAAGGGTGTCAGTGTAGACAAAATGGAAGGGGGGAATGATCCAAGAAAGGAGGAGGTGTTGTTCTGGGGGACTGGTGGGATATGATATCCTGATGTATGTAGTCAATTTTAGATGTAAAGTAGGTAGCAAAGTCAAAGGCAGGGAGCAAGGAGGGAAGGTGAGGAGGGGGTGGGCAGAGGAGGGAGTTAAGGGTGGTGAAGAGATGCTGGGGATTTGAGGACTGGGAGGAGATGAGGTGCTTGAAATATGACTGTTTAGAGAGGGAAAGGGCAGCACTGTAGGATGAGAGCATAAATTTGAAATGGAGAAAATCTGCCTTAGAGGGTGACCTTCTCCACTATTGCTCAGTGGTTCATGAACACTTTTGCAGATATATGGTGCATTTGGAATGCCAGGGTTGAAGTGTGGATCTGCAAGAGTGAGTAGTGCTTGCCAGAGCGACAGAGTCAAGAGCAGAAGTAAGGAAGGCATTGTATAGGGAAGCAGCTTGTTCAGGGAAGGAGAGAGAGCAAATGGGAAAGAAGCAAGTCAAGTAGGGAAGGAAAAGAAACTGTGTTGATAGCCTCAATGTTACGCCTAGTGATAGTTGCCTTGGAAGTTAGAGGAGGTGACGTAAGCAAGGGATAGGTTAAAAGAGAGAAGGTGATGGTCAGAGAGGGGGAATGGGGAATTGGAAAAATCAGAAATATCACAACAGATAGTAAAGACCAGATCAAGCAAATGCCCAATCACATGGGAGGGGGAGGAGGTCCATTGGGAGAGACCAAAAGAGGATGTGAGGGTAAGGAGTTTGGAAGCAGAGGATTGATTGGGGATATCAATTGGAATATTGAAGCCACCTAGGACAATGGAGGGAAGGTCTGAGGAGAGAAAGTGAGGGAGCCAGGAAGCAAAGTTGTCAAGGCATTTGGAGGGAGGGCCAGCGGGACAGTAAAAGATTGCTACTCACAGGTGTACTGGTTGGAGAGGCGTATAGCATGAACCTAAAATGTAGAGAATGCAAGGGATTGTTCATAGGGTTAAAGTTGGTAGGTGTAACCAGGGGATAGAAGGACCCCAACACCACCACCATGGCGACCCCCGGGCTGAGGGGTGTGAGAGAAGGTGAGGCCCCCAGAGGAGAGAGCTGCAGCAAAAGTGGTGTCAGAAGGTGAAATCCAGGTTTCAGTAATGCTAGGAGATGCAATTTGTTGGAGATGAAAAGGTCACGGGAGAGAACCGATTTATTACAGACTGATCTGGCATTCCAGAGGGCACAGGATAAAGAGACAGTGTTTGTGGGAGAGATGTGAATGAGATTTTCAGGATTACTGTAATGCCATACAGTTCCTCTCGGGTGCGAAAGGTCCCAGACGACTTGACCATGCTTAAAATGTGCATCTTATTCACAGAAATAAAACTGGAAGCTACAAAACTACTTTGCTAGACTACACTGATCAATTTGATGTGCGACATTTGTACATCTGTGTGTGACTGAATCTGAATCTGTATACAACACTAAGTTACATTGTGTTTTATCTGCAAATTTATACATGTTAAAAACTAATTACTGTGCTTTTAAAATCGCAGCCCAGCATCTGTAGAACACTATGACAGGTGTTATGCTGCGTCTGCATTGAAAATAGGATTCAAAATGTAAAGAAAAAAACTGTATGCTACACCTCTGGGAGCGTCTTAGTCATGCTGGGCTAGGTGTATCTGCATAAAAAGTAAGTAGCACAACAAAAAAAAGATATTTCTATGGCTCAGTTTACTGATGATGAGTGGCTGGGTGTGCATAGATAAGGGGAACAGAGTGCCTTGGTGAGTGCTGAGGGGAGGGGTGGTGTGATGTGAGTGGTGAGGGGAGGAGAAGTGAGTGTGAAGAGAATTGAGTGCTGTGGGGATGGGAGGTGTGAGGAGTGGTGTGCTGCTGTGGGGAGCAGAGGTGTGAGGAGAGGTGAGTGCTGTGGAGAGGTGTGAGGATTGGTGAGTGCTATGGGGAGGGGAGGTGTGAGGAGAGGGGAGGGCTGCAGTGAGGAAAGGTGTGTGCTGCAGTGAAGAAAGGTGTGCTGCTGTGAAGGGAGAGGAGCAGAGAGAGAGGAAAGAAGACTTACAGAAGAAAAGAAGGAGGAAGAGCTGGCTGTGGAAGAGGAGGAGGCACCGTTGGCCAGGAAGAACCAGCAGCAAGAAGCTGAGGACCAGAGAGTGCTGCAGTGGTGGAAAGGAAAATACTTAATGAAGATCCCCACTGCAGCCTCTCCCAGCACCTTGGTAGGCTGCTTTGCCAACCTTCATTTATTTATTCCTCCCTAGACCACCATGGTTATTGGACTCTAGGCCTGTGGGCCCAGTTAGTCCTCAGGCCTTTGGTGCTAGGGCAAAGAGCCTGTGTCCTTGGTAAGTGACCACAAGTATTAGGCCCAGGTCACTATAATTATTTTGAAGTGGGGGTATGGAAATATCATGGAAATATCAAGGGGGTTCAAGATTTTGGCCTGCCTAAGCAAAGCCCCACTGATATTTCCATACCCCCACTTCAAAATTTCCACTTCAACCACTGTATAGTGATAGTATGATAGAAGCTATGTTTGGTGACTGCCTTGCCTTTAAAAGACACTAACTGGCAGGTGAGCTTTAAACCAGGTAACATTTTTTCTGTTTAAACTATGTGATAGCAGCTACCAGGTATCCATCAGTGTGACAGATAGTGTAGGATCTGCAGAGAAGTGGGGTCCTGTGATGTGGGCTGCAGGTTTAAATGCATTGATCAATCCATGAACCAAAACCCCATTATTTATTTATACATTATTGTGAGTGTTTAAACATGGTGAGTACTGAGTTTTCTGATTATATATATATATATATATATATATATATATATATATATTCAACAGATGTGTGGAAAATCCTAAAGTCTAAGCATAGATCAGTCTCATACAATCAGATACAGGCAGAACTCCTTGGGTACTCAATAATCCCAGCTTGTTAATCCATTTCTGTGCCACATTTCAGATGCTTTTATTACATATTTTGTCAAGGCAGCTGAAAGGTTGCACAGTAATGTATTAACAAGCTTGGATTATTGAGTATCCGAGGAGAGCTGCCTGTTTGTGCTGCCTATAGATTTTTTGCCATTGGTTTTGTAACCAAGTATTGGAAACCCCCCTTTCAAAATTCTGCATTTGCCACTGCATTTGCTACCATATGCACTACTAATCATGCATCAGCTGCCGTAACTATTATCATCTTGCGTTAGGGCTGAATTAACTACTATGCAACCTAGGCATATGCCTAGGGCCCGGTGGACCTCATGGGGCCCATGGCCAGGCCCCCCCGGAATCATTACCTGGAGAGAACATGCATTTTGAGGTGCTGCTGCTGGCACTGGTGGGGTGGTGAGAGAACACACACACAGCAGTCAGAAGCTGTACATCCAGAGTCCTGTCCCTACCAAGTGGGGAGAGGAGGAGGCAGAGTTGGAGACCAGGGGCAGCACTACCATTAGTCAGGGTATGTGGCCAACTGAGTACAGCCCCTTCCCCATTCAGGAACACTTCTTAGTAAGGGCAACTTGACATCATCAAGTCACGTCGTAATAATACTTAGTAGGAAGCGGAGCCACTCGACTCGAGGATCTATGCCGGCAGAACAGGTAGGTGTGCTGGAGCTAGCAGGGAGGGGAGAAATCTGCTGTTCTGTGAGAGGTGAGGGAAGGGGAGGGGAGAGGGTCTGAGCTATAAGGGGAGAGCAGTCTGAGCTGTGAGGGGGCTGTCTGAGAGCGGATAGGGGTCAGTGATGTGAGGAAAGGGTGTTTGTGTTGTGATGGGAGGGGGGCTGTGCTGAGAGCAGAGAGGGGTCAGTGATGTGAGGAAAGGGGGTTTGTGTTGTGAGGGGAGGGGAGGTCTGTGTTGAGAGTGGAGAGGGGTCAGTAATGTGAGGACAGAGGGGGTTTGTGTTGTGAGAGGAGGGGGGCTGTGCTGAGAGCGGAGAGGGGTCAGTGATGTGAGGAAAGGGGATTTGTGCTGTGAGGAGAGGGGGTTATATGCTGAGAGGGGAGAGGGGACAGTGATGTGAGGAAAGAGGATTTATACTGTGAGAGGGGGGGTCTGTGCAGAGAAGGGTCAGGGATGTGAGGAAAGAGGGGGTTTGTGCTAAGAGGGGAGAAGGGTCAGTGATTTGAGGAAAGATGGGGTCTGTGCTGTGAGGGGAGGGGGGTCTGTGCCGAGAGGCAAGGGGGGTCAGTGATGTGAGCAAAGAGGGGACCTGTAATATGGGGGAGAGGGGTCTGTGCTGAGAGGGGATAGTTATGTGAGGAAAGGGGGTATGTGCTGTGAGGGGGGGAGGTGTCTGTGCTGGGAGGGAAGAGGGGTCAGTGATGCAAGGGAAGAGGGTGTCTGTGGTATAAGGGGAGGGAGATCTGTGTTGAGAGGGGATAGTGATGTGAGGTAAGAGGGGGTCTGTGCTGTGAGGGTGAGGGTCTGTGCTGAGAGGAAAGAGGGGTAAAGTGAGGGAAGACAGGGTCTGTGGTATGAGGGGAGGGGTGGTCTGTGCTGAGAGGGGTCAGTGATGTGAATAAAGAGTGGGCTTGTGCTGAGGGGAAAGTGGAGGTCTGTACTGAGAGGGGTCAGTGATGTGAGGAAATAGGGGGTAAATGCTGAGAGGGGAGAGGGGTCAGTGATGTGAGGAAAGAGAGGGTCTGTGCTAAGAGGGGTTAGGCTTAGGCTGCTGGGGGAAGGTTAGGGTTAAGCTGTGAGGGGAGGGTTAGGTTTAGG
Organism: Taudactylus pleione; assembly: GCA_031769625.1. Taxonomy (NCBI): domain Eukaryota; kingdom Metazoa; phylum Chordata; class Amphibia; order Anura; family Myobatrachidae; genus Taudactylus; species Taudactylus pleione. Next base: position 39,561,870 of record JAUIMM010000040.1, on the reverse strand, counting down.
CTGCATGAAGCAGGCCGTATTATAGGGAGGGTGATGGGTGGTTGTCCCAGGGCCCCCACACATAGGGGCCCCCTCATACTGTCCCCACCAGACAGCCCCTTCCCCAAGATGAACTGTTTTTTTTTTAATCAGAGCTGCGGCCTGCAATTAAGCTCCACCCTCTCTGGCATTTGGCTCCACCCCCTTCTGCTGCTGCTGGGCTGCCGCCTCTGAAGTAAGCAATAATGTTTATATGTACATGTGTATCTGTGTCTATATCTATGTGTGTGTACATGTGCGTGTGTGTGTGTCTATATGTATATATGTGTATATGTATGTGTATATATATATATGTGTGTGTCTATTTATAAAGTATATATATATATATATATATATATATATATATATATATAGATAGATAGATAGATAGATAACTATAAATATACACTATATATATATATATATATATATATATATATATTATATATAGATAACTATAAATATACACAATATATATATATATATATATATATACACACACATCAGGCAGGCAGCCCAATGTACTGTATGTGTGTGTTTGTGTGTGTATATGTATATATATATATATATATATATATATATATATATATATATAAAAACTTTAGTTCATAGGGGCCCCACACATTTGTTGCCATGGGGCCCCCACAGACCTTAATATCCGGCCCTGCATGGAGGGAGAGTTAGGTTTATGGGCTTGGGTAGGGTTAGTATACTTACCGACAGGTATCGATATCCTAATCTTGTTGGGATGTCAGCGTTGGGATTCTAAGAGCCGGCATCCCGTATCCAACCCGTACATACATAGCCGACATTTCAAGGCCGCAGCAGACCTTTTCTTCAGGGCACTGTACAGGGGCATGAATCAGAAATTAAATATAGTGCTATGGATTGTTTGAGGGGTGGGGCCCCCAAAACTGATATCTTGCCTAGGGCCCCATGAGGTCTAAATCCGGCTCTGTCTGGTGTCAGGTGACATTGCAGCAGATTTAAACTATGTCAAAATGTCTGCTCTCCATCGTAACAAACAATGAATAAGTAGAGAAAACATTGCAAAAACTGATGGAAAAGACAATTTCACTTGTTTTAGGGTGGAAGGATGGGTAAAATTTGTGATCAGTGCTCACATTTTCAGACCTCATATGTAAAAATGAAATAATAATAAAAAGAGTAAAAACTGATAATGCTAATTCACGCTAAATATTGACATATTATATCACCTATCAGACACAATGTAATTATATCACCAACAAGTTCATTAGTATTAATATGTAGCAGCACTAAAACTAATATTCAGTACTATTTCCATCAACATTATTATATGCCTTAATATTGCCACCTATATGTGTATCAGAATTATTAGTAATGCCATAAGTAATGCCATAAGCCCAAAGAGAAACTTCTAGAATATGTGAGCCTCATGCGCACAGTTCATGGCCCATTTGAGATCTTGCATAAGCCAAGATAATAAATATTCCAAATATCCCAAATTTCTATCTGGAATATCAACAGTGTTAAAATCATTCAATGCACTGTTACTCAAGGGAAGCAGTGGGGAGCCGACGGATGTAATCCCGACCGCCGGCATCCCGACTGTCTAATCCTGGCAAGTGTCTGACAGGCATCGAAATCCCGATGCCTGTCATTAGACCTACGCCGGGAGCCCGACACTCGGCTTACCGATCAAAGGTAAACCGGGTGCGGACAGCTGCAGGGGGGAGGGTTAGGTTAGGGGTCCGGGGGGGACTTAGGGTAGGCACCCCCATGGGAGGTCAGGGTTAGGCTAGGGGAAGGGTGGGTTAGGATTAGGCACCCCTGGGGGGAGGCTAGGGTTAGGCACCCCCCCAGGAGACTTAGGGTTAGGCTGCGGGGAAGAGGGTGTTAGGTTTAGGCACTTAGAGGGAGGTTAGGGTTAGGCACTTGGGGGGGAAGTTAGGGCTAGGGGGTAGAATTAGGTTAGTTTATACTTACCTTTGGACGTTGAGGATCTTCACCGCTACCGGGCCTCTGCTGTCGGGATTTGAACCATTCGGCTGGCGGTAAATCATACTGATTCCCCATGAAAATTATCCACAAATTGTGATATAGCTTTTTAAGAAACAAAGAAACTAATAACATACTTTGACCTTTCATCATTAAGTTGTCATGTGATACATCATCTAATGTAAAATGGGCAGTCACATTTGCATAATTATCTTTAGCTACTAAAATATATTTATGTGCAAATTGATAGTGAATCTTCAAGCTTTAATCAAGCCTTCTAAAGTGTGGACAAGTAAAGTTGCCCATAGCAACCAGCTTCTTCCTATAATTTTATAGATTGTAAATGACAAATGCCAGCTAGAAGCTGATTGGTTGCTATTAGCAACTTTACCTGTCCACTTTTCCACTCTTTAAAAGGCTTGATACATATCCCCAAATGTATTTAATGGGAAGAAAAGACATTCCACCAGTATATGTATTGACAGAAGTTCATATTGGTTAAAGATCACTAATATCTTGTATCTGTATTAAATTCTATAAGAGAGTACCTTCAATGATAGCTATAAGATTACAAAGATCATCCTTATTTTAAGGAACTCACATTGATTAGATTTAAGGGGAACAAAACATTATGACAACACTGAGGGTTTGTCATGATCCCCTCTCCCAAAATGAGGGCCTGATTCAGAGATAGACAGAACTGCAGAGCTACACACAAGCAGCTATGCAATTCCATCCATCTAAAATGCAAATGCAGCTAGTGTCTGTAGGAAACAGAAATCTCCATGCTGCATCTGCATCTGTGATCCAAGTGCTGTGGTAGCTAAAGCTTACCGCAGTCTGACCAGGTCCTGGAAGCTGCGAGGCCAAGAAATCTGCATCCACCGACACAGACCCTCGTCCCTTCTGGAAAACAGGTGCTACATGCCACTCTTCTGTGAACGCTGCCCAGGAACATCCCCGCTCTGCCTCACAATCAGGCTTTGATTTGGAGGCACTGTGAGTGGGCTCACAGATGGAGGGCTGCACATGCGCAGTACACATCAAGTGCATACTCAGTGCTCCAGCAATTAGAGATGTGTGCTAACCATTGGTTAGTGTATATCTTTGAATCAGGCACTGAGAGTCTGTCCAAATGTCAAGAGTGGACCAACAGAGAAGTGAATCTTCAACAGTTCTTGAGGAATTTATTGAGTTTCCAAAGGAATTACAACTTACAGAGTCAAGGCGGCAGGAAGCACATTTAAACTCTAACCTACTCAATTTCACTACCTTTGAAACTTTATGCAGTAAAACACATTAGGTACTGCCTGTATTGTGAGTAGCTCTAGATAACATACTTAAAGACTTGACTAGAAAGTTTAAGGGGTATATTTACTAAGCATCATTTTTGAGTTAATTTCAAAACTGATGGGCACCAATAGGCATTGATGACGTGTTAGTGTTTAAAAATTGTGTATTTGCTAACCGTCAGTTTTCAGAGTCAATTGAAAACAGATGGTAAAGTCAATTTTTGCTGGCCTAAAGTCCATCTAAGTTTTCCTTTCCAAGTGAATCTAACTTAAAATAAAATGTTAAAAAAAGTCACCGATAAGCACTTCCTAATACTTTACTATTGGTCTAAACATAACACGTGGTATTTTTATATCATAAACAACTAGAGGACTTAGGGTTCATTTTCTTGAACATAAACGTAACATCTTGAATTCAAAAGGTGCACATAATATGTATCAACATTTCTGTAAAGTGATTAAAAAAAATTATCAGGATTAAAGATCACAGGAACAGAATTCATAAAACCCACCGATAGGGGTGGGGACAGATTTCAGAAGCTTTGTCTATGTGAGAATTATTGGATTAATTACAACCTGAAGGTTCTAATGAATCTATTGAAATAGATTTTTGACAAGTGAGTTGCTTTAGTAGCCATCACTCTCTAATCATCTTATTTGTCCTTCTCCTCCCCCTACTTATATCCCTTGTGGGTGGTTTCTTATTGAACTCTCTCTTTTTTTAATAAACTACTCTACTGTAAGAGATAAAATTAATCGCTTTGCTTGAAATATCTATGGTTCATTTGTATATTTCAAATAAACTAAGACCGTATGTAAGAAGTTATTGACATCTATAGTCATATTATAATAGGACTTAAGAGAATTAACATCATTATGTCAGTTAACTATTAGTTATACAGGTTGAGTCTCCCATATCCAAATATTCCGAAATACGGAATATTCCGAAATACGGAATAATTTTGTCATGACTGAGATAATAAAACCTTTGATTTTTGATGGTTCAATGTACACAAACTTTGTTTAAGGCACAAATTATTACAAATATTGTATAAAATTACCTTCAGGCTGTGTGTATAGTGTGTAAATGAAACATACATTTATTTCATGTATGTACACAAACTTTGCTTGAGCCACAAAATTATTGAAAATATTGTATAAAATGACCTGCAGGCTGTGTGTATTAGTTGTATATAACACATAAATGCATTCTGTGTGTATATTGGGGTCCCATTCCCAAGATATTTCATTATGATATGCAATTATTCCAAAATACGGAATATTCCGTTATCCAAAATACCCCTGGTCCCAAGCATTTTGGATATGGGAGACTCAACCTGTATATGATTTTACTTTATGATTTTACTATATTTGACTTCCCTGTTTAGATATACTATTTAGATATGCTACATAAATTTATATTAAGTCCTTATTTTGCCTTTATTTTTGTCATATTATTTTGTATACTCTCAGTGAAATTAACATGTATTATGGTTACTTCTTAAATATTTACTGTAGTACTTATAAACAGCTGCTGAACCGATCCTTACTAATTAATTTGTTTATTGCACCTGTAGTCAGTAGCCAGCGCCGACTGGTCTTTTTGTTTGTGTTTTTGTATATCATAAACCCCTTATTAAAAAATGCCCAAAACCGCCCAAGCACAATGAGAAGGTGTAGCAAGATGATTGAAGATGGAAGATGCAGGTTGGAGCTAGTAGTTTGGAGAATAATTTGGTGAGCTAATTTATAATTGTTGAGAGCTATCTTGTTTAAGTTAAATGTTGTCTCTTTTTTGTCTGCAGTGGTTTTCTATTTCTGTCTTGTCAGTGTTTATTTGTATGTCCCTTTGGTGTGCTTGTGAGGAGTGTATTGTTAGAGTAGATTTTATTTATTTGTGTTTGTTTGTCTTGTGCATCTTAATTGTTATTTGGTAAGATGGAGGGGAGATGAAAAAGAGCATAAAGGAAGATAGGGAGTCTGAGGTACTGTAGAGGAGCTTTTACAGAAGGTGGAAAATCAGGATAGAATGTCCATTATTGCTTTGAAGAGAATGTGGCTCTGGTTAATAAGTTGGTCCCTAATTATGACCCACTTTTTGGGAGGCAGGCTGATCCAGGTGGAAAAAGCACCCGGTGATGGCAGCAGTGGTTTTTGGACAATGTTTTTGGACATTTTAAGATTTTCTCAGACATAAAGAGGAAAGTGAAGGCTAAAGTGGCTGAGGATCACAAACCTGCACAGCACACGTGTGGTAGTCCCCACATTGACATAAATGATCATCCCAGCAGAGCTTATGCTCATGTCCACCACAGCCTGGTAAGTGTTTTATGAAAATTTAATAGACACCACTATAAACACACCTGTATGTCATTAGATATTATCTACTGTACCTCACTTAGCACATGTGTTTTGGCAGGTACAGTATTCACAATGAAGGTTTGGACACACTGTGTGCTATAATTATTTTTATTATAATGGTCATATTCTGATTGTTTTCAGCTCAACCTAGAAAAAGACATCCAGTCAGGGTCACTAGTTGAGGATGGTGAAGTGGCAGGTATATTTTATTATTTTTTAAAAATAAATATCATACATCAATATACTGCATTCAAGCAAATCAGTGGCGTAACTTCATCCCAGGTGCCCGGAGGCAAGATAAATGTTGGTGCCCCCCCAAACTAAAATGTACCACCCCCCAGCACCTATGCCAGCCCCAGCTGCCGCTGCCCCCCTTATGCAGTTCCTTATATATAATGCCCCCAGTAGTGGTCCCCCTATGCAGTACCCGCCTATGTAGTGCTCCCCAGTAATGGTCCCCCTATGCAGTACATCCAGTAGTGAGCCCCCGGTAGTTGCCCCCAGTAGTGAACCCCTTGTAGTTGCCCTCAGTAGTGAGCCCCCTGTAGTTCCCCTAGTAGTGAGGCCCCTGTAGTTACCCCCAGTAGTGAGGCCCCTGTAGTTGCCCCCAGTAGTGAGGCCCCTGTAGTTGCCCCCAGTAGTGAGCACCCTGTAATTGCACCCAGTAGTGAGGCCCCTGTAGTTGCCCCCAGTAGTGAGCACCCTGTAGTTGCCCCCAGTAGTGAGGCCCCTGTAGTTGCCCCCAGTAGTAGGCCCCTGTAGTTACCCCCAGTAGTGAGGCCCCTGTAGTTACCCCCAGTAGTGAGGCCCCTGTAGTTGCCCCCAGAAGTGAGGCCCCTGTAGCTACCCCCAGTAGTGAGTCCCTGTAGTTGCCCCCAGTAGTGATGGCGCGCACGCACACACACACAAAAAAAAAAAACAACACTTACCTTTATCCCCACTCCAGTGCTGCTGCTGTCCATCCCCGGCGTCTGCTCCTCAGCACTATGGGAGTGACGTCATTACGTCACTCCCATAGTGCACTGTGGGACCCGGAAGACGGAGCTCATTCCTGAGCTCCGTCCACAGCGTCCGCTCCTCTGCACTATGGGAGTGATGTTATGACATCACTCCCATAGTACACTGCGGGACCCAGAAGATGGAGGGAGCTCTGTCCTCTGGCTACCACTGGGGGTTTGAATTGGAGCCGGGTGCCTGCTGGTAACACACTCAGCGGGCGCCCGGCAAATGGAGGGTGCAGGGGGTGTGACTGCACCCCTTGCACCCTCCATAGTTATGCCAATGGAGGTGGAGCACCGATCAAAGGCGCTCCTTCTCCATGCAGCTCCCGGGGACAATGGAGCCAGGTGCCCCCTTCAGGGCTGACGCCCGGCGGCAAATGACTCCATTGTCTCCAGGAGTTCTGCCACTGAAGCAAATGTTACAGTATGTTTTGTTGAAGGTCCATGAGGCAGGGCCTGTGCTACCATTAGGCAGCCTTAGGCAGCTGCCTAAGGGTGCCAGCCACTGGAGGGCGCCGCTTGGTCCACAAAAAAAAAAGAAATGTCATAATTCATGGCTGAGTGGCATATAATGAATTTGTGGCAAAGTTGTGTGGCATATTATGAATTGACGGCAGTGTTATGAGTTACATTATGATTTTGGCATTCTGCTGTGTGCAATATTCTATATAGTAGATTATAAATTTGGGACACTGCTGCGTGGCATTTTATTTAACTGGGGAGACTGATGCGTGGCATATAATGAAATTCGAGGTAGCAGGGCGGTTGGTGAAATATTGTTTAGGGTGCCTGGAAACCTTGCACCGGCCCTGCCATCAGGTGTAACTATTCAACAGGTCTCTATGGCCATTCAAGCTGAAACAATAGAGATTGAGGACCTCATTCAGAGTCGGTCAAAGATGCCGCACGGTCGTACGCCAGCGATGTTCGTTATACTGCGCATGCATACAGTTCGCAATGCGCGTGCGCAAACTAGCCGCTACGATCAGAAATTTCTCTCTCCTTGAACACAGCCAGGTCGCTAGTTTGAGTGACAGATTGAGGCGTTTGTGGGTGGTAACAGGGGAAGGTGCTTGAAAACGGGGGAGTGGAGATCCGAACGCAGGCGTGCTTAATTATGCTAACGGTGTTTTATGGGAGTGCATACGGTTTATGGGAGTGCATAATTAACAAAGTAGCGTCATGGCACATGTGACATGGGAGGTTTTTACACTGACATGATCGTAGAGCTTAAGAGAGGGTATGGCCAACCTTAAGCTCTACGACCAGTTCCGATGGTTCCCGATGGTCTCGATTAATCCTTATATGCCCGGAGATGACGTGCAATGCGTATGAGAAGGGGGCATGTTTTTTTTTAATTCCGACCGCTTCCTCCCCTTGGTCGGCTAGCTACTGATCCGAACTTAGGGACGCAACTTGTGAGGGAATCATTTGCATATCCGGCCCCTTTTCCCATACAACCGTGCGGCCGCTTCGACCGACTCTGAATGAGGTCCTGTGTATCATGTCCAGCAACCAATGGATCCAACATCAGCTCCTTCTCCTGTTCAACCATCAGGTAAAGGTCAAGTTTTCTAAATTAAAAAACAAATTGCAATTAATGTTTGTAAATTTATGGAGTTTTTTCCCCCAAAACAACCTATTACAGCTGTATATAAACAAGCAGGATCCATTGTATGTTGCCTCTTAACAACTGTGGCCAAGTTTTATCATAAGATAACAGTTGTTTCTGGCCAAAGCAGTACCTTACAAAATATATATGTAACTTTAATGTAAAGTTTTCAGTATTTATCAATGTACTAAACTTTGTACCCCAATACATTGAAAACACACACATTCCGCAGAAATTAATGTATTTCCCATGGAAGTCTGATCCAAGTCCTGATGTGGATAAAGAAGAGGAGAAGATGGTGGCTCTCCATTTCTGTCCCCACTGGTGCAAGATGGCCAGGTAAATACTGCTGATGATACCCCTGCAGCATCACTGACACCTGGAGTAGATGCAGCGGCTGAGATTCTGGAGGGCATAGCAGCATTTGAACAAACACAGGTAGAGTTCATGGCCACACAAATTCAGCAAAACACCCAAATAAACAAACATGTAAAGCAAATTAATCATACCTTAGCCAGTATTAATTCAAATTACCAGTGGCTGTCAACAGGTATAGAGGCACAGACTACTGCCATTATTTTCTTACATTCAGCTCAAACCACAGCATTTAATAGAATTCAAAAAACATAATTAAGTGCGTTTCATAGTGTTCAGGAGGAATAATTAAATGGTACACGCATTTTGCATGAGGCAAGTAATAATATGCATCTTTAAGTGCTCAAATTATTGTTCGCTTAACAGAAAGTAGATTTTCAACTTCAGTAAGCAGCACAACACCACACAGCTTAGCACCACCAATTCCACCCAGACATGGCCTCCGTGCGCGTGGTGGTCCCACATGGAGAAACCATGAGGACCCATCCCCAGTATCACTTCTTAAAATGGAAAGATAATGTGCAAATGCTATATTAAGTTTTAATTTCAGCATACTTCACAGTAAAATGTTTGTTGGTTTCTTTAGTAGTTTTGTGACCAAAATGATTTTTTACAATATGTTTAAATGGGCAAAATAAAACATGTTTTTAGAAACATTTTACAAACATCTAAGTTGCTATTATTTTCTAAGCATTTTCTGGTGAAAATTTTTATATTATTTTTGCAGTAATAAAACACAAAGGAAAGGTATACTTAGATGTGAAAAAGTTATACTGCAGGAGAAAAATGAAGGGTCCAAAATTAGAGCCCTGGTTGACACCACATTTAGGGCAAAATGTAATAGGGTCCGAGTTTAGGAAATGTGCGAGTATAGCACTATACTCACACATTTTTAGAACTTACCCTATGTAATAGGGTGTGAGGACATACAAATTCTCATGTTTCTCACCCCCCTACACTACTCGCAATGGTAAAACTAGCATCCAGATGTTTTGCCATTGTGAAGATACAACTCTGCCAATGTAATAGAGTGTGAGTTTTTACCTCTAATATTGCTTACTTAAAAAAGTACTTGCAAAAAAAATAGACCTGCTTCAGGCTAGCAAGTATAGACTGAGCAGGTGTGAGTTACAAATAGGCATGCACAGATTAGTAAGATCCATGCATGCTTTTGTGTCAAAAAATCTATAAAAGTGTTAAAATAAAACAAAAACAACGTGGAGTCCAGGCTTTTCTGAGCCAGACCTAGTTGTGAAAATATGGGGAACAAAAGATGTTTGGGGTCACATGCTCTCAGTGGGTGCATGTGTAATGAAATAATAAAACCTTTGGTGTCTGTGTCCTGTCTTGTTTTTATTTACTTTTATAGGTGAACTGAAGGTACCATTAGGCTCTTAATGCCCTGCTTGCTAGTTCTCGTGGTTCTTCAAGTACCAGCATGCCGCGAAGACTTGCTGAGACCTCTAGATCTCCTGTAAAAGGCAATATTATTTATTCTATTTTTTCACACAATCAACCCAGCACCCACCGCCCAGGGGTGCTGGGTTAGCCCTGGACTAACAGCCCAGGCCTGGGATGCCCTGGAGAGGGAGAACCTCTTTACTGGGGGGTGCCCACCTCCCCAAAGATCCCCAGAAGGGCTGGCTAGCAAGGGTTAATAATTATTTGGTAGGGGGACCCCATGAAGTTGGTCCAATGGCTGTTGCATTCCACCCCTGCTAGAAAGAGTCTGGTGCTTGTTGTGGATAATATGGGGGATCCCTATTCATTTTGACCCCTGAATTTTCACAACCAGGACTGGCTCAATTAGCTCAGTGCTGGTTGTGCTATTAGGGGGGACTCCACATTGTTTTTTTTGTTGTTTTTATAGTTTTATAGCTTTTCTTAACACAGAAGCATACACGGATCTCACTGATCTGTGCATGCTTCTGTGTAACTCATGCCTTGTAAAGAAAGTCACATAAGGTGTTAATTCACCTGCAGTTTTATTTTGAATGCACTTGCATGCAAGTTAATGGGACCCAAATTATCGCACCCTACTACAATTTGGGGACAAACTTGAACCCTATCACATTTGGCCCTTAGTATTAAAGGGAAGAAATACAAGTGAAGAAATTGCCATCTGTCAGACAATTGCTAAAGAACTGAAAAGTTTAGTCAATTCTGCTGGTTTGCGTGCTTGGGGAAAAATGGAAATCTCCACCTGCATCTATGCAGCCACACCCTTTCTAACCATCTGCTTTTGAAAATAGTAGTCATCAAAATTGACACGCCTTTGCACTAGCCCTATCCATGGTCCATTAGTTTAATCTGAAATCAGCCAGGTGTCTGTGTACACTAATTTCTGAATAGCCCACAAATCCATCTACATGACCACAAAATTCACATATCATATGAGTGAATTCACCATACTTGCCAACTCCTCCTGATTGTCAGGGAGACTCTCTGAAATAGTGGCCAACTCCCTGACTCCCTGAAGAGTCTATCAATGTCCCTGATTGCACCTTATCCCCATTATGAAGGTGTTATATAAGAAACACAGGTATATTATATATATATATATATATATATATATACATATATTCAAATGGGGTCATTAGAATCATTTCTCTGCATTGGTTGTAAGGCACAATGATCCCTCTGTCTACATGCATTTTCTGAAAAGTATTAGTGTGTTTTCATCAACAAGCACTGTAGACTTATTAACTTTAGACTTAATTTCCATGTGGATATAAGGCAGGGTACACACCTGAACGATTTGTAATCGTTCCAATTTCCTATCCAATTTCCCTTGAAGGCAGAACTTCCTAAATTGAGCATACACACTGTCCAATTTCGCATAAGATTTGACAATTTGTTGAATCGTCAAATCGAATGCGCTGTACAATGTACAGTGGGCTGATCGTCCGGTTATTCGTACACACTGTGCGATTGGCACCTTATCGTATGCATTATCTTATGATTGTCTGTACAGCACAGACAATCATAAGATGTCGCATACGACCAGCGGGAGTGCGCAATTGTGCATACACACTATGAGATTTACATGATTCATCGTTCCGATTACCTTAATCGTGCCGATATCGTCCTGGTGTGTATGCACCCTAAGTCAGTTTTATGACAAACCTCTCAGATTTAGGAGTAGATGTCCACTTTTAAGCGTGCTTATAGGTGGTGTATTCACAATCTCCCTGAAATGCTTTTTCAAAAGTAGGCAAGTATGGAATACCCACAGTTACACACACTCAGCTGCAAGTGGAGATGGGGCTTAGATATATACCACTCAGAATTGACTGTCATTGCTCAGTGTACCATGTGCAGTGTCTGACTGTTGCGCTATTGCTATAAATCAAGGGTTCAGTCTGAAGTATGGACTAGCGTGTAACTCTGACTCAAGTCCTTAATGAGCAGTACCCATCTCTATGAAATAACTTTCAACCTGTCCACTGTGAATCTTGGAAATAAGTAAAAATCAAGAAATCACATCATCACTCATTGTAAAGCTTTCATAACATGAACTACTTGCATGGATTCATAGGGCTTGTCTGTTATATCCACTGGTCTTTTTGTACCCGAGGATTAATTGTAGGGTATATGTGATTATAGTTTGGTGACTTCTCTATCACTTTTTAGATATTATTTTGATTGCTTTTTCCACTTTTTTTCTTTGTCAGTTTTTCTTGTCATATTTATAGGAGTGACAAATATACAGTAGTTACACTTATTAGAGAAGGGATTTGGTTCACTAAACCCGGTACTATGTTAACCACAGATGTTCCCATGGAGCCATCTAGTGGCTAATTTTATGAAAACATTCTAATGAATATTGTCATTTCTTGATTAATTTCCCATTTTTAAATGCATATGCATTTAATCTGCACTAACTGCTTTTTTATTCAATTAAGTAGAGTTGTTTTTAATTTTTATTTCTAATATCCTTATGAAAATGCATTTTAAAAGACTTGTGTTCATATTTTAATAGTATATAATGTAAATATGTATTTTCAGTGTGTAGTTTATTGTAAAGACATTTTGTATTGGTCTGATGTTAAATTCCTGACCTACCATTATTGATTTTACTCTTTTGTGTTTTTATTATTTAAATTGGTCATGCAACACTGTATGTTGCTCTTTTTCATCACTTGAACTGTGGAGTGATCTGGTTGAAAATGTGTTTTTACGATCAATTTAAAAAAGATCTTTGATAATAAAGTCAGCAGGGTAAATCGGTCTATAGATTCTAAAGGTAGTTCCCAAAAATTATGCAGACCTCATGCCCATTTATGGATTACCATGGGTTTGCACAATCCCAAAACCCACAATATCCAATTAAAATAAAAATGCATGCTGAGTTTTCAGTACTGAAAGTAAAATAAAGCAAATACAAATATTTCTTAAACCATCATCACAATTGGGTTTTAATTGACTCAAGAAATTGTTAATGAATTGTGCATTGCCTTACCAGATTCTGAGAATACACAGCAGTGTGGTTTATTTGACTGGAATATGTAATGTAGAACCTGTAGCACTAGTGTGCCGCTAGCAGTTGTCAAGTGTGCGCGTCGGTCAGCTCAGTGCACTTGCACTGTAGTGTGTTTTATTTCTGTGGAGGCCAATGTAGTGTGGTTTTATTCCTGTGGAGGCCAATGTAGTGTGTTTTATTTCTGTGGAGGCCAATATGTGTGTATATTTTTATGTGGGAGACAATGTTTATTTTTATTTCATTGGCCACGCACACCGCATAGCCAGTAGTGTGCCTTGACAATTTTAAAATCTTGTGTAGTGTGCCTCGAGTTGAAAAGGCTGAAAATCACTGCTGTAGCATAATGAAGCAGAAAGCGGAAGAAAACTTTGCCATACATAACCTTTGCAGTACCATTTACTCAATATTTCTTATTTTCGACTGGCATTGTTTAAAGCACAATCTTTTAGTGGAGCTTTTATAACTATAATAAACTGAAGCCTACATTTGAAAGAAACAGTTCATGCACAGTAAATCTTCAGCAAGTTACAGCATAAGTCTGTGATAGAAGTAAAACGTGTCCTCCATGCATGTACTGTAAATGTCAGCATTCTAGCTTTCAGACAAAATTAACATTGCCACACATTCATTTGTACCATTTTAACAGTAATATATTTTCCTAACTCTGACAAGCATTTTACTTATTTTGTAGATGACATTTTCTAGCAATTAATGTTTACTACTATATAGTGTGTTCAGAATGAATAGTACATTAATAAAAGAGCTTCATTGATCAGATGTACTTGAAGTGTGCAGCATGTTGTACACTCAAGGTCACAAATTCCACATTAGCATATACCTCATTGGAATGCCAGATTAATTTAATAGACAAAATAATGAAAACAATAGTGCTGCATGGTTTCTGCTTCTAAATGTAGGGAAGTCTTATAACAAATCTTCCAATAAGTACAAATTGTTAGGTTACATTTGATGATATTTCTTAAGGGGCCTATCCATTAGCAGATGTTTTTTTGAACGATGAAAGACAAAAGATAACTATTGAAAATTCCGGTGGCTGTGCTGAAAGATATCTGTCATGTATATGACAGATTTTTGCAAAAGACAAAAGATGAACGATATTGCATGACATCATTCAGGGAGTGGATTTGTTTCTCTCCAGTGCTTTGTAGCTGCTGTTAATATTGTTCGTCGTTCATCGTTTAACGCATATAAACTGCCAGATATTTCTAATATCTGGCAGTGATATGAGATAATTGACCAACATGTTGGAGAGACGAAAGATAAAATTTATCGCGCATCTGTCATCGTTCAGTGCCAGGGCCGGATTATAGGGAGGGCGAAGGGGGCGATCGTCCCGGGGCCCCCATACATAAGGGGCCCCCACACACTGCCCAGAGTTTCTGCTGCTATTAACAGAATTTAGCTGTCTCCGGCGCCACTATTGTTCTTGTTGGTGGCTGTTACCTAAAAGCGGCCGCCGAGGAGCTTTCTACAGCCAGAGTCTCACAAGATTTGACGTCATCATCTCGCGAGACTCTGACTGTAAGAAGCTCCTCGGTGGCCGCAGTCATCAGTGACAATCAGAGGGAGCTGAAGCGCTGCTTCAACATAAAGCAGAGGTGAGTCATGGTTCCCTCTTGGTGCACAGCGCTGACAGGCAGGTACTGTAGTCCTTAGGGTGTATATACACACACACATGTATATGTATATAGCCATATATACTGTATGTGTGTGTATGTATATATATATATATATATATATATATATATATAGTTAGTGTGTGCTTATATATATATATATATATATATATATATATACAGTGTGCTTACACACACAGTATCTGTATATATGTGTGTATATACAAACTAACACCTATATATGAGTGTGTGTGAATAGTTATATATACAGATATACTGTGTGTGTATATATATATATATATATATATATATATACAAAGTCAGAAATCCACTGCACTCGCCACTCCTAGATTTGGGGTGCAGACCTGCACTCGCCATTCCCAGGACTGGGGTGCAAGTGGCCTGTGACCACATTGCTTAAATAAATAAAAACAGAAAACCCAGCACTCACCATGTTTAAAGAAGCTATGATAGAAGCTATGTCAGGTGACTGTCTTACCTTTAAAAGCTATTAGCTGGCAGGTGAGCTTTAAACCAGGTAACATTTTTTCAGTCTAAACTATGTGATAGCAGCTAACAGGTTTCCATCAGTGTGACGGATAGTGTAGGACCTGCAGAAAGTGGGGTCCCGTGATGTGGGCTGCGGGCTTAAATGCATTGATCAATCCATGAACTAAATCCCCATTATTTATTTACTTATTTATACATCATTGTGAGTGTTTAAACATGGTGAGTGCTGGGTTTTCTGGTTATATATATATATATATATATATATATATAGCAGTTACATAGAGGCCCCCACAAGTTTGTTGCCCATGGCCCCCACAGACCTTAATCCGGCCCAGATAAATTGAACGACTGAACAATATATCATTCAGTCGTTCAATTTATCTGCTATTGGATAGGCCCCTTTTTTCTAATCACTAAAATCACCTGTCTTAAGGTAGCCAGGATATACTGTACATAACATTATTAGATACTTTATATAGATGAGATAATTTTTAAAACTATTCATTCCCCATTTAGGCACAGTATTTACAAGTGCCTCAGGTGGAATTTGACTGTATGTGCACAGACTTACACCCTCAACAACAACGCTAAGCAGAATCAATTAACATCTTTGCCTCAGCTTTATAAGGCGCTAGCTGTAGTATCTGACATTGTCTGGGCAAGTCCATGACCAAACATCATTAGAATAAAAGTGAAAGGGGATTTTGTATGCAGACATCTCAGTGATGTTTACAATAATCAAACTATAGGAAGAAATGTTTACTGTGAAGATGAAGTGAAGAGAGCTGTACCTAAACTCCTTGCTCATGTGTGAATGGACATGTAGCTGTTAGCACTACAGATCTTTTCATTATGTGCCATGCACGGAGAGGTCCAAGCCACGATTGCGCATTGGAGTTGGTATGCCAGTACCTCCAAAAGTCAATGTGAGCAGCGAGCCTGGGTGGTAGAACACTGTTTGCCTATAACTGCAAGTAATCTGCCAGATGACAGTGCTAAGGAGATCAAAGTACCAGGACTACAGTTTTTCTAGAACAGATCCCAACATCTCTTAAGGACTTCCATGTAATATCAAGCTGATTTCAAGTTATCTGCATTGTGAGGACTGGCAGCTCTTATGAATAGAAGAATCAGACAGTATATCTATGTTAATTTATAGCTGCAGACTATCTATAATTAACAGCAGGGCTGGATTAAGGGCCACATGGGCCTGGGCTGAAAAATATCCAGGAGCTATGCTAAGAAGGGGAGGAGCTGTGATCAGTGTTGTGTGGGTGTGGCAGAGCCACATGGGCGTGTACACTCACTGCACTATCAGCCCCGCTGTTTCCCTAGATACATCAAAATAGAAAAATTGCATAATTTTGTTAGAAACCTGTGACAAACTATTTTAATACTTATGATTTATGGCTGTCAATATCATCATACTGACATGATGATGGGCTTATTTTTATGTGGAGGCCTGAAACTGTAGCTCCATCCGCCCCATTGTTAATCTGGCCCCAGGATTAAAAGCCAACAGTAAACATGACGGGCAAAATTTACTAAGCAATGGGTTCTAAACACTGGCGGTTTGGTGGTGGTTTGACGGCGGGTTCTAAACCCCGGGGGTTTGGCGACAGTTTCTAAATGACAGCGGTTTTGGCCTTAGTAAATCTGCAGATAGCAAAACCGCTGCCAAACCACCACCAAACCGCCGGGGTTTAGAACCCGCTGCTTAGTAAGTTTTGCCCGACATGTTTATTGTAGCAGACTCCTACACATTGTGACTGAAGGTGCCGACATACTGTAAGCTACAACATTATGAATTTTACTTTGTGCATCTACTCCATTCCGAAGTTCTGTGGTAATTTCAGATTTACTTATTGCTGTTCAGCACATTGACAGAAACCTTTGTATTTGTATATATTTTTATAGTTGAGCTCAGTATCTCTGAGATACTTTTACTTGACCTTACTGTAGTATCTCTCTAAAACAAGCTAACTGTATCAATTTGATTATGCTAAATGTTTTGTTTGGATAGCATTAGTCACTGGAATGTAAAATATTTGGTATGTGTATGTCTTTATTTGTATGTGTGGAATGAAATGAGCAGTATATTTCAAGTGAGCTATTCTGGGTCATACGTGAATGCCTGCATGACTGGCAGCACTATAGATCTATCTTGTGCTCTCGACATGGGTCCTTTGCCAGGCATGCCCATTAGAGTTGGCATGCCAGTGCCTAAAAAAAATAAATGTGAGTGCGAGGTATGGGAAAACACCAAGCTTCTAACCTGGCCTTTAAACTATTCTTTTGCAAATTGTCAAGTCAATTGATTCAAAGGTTGGCTGTGATTGAGCAACATACATACATACAATGTTTCATTTTTATATTTTAGTAGGGATTTTATATAGACTATACATTTTGCAAAATGTGTAATAAGAATAACTAAGCAATATTTTGCTCTTATAAAACCTGTTACCACCCAGTCACTGTACCTCTAAATTTGTTCTGCAACTCTGTATGAACAAAATTGGGATGCATTTACCAGCCAACTGAAATGCACGTGCAGACAATAAACATCGCCTATCCGTCTGACTCAGAAGTAGGCCCTTATGTTGTTCTTCTCTTTTCTTTGAAAAAAAAAGACATAGACAATTGTATTAATGAAACTTCCCACTGTACATGCTTTTTGATAAAATTTTACTATAGTATTTATTAAATCTTGACAACTGAAGATTAGAAGAAGATATTATGGACTGATCAAAATGTATATGTATAAGAGATATCATGACGTCTCTCCTATAGTGCACTGCACAGCGGGCCGGGAGGAGCGGACAGCATCAGGAATGGGGATCAGGTAAGTTGTATATTTTTTTTCTTCTGTGTATGTAAGCCTGGCACGGGGGTTACTAGGGGGCACTGTATAGCTGGTGGTTGCTACTGGGGGCACTTTATGGGGGAGTGGCCACTACTGGGGGCACTGTATAGCTGGTGGCCACTACTGGGGGCACTTTATGGGGAGGGAGGCCACCACTGGGGCACCAAATAGGGGGGACTATTACTGGGGGCAATGCAGCATAAGGGGAATTACTACTGGGGGTATTGTATAGGAGAATTACTACTGGGGACAATGCAGCATAGGGGGGCTACTACGAGGGGCAATGCATAGGGGAGACTACTACTGGGGGCAATGCAGCATAGTTGGGACTACTACTGGGGGCACTGTATAGGGGGGAATACTACTGGGGGTACTGTATGGGGGGGTGGCCACTACTGGGGGCACTGCATAGTGGGGACTATGACTGGTGGCACTGCATAGGGGGCTAGCTGGGGAATAATTTTAAGTACTTATTTAATGTATAGTATTATTATTCAGAAATTATTGGGGGGGGCACAAGTCCATTAGTTTGCCAGGAGCGCTTGGATCCCTAGATACACTCCTGCCTAAGGGTTTACATACTTTTGCCACTCACAGATACAGTAAGTGATATTGGATCATTTTTCTCAATAAACAAATGAGCACGTCTGATTTTTTTGTCTCATTTGTTTGATTTGGTTCTCTTTATGTAATTTTCGGACTTGTGTGAAAATATGAGGTAGTTTTAGGCCATATTTCAGCAGAAATATAGAAAATTCCGAAGGGCTCACAAACTTTCAAGCACCACTGTATATTCTCCCTGTGCTTGCATGCATTTCCTCCAGTTTCCACCCACATGTTAATTGGCTGATCACAAAAATTGTACCGTATTATGCAGGGGCTGGCTGGCAACTGTAAGCCTAGGGGGGTAAACACAAGCATGTGGCCCTCAATTTTCTACCAAATAACTGTAATAGAAACAATAGCATAATAAATTCATCAGATGAGTGGTGTATCTAATATGGGTGTGGTTTAAATAACCATAGAAATTACTTATGTCAGAAAGCTATAAACAAATACATAACCTACCAGCCCAATCTGACAAAGTAGAAACTATACTAGTGTTCTCTGGGCCTGATTCAGACCCGGTCGCAAGCGAAGGGTTGCCTGCAACCGGGTCGATGGTGGCCCAGAGCGCATCCATCGCTCCGGGTCTGTCACCAAAGGGGGCGTGCTGTCGATGTTGAGTGACAGCACGCCCCTTTTGGTGGGTGGGCCGGGGGCGTGGCTGCCCAGATGGAGGTGTTCCCATGAGAACACCTACCGTCTGGGGGCAGCCCCACTGACATCACAAGTGATGTCAGTGGGAGAGCTTTCGGCTCTGTTTGAGCCGAAAGCTCTCTGGTGCTTGTGGCCATGAGACCCTACCACAAGGGTCTCGTCGCAAGCCCGATGGTCGCGATGGTCTTGACCATCACGACCATCATCCTGGCCACTCGCATTAGCTGTGGGTGGTAACCCACAGAAATGCAAGCGGCCAGGAGGCTGCTTCATAAAAAAAAAAGACACCCTGATTTAGAGCGAGCGCTCTGTCAGAGCGTCCGGCTCTGAATCAGGGCCTCTGTTCAATACAGAGACCATAACAGTGACAGCTATAGAATAATTAGACTTAAAATCAGATCCACAATCTGACTGCCTCTCCTTGCTCATTAAAAATCAGATGCCAGATCTGCCCACCTTTTTAAATTAGACCCCAGATTTCACCAACTCCCATCTATTTTATTAAAAATCATACCAAAATCCCCCCATACTTAATTGAAAATAATACCCCAGATCTGAATCACTCCCATTAAATAAAATATTATTTAATTCTGTCTCGTCTTCCACATTAAAATAGTACTCCAAAATTGACACCACCTTCTTATTAAAAATGATACCCCAAATCTGTATTTTCTCCCTTCGTCATAGCATATAATGCCCCCATTTGCTTTCAAAGTCTTCCGAGATGTAAGTTGGGATCATTGGGAAAACGTGGCATTTCATGTCTAGACATTGCTACGCTAACAGCATTGTGGTATAAGGTGCTTTATATATAATATATGCACAAAAACACACAATATCAATATATTCAGCAATAAAATATCTGTCAAAATGGACTAATAGAAGGAATCTACACTGAAGCGTGGGTTCTGTGCAGGGTGACCACCAACCAGCTTTTTCTCTGCTGTATGATAACAGTGTATAGTAATAATAGTGGAAGGAACTCACCTAGAACGTAATTTCTGCAGAGCTCTCTGGTCCTGGCCGCTGTTCATTCCTCTGTATAGTTCAGCACTGTGCCACCCAATGCCCCTGACAACGAGCTCCTTCTCCAAACTACTTTGTTGTAGCGCGCACAAATATGTACACCTCCAGCAGCCCCAGGGATGAGAACGGATGGCCTAACCCATCCCCCATAGACAGGGGATAGGCAGCCAGCATAGGATGAGGGAGGGGATACAAGAGCTGGAAGTGCAGAAGCTGGCCCTAGCAGAGATGAATCGGCACAGACTGGCTGGCAGTATCAGCCTTGCTGGCCCTTTTAGTGGTGTTAAGGGAGCATGGGACCAATATTGACCTCTCAGCAGCTCCACCTTCTTTGACAATTGACACCCCTGCAGTGGCACGGCTGCAGACCAGCCTGTCCTGACATATGTCATGATCATGCATGCACTGAGGGCTGAGAGAGAAGCTGAGGGAGGCAGAGCTACCTGGCTGCTCCAGCAATGACACAGTGTTACAGCACACACTGAGCACAGAGCGACCAGGGAACATTCTCCCTGCCTGCCTCCTGTTGCCAACCATATACATGTGGGGGATGCCCTGGAGCACTCAAATTGTACCGGGCCGGGGGGCATATGGCACCCTGTCCCCAGGCACAGCCTGCCCCTGGTAGTATGTACAGATGTGTCTTCCTACATTGTTGTTGCAGTCGCACCAAACAGCCCCTATCAGCATGCCAGGTCCCATATGACTCTGCTTGCACCAAGCAAATGTTGAATCTTTTTTGTCAGAAAATACATTTTAAGCCACGTATCCACTTGCCAACTAGGAAAGACAGTACAATTACAACTTTGTAATCGTACAGTCGTTCCTCATCCCCTGTAGTGCCTACACTGAACGATATGTAATTCAGTACAGGCACCCTCCCTCATCACTGAACATGGCCAATCTGTCATCATTGGCAGATTGACTGGCATGTTCAGGTGATGATTGATGTCGGAAACGACCAGCGGGAGAACACATCGCTGGTCGTTTCTGACAATAAACTGCCCGATTTATGCACGATTAATGAACGACTGAACATTAATTATGTCATTATCATTCTGTCATCCATTTATATTGGCATGTGGATATGCGACTTTAGTTGCAATGCGATGAAACTAGGATATACCTGGAGACTGTGCTAATTAATTTTAAATGCAACACTTGTGATTCATAGACCCCGGTTTACTTGGCTTGCTCCGGGCAACATACTGGGTCAGAAGCCTGGTGTGAAATATATAACGGATATATTAGCAAAAAAAAAAACCTATTATAATCAGAGGAAAAGTAAAAAAAATATCCTTTCTAATGTTAAGTAAAGATACCATGTTTTTTAAAACAATAATTTCTGACAGGCAAAAAAACACATACTGTACATTTCAGAACAGAATAATGTTTGCGAAAGTAAATAAAAAAATGTCAATAAGCATACAGCACACAATCACATAAGCTTAGCCAAACATAAATGCAATGCAATTTGATAAGAAGAAATCTTTGACAACAAAACATTGAGACCATTCTACACCTCTAAAGAGGTGTTGACTGCACTGATGCCCACAAACATGCATATCTTAATTTTTAATTAGATTCCAGATACTCACAGATCCATGTACTCTTAGTTATAATGTGAAGATTGCTATTTAATCTACACATCATATCTATTTAATTTGCTACCATGTCACAGATGTCTGCGGCGGCTGCTGGCAGGCAATCTTCTGGCAGGCGCCAGGCTCAGCCCACACAGCCTGCCATTCAGTTACTGCAGCAACACCATTTTCCTCCCAGTCTTCCTGCAGACACTGACAGCTGCAGGAAGACAGTCTCCATGCAGCGTGGGTTCAGGGGGATCAGTGAAGCTGATATATCATTGTAAAGGTTTTTTTAAGTGTATTCATGTTTAAATAGTTATTTATCAATTGATAATTAAAAACAGACATATGACATAAGATAAAATCTATTAAAATGGATCTAAGGGCCTGATCCAGAGATGGGCGCTATAGTCTAGTATCCGCTTGGTAGGTCTACACTAAAAAGGTAGATAGTCAATAGGTCGACACCAGAAGTTCAACAGTCAGTAGGTCGATGGGGTTAAAAGGTCGATAGGTAATTGGTCAACAGTGACATAGGGTGACAGGGTTAAAAGGTCGACATTCAAAGGGGCGACACTAAAAAGGTTGACATGTTTTTTCATGATTTTTAGGTTATGGTTAGAATTAGGTTTAAAGTTAGATTTAGGGTTAGAGAGGTTTAGGGCTAGGGGTTAGAGGTTAGGGTAAGGCTAAAATAACAACAAAAAATCTATTTTTATGTCAACCAATCGAATGTCAACTATTTAAACCTGTTGAGCTTTTAACTGTTTGACCTAAGTGCCACAAATAGTGCTATACACTGCAGCCGCCAGGTCATTTACAAGGTTCTCTGCTCCATTATCTGACTCTGACAATCTCCCTCCAGCTGCAGCTTTTTCTCATCTCTTGCAGTCTCCCCAGCTTCCATGTTCAGCATTACCTCCAGTGTTGGCTGCTGGGTGCAGTCATGACAGTCTGTGTCAGGTGACTGTCCATCCATCAACAGGAGACCAGGTTGCTTTCACCTGATGCCGGCAGCCAATCCCTGCTCTCACAGGGTTATATAGGGTTTCTCCCTGCACACAGCACTTGCCAATGTAAGGTTGTCCTCAGCCCAGCTGCATGTTCAATTAGGGAGATACTGCGGATTATTCCTATTGATCCCCTGTGCAGATTTCCACCTCGCTGCACCACTGGCTACTGTTATTTAGTTCTACTTCAGTGATCCTGCACTCCAGTTCCATCATGGAGATCCTGCACTCTGGTTCTATCCCAGTGATACTGCACTCTTGTTCCATCCCGATGATCCTGCAGCATCAGTTCCTGTCCAATATCCTGTATCATCGATTCCAATCTGATATCATCACCATAATTTCCTGTCCAATAGCTGATTCCATTGATTCCTGTCCAATATCCTGTATCATTGGTTCCAATCAGAGAACCAACACCATCGGTTCCAGTCCAATACCTGATTCCATTGGTTCCAGTTCAATATTCTGTATCATCGGTTGCAATCCAATAACCAGCACCATCGATTTTAGCCTGATACTGGATTCCATCTGTTCCAGTCTGATACTTGACTTATCAGTTCTAAAGTGGTCCCATTCTGGTGATCCAGCAATCCTGTTCAATTCCAGCAATGCAGCTTAAAGTACCATTCCAGTGATCCAATATTCTAGTCTAGGGCTATTCCACATTCCACGTGATCCAGTGACATACTGGTTCAAGTCTCTCTGCACCTGTGTGCCTCAAGCACTTATCATCTATTTCTGTCAAGACTCCAGCTGTTCCACCAGTGCCTTCAGTCACCAGCAGCCACATCTTGTTTTCCAGTACACACATGTGCATCTCATACACTTCACATTCCTGACCCAGTCCATAAGCAGAAACTACTTAAAACCATTCAGCTTATGTCAATAGCCTCAGATTCCATTCCAGTCTGAGACTCAAACCCCGTTCCACAAACAAATTCAAGCGCAATCATGACACTAAGTCACTGTTGATCAATTACCTCTCTATCTGTTAACACTGCCGATCTATTGACTGTCAACCTTTGTTGTCAACCTATTGCGTATATAACTTCTTAATATAGACCTATCAATCCACACAGCTAAAATCTACTCTATAGTCTTTGTACGATGCAGGTGTGATAAGGTATGCATAAGCCGCAGGTGGTGTCTTAAGTAAAAAAAAACAGTGCTGTCTTCTCTGATCCACTGTAGCATCCGAAGATGCAGCATCAGATTAACTGCAAGAATATAGGACATCTGAGTAACCCTCATGTGAGTAACCCTTGGATTAAAATCAGGCTGCCTTGGCTAGTGAAGCTGCATTTAAGGAGGCAGTCACTGGCTTTGGCGTGGCCTAAAAAAATTGGGCTGACATGCTCCCATTTTCTTCAATGCTTCCTGGCAATACCCTGTCACAGTCCCTAACTGCTAGCAGCATGTCAATCTGTGGCACTGTGACCAAAGTCGCATAAACTGATCTGCACATGCGCAATGCGTCTCTTACACATGCGCAGATCTGCAAACATTAAAGATTGACATAAGTATAGAATTTACATAAATCTCAGAATTAGGCCCTAAGAGGAGAAAGTCCCCTGAAACTTCTTTAAGTCTATTAAATTAAGCAAATAAATAGTAATTGTGCATTATAATATGCAAAAATAAATCATGTTTCATATTCTGAAGAGGTTGGTTCAGGCTTAAGTTCTTATCACTTAAATATTTATTACAATATGCATATTTTATCAGGATTTCCTATGTCTGCATACAGCTACAGTATAAGTAAGACTGATATTTACCAAAACAATTAAATACAGTAGATTGGATAGTAAAGGTAATAAAGAAAAATATTATAAATCAGAATATAGTGTTTGCTTCTTCTTGTTCACATAACAGTGTCTAATGATAATATTTGTCACTGAGGTGGAAGTTACCAAGGGGTCTATGTACTAAACCTTGGAGAGAGAGATAGAGTGAATGGAGATAAAGTACCAACCAATCAGCTACTGTAATTTTTCAAACACAGCCTATAAAGTGACAGTTAGGAGCTGATTGGCTGGTACTTTATCTCCATCCACTTTATCTCTCTCCAAGGCTTAGTACATAGACCCCCAAGTAGATTATTACCTTTATTCTGCAGGCTGGGTATATGCTCTTTCCTACAAATTGAAACTAATTTGAACATCAAGGAAGCAGTCATTTTCTGTTTGGGGCTGAATATCCATGATATGGCTGTGAAAACTTGCATAAATATTATACAGTATTAGCACCAGATGGATTTATGCATTGGATTTATGTTGCTGTACTGCTGAAGGAGCACAAGAATATACATTGTTTGCATAATTATGGGTAGGGCACAGAAGGCTTCCATTCAGCTTGCTGTTGAATTTAAAAAGAAACATCAACTGCTGGTTGAAATCACAAAAAATTTAACTTGCATATGAAGTCTCCTTGGAGACCATTCAAACCCAATAAATTATACAAGCTTAAGAATAAATTGCCAGTTTCCCTGCATGCAATACTGTGCTTGGAACAACACAAACACACTATGAATTACTTCTACAGCAAATAGAAAAAAAAGAGCGTCTTTGGTCTGTATTTTTGCTTCTTTGGTATATACATTTAATATTATATTACTGTATGAATAGAGCAAACAAAAGAATGTTGAGTAAGTTGATGTTGAATCAGTAAAATATGACTGCATTATTGCACAATTACTAATTTTAAAACACTGACAATTACAAAATGTTGCATCACACATCAGTTCCTACAGTGATCAATAAGTGAATTAGCCACTAGCCACCAGACAAAAATTAGTAAACATAATAGTCAGACTCGCCATCCTCATCTCTGTTGCATGTGACCTAATAATATCACAAAATAAAAACAAGAGGCTAAAAACAAGAAGCTTGGTCCTAAAAATACGCCTGTTGATTCTCCAGACAGCGAGATGGCCCCCAGGCATCCCATGAGCTTTAGACAGGTGCCACCAGGTCCGCAAAATTTGTCCATGGGCAGCAGCATCTGTCGCACCACCCTTGGTACAACATGGAGTAAATTACATAAAATACTGATCAAGGTAATAAATGTGACTGAACTCCTACTGCTATGTTTTCCTAAACTGGAATTTGGTTGTACTTGTAGTGTGCTGAAATAATAGTCAAGTGAAGATGACCAACTAGTCCTGTCTCCTGTTGCAGATCAGAAGTTGGTTGATGTTCTGTAGACTGGAGAACAATGTATCCAATAGAACCCAGTTAGAAGTGAATGTAATTATATTTAGGGGGGGTGCACTCTTTCACACTACACAGGCACAAAAATTGTTGCTGTAAAATGCACTTTGTTAGCACTTGGGGAGTATAAGAGGTGTTCACATGTAAGGTCACTTCAGTTAGAGGGTATACACATAAGTATCCCTTTCTATAGGTGTGTAATATATAAATCTGGAAGCATCTTTTGTTATGTACCTTAGGAAATGTTTCCATTGCTCTATCCTAAGGCTGGTGTATTGAGGATGATGATGATGATGATGATGATGATGATGATGATGATGATGACAGCATTATTAAATTTACAAAGTTAAATAAATCAAAAATATGTTTTCTTACCTTCCCAAATGAGTGATCAGACCTAGAGGTAAAGTCTGGTTACTATTTTAGCAGTGGAATAATATTGTGGAGCCTCTAAAGTTGATAGTACCCACACAAAAAAAATAGTAAACTGGTCCTAGCGCTAAATTCTTCCGGGCAGCTCCACTCCTCTGCAGAAGGTGTCAGGTCATTTGTATTAGTAAAAGGACCTTTCTTTATCAAACTACATATGCAAGTGTTACCTTGCAGCATTGTACATGCCAAAGCTTGTACAAGCACCACTACCCTCTTGGTTTCCAGTTGCTATTGTGCAATATGTAGGTTCATAATAGACATATATAAAAAAGGCTTACATATTCTACATAAATAATCTACTTTCACCACTTTTCTTTAACTCCAAACACTTAGTTTCTAAAGTAGTCAGAAAAGAATATTCACAAAGTGGAAAAAAATGAAAACCCATATTAGATGATGTTATTTGCTCATTAGGGAGCTCAATAGAATGATGAAGTAATGTCGGAACCTAAAGATTATATTGCCGAAACATTACACCTTCACAAACCACTCAGCTCAGAAACATCACACCTTCACAAACCACTCACCTTCACTGGTGCCACTCAGCTCTAATAATCATGTAGTAAAATATCCTGCATTTTACAGTAACATTATGCATATTGTAATTTGTTGTGCGTTAGAAAGTATATTTAGTAACATTGTGCAAACTGTATATAAGATTTCAACAACCATTCATTAGATATAGGTAAGACTAGATAAACATGGTGCAAGATAAAATATCTTATTGCTAGAGAACATATGATATATATTGTAACATCTATGCATTATTTAATCTATAGTATTAAAAATATAGCATAAACAATTCTTTTAGAATAAAAAATTGTTGAAAGAACACTGAACACATTGCTTAATATGCAAATAGGAAAGCAAATACATAGTAATTGCAAAAGTCAGCCTAATTAGTTTAAAGTTTCCTTTTGTTTCTCTTATCCACCTACATGTGTGTGATTTGACTGCAGTAGACACTTTCACAAACAGTTCCTATCAACACTATTGGGAATATAAAGATACAAATCAAAGTCCCATAGAGCGCTAGCATTCCTGTTTCCCTGCAGTGCACTAGGATAACAACAGATGCATCCAAGAATCATTCTTTTTCAGGCTTGACCTTCATTGAGAGGCTCCCTAATGCCTTGGGAGGGACATTAGCAATTAGGTAAAATGCCTTTCTCATATTTATTGAACAGCTAAAGATTAATCTCTCTGCATGTCTGATGAGAAGCCAAGTGATTGTTTTGCTCACTTCAGATGCTTCTGTGTGCCTTTTCATTAATGTTTTATCACTCATTTTCTGGATACACGGGCATGAAAGTGCTCTAAAATTGAAATAAAAGTCATATCAACTCTGTAGGCATGGTAACATTTTAAATAGATTTGCAAATGATAAATTAAATATTCCCTCGCCTAAAGTACATAAGTTATGGATCCAGAAAAAACATAAATTATCTTACACTGGGAGCAATGTTTATTTCCAATATGCTCAAAAAACCATATCCTGTAGCCATGAGAAAAGTGATATATAAGTAAATGGCACTCGGTAAACAAACAAAAGGTTTTAAGGAAATAAATGTGTTTTAATGTAGCTTGGAATGTGCCAGAAAAATAAACATAGATTAAGCTGAGTCATTTTGAGAACCTACTTTTTGTACTGTGGAAAATTTAAGGCATTTTAAACACTTTGGGCAATATGCACAGAATGGGTGTAATTTATGCTAGAAACAAATATGCAAATGCAGCATATGTTTGGCCACATGCAGAGCTTGCTATATATCCAGTCCATATAGCATATTGGGCAGAGTTATGCCAACTGGAAAAATAGTATATACTGTATACAGTATATGCCCATATGCAGAGCTCTCTGCATTGAAAGCATAGGCACCATGTTTATAGCAGGTGTATTTGCTTTTAAATCAACCTATTATCAAAAGCTGCAAAATAAGCATAGACAATCGCATCAGCCTATGCAAACACTGGGCCTGATTCAGACCCACTCGCGAGCGGCTGTCCGCTCGCAAGTGGGTCGATGTTCTGGACTGAGCATGCGCACGACGGAGGGAGCTCCGTCGTGCGCATGCGCCAGATGCGACGAGCGAAGGAAAGTCCTTCGCTCGTTGTGTCCGATCAAAGGGGGCATGCTGTCAATGTTGATTGACAGCACGCCCCCTTTGGTAGGCGTGCCGGGGGCGTGCCTCCCTGACGGGGGCGTTCCCATGGGAACGCCTCCCGTCAAATGCCGGCCAACTGACATCACTAGTGATGTCAGTGGGAGTGATTTTGGCTCTGATAGAGCCAAAATCACTCCGGAGCTTGCGGTTGAAAACCTCAACCGCAGGCTCCAGCTCGCAATTTCGATGGTCGCGATGGTCTCGACCATCGCGGCCATCAAAATGCACGCTCGTATAGCCTGTGGGTGGTGACCCACAGCTATACGAGCGTCCAGAAGGACGCTCCATTTTCATGGAGGCCGGCCCTCATTCAGAGCGTGCGCTCTGCTCAGAGCATACGGCTCTGAATGAGGGCCACTATCTTAATGTCATTTCCTACACATAATCACTTGTGGACATTTGCTTTGCTAGCGAGACACACAATCACTAATTGCCATAATTGGGGTGAATAAAATAAATACATTTTATGCAAAGACTGTATTAATTTAGTAAAAGGACTTTACATCCTTGGCCATGGAAACATTAGTCGTAATATTCTTCTGATGTGTCTATGTACTATACATAGTGCTATACATATATATATATATATAAGTATGTGCTATACATAGTTTTTTTTGTAATATAGTGCGCACCCCTGCTATATCATTGCATATATATATATATATATATATATATATATATATCCAAATTAATTTTTTATATTTATAGTATGATTATACATTTATATTGTGCAAATCTATTCTGTTAATCAATCTAATTTCCATATCACAGATACACATGCACAAGAGGGCCAATTTAGTTGGAAGCACATTAAGCTACAGTACCAGTATGACTACACTGTAATAGGAAACAGACGTGCACAGAGGACACTGCACAATCTCTATACAGATACTGTACCAACTGGGTTGTAAACCAAACTCTCAGTGTTGCAAGAGCAGATCTAACCACTATGCCACACATAACACTGCCAGTGTATTCTACATACTTATATCTTTAATCTCAGTTATTGTTATTTCAAAGTAAAACATTATGGAGTCATTGAAAATCATACATAAGGAACTATAGCATGACTAAATAATTTACTTAGTTATGCCAGATGCCTGGTGTTATTTTGCTAATCTATTCTACAATCATTATGATCATTATTTTTCCAATCTGTTGTCAAATATATTTTACATTTGTTACAACTACTAAGCATATTACATATAAAATAAATATGCCTATAAACTTTGTAAATAATATTCATACTGCAACAGTAGGGTTACCACCTTTTTATTTTCAGGTTCCTGCACAAGATATATGGCCAGAACCACAGTAGGGTTACAACCATTTTACTAGTCAGCTTTCTGGTTCCCCTTTATATACAGTATGCATCAGCGCAACTTCATCCCTTTATGCCAACCTTAGAGACCCTCATATTTATAAACTAGCCCCAGAGTCCACTCAGTCATTCCTGCTTATGTGCCAGCCTTAGAGAACCTTCATCACTGGCAGTTCTGTCTGGCCCACTGCACACTGACGCCAGTCTCACCCACAGCCAGAAGGATTACTCAAAGATAATGTGCCATGGGGTGGACTGTAGGTGGAGCAGTAGAGGAGGCCAGTCAAGCAATGATGCTCTGAGAATTACATATCTGGCACCTCACCCATTGGGATTCCCAGACACTTCCTATTCGGTATAAGCAAGATTCTGAAATCCAGACAGGACTTCACATTTAGGGCTCTATTTAGTAACATTATTTTTACTAAAATAAAGTGAAAAAGGGTGTTTTCACACCCTTTTCACATTATTGTAGTTTCACCTAAATTTACTAAAGGGTAATTGGAGTAGAATTTGTAAAATTCTACTCCAAGCCCTAATTATCACATATTTTTAGTAATCAGATCACATTTCCCATAATTGTAATGGGAAATGGGAAATGCGATCTGCCTGGAATTTACTAAAACTGAAATGTGAAAAAATGCTGGAAGCCCTGTGATAATAATGCCACCTGGAGTCATCCAGGGTCTCCCTTGTTACCGGACTCCTGTTCTGCTCTAACAGGCAGATCAGAGCCTGGAGCCAGCCCCAGTCATCAGCTTTGTGGTCTAAACAGACCACACACTGAACACTGCTAAAAAAAAATTACCTGAGCCCAGGTCCGGTGATTAGGGCTCCGGTGATGTCCTCCGTGTTTCCAGTCAGCTGGTCTCCCATCCTGCACTGTGACCTGGTCAGCTGACTGTGTCACAGTGCAGGATGGGAGACCAGCTGACCGGAGCAACGGAGGACATCACCGGAGCCCCGAACACCGGAGGTAAGTGAAACTAAGGGGGAAGGTTGTGGAGGGCCACTGGGGGGTGCGCGATCGTGGGGGTGCAGTGGCAGCCTGGCGGCGCATGGTCAGCACCTTGTCACTGTATTTTATCTGAAAAATACAGTGATAAGGCCGTGGATGACAGAGCTTTATCGCAACATGAATTCAGTCGGTGTTATCACACTACAATCTGCATTGTAATGTGGATTGTAGTAAATAGAGCCCTTAGTGACAATCCATAGTAATCCTGGATGGGTGGTAACTCTATGGAATAGTATATTCTCTGAATTTTTTTTGTGAAAGTACTATAAATAAGTATTTTTAAAAACTAAGGACTTTATTTATGAAGCAGTGGCTTTTGTAAGCTGCTGCTTCTCGGTAGGTTGCAGGCAAAATTTCAAAACGGCACCTGCATCCAGTGAAGAGTCCGACGTACTTTACACTGACTGCGGGTACCAATATAAATTATCATCTGTATCCCGCTGAGAAGCAGCTGCTTGCAAAAGCTGCTGCTTTGTAAAATAATGCCATAATTGTAAATTACTGCTGAATATGACAGTGCTATGAAAATAAATGAAAACAACATATATTACAAAGTAGTAAGACAAATAAATTACATTAGAGTACAGTAAAATTAGTAGTAAAAACAAGTAAGACAATTTATATTGTGGTTTAAATAGACATGCAAGGCTTCAGAAAATAGTAATGACACAATTGATTGCCAAGTCAACCTCTTAACACCTGTTTTACATGAGTGTAAAGTAAGTAAATTGTACAATGGGCCCCATATATCTGCGATGGATTTCCACGATCCTGCGATGCTGCAACCCGGCATTGCAGGATCGCAGAAATCCAACATGTTGGATTTTCCCGATTTGAAGAGCGCAATCAAAAAATTATCGTGATTGTCTAATTGAGCCATTTAACATGTCAAAATTCAGTGATCCTGTGACAGATCGCTGAACATCGATGGTGAGTGTTCGATGATTCCACCTGGAAACGCCAGCATTTCAAATCGCCGGATTGTGACACTCAGTCGCTGATGTATGGCCACTTTTAGTTATAGCCAGTGACTGTCATTGAGAAGAAAAATATAATATGAAATAATAAACTCCTAAATTATTAAATGCTCTTTAATGACATGAATTATCATCCATGGAGTCTAGGTGTTTTTTAACCATTTAGTGTGTGTAGTCTTGTGTAGCTTCCTTGTGGTTTTCCATATGCTTTGTGGCATTCTTTTTACTGTTGTCATGGAGATAATTTAAATTTTGTAACTTTTGTCATTTTGTAACTTTACTATATATTTTTCCAGGTACTTATAATTTAATATTGTACTTACATCTACTTGGTATTGGTGGCTACATTTATGTGAGGATAGGATGATATCATTTGATACATGCACTATATCGGACCTGTTATGTAATTTGGTTCCAGAAATTGTGTGTCACTGGAAAAAATCCCCACTAAATACACAATATATAGCTTGCTAACTTATAGCCTTGATAGCAGTCAGGTAAAATAGTGAGCAGTCATGTACTACTTGTGAATAATTTTTTATAGGTTTATTTTGTGTCACAACCATAGCCATATGCATAATAACTACAAATATTCTAGCATGTTTGTTATTAAATCTTTGAAAGTATTGCTTTCTAGATGATTTTACTGGATTTCAGGAATTATATAGTATAAGAATTGCAAGTGCTATTGCTGTGTTGTCAGAATGCTGCTGATTCATCGCTATGTTTGTTGGGTTAAAGATTTAAAACTGTCAGGGTGCTACCTATTATTGTTTTTCCTTCAAGAAAAATATCACTTACTCTCCAACAAAAGTATACAATAAACTTCATCAAGTGACTAGTTACATGGATTAATAGGTAATCCATTTGTGCATTATGAAAGTGTAATAAATGGTAATACTGATTTTACCATTTCAATTACATAATTCTGTATCCTACTGAGAATATTTCTGTAAACGGATCTGCTTCTTACCACTGGCTCTGTTTTTATTAAACATGTTTTTAAGTACTTTAATATATGACACTTGCCTAACAGAACCGGATAAGATGGCAATTTTTTAACTTAAACATAAAATGAATGTTATTGATTGGGACATTTCTCTGCCATTTGGGGAACACTACTAACTGCCAATGATCCATGGAGACCATTCGTAATCTCTGATGGACTATTACAATGTTCCTGTCTAAGCCTCCTCACCTAGAACTGGAACCAGATGTACAACTAAATGTGTGCTGCAAAATACATACACTGTTTGAGATTAAATTAGTTTTTTTACAAATTGTTTTATTTATTTATTTTAAGGGAGTTATCCATATTGCTGGAGTATCTATAACATTTACAGGCAAAAAATACTTTATATAAGATTTTTCATTTTGCTATGACTTAGTTTGTTATAAAGAAGAGAAACAATGTCAAAATGAATCACCAAATTGATTTTTCATATGAAATAATGATTTATATACCCAAACGTGTGGAAATAAATAACAAAACAACACATCAATTTCAGAAGGCTTCAAATAAAAAGGCTTGTTATACAACACTATCCTTCTTATACAAGTGCTCTATGTCCTAGTAGTTTTGTGCATTTGAAAGTAATTGCTTTTTTTTAGCTTTGTTTAAAATATCATTTTTTATCTTGTCAAAAGTGTACTCTTACAAATAAACATTTCTGGGTCTGTGATGCACTCAATATGAAAAAAAATAAAATATGAAAAAAATTAATTATTATATATAATAGCTTTCAAAACATTTTTTAAACTTTATTGAACATTTAAAGTATACATTGTATGTAGTAGGGGAGTAATAATAAGAAATACACATGGTGGACCTACTAGTAATCGTCTAACATAATGTGTCATTCATATCTTTAACCTAATCTTGACATTTTGCAGCTTACATTTGTGTGTTTTATTCAAAACCACTAAGTGCATCTACAAGTTATACATTTTATTATTGGACAATTCTTTCACAAATATATTGTATTCACATTTATACCCTTATGGAAAATGCCATGAAAATTAAGTTTAACCACTTAACTGATAAATATTCTTTACCAAAATTATATAAAAAAAATAGTTGATTTAAAAAAATTGCAATTAAGTCAAGAACATAAAGATGCATCCTCTTGTATCTTTGCGTTTGCACCAATGATCCACAGAATTGCATGGCATGAATGCTGCTGCAGGCTGGTGTACCGTGGTGCACGCATGCACGGCAAGTTGCATGGCGTGAAGCGTGCATGTCTGCCATCAAAGTGGCAAAGATGAAAGAGGACACATCTGTGTTTTTAAAAACATTTTTGTATATTTAAGTTAAAAATTATAATTCTAAGTGTGTGGCACAACCCAAGTGTCCATATGTCTCCCATTGTAACATTATGTGGCAATAGATTCCCCACTGGCCAGGGGCGGATTGGAGATAGACCTCAGCGGGAGTTTCCCCGGTGGGCCGGACTGTTTTAGGGCCAGTGTAATCAATTATCACTTGAAAAAAAACATGTCAGTCGGCGACGGCCAGCGGCAAGTGCTGATTGGAAGCTGGCAGCTGTGGATCTGGGGCTAAGACTGACATTGTTTTGTTGATGGTGGCTGACCCCTCTCCAGGGATCAGCCACCTATGGCTGTGCTTCTCAGCCCAGCCCAGCCCGCCCCTTCCTCATTGCAGACTCAGATCTACTTGTGATGCCAATCATCTTCTAGTCCAGCCCCCCTAGTACAGGAGTCCGGATGCCAGCCCTGCCCCCTTCTGCAGCCCAGCAGCATGTCTCTCACCACCTGGCCAGGCCAGCTAAGCCTGCAGCATCCAGTGTTATTGCCAGGGATGAGGTAGGAAAAGGAGCCATGGGTCTGAAGCTCCCCTTGCAGTTGCAGTCACCATGTCTTCACCACCCCCTGCACTGTGGTTGACTTATCACTGCACACAAGTCAGCATGCTGCGGCTCCCAGCACCAGGTCCACCGGCCAGGACATGCCTGGGAACATGCACACTTCCATACTGACAAAGGGCCACACACACACAGTCATATTGATCAGGGGCCACTATCACACTGTCTCACTCCAGGGGCCAGTCACACTCACCACAGTCAACTTACTCACTGTTACACTGACCAGGGGCCACTCACACGTTGTCACACTCACCAGGGTCCACTCACATGGTGGCACACTCACCAGGGTCCACACACACATTGTCACTCTCACCAGGGTCCACTTACACTTTGTCACACTCACCAGGGTCCACTCCTACACTGTCACAGTCACCAGGGTCCACTCACACATTGTCACAGTCACCAGGGTCCACTCACACACTGTCACAGTCACCAGGGTCCACTTACACACTGTCACACTCACACACTGTCACACTCACCAGGGTCCACTCACACACTGTCACACTGACCAGGGAGATGGTGCTAGGGAGACACGCCATAGGATGGTGCTAGGGAGACACACAGGGGGATGGTGCTAGGGAGACACACTGTGGGATGGTGCTAGGGAGACACACTGTGGGATGGTGCTAGGGAGACACACAGGGGGATGGTGCTAGGGAGACACACCGTGGGATGGTGCTAGGGAGACACACCATGGGATGGTGCTAGGGAGACACACCATGGGATGGTGCTAGGGAGACACACCATGGGATGGTGCTAGGGAGACACACCGTGGGATGGTGCTAGGGAGACACACCATGGGATGGTGCTAGGGAGACACACCGTGGGATGGTGCTAGGGAGACACACCGTGGGATGGTGCTAGGGAGACACACCGTGGGATGGTGCTAGGGTGACACACCATGGGATTGTGCTAAGGAGACACACTGTGGGATGGTGCTAGGGAGACACATTGTGGGATGGTGCTAGGGAGACACACTGTGGGATGGTGCTAGGGAGACACACAGGTAGGACCACTGGTACAAAAAAAGGCTTGGGGAAAATAACCTTCAGTAAGACACCACCTGTTGCATAATGATGACATTGCCTTTATTCCTACACAAACAGGCAGCTTTCAGACCATCTGATCTTCTACATGAATAGTGAATACCGACTCAAGAAACTGCCTGTCCAGGGAGGATCAATATCATCAAAGGTTCCCAGTTGCAGAGAAATCATATAGGTAAGAAAATACTCATTCACATGCTCGCTCTATTTATTCACTGTAGAGAGGGACTGGTAGCATGTACATCTGCACTCAGAGCAGTGGGCATGCCCCCAGCATGATGAAAATGAGGGGGAGAATGGCTCGCAAGCATGTAATTTCAAACAAAGGCCACACCCCCTTTTTCGGGGCCATTTTGGAAGAATTTTCCAGGGCCACATTGAATTTCCAATCTGCCCCTGCCACTGGCATTACCCTAACTCTTTCAATGGTAATAGATACCCACAGTGGCACTACCACCCTGTCCCCATGTCCATAGGCCCCATTAAATAATAACCACCTCTCCCAACAGTGGCAATAACTTCCCTTTGTCTACAGATCCCCACCCCCAGTGGCAACAAATACCTTTGTGGTTTTAACACCCTCTCCCCTGTGGTGATAGGTTTTTCCATTGTGGCTATAGATATCACCCAAGTGGCACTTAACTCTCACCTTCCAATCATGCAGAGAGAAGTCGAGCAGGTTTCAGGGAGAATGATCATTATTTACACTATTGGAGGAGAGGCATAGTATGAAGGAATATCAGAGAGTGATAGAGAGGATATATTTTAAGGCTTAGGTCAGATACAGTATGTATGGAAATAAGAGTTGGAAAAGGCTTTCAATGTGCCAGTAATAAGCTTGAATTCAATTCTGGAAGAGATGGGGAAGAATTTACAGAGTAGTGTAGCTGAGGTGGAGAGGTTAGAGAAACAGTTCATTCTCACTGCAGTATTTAAGATTGATTATCTAGGATTGATTTAGCATTGGGACAGGCAGTTAGAAAGAGGTTATATTAATAGCAAGCAAGAGATGACAAGGGAGTAGGTTTTCAAGCATATTTTAGGAATGTTGCAAACAAAGAGTTGGCAGGTTAGAATGAGAGACTGTATGTGTACTCTATTATGGCTATGTAAAGTTTGAAGTACAGTAGTGCTGGTACATCCATGTGGAAAAGATCAGATAAGCTGTTGGAATGTATGATATAAAAGCAGGAGAGAGGTGACAAGAGGAAAGGTAATTCATGTGTCATCAGTATAGAGGTGGATTTAGAAGCCAAGGGAGCATATGAGTTCACTAAGAGAAGTGGGTGTAGGGATAGAAGAGCAGGAGACCAAGGACATAGTTTTGTGGAATCCCAACAAAAAGAGGCAGTGGAGGATGTGGAGTGAGCAGAGTCACTGATGAAGTGTATAAAAAGGTAGGCGTAGAACCCAGAGATCAAATACCTATAAAGTACATTGTTTTGAGGAGTAGAATGAGGATGACTGTGTGAAATAGCAGAGAGTTTTAGTAGGTTAAGAATGTACAAGAGACCCTTAGACTTAGCCATGAAGTTGTGATTGGTCACTTTAGTAAGGCAGTATTGGTAGAGCAGAGAGGGAGTGGGTTTGGTGATTTGACGCTATTTGCAGATAAGTAGAGGGGCAGGTGGAGTGCAATTTAAGCATCTAATTTCCAGGGATAGGAGATAAGGAACTGAGGGTCAGGTAAGGGAGGAGGGTGTGGTAAATGGCATGAGCACATATATCATAGTGAATGGTTACATTTTTACCTATATAGATGGTGGTGAGTTCATGTCTAGTAAAGGAAATAGGGGATATTAGCAAGGGCAGGCAAAATGATGACTTGATAGTGGCAGATACTGTAGGTTACAAGGGGTGGTTTAGCAGGGTGGATACAGTGGTTCTACAGTAGAATGGCTTGGCTAGAAAGTGTTCTGCATAGTAGGGCATAAAGTCAGCATTGGAGCAGGACAATATCTTAATTATCTGCAGTCAATGGGGAATTTTAGAAATAGACAACCAGTTTGGGACACAACAGTGAGGAGATGGGAGAAGGAGAAATTACAAAGATACATTATTGTCAATTTAATTTATGGTTCACTAGTTGTGGGTGGACATCTTTGATGAAATGACCAATGCCATTGGTCTAGAAACAAGTCCGATGATTGGGACCTGTAATTAATGTGTTCTGCACCCTCTGCATTATGCCAATTGAGATGCTGGGAGATGCTGAGACCACAGACTGAGAGCCACTATAAGCACCAGCACATGTTCCTGTGTATCCTACATAGAGCCTTAAGGCTCATGCATACTAGATGATGTACTGTATGAACAGTATTGGTGAAAGAATTCCCTTGAACTTTCTGTAGTGCAGGACATACGATATTGGGTGTACACACCGAAAGATATCTTTAAAGATAACTTTCAGTGAAGTCATCCTACCACATCTCTGAACAGGCAATTCTTGATGATATCATCAGATTGGTCTGCATGTATGGATGACAAAAGACATCATTAACGAGCCGCGGGAGCATGCATCGTTGGTCGTTCACTGCATACACACTGAACTATATGAAAGATACATCATTGAATGATATCGTTATCATCCATATCATTCATAAAAATTGTCTAGTGTGTATGTGGCATTACTGTTTAATTATCCACCTACCTGTCAGTTTAGTGGCTCAGGTGTTGGCTGGAGCAAAATAGTGAATAATAGGGTTCAGCAGGCAGCTCAAGTTTAGACATTGTCATCCTATTTACAGTTAAGGTAATAATCAGCATTTGTATAGTGGGAATATGATCTAATCCAAACAGTGGAATTTCACAATGCTGAAGCTCTACAGTAGATAGGCAATTGTTTCTGATTGCATTATAGCTGTTAACATTCAGTGATTTACAGTGGCAAACGCAGGATTTCTAGAGAGGGGTTTCCAAATGCTTGACTTTAGAGCGAGCGTGCCCAGTCCATGAAGAGGGCATAATTAGCACTTAACAAGCTTTAATATGTGTCATACATAGTGTATAGCATGTCATGATAATTCCAGCATATACAGGACCAGTGATCACAGTAAGCCACTGTATATGAGCTGAATGTTTTTATTTCAGATGTGGGCTCCATTCCAGAGCATTGGAGCAAGTCTGCGAGTCTGGTGGAGCAGCAGAAGAACCCAGCACTACCCTGGGCATATATGTACATATTGGTATTGTCATGCACTGGATAGTGTATTATTATATGGTATTAATAATTAACCATATTGATGGTCTATAGCAGTGCACCCCTAACAGAGCATGTTTTTCAGATCTCCTAGTTGGTGCACAGATGTATGTTAAAAGATCCACAGGCTGGTGTTAATTATTTAATTTGTGATACTGAGAAGCACATGCAGCACTAGTAAAATTCTATATTACTATTTCTATTGTGGTCATGGTGTGGGCTGGGGAGGGGGGTTTCCAGGCAACCAGAAACCCCCTGCGTTTGCCTATGGATTTACATCTTGGTTCCATGTGCAACTACAGGTGCTTTGTGCTGTTAGACAGTTTCATTGTGCACCAGAACTGACTTACTCAATTACACTACACTAACATCTTCTCTCTATGATTGACTGGCAACTAACTATCAGTAACTCTCGCTGCTTGTGTATTTGTTATTCCAACTAACCCATAGGAGCTTTAGTCTCACTGACAGATGGCTATATGAGTCTTTTCATATACAGTATATGCTCAGTTGACATACTGAGCATTTTATCCATATGTGTGTACACAAACAGGTATTTATAAAGACTTCAGATGCATTGTGTTTTCTACATTGTTGCTTATTCCTGGTTCCATTGTTTTTGTATTTTTAACTTTGTAATCTTATGAGAATCGCCTCCAGAGGATAGTGCTGCATAATATTGAGTTCCTGAATCCCTCTTTTCATATACCACTGCCTGTCTATCTTTTGAATCTGGTAAAGCAGCCACCTGGCTATCCAGCCTGTTGTGGAGGAAGCCGTGTTGCATGTGAAAGCAGTTATCTGTTTGAACATTGTGCAGATGCTCAGGTGGCTAATGGCCTATTTAAATACAGCCCTGTGTAGTCAGATTCCTGAGTAACATGATGTCCTTGACTGCCCTGCACAGGGCAGGCAAAAGCAACAGCCTAGTAGACTTCCTCAGTCACTAGAGTAAATCCAGAGGGGAGACATAATTGGCTATTAGAAAGATAAGTTAAATATATTTTCTTTTTAAACTATTTACCTTAGGTTAGGGGGTGCTCAGGTATGACACTTCTATTACAATTTTTTGGGTGATTTTAAGGCTTTGAGAGGTGAAATAGGATACCTCCTCTTTTAGAAGAGTCTAATGAGAGCAGCCTAGGCACAATTATAGAACACCACTTATTTGTTTATTTGTATTGTAAAGGCTAAACATTGTTTATAACATTTACCTTGAAATGCTATTTTGGAATTTATCCAACTGTCAGTTGAATCATGCCTTCTAAGGTTTATATATACTCTTCATGTTAACTGCCTTCTAAAGTAAATATTGAGATCCTTTACACCTCAGGGGTAAAACAACCATTAAGATGGTAACTAAAAAGAAAGGATCCCATGCTTATACTGTTTTTTACTACCAGTCTCAAAGTGAATTAGACACACTAACCATTATAGAGGTTGCTCCTGGGATTCATGTCCATATTATAGTCAATGTCATTTAGGAGTCACCTTATGCAGCATAAGGTAGAAGACTATAAGGTTTTTTCTAGAGAGACAGAAGACAATTAAAAAAAAGGAGATGATGTCAGAGATGGAAGAAAATAGATTCAAGGGAGAGTCCAGCATAGTGGATGGGAGAAGATGTTGAGGGCAAGCTAACAAGATTCTGATTTTGCAAAATCTGTGATTTTTGGTGATCTTGTAGCCATTTTTAAAATTGCAAAAACATTGTTGTGGGCAATGGTAGGGAGTTTAGAGGCATCATTGCTTTTAGGAAGGGTGGATGCAGAATTTCCTTTTAGGGGTGGCAGTTTAGAAATTAATCCTGACTCCTTCCCTCTCTACTCCTTACTAATCCCACTTCAATTCCCACCTCCTCCCAATATCAGTTCAAACTCTTTTGGTCCCTGCACCTACCTACTACACATTGTGTCATAAGACACATGTCAGTTAAGTTTGTTCTTTTTTATTTTAATACTAAAAGCAATTAAATCATAACAAATAGAGCAACAAATAATGAAAAAACAGAATATTCATTAACAAGAAATAAATCAAAATAAATAAAATTGGTAACATTTCACAAGACAATATTTAGTCATTGATTTCCGCTGTTCAAAAAGTGGTCAATCATTTTATTAAAGTCTACATCTTTCCTGATGGGTGTGTAGAAGAGCAAAACCAGTCAACCTCTCCTGACCCATTTGGTTTCTCAACAATGTTTTAAATTTTTTCTTTGTAATTCGGGGTAATTCTATTGCAACATCTAACTTTTATGCCTCATATGCTTTGCAAATATTGCACAAAACAATTTAATGAAATTTATGTACTGGTTATTTAAAACTGAGAGGAACAGCTACAAGGGTTGCAACACCAGTAAAGTCTATAATTTTCTTCTGGAACAGTCAGCTACTGTAAGTAGTAGACTCAATGCAAATATAGAAAATTGGCAGAATAATGCCAGTACAAACTTAACATTTGTTATGGAAATTAACAAGGTCTGGACTCTAATGGAATTTGCTGTTTCTGTCCATTGTGATATATATATTAAAGTACCTGTACAATTTTCTCAATTTGGTCAAGAATTTTGATCAAGCTTTCTCTTCACTCCACCCAGAGTGCTTAGAACATGCCCTTTAATTGTATATCAACAATATTCATAAAAATATTATTTCATTTAGCTCAAGTGTTAAAGAAACATGCAACTTTCTTTGTAATGCCAATGCCATTGCATATACTCTGAACTGATAAAGTCTGGTTAAAGCAAGGGCACCTAGTAGCAAATTTGGCCTCCTTTAATATCTCTGTAACTGCACCCAGCTGCTCTGATATAATCCGGCAACAGCCGTCTATGTCAACACCAACACAATTTAGCAGGTCAAAATCTAACTTTTTCTATTGCATAATTACAAGCATCACCAGAGTTTTGCAATTCACTTTAAGCTCAAGAGAAGGCGAGGAAACCTTGAAACAAGCCTCATAAACATTCAAATCCAATATTTTTCATGTCTTTGGCTCTTTTACACATACTGTAACTTATACAAAGGGGTAAATTTACTAAGATTCGAATTTAGTCGAGTTAGCAGTCTCTGGAGAGTTTGGGCATTTTTTTCCACTTGCAAATTTACTAATGACAAACTCGGGAGAGAAATCTCCTTTGCTACGGGAAAATACTGGAGAGTTAGCAAACTCGCTTCACTTCACCATTGACTAAACTCGAGTAACTTTTCACTAGTAAAGATAGCATTTGGGAATTTACCAAGATGAGAGTTTATAAACTCTCATGAGAATGGACAACAATACTGTAATTTGTGAAATCAATTCACCTGCCTGTGAGCTGCGAGTTTGACAGAAACAAACACAGATCAGTGTGATCCATGCATGTTTCTGCCTGAAAATAGTAAAAGAAATGTAAAATTAATACAATAAAATGATGTAGGGTCCCCCCCTAAAAGTATAACCAGCCCTGGACTGCTTAGCCACTCCTGGTTGATAAAATTATGGGAAACAAAATGAGTAGGGTTCCCCCATAATTTAGGAGCCAACATCTGGCTGCAGGACCTGTTCTGGTTTTAAATATAGGGGGGGAAATTGCGTAAGGGTCCTCCTATATTTAAAACCAGCACTGGACCAAAACCGACCGGGGTGTAATGCCAAAGCCAGGAGACCCTATTACCGGTTATCCATGGCCAAAGCGTTCGCACCCCAAGTCAGTTAGCCCAAGCCAGGGATCTCAGGGGAGGTGGGGACCCCCCAAAGAAGTGGTCCACACTCTCTCAAAACCCCAAGCTTGGGCTGAAGCTTGGGGCTCTTCCCCGCACCTCTGGGCTGTGGGTACATGGGTAAAATAGTTGAAAACTATTGTATTTTACAGTGGTACTACAGGTGTCAAATAGTTGAAAACTATTGTATTTTACAGTGGTACTACAGGTGTCAGGATACCTGCCCTTTTGCACTTGTGGAACTAGCAGGTGGCTGCCACCCATACCTCCACTGTAAAATAAATAGTTTAAAAAAGACAGTACACACACACCGTCTTAAGAAAAACTTTATTATACACCTACCTACCTCACTCACACATACTTACCTGTGCCATCTGGTTAGTCCACTTCTCCCATGTAGAATCCATTTGGAGCACCTGGAATCAAGATCCTATACTCATCCCCATCCTCGCGCTTGTCTCTGTAGCAGCCAGGGGTCTTGACAAAATAAAAAAATGGATCCCGATCCATATACTTACTATAAAGGTGTATGTGTGTGACCACATAAACCACTGCCCAGCTCCTTACTGATCAGTGTGAACTGTAAGTATATGGATCGGGTTCCATTGTTTTATTTTGACTCTGACTCTGTACTCATAGAGAAGCCTCCTTACACCATTTCTGAACCTCTGGAAATGTGGTGTTCAGCAGCACAAGTAAAGAAGGTGATATAGAAATTGAGGATGCTACTCTTAAAGTGCAACAGGATGAGGGGATATGTATATAGCCAATGCCATTAATGAGGATGTTGATGATGAGGATGTTGTTTGTGTAAGTCAGGTACCAATGCCAGCAGTTCTTGCCCATGATAAGAAGAAGGCAATTGTCATGCCTGGTCATAAGATAAAAAAACACACCTCTTATGTGTGGAATTTTTCCTAAATCCTAACAACATTTTATTAACAATTTGTGAAGCCAAAGTAAGTAAAGGTATAATCATTAACCATCTAGGAACCACCTCCCTTTTACATCATTTGCAGTGAGGTCATGCAAACTCTTTAGAAAAAGCTGAAAAATCTGGTAAAATAATAACAGCCAGTCTAATATCAGCTAGTTCCCAGCTCTCAGCTAGATCCCAGCTCATACAATCTCCACTGACAACACCTTCATCATCAATCTCCTCATTAATGTTTGGAGGTAGTCCTTCTGCATCCTATTTACAATGGCTAATTGACTCCTCCCTTATCCATAAGAATCTTGAATGCTAGGGTTGCTGTTGCTGCTGGGGTGAATCTTCATCCCAGAAGGGAGTCAAGAGGACTAGTTTAAGCAACAACTGACTATGATACAATCCTTTGCAAGAGGAAGCAAGTATAAATGCAGCTATCCAGTTGCACAGCAAATCACTGAAGCCATTATGGGTATGCTAGCATTAGATCTGCATCCAATATCTGCCATCAATGCATGTTGTTTTAGACAGTCATTTGAGGTCCTGTGTCCCCGCTCTCAAAATCCTTCTCAATTCCATTTTATAAGAATAGCAATTCCTCATAGACATAAAGA
Organism: Taudactylus pleione; assembly: GCA_031769625.1. Classification (NCBI taxonomy): domain Eukaryota; kingdom Metazoa; phylum Chordata; class Amphibia; order Anura; family Myobatrachidae; genus Taudactylus; species Taudactylus pleione. Next base: position 39,517,361 of record JAUIMM010000040.1, on the reverse strand, counting down.
AAACTAAATGTTGGCCTAGAAAATGCCATTGTCCCACCTATACACTTAACCACAGATATGTTAAAAAGCAGTACTGATCAAACTAAAGATTACATGACTGTGACAGCCCACTGGGTGGGTGTATCACCTACAGCAGCAACAGCATCCAGCATATAATACCAGCTCATTTACAGGCAGACTACTCTCTGTATCAATGGATTCATTGAGAGGAATACTGGTGTCAGGTGAGATTAGAAAAACTCTGAGATGTCATAAAAAATGGTTTACCCCGCTAGGACTCGCCTCAGGATTTGTCATTTCCTATAATGCATCCAACACTGTGAGAACAATACAACTGGGTGAATTTGAACATGTCCATGTTCTGCCTACACAATAAACGTGGTGGTTCAAAAATTTTTAGAAAATGAAAGGGGCATGCAGGAAATGCTCTCTGTGGCCAGAAACATTTCTAAACATTCTCAGCATTCAGCAGCTGCATGTAGAAGATTGCTGTGGCTGCAAGAACAGTTTGACAGTTAAATTTGCCATGTCAGCACCTGAAGAAAAAGGTAGTGACCAGGTGGATTTCCACCCTTTATATTTTTCAGTGAATGGTGGAACAGCAACAAGCCATCCAAACCTACACAAGCCATGACATACAGAGAGAAGGGGAAATGTACCTTAGTCCAGCACAGTGGAGAATACTTTCCATTTTATGCAAGCTACTGAAAAAATTTGAAGTAGCTACTAATGAACTGAATTCAGACACTGCAAGCCTATCTCAGGTGATTCCCTTAATTAAGCTTTTGGAAAAGTAGCTAGAGAAACTGAAGGAGGATATTAAATGAAGCAATTATGCTAGATATGTTGGACTTGTACATTAAGTTCAGTATTTGCTTTGAGGTTGTCCTTCTGCATCCAATTTAAAATGGCTTATTGACTCCTCCCTTATCTAGAAGAATCTTGAATGCTAGGGTTGCTGTTGCTGCTGGGGTGAATCTTTATCCCAGAAGGGAGTCAAGAGGACTAGTTTAAGCAACAACTGACTATGATACAATGCTCTGCAAGAGGAAGCAAGTATGAATGCAGCCATCCAGTTGCACAGCAAATCACTGAAGTCATTATGGGTATGCTAGCATTAGATCTGCATCAAATATCTGCCATCAATGCATGTTGTTTTAGACAGTCATTTGAGGTCCTGTGTCCCCGCTCTCAAAATCCATCTCAATTCCATTTTATAAGAATAGCAATTCCTCATAGACATAAAGAAAACTAAATGTTGGCCTAGAAAATGCCATTGTCCCACCTATACACTTAACCACAGATATGTTAAAAAGCAGTACTGATCAAACTAAAGATTACATGACTGTGACAGCCCACTGGGTGGGTGTATCACCTACAGCAACAACAGCAGCCAGCATACAATACCAGCTCATTTACAGGCAGACTACTCTCTGTATCAATGGATTCATTGAGAGGAATACTGGTGTCAGGTGAGATTAGAAAAACTCCGAGATGTCATAAAAAATGGCTTAACCCGCTAGGACTCGCCTCAGGATTTGTAATTTCCGATAATGCATCTAACACTGTGAGAACAATACAACTGGGTGAATTTGAACATGTCCATTAAATGAAAGGGGCATGCAGGAAATTCTCTCTGTGGCCAGAAACATTTCTAAACATTCTCAGCATTCGGCAACTGCATGTAGAAGATTGCTGTGGCTGCAAGAACAGAAAAATTAGCCATGTCAGCACCTGAACAAAAAGGTAGTGACCAGGTGGATTTCCACCCTTTATATGTTTCAGCGAATGGTGGAACAGCAACAAGCCATCCAAACCTATACAAGCCATGACATACAGAGAGTTTTGGTAATGTACCTTAGTCCAGCACAGTGGAGAATACTTTCCATTTTATGCAAGCTACTGAAAAAATTTGAAGTAGCTACTAATGAAGTGAGTTCAGACACTGCCAGCCTATGTCAGGTGATTCCCTTAATTAAGCTTTTGGAAAAGCAGCTAGAGAAACTGAAGGAGGATATTAAATGAAGCAATTCTGCTAGATATGTTGGACTTGTACATTAAGTTTTGTATTTGCCTCGCCAGGACCAAATGGTTGTCAATGGTGGAGGATTATTTTAATGACAATGCTCAAGTTAGCATGTTAGACAGTCCCTATGAGTACTGGGATGAAAAAAGACAATTTGGAGCCCTTTTTACATGGTAGCTTTGCTTTACTTAAGTTTCCCACCCTTCAGTGTGTACTCAGAAAGTGTGTTTAACACATCCTGGAATCTTGTAAGCGATCGGCGTAGGAGGCTACACCCTAAAATTGTGTAAATGCTCATGTTCATAAAAAATAACTACAAATTCCACAAGGAAGACCTTGCCAATTGCATCAGTGTACAAAGACTTTAAATGGTGATTCCAATGGAGATTAGCTGATATTATGTGATGATGATATTAACATTGATGAGGGTGAGGAGGTTAAGGATGATAAAGACATTTTACCAGTGTAGGTATGATTAACTGGTTTAAGCCCATTGGTAGCTTGTTTTTGGGGGTCCAAACCAAGCACTTAGCCGCAAAAGTGGTAATGCCTGTCACTGAAGTGCTTGGTTTGTTAAAATGTGTATGTCCTTTTTAATATACAACATAAGGGTGGGTGGGAGTGCCCAAGGAAAATTCCATCTTGCACCAGATTTCTTTTCATTATGGGCTGTATTTATGGGTAGCTTTGGGAATGGTCTTTTTTTGAATAGGCAAACATTTTTATTTTATATTACAATACTAATTTGCAACACATTTTCAACCAGAAAAAAATACACTTTTAAGAGCCAAGGATTGTTGACAAAGGTTGAAACAAGACATCAAAAAAATTAATTGTTTCACTGCAGAGCTGAAAACTTCAAATTAGCCTCTCTGTCAAATATCAGGAGGCTTACCCACTGGCCATACCATCCCACATCCCCCCTCATAAATTTTCTTAGTTAATCAAACAATTAAATTAAACTAACTATTCAATCTTTCCTTCCTTTACCTGCCTTCCACTATATACATACTTTACCTCCATTTCCCTGTACATGAAATGGAGGTTCTTGATTAATGAAAACATTGTTGGTTTCTTTTGGTTTGTATAGTTTATTAATCTGCCACTGATATGTGGCAATGTGCCATAGATGTGCTATAGTCTTTTAAATTTCTGTGTGCTTGTGCTCTGTTGCTTAGTTTAGCCAGCAAGACAGGATTGGTGAAAAAAATTGTGAATTATGAATTGGTAAAAATTGACTGGAAATGACTGGAAATTAATAATAGAGAAGGAAAGAAAATAGGCCGAAATTCATTGATTTTAGCTGTTTTTATGATTTTAAAAAATAAATAAATATACAGATCCAAAGCCAAAATCAAACACATCAGGGTGGTTTTACAAAATCAAAACACAAAGATGAATCCAGATCCAAAACCACAACACGGGGGTCAGCAAACATCTCTAATTCTGACTACCAAGAAACAGAATGGTTTCTTCTATAGGTTTCAATTGCAGTCTGCTCTTGGACCTGCTGAAGTCGCTATGAACTAATCATGTTCTTAATGTTCCTCTCTGGTGCATAAAAGGTATTCAGAAAGACTTTTGCTCCTTGTACAATATTCCTGTGGTATTGTTGCTTCTTATGAGTGCATAGGTCTCCACCTTTGCCTAGCCACTTTGCAAAAAAAGTCAGGGGCTTTCTTAAAAGGAACTTCTTTTTGGGAGCCACCCAATCTTTCCATAACAAATAAGGCACAATAATTTTTAGCATCAGAAAATACCAACCATGGGAAACTGTCCAGGCGAGTATGATGTAGGAACCTTTTTTCCTCTTTTTATTATGAGTAAAAAAATAAAGCTTTTATCCAAGTGAAGGACTTCATTGTTTCTCTTGAAGCTCACATTTCAAATTGACATCAATAGACAAAAATGAGTCAATGTAGTTTCAAATATCATTCTTCTGCACACTGCTACAAGTTGGACATAAAAAAATCTTCAGCATATTCCAATCTTTTAATTCACTAGGTTTTTGAGGTCTTCATTTTCTACCCCTTCTCTTTTTTGTATGAATAAATCCATGATTTGTTCCCTATGTTTCATTTCTTGACTGGTTATCTTTGACCAGAAAAAAACTGAATTTGGGCAGGTGAATTACTACAATGGGTATATGGGAATGTGAATAAACATGGCGACTGCGGAGACCAACACAGATATGTCATCAATCAATGAAATATGTACCTGTAGGCACACAACAGGACTGCTGCATTGCTGTGAGGGGAGAAGGGGCAGTAGCCAGATATTAGATTGTGGCAGCAACATCCCCTCACTAGATCTTTGTTCCAAGATGCCTTTAATTTATCACTACAGGCACCCTTGCTAGAATATACAGTATATACTACACAGATACCCCCTCCACTTTCACCACATGGTTTGTGTATATGTGGTGAGTGGGTGTATGCAGGCCTGTCATCAGGCAGTCTACTGTATGCCCTGAGATTAGCCAGTAGAGAAAGTGGCTCCTGTTTATAGGTCTCATCTGGTCTGCTGAGAGCTATCTGGGAACAACACAACAACCGCATCCCTCCCCAGCCCAGCACACAGCAGCAGCAGTAGTCTCTGCTCACTAAGGGTTAAATTTACTAAGCTCTGTGTCCTGCCTATGTCTGTTTTTATAAATGGGTAGGAGCGATTAGAATCTGTAGGTTTTTTCTTTTAAAGAAATTGGGGAATTTACCAAGCTCCCATGTCTGTAAAGATTGTGTTTCCTGATGGTGTAATGTGATCATTCTTACCCATGTTTAATCCCCATGTTTCTTGCCTGTGTTTCCCTCCCAAACAAGCAGCCAGCACATATCAGTGAGATATGTGCAGGCTGCTTGTGTCTTTGCAATTGATTAAATGGTTAAATATAAAAAAAAAATACATAATGCCCCCCCCCCCGCAAAGCATAACCAGCCCTAGTTTCTGAACCAGTCCTGGAGAAGGGGACAGATGCTACACCAGGAGGTAGGTGAGTATTGTTTTTTTATCACAGGTTAACTGTGGGAATTCTACAGGAGAAGGGGACCGAACATCTGGGAGAAGGTAAGTATACGTAAGTATGTTTTGTTTGTAATAAATTTTTACTTTCTAAGGTGTGTTTGTCATGTCAATATCTTACTATTTTTTTACAGTTGGGGTATGGGTGCCTGCCAACTGCTGGCACTTGAAGTTCCACAAGTGCCAAAGAGCAAGCACACTGGCACCTGTAGTTCCAATGTAAAAAAAATAGTACTTACCTATTATTCACACTATTACTGTTGCACCCACTGGCTAGGGGTGCAGGGAAAAAAACTAGGGCTTCAGCCTAAGCCTGGTGTGCTAAGGAGAAGGAGGACCCCTTTAATGGGGGGTACCCACCTCCCCTGAGATCCCTGGCTTGGGCTGACTAGCTTGGGGTTTTAATGTTTTGGCCAAGGTGACCTGGTAACAGGGTCCCCTGGCTGAGACATTACACTCTGGCTAGGTTTGAATCTCTTGCTGGTTTTTAAAACAGGGAGAACCCCACGCCATTTTTTCCACTATTTTTAAAACCAGGACTGGCTCTTAGAACCCAGTGCTGGTTCCTAAAATATGGCTGAACACTACACATTGTTTCCCCATAATTTTTAGAACCAGGACTGGCTCAGGAGCCCAAGGCTGCTTATACTTTAGCGGGTTGAACCCCACAGCAATTTTTTTAAATATTAACCTTTTTTTTAAAAAAGGCAGAAGATAGAAGTTCTATTTTTACAGCATGTTTGCTTTTATTAAACCCATGATTATTATCACAAATTTTGGTAAATTCCTGTGTTGCATTCCTGTCTATGGAAAGTACTGCTGTGTTCAGATGATGGTGTTTTCATTTCTAGTTGTATTTTCGGGTGCAGTTTAACTTCTAAATTGGCCATGATCACCTGTAAATTAACAGCGAAAGCCCCTGTTTTTGCCTTAGTAAATTCCCGTGTTTGTAAAAATGACAAAATACTCCCATTTGTGCAAATTCTGGCAAACACGGAGCTTAGTAAATTTACCCCTAAGACTCTCTCCATGCCCTGATGCAATGCACACCTGCGCTCTGCTGCTAGAGCCACCCATGTATTGTGGGCTGCCATTTAGACAACAAAACAAACTATATATACATTTGTAATCAGAGATATGTAGCAACCATGAATCTTATTCTATAATTTATAAAAATCTTACATTTCCCTCAGCACTTATACAAATTTGTCATTCATGAGCTTTTCTTGAACATTTGAACATTTATTCAAGGAGTACCCTCTATTAGCAGTACATTCACAATCAGTCTTGCATGAGCAGGTTCCTTATTTGATGTACTCAACCTGTCTTGCATATTACACGGCCATATCTACCTCTATAATGACACAAGACCTGATACAGAGTCGTAGAACTAATATGCTACTACTGCATCTAATGAAAAAAAACACCTCCTGTTGGCTTTGTAGATCCAAGTACTGCATTCTAGGATGCAACATCATATCATCGGCCATATGAGTAACCCTGAGGTTGCTTAGTTGGCTCTTGCAGCTTCTTGGCACTCCCAGAAATTGGTGATGACACTGTCAAGCAGGCTGAGGCTTTGGGGAACTGTGATAGATCTTGCAGTAAAAGACCAGCACAAGTGCAGTACAGATACTGTGCATAATCAAGACAAGGATGAATCCTGCACCAGTGTCTTTATCATAACTAATATCTTCAATGGTCCTTATCTCAAAATAGCTCAAATCTGTCTCTATTGTATAGTTAAATGGCTTCTATGAGGAGCTACCCACTACTCAATGTTTACATAAATCACAAAAATAAGAAGAGAAAGGTAACTAGTTTTGAGGGTGCACTAGCCACCACTAAAGTATAAAATAAAAGTTGTAAACTTTATTGGTATGTATTAAATATATCAATCTTATAAGTTAAAATAGGTGAAATAAAACAAAATAACATGAAAAAGAATTAAAAATATTAAAGTGTAGTAAAATATATGTTTAATAAAATAAACGTTGTCTGTGTAGTTCTGTTTCCATATATATACACTTATCACAGCTAATTGCTTATTAGTAATCACACACTGTTATGTCTTAGTTTCATACGTTATAGCCAGAGAGTTTAATAGAATGTTATTCCCTCACATAGGGAGAGATAGGTATTATGTAGTCTAGCCCTTTAAAAAATTAACCAGTCGATGCTGCAGAAGACACTCTATTTCACATTATTATTACACATTCTCAAATCATCAGTAATGGGCTAATCATTATGGTTCTGCTCAGGGGCATAGAGAGCCCTGCTGGGCCAAGGTGCAGATGAAGGCATGGCCTAATTGTGGTAGGTGTGGCCATGTCCCCTTGAGCAAACAAAACCCCACACATTTGCAGTGACGCAAAGCGGCACTGTGCATTGGGGAAGGGAGTGCTGTGAGCCCCTCAGCCTGGCGGAAAGCCATGGGGGTGCAATCAGTGTGATTTCACACCCCCCCCCCCACAGGCATAGGAGACTGCTATGGCTGCTGCTCAGCAGCCACGAGCAGTCTCCCACTGCAGGTTAGCACACTCTGTGTGCTGGGCTGCTGTGAGGGATGGGGTTGGTACCGAACCCCAGTTGGGCCTCTCTGGAAGCCCAGGCCCAGGTAAATAGTACCCGCTCCCCCTCTCAGCACCCCTGGTTCTGCTATAATTCTATATGTAGCCTCTCTTTGTTATTGCAGTATTATATTCCAACTGGTAGCAGTTGTGCTTTGTGTGTCACTTATTTCTCCTGATTAAATATATGCAAACAGTTCTCCCTTTGTAACAGCATAACTAGACACTGTGGGTCTGATTCAGACCTGGTCGCAAACACTGAGCGGTCGCAACCGGGTTGATGTTTGCCCACTGGGCATGCGCACGATGGATCTGACTCCGTCATGCGCATACGTGAGACCCGGCTAGCGCCGGGTGCTCCGTTGCTCCGGGTCTCGCTCCAAATGGGGTGAGCTGTCAATGTTGAGTGACAGCTCACCCCATTTGGTGGGTGGGTCGGGGGGGGGGGGGTGGCTGCCCAAACGGAGGCATTCCCATGAGAACGCCTGCCATTTGGGGGCGGCCCCACTGACATCACAAGTGATGTCAGTGGAGAGCTTCAGGCTCTGTTAGAGCTGAAAACTCTCTGGGGCTTGCGATGGGTGAGACCCTTCCACAAGGGTCTCATCACAAGCCCGATGGTTGTGATGGTCATGACCATTGCAACCATCATCCTGGCCACTCGCAATAGCTGTGGGTGGTAACCCACAGCTATGCGAGTGGCCAAGAGGCCGCTCCAAAAAAAATAAATCCCAGCCCTGATTCAGAGTGAGCACTCTGCCAGAGCGAGCGGCTCTTAATCAGGCCCTATGACCTTTGTGGGTTCATCATTCTTATAATATTTATTAATCACACAGATTGTTACTGTGCTACTCAAAAGTATTTATGTCCTGCTAATGAGGATTCATATAATATCCAACACAGGTACAACTCAGTTTGAATTTATATATATATATATTTTATATCTGTTCTCACTTTAATTACCAAATAGTTTGTGGCAGGTTAGGTTATCAATTAGTTACTGTTATTCAAGACAATAGCTGCTGAGAGCCTATGGTCTTGACAAAGCCAGAATGGTTAACTGGCCGTAGGCTCTCTGCAACCATTGTCTATGTTCTGAATATATTGAAACACACTGTTATTGTTAATGCTATTAGATTGAGATTGATACATGTGCTACACTGTATACCTGGTGACTTTTTAGCCACCGCCAAATAAAGAAATATTGGTGGTGCCTAAAGAGCTTTAGGGGCATTATTGGTGCTGGAAGTGGCCAGGAATCCATGGAAGGAGCAGCCTGTCATAAAAGCACTGATAACCATATGCTAGGATGGATTAGCAGTACTATAAGATTGATATATTTAATACATACCAATAAAGTTTACAAATTTTAAATTATATTTTTGTGGTCGCTAGTACACCCTTGAAACTACTTACCTTTCTCTTCTTATTTTCAGATACTGTGCATGTACCAATCTTCTAAGATTAGAGTAGCATGGAAACCATCAGGTTTGTGCACTGCTCTGAATTAGGCACACAGTCATATAGCCCAGTCAGTGCTGCTCTCACTGCCACAACTACATGCACAGTCCACCAAACAGGAAGACGTGTGAGCTGCTGAATGTGCAGTAGTCTGTAGAGGGGAGAAGTTGCCATCTGCTGCAGGGAGCATCCCACTGTTGCCTGCCTTTTGCTGCCTCCAGCTTCAGGTCATGTTGGTGGTTTTCTTAGAGTTGAATGGGTAGGGGATGCATCCTCCTCTCCCACTGTGCCCTTTCCTGCTCTGCTGTCCCCTCACTGCTAACAGACAGGCTGGGGCTGGCAGGTCTCACTAGAGTGGAGTGAACAGCACTGTCTCTGGGAGTCCAAGTACTGTAGGTGCATGCAGAGACAGGTTAGAAGAGGAAGAGCCTCCCCCATCAGATAACCATTCTTTTTCCAGTAAGTAACTCGTCTGACTCTTTCTTGCTGGAAACCCAGATGAGTCTTAACCTCTTCCACATTCTGGCCACCAAGAGCATCTGCAGGGGCTGTTGGGTCCACCTCCAAGAGTGCTGGGAAGAGGAGCTGTTATGGGGGATGTCACCATTTTCACTCAGGTGCCTCAGGCTGCAGATCACCCAGCATCCGTACAAGTTGGATGACTAAGACTCTGACACCATTGCTGTATGTCATCCTCATTCCCCTCCCTGGATCTGCCACTGGCTGGTAGCAATATCAATGGGGATGTTAAAGTCACTAAAAATATGAAAAGATAGGTCATAGGAAAAACAGAGGGAAAGTTAGTTAGAGAACTTGCGAAATACTTAACAGGCATAACCAGGAGGTGAATTATGACAGCAGCATAGAGGTGGATTGGGTTTTTTTCTAATAAAGTGGTATTCAGAGGAAGAGAAGGTTTAGGGGGATGAAAGAGAAGCTGAATTTAGAGCACACTAAGAGGCTGCCAATCACCTTGTTGGTCACCTGGTTGAGGAGTGTGGGAGAAGGAATAGAAAGAGAGCCAAGTATTGAGAAGGAGTGAGTCAGAAAAAGGTAATGGAAAGAAGCTAATTTTTTTAAGACAGATTAGGAATTCCAGAGAGCACATGAAAAGAGGAGGTGAGTGACTGGTAAAATGGGATGATATAAATTTGTTTTCTGCATTGCACACATCCACAGTATGCGACTGCACTGCACTTGCACCTCAAATGGCATTGTCATTCTATTAAAGGAAAATTATTATCATGATATAAAGTATGTGATTCGTTAAATACCTGTTGGCACTATTGGTTTGCTCATAGGCTCCATGTGTCGAAATTGGAAGCATCTCTTCTTACTTTATTATTTTTAGGTGTGTCTTATATGTGACATTATACAGTATTTATTGGATATTTACATACTGTGTTAAATCCGATGGATCTCTGTGTACACACAACTCTAAGGGAAGAAATCAAACAGTGCTGCACTGAATGGTTATTAATATTAAATGCTTTATTTAGAATTAATATATAATAGTTGTGACCATGCTTATAACATCAATATAGATTGATTAAAAATAAATTTACTGTACAACACAGAAAGAAAATGAACAATAAAAACAATATCATATATAAGACACACCTGAAAAATAATAATCAAGTACTTCCACTTAGGCATATGGATACTACAGGCAAACTAATAGTGACAACTTAGTTATTCTTTGATCAATAAATAATAATAATAATAATAATAATAATAATAATCATCTTTTGATGGACTGGCTCTTTGATGGGTTTATTTATAATACACAAGAATTCAAAGGAAGACAACATTTCCCTTGCGTTAGGTTGTCAAACCCCTGTCTTATGCTGGCAACTACCTATTATTGCTCTGGCAGTGTAACTAGCATGGAACATTTGGAAATCTTCACATCCACTTCGTTATGGGATATATATGGTAGGATCAAAGTGAAGAACCCAGAGATACAGTACAGTGAACTTGAGATCCTCATTTCAACAGGATCACCAGGGATGCATTGTTAAGACTTCGTTTCCAGCACACTTACTGATTCACATGTGTCCATTATTGCTGCAGTTCAAAAACCTATTCAGTCTGTTAATTCATATGGCTCCCTATTCATCAAACCTTATATCATATGTCATTTGGGGAGTTAAATGGTGTTTTTGTGGCCATTCATTCCATTTAATGGCCATAATCCGTAAAGCATAAATGCATACATGCCTTATTATGGAGTTTCTTCTGTTGGACTTTTCATTGGAATTATATTTTTACCATAAACTACATCTGAATTGTGGAACTTTGATATTTAACAATTATATATTTATATTATTGGACAGTTGACACTCCTATGTCTTGCTTTGAATTATTTTTTATCTAAATAACATCCAGTCATCCTAGGAAAATTATTATCATAATACAAAGTATACCTACATTGGTACTATTAGTTTGCTAATATGTCTAATTGGAAGAATCTCTCCTTACTTTATTTTTTGTAGGTGTGTCTCATACAGTGTGTGTTATTATATTTATTTCAGATTTATGTACAGTGTGGTGTGTTTTTTTTTTTATAAATTTGTATTGATGTTATATACAAACAGAACTTAATATTAATTAGAGATGATCAGTTTGGTTTTGCTGAAAACCAAACACACGCAAACTATGGAATTCCAAGTCTAAGATTTGATCCAGATTTGAGTAAACCAAGTCCCGGCACAGGTCTTCCTGTAGGATCGGATCACGGATCTAAAATCCATTTTTCAGATTTTTGGATTGCATGCAAATAGGTCCAAATTACAAGATTATCGCTGTTTCTGTCAATTTTAAAGAAATCCAAAACCAAAATGGAACCAAAACAATTCAGGGTGTTTTTTTCCATGCACATCTCTAATATATTTATTTATTTAGAGTTTAATTTCAGCACCTTGCGTGTGTCCCTATTTGTACACACAACTTTGCATAGCCCGCAATTCTGTCTGCAACATAATGACACACCCTCACTCAATTTAGTCTACATCTGATTACTCCATTACCACCTATTTACCTCCATTCTGCTGCAAGTGGAGTATCCACTCAGATACATATAACTCAGAATTGCCCAAAGAACTATTTGCTTACCTGTGGAACATGCATCTTGCTAAATTCCACAAGAGCCATCCACAAAGTGGACTTGCATGCAACTCTGAAAAAAATACAAAATGATTCAGCTTTAGAATACAAGACGCATCTCAACAAAGTGATCAGCTATTCATAAGAAATGTAATTGTTCTGGGTCTGGATTTAGAAGAACCAGGCAAAGTAGCCTCAATAAATCCTGCCTGACCAATTAAACAGTTAAAACAGGTTATAATAGTTCATAATAAATTGCTGTTATATTAAAATTCAACAGTGATCTCATCCATGGTAACAGTACATTGTAATCATTATAATCAACTGTAACCATTTTAATCCATGATATTTGTGAACCAAAGGTGTGAAACAGAAAAAGGATTATGCTATTGTTCATTCTGTATATTCTCTTTGTGGAAAGGTTTATCAACTAAAACAACTTGTCACTGTAGTTCTTATCTGCTATTTCTTAAAATGCACCTAACTATCACAAATACTATAGAGCAAAGGGGGTCCAAAGCACAGTATTTTTGCTGAGATTCTGTACTTTTAACTTCAAGAACAGCACTGAGACCAGATATATCTTTTGCAAAATATCTTTATTTCTGATTTTGTTAATGTTTCATTTCCTCTAATAAAATAAAGTATTTCCGATCTTTCAGCAGCAGTGCTTTCTGATTATATAGTGTGCCGAGTTTAGCAGCATCTTTATCAAAGGGAGCATGTATCAGTTGGCATCTGCTCAAACTTGAATACTGTATATCTGTGGCAGCACGGATAAGGAATAAATATTTAATATCTTCTTTTCAGAATTAATTCACAACAAATCTTATATTAAACATGGAGACATTACACTTAAGGATTTTATTTTTAGAGAAAGAAGAATATAATACACTGTATAGCACTATGACATGCTCTTTTCCATATGCTTTAGAGATAATCGAAACCATTTAAATGCATTATTAACTTACATATGGTATAGAGTTAACTGTGTACCATTGCACAGAATGTGTTTTTTTCAATTAACTTGGAAAGCCAAACCATTCATATATATTCTAATGAGAGATCTGTTACAAGATAGCACCAGTTCTCCATTTAATCCTTACCCATGGTACTCAAGTCAATACAACAAATTTTTCATCATATTTACACCAAATAATATTATTTCACCCTGATTATAAATATGCGGTTGCATTATAAGAAATATATTGTGTTAAAAGTGATTCTGTAATTAGATTGAGCATATTTGTATTCTAGCATATTTTTATATTTAAACAACAGTAATGCGGGCATAGTTGTTATACATTTTCACATAACATTTACACACAGTCTAGGCCCAGATTTATCAATGAGTGATATTCTTGAGTGATGACTCATTATTTATCTTAAGCGGTGCTCCAACCAATCAGCTCCTAACTCTCATTTTTCAAACACATGACAGTTAAGAGTTAATCGGTTGGAGCACCATTTAAGTGATAACAATAATATAATGCGTTGATAAATCTGGGCCATAATTTGTTAATAATGTTTGAAACTTAAGTGATAATTGTAACTTTTCACCAATAGGGCTCTATTTATCAAAATCCACATCTAAGATGTGGATGGGTTGTGATAATATAAAATTTAAACACATCACAAGGTTGTATGAAATATTACATGCAGAGACAGAGCTTGTGAGAAAGCTCTGTCCCTGTGAATCCTCTCCTCATGTGTTTCAGGATATTTTCCACAAAAAATACCCTGAGTGTGACCACGCATGCGCCAAAAGCTAGTCCCCCCTGTGACCCCCCCATGACAACCATCCCATTCACGACACCGAAGACACCTCCACAATAACCCCCACACAGCTTACATTTACCTGCCCGGTGATCAGTGCTCAAGTAAGATCCTCTGGGACTCCGGTCAGCTGGTCTTTGGGCTCTGGCATTGTGACCTGGTCAGCTGCTCTATGCTGTAAACTGAGATGCTGGCATAGAGCAACCGACTGGGCTCATAGTGCAGGAGCCTGGAGTCTAGCTGACCAGAGTTCCAGAGGACCACACCAGAGCACCAATCACCCGTCCCTGGATGCAGGTAAGTATTGGGATTTTGTAACATTTTATTTTTAATAATTGATCAGCTTGTGGTCTAGTAAGACCACAAAGCTGATCATAGGGGCTGGCTCCTGAATCTGCTCTGCCTGTTAGAGCAGAGCAGGAGTTGGAGAGATGGGGGAAAGCCTGAATAACGCCCATCTGAAGATGGCGTTATTATTACAGGGCTTTCCGCAGTATTTATTTACAATTCATTTTTAGTACAGTACATCTGAGCAGATCACATTTACCATTAAAAGTATGGTAAATATGATTTGTTTAATACAAATGTGCAAATTAAAGGGCTTGGAGTAGTTTTTTTTAAGAAAACTGCTCCAAAAGCCCTTTAATACACTTATGTGAAAGTTTTTCCATTTTATTTGTAAAAAAAAGTATGATATATAGGGCAGCTAGGGTTAGATTTAATAATCCAGTTTGCATCTCTTAGATTTTTTTTAAGAGGAAGGGGGGATCCAGTAGGTTGCTAGGTAAGGGCATTTAGATCTTGAATGGGAATGACAGTATTTCACCCATATTCCCCTACAGCTTCAAGAATACCTATACTTCATGGAATATGATAAACATTAACTAAGACTAAGGGGCCGGTGTATCAAAGCTTGGTGAGAGATACAATTGTATGAGAAAAAGTATTAACCAATCAGCTCCTGTCATTTTTCAAAAACAGCATATAAAATGTAAGTTAGAAGCTGATTGGTTGGTGATTTATCTCTCACCATTTTATCTCTCATCAATTTTATCTCAAATAGGCCCATAAATACATAATATTCTGGGATAAACCTGCCTTTGATCAAGGTCTTGAAAATCATACAAATTTAAACAGGTGATCTAAAGGTATCCCAACTATGAAAGATGTATTTGATCTTGGAGGCTCAATCTATTCCTTTCAGCAACTCCAAGATAGATATCCACTCTCCTGTTCCCAATTCTTTATAGATTTACAAATCCAGCATTATATAATGACACTAACCCACAACAAGTCTGTTTAGTCCCCTCAGTGTCCATAGATAACCTGATTTGTATTCTTAGAATTAATAAATGCAGAATTGCTTTCATTTATAAGGACATTAAAACACATTTGCAAAACATACATGCTATATGTAATAAACAGGTTCCAACTATGGAATCGCCAGACTTCATAAATAGATATTACCACAACTCCCTCAATTATTTGCAGTTTGCTTCTCTTTCAGGAAGTGTG
The DNA here is from genome assembly GCA_031769625.1 of Taudactylus pleione. NCBI lineage: Eukaryota > Metazoa > Chordata > Amphibia > Anura > Myobatrachidae > Taudactylus > Taudactylus pleione. The sequence continues at coordinate 39,501,890 of JAUIMM010000040.1, read as the reverse complement.
TAACAAAGTAATACATAGAGTCTACATTTCCAAAAGTACAATGGAAACATTTTATTTCAAAATAAACTGTTGTCTAAAATGCCTTAAGGTGCCTACACACTTACCGATCTGCACACGATCCGACATTGTGTACGATTTCCCTTGAAACTCATACACGGCAGCTCTGCACATGATTTGGTCCATCTTCAAATGATCTATCCTGCATCTTAGACTTTTTTCCATTGCATTGTGTCCAGAGTGGGGACTCGTGATATGGGCATTTTTTTACATGATCTGTCATTCCAATGCATCGAAATCGGGCAGATCATGTAAAAAAATTGGTAAGTGTGTAGGCACCTTTAGATAGAGTAAAATGCTTCTTTCTAGCCCAATTTTTGGCATTAGAGGAAAAAAGACAACTTCTGAAGCCAGGTTTTGTCCAGTATAAATGTACCTTTGCAACATGGTTTGTCGAGGTGCACAGTTACTTGCTCTATGTTACTCTTTTCCCAAATCAGAATCAGGCCCAAAGAACCCTGGAGGAAGTAGCAGTGTTATTTTTCAACATGTATTTCTGTCCTGCTGTGATCTCCAACAAATATTTAATAACTTGAAAATTTAAACCCAGATATGCATCAGCTTATAAATATATATATATATATATATATATATATATACACACACTTTGAAAAACAAAACAAGATTACCCCGCACAGAAATGTCATAAAAATAGTAGAACCAACAATTATTGTGTTGTATTATTTTATTAAAAGTAATAATCTAAAGTATTGGTGGTGCTCCCTGGGATAAAGTATATAACATACTCAACATTGATCAAAGAAACCTCTAGATTGAAGCTAGAGAAGAAAAACCTTTTCTGGAGCACTCTTGAAAAGAGTCCCCCAGAAAGGGAATTTCTTCTCTAGCTTCAATCTAGAGGTTTCTTTAAAATATATTTACTGTCAGGCTTGTATTTGTTTGTGAAACTGGTGTCTGAGAAAAGCCTGTATGGAGGTGTGTAGAGAAAGCTGACAGGCCTGATGAGACCTCCTGGCATGAGGTAGAGAACACTTTCCTGACCGGGAATCGAACCCGGGTCCCGGCAGAGAGGTGCCGGGTCACTCCTACTAGACCACCAGGGACTTTGGTGTTTTGAGACAGGTTGGTATGTATAGCAGAGAAGAGTGTAGCAGTAGATTGACCAGAAATCCAGGAATGCAATAGGAGCACAGCATAGCTTACTCAGTAGAGTCTGAGGTTAGAAATTGTACTGGTGATTTGGTAGAGATAAAAGCTGGGAGAAATACCCCTGGGTTACCTGGGATAGGCTGAGCAGAGTCAGGTGACTCAGGAAGGCTCAGGCTGTCACTCAATTTGCACCTACAGTCATCTGATCGGGACTTGTCATTGCAATACTCTAGAGCAGGCTCTGATGTTGTCTGTGGCCTTGCAGGCAGAGAAATACTGATGCCTATGGGGCATATTCAATAGGCTGTGAGAATAGCAGGTTTTTCCTGCAGTTGCTGGTTTTTTGCTATTCTATTAGGTGCATGGTTTTTCATTAAACACGTGTCAGGAGGGTTTTTTCCACGCACCTCCTGAGAAAGCGTGATTTTTCTTAAAATCATTGATTTTAGGTTAAATCACCAACACTTGCTCTGACACCCCCACAGCGCCCCCCCCTGAGCACTAATTAAGTAATTGGAAGTATCCAATTAACTTAATTAGTCCTTAATTACTTACCTCCAGCAGCACTGTCTACTTCATCCTGCATTGGGAGCCAGCTCTTCTGCAGCAGTGGTGAGTATGAGTGTGTGTGTGCATGAGTGTGTGTGTCCTGGTGTCAGTGTGCCCCCGCAGTGCTAGTGTGCCCCCCCCCGAAATGGGTGCTGGGATCCACGGAGACTACTGGAGACCCCTGGTACGGTAAGTGTTCATTTTTTTATCAGTAAAAAATAGGCACTGCGGGGTTTTCAGATCTGAAAACCCCGCAACCAGTATTTTTGGATTTGAATACTGTGGGTATCGGGAGCGTGCAGACCCACGGTATTTCTAAATTGGGTGTGAGGGGCGCAAGGTTTTTACCTCACTAAACCTTGTGCCCAATTGGATATGCCCCTATGTATATAGGATGTGACAGAACCGGTAAGTGATGTGGCATCAGGGAAAACAGGCCCAGGTTGTGACAGTTTCCCCCCTGCCTTGAGGAGTGGACTCAGGACACCTCTTTGGTTTCCTAGGAAACTTGGCATGAAAATTGGAAATAAGACGAGGTGCATTAACATCTTCAGAACTCACCCAGGATCTCTCCTCAGGACCGTATCCTTTCCAATGGACTAGATATTGGAGTTTCTCATTACTACAATCGGGAATCGACAATGCTCTCAATTTTGAACTCAACCCCTTGTTGGGTCTTAACTGGAGGAGGTTTAGGAGGAGAAGTCTGGAACTTGTTGAGAATAAAAGGTTTGAGGAGAGACACATGAAAAGAATTGGGAATCTTCAGTGATGGAGGAAGCTGTAAACGATAAGCCACTTGGTTATTGATCTTGATAATAGGAAACAGACTGATGAAATGAGGAGCAAACTTCATTGATGGTACTCAAAGTCTGATGTTGCGGGTAGATAGCCAAACATGATCACCCACCATAAAATGTGGAATGGCCCTCCTCTTTCTGTCAGCAAAGTTTTTCTAATGAGCTGAAGATTTCTTTAAAGTGGCATCAAACTTCCTTCCAGATATTCAAGAAATATTGGAGAGATGCTTTGGCTGCAGGTACATCAAATTCTGGAAGATACTGAAACTCTGGAATTTGGGGGTGTCGTCCATAGACTGTTAGAAAGGGAGTAGATCCAGATGAAGTGTGGCATGAATTTTTATGGGAGAATTCAGCCATTGGCAAGAAATCAGTCCAATCATCCTTGGAGGATGTACTATACATGCATAAAAAAGTTTCTAGGTTCTGGTTAACTCTCTCAGTCTACACATTAAATTGAGGGTGATAAGCTGTGGAAAACTTTAGCTGTGTCTCTAAAGAAGAGCAGAGAGCTCACCAGAAATGAGCAACAAACTGTGACCCTCTGTCTGAGATGATTTCTTTGGGTAATCCATGGAGACTAAATATTTAAGAAATTAAGAGATTAGAGAGCCATGGAGCAGATGTTAGGCCAATTAGGGGTACAAAGTGTGCCATTTTTTAAAACCTGTCAACTACAACCCAGATGGTGGTAAAGGTCTTAGAGGCTGTGAGGTCAATAATTAAATCCATGGATATATGGGTCGAGGGTTGTAGTGGAATGGACAGAGGCTGTAATGGTCTAATAGACAGCTGGAGAGAAATGTTATGCTGGGCACACTGGGAGCATGCGGATACAAATTCTTGTACATCAGAACACATGGAAGGCCACCAATAAGATCTTTTGATAAGTTCCAAAGTTTTTTAACACCTTTATGGCCAAAGAACTTTGAGGCATAAGCACATAACAATAATTGCTTGCGAAGTTCAGGAGAAGTGTGACTACATCAGTAGCATCAAAAATTGTGGGGTTTAACAGTGGATACTGTTCAGGTACATTTGATTCATCCACTGGGTACATGGACCGAGATAAGGCATCTGCCCTGCAACTATGGGACCCTGGATGGAAGGAAATTTTTAAGTCAAATCGTGAAAAGAATAATGCCCCCATCAGGCTTGTCTTGGCATGTGATATTGAGCAGTCTCAGTCTTTAGAAACAGAAGGATTTTGTGGTCAGTAAACACTGAGATTGGAAAGCAAGCTCCTTCTAGCAGATAATGCCATTCTTCAAAGGATAATTTGATGGCTCAAAGTTCTCTCTCACCAAAGGGGTAGTGCTTTTCGGCAGGCAGACATTTTTTAGACAAGTATCCTCACGAGTATAATTTATCCTCGGATCTTTGTGATAGAACTGCCCTCACTCCTTCTGAGGAGACTTCCACCTCAAAGATGAAGGGATGAGTGATATCTGGTTGGCTAAGTACAGGAGCTGAAATAAATGATTGTTTTGGCAGCTGGAATGCCAACTTTGCTTCAGGAGACAACTGCGTTGGGTTTGCAACCTTGCAGGTTAATGCAGAGATAGGAGCTACTAATGGGGAGAATCCTTTAATACATTTTCTGTAATAGTTGGTGAAGAACAGGTATCTTTGAATGGCTTTCATAGAATTGGCTACAGAACAGGAGAGTACTAAATGTACTTTTTCAGGGTCCATCTTGAGGCCAGCACCTAAAATGATATACCCTAAAAAAGGAATGACTGTTACTTCGAAAACACATATTTCAAGTATACAATATAACTGGTTAGCACAAAGTCTTCGGAGAACTCCTTTCACTTGGTCACGAAGAGAGACTAGATCCCTGGAAAATATAAGAATATCATCTAAATATACAACCACATAATGATACAGGAGGTCATGGAAGATTTAGTTCACAAAATGTTAAAACACGGCAGGCGCATTGCTCAAACCAAAGGGCATGAAGAGATAGTCATAGTGCTTATCTCTTGTATTGAACGCCATCTTCCATTTTTTACCCTGGCAAATATGGATCAGTTTGTATGCACCAATTAAATCCAGTTTTCTGAAGACAGTAGGCCCTTTTACTTTGTTGAAGACCTCTGTGATTAATTGTAATGGGTAACAGTTTTTGACAGTGATTTATTTGAGCCCCCTGTAGTCAATACTGGGGAAAAGTCTGCCATCTTTTTCTTTAACAAAAAAAACCCCACACTGGCAGGAGAGGTGGATGGACGAATAAATCCTTTATCAAGGTTTTCATGGATGTACTCAGACATAGATTTAGTTTCAGGCACCGATAATGGATACATATGACTCTGGGGAGGTGTTTTACCAGGTATCAAGTCTATGGCCAGGGCAGCATCAGAAGACCAGATAGGTACCACTTTTTCCAAACAAACATTAGCACAACTCTTATCCCAGGACAGTGGACCTCATTCAGAGTCGGTCGAAGCGGCCGAACGGTCGTACACCACCAATGTTCGCTATACTGCGCATGCGTAAAGTTCGCAATGCGCGTGCGCAAACTAGCCGCTACGATCAGAAATTTCTCTCTCCTTGAACACAGCCAGGTTGGTAGTTTGAGTGACAGATTGAGGCATTTGTGGGTGGTAACAGGGGAAGGTGCTTGAAAACAGGGGAGTGGAGTTCAGAACGCAGGCGTGCCTAATTATGCGAATGGCGTTTTGTGGGAGTGCATACGGTTTATGGGAGTGCATAATTAACAAAGTAGCATCATGGCACATGTGACATGGGAGGTTTTAACACTGACATGATCGTAGAGCTTAAGAGAAGGTATGGTCAACCTTAAGCTCTATGACCAGTTCCGATGGTACCCGATGGTCTCGATTAATCCTTATATGCCCAGAGATGACGTGTAATGCGTACGAGAAGGGGGCATATTTTTTTGTCTTCCGACCGCTTCCTCCCCTTTGTCGGCCAGCTACCGATCCGAACTTAGGGGCGCAACTTGCGAGGGAATCATAGACATATACGGCCCCTTTTCCCAAACGACCAAGTGGCCGCTTCAACCGACTCTGAATGAGGTCCAGAATGTGCATAGTAGACCACTCAATTTGAGGGTTAAGTTTCTGTAGCCATGGAAGTCTGAGTATAAGAGAATAGGTGGCTTTTGGAATAACCAAAAAGGATATTTCTTCAGAGTGTAATGCCCTCACCTGGAGTTTAAGTAATAGAGCCATGAGGAATCAAACTGCCATCCACAGCTTACAGTGAGACTGGATGGGACAAAGTCTCAGTGGGTATATTATGCTTGATGACCCTGGATGGAAGGAAATTTTTAAGTCAAATCGTGAAAAGAATAATGCCCCCATCAGGCTTGTCTTGGCATGTGATATTGAGCAGTCTCAGTCTTTAGAAACAGAAGGATTTTGTGGTCAGTAAACACTGAGATTGGAAAGCAAGCTCCTTCTAGCAGATAATGCCATTCTTCAAAGGATAATTTGATGGCTCAAAGTTCTCTCTCACCAAAGGGGTAGTGCTTTTCGGCAGGCAGACATTTTTTAGACAAGTATCCTCACGAGTATAATTTATCCTCGGATCTTTGTGATAGAACTGCCCTCACTCCTTCTGAGGAGACTTCCACCTCAAAGATGAAGGGATGAGTGATATCTGGTTGGCTAAGTACAGGAGCTGAAATAAATGATTGTTTTGGCAGCTGGAATGCCAACTTTGCTTCAGGAGACAACTGCGTTGGGTTTGCAACCTTGCAGGTTAATGCAGAGATAGGAGCTACTAATGGGGAGAATCCTTTAATACATTTTCTGTAATAGTTGGTGAAGAACAGGTATCTTTGAATGGCTTTCATAGAATTGGCTACAGAACAGGAGAGTACTAAATGTACTTTTTCAGGGTCCATCTTGAGGCCAGCACCTAAAATGATATACCCTAAAAAAGGAATGACTGTTACTTCGAAAACACATATTTCAAGTATACAATATAACTGGTTAGCACAAAGTCTTCGGAGAACTCCTTTCACTTGGTCACGAAGAGAGACTAGATCCCTGGAAAATATAAGAATATCATCTAAATATACAACCACATAATGATACAGGAGGTCATGGAAGATTTAGTTCACAAAATGTTAAAACACGGCAGGCGCATTGCTCAAACCAAAGGGCATGAAGAGATAGTCATAGTGCTTATCTCTTGTATTGAACGCCATCTTCCATTTTTTACCCTGGCAAATATGGATCAGTTTGTATGCACCAATTAAATCCAGTTTTCTGAAGACAGTAGGCCCTTTTACTTTGTTGAAGACCTCTGTGATTAATTGTAATGGGTAACAGTTTTTGACAGTGATTTATTTGAGCCCCCTGTAGTCAATACTGGGGAAAAGTCTGCCATCTTTTTCTTTAACAAAAAAAACCCCACACTGGCAGGAGAGGTGGATGGACGAATAAATCCTTTATCAAGGTTTTCATGGATGTACTCAGACATAGATTTAGTTTCAGGCACCGATAATGGATACATATGACTCTGGGGAGGTGTTTTACCAGGTATCAAGTCTATGGCCAGGGCAGCATCAGAAGACCAGATAGGTACCACTTTTTCCAAACAAACATTAGCACAACTCTTATCCCAGGACAGTGGACCTCATTCAGAGTCGGTCGAAGCGGCCGAACGGTCGTACACCACCAATGTTCGCTATACTGCGCATGCGTAAAGTTCGCAATGCGCGTGCGCAAACTAGCCGCTACGATCAGAAATTTCTCTCTCCTTGAACACAGCCAGGTTGGTAGTTTGAGTGACAGATTGAGGCATTTGTGGGTGGTAACAGGGGAAGGTGCTTGAAAACAGGGGAGTGGAGTTCAGAACGCAGGCGTGCCTAATTATGCGAATGGCGTTTTGTGGGAGTGCATACGGTTTATGGGAGTGCATAATTAACAAAGTAGCATCATGGCACATGTGACATGGGAGGTTTTAACACTGACATGATCGTAGAGCTTAAGAGAAGGTATGGTCAACCTTAAGCTCTATGACCAGTTCCGATGGTACCCGATGGTCTCGATTAATCCTTATATGCCCAGAGATGACGTGTAATGCGTACGAGAAGGGGGCATATTTTTTTGTCTTCCGACCGCTTCCTCCCCTTTGTCGGCCAGCTACCGATCCGAACTTAGGGGCGCAACTTGCGAGGGAATCATAGACATATACGGCCCCTTTTCCCAAACGACCAAGTGGCCGCTTCAACCGACTCTGAATGAGGTCCAGAATGTGCATAGTAGACCACTCAATTTGAGGGTTAAGTTTCTGTAGCCATGGAAGTCTGAGTATAAGAGAATAGGTGGCTTTTGGAATAACCAAAAAGGATATTTCTTCAGAGTGTAATGCCCTCACCTGGAGTTTAAGTAATAGAGCCATGAGGAATCAAACTGCCATCCACAGCTTACAGTGAGACTGGATGGGACAAAGTCTCAGTGGGTATATTATGCTTGATGACCCTGGATGGAAGGAAATTTTTAAGTCAAATCGTGAAAAGAATAATGCCCCCATCAGGCTTGTCTTGGCATGTGATATTGAGCAGTCTCAGTCTTTAGAAACAGAAGGATTTTGTGGTCAGTAAACACTGAGATTGGAAAGCAAGCTCCTTCTAGCAGATAATGCCATTCTTCAAAGGATAATTTGATGGCTCAAAGTTCTCTCTCACCAAAGGGGTAGTGCTTTTCGGCAGGCAGACATTTTTTAGACAAGTATCCTCACGAGAATAATTTATCCTCGGATCTTTGTGATAGAACTGCCCTCACTCCTTCTGAGGAGACTTCCACCTCAAAGATGAAGGGATGAGTGATATCTGGTTGGCTAAGTACAGGAGCTGAAATAAATGATTGTTTTGGCAGCTGGAATGCCAACTTTGCTTCAGGAGACAACTGCGTTGGGTTTGCAACCTTGCAGGTTAATGCAGAGATAGGAGCTACTAATGGGGAGAATCCTTTAATACATTTTCTGTAATAGTTGGTGAAGAACAGGTATCTTTGAATGGCTTTCATAGAATTGGCTACAGAACAGGAGAGTACTAAATGTACTTTTTCAGGGTCCATCTTGAGGCCAGCACCTAAAATGATATACCCTAAAAAAGGAATGACTGTTACTTCGAAAACACATATTTCAAGTATACAATATAACTGGTTAGCACAAAGTCTTCGGAGAACTCCTTTCACTTGGTCACGAAGAGAGACTAGATCCCTGGAAAATATAAGAATATCATCTAAATATACAACCACATAATGATACAGGAGGTCATGGAAGATTTAGTTCACAAAATGTTAAAACACGGCAGGCGCATTGCTCAAACCAAAGGGCATGAAGAGATAGTCATAGTGCTTATCTCTTGTATTGAACGCCATCTTCCATTTTTTACCCTGGCAAATATGGATCAGTTTGTATGCACCAATTAAATCCAGTTTTCTGAAGACAGTAGGCCCTTTTACTTTGTTGAAGACCTCTGTGATTAATTGTAATGGGTAACAGTTTTTGACAGTGATTTATTTGAGCCCCCTGTAGTCAATACTGGGGAAAAGTCTGCCATCTTTTTCTTTAACAAAAAAAACCCCACACTGGCAGGAGAGGTGGATGGACGAATAAATCCTTTATCAAGGTTTTCATGGATGTACTCAGACATAGATTTAGTTTCAGGCACCGATAATGGATACATATGACTCTGGGGAGGTGTTTTACCAGGTATCAAGTCTATGGCCAGGGCAGCATCAGAAGACCAGATAGGTACCACTTTTTCCAAACAAACATTAGCACAACTCTTATCCCAGGACAGTGGACCTCATTCAGAGTCGGTCGAAGCGGCCGAACGGTCGTACACCACCAATGTTCGCTATACTGCGCATGCGTAAAGTTCGCAATGCGCGTGCGCAAACTAGCCGCTACGATCAGAAATTTCTCTCTCCTTGAACACAGCCAGGTTGGTAGTTTGAGTGACAGATTGAGGCATTTGTGGGTGGTAACAGGGGAAGGTGCTTGAAAACAGGGGAGTGGAGTTCAGAACGCAGGCGTGCCTAATTATGCGAATGGCGTTTTGTGGGAGTGCATACGGTTTATGGGAGTGCATAATTAACAAAGTAGCATCATGGCACATGTGACATGGGAGGTTTTAACACTGACATGATCGTAGAGCTTAAGAGAAGGTATGGTCAACCTTAAGCTCTATGACCAGTTCCGATGGTACCCGATGGTCTCGATTAATCCTTATATGCCCAGAGATGACGTGTAATGCGTACGAGAAGGGGGCATATTTTTTTGTCTTCCGACCGCTTCCTCCCCTTTGTCGGCCAGCTACCGATCCGAACTTAGGGGCGCAACTTGCGAGGGAATCATAGACATATACGGCCCCTTTTCCCAAACGACCAAGTGGCCGCTTCAACCGACTCTGAATGAGGTCCAGAATGTGCATAGTAGACCACTCAATTTGAGGGTTAAGTTTCTGTAGCCATGGAAGTCTGAGTATAAGAGAATAGGTGGCTTTTGGAATAACCAAAAAGGATATTTCTTCAGAGTGTAATGCCCTCACCTGGAGTTTAAGTAATAGAGCCATGAGGAATCAAACTGCCATCCACAGCTTACAGTGAGACTGGATGGGACAAAGTCTCAGTGGGTATATTATGCTTGATGACATAGCTTAGTGTTATAAAATTCTCAGCAGCACCAGAGCAAGGAAAGGAGAAAGGGTGTTGCGTTTATTGGAAAAAAACAAGAGCCACAGAAATCACAGGGTCAGGTTGTTTGGGAGAGGGATTTAATCCTCCTAATCTTTTCCCTTTCTGAGAGATTAGGAGTGACCATTTTCCAGTCGTTTTGTACATGAGGATATCATATGCCCAGCTTCATAATAATACAAACATAAATTTGACCTGACGTCGCCTCTGATGTTCCAAAGGAGAGAGACAGGATCTACTGACTTGCATTGATTCTTTATCAACCTTATTAATAGATGGTGATGGGGCCCCTGAATTTATTTTTCTCATGGGAATGCTCACGGAGGTGTAAATTCATTTTAGTGCACAGAGAGATGATGTCTGCCAACTTATATAGATGATCACGAGTCACCAATTTGCCTTTGATTCTTTCAGAAACTCCATTCCAGAATGTGGCTACAAGAGCTTCCTCATTCCACCATACTTCTGATGCTAGTGTCTGAAATTGTACCACATACTGCCCCATAGTTTTACTGCCTTGGCGTAGCCATAGTATGTCCATAGCTGCTGACGTAGATATCCCAGTTTCATTAAATATCCTACAGAAGGTGGTAATAAAGTCAGTATAGGAGGACAGTAGTGGATCTGATCACTCCCATAATTGGGATACCCACTCCAGAGCTGGACTCATTAGCAGAGATACAGTCAAGGCAATTTCATTTTTGTTTTATCCAATGGAAAGTTGGTAGGTTGCAGAGTAAAGTGCACATCATATTAATTTAAAAACCCATATTATAACTTGGGATTCCCATCAACTTAATTAGGAGTTGGTAGGTGAAGCCTGGGTGCAGGAGCAATATATGATACAGGAGGGGTAGGAACTCCAGATCCTGCAGTAGAGTTTAGAGTCATATCCTGATGGGTGGATATTTCCTGTATACATTGTGCCAGCTGGCAACTTGTCACCTCCAGACATCCCGCAATATTGCTAAAGAGGTCCAGAGATAGACATATTCTTTTGGCTGGATCCATGTGACCAGTACAAACTGTCAGGCTGTTATTTGTTTGTGGATCTGGCATCTGAGAAAAGTCTGTATGGGTGTCTGGAGGTGTGTAGAGAAAGCTGGCAGGCCCGAGAAGACTTCCTGGCATAAGGTAGAAAACACTTCCCTGACCGGAATCGAACCCAGGTCTCGGCGGAGAGGTGCCAGATCATACCCACTAGACCACCAAGGACTTTGGTATTGGAGGCAGGTTTGTATGTTTAGCAGAGAAGAGTGTAGCAGTATATTGAGCAGGCTGGTACTGGGTTGTTACTATAGATAACACTCTTCTTACTTGTATCTGTAAACTGGAATGCTGGAGTAATAGATCTTGGCAATGTATTTACCAGGCTTGAACTGAGTTATCACTGTAGTCCAGGATCCAGGAGCACTCAGATTGTTGCAAGACCAGTTGTAGACTGAACACTGGAATGGGTAGTGGATAGTGATACCAGGAACGGCACCAATAGAGCAGGAACCAGCAGAAACTGACTGTGCAGCATGGATGGTATATACACAGGAGTGGTACTGGTTCAGGTAACTGGAACAGGCTGAGATTACCTGTGCAGCCAGTGGAATAGCTGCCTCAGGTGTAGAACACTTGAAGGAATCCATGCAGCAAACAGGAACAAAACTGCACCAATGGAAATCCAGGAATGCAATAGGAGCATAGCATATCTTAGTCAGTAGAGACTGAGGTTAGACATTGTACTGGCAATTTGGTAGAGCCAGCAGCTGGGAGATATACCCCTGAGTTACACAGGATAGGCTGACCAGAGTCAGGTGGTGCGGGAAGGCTCAGGCTGTCACTCGATTGGCTGCTACAGTCATGTGATCGGGTCTTGTCATTGCAATACTTTAGCAGGCTCTGTTGTTGTCTGTGGCCTAGCAGGCCAGGAAATACTGAAGCCTGTGTGTCTAGGACGTGACAGAGAATACTGGCAGAATTGGTAAGTGACCCCGGCGGCATAGGAAACAGACCTGGGTTGTGACAAACTGTATATACACACACACTATCCATTCTGTGGTCTATACGTAAATTTCCTTGAATAGCCTCTGCTGTAAACACTATGATGACCATATATGATACTGGTTTTTCTATCCTTGTTAACAGCAAAAATTAGGACAACTAAGCAAGTAAGAGGTTAAGGGGTATATTTACTAAATGCAGATTTTAAGAGATAGAGATGTTGCCCATAGCCATCAATTAGATTCAAGCTATTATCTTCCATAAAGTGCTAGATTAATGATAAGTAGAAACCAATTGGGTGCTATGGGCAACATCTCCACTTCTAAAAATCTGCACTTTAGTAAATATACTCTTCAGAGTGATAACATTAAGGTTATTTGACCTTAGTTACACACAAATAAAAAGGAAAAATAGAAGTTTATTTTAAACTAAAATATAATTAAGAATAATTTAAATTTACAAAGAAACAAAGCTGTAGTAGGAAATTATCAGTGAATGTAGATATACTATAAGTCTTTTTTTAAATATATCTACAGATTTTAAAATAGCTTTAATGACTTATATAAGCAGAGTTAAACAGTGTGGAAAGAAAAAAAATTGTGCGAAAAATGCCATTTTTCACAGCTCTAAAATGTTGGCTCTGATGTCTGGCATAATTAAGTCAACAGTCTGTTGGTCTGTTTCCAGGCATTCTGACAATTGTAAGCTCATTTCTCTTAGTAAATGAACATGAACCCCCCCTCCAACAAAACAGCAAAAAGTGTAATTTTTTGTTTTGCTTTTAGGTGTAATATCAGTGAAAGTTTGCAGAAAATAATGATTTACACAGGTTCTGTGGCTGGCTAAATTCAAACCTGGATTTCACCAGGCTTTAATTAGGGATGAGTGGGTTCGGATTTCCGAAATCCGAGCCCCCCCGATCCGAGCCGGGAATCAAGTCCGACTCAGGTTTTCCTGCCAGACGCTGTGAGGCAGGAATGAAATCAACATCAACAGCTGCCCCTTTTGTAGCGAGCCCCGGTGCGAGTGAATTTGTCACTCGCTCCAGAGCTAGCGCACGTGCACTGTGGCTGCTGTGCATATGCACAGGGCCTCACCATCAACCTGCTTGCGAGCGCATAGGCGCTTGCAAGTGGGTCTGAATGAGGTCCATAGTTCATAGCATCAGAAAGGACTGCAAAAACATGCTAAATGTCTACTGGAAAATTGGGCCAATATTTTATTACCTATAGCAGTGTTTTCCAAACTGTGTACTGTGGCACTCTGGGGGACTCTATGAGCGGTGCCTTTAGGTTGGTGGTCCAGCACCAAATCAAATTACTTATGTTTAAGGTAATGTAAATATGTGAACAGAAGTGCAAACCTGTCCACCGCTACATAACTGAACCTAAGGATGACAGATAAGCACAATTTACTTCACTATTAATTTTTTTTCAGAATTTCTCAATTACAAACTTTTGGCTTAGGGGTGCCATGAAAACAAAGCTGATACTCTAGGGCACTGTGATTCAAAAAAGTTTGGGAACCACAGACCTATGGTGTTGAAGCTCAAAAAACCTATATGCATTTAGATGAAAAACTAGAATTGCGTTTCTTGGTGGCAGATAGTGGTGAAAAATATTGGCTTGCAAGAGAATCACTGCTGCCAGGATTTCATTATTGGGACCTTGAAAGAGTTAGGCTGAAGATGTCTGATTTGACTTGTTAAGAAATATCTTCAAATAGAAGCTAATTTAGCAACACAAATCATAGAAATCCTTGCAGCAAATTGTTTCACTCAAGGTGTGGACTGAGGGCTGTACAAACTGACCAACAAATATTTGTGGACCATGCCATCGCTGTGAAGTTTGGGCCTATGCAGAAGATATCTAAGACACTACATTGCTAAGTCCATGGTAGTGCCATAGAGGAAAGGATACCAGCAAGGGAAATAAATGTGCCAGATTTTTTTAAGAGTAGAAATGTGGGTCATTTGTGGGCCCAATCTACTGCAGCCTGCCTTGTGTTGGTTCGTCTTCTCTTGGTACTCTGCTATTGGTGCCGCAAGAGGAAAGTCCTGGTTGTATTGGATGATTGTAATACTGAAAACAAAAGTGCTGCTGGCCTTAGTTTACTCTGGAATTTAACTCACCCAGGTCTTTAGTACAGTGTTACTTAGTGAACTATTGTACAATTGCCTAATTTTCAAGTTCTCTATCCAGACACCTAAACTTAGCTTTTAAAATACCACAACTACATTTTATCAATGCTCTAGTGGATTTATGGGCATAAATATACTTATGGTGCGCAGGAGTCTGTGGAAGTGACAATGGAGTCAGAAGCCAACAGTAACAGCCATAGTCAGAATCACCTGTGATTGAATGAAACAAGCAAAAAACAATATTAGCATACATACAGTATATGTTAGAGGTTAAAATTCTTCAGAATAAATACATAAGAAAAACACAGCAGCCATCAAACTTATCATGGAGGGATAACTGTCTAAGGAAAGAGACTTTGTGACATGAGCCAAGACAACACTCAAATTAGCTTTTTGTATCATAAACCACCTGAATATTTAGAGGATAGGAAAAGTGCCTATTAACATATATTTTGCCACTCTGCTTAGATGGTGTGTGAAATCTATAGCTCCCACAACATTAGACATGCCTGCAAGACTATAGAAAACTACCCTAAGCTCATACTACTGGTATTACTGGCTGGGGAAGCATATTGAGGAGTAGAAGAAGGTCCTCAGGTCTACCAGTACCTAGGAGATATACAGGGGTATTCAATTTGGAGCGAAAATTTAGGAATCGTCATTTTCGCCGATTTCAATTATCCATGTATTCAATTTCAAAGACTTTTCGCAGGTTCAAAAAGTCTTTGAAAAAAAACGGGGATAACTTTTCACCGCTGAATAGGTGGCAAAAAAAAGTGCAGAATTGGGGTTTAGGGGTGCAGGCTTAAAAAAAATAGCCTGCAACCCTGGGAATGTCATTTAAAAATAAACTGTGTCAAAAAAAAAAAATTAGGGACACCCCAAAAAAATTATTTAAAAATTGGGGTGAAAAAAAAAATGGAAAAGAGTGTTTAAAAATAGGGAAATAGGTTCAGGGCTATTCTGCAAGTATGCGGCAGGTGTTTTCTAGAATAGGCTATTAACGGCAGGTTAATTTTTGCTGAATTTTTTAAAACTTACTTTAGGGACATAAAAATATGCTAGTACCCATTTTCATGTACCCCAAATTTGATGGGACCACTTACAAAAAAAAACCTAAGTGCTCTTCTGCATCACTTCTACAACGTCAGAAAAAAACACCTGCCGCCGCTATTTAAAACCCCGACTTTTATTTGCAGGCTAAATCGGGGTTACCCATAGTGATCCCACATGTTTTGACAGCTTTAGGGGGGTCCTACAATTTATTCCAGTTAAATCCCGTTTTTTTTCGCCAATACTATTTCGCCGGCTCCCGTTTTTGTAGCTTTTTAATTGAATACGGGGATAAAGCAGGCGCGCACCGGATACTTTATCCCAGGAAAATCAGCGATGTGGAGCGAAAAGTCCAGCACAGACTTTTCGCTCCAAATTGAATACCCCTGATAGTGGGAGAATGTTTGCTAACATTGGCAACCACACCAGAAGTCACTGACTGGAAGCAACCAGTGGCTGAAATGGACCACCAAATACAACATTATCCTTCTTATACAAGTTGCCTTTGTCCTTGTGCAGACCTAATATGGCTCACGACCTTGCAATGTCTGAATTAAAGTGATCCTTGCCAAGGTCATACAGTTTCATTAATTTGGCACAGTTGAAATGGAACATCTGTAAGACATCACCATCAGACACATCATTGAGGTTCAAACACCTATGAAACGACCTAGGCCTGCATAAGTTTCATGTGACCCCATTAAGCTGATATTCCTTTACTTCTGCCTCATGGCTCCTTCTAGTCAGTGGATTGAGTACTGCATATCTCCTATAAGCATTGAGCATTGCACAGCCAGATAAATACATCATGCCTACAGACACATTGTTACTCCTGCTCATGAATTATGATAAAGCTCTGTCCAACTGAATGTGTTTTAAAACCCAAAACCACATGTATTATTTTGGGTGATTTTTTTATTGGCTTTTCAAAATCAGTTTCTAAACTCTAAGCTTGGTAAATTCAGGGTTTCTATACTTTTAATGTGAAAAACATAGAAAGTGTTCTGATGTTAAATTGTGTTTTAAAGTTAGAATTAAAGAATTCCTTTTGTTTTTACTTTGCATATCAGCCAATTGAAAACCTTTCCTTTCCCTTTCTTTTCCTTATTTTTCTCTTACCTTTCCTTTCCCTTATCTTTCCTTTCTCTTACCTTACCTTACCTTGCTCCTCCCGGGACTTTGTTGTGTGTACTGTATGAATGGGACAGGTTTTTAAAATTGCAGGTGAGAGCTACATCAGTTTTTTAACACATTTTTAAAAGTGTCTTAAAATGACACAAATATCTAATTAAAGGATTTTTTAGGCAGCCCAAAATTATCTAGAGCATTTATTTTGCAGAAAAGCACTTGCTTTCTATAATTTTTTCACTGTTTTTGAAAAATACTTATAACAGCTTTTTGAAACATTTTAAGAACCCCAAATACTTTGCTTTTGGCCACATACAGATTTTTATACTGTTATCCAATATAAGTTTAAATTTTTTGGGAGTACAGACTCTTCCCATTTTCAGTTTCACCCACACTTAATGAGGGTATTACTGGCAAGAATTACTGTGCAAACCAAATAAGCCTTTTCCAATCTAATTGTGCATTAAGCGGAAGAGCACATACACACATTATGTAAATTATCGGGTTTACATGCATGCTAATTTAACATGCAGTAACATTTTTTTTTATTGTAACCAATAGAATTCAGCCCCATGTCTCTTTTACCACTCTGTCTGCCACATCTTTCAACTCATCTTCTCTTTCTTTTTTCTCTTTTTAATTTCCCCTTTTTTCTCTCTATTACTGTTTCTCTATCCTACCTCCTTCCCCATCTATATTTTGCTCTTTTTCCTTTTCAATTTTCTGCCCCCTCTGTTGCTTTCTATCTCTTATGTCTTTTTCTCTCCTGCACTCTTCTTCCCCCTTTTATTTTTGTGCACAAAAAGTCCAATGTGCACACGTATGCATATATACAAACCTTTACAAAAATACAAAATATTTAACTTTACTATACAAGAACTAAGTTATAATGGTGTATTTGTCTGTGGTCTTTGTGTTTCTGTACATAAAATACAAAAACCAAAAAAGGGAGTTTTCAAATAGTTACAGCTTGTCACCATCTGCATCATGACAGCTAAGACAAATCCTTGTGTATTTTGATATTTTATAGCAATAAGCACTTTAAAAATATCTTCGAAAACAACCTGATCCACATTGATAAGTCATGTCCCTATCATGATCAAGAGGACACCAGGCTACATTATGTTCTCTTCCACAAACATTTAACAATAAAACATGCTACTGCTCTATGAAGATCTAAAATATTAATGGCACTGATCATGTTAGTGAAGTGGCACTGAAAAGGTCCCCATACATCTATGATTGATTAAAGCAATTCGTTATCCCAGACATCGTGATTATCAATTCTGAGATTTTTTCACTGATTCCCCAATGGATCAGTGATCATCGATGCCCACTGGTCGACATTTCCAATGGTTAGATCTGCGGTTCCCATCCAATCAGAGTATCAGTTGATTGCCCTGCAAATGTTCGGACCCTTGAGACAGTGTGAATAAAGCATGTGATAAAATAGGTGTCCATTGCTCAAATGGACTATACCTACTGTCTGCTACAGTGAGTAAGATTGATCAATAATATAGGTTATGTTCTTGTAATGGGAGACCAGAGAGCTTGTGAGATGGAGTGGACAAATTAGTCAATATTAGTCATATTTTCCACATTTTTTAGAGGGTAAATGCACATGAGAGAAGTGCAGAAAACCCTGAGACTGTTCATTCAATATTAACCTCATAGTGATCATTTGTAAAACTGCCTTGGCAGAATAATATTCTTTTTATTGGCTGAAGTGTACATATTGAGCAAAATCTCTTCAAATAATTTGTCTTATGCAACATCTTATGAAAACTTAATAACTAGTTTTGCAGTTGAAAAATACATAATTTACCTTCACTCTTGGCATTGTCCCACAGCCAAGCAATTTTTGGATCTATAAAGAGAGACATAGCCCTGAATAAGGCCTGAGGAAAGCAGCGTCTGCAGTATACCAATTACAAAGTATGCCTGTAATTAGCCTTCTTTTCTGAAATATAGAGCTCTAGTATTAAACTAAGTCTGTGATCTATTGACATCAATTGCTTTATAATCTACTGTAAAAAAAGTTCAGGTTATCTCAAACAGATGCACACATTTCTTCATTTTCTTGAAGGAAGCAGAAATTGGATTGGTATGCAGGGTTCTCCGGAATGTAGATGAGAGCAGATGGAAGAACATTGATGTACATTACACTGTATGTCTTTCCAAAATATTTTGGAGGAAAGTTGTTAGCTGTAATGCAGTTATGTGAAAGTTAGCAAGCTTTTACTCACTATTCCTTTAATTCTGGCATCCATTTTCACTCTAATTTTCTTTCTGTTGTTATTAATCTGTAATACACAGTTGATTTGTTGTTTTTTCTCAACATATAGTACAGATTTCAAGATATTTGAGGCTGTATAGTGTGCAAAGTTACTTAGTTAATGTTGGGAATAGTTAAGGGTATCATACATTCTGAAGGCAGTATTGTTGTATTTTGTCCTTTGTGCTTCACACCAGGAAAGCTATAGATTGATATCATTATATTGTGCTACTGTATCCTATAGCACAATAGCTTGCAGAGAGCATACCGTGCTATTTTGGAATGTAAGGGGATTGGAAAATGTTTTTAAAAGCTCTTTGCTTTTTGTGAAACTTAAACAAGTGATTCCTGGCATTTTATTTTAACAGGGGATATACATAGCCAATTGTAAAGTTCTATCATCAAAGAATTTATGAGTGGGGTGGGTGTACCATTTATTCTTCACTATCATTGGGACTAGCAGTGCATTTCATTGAATCAAATTTCTAAGTACTGTAGAAGGGATGCGGTCCGACCGGGACAATCCAACCACAGGGATTCCTGTGCTCAGAATCCACTTGTAAAAATCCCAGTGCTGGCATCCTGACTGCCAGAATCCTGATGGTAAGTAGTGGGGTTAGGGGTTAGCATTATGGTTAGGGGTTAGGGTTAGACACTAAGGGGGAAGGTTAGGTTTAGGCACTAGGGGGAGGTTAGGTTCTGGCACTGTGGAGGGAGGGTTAGAGTAGGGTAGGGAAAGAGGGAGGGTTAGGATAGTGACTGAAGGGTTTCAGTATCCTAACCCTGTTGGGATGTCAAAGGGAGGGTTAGGATACTGACTGACAGGTGTCGGTATCCTAACCCTGTCGGGGTGCATTCTGAATGCTGGGATACAGAGTGCCAGCATCCCATACCCAACCCCTGTAGAAATAGACAGCATTTTTGTGTATTGTAAACTCTTTCATTGTAAATTGTGCTCAGGATACAAATTGACAATATGGCTTTCATGCAGATATACTAGTCTTAAGTTAGAGAGATTCATTGTTGATTTGCCCCACAGCATTACAAGACAAGTGGAAGACAGCATCCAGCAGAATCAGGTGAAACACCATTTCCACGTTGAAGTCATGAAAAATATAATTGTTATATGTATGTTTACAATTTTCCCAAAATAATTGTATCTGCAGTACTGCACTCTTAAAGTAATTGAGTTCTGTTCTTAGTCAACATTGTACTAACAACCAGGCCAGTTATGTTAAAGGAGCATAATGGACAACACTTGATGGCATTTTCCATGTCCATTGGGTATATTATGACATTCCACCATGTAAACATAGGGCCTGAATCAGACATGTACTCAATGCCAATATTACTAACGATACTGGATCAGAACCTCTATACACTGCTTCCTATACCTTCTAATATCCTGCCTATACCTCCTAAGGATGACCCTAATTTGCGTACACAGTCATACAGTAAATAAAGCCTTAAGACCTGGAATCTGTAGTTCCAAAGCACAAGTATTATTCAGGTAAAAGTACAGTCAGTTACATGATATTGATGCAGACACAATTCGGTGCAAAGGAATTATACAGACCCAAGTACAATATACATACGCAGCGCTTCCAGATCAGATGTTAGGCATCAGCAAGAAACCCCTCGTCTATCAGCATTCAGCACGAAGACTAAAGACCCAGTGTTGGAGCACACATATATATACCCCCCAGGAAAAGACAACACAATAGGGATGTTTGTTGCTGATGCTATTGGTTCCCAAGGGGGATCCATCTGTTACAAGGCATTTAACAGGCTGATTCAAATAGACACAACCCAGCCTCCAACAACTGAGGGTCCCTAGATTCCCACCACATGCAACATCCTAACAGTTATTCATATCATATAAATTTTGTTGCTTGAAGTCTCTGCAGACCATAAGTCGAGAATGCATGATGCGATCTCCCCACTGATAATTTTGGAATACTGTGGAAAGAGTACGTATCATTACAAAACCAAACGGCTTACTTATCATGTATAAAACCTTAGTTATCAAACAATCTTTATTTCATAGCATCTATACTAAATGAACAAACTTAAATCAATTACCTTAAAGCTTATGAAACCTTGTATGTGAATATGTAATGTGTGAGTATGTGGGGTTTGATATAAAGACGCTAGTTCACTTGGTGCGGGTGTGTGTGCATTTAGCTACTAAACGGTGTTTTCATATAGGATCTTATGCATTCGCTAATATGCAACTAGTTAACAGCGCAATTGTGTGTATTAAGGTGTATGTGAGAAATGGTGAAAGATGCAATCACATGGTGTTATTAGTAATATCGCCATATGTACTAAAATGTGAGTTTATCTAAAATGGCGCTTGGGCGGCCATTCGCAAAATGGCGTCTTGCAATCTCATTTCCAAGATGGCTTCTTGCGGCCAGTCGCAAGATGGCATCACCGCTATTCAATTTTAAACTGATCTTGTCTCAGCCAATTATCCAGCTTCGACGGTCCACCCTTTGATAGCAAACAACATGCTATCACAATCTACTCTTTGAATTTAATTTAGGCTTACATTTACATATTATTTAGTGTTATTGTGGGAAGGCGCAAGGTGGTTCTTAATCCATCAATAATGTGTCTCTGGGTGGGGACATAAAACTATTATTATACACACACCACAGATCTTGAAAGATCATGTGAAAAGTGTGGGAATGCACCAGTCTTATAAAAGCAGTCTTGAAGGGTAATTGAGACTTTACATTATCTGAGGTGTTCTAAAAATAACATTTCAATAATACATTCTATGCACATCTAAATATAATACATCAAATGATGGTATTTCCTAGTTCAGGGTTGTAATGCAGTTCTATATTTACCTCGGTATTCATATTGTCATTTCTGACCACCATCATAGTTTTGTTCTTGGGTTTTACTCTATTTTTAAATTTTCCACACTTCAACACAATAGGAACACACTGGACGCATATGCCAATTATTATGATGACAATTAGTATAAGGATCAAGAATTAGCCTATGCTAGTGATCAGTACCTGGACCCATTCCCCTAGACCTGAGAACCATTTTACTGGGTTCAGCCATGAAACCCATCCTTCTATCTTTTCCCCTACTTCAGCCACTGAAGCATTATGGTTCTTACGAAACTCCCATTTTAGCTGCAGAATTTCATCCATCTTCTGGTCTATCACTTCCTTAGGGTCGCTGGTATCATTGGTGACATAGGTGCAACATTTTACTCCAAACTGGGTGGCTAACGTTTCGCAATACCCTCCAGTAACAGCAGTTAAATAATTCAATGCTAGCCTGTGTTGCACCAGTTCTTTCTTATACGCTTGCAATTCTCTCCCTGTATACCTGAATGTGTCATCATACATCTCGGTGATATTATCTATCAATTTAGGAAGTTCCTGAATATATCTAAAATGTAATGTACCCCGAGCAATCCTGGTGGGATCCAATGCGACTAAAACTTGAAAGCCAGTTGTCTCACTGATTAAATGAGTGGCTTTATGCATGTCACCAGGTATCATATTTCTTTTGCCTCTGTGTTCATATTGTGTGTGAAGATATGGTGACGGTGTATTTTTATGTATACCAAGCATTTCAACATGTGTGAGGGTCATAACTTCTGGGACTACTCTTCTCAGGTAACACAAACCTTCGGAACTTGGGGAGAGCCACTTATACGCTTTTCTTCAACATATAAAATATACATTATCAGAGAGAACATAAGGGATGGTATGCATCATTATCATTAAGCACATTTCTCTTGCAAACAATCCTATTTCCGGGTCTTCCATCTGGTTCATGCAAGTTTCTGGCTGTATTATTTTAGCACAATAACCATCTGGCACCTAACCAATTATTTCTTTGGTGGAACTCAATGTATACCAATACCTAAAATGTTTCCCACCAGATTTAATTGAGCGTAACAGATCATGGTTTATGGACTCATTATCAGCTCTTTGTGAGAAGGTCATCATCTGATTATTCCCCGTCACTTCCCAACTCCCGGGTTTATTGGGGTTGGTTATGTTTAAACACAAAAGTGATCTGTCTACTTGGAATTGATAGAGTTTGAAATGAGGTAGTTTGGATGACAAGAATTTTCCATCCAATGTTTTCCCTTTCTGTAATTCTAAAATTTCCATGATATTCAGTGGAAATGACACCAACCCTACGTTATGCTGTCCCTGTGGCACGTGTGAACACACCCAGCAATCAGTTTGGTTTAACACTTTGCCTACCATGCTATGATAATCCTCTAAAGGATACCCACCCCAGTACGGGTTATATTTAGGTTGGCACCATTGGATAGAGTTCTCATCAACTAGGGACCCACATAGCTCACAAATACAGGAAACTTCAGACGATAAACCTCCACACCTTCCCCGAGTATCCGGAATGACAGCTCTCTTAACAATAACAGTTCTAAGATTGGTCAAACACTCCCCTGATTGGCATTGCACTCCTCCTGACTCCACTCCATCAGCACTGCCATCAGCTCCCATTTCCTCGATTGTTCTCCCATCACAGAAACTGGATATTCCCGAACCGACGAAGGTGGTGAACACTCTAAAAGAGAATATGAAAATGAACTCAGCAGGCCCATCCATTGTCACAACAAAACCTGCAAGTTTCTTTTAGTTCAGGTATCTCTCTACAACCTTTTCAATCCTTCTGGAACAAGCTCGCGAGCGACAGGTCCTCACTATCAGCCTTGTCTCCGACTTGATTCTCCACCGGTTGATTGACCTTTTTTCAGTGAGTGGAATAGACCCAGGTATCTCTCTCGGCCACCTTCAAAGATGTAGTACTTGTCAGCATCTCCTGGTACAGACCTTCCCTCCAATCAGTCAAACAACAGTTACCTCGTTGTTACCCTTCAGGTCTTCCTGTGGACTTATAATCAAATGAGGTTGTCTACTGAACAATATTTCAAATGGGTACAGATTTAGAGGAGGTCTAGGAGTGGTCCTTATGCTATGTAGGACCAAAAGTAACGCTTCTGGCCATCCTAGTCCAGTCTCTGCCATGATTTTACTTAACTTATTTTTAATAGTCCCATTCATCCTCTCTACCTTGGCACTGGCTTGCGGTCGGTAGGGGGTATGAAGTCGGCTATTAATACCCATCAGCTTACACATATTTTGAAAAACATCACCTGTGAAATGCGTACCCCTGTAACTCTCGATGATTTTAGGGAAACTGTACCTGCTTACAAATTCCTGAACTATTTTCTTGGCAGTAATCGCAGTAGTATTAGTGGCTGCTGGGTAGGCCTCAACCCAGTTAGAAAATACATCCGTGCACACTAATACATACTTAAGGTTCCTGCAGGGTGGTAATTGGATGAAATCAATTTGTATCACCTGGAAAGGTCCATCAGTCAGGGGAATGTAGTACAGTTCGGTAGGGATCGCTTTCCCTATGTTCTTCCTCAAGCAGGTCAGACAGTACATTGCTATCTTTTCTGCTTGTGAAGAAAAACCTGGTGCGCACCAGTATGCTCTCACAAACTTGCACATACCTTGTTTACCCAGATGAGTCAGACCGTGTGCTGCCTCAGCCAGGCTGGGGTAATATGCCTTGGGGGATACTGGCTTACCTTGTCCGTCTCTCCAGAGCCCAGAGAACTCTTGCCCACATTCCTTTGACTTCCAAATGGATTTTTCCAGAATTGAACACACATTTTGTATCTCAATAATTTCAGCATATCAATTATTTGGAAAGACATAATTTTTTCAGTTGGGGAAAACATTTTTAACCCTGCTGCCCATTTTGCAGCTTCATCTGCTCTGTTGTTGCCCAGTGATAGCGGATCATCCTCACATGTATGGACTTTACATTTAACTACTGCCACCGCTTTGGGTAGTTGGATTGCTTCTAAAAACTGTTTTATGTGTCGGGAATGTGCAACTGGTGTGCCTGCTGCTGTCATAAAATTTCTCAGACACCATAGAGCCCCAAAACTGTGCACTACCCCAAACGCGTACCTTGAGTCAGTGTAAATGTTAGCAGATTTGCCTGCTGCCAGTTCACATGCTCTAGTTAGTGCTACTAACTCTGCCACCTGGGTTGAGTGAGGAGGACCAAGAGGTTTAGCTTCTATGATGTCTGTGTCATTTACAACAGCATAACCTGTATATAATTCACCTTTCATAATTCAACTCCCATCCGTATAAAAAGTCACATCCACATTCTCTAAAGTTGTGTCATGTATGTCAGGTCTAGCAGTAAAGGTCTGATTCAGATGTCATACAATTGTACGTATCATTATGTCGGCTGAACTCACCTCCTGCCAGCTACTCCTCTCCTTCCACTCTTTGTACATCATGTTGTACATATGGTAAATACGTTTCTGGATTCAGCGTGCTGCAACGTTTAACAGTAATGTTTGCGGGTGCGATTAGAGCTAGTTCCCATTTGGTAAACATAGCCGAAGAGACGTGTCTGGTTTGAGCTGAGTTCAACAAAGCAGATACAGCATGGGGAGTGTAGACAATCATATCATAACCCAATACTATGTCCTCACTTTTACTCACCAATAGAGCGGTAGCTGCTACACTTCTCAAACAGGTGGGGAGTGATCTCACCACAGTGTCCAATTGGGCACTGTAGTACGCTACAGGCCTACTGGCATCACCATGTTTTGTGTAAGGACACCTGCAGCACAACCATCAGCTTCCGTACAATACAAATCAAATGGTTTTTCATAATCAGGTATTCCCAATGCAGGAGCTTTTGTCAGACTATACTTAAGATTAAGGAAAGCCTGCTCAGATTCCTCTGTGTGTACGACACGATCGGGCTTTGGGGAAGAGACTAATTCCTGTAAAGGTAAGGCCAAAATAGAAAAACCTGGTATCCACATTCTACAGTATCCACACATTCCCAAGAAGGTACAAATTTGCTGTTGATTCTGCGGCAGTGTCATGTTTTGTATGGCCTGGATTCTATCCATTGTAAGATGTCGTAAACCCTGGGTTAGGCAGTGTCCTAAATATTTTACTCTGGATTGGCATGGCTGTAGTTTGTCCTTAGCCACTTTGTGTCCTGTATGCGAGAGATGAAGTAACAAAAGTTTAGTATCATTTAAACATGACATAAACGAGCCAGAACATAGCAATAAATCGTCCACATATTGAATTAGAACAGAACCATTGGCAGGTTGAAAAGATTGTAAACAGTCGTGCAATGCCTGGGAGAAGATACTGGGGCTGTCTATGAAACCTTGGGGTAACCATGTCCATGTGTATTGTAAACCTCTGTATGTAAATGCGAATAGATACTGACAGTCAGGGTGGAGAAGCACAGAGAAGAAAGCAGAACAGAGGTCAATGACAGTGAAATGGGTTGCATTTGGTGGGATTTGCATCAGAATGACAGCTGGATTTGGCACTACAGGGAATTGGCTCTCTACCACCTTATTAACACATCTAAGGTCTTGTACCAGCCTATAACCCCTCCCACCACTCTTTTTCACTGGAAAAATGGGGCTGTTGGCTATACTTGCTGCACGAACTAAAATTCCCTGTTGAAAAACCCCTAATTCTGCCTCCTGTTTTAGTGGGTACTGGGGAATTTTTGGAGCTTGCCTACCGCTTATTAAATTTACCATTACACGGCTTACATTTGCCATTAATCCAGTGTTCTGTCCATCCTTAGTCCAAAGGGAATCTGGAATTTGGGATAACATTTCATCTACCTGGGATGAATTTTTATTTAAACTTGTAGAGTGATACATTATCCTTTGGGGAGTCTTCAATATATCCCGCACCTCGTGTGCAACTCTCTCTGGGATATCTAAAAATACACCATCAGGAGTGCAGTATATAACACATCCCATCTTACATAACAAGTCTCTACCCAGCAGGTTAGTAGGAGCCGCAGCAGCCAGAAGGAAAGAATGCCTGGTATGCAACGGCCCAATAGTAACCTCTGTAGACTTTGTTAAAGGATAATGTTCCACTTTACCTGTTACACCCATTGTTGGTACTGTCTCGTTGGTCACCTGTAAATTAACGGGAGATTTTATCACTGACCTGGTCACCCCTGTGTCTACAAGAAAAGGATATTCAGTACCAGCTACATCAACCATCATGACCGGTTCTTCCATAGTACTTCCCATTAACCTGACTATCTATAGACTACAGGTATGACCTGACCCCTAGCGTTGGCTACCATTCTCCAATAAAGCATTTACGGCCACAATTGGAGCTGGTGCTTGCTGGACATTTGATGGTCTCTGTGCATATCCCTTATGGGGATATCCAGGTCTTCCCTGATTTGGGGTTCCTACTCTTTTTACTGTACAGTTTCTACTTAAGTGTCCTGTTTGTTTACAGTTAAACATGTTCGTGGATCAGGTGAAGACATGTGTTGTTGTGAGGTTTGAGCAGAGGGTAAAGGTGGTGGGTATGGGTAAGAATAGGGAGGGTAAGGGTATTGTATGAAGTTTGTGAGTAGTATGGGACCTGTGGTTGTTTTGGGTTAGTGGGATAGAGCTGTGATTGTTGTTGCATAGGGTTAGTGAGGGCATATACTTGTTCAGATGTAAGTGTGTGTGCAGATGCAAGTGTGTCTGTTTGTTGGCTGTGATGTTACCATCATTCCCTATGGGCTTCTCTTTTCTTTGAGATGTTTTTATCATGTATGATGGCGGATTCTATGAGGGTATCTATTGTGAGTCCCCACCAGCCAGGCTGTGAGGTCTGAACCCGAGTTTTTAAATTCTCTTTCAGACCGTCCATTAGTACCGTGACTATCATTCCCCTGTGGTGAGTGCTATCTTTAATATCTTCTATCCCAGTGTACTGGATGATAGCCTGCAGAGCCCGATCACAATAATCTTCTGCAGTTTCACTCTCCTTTTGCCTAATGGTGAAATTTTTTAACCAGTTAACTACTACTGGAAAATATATACCCAATTGAGTTTCAATACGGGAAATGTTACCTTGGTTTACTTGGTCTGTTAAGGGAATGTCACCATCCAATACACAATCCGTGATAAATTTTGTCACGTCGGTATTGCGTGGTAGACAGGCCCTTAACACCACATGCCAATCTTTATTAGTGGGCTCATGTGAACTACCCAAATTTCTCCAAAATCTTTGACATTTGGCTAGTTCCTTTTTGGGATCGGGGAAATCATTTATGATGGAATTTAGTTCTGCTCTTGTCCAAGGACAATGCATTACTACTTCCCTCATGGGCACTACACCATTCGCATCTGCATTTCCATTTGGAACGGTTATTGTCCGAATGGGATGCAGACTGGTAGCACTGCTACCTTTGACCTTGTTACCTGGCTGGGGGTTTAACCTGTTGCTGCTACGTATGGTATGAACAACTTCCTCTACGGGTGCAGAGGGTGTTAACAGTTTTCTTGCTGTTACTGATGGAGATGGCGGCACCTCTCGTGATTGTGGTGATGCAGCATCTATAATTTGCACAGCATGGGAAATGGCAGACATTACAATAGGCTCATCATCCACATCATAAACATTGTCTTTATGGTTGCTTAAGAGAGGGTACAAATTGCTTGTTACATTTTATGATTATTTTTGGTAACTGTACTTGCACCTCCATCCACATAAGGTGGGGGAGGTGAGCGTGAACTGCTGGCAATACTCTCAACAATGCTAGATTGCCGCACATGCGCGCCATTTTGCGGCTCGCCCGTATTGCAATTTAGCATCGCGGATGTATTCTCTGGCAATGTGCTCGCGATGCTAGTTTGCGTAGTTTGCACATTTTTAAGCCACACATCCCCTTCATGCTGCCACAGTTTTAAACATTCATAATATTTAACCTTATTCTCTGAGGAGCGCATCAGACTGATGTGATCCCGGACATTATCTAATACATTTTTATCAAAACTACCAATTCTGGGAAACGGTCTAAAACTCTTCATCATCATTTTAAACCATGCATCACAATACCTTATTGCATAAGTACCATACTTAGTATGCATAATATGACGAGCCGATCCAATTGGTGCCTCCATTAGCAGCACATCATTGTCTTACATCTCTACTGTTTGCGTGGCTCCCATTCTGAGACAAAAATCCTATGCTTTTCAATAAAGATTTAAACTGGTGAAAGACAATCAAGAGACTTTCATTTACCTGTGGACGATTTAAGTCGGTGGCGCCCACACACCTGGATAAGATTTGAAAAAGGCAACTTCCACACCCGGATAAGATTTAGTAAGGCAACTTACACACCTATGGAAGTTTGTATGTCGGCTACTTCCATGCACCTCTCTACACCAAAGACAACATGTACACCTGCTACTGTGTATAGAACGATAAAGCTGCTTACCGAGCGACTAGCACTTAGCCCTTAAAGGTCATACGGTACCTCTAACTGTAGGGAACATGTTACCCCTACCAACAAACGCTCACTGTTACACACTTTTTCCTGCGCAGAAAAATACATGTTAACCCAGATATTGATAATAATTGAAAAATGTAAACCTCAACGGCTTTATTTAAACACGTGGCAGCACAACCGGAAGAACGAATACACTATTGTACGACCAGTCACATAAACAATAATGCAACTACCACACAACCGTATGACAACCTTTTAGCTGCATACACAAAAAGTGCGTCTTTGCTGTGCGCAAACCTGCGACTCAGCCGCGTACTCAATACTGCGGCACCCCTTTAAACGTTAGGTTCTATCAACAGAGGAAAACAAACTTTTTCCTCTCTTGTCCCTGGATTCTAGTCAGCTTCCTTGGTTCACACGGAGAAGGATAGCGATCTTTCAGGACAAAGCGGTTGCAGGTAAACCCTGCATGTAGCCACTCCACCCTTTGCTGAAATATCGATAGCCATATATACCGTGTGAGCAGGTAAGTGACTTCACTATAAGCCCCCAACTAACGATACTGGATCAGAACCTCTATACACTCCTTCCTATACCTTCTAATATCCTACCTATACCTCCTAAGGATGACGCTAATTTGCGTACGCAGTCATACAGTAAATAAAGACTTAAGACCTGGAATCTGTGGTTCCAAAGCACAAGTATTATTCAGGTAAAAGTACAGTCTGTTACATGCTATTGATCCAGACACAATTCGGCACAAAGGAATTATACAGACCCAAGTATAGTATACATATGCAGCGATTCCATACCAGATGTTAGGCATCAGCAAGAAACCCCTCGTCTATCAGCATTCAGCATGAAGACTAAAGACCCAGTGTTGGAGCACACATATTTATACCCCCAGGAATAGACAACACAATAGGGATGTTTGTTGCTGATGTTATTGGTTCCCAAGGGGGATCCATCTGTTACAGAGCATTTAACAGGCTGATTCAAATAGACACAACCCAGCCTCCAACAACTGAGGGACCCTAGATTCCCGCCACATGCAACATCCTAACAGTTATTCATATCATATACAGTTTGTTGCTTGAAGTCTCTGTGGTCCATAAGTTGAGAATGCATGATGCAATCTCCCCACCGATAATACCGGAATACTGTGGAAAGTGTACGCATCATTACAAAACCAAACACGGCTTACTTATCATGTATTAAACCTTAGTTACCAAACAATCTTTATTTCATAGCATCTATACTAAATGAACAAACTTAAATCAATTACCTTAAAGCTTATGAAACCTTTTATGTGAATATGTAATGTGTGAGTATGCGGGTTTGATATAAAAACGCTAGTTAACTTGGTGCGGGTGCATGCGCATTTAGCTACTAAATGGTGTTTTCATATAGGATATTATGCATTCGCTAATCTGCGACTAGTTAACAGCACAATTGTGCCTATTAAGGTGTATATGAGAAACGGTGAAAGATGCAATCACATAGTGCTATTAGTAATATCGCCATATGTACTAAAATGTGAGTTTATCTAAAATGGCGCTTGGGCGGCCATTCGCAAAATGGGGTCTTGCGATCTCATTTCCAAGATGGCATCTTGCGGCCAGTCGCAAGATGGCGTCGCCGCGATTCAATTTTAAACTGATCTTGTCTCAGCCAATTATCCAGCTTCGACACTGTATATGCACTTTTAAAAATCAATATGAAGAGAGTTGTCTTGCAAAAATGATTTCTGATTTTGGAAGTGCCTATATAATAAAACCATATTGGATTGGGGCACAAAAAATATTTTCTAAATACTAGACACAACTTGCAGTTTGCTGTGCCCTCTCCCTCATAGTCACAAACTAAAGGCCATGCTTTTTTTGTTATTGAAGATTTTATAGGAGTACACATTGGGTTATAGCAATTAGAAGATGGTTTGAACCAGAGGTTCCCAAACTCCACCATTACTTAATTAGTGACTTAATTAGTATCTCAGTCAATTTAATCTAAACATCTGTACTCAATCATGAATATCCTTAAAACCTGGATTGTAATGGCAGAGTTTGGGAAACTGGTTTAAACAATTCTAAAATTTCTGTTTCAATATTTACTAATATATAAATTGTTTCCAGTATTTAATACTAAGACTTTTGAAAAATTGCCTGTTGATCGAGTCCTATGACCCAATATCAATTTTAAATGTAAACACTTGCAAAGATTTTTTACTTTGGACTTGACATTCATGTATCAAAACCCATTCCTGATTTTACTCTAAATACTGTAGGTTTTAGCTAATATTCACTTGCAGGGACAGGGGCTCCAAATAGAGCCTGTCCTGTGATGTCCTCTTCAGGTAATTTTTGTCAAATAGTAGACCATAGAGAATATACTGTAGTATAACTCCATCTGGAGATGGCATTATCCTATCAGAGCAAAACTCCACAATGCTTTGCATTCCAGAGCTTGGTAGATCTGACTGATTTGCAATCCCTGATAGAAACCTCTGGGAGCTGTGGCTGCTGTCAGAAATGTTGTGGTCCCTTCATAGAAGAGATGAGCGGATTCGGATCTCAGAGATCCAAACCCACACAAATTTTTGGGATTTAGGGTGATCCGAGTGCAGCTTGTATCTCCCTGCGTGCCCCGGATTCCTCACCCAAGGCAAAACCTCGCGACCCTGCTGTATTGAGTGGGCTTAACACTGATTGGCTGAGAGAGCCATCTGTCATGGCTCTCAGCCAATCAGTATTAAGCCCATTGAAAATTCAGAAGAAAAAGAAGATGGTGCCCGCCATCCCTGCTGCCTGACACTGCCGGCACCCCCACTGGCAGCATCTCCCGCTGCTGACACCACCACTGCCGGCACCCCTGTACTGAGGACATCATCAGTGACCCCCACACTGCTGATACTCCCACACTGAGGACACCCCCTGCACCCCTGCGCTGTCGACACTGTCAGCACACATGCACTGAGGACACCGCTTGCACCCCCGCTCTGCCGACACTGCCAGTATCCTGCATTGAGAACACCCCTGCACTGCTGACACAGTCAGCAAACCTGCACTGAGAACACTGCTGGATCCCCCGCTCTGCTGACACTGCTGGTACCCTTCACTGAGAACACTGCCAGCACCGCAGCACTGCCATTCCATGTACTGAGGACACTGCCAGCAACCCCCACAGCCAGGAAACACAGGACACAGCCAGCAAACCTGCACTAAAGACACCACTGGCACCCCTGTACTGCTGACACAGCCAGCAAACCTGCACCAAAGACACCGCTGGCATCCCCGCACTGCCAACACAGCCAGCAAACCTGCAATAAAGACACCGCTGGCATCCCCGCACTGCCGACATCACTGGTACCCTTCACTGAGGACACTGCCAGCACCGCAGCACTGTCATTCCATGTACTGAGGACACCGTCAGCAACCCCGATTTGCTGACACTGCTGTCACAGTAAGTGCACTATTGGTGTATACAACCCACACTGTAAAACACACTGTATCCATGTTGGAAATTAAAAGCTGAACTGCCACATGTTAGTGCCCCCACTGTGTCACTTAGCTTAGTCAGCCAGCTAGCTGGATGCAACCTTTTGGCCTTAACTAGATGAAGCAAATAATATTGTGAGGTTATCAAAATTGATTGGAAATTACTAGAAATAAAGGTTATTGAGGTTAATTATACTGTAGGAACAAAAACAGGCCCATTTTATGTGATTTTAGCTGTTTTTATGAGTTTTTAAGAAAAAAATCCAGATCCGAAAACAAAACATGGAGGTGATGTTTTGGCAACACCAATCCAGATCCAAAACCAGGGGGGATCCAGATCCAAAACCAAAACACAAGGGTCGGAGCACATCTCTACTTCATAGTACATTCATGGGAGACTTAATATTTGTGAGTATCCACCAAAAATGGCTGTTTTGGGGGAATATTCCACAAATATTACTTGATAAATATGCCTATAAGAGACTACAGAACAATTTGCTGTTGAAACATGGCAAGTAGGCAAGAGTAAATGAATATGTATGACTTGCAAATCATGTCTATCATAAGTCAGTTTTTTAAATTCATGAAAGTTATATAAGTCACCCCAAGACAATGAAAAATGTAAACAATATTACCTTTTGCCCATTTAGTTAATTGAGAGGGGATAGGCATTGTTTTTACTGTGCTAATCTCCATTCTTTAATGAACCACTATTTTCCAAGATTAGTAGAGATACACTACTGTACTGTAACAAGGAAAGAATGGCTGTGCATACAGAATAATTAGTGCAGTAGAATTACTAATGGGGCTTATGGAACTAAAGTTCTAGGCCTCGTGATGTCAGTGGAGCCAGCCCCAATCGAAGGCGTTCACATGGGAACTCCTCTGTTTGGGCAGCCACTCCCCCGGCTCACCCACCAAAGGGGGCGTGCTGTCACTCAACATCGACAGCATGCCCCCTTTGTTACGAGACCCAGAGCAACAGATTGCCTGTCACTATCCGGGTCTCGCGCATGCGCACAACGAAGCCGGCTCCGTTGTGCGCATGCGCTCTGGGTCACCATCGACCCGGTTGCGAGCGCTCAGCGCTTGTGACCGGGTCTGAATCAGGCCCTAAGAGTACTCTATAAAGGCAGAGAAAGCCTTTGTTCCAAAATCTCAAATTTGAAAACCCCTCCCCTGTAGGACAACTGTGGAACCTGGACATTAGTATGCATCAGACATCTTTGCATCTGGACAGCAGTACCTCTGGAAAGCTGTCAGACTGGTCTATGATAGTGTAATTATTTCTTTTTACAAAAGTCAAGAGTGTAGGAAAGAGGGGTGGAGGTAGGCTGACATTTTACTAAAGCCTTAAATTGACCCTGGTTGTAATCTACTGAATATGATGCTGAAATCAGTAGATTAGATCTGTCCAGTGAGTTTCTTGCTGTTATAATTAGAGATGAGCAGGTTCGGTTTTCAGAGATCCGAACCCACCCGAATTTTGTAGATCCAAGTCGGATCCAAGCCGGTTCGGAAGTTCCCGCCTTACTCGGATCTTTCAAATCGAGACAAAACCATAGAGACGAATTCTCGCGGCTCACGAGCTTACATCTCTATATATAAGGGACGCGACGGGCGCCATTTCACTCCGGCTGTGGAAACTGAACAGGGAGGGTGGGTAGTGTAGGGCTAGGGAGAGGTGATGTGCTGTTCTGTCTGCTGTGTCCTGTTCTGTCTGCTGTGTCCTGGGTTTGTGCTGATCCATTCTGGGCTGGTGTTGTTGTGCTGTCTGCTGTGTCCATCTGGGCCGTTGATGATCCATCAGGGCTGGTGCTACTGCTGTAACTGTGCTGTCTTCTGTGCCCATATGGGCTGTTACAGATACATCTGGGCTTGTGCTGTCTGCTGCATCAATCTGGGCCCAAGTTATGGACCCCCTAATAAAATAAAAATATATATTTTTTTGTGTAATATATATTTATCTGTATGCATTTTAGGATTAACCGCATAATATCTAGCAAGTTGGCAATGCAACCTAGTGCTGCCCAACTCCAGTCATCATCAATCTGTGCTCTGGGGCCAAGTTCTGGAGCTAGAAAAAATGTAAAAACATATTGGGCCAAATGTAATAGGGTGTCAGTTTTAGTAACAGTACAAACTCGCACTTTCTCGCACTTTTAAAAAGTGCGAGTTTGTCCTGAAACTCGCAAACTATAGGAGAGGTGAGTATGGATTTTTTTTTCAGGTACCCCTATGGATTACTTCGGATACTAGGTGAGTATGTGTGAGTGTGAGTGTGAGTGTGCATGTATGTTTAATTACAATTTTACTTTCACTGTGTATGTTTATTTACGTATGTCTTTAGTTGTGGAACTACAAGTGCCAGTGGGCCAGTAATACCCCGCATGCTGGTATTTGTGGTTCTCCAAATACCAGCATGCAGGGGAGACTTGCTGGTACTTGTGGTTCTACAACTAAAGACAATATGGAAATCTCATTTTTACACTTTACACTAACACTATCAACCCAGCACCCATGGCCATAGGGTGCCGGGGATAGCCCCGGGCTATCAGTCTAGGTCTGGGGTGCCCTGGAGAGGGGTACCCCTTTATTGGGGGGTACCCAACTCCCGAGGGATCCCCAGCCTGGACTGACTAGCGGTCAGGGATAATGCTTTGGCCAGGGAAACCGGTGAAAGGTTTTCCCTGGCTGTGGCATTATCCCCCCACTAGAAAGAGTTCGGTGCTGGTTCTGGAATTTTAAGGGGACCGCTACTCATTTTGTCCCCTGATTTTCCAGAACCAGGACTAGCTCAACAAAGCCCTGTGCTGGTTCTTAATATACAGGGGCCCCCTACACATTTTGGCCCCTGTATTTTTAGAACCAGAACAGGCTTTATAAGCACGGAGCTGGTTATGCTTTTGGGGAGAGGGTGCACGTCATTTTATTTTGAGTTAAAAACATTTTACTTAAGTACACACAGAAACATGTACATATCTCTTGGATATGTGCATGTTTCTGTGTTAATCTGACCTGCTCAGGATGTACTCGCTATCCTAAAGCAGGTATATTATTTGGGGACTTTTGGTAATCTTTTTTTTTCGAGTCTGAAACAGACACCCTATTACATTGGGCGAGTTGATTGTTTTCAATGTGAAAACATCTGGATGCGAGTTTGAGAATGGGTAGTTTTAGTAACTCTGAAAAATGCGAGTTTTAGTGAACAGACCCCTATTACATTGGAGAGTTGTGAAAAATTGCGAGTTTAGCACCAAACTCGCAATTTACCAAAACAGACACCCTATTACATTTGGCCCATTGTCTTTTTTTTAAAATAATTGTCTGTGTGTCTGCGCGTGTCAGGCTTAGCCGCACAAGATCTAGCAAGTCGGCAATGCAACGTAGTGCTGCCCGACTCCATTTGTCATAAATCTGTGCTCTGGGTCCAAGTTGTGTACCAGCAAAAAAAAAAACATAGTATATATATGTAAATTTTTTTCTGTGTGCGCACGACTGCACATGTGTGAATTTTGTAACTGCACCTTGGCTACACTATTGGTGCTTGTGACACTGCTTCAAGACCGCAGAAAATATGGAGGGCTGTCACATGACAGGAGAGCAAGGCCAAAAACCACATGTTGTACCTGCCGCCATCAGTGCAAGGCCATTGACTTCCATGTCCTATATGAAGGCCCATGCCCCAGGGCTTAAGTCATGCCATCAATATGGTAAAGCTACTTTTACTGAAGTTAAGAAAAAAAATGTAAAAGAAATTAGCCTTTTAACTAAACAAAAAATTGGCAATATGCCATTCATTACACGAAGTGGAAAGGAAAGGATAAAGCCTTGGCCTTTCCTTATGAAGACTGCTGGTTTTGATTCTGACAGCCCTTTGGAGAAAACAACTGTGTGCCCTGAGAAATTGAAATCACAAATCCCTGAGGAGAGTGCAAGTGTGTCCACGGTTGCCATGTGTGAGCCTGACCTAAATACTAGTGTACTGGAGGATCCTCCAAGTTCCAACATTTGTGTGCCCTCTGTAAATGTGGGGAAGGGCAGTCAACATCTTGCAGATGTAGTCATGGATGCTTCTGTGGAATTGCACATGGAGGAGGAGGATATTTTGGTAGTTGAAGGTGCTAAGGTTGATGAGGATGTTGATGATGAAGATGTTGGTGATGAGGATGTTGATGCCAAGGATGTCCTTTGTGTAAGTAAGGCAGCATCTCTTGTCCATGGATTGAAAAAGCCAATGCCCATTATTGTCATGCCGGAGCAAAAGTAAAAAAAATCCACTTCTCGCGTGTGGATTTATTTCCACCCCAAACCAGACAACAGTTGTCAAGCCATATGTAACCATTGCAAAGCAAGAGTGAGTAGAGGGAGGGACCCAAACCACCTAGGAACCTCCGCCTTGTTACGTCACTTGGAGCGCATTTATCAAATATCAAAGTGTATGTTGCCAAGTTCCAAAACTCAAAAGGTAACAAGTCCAGTTTCACCTACCTGCTCCCTTTCTGTGGGATCCAAGCGTCTTCTATCTACAACACCAACACCTGCATCATCATCAACATCCTCATTCATGATTGGAAGTAATTTAAAAAAAACAATTGACTATTAAACAGTCCTTTGATAGATGAAGTAAGTATAACAGCTGTCACCCAGTTTCAGAGCAGATCACTGACTCCATGACGGCTGTGCTAGTATTAGATGGTGAAATAATAAAAAATGAGGATGATAGTGTGGAGGAAGTGCAAAAGGAGGGTGATGGGGAAATCTGTGTCCTATCTGATGCTAATGTGGATGTTGATGATAAGGATGTGGTTTGTGTAAATCAGCCACCAGTGGCAGCAGTTCTTGCTAATGATGAAAAGAAAGCCAGAAAAGCAACATCTTGGGTGTGGAATTATTTTAATCTA
The DNA here is from genome assembly GCA_031769625.1 of Taudactylus pleione. NCBI lineage: Eukaryota > Metazoa > Chordata > Amphibia > Anura > Myobatrachidae > Taudactylus > Taudactylus pleione. The sequence goes on along the minus strand of JAUIMM010000040.1, from coordinate 39,464,365 downwards.
AATCCTGATAACAATTGTGAAGGCATCTGTTCCATTTGTAAAGCAAAAGTTAGCAGAGGAAGGAACATTAACCATCTAGGCACCTCCTCCCTGTTACATCATTTCCAGTGAGTTCATGCAATTTGTATAACAAAATTATAATTTGTAAATTAATAACAAGCAGTCCAGTATTAGCTACCAGCAGTTTAGACCAGCACATGCAATCTCCACCACCAACACCTTCATCATCAACCTCCTCCTTAATAATTGAAGGTAGTCCTTCCAAAAAATGTTTTGTGGGGGCCCAAACAAATCAAGGAGTTCATCCATGAAAGTGTCAGTCTTAGTGGCTAAAGTGCTTGGTTTGTTAAACTGTGCATGTCCTTTTTAATATCCCACATAACAGTGGGTGAGAGGGACATTTCTATCTTGCAGCTCTTTCCTTTACATTTTGCACAATTTGGGGCATTGCCACCTGACATTATTAAAGTTTATTAAAGTGCCATCTTGTCTGCCACTGCTGTGTGGCAATGTTTCATAGATGTCCTATATTTTTTTAAACTGCTGTGCATTTGTGCTGCTGCTCTGTTGCTTACTTTAGACAGCCAGCTCACTGCAGCCTTTGGCCTGTATTGGTGAAAAATAGTGAAATCAATATTGTGAGCTGTGAGGTGGTTAAAAATGCCTAGAAATACCTGAAAATGATTGTTATTAAGGTTAGTAATACTGTAGGAACAAAAACAGGCCCAAATTAAGTGGTTTTAGCTGTTTATATAATTTTTTGGAAAAAATACAGATCCAAAACCAAAATCTAAAAACAAACTATCAAGCAAAAAAAATCCAAAACCAGATTTAGATCCAACACCAGGGGAGATCCAAGTCCAAAACCAAAACCAAAAAACTGGGGTCAGCGCAAATCTCTAGTTATAATGTATCATAATGTACTGTCTTGCACGTTAAATGAAATAGGCAAGCATTGCCACTTTTCCAGTGACCTGCTGCTGTGCTAATTTAATATCTTCATAAATAAATAATACTGTAAAATTAAAGTTTGGGTTTTTGTCTTCAATGGTCAGTAAAATAACTTATTGTTTACCTCACAGCTGACCATTTCCATCGATATAATCCTGAAACTCCTGTTTAAAGAAAACTTTCATGATCAGTCATCTGAAGCTTGTTTTAGCATGAGGCACAGTTGGGATATATTTCACACATTTTTCTTACATACTGCATGAACTATAGAGAATATGGGAAGTAAATGTAGGTGGCTAGACTAATATGACATATGTGCTATCCAGTGGTGGAACTAGAGAGTGGTGGGCCCAGGTGCAAGAATATGCTTTGGGCCCCCTATGCAGTGCCCCCAGTAGTGGGCACCCTATGCAGTGCCCCCAGTAGTGCCCCTTATACAGTGTCCCCAGAAGTGGTCCCCCTACGCAGTGCCCCAGTAGTAGTCCTCCTTTGCATTGCCCCCAGTAGTAGTCCCCCTTATGCAGTGCCACCAGTAGTAGCCCCACCCTATGCATTGCCTCCAGTAGTAGTCTCCCCTATAAAGTGCCCCAGTACCGGCAAACCCCTCTATACAGTACCCCCAGTAGCGGCCCCCCATAAAGTGCCCCACTCCTGCCTTGACTGCTGCTGTCCGCTCCTCCTGGCCCTCTCTCCACTATGGGAGAGACGTCATGATGTCTCTCCCATCACCCGTTGTGGGATTTGCCAGAAGGTGGAGCTTTAAATGAGCTCCAGCTGGCTCCCTTTGTGGATGCAGCAGCCAATGAGAGTCTGTACGACTGTCATTGGCTGCTATAACAAACACACAGTCATCGCTGGTGGCAGTGTGTTTGTTACTGTGGAGAGCAAACCGCTCTCTCTGTGGTCTGCACTACATTTAAATACTGTTGGGCCTGGGGGACACTGGCGGCGGGTGCAGAAGTTATGGGCCACTGCACCACAGCGGGCCCCGGTGCAAACAACCAGATGCACCATCACTAGTTCCACCACTGGTGCTTTCTATGGCACTGGTTTCACTCATATGGCACCTGCACATCCAAACAACATTAAAGAACTGTTTTGACCCAATTTAGGCACCTCTAGTTATTAGCAGAAGCACCCCTAGAACTTGTGGAATTTGGAAACATGTGTTTAAAATTGTATGCAATATCAATTTTTTAGGTTGCATACAAATATTGTAATTGCACTTATTCACTGTGATGTAAACTGTATGCCGAACATTAGCTTATGTGACTTTAGTAAGCAGTACATACTGTATACACACTAGTTTGTCCAGCGTAAGTACTAATCTTTTCAAGTTCTTTATATTGTTGTATGTGTCTGACTCTACAAATTGATATAAGTACTGTAAGCTTTTTCTTGCATGCTTGTTTCCCATATTGTACACATAGGGGCATATACAATTGGGTGTGAGGTTTAGTGAGGAAAAAACCTTGCCCCCCTTGTGCCCAATTTAGGAATAACATTGGGTATGCGTGCTCCCAATGCCCATGGTATTCAATTTAAAAAATAGTGGTCGCAGGGTTTTCAGCTCTGAAAACCCTGCGAAGCGTAAATAAATAAAAAATCTTCACCTACCTGGCCAGGGGTCTTGGGTGGTCTCCATGGCTCCTGGTGGCTTCCCCTCTCTCTTCTTAGTGGAGAGAGGGCTGCTGGGAGTCCCGGGGGCTCCTGGGAGGCTCCAGGGGCTGGTGGGAGGGGCAAGGACTGTTGGGAGATGTAGTTCTCCCAGCACCCATTCCAGGGGCTACACTGACACTGGGGGGGAACACTGGCAGTGGGGGTCACACAAACACACACTCATACACACAAACACTCACTCATACACACTTACAAACATCACACACACTGACATACCCTCCTGCAGAAGATCCAGCTCCCGACACTGGATGCAGAAGACAGTGCTGCAGAACGTAAGTAATTAAGGACTAAATAAGCTAATTGGAACTTTCCAATTGTTTAATTAGTCCTAAGGGGGGGTATCGCCAGGGTGCTAGAGCAAGTCCCACTGATTTTTCCTAAAATTAATGATTTTAGGAAAAATCACACTTGCTCTGGTGGTGCGAGCATAAAAACCTCCCGGCGTGCAAAAAACAAAACACGCACCTAATTGAATAGCAATTGAATAGCAAAAAACCCACACCTACAGGAAAACCTCGCTGGAGCGGGTTTTTTGTTATTCTCACACCCAATTGACTAATTGAATGTGCCCCATAGAGTGCATTTTGTCCTAGGTCTTGGAACCACCACTCTTAATAAATATTCAACTTTCATGCAAAGCCAAACAAATATGTTTCATATTCTTATACAATTGTGTGAGATGAAATAGTTAATTTCTGAACTGCTCAAATTAAATTAATGCTAAATATCAATGAATAAATTCAGCAATATTCATTACTAACGACATGTATAAAGCTGTATAAAGATTGCTTAGCATACAACAGACATTTAAAGCAATCTGAACACACTGGAGAGAAAACTGGAACAAACTATAAACATCTAATTAGTAAAATATTTGGCAGTACAAATATTAGGCATATATGGTACTATGAGCTACACTGAAGAAGCTGATACAACATTTTATGAATTTTGAAATTTTTTCATACTCGTGATTTATATGACATCTATGTCTGTGTGAATCTATAACTGTATCTAGAGTATTATGCATGAGAAAGCTAGTACTGTGAGTTACAGACCACTAGTTGGCCATCAAGTAGGACAATCAGAGAGAGTGGAAGAACAGAGAAGGTGCTGGCTGGGCAGAGGAAAAGATCAGAGAGGTTAAAGTTAAAATTTCAAGAGAGGTACTTTACAAGAGCCAGAGGTAAAAAAATCAGATTGGAAGTGAGTAGTCAGACAAAAATAGATCTTGTAAAAAGATAAGCCACTGTGTAAGTAACATAAAAGAGCTAGACAGTAAAACATGCATAGTACAAAACAACTACAAATTTGTTGTCCAATTACTTGGACATGGTAGTTCACAGTGGAAATGTATGGACTGTTATTACCATGTAATGCACAGCGATGTCCTATAAAATTACCACAATTGAGGCAGCAGAATCATAGTTGGGCTTATGTAACAGGTTGTGAGCTGTAGCTGCAGGAACTCCTGCAAGTCTTCCCATATTTTTTAAATCGCAATCATTTTAAAGACAAAACAAGCTTGGTTTTGCCTTTGAAATAATTGTCAATTTAAAAGTATGGAAAGACTCACACGAGTTCCCACAGTGGCTGCAGCTTGCAACCCATTACAGAAGCCCCTGAACTGTATCTTTTACAGTCACTTATCTAATAAAGAACGATGATTAAGGAATGAATTTCTGAAATATCAGAAATTTCCTGTTACCTATCTTTCATTATTGACACAATACAGTATGCAATAATAAGTAATTATTTCTTGGTTCCATTTACTAAAATATTCTTGCTGGAACAGTGACTCCAATAAAGCCCCACCGCAGTGAAGAGTAAAAAATAAAGTGGTAGTCTATGCCTTATTTTGTATTTTTACAGAAACGTAATTTTGATAAGCACTTGTCTAAAATAGTGTTAATAAGATGGGCAAGGAGCTTGACAATTTTTATTTTTAAGAAACAGCACAAAAATATAAGGACTGATTTACAATGAACAGTCCATTTGTAGTAACATATAAAAAAATTTATTACCACTTAATGCAATGATACATATTCAATTTAGCAAAAAATAAAAAATCACTGGGGCAAATTAGTGAAACTCAGATACACTGATAATAATGGCCCAAAGCAGCAATGTTTGATTTACCATATTTTCCTGGCCAGTCTCCGAGCCAGCATGCCATTTTTGGATTTCATTTCCAGTAATTTTTGAGAAAATAAAAAATTAAAATATGACTTGTAAAAAAAAAAGTAAAAGTAGTTTAAAACCTTGATAAGAAGGATAAAAAAACAGACAGACACACAAAGGGAAAGGAGAAAGTTTAGACAGACAAAATGAGAGGATGTACATTCTGTGGAAATATAGCAGGGAGAGTAGAAGGTTAATAAGTGATAATTCAGTGGAGTGGTTGTAGCATAGGTCTGGGAGAGGAGCAGTGGTCAAGAGGTGCAGAATGTGAATAGAAAGAGCGGACCCTTTGGAAATATAGTGGCTATATGCTTCTTCTATATGGCAAGAAACAGCACAGTAGTGGAGATTCTCCCATTTCCTCCCACCCCCATTAATTTCAGTGCTGTCCTGTGTCCACTGTAAACTATGAGGACAATGTCAGTGGCCAAACACTAAATTTGAGAAAAAGAGAATATGAAGGGCAGTATGCCACCGTCAGGCCTGTGCCCTGACCATTTGCTTTGTATGACCTATCCCTGCTGATTAACCTGTTTCTCTATGAAGGCCAGGAGCTGTAATCCACCATCCCCATTAATTATTCCAGCCATGTCTGCACATTTCCTTTTTATAGTCTGACCAGCTCAACCTCCATAGCCTTGACCCGACATTTGTGTGACTAAAGATAATGGATTTTTTGCATTACTGCATATATTTTGTGCCTGTGCTTTTGAAACAAATGAGCCCAACTGTAAATAAGCCGCATGGTATCAAGGATGAAGGATTGTTACCTTCAGAGTTAAACAACAAAAATGTACAGTATGTCTGAACAGCTATTGAGGGTGTCCGTTATTTCAAACTCCTGCTTATAAGTAAAAATTGTACTTTATAGATTATATGAGATATATACATTTCATAATACATATGAAAAGCACAAAGCTACAGTTAGTTCTGAAAGCCTTACAGCATTGGTGCTGCAAAAAGAATTTTCTATGCAGATGTTTAATATCAGAAAATATAAATAGTATACACTGCTGTGCCTTAAGACTAATAGAAGGCTCAGGTCACAAGAAATGAACAATAGAGAAACAATATGTTGAACCACTCAGCACCACAATAACAACAATCTAGTCCATAAAGGTGGTGGATCCAGTGTCAATGTTTGCGCAGTTGAGCGACTATTTGCTACTGCACATAACCCAAAAAGACCAGGAAGCCCCTATGATGCATGCATACTGTACCACTGAGTGTCGGAGTCTCTCTCATTTGAGCTGGTGGCAGAAAGGCATGGGCATTCCTGAACCTTAACAGGGAGATGGCTTAAAATGATTGCAAAAAAAGCCATCTCATGGGCATGTTAGTGAATATGGATGAGCTCCCAAACACAGAGCCACAGCCATAGAGAATGGTCAGAAGGAGTATATGTGCACAGGTAAATTGGGGGTTTTGTAAATTTGGGGTAAATTGTTTATCTAACTACATATAAAAACTGTGCATTGTGAATAACTCCTGTATCTTACTATGTGCAAATAACAAAATGGTTCATTTAGCAAGTCTCACAGTCACACCTGATAATTTGCCAATTCCTAGCACCATACTGTGGTCAGTGACTTTTCATACTTACTCAGACATGGGGCCTTATTTAGTTTTAATGGTAAGAGCAATAAAGAGTGCAATTGCTCCTGGAATAAACCATTTTGCAATGCAAGGAGGGCAAATGCATTTTTTTTCATGCAGAAGAAATAGTGACCTCTTGCATGTAATGAACAAATAATGGTCATCTTTATCTTTTCACTAAAATTTTGAATGAAACTAGGACTTGCACTTCCCATCTAGTAATCTCTCTGCACATTTTGATCTGCCCTACCTGCGGAACAGTATGGTGTTTTCTTTATTACTCTTACTCCTAATTTTGCTCTTTCACCTAACTCTGAATAAAGCCCCCGTATTTTCTTAAACTGAGTTAAAGTTCATGGCCAGTAAGCTTTTGTATTAAGAACCAAAAATTTTTATTACCACTTAATGCAATGATACATATTCAATTTAGCAAAAAATAAAAAATCACTGGGGCAAATTAGTGAAACTCAGATACACTGATAATAATGGCCCAAAGCAGCAATGTTTGATTTACCATATTTTCCTGGCCAGTCTCCGAGCCAGCATGCCATTTTTGGATTTCATTTCCAGTAATTTTTGAGAAAATAAAAAATTAAAATATGACTTGCAAAAAAAAAAGTAAAAGTAGTTTAAAACCTTGATAAGAAGGATAAAAAAACAGACAGACACACAAAGGGAAAGGAGAAAGTTTAGACAGACAAAATGAGAGGATGTACATTCTGTGGAAATATAGCAGGGAGAGTAGAAGGTTAATAAGTGATAATTCAGTGGAGTGGTTGTAGCATAGGTCTGGGAGAGGAGCAGTGGTAAAGAGGTGCAGAATGTGAATAGAAAGAGCGGACCCTTTGGAAATATAGTGGCTATATGCTTCTTCTATATGGCAAGAAACAGCACAGTAGTGGAGATTCTCCCATTTCCTCCCACCCCCATTAATTTCAGTGCTGTATGATCATATATATTAGAGATGAGCGGGTTCGGTTCTCTGAGAACCAAACCCACCCGAACTTACAGATCCAAAGCGAGATCCGAGTCTGACTCAGATTTCAAAGCGAGGCAAAACATCATCATCCCGCTGTCTGATTCTCGCGAGTTTTGGGTTGTATAAAGGTTCCTGCGCTTGCCACCATTTTCATTCTGGCTGTGGAGAGTGAAGAGGAAGCTAATGAGGGGCTGTGCTGTTGTTGTCCATAGCGGCTGTGCTGTTGCTGTGCATAGGGATGGCTGCTGTTGTCATAGGGGCTGGCTGCTGTTGTTGTCCATAGGGGCTGTGTTGTTGTCAATAAGAGCTGTGCTGCAGACAGAAGAATGGGCTTCAGTGGCTCCTGTGTTACTGCAGTCCATAAAGGAGTGCTGCTCTTTTGTCCAGAAGGTGCTCTTCACCCCCAGTGTGAAAACAATACAAATAAAAAGTATTTTTTTTCTGTGTGTGTGCTGTAGCTGCGCCAAGCATGCTGCCTGTGTCATTAATCAAGGGCTGCTGCCTTGTTCAGTGGTGCTCTTCCCCCCCCCCCAAGTGCAAAAAAAATATTTTTTTTTTACTGTGTGTGTGCACGTTAGCCACGCTTATCAGCAATGTAGCTGTGCAGGGATATTTACTGTGTCATTTATCAAGGGGATGCTAACTCATTATGGGGTGCTCTCCCCCCAGTGTAAAAAAAAATAATAAAAGTTTTTTTTCTGTGTGTACATGTTAGCCAAACTTATCATCAACATAGTTGTGCAGGGAGTCATTTATCAAGGGGCTGGTGCCTCATTCAAGGGTGCTCTCCCCCCAAGTGCAAAAAAAATGTAATAAGTTTTTTTTTTCTGTGTGTGTGCATGTTAGCCACAAATATCAGCAACATAGCTGCACAAGGGTGCTGCCTGTGTCATTTATCAAGGGGCTGCTGTGTCCATCCATGGGTTGCTGTGTCCATCAAGGGCAGGGGCTTTTGTGCCTATCCAGGGTCTGCTGTGTCCATCCAGGGGCAGGTGCTGCAGGGGTATATTCGTAAAAAATATTGTCACACTGTTAGTGGAAAATGCAGTGTATTTGTAAATAAAATTGTCACACTGTAAGTGGTAGCACAGTGTGTTATTCTTTTCTTATTCACAAAAAAATCTTGTGACACTGTAAGTGGAAACTTCACAATTTTACAATTTAATAACACACTTTTTTCCTCAATCATGAACAAATGATTAGTCTACACGTTGTAATGTTCTGGTTTAGTTGTGGACCCAGGGTGGTGACAGGAGCAGATACAGAAGCGGATTTAAATAAAAAGGCAGAATCTTTAATGAGTGATTTAGCAGACATGGGAATGGCAAAAGCAAAAGTCCAGGTTTAGCACTAAAGTGCACTTGAAAACTATAGTGAGGATAATGGGAGAATATCCAGATAGTGGCAGATAAGAACAATCCAGTATGTAGGTTAGTGAGCTGAAAAAAACACAGGCAGAGGTGATGAGTCCAGCTGGGAGTGAAATGGAGGCAAGGTGCAGGGTATCAGCAGGCTCAGGCACTCAGGCAGGGGAAAAGATAGTGGGGGATGCAGGATAGTCCAGTGGGTTTTTGGAGCTGACAAGCAGGCTGGCAGGTAGCGTTTTCACAGGTAACAAGAGGTGAGTACAGAAAACTCCCTCTCAGCTAGGCAGAGATACACATTGCACTGGCAATGAAGGAAGGCTCTGAACCTTTCTAAATACCCCATGCCACGCTATGACTGGCTGAAGGGAGCACATGACTCACCAAGATTGGGCAGTTGAATCACATGGTCAGAAGGCAAGATGGAGGCGCCCATGCCAAATGGAACGGAAACACCACCAGGCCCTACCAACCCTGAGTGACAATGTGCGCACACAGAAAGATGCGCAGCCAATGCCCCTCGCCAAACACCAGCTCCACCACCAGACACACCCCACCATAGTGACCTCACAGGTAATACCCGATGACCACCATGCCGAGAAACCCTGGCCATGACACACATCGACTACAAGGCCACAACAAAGTGCTAAATAACATACATTATATATTAAACATAATAACATCATGGATGCCTCAGCTGAGATTCACATAAACATATTTTTAAAAGGTGAAAATAGAGTATATGGTTTAAAAAATGGAATAAAGCACCTAAAACTGTGTTCTGATTAAGGTGTCCCTACTCCCTACCCATGGGCCCTCTACCTTAATTTAAGTGAGTCAGAGGGGCAACTCTTGGCAACTGTATTCCAGAGTGCAGCTGCTCCTCCTGTATTCCAGGACAGAAGATGTGTAGGGGGTGTGGTGATATAAACTAAAATAGAACTCACATCCACTAAAGTAGACAATGATTCCCCAATCTAACAGGGAGCACAACTGTAATTTATACACAACACAGGATGGGATGACGATATAGGCTTAGAATTCTTCACACAATATTAATTTGTCCCCACTGGAATCCACCATTATAGGTACCTCTGTAATTTTTGCACGTAATTGAAAGTAAAGGTCTTTCTCATAGAATTTGTAGCTCATTTTGATGGACTTCATATTATCCACATTTTTGGGAAGTAGTCTCAGGCCGATCACTGACAAGGTTTCCGGCTGTGCCTAAAACTCTTTCTGAGTACACACTGGAGAGTGGGCAGCTCAAGTAAAGCAAAGCCAGTTTGTGCAAGGGCCTCCAAATTAACTTTTTTCCCTGCCAGTAGTCAAACAGACTAACATGCCTATTTGGATGCTATCACTAACATTTTTTAAATAGTCCTCAACCATTCTTTGAATGGTGACCGTATCAGATGGAGTCACGGTAGAGGTGTCATTAATTGTAGGCAAATCTGAGTCTGACCTGACCAGATGTCAAAACTTGGTTGTGTTGACTCAACTGCATCACCAATGGGTGTTTTGAAAGTTTAGTGTTTTTCTTAGCAGATGCACTTGTTGGAGAAACTGAAGGAGAAGCCATCGCAGCATCATGTGCCACTTGATCTCTTCAGATCTGTGTACATTGGGAAGAAGAAACAACATATTAATCCCTTTTGGGATGAAAATCCACTCCCAGCAGCAGGCATGGTGCTCAAGGATTCTCAAGAAAGACACAACATAAGACTTAAACCTTAAATCTGAAATCTTGCATTTGCTCTGTTCCACTTGTCCACATACCTGTGCTGGTTAAGTGGACAGTGGGTACAAAGGTAGATTGAAGGCCACTAAGTAACTATGTTTCCCTGTACAGGTTGGGAAAAAAGTTTCAAGTGGAATCTTTGAAAAGGATTATTTAACAGTCAATTGTTTTGGAAAGCACTCTTCCTGGTCCCCTTCTTGGATGAAGATCCACTCCTAGCAGCAGAAGCCGGCGCAGGATTCTCAAGAAAGACACGAAGTAAGACCTTAAATATGAAATCTTTAATTTGCTCTGTTCTGCTTGTCCACGTATCTATGCTGGTGGAAAGTGGGTACAACTATAGATTGGAGGCCATTAACTAACTGTGTTGTTTTAACAACCCTGTACAGGTTGGAAAATGCTTTCAAGTGGAATCTTTGCAAAGGATTATTTAACAGTCATTGCTTTGGTAATCACTAATTAAAGTCTTCCTGGTCCCCTTCTGGGGTGAAATCAACTCCCAGCAGCAGGCATGGTGTTCAAGGATTCTTCTGGGGCAATGACTGATGTGAATGAGTAAAAATCATGTTAATTCTTTAACAGAACATGTCACATAATTACAACATGATTTTGTTATATTTCTGCATTTCTTCTTTTTATTTCAAAGAAACAATTTTTGATAATATAACTGCACATCATATTGTTATTTTATTTAATCATATTCATATACTGTACATGGAGGATTGATTGGATTTTCTCATATCATATTTCTAAATTCCTTGACAACTTTGCTTCTAGGCTTCCCCACATCCTCTCTTTAGACCTGTTCTCCCTCATCTTAGGTGACTTCAATATCAATATTAGTGTACCCACTGCCTTTCAACTCCTTACATTCAATCATCATTTGGTCTCTCTCAATGCACCTCCTTGCCCTTTCATGTGATTGGACACTCACTCGATCTGGTCTTCACTCATTGTTGTGATATCTATGACTTTACCAATTCCCATTTCCTCTTTCTATCCATCATCTTCTTTATTTTACTTATCCCTCATTCTTTCTCCGCCTTTGCCTCCCAAGGCTACCATCACCAAGCGTAACCTTGAGGCTACTGACACTAGTTTCTTCTTTGTTTGACTTAATTCTATCTCCCATTGTCTCACTCTCCTACCCAGACCAAGCTGTTTTCATATACAATGTGTTCCTTACTTCTTCTCTAGACTCTATTGCTCCAGCAGTCACTACTCACCTTTGCAGATCCATGCCTCAACCTTGGCAGTAAAAATGCACCAGAAACCTGAAAAAGTGTCCAATGCAGATTTTCTCCTAATTCACATTATGCACTCTACCAACAGTTATGCCCTTTCCCTCTCTAAACAGTCTTATTTCAAAACCCTTATATACTCTCAGTCCATTAACCCCATCATCCCTTCACCATTTTCAACTCCATCCTCTGCCCCTCCCCACTCCTCACCTCCTCTTCTCACTTTCTGCCTTTCACTTTACAACCCACTTTACAACCCACTTCACATCCAAAATTTAATCCATATGTCAGGACATCACATCCCACCAGACCCTCGATCCATCCCTTTCTTTCCCAGCCTGCCTTTCCCCATCTTCTCCATCAATTTTACCAACTCTGACTTCCTCTTCTTTAGTATCTGGGGATGAAGTCATAAACCTAATCTGATTTTTGCCCCCTTCCACCTCCCTCATTGACCCTATTCTATCCTGCCTCCTCTGCTCTCCCATTGCCTGTTCCCATCTTGCCCATCTCTTCAATATTTCCCTCTCTTCAGACACTGAACCCCTCTCCATTTAATCATACCATTGTCTTACACATTCTAAAAAAAAACCAACCTTGATCTTGACACTCTCTCTAACTACTTCCCCATCTCTCTCCTTCCCTTTCCCTCCAAACTCCTTGAGTGGTTTGTCTACAACTGCCATATCACTTATTTCTTCCCACTCCCTGCTTTACCCATTTCAGTCTGGCTTTCATCCCCTCCACTCAACAGAAAATGCCCTCACTAAAGTCGGCAGTAACTATTTTGATGCAATATCCAAGGGTCACTACCACTGCTCAATCTTTTTGACCTATATGCTGCATTTGACACTGCAAATCCATCACTCCCTTAGTCTGTGTAATATTGTTCTCTCTCCTGGCTCTTCTCCTACCTCTCTGACCTCTCTTTCTCTGTCTCATATGTTTTACTTCCCTCCCCTCTTCTACTACTAGGCATCATCAAGGTTATCCATATTATCTGTATGCTGATGACACTCACTCAGATCTATCTCTTCCCCCAAGCTTTCCCCCTTTCCCTTAACTCATATCTCCAGCTTTCTATCTGATATTTCCTCCTGGATGTCCCAGTACTTTAATAAACTTAACATGTCTAAGACTGAGCTAATCTGAATAGCCTCATCTCCTTCAATTTCTTTATCTATTGACAGCACCACTATCTCTTCTAGCAACAAGTGCACTGTCTTGGCGTTATTCTTGACTCAACCCTCTCCTTCAAATCACACATTCTGTACCTTTTACAGTCCTGCCATTTACATCTCAGAAATATCTGCAGGATTAGACCCTTTCTCAACTTGGAGGCAACTAAGGGCCTGATTCAGCAAGCAATGCAAGTGAGAGAACTCACGGTGCGAGCCGATGTTTGCGATCTGCAAAACATTGCATGTGCATGATCAGGTTGCTGAGTATGGTAAGGGATTTCTCAGAGTGTGCATGGAGCCCACAGAGACCTTCAATGTTGATTGACAGGAAGTACCATTTGTGTGTGGTGACAGGGGTGTTGTTGGCCGAACACAGGCATGCCTGTGCATTCACACGCCATTACAGGGGCATGCATAAATTAATCTCAGTGGCGCCGCATGCAGCTGGGTGCCTCTCTGCATGCAGGAATCTCACAAGTCCTGTGCCAGGGTCATGTCTACCCTTAGCTTACACGCAGCTTTGATGGCACTCAATTTTCCCAATGTTTATGCTGTCAATCATGGCATAGGCAGCTTTATGGTTTGCTGGGTGTCTGCTTCTTGTGATGTGGTCTCCATGTGTATGCATTGATTAGCATATTCTTTCAGCGGGTGGGTCCTTGCATCTGCTAGCGTGCGTTCCTTGCAAAATCAGGCACTAAGACCCACATCCACTAACTATTCATCTCTAGCCTAGACTAGTGTAAACTCCTCTTATTTGACTTCCCTGTCTCCCATCTCTCGCCACTCTAATCTGTCCTCAATAGTCCTCAGTATCTTTCTTTCCAAACATGTTGTGCCTGTCTGCCCTCTTTTACAGGCCCTATACTGGCTCCCCCACCCTTTTAGAATGCAATTAAATCTCCTCACACTTGCTTACAAATCCCTTACAAAATTATTAATTATTTACAGCTCTGACCTCATCTGCCTTCACCCTCCCACTTGCCAACTTTGCTCCACAGATTCATGCTGTCTCTCCTCCCAATGATTTTGCACATGCTGCTGCTACCACTGGACCTCTCTCCCTCTCCCTATTAGATTCTCCACCTCTCTACAAAACTTGAAATGGGCTCTCAGTACCACTATTTTTATCAAAGCCTTCCAGCTCTCATCCTAGCCCACTGCTCCAATCTCTCACTAACTCTCTTTCCACTGTATCACCCCTGTCTGTCTATCTACCACTCCCCTTTAAATTGTAAGGTCTCATGAGCAGGGTCTTCTTCCCATATGTGTTTTTCCTTCCCTCACTTATACCATCATATCCTCCCCATTGCTGACAATTGAACCAAACCTTTGGGTTCAGCCGAATTTGGGCATTATGACTTCTGGTGTTTATAAACACTGTAGTCCTTGTTCTTCAATATTTTGCACTGTAACTCTCATTTTCTTGTTTTCTTTTTTATACTATTTATGTATATGTACTTTGTAAGGTGCCCCTTGTGCCAAAATATACCAGAAAGTATGATGTAAAATGAATCACTTATTAACATATAGATAATCAGCAGAGGCTTAAATAAAGTGATTTGATAAGATCTAATAGACAGTTGCTATTAGACTTTGTCAATATACATTAGTTATGCATTTTAGCCTTCTGCAGATAATGATTCATTATTATTAATAATTACATTCATATTTTTGATTCTCTAGATCAGAAGAAAAAGTATAGGTTTTTCTTTGTGTAATATATACATTTTTATTGTTGTAGGTCACTTTCCCTCAAAATGACAAAATAATACAATTGTACCCTTTATTTTTATGCCTGGCACAATTTATACAGAAATAACATTTCTGAGTGTATTTAAACAGTTACAAATAAAACTTTGGAAGTGCAAATGTCATCATATTATCCTAAAAGCAAGAAACTCCTGAGGCAAACTAGGCATACTTTCCAAAATAGGGGTAATTCTCATCAACAAAAATATATTTTATTTTACTTTACATTGAGACTAGCACTCCCTTTGGATTGAGGATACCTGTTACTACTTTTAGATTCTCAGGTGCCTGTTTGTTTCCCTTCTATTTTCATTTGTATGTAATAACCTTCAAAGTGTACTTAACACTTTAGAAAATGTTTGCCTGTGCAATGCCTAACACTTGAGAGCTCAAAGATTGAAATAATCATGTGACCACAGATTGTAGAACATAATTTGAGCAAACTAGAAATAGCATAGATGTATGTGTTTCCAAGTCATCTCTAATAAAGATTCAGGAGATCTAGATCTGTTTTCATTCAGGTTACACAATTGAATGGTTTCCTAGTCTATTTTTCAGAACCATTTTTGATTTGCTGGACTGTGTGGAACCCTCTATAAGGAATGCATTTACCTCTTTCAGGAAGAATTTTGTCCCCTCCGTGTTACTATACCATGCCCATTTTTTTTTTTTCATTGTGGTTGGTATATATGTGGTATTTTTTATTGTTTGTCTTCCTATGTGTTTGAGGCATTAAAACTGGTCAAACCATGAACACTATGATGCATAATTTGTTGAATACAGTTGGGGTTAAAATCTGGATCACTCATATCACCCGCAAAGGGGGGGATATTTTTCCATGAGGTAATATTTTAGGAGGAGGTAATCTCTGGCTGAATATGATACTCGGGGGTGAGTGGTATAAGCCTCCTGATTAGTTGGGTGCTGGGTATTGAATCACATCATGAACCTACAGCTGTAGTCATAATTGCTTATGTTTTTGTTTGCAACCACGAAGTTAGTAATAAAAAACACTTTCTAATAAAACTGTATTTAATTTTCCTTAATTAATGTATCCTTGTATTTTCAATTAATAAATGTTGAGTTAAGTTGAAATACATTGTTGGTATAGGGGGGTGGTATCAGTGGTGTGTTTTTGTAGTTTGCACACAAGTGTTTAATTGTCTGTTCTTCTAATAGTCAGAGTCACAAAGGGCAAAGTGTCTATAAGGCTATAGACGTGACATTGGTTGATGCTTTCTTGTTTGCTTTTTGGAATTTCACGCACTGTGATTGGCTTAATTTTACAGCTGGCATATTTATTTGCCCATTTTTTAAGCTAATCAGTAACAAACTGTAAGTGCTCTTAATTTCAGTTGAATTTAAGAATCAATTAATTTAATTTATCTCAATATAGTAAAGGGTTGTAGTATTAAATGAGTTTCTTTAAAAAGCATGTTATTCACATCATTATGATTTGTCTATAATTAATTCTTTATTTCACCAAGATCCTGGCACTTACTGGCTAGCCTTCTTATTTACGTCTAATGCAGGCTAGCCTTACATGCTAGCCTTCTTAATGATTTTTAGTGCAGGCTAGCCTTCTTAATGAATACTGAGGGGTAAATTTACTAAGATTTGAGTTTGGTCGAGATGACAATCTCAGGTGAGTTTAGGCATGTTATCCATCTTGCAAATTTACTAAAGACAAACTCGGGTGAGTTTAAGAGAGAGTTCTTTAATCTCACTCGTAAAACTTGGGTGAGATTGCAAACTTGAATCAACTCACCATCGGGCAAACTCGGAAGTACTTTTCATGAAAAAGATGCAGCTTGAAAATAAGTTTTAAACACTCCACCTCCTGAGCTGCAACAGTGCCAGAAACATACACAGATCAGTGTGATTTGTGTATGTTTCTGCATGTGTACTTAAAGTAAAGTGTTATATTAAAAAAAAGACATAACCAGCCCCGGACTGGTCAGCCAGTCCTAGTTTTAAAAATTACAGGAATCAAAAAGATTAGGGTTCCCCCGTAATTTAGGTACCAGCACCTGGCTGCAGGACCAGTGCTGGTTTTAAATATAGGGGGGGAAAAATTGCGTAAGGGTCCTCCTATATTTAAAACCAGCACTGGACCAAAACCGACTGAGGTTTAATGCAACAGCCAGGAGACATTATTACCGGGTTTCCATGGCCAAAGCATTCGCACCCCAAGTCAGTCAGGCCAAGATGGGGATCTCATGGGAGGTGGTGACCCCCCAAAAAAAGGGGGGTCCCCTCTCCCGAAACCCCAGGCTTGGTCTGAAGCCCAGGGCTCTTCTCCATACCTCTGGGCTGTGAGTACGGGGGTAAAAATCTGTAAAATAGTTAAAAAAATTTTTTACAGTGGAACTACAGGTGCCAGCATGCCTGCCCTTTGGCACTTGTGGAACTACAAGTGCCAGCAGGTGGCCAGCACCCATACCCCCACTGTAAAATATATAGTTAATAAACCACATTACACACACCATATACAGTAAAATTTTATTACATACACCTAACCCACTCACTCATACTTACCTGTGCCAGCAGGACTGTCCACTTGTCTCATGTAGATTCCACAGGTGTACCTGGAAAAAAGATCCCATACTCACCTCCATCATGATGCCACTCTCTGTAGCATACCCATACTTGGCAAAATAAGAAAACAAGTTATGTGATCCATGCGGACAGATGCAAGTATATGTTGTGACATAATACTTGCATCTTGCGAAATGACACATGACCGTGATCATCTGTTAATTCCTATGGGCCGCTTGCCAATCAGTGGCCGCTTTACATGTATCAGCCGCTCATTGGCTGGGACCCACATGTAACCAGTTTCAGCGATGCAAATCGACTTTAATAAAAAAACAAACTCGTTCAGACTCGAATCTTAGTAAATTTACCCCTAAGTGTTTTGTTACAGATTAAAATATGTTTAAAAGTGTATACATTATAGTGAACAATTTTCCATACAGTTTTATGTATAAAGCTGCAACCTATTTTTTATTTTACAGTAGAAAACAAACTATGCATAATAAAATGTCTTAATAATACTCTAATTCCATCTCAATTAGTATTAGCAGTATGTACATTGTATTTACAGTGTTATAGTTTTTTCCTTGATTTTAATAATTGTTTTGTCTGGAAAGAGCACAAAAATACAAACCAGGAATTTAAGACAGCTGGTCATAGATAATGCCTTAAAGATGCACACATGCTTAATTATTGTTAATGGCCTCCTGGTAATTCCAGCAATCTACAACTTTATAAAGCAGCATGTGTAATTTAGACAGTACAGATGTATATCCAAACAAACATCTTCGTAAGCCTGAATTATTAACACTAACACACATAATAAAATGAACTCCCATTTATGTAACAATTTTTTATTAGATTAAAACACAACCACTTACATTCATAATGTTTATTAATGAAACATAAATAATATAGAATGTGCATGAAAATAACATGCATATATGTGCAGTTTAATTTAACTTACACCTCCCTACCAATCATAATAAATGTTTAGGATTTATTATCTATAAAGCAGTTATCCAAAAATTTATGTAAACTACAATGGAAAAATGGAAAAACATTTCTGCTTATTGGAGATAATATCATATACACAAATATAAATATCAAGTTCACCTTCATGCAGTCAATGTAATGAGCACTATTAAACAATTTAATAATGTGGGAAAATAAGTGCCATTTTTAAGTATACTTGAATTTTAGGAAGAGTGGGTCTTATCTAGGATTGAATATTGGAACATTTGTGCAGCATAGAGGTGAGTAATTGAGTCAGACATGGCAATATAGCAACTAACAAAACAAGATTGGCCACTGAGCGCACTACACAAGATGGCCGCTGGAGGCTATGTATGGTATGGGAGCTGGATTGAAACTCGATACGCAAATAAGTGTCTATGAAGGGTACTATATAGCAGCACAGAGGTGAGTAATTGAGTCAGACACAGTAATATAGCGACTAACAAAACAAGATGGCCACAAGAGGCTATGTACAATATGGGAGCTACAATACGCAGATAAGCACCTACATAAGCAAACATAGCCAAATAACATGAACCATAGCAAATTACTTACAGTACCAGAGGGGTGATACTGTAGGAAACAGCTGTAGAAGTTCAGGGTACAGCAACAAAGGTGACTCAGAAGTCAGGCAGAGTTACAAATATTATCTCAAGGGTTCGTACTGGTTTCAGCGGCAAGGAATTCTTTTGTCTCTGGTAGCATAAAAGGTAGCGTCTCAGACCAACCTAGCTATCCATGCTATGAATCTGTTACTTAACTGTATGGACTTGCTGCTCAGATCATCTCTTCAGCAAGTATCACCAGTAAGAACCCTTGATGTTGCGCAGAATACTTTCGACCCCTACCTCATTTATCCCCCGTATTTTGGCAACCAGGGCTGGTTCTGACTGCCCTGGTGCTGGTTGTGTTTACATACAGGGGACCCCTACATTGTTTCTCCCTCATATGTTGCCCAACCAGCAAATGGTCCCTAAAAGCCTGGGGCTGGTTGCTCTTTGGGGGGGTGCACGCCGTTTTTTTTTTTTAAATACTTTTTAATTTTTTTTCACAGATGCACGGATGAATTTCACAGAACCATCCCTGCATCTGTGTTTATTTTATTAAAGACAGATGCATGCATCATGGATCTCCCCGTGCGTGCATCAGTCTTTTTTTTTTTTTTTTAACAAATGAAGCCGCTGGGACGCACGATGCATCACATGCTGAAAAAATGGCGTGATCAACATATGAACATGATGGAGTAGATGGACTGCACAGCTGATCACATAATATGTTTTTATGGCTGCGGGAGTGCGCATCGCATCCTACCTAAAAACACACAATTTCCACATGATCCATCGTACGGCGTGTCGAAAATCGTGGAATCAGCCCGAAATCGGGTAGGTGTATGGTCAGCATTAGAGATCTGTGCAGTGCTTTAAAACCACAATGAATTGTCAACAGGTTCAGAGATATTTTGCAGCAGCTTTGTAGTGTGATAGAGCAGAGGTTCCCAAACTTGGTTTTCAAGGTACCCTTACAGCATAGGTTTTAATGATATCCATGATTGACCACAGGTGACTTAATTAGTACCTCAATCAATTGGATTTAACTACCTGTGGTTAACCATATATATCTCTAAAACCTGATCTATTGGGGTGTCTAAAGGACCGCATTTGGGAACCTCTGTGATAGAGGTTTTGAAATAGATGGGCATCAAAGGCAGGTTTTTTTAAGAAGGTCAAACCAAACGTTAGTAAATGCTGGGCTTAGAACCTGCTGTTTATCTGCAGCTGGTCCCATTAGTTTCAAAACCCCACCAAAACAGCCACATTATAAATATTTTTCTTAGTCCAGGGGTTTACAAACCTGGTCCCCAAGGCACCCTAACAGTCTGAATTTGAAGGATATCCATGCTTGTACATAGATGAAATGAACAGGCCCATCAAGAGCCATGCTGGGCCTCGGTAAAAAAGGGTGTGTGGTCTAATCATGGTAGGTGTGGCCATGCCCCCTTAGGTTAAAAAAAAAAGTTTTGCGGCACTGCACGCTGTCGAAGGGGACGCAGTGAGCCCCCTCAGCCCAGCACATAACAAGTGGGTGGGCGCAATCAGCTTGATTGCTCCCCCACAGGCATAGGAGACTGCTGTGGCTGCTTTTTAGCAGCTGTGAGCAGTCTCCCAGTGCAGCCCAATACACAGCAGCATGTGCTGGGTTGCTGTGATGTAAGAGGGGGGGTGGTGCCGGACCTGGGCCCCCGCCAGGCTCATCCAACAAGCCCGGGCCCAGCTAATTTGTACCCGCTCCCCCCCCTCTCGGCACCCCTGGATATGAACAAACTGACTGAGGTACTAATTACGGTAAGTCATCTGTGCTTAAGCAAGGGTATCCCAGAGAAATTCAGTTATTATTGTTATCAACCATGTTCATAATCTGGTCAATAAAATATTTTTCACTTGCACAAGTTGTGAGACAAGACTAACAGAGAAGAAACTATCATTGCCTTAACTATTTTTCCCATTTTCTTTACATATGACCAACCTAGGACTCAAAGCAATATTAGTGCATCTCCACCAAACATGAAGAATGAAAAAACCTACTGCCATTCAACCTGTAAAACAAACTTTGGATTCTTCTTTGCTAACAGAATCATGCATATATACACTTTAAATTAGGCAGAACTGATCTAATTTTTTATAGTAACTTGCATCTTACTACAGTACCATACCAAACAAACATTCCTTTTTCAATGGAAATTCAGCATGCATAAATCGAATCTAATTAGAAATTAACAAAAGATGCTGTATTGTTTAAGCTTTACCAACCAATTAACAAAGGACTCCAGTTGTTTTAGGATAATATAAATTATTCAAAACATATTCATTTATCATAAAGTATAATTAGATGCTAATTACATTCACTAATTACTTTTGAGTAGGTACCCAAGGATGATTCATGTTTAATATTTTTTTCAGGCACCCTCTCAGTGACACAATGTTTTATACTGTTTGTACTGTATATCATTGTCATTGTTTCCATGCCTAATTTTCATCAAGCTGAGCTATTGTAAACTATTATTTATAAAATTGGCAGCAACACTTTGTTGCTGTGTTGGGAAGTGCAGCACTGACTGCACATATTTATCATAGAACTGGTACTGCAAATAATAATAATAATAATAATAATAATAATAATAATAATAATAATAATAATACATTGTCACTACTATGCTGAAAAGGCCAATGAAGGTTAATAAAAAGAGAATTTAATTAAATATGAAGCTATGTTAAGAAAGCAGTTTGATTAGTTAATATTTTTCCTGAAGCTTTTTTGTTGATTGGCTTTACAATCCCAAAATGATTAGGTTAAAAATTGTAAGAAACCAAACTATTGATATAATTATAGTAACTTGTAACTAAACCTGCATGTGCAGGGTAACCAGTCTGCATAAACAACCACTGTTCCCTGGTAGTGAAGAGGATTGAACTAGATCTGTAATGGCAAGTAGGATAACCCATCGATACTGTTCCACATGATAAACTGGAGGCTATTAATGATGCCCATGTGGGGCACTGCTTCATGGAGCTACGAGCACCATAATTGGGGTTATTGGCAGAATTATACAGTAGTATAGAAGCTCATTCAAAGTAACTGGAACAATCACATTTTATGAACTTTCTATGGATGTCTGTTTCCAAAAAACGTTTGGGGGTTAAGCGGTTGTGTGCCGATGCCAGGGTCTGCATCAGTGGATGCAGGCTTCCTGGTCTCACAGGCTGCCAGCCTGAGTAAGCTGAAGCTTGCTCAGACTGGACAGTGCTGCTGCCTTGGTAATTCGAGGCATTGTCTACAGACAATGGACTTAGGTTGTCATTGCTGTCAGGAGGCATCTGATTCCTATAGATGCCTCCTGCAGTATTTTAATATTTTCTGGATGGTATTGCACAGCCACTTCCTTGAGGCTGGGCAATACCATTCAGACCTGAATCAAGTCCAAAGTGTAATACAATTATATGACATATTTCCATGGTGTTGAATCATACTTACTGACTTTGCCAGGCATGTTTCCGAGAGCAGCCAGAGAGGACCTGCTTCTTTCATCTTCAGGGGGCCCTCTTTACAGGAGACACCTGCAAGTCACAGGTCTGGGTGGAGGGGACATGGCTAATTTACACTATTCATGCCATTTGGCCACGCCCCCTCCATATTCAACCGCAAACATCTCGGAAAATCCTCCACCCTGCCCACTTCACTAGGAAGTGGGTGGGATGTGGGAGATTTGCCTACTCTTTCGGGGCTGTGGTAGGTACCCGCAAACTCGTGAGCCTTGCGCAACTCCCAGAAGAGTAGGCAAGTATGTGTTGAATGGATTATGCGGTGTCAAATTAGGACCCTTACAAATCTGATGCAGGCAATAGAGAAACGAAAAAATGGGGGACAAATCCCTTTGTAGTTATGCTTACATTAAATCCACATGGAATGTTGCATATAAAAGTTTATTTTGCTCTGGATGTGTTTATCAGTGAATCCTCCCTACCAAGGTATATGTGCAGTACAACAGGTTGGTTACAAATAAATTGTCAAAAAAATATGATGGAAAATATGATGGCACTGGGTTGCCAAGAAAATACTCAGACTGTAAATAATTGTCCAGATAATTAAATTTTTTGATGATGTCACATTCACGTTGATCCCAGTTCATGAAGAACAACACATTTGGAATAAACACAATAAAAATACCATTCAAGTTCCTTTCCACAACAAAAATGTTAATCTCTGGACAGTAAAGTCCATAAATATAGGTCTAAAGATAGACTTAGAATAATAAGTGTACCCCACTCACTAAATAGTAGGTAGTGTGAAAGCTCATAAAGGTTACTTTCCCAATTTTCACCCAGTAAATTGTGCAAAGGCAGGTAGTAATAATGCATACCTAGACTCACATCGCAAATAGCTTTCACATGTGTGTAAAGATATCTTTTCTGCTGGTGTCCAATATTCATCTACTCTAAAGGTGCATACACACACAACGATGTAAGTAATGAATGATGTTCGTTGAACGAAAATCATTTTACAAAGTAGTTGGTTTTACATTACATAGTAAACAATTTTCTGTGTTGAAGGAAAAATGTTGCAACTTCTATTGAAAATTGTTCAGTTGGCCAGTCTGACTGAACTACAAACTGCAATCAACAAACGTGAACATGCAGGAACGATAATCGTTCATCGTTTATCATTTTACACTGAATGAGTTTTTGAACAATTGAATGATAATGACGTCGTTATAGTTAAATCTTTAAAAAATTGTTGTGTGTGCACGCACCTTTAGGCTTAGTTCTTATTCCCTCATATAGGTAGAACACCATAAAGAAAGTGTGTAACATAAGATATCCAGATTCTTGTCCAATTAATTAATTATTGGATAATTGGAGGGTTATTTAAAGCCCATTCTCTGAGTTAGTCCCATGCACCTTGACAAAGATCATTCATCTTGATCTAAGCACATTGGTGGTGGGGACACTTTCTAAACAGTATGGATTGATTTGCCGCGGGAAAGTCAATGATAAGAGTTGGGGGATATCCATAATCCTAGACTTCAACATTGAGTGTTTATGTTTACCATCTACCCCAGTGTGACCATTGTGGCATCATCCGCATTTGTTTTTAAAGTTTTTTTGGTGATTTATCTTAATTAAAATATCTTCTGATACACACTCCATTCCCCTTTCTTTATGGCATTCTACCTGTATGAGGGAATAAGAACTAAGCCTAAGAGTGGATGAATATTGGACACCAGCAGAAAAGATATCTATACACACATGTGAAAGCTAATAGCGATGTGAGCCTGGGTATGCATTATTACTACCTGCCTTTGCAAAAATTACTGGGTGAAAATTGGGAAAGAAACCTTTATGAGCTTTCACACTACCTACTACTTAGTGAGTGGGGTATGCTTATTATTCTAAGTCTATCTTTAGACCTATATTTATGGACTTTACTGTCCAGAGATTAACATTTACTTGTGGAAAGGAACTTGAATGGTATTTTTATTGTGTTTGTTCCACATGTGTTCTTCTTCATGAACTGGGATCAATGTGAACATCACATCATCAAAAGACGTCATTATCTGGACAATTATTTACAGTCTGAGTATTTTCTTGGCAACCCAGCGCCATCTTATGTTCTATCATATTTTTTTGCCAATATATGTATATTGGAGTGAGGTGACACTCTGTTGTTAGAACTGTAAGTAGGCAGCAGGTTTTCTGCGTAATAAAAGGAGACCTATTTTCTATTTGAGTTTGGGTACAAATAAATATATAGCATAGTATGTAAAACCAATCAGTATTTATTTGACCACAAGGATCACCATAGGATAAAAACAAACATATAGCTGGATACACTGTGTACATGATGTTACTGTAGATGTAACAAGCATTGTACAGATATCGCTGATGAAGATGGAGCCCAGGTTAAATGTCCAGCATTCACTGATGGTGTATATCTGGTGCAAGTGGAGAGCCAGATGCTTTTGATTAGAGAACAGTAATAATGTGTTTCAATTAGAAAACTGTATTTTTTAAGTGAGTGGCATTTCCATACTGAGCAAAGTTTAAATCTCTATAAACCAGAAATGGTATAGAGTTTCTAAAACAGTTCTCCTGCAGATCCATGCATTGCGTCACTATTGGTGTCTTAACAACAGGCCTATAGGAGAAATGTATACAAGAACCACTATATACAAAAGAGTAAAGATTATTTCCTTATGGTTAGAAGTCACACTTGACTGCATGAAAAGATCAGCCAGTTTCCTTTCAGGTCCAATTCTGATGTCATGTTTCCTACTATCAGATTGGATAAAAAAAAGTTTTAGGTTGTGATGGAAATCCATCTAGGTGGTCCAGATCTGCAGTTCCCTTTCAGGTCCAATTGATACATCACCAATTAAATATTACTAACGGATCAATGGAAAATAGTGTCTAGAAATAAACATCTCAAATACCACTAGCAGAAAATAAAGTTAATTGGCATTATAGCGAAAAGCACTTACATATGAAATAGTCAAATATGATTACTAGAGTGGTGTGCAAGCATTAAGGGGGGCAGATATATTAATGAATGTCAAAATATTACATTCAAGTATTTTAATGATATATACTTATACCAGAGAGTATTACCATCAATATTCAAAGCACACTGTAGATCTATCACAGGTAATTTTAGATAATTATAAAAAGGGGAGTACTCAGGGTTGACATTAACACAGGAGTATTGAGAATTTAGGGACTAAGGTTGGACTTAATGAATAGGGTATAAGGGAAATAGTGAGAAATTATGTTATATATAATATGTTTTGCTGACTTTCATGCTGAGGACACCTTCTGAGAAATCCATAGAAAGAACATGTCTAGTAAAATAAAGAGAACTTGTTTGCAACCACTTGTGAAGTATTGTATTTGGGAAAGCAAATCCTTGCCTCTCTGTCTTGGGGAACATGAAGGGGTTCATACTGGCTATTTGAGACTAACTACCACCAAGTAAGAAGTCTACTTTCCAGTCACAAGTACTCAGGTATTGTACTACGAAATACTATTTATAATTATACTTACCTGTTGGAGTGTCACAATAATCCTAATAGAAACCTTATCTCATATCAAGATAGAAACTATGGCCCTGATTCAGACCCGGACGCAAGTGGCCGTTCGCACGTTCGGCGTACGTGCCAAAAAATGTAAATTCAAGCGCTCGCTCGTAATTTCGTACGCAGCTAATCTTCCGCCCCATAGTCTCCTAACCCCTCCTCTAGCTAACGAGTGAGCTAAATTTCGACCATACATCACCAATTTTGCATGCAGAGAACGAACGCACAAGTACAAACTGGAAGTGGGCCTGTCAGATTTCGATTACCTGCTCGTTCATTCTGCATACCTACTTCAATTGTATCATGCCAATCAATATATCAATTAGCTTAATTGCTCTTCACATGTTTGCAAATCGTTTTTTTTTCATTTTCAATAAACTTTACTCTTGTCAGTGTTTTTTTTTTCTCGCAGAATACGTACGGTTTAAACAATGGTTTACTTTATCCAAAATACATGTTTTATCCAATTATCCTATTGTTTTTCGTGTTTTGTCTTACGCATATTTTACTTGTTTCATTTCTTTATTTAAATTAGCTAACGCATGTCACTGCATTAAGCCTATAATAACTCACATTAGATTTTTTAGACAGTAGAACACATGACTCATACACTAACCAATAGAATGTTCCTGTTAATTTTCCAACTACATTAGCCAGTCAAAATTATTATCTGGTCTTTATTAAAACTGATTTTTTTAAAATACACCATTGCCATCATGAGAGCCTCTGCGTTCACCAGGCGGGAGCTTCTGGTACTTATGGAGGTTATGGACAGGCGGATAACCAGCCAGCCTCCCCCCATCAGCAGTAGAGAGAAGCGTTCCACCTATGCGGAGGTTCGCCACCGCCTGCGCTCCTTCGGCTCACGCCAACAGATCGACCAGCTTGAGCGCAGGTGGTCCGATCTGCAACGCCGCACGCCACACTTGCTGGCATGTTTTAGACAGCTTATAGCTGAAAGTAAGTCTATTTTTTTTTGGTTTCCTGTATTTTTTTTTTGCGGCCCTATCTGCGTGTGCATGTTTTCATTCTTGCCCTGTTTCTTTATTTAGTACATATCTGCGTGTGCATGTTTTCATTCTTGGCCTGTTTCTTTATTTAGTACATATCTGCATGTGCATGTTTTCATTCTTGCCCTGTTTCTTTCTTTAGTACATATCTGCGTGTGCATGTTTTCCGTTTTGCATTTTTTTTTTACGATTTTCTAAAGGAAAAAAATTAAACAAAAGTTAAATTGTTATCCATCATTTAGGGGCAGAGCGCAGACTACGCCGTCATCGCCAGCGACGACGTCGACCTCATCCCCTATTCCCAACTCCCAGCCAATCCTCCTCTCCCCAACCTTACCCTAATTCACCCTCCACCCCAGCCTGGCCAGACCCAGACGCCCCTCCCTCTCGGATAATTCCCATCCCTCAAAATTCCCCCTCCCCTCAACCCCCTCTCTCTTTTCCTCACCCTCCTCTCCACCCACCCCTCTCTTTTACACCCCCTCACCACCTTCAAAAATAACCCCTCCTACATCCGACCTGCATTGGCCTACCTCCGAGGAGGACGATGGTGGGGCTACAGGTCCAGGCGTCATTGTGAACGGTATGTTTCCCTTTTAAACCATGGGTTTTTTGTTTTTTTTTTGGATTTTGGGGGATGTTATCCTTTGCCTGTGCATTTTTACATTTTTAGGTATTTCTAATGTTTGTTATATATATCTTTGTTTAAAAATGTCTATGATGTTTTCCCCTTACACATATCACACATGTCCAAAAACTCATACTTGTATCTCTTGTTTACAGTACCAACAAATGTAGTTTTGGGGCGTACTTCTCCATTTTTTATAATTTTATTTTTATGAGTAATTTTTTAAAATTTACTTTGGCAAAGAATTTTGGTTTTGATTTGTAATTTTTAATAAAACTGTCACTTTTGTTAAAGTATAATTTGCTTTTGAAGTTGTTTGGAAACAAAAATTAAGGTTTCATTTTATTAAGCACCACAATTTTTTAACCCACAGAGGACCAGAGGTGGCTGACGGAGTTAGCAGCTTGTGTGCAGAGGCTGAGGGGCCATGTTATAGGCCTGCTGGTAGTCCTCGATCAGATGTCGGGTATCCTGTGCCACTTATTTTTTATTTTTACCAAGATTTTTTCATGTTTTAAAAAAAAATTGAAAATTTTGGTTTAAAGTCTCATTCCTTCTCTGTAAATATTAGATTGTTTAACCTTACATAAGTCGACTATTGCAGCAAGTTTTTTAAAGTAATGTAACTTAGATTGTAGAAAGCTGAATTATGTAAGCTGGCACATTAAACACCTAACAATACCAATAGGTTTGTAGAATTACCAGCATTTGTTGTTAAAATTATTTGGTGGGTAAGGTAAATATTATATGAAACCTGCTTAGGCCGAGACTAGAAAACATACTGATTCACCATAATACCTTTTGGTGTTTGTTTTTAGCCACAAAGCATGGTAAAATACTGAACAATTTTATTCATTACAGGATTAGCCATTAAGCAAGTTTTCCTTTTTTGAACCAGGTTACACTTGCATGTAATTTAGAAATGAAATGTTTGTTTAAACTTAACAAAAAATTTATTAGTCACAAATAAGAAACAAAGTGATTTTTCACAATCAATACACACAGTGAAAACACTCTCAAAAATACAGCCTACACCCAAAAAATAAAATTAAAACAACAATCAAGAACTGTTTTACGAAGTAGCATGCCAACATGATTCCACAAATGAGGCGATGACAAATTTGTTCTAGAAGTTATATCCAATGTGTCCACATGAAGTCAATTTTTAGGATCAGGTAGTAGTCATCGTTTTTCCAAAAAATATTATGGAATAAAACACAAAAAGATTAAAAAAATGTTAAAATTTAGAATTAAATTACTACATGTCTACATTGTGTCAAATAACTTCATTTGGGACAATAATTACCTAAAAAATCTGGCCACTACATCATTGCGTATGGCCCCCCCACAAACTGACCTACGACCAACCTCGGGGGGGCCATCCTCAGGCAAGGCATCCTCTGGCTGCATTGGGACACCACTCCTTATGGCGATGTTGTGAAATATCCCACACTGGACCACAATTTTCGAAACCATATCCGGCAAATACATGAGCTCGCCACCAGAGTGGTGGAGGCATCTGAATCGGCCTTTTAAAAGGCCGATACAGTGCTCCACCACTTGCCTGGTGGCTGTAAGTGTGGAATTAATATCACTTTGTGGGCCTGGTGTGGGAGCCAAATAAGGAGTGAGCAGCCAGGGCTTGCAAGGGTAGCCACTGTCTCCTGTGAAAAAGAAGTTACAAAATCAGAATCACTATGTTTCAAGCTTTGCATTGGTATCTAATAAAGGTCTCCACTTACCCAGAAGCCACGCATCACCAGCTTGTAGGTTGTTTAATTTATGCCATATCCCTGATTGCCGGATTACGAATGAGTCATGTGCACTCCCGGGTAATTTTGCATTCAGGGACAGGATCTGGAGGGAGGCATCACATACCACCATTACATTCAGTGAGTGATAGTGTTTTCGGTTCCTAAAAATGGCCTCCAGCCGTGATGGAGGCTGAAGTGGTATGTGAGTACCATCCACAACCCCTATGATGTGTGGGAAGCCATCTATTTGGTAAAAATTGGCCTTCGCCACACTAAGGGAAGCCATATCCAAAGGCATTTTAATAAAATGATGGAGGTGCTTGAAAAGGGCCCTCAGGATCCTTGAAAAGGAGGATTGGGAGATTCCCGCAACTATTCCCACCGTGGTTTGAAAGGATCCTGAGGCACAGAAATGTAACATCGACAATAATTGCATAAGTGGTGGTATTACTGTAGGACTGTCAATTTGCCGCTCAAGATAACTCTCTATTAATGAGAGAGTGTCTATGATGATTTGTGGTGGAAGATGGTAGCACCTTAACACCTCATCATCTGGCATTCCAAAAAGGGTGACACATGTTCTATATATCTGGGGCCTTGCACGCCTACGATGCATACGCCTGGGATGAGATTGAGGTTGGTCGGCTTCCGGCAGCATGGCCAAAATAATACGACCAACATCAACCTGAAATGGTAAGTAATGTAGTTAATGTATGTTGAAATTCAAATTAAAAAAAAAATACTTATCTTTCCGTTAAAATCCAAAGATGCTTACATGCCGGGGTATTGTCATGATTGCAACAACCTACATTTCAACATAAAAAAAATAGTTTAGAATTTTGGGTGGTAATTTTGTAATCTTCAGAATTTAGAAAATGGGCAAAAATATAGGGGGGAGCACACATTTCGAAAAATTGAAAACCTACATTGAGAGGACTTACAAAATTTGCAAATACAAATACCCCCAATAAAATTTGAACGCGAATAAGTTGGCATTTTTACAAGGGGGAAGAAGGAAACAAAAGTGCACTAAATAGTTTGCATTTTTACAAGGGGGAAGAAGGAAACAAAAGTGCGCTAAATAGTTTGCATTTTTACAAGGGGGAAGAAGGAAACAAAAGTGCGCTAAATAGTTTGCATTTTTACAAGGGGGAAGAAGGAAACAAAAGTGCACTAAATAGTTCGCATTTTTAAGATCACAAAAACCCCCCCAAAAAACTTACTGAGTCCAAAATATGCGAAGAACAATACATGAACATTTTAAAATCCAGTTATAATCAAAACTTACCAATACACGATAAATAAGTCACAGTCCAAAAACTGGGGCCCACAGTCAAATTGGGGCCCAGGCAAAAAAAAACGAAAAAAAAAAAAAAAAATTAAGAAAAAAAAAACATCTATTTTGTAGATCCATAATTTAAACAAGGATGATGGGAAAAAACTTACTCCAAAAATAAACCACCAATAAAATAACCACACAAAAAAATGCGAACGGAAAATCTGAAAAATAAAGCGCCTCGAACCAACTCCAAAAAACCGCCTCCAAACACTACTCCCTCCAACAATACACTCCTAACCACGAAACCTCCAACAAACAACACCCACCACCTCGACTCGAGTCGCCAAAAGCTATAAATAGTGTTTAGTTTCCGCTCAAATTAAGGATGGATCATAGGAACGCTCAATCAATGATGCGGTCGAATAATAAGGACGCATGTATAAATACGTCACGGAAAAACACAAACGGTCTGGTGTATTTCAAGTTTTCACAAACAAAATGGCTACAGACCAGCCAAACAATGGCCAAGAGGCGACCGGTAAATATTTCTCTCTTTTCTATTCAAGGATTATTTAGAACCAGAACATAGTGAAAGATTGACATCTAAATGTTAATTAATTTAATGTAAATAGGTGTTGAGGATGACATAGAAGAGGCTGCTGGGCCCAGTATTCCAGCCAAAGCTGCCAAAAAGAAAAGGCAGCCACAATTCACAAGAAAGGAAATGGAGGTTTTGATTCAGAAGTGTGTGGACATCCTGCCACAGGCAGACAGGAATATGGGTGTAAGCCAGAAGTGGAGAATGTGGGAGGAGATAGCCAGTGCTGTCAATAGGGTGGGTGATTTTGTCCGTCTAGCCCGGAATGTCAAACACCGGTAAGTAAAAAAAAAAAAAAAAAAAGTGGATACAGGGCCAAATAATGCAGGAATAATGCCAACTTTTTCACCCACAGATGGCAAGACTTCAAATATCGGCTGAATCAAAAGCTGGCTGACAGGGCTAGGCATGCAAGGGGGACAGTTGGGGGTCCCACCCCTGTGTCATTGGAGCTGACTGATTTGGAAGAGCTGGCACAGGGGTGTGTGCAGGCTGTGGAGGTGTTTGGCATGTCCAACATGGATACGGACATGCCAGACTTTGCAGCTCCTCATGTTGTCCCAGGTAAATGTTGTGATGTAACCAACTCTGAAATGTTTTTGAGACAATATGTAGATTCTAATGTGACTCTTTTCTCTTTTTTCTCACAGAGACACAGGCGGATGGTCTGCTCCAGAGGGGAGCCTTGGCCGCAGAATTTCTGCTGGCTCTGCAGGGGAGGAACCAGTACATCCGGCTGAGGACCCTGCAGAAGCCAGTCCAGGGCAATCCCCCTCGCAGGCAGTGGCACTCCTCACAGAACTCAATTTTAAATCGGATTACCATACGGAGATTCTGCAGAGGATGGACGCCAGTCTGCTATGGGTGGCTGAGGCCCTGGAGCAAAATGCTGCAGTCAACGTGACCATTGGTCAGGTCCTGGCTGAAAATACCAGGGCCAACATCATAATAGCCAATGCCCTGGAGTAGCTCGTTCGCCTGCACATGGTGGAGCCGACCTCCCTTCCTGCGGGAACATCAGGATCCTCCACCTCTGGCCCAACAACAGCCATTCCTCCAAATGTGCCTAGCCCTGTGCCTAGTCCAGAGGCCACAACATCTGCCTCTGGACAGGCCAGCCAGAGGACATCCCGGACCCGGTCTGGCGCCCACCCTACCCCAGCCAAAACAGGGAAAAAACCAATGACAGCACTGGCTACTTTTCCCACACTCCTTCTGTGCTTGCCCCATATTCCTTTAGGGCCAAAACTTCCCTCTCCTTTCTTGTGAATTGTTTTTAATATGTTTTTTTAATTTTGCCAAAACTGGCAATATTTTTGGCATAATTCTTTCAGTTTTTATTGGCTAACAATGACCAAAAACTTTAATTGCCAAATGCACATGAAATCTTAAAAAATGTGTTGATGAAATAAAAAAATTGACAAATGTTCTCCATTGTATTGTGACATTATTTGAAAAATGGTTTAGAGTTAATCCTGGCCCACAAGCCAAAAACGAAATTAAAAACAAACAAACAAATGGTTAAAAAAAAAAGGTTTCTTTAAGGAACACTTTGAAATTAAAAAAAGGATGCAAATTCTCCAGGCCAAAGCAAAATGGTAAAATATACACAAACATGATGACAATATTGTTACAATATCACAAAACCCTCCAAAAATTGTAAAGAACATTCCTAAAAATGTACGCTAATTGATTGTGTGATCCTGAAATTAGCAGCTGAGATTTTCACCTGCGTACGTTTTGTGCTAACCAAAAAAACTCTTTTCAAAACACATTACAAGCTGGTTTTCAATTCAAAGTTGATTGTTTTTCTGACAAGCCGTGATAAATCGATGAAACATCAAGGAGGCCCGGACCGGAGGACAAGCCCATCGACATTGTGGTCGAGTAATCCATACCCCAAGCTGTGCGAGCAGTTTGAATGGAAAGAGGATCAGCCAGTGACGTATGACTTGGTACGAACACATTTGACGTTCGCATGAGCTAATTTATGTATGCCCCAAAAACGCCTCGCCACGCCTGCGTTTTCCCATCTCCACCCCCGTCAACGCCCAAAAACGGCCTGTTCTGTCAATCACATTTCACATGTCACTTTCTGTTCGCAATTTGACGAATGAGTCAAAAAAAGCTCGCAATCAGCCGTACGCACATGCGCAGTGTTACACCGGCGCATGCGCGGTTTCACAACATCGGAACGCAACGAGCGTACTGATGCTAACGAACGGCTCTGAATGAGGGCCTATATCCTGCCATGAGGGCAAAGGAGAAAAATAAAGAGCCATACCAACTTTAACCAACATAAAGTATACAGTATATTACAGGGGAATAAATTGAGATTGACTATAATGAAACCTTTAATGGGGTGGAATTGAAGGAAAGCCCAGCACGGAACTTTCTGGAACAATGGCAAGCAAAACCACTGCTTAGAGTCATGGGGAGAATATTTAGTGAGAAATGTACAAATATCAAAGCAAACTTGAGTTTCAAAGAGAGGCTCTGGAATCCATGCAAAGTGGAATCTGATTATGAGAATGGGGTGCTAATGAGGATGCTACTGCATAATGCTTGATGCAGTCAGCCCCTGCAGCCAACTAAAGTGCAGTTAATTATTATCCTCAGATTATATTTGTTCTTTTTCTTCTGTTTGTACAAGTCAGTGTATGTAATA
This sequence comes from Taudactylus pleione, assembly GCA_031769625.1. Classification (NCBI taxonomy): domain Eukaryota; kingdom Metazoa; phylum Chordata; class Amphibia; order Anura; family Myobatrachidae; genus Taudactylus; species Taudactylus pleione. The sequence goes on along the minus strand of JAUIMM010000040.1, from coordinate 39,430,589 downwards.
GCCAGGGACATACTTTTCTTTCAATCAGGGGGCTTTCAGGACTCCTCACAATATGGCTTGTCTCTAGACCAAATAACGGTAATGCATCTACATTTGTTCTTGCAATTGTATTTCAACCTTGATATGCTTTGAAAAATATTATTGCATATTGTACCCTTGTTTCTCTGATGTAGATAATATACTAACTTGATGAAAATATGCTTTCAGAGAAAATGAGTAATTGTTAAATTTTGCAATAACTATTTCTTACTAGGATTATTCCCTCTGAAGCGCATCGGTAGAATATTAGTGGATTTAAGGAAACAGCCACTGCTCTGCACGGTAATGTCCTCATTGATGAGTGCAGTAGATAAATGTAGTGTTGCTTTTTTTTCTATTGCATATTCAATGGTCCATGTATTACAAACTAGAATGGTTAAATTAAACATTTGCAACATATTAACTAGCATTTCATCCACTCAGGAATAATGCAGACAGATAAGTCATCATTTTGATGTCTGCTTTATGCTAACTTCCCATTCTAATTGAAAATATACTGTATTACCAGTGATTTCAATTCTAAAAGCATAAAAGTTCAATTATTTTTATTTTTGCACAGCAGAACAGGTTTTACCTCCAGGTTTACCTCTGGAGATATGGCCTGATTCAGAGTTGTACACTGTTAGCATCACTGACTCATATTTGGACATAGCAGTGATGTCAACAAATGCTAATGCTGCAGGATGCTTCTTGCACAAATAGACACCTCCTGTTGGCTTCTGTGATCTGTTGCTTCAACTAAGAGGGCAGCTTTAGATCACCATCAGGCAGCCATCAGCCATATGAGTAACCAAAAGCTAATTCAGAATTGCTCTGGAACTGCTTTGCCAGGGCCAGGATATCTGCATCAGAAGATGCAGACCCTGTCCTTGGCACTCCCAGAAAACGAGGATATCACACCTCCAGTTGAGGCTCTGGAAGTGGTGCTGCAATGCAGTTCAAAATTCAAATAGGGGAGCCATACCAAATGTCTTTTCAAACACTGCCAAACATCGCCGGCCAGGATTCACTGGCAGCTTGTGTTGCTCCACTATTTGAATTTGGACTGTGCTGCAGCCCCACCTCTGTAGCCGCCTGTCACAATTGGTGCTCGAGGGTTACCTGTATCAGGTGATGAACTGGAAACACTGGAGGCCGGCTGGACTGGAACCATGGGGAACATGAATAGCTCTTTTAATAAAAGAAGTGGGTAGCATTGAGAACTGCCTTGGGTGATGAGTGACTGGAACTGGAAACTTGAGAGGTTGGAATGAGACCAGAAGGAACTTGGAGGAACCGGACTGGGACCAGCAGGTAGGCAGACTGAGCTGGTCGGGGTACCAGTAGATGAGCTTGCAGATGGATGGTAGCGTAAAAGCTACTTGTTGTGGCTTGGGAAGCCGTGGGTAGATGTGGTAGCGTGGAAGCTACTTGGAGCGGCCTGTGAGCCGTGGGCGAGAGGTGGTTGCGTAGAAGCTACTTGGTGCGGCCTGGGAGCCGTGTGGAGAAGCTGGTAGCTGGGTAGCCACTTGGAGAAGCTGATAGCGTGGAAGCTACTTGGAGTGGCCTGGGAGCCGTAGGCGAGAAGTGGTAGCGTGGAAGCTACTTGGTGCGGCCTGGGAGCCGTGTGGTGAAGCGGGTAGTGTGGATAGTCACTTGGAGCGGCCTGGGAGCCGTAGGCGAGAAGTGGTAGCATGGAAGCTACTTTGTGCGGCCTGGGAGCCGTGTGGAGAAGCGGGTAGCGTGGATAGTCACTTTGAGTGGCCTGGGAGCCGTGTGGATAACTGAACATAGCAGGCTTTACAGATAGCACTGGTCTAGGAACCAGCAGGAGCCTAGGACACACTGGAACTCAGGTACAGCTACAGCACAAGTTGTACACCACGGAACATAATGAGATGTTCATGCACTGAGTGCTATTAGAGGAGGATCTACATACCTAGAGTCTGGCAGCGATTGGTGGATACAGATAGGTGGTCTGGCAGTGGCATTCAGAGTGAAGCAAGGCACAACATGCAAAAGAAGTATTCATCTCTGCAACTCTGAGAATCAGGACCACACCTGTGATTCCAATTAAGACTAGCAATGCTCACAGACATAACAGGGTCCAGGTGATTAATCAGTTTGGCTAGGAGAGCAGTCTGCACACACACAGAGATATCACAGCCAGCATGATTCAGCCAGAGCAGATGTCCCAGGAGAATTACAAACACAGATCCATGGAGCAGCTGGCAGAGGTAAGTCTCAAGGCAAATAGGTGAGAACTAGACAGGGTCGTGACACCGCCACTGCACACCTCCATTTTCAAAAACGCTGCCTGGTGCATCCCACTTCCTGGCCCCAAACGGCCATAACCTATCAATCAGGCTCTGGCTTAAACCGCATTGTTTGCCACGATGCAGGTCCTGTTCGGCACATGAGCAGAATGAGTCATCCACATGCACAGTCCTCCTGCCATCTGATTTGCACACAAAATACTTAATCAGGCCCATAATCAAAGGTGTGCAGTCTAATTTTTTTTTCTTTAATAAAAAAAATTTATCAGTATATTTTTGAAATTTATTTAGAAAATAGTAACAGAAAAAAATTACAAGGTAGGGTAGTGGTCAGGATCAGTTACATAAACTTTTACTAAACATTGCACATGCTCACCACCCATTGTCCATCAGCCTAGGAAAATGTAAATATTGTTTTTTCACTTACAGCAGTGTGCCTGATATTAGTGTTCATAATCATTCTACTTTATGCCAGATATGATGCTTTGTGTATTATATCATCTTCTCCGTGTCACACCTGCTATATAATGGAATGACATATATTAAGTCATCTTTCTCACACCATTTCACTTCTGAGCAATGTCCACCATGGTGTCTCTTGTTTTATTAAGTGGTCTTCTTTGTTTCTTCATTTCATACAGATGCCAGACATCCTATATAATGTTTAGAACAGTGGGCCTTATTCAGACCTGCTCGCAAGTGCTATGCACTCGCAAGTGGGTCAGTTGCTAGGCAGTGCGCACACTGCGCGTGCGCCAGCCCCGGAGCGAATGCAAAAAGCACTTGCTCCAGTGCTAGCATCCAAAAGGGGCGGCTGTCGGTGTTAATCGACAGCTCGCCCAGTTTGGAAGGCGGGGTGGGGGGGTGGCTGGGGAAATGGAGGCATTTCTGCAGGAATACCTGCCGCTTGTGGGCGGCCCTACTATCAGTAGGTGGACATCCTGCTCTATTAGAGCAGGAAGTCCACTGGGGCTTGCGGCAATGAGACCCTACCGCAAGGGTCTCGTCGCAAGCCCGATGGTTGCAATGGTCTTCACCATCGCGACCATCACCTGGCCGCTCGTATAAGCTGTGGGTGGTAACCCACAGCTATGAGAGTGGCCAAGAGGCCGCAACTAAAAAACAAGTGCCCGTCCTGATTCAGAGTGAGTGCTCGATTTTTGTGAGCGCCTCTGAATTAGGGCCAGTGTTTCAAAAGCTCTGTTTTTTATCTTACCACATCACTTCTAGGTAAGCCCCACTTATTATTTCCAAATCTGTTAAGGGACCTAATTTTAAACATTATACAGGATGTGTGCCATAAAAAGAGATAGCAATAGTGTAAAAATGAAAAAAAAAATACTTTTTCAAAGTTTTTTAGTAATTTGACATCATTGTGAGTAACACAAAATTGTAAAGAATATAATTAACAATGAGTTATCCTAGGTAGGGTATAAAAATAGCAAAGAGTATAATACGATTTTTAACATGCTTCTATTTCTGGCAGTGCAGGATACTGTAGTATACCAATCACATATTGTATTTTTCATTGATATTATTAATAATAATTATTGTCATATTTAATGCCTACAAATCAAAATTCTGTCTTTTTTCATATATTCACTTTTTCCCCACTTCCCTCCAAACTTTTTTATACTTTACAGCATTTTATTTCCCTCCAACATAAATTTCACATCACTGCTTCCTCTTTGCTGTTTTACATCCATGAATTGTTTAGTTTCCTGCACTCACCTCACTCACCAACTCACACAGTAAAAGAAAAAAAACTCACACATAAAATCCTTCTTGAAAGCCCTCTTTCTTGACCTGTTCCTTCTCAGTGCTTTGGTGACATCTCACCAAACCATGATCCCCTTGCAATAACCACTACTGTACCTCATTACACTCCATGTTCCACCCCAAAAGTTCCCTGCACCTCATATTCAAACTCCTTTGACCTTATCCTATAACTCCACTATTCCATGCCCTTTGGAATATGTCTATTGGTAACAAGCTTGCATCCATTCATGATTTATTCAATTACAAAATCCTTAACCTTGCCATTATACTGTATAAACCTGACAACTCCTCTGATATTACTCCTCTGCATTTCTGTCTAACAAATAAATCCGTTTAGGTATACTCCCAGACTTAAAGATAAAAAAAAATGGTGGGGAAGACATCCTAGTTTCTTTATGCTGATACTTTTGAGCTATAATTATAGAGCCCTCCTTGAGTTTCTCTTTTTTTGAAGTCAATACCATCCATCTCTTCTCTCTCAATTTTTATGTCTGGTTCGCTTACTTTTCATTCTTAGACCTATCTACTCAAATATATGTGATTTATTAAGTTTAGTTGACAACACCACTGTCTCTACTGTTTTTCACTTGTTTCCTCCTTTTTTATTACCAAGTGGACTATCTCCCTTGAATTCCTTTAAACTTGGTACCTCCTAATTTTTAATTTTCTCTATACCTAGCTTTTCAAACTTGGCCATCCCACATTTTGTATAAGATCCTCAATGTTTCAGCAACACTTTAGCCCATCCTACTCCCCCCATATAACTAATCCACATGTTCACAATGACACCTATACTCTATCCACTTAATCTTCACTAAAACTACTTTTCTAATTGATACCTAACCTATGCAGTTCTGATCTAGCTATCTAATTCTATAACAGCTCTCTCATTTCAGCCCTATACAATGCAGTTCCTAACCTCACCCATGGAACACCAGATGGACACTTTTCCTGCTGCACTGCAAAGTGCCACAGGAGGTAAATACCTCCAACAAAATACATAATGTCTTCTTCATTTTTCTAACACTTGAAGCCTTTTTGCTACCTCCCACTCATTTTTCTGCCCATTTACATTTTCCCCCTTTCCCTATCACAACCAATGATTTTGTCACTTTTTCAAAGACAAAATCAACACGATTCAAGCAGATATTTCCTCTTGTCAGATGCTCCAAACACATTTTCCTACACTTCCCAATCCACCCTCAGTTCATTCACAACAGTGGGCAGCACAGATGGTGCAATGGTTAGCGTTACTGCCTCACAGCACTGAGGTCATTGATTCAATACCCACTACAGCCCTAACTGTGTGGAGTTTGTATATAGTTTCCTCCGGGTACTCCGGTTTCCTCCCACACTCCAAAAAATATACTGGTAGGTTAATTGGCTCCTAGCAAAATTACCCCTAATGTGTGTGTGTGATAGGGAATAAAGAGTGTAAGCTCCACTGGGGCAGAGACTGATGTGAATGGCCAAATATTCTCTGTAAAGCACTGCAGAAAATGTGTGCGCTATATAAATAACTGGTAATAAATAAACAGTAACCAATGGAAACATATCTGCATCATCTCACACTTAAACATGTTCCCTCAACTCAAAACTCTCCTAACCTCTACATTTTCTCTCCCCCACTGTGTGGTCAACTCTTTGACAATGACACATTCACATCCTTCTTGAAACACATGAATATCTCACAAATACTACTACTACAAAAACCCTATCTTAACTGATTCACTTACTAAATATCTTGCTACCTCGTATCTCACTCTCTTTTCAACTCTATGGAGTTCTGTCTTCCATTACCAACATTCCAGTGAGACTGCTATTGCAAAAATAAGCTCTGATCTATTCATAGTCTAAGTATCACTTTATATAGTTAAACTCCTGGTCCTCTCTGCTGCCTCTCTTATCACTTGTCTCATGCATACCCTCCAATTCATCAATCTTAATTTTCTATCAATAGCATTTTTTGGCATACCTTCCACTACCATTACCTGTTGGGATCTCACAAGGCTTTGTTTTTGGTATTATGATTTTCTCATGGTAAATATTTATCTTGGTGAGCTATGTACAGTATCGAACACATGCTTCCATCTGTGAATCAGTCCCTAGTCAATTAAGAACCATCCTAATTAGAGAAAATGGTTCCTTCTTAAAATAAATAAATGTTACAGATATGGTAAACCAATTTGTACCACCTGTAAATTTAGTTTAAGTTGGAGACACTGGTAAAATTGTCACCATTGATTCATTTATTAATTGTGATACCACATTCAGGGACATTGAGAGCAGTGACAGGCTTTGGTACAGGGTAAGTGACAAAATCAGGGAGGCATGGCCATGTCCCCTCACAATTCTTTTTAAAGAGTATGTTCATTGGGAAGGTGATTGATTTGTTTCCCATGGCCAGGGAGCATATTCTGGGCAGGGGGATCAGTTTACTCCAGTTGTAACAATTGCAGAGAAAGAGAGAACACTGCTGCTGCTCCGCGGCAAAAGTCTCCCTGTACTCTATGCAGCCCAACACACAGCAACATATGCTGGGCTGGGGAGAGAAACTGCCTGGTGTGATAGTGACCCAGGCCCCTTTTGGACCACTCCAGCTGGCCCATGTAAGTAGCAACCTAGTAACCATAGTGTCCCAAGACATTTTATGGACACACATAATAGTGGTCCAACAGGTCTGATGATAACAGTGTTTGAACACATACCATCAGAAGTTGTGATAGATATAAGAGGCTATATCCTAGGGAAACATTCTGTATTTTCCAACTCCATACCTTAAGGTCAGAGGGTTTAAATGAGAGTATAGAGTTCAGATAAATTTGGGAGAGGTATATGTGGGTTCTTCTTTTTGACCCACATAGTTATAGGAAATTAATTTTTTTGCTAACAGAGCATAGAGACAACATGATTATCTTGATTAACACATTTAATATTAATATCAATAATTAATTGATTAATTAATTGATTAATATTAATATCAATTAATTAAATTAATTTACAGCTATGTATATATATACAGTAGTTTTTTTATTAAGAATTGAAAGTGACCGGGATCTAGAAAGTGATAAATGCATAAAGTGTACAATAAAAACAGATAAACCAATAAAAACAGAAAATGGAATATGGAATAGCTTATCTTAGTTACTTTGTCTTCAGACCATTCTTAGGCCCATAATTGTTTGATGTAACCCAGGAGACAAAAATAAAATAAAAATAACATTGTGCATATTTCTTAAAACCCATATCTTAAAATGCAGATATTACTGAGGACACCAATTATCAGCAAGTGTCTACCAATGTGTTAAAGTAATATATTACTACAACATATATCCAAATACACAGATACTTTATGGTTTAAAAATATATTTAATGCTTAAAGGAAAAACAAAAAAATATTTTTTTTTACAAATCAGCAGTCATATGGTAAGTAGCAAACGTACAATGTACAAAGTATAAAATGGCTTATCTTTCCAATGACATGGAGTAGGGTTTGAAGAAGCTCTTCCTACGCATTTCATCTAAAGTTCAGACTTCATCAAGGGAATGTTCACAAAAGGCCCTTGCCAGATATTTATAGGGATAGTGATCAAGTAGACAGGAAAAGTCATTTACATAATTTCCTGTGCCATTGTTAATTACATATATGTATAACTCTTAGCAAGCTGGTGTATATATCCTAGAGCATATATAATCATCTCTGTGAATATCCACCATATAAAACCATATTAATCCATATTTTTCCTTTTCGAATGCATGTGGAATGCATAATTGAGTACTATTTCCTGTCTTCTGAGGATTGGAACACAAATGAAACACATAATGCGCTTCTGCTTCAGGTTTGTCTTTAGGGGTCAAATTGGAGCATACGCATCATTCACAATTTCAGTTTTTGGTGCTATGGATAGCACTTTGGAATGCTGATTGTGAATGCATCATTTCTACTTTCAGTTTCCAGTGCTAAGGAACGCACAATGGAATGCATTTTGTGATTCTATATCCTGGTTTCATCTAACAGCATCTAGAACCCATGGTATGATGCAGAACTTCAAATATCAAGTTCAGAATTTTTCATGCAGTCTGTAATAAAGTTCAGCACAACGTGCATAATATCCTTTGTTATTTATATAGTGAGAAATGGTAATGGTGCAACCACCATTCAGAAGTGAACTGGAAGGAAGAGAAATATATTAATAACGGTCGGTTTCGTTCTGATCGGAATGAAATAGTACACACATGTGACCAATATGAGTGAGTACAAATGAACACACTTTATTTACAAGTAACAAACAAACAATAAACAAACAACATACAAAGTATACAGTATACTCAACTCTTGTCTATGTATTCAGATGACACCGGTAATTCATCATCTTCAACATAAGATGTACTTCATCTTATCTTCTCTCTGGGGAGCCCATCGTTTTCCAACGCCCAGATAATTCAATTTACATTGCAGGCACCTCTACTGCAGAGTTTTAGGTCCATACATGAGCTAAAGGGTCCTTTGTGTACCTCTGGTTTATATACCCTAAAATGGGGTGTTGGCTTTCCGGATATTAAGCCCATATCAGTTACATACAGTGCTAGGTATCAAGCACTCATTGGTCCAGCGTAGCATTGACCAAACTTATCTCTATTGCACATGCTCCGTAAGCACAAAGATATACTACCAGATAAAGAAATACATTAATGACGTATCCTAATGTCTGGAGATGAACTCTATTTCAAGACTCCTTTGTATAGAGTCTGGACATCAGTTAATTACCCATAATGCTTAGCATTTCTACACAGCTTTACAGTGGTCACCTCATTGGAATGTAGCTAACTGATAAGAACATGTAAGGCATGAATAGCTCATTATACTTCTAGTAGTAGAAATGACAGGTAGAGTAGGCCCCTCAAATTATGGCTTATTTGACCCCAAAAGGTCATTTGACCATTCTATGGAAAAACAGCAACTGTATTAAGACAATCTAATTTCAAACCTGAAGAGGCCTAGCAAGGGGTATATATGTGTGTTACAACTTACAACTTATATGCCTATGTAGAAATTAATTATTAAATCCACTGATTACAGTTATTTATATAGTGAGAAATGGTAATGGTGCAAACACCATTCAGAAGTGAACTGGAAGGAAGAGAAATATATTAATAACTGTCCTTGGTTAAAACCAACTCATATTACAGTCAGTAGACATTAAACTCTTATATTCACTCATAGGCTATCATTTAAAAATATCAATTTAAACAAATAAATACCATATAGAAGCCCAGTATAAAATTTCAAAATATAAATTGACAAAGAACAAATACAAGTAGTTTTTTTGTCTATAATAAGTTTTTTCTGAGACATTATCTTTGAAAAAGAGGCTAGGATGGATTTAAAATGCATCAGATGTAATCCAGTGGTTTATTGGGACTTTCATACAGCAGTTTGCTGGATTATCCTACCACTATACAAGTGGGTATTACATTAAATATTTTGTATTTTCTGCACTTTACATTTAAAACAGTACTAAACAGTATTTTCCATCATCCAAGATAGCGGTTGCTGTGTTTTCCAGTTGGATGTGCTTTGGGGCTTCAGGATGTGGCTGCAAGACAATTTCAGGTCCGTAAGCAAGTGTGGGCAGCATCTATTGAAGAAGACATCAATCTATGCTGCAAGTGAGGAGCTAACTATTCCAGATAGAGCTGCTTGGATATTATTACAATATTTGCATTATAAAGCAGAGTTTCATTCTGGTTCAAGCATATAGAGTTGAAGATCTTTTCATGCTGCCAGTGAGCAGCTACTTTCTCCTGCTGGGTTCATTCTAAAACTGTTACATATTGCCATATGGATACAATGGGGATATGTATTAAGCTTTGGAGACTGATAGTGGAGAAGTTGCCCAAAGCAACCAATCAGCCTCTAGCTATCATTTCAAAGACTGTGATATATAAATTACAGTTATGAGATGTATCAAGCGGCTCTCCGAGGCTTGATACAGCTCCCCCAAAGAGTAGTAACTATTTCTAAGATTAATATATAGAACGTTACATTTCTGGCAAAATGTGTCTCAGACACTTTAAACTTGAGATATTTAATGTAGATAATCTTATGTACAGTATGATTTAATCCACTGATAAACATTTTTATAGATTTGAGGTGTCATTTATTACATTTTGGAGAGTCATAACTCAGCGCTGAGAGTTATTCTATACAATGTAATATAGAACATGTTACTTTCTTAAGGAGTATTTACCTACATTTTGAACATGGTTTTGCTACTATACAGTATACTGTAGGCAGAGGCACAGAGAGAGAGTGAAGTGAGTACTGATTACCTGAGCTTGTTGGAGGATCACTACTCTCTACCAACCTGTCTGATAAATACTGTCATTCATTTCCTTCAAATGGTTAATAATCATTATGAAAAAGTGTCTATTAAAACTTATGAGTGATGGACATGCTTCAAATATACATGACGTCCATAGATAATTGATTACTAAAAGGCAACATAAGAGCACTTTATCTATTACCTGTAACAGACTGGAAACCCTCAGAAACAAACTACAGCAACCCAAAATTGTGTGCAACTAATAATAATAATACTACTACTAATAATAATAATAATAATAATAATAATAATACAAATAATGATAAATTACTCAAAACTAAAAATCTTGCAGATTATACCATGGTTTTTCTTGTTGAATTGTATTTTGAAGTTGATTTGGGGTTTTTCCTAACTGTTAGAAGTGCTTGACCTGCTGTGAAAATATCCTGACCCCTTCATAATCTCTCTTTCACACCTTGCAGAACATGACAGCCCGAGGAGATGATCTTGCAGTGACTAGGTCCAAAGGGAATATCACAGGCAAGGAAATCATACAACTCACTTCCCATTGTCATTTTAAATTACAGTGTCAAACAACCCATCATGTTCTGTAAGAATCCACATTTTTGGCAGACAGGGTAAACTGTTCCACGCAGCTTTCTATTAAATGCAGGGTTAAAAAAAACATTGATACTATCAATTCACAAATTATATTATACATATTAGAAGGTGCTGTTACACTTCATCTTCAGTACTTCAAGTTCACAGTAACAGAGAATTAGAAAAAAAACATATAAAATTCACTCCAATAGTTGGATTTTATTCATAGAAATGTCACAAAACATGACATACAATAGCACACACTTACAAAAGTAGGCAAAGCCATATACAGTAATGTGATTAATTAATATAAAATCCTAAAAATAAAAAAAATAACTGCAGATGTCCAGTTGATAGATTAAAAACAAAATTAATGAATATTACATAAAAAGCTTGCTAATATAAAACAACATTTAAATGGCTCCTTCAGCTGTATTTTAATACCAACACTTATTAAATGTTACTACATGTTAACATGTTTATTTTTACTTTTGCTTTCAGTTATTTAGACTTAGTATATAACAGTAATTTTTGGAACCTGAATTCATACAAGGCAGAATTAATAATTAGCCCTTGTCCCATGTACATAGCAAAACTAGTTTTAGATTTAAATAGTTTGGAAACTGAAACACATGCACTCTCCATTTACTTATTTATGGAGGACACTACTTCCTGTACTGAACTTAGGGCCTGGTTCATCATTGCTCTGCTGAACACAGATTCTGCATATGTACAGAATAGGTTCTGCATGATCACATGCATGCCCCCATATGGCTCTATGTGACTGACTGGAAGAGTCATTTGTGGAGTGGTGTGGGGCTGGGGGCATGGCCTTCGGTCCAGGAAATGGGAGCACATCGCCCCCTGTTTTCAAGAAGTGGAAAGGCCAGGAACTGCATCCATAGATGCTGATTCCTGGCCTTGCAAGTCAGCCAGCCTGCATAAGTTGAGGCTTACTCAGTTGGTCAGCTCTGTCTAACATCACAACTGATAGTGATCCCAGGCTGCAACATCAGCTGTAATATAATTGATAAAAACAGCTATTATGTAAATTGTGTGTGGTTTTGTTCCTTTGGCATTTTTAACTTCAATAACAATAATTTCCATTCATTTCAAGTCATTTGTGACCCCCTTAAAGGTCACGCTATTGTTTTCACCTATACTGTCCAAAGGTTGCAGTAAACTGACTGGCTAAACTAAGCAAAAGAGCAGTGGCACAACCACTTTCCAGTTTTAAAAAGAAAATAGCACATCTAGGAAACATAGTGGCACTGCAGTGGCAGACAGGATGGCAATTTAATATAAATAAACTATAGAATTCTACAGAATGTTTTCTCTGATCAAAAACTAGATCAGAGGCCCAAGGCCAGCACAGGTAATGGAAGTGGAGTATTTAGTGGAGCCAGGTAAAGCATTGACTGACTGTTTGATTGCTTACCCTGTTAATATTGCTATAAAAACAAGTAAGATAAATTGAAGACACTATTACAAAGCATACTAATGTAACTAGAAAAACAAATATGATAAATAAAACAAACTATTAAAAAATAAGATTACAAAATCCCAATGAGACTGATTGCTTGATTGATTGATTAATTTATTGATAAATTACAGTACTAATATAACTTAAAAAAAATCTGAGACATGGAACAAACTATTACAAAACAAGCATCCAAAATCACATTGTGATTTTTTAAGTGGAAACTGAATACAAATTACAAATCAACAGGCCTCAATATTCAAGGCAGAGAAACAGCCTACTCGATGTCAATAATTATATGACTATACAAATGTGTCCTCATACACACTTCCTTTTTTGCTTATTTGACACGAGATGCCAGCACAGCTAAGATACACCATGGTGAGTAGCAATTATATTGTTCCCAATTACTATTTTTCCTGCAAACATATTTGTATTAAGTATCAGATTAAAGTAGCACATTTTAAGAAAAATCATAAGGTGTGGCTAATTCGCAGATTTAAAGCCATGGAACATTTTGCCATATGGCTAGATTTTAGGAAAGGTGTATGTGTGGACACATCTGTATATATAATTTGATGATACTACTTTGTATTAAACTGGAACTATATGCCTGGATGAGAAGCTGGCTATGGATGGCATAGCAAGTGTGACACAGTTAGGTTAGGGGGTCCCTCTCCTGGGTAGAGGACTCCTTCCTTACACACACACACAGCAGCAGGGAAACAGCACACCAGTCTGGATGCAAGTACAAGCTGGTCGGCGCCAGTCTTTATTGTACAATGTCAGAAACATAAAGAAAACATAAATATAAATCCTAGCCCTGTCGGGGCACTAACTTCACAGGTAGTTCCCTCACTACCAGAACCTGGCAGGGCCTAATGCCCTCGCCAGCAACAAAAGCACAGCACAACACTCACAGTTAGGTATCCAAGTGTCTCTGAGCAAACTCCCTGTCTGCTCTCCCAGGTGAGACAATCAGCCCTAAGCAAACTAGGCTTATATTGGCCACTCTCAGGTGGAAAACTAACAATCCTGTTACCAGGCTGCGAGAACCAAAACCTGGAGTGGCCATGGGTGGAGCCCTCCCTCTCCTCTCACCCACAACCCCCAGGTCCCAAACTGGCTTTTCAAAAAGCCGAAACTCAAGCCTGCTACACTGCAGACTTTCTCCTGGGGGTTTAAAACACAAATGACAGGAATCTGGGACAAATGTACCTGCCACAGACCACTTTACCAGTGATCTTATCACATATCCCCCCCTTTGTTTCGACCTGTGGGGCGGAACAACTGAAGCCCCCAAACAATGAACGCGTGACAATGCATCAGCATTGGCCAGCTGGCTTCCTGGCCTGTGTTCCACAGAAAATGTAAAAGTTTGTAACGCCAAGAACCATCTTGTAATTCTCGCATTACTGTCCTTATTTTCAGACATCCACTTCAGAGGGGCATGGTCAGTGATCAATTTGAACCTTCTTCCAACCAAGTAGTACCTGAGAGCCTCTAATGCCCAATTTATGGCCAACGCCTCCTTCTCCACTGTGGCATAGTTTCTCTCATGTACATTCAACTTTCTGCTAAGATAGAAAATAGGGTGTTCCTCACCCTCCTTGTTCTGGGACAGGACTGCTCCTATACCTACTTCTGATGCATCGGTTTGTACCAATAATTCCCTTTCAAAATTAGGAGTCATTAGGACTGGTTGGGAACACAACGCTACTTTCAACTCCTGAAAAGCTTTCTCTGCCTCAGGACTCCATTCTACCATGACTTTTTGTTTGCCTTTGGTCAGGTCAGTCAGTGGGACTGCCATGGTGGCAAAGTTGGGTATAAACCTCCTGTAGTACCCCATAATTCCCAATAAGGCTCTCACCTGCTTCTTATTCAGAGGCCGTGGCCAGTTTTGTATGGCATCAACTTTATTGAGCTGAGGCTTTATCAGGCCTCTGCCAATGGTGTATCCCAGATATTTTACTTCCTCCATGCCTAGACAACACTTTTTTGGGTTGGCTGTCAAACCTGCCTTATAGATGGAGTCCAACACTGCTTGCACCCTGGGTAAGTGAGACTGCCAATCAGGACTATGAACGACCACGTCATCCAGATAAGCAGCCGCATACCATCTATGGGGCCTTAGAATCCTGTCCATCATTCTTTGGAAGGTAGCAGGTGCCCCATGTAGCCCGAAGGGCAACATCTTGTACTGAAACAAGCCCTCTGGCGCTGAAAAAGCAGTCTTTTGTTTGGCGCTCTCGGTTAACGGTACTTGCCAATACCCTTTGGTTAGGTCAAGAGTGGTTAAATTCCTTGCCATCCCTAGTCTCTCAATCAGTTCATCCACTCTTGGCATCGGGTAAGCATCGAATTTTGAAACACTGTTCAACTTTCGGAAGTCATTGCAGAAACGCACACTCCCGTCGGGCTTTGGAATCAACACAATGGGACTTGACCATTCACTATGTGATTCTTCAATAACCCCTAACTCTAGCATATTATTAATTTCTTTCGACACCGATTCTCTTTGTGCTTCTGGTAACCTATAGGGCTTTAGATTAACTTTAACCCCTGGGTCAGTGATGATGTCATGTTTAATGACCGAGGTTTTTCCAGGTACGTCAGAGAACAGCACCCTATTTCTAATCAGAAACTCCTTGACCTCTTGTTGTTGAATTGCCGACAGGGTTTTTGCCACTGCCACATCGGGAACTAAGGGCCCTGGACTTACTGGAGGGTCTCGGTCGGCCAACAGTACTGTTCTTTCTTTCCAGGGCTTTAACAGATTTATATGGTATATCTGTTCCGGCTTTCTTTTCCCCGGCTGGTAAACTTTGTAATTGACCTGCCCCACTCTTTCTAAGATTTCAAAGGGCCCTTGCCATTTAGCCAAAAGTTTATTTTCCACAGTGGGAACCAATACTAACACTCTGTCCCCAGGAGCAAAGCTGCATAACCGAGCATTGCGGTTGTATACCCTCTGCTGTGCCTGTTGAGCCTGTTCCAGGTGCACTCTCACTATCGGCACTATGGCAGCAATTCTCTCCTGTATTTGAGAAACATACTCAATCACCGTTTTGTAAGGACTAGACTGCCCCTCCCATGTCTCTTTGGCAATGTCTAGTAACCCCCTTGGTGTCTCCCATACAACAAGTCGAAGGGTGAAAACCCGGTGGAGGACTGGGGAACTTCTCTTATGGCCAACAATAAATACGGCAATAAGTAGTCCCAATCCCTAACCATCCTTGTTGACCACTTTCCTAAGCATGTGTTTTAACATCTTGTTAAACCTCTCGACCAGCCCATCGGTTTGGGGGTGATAAACCGAAGTACTTAACTGTTCGATTTTGAACAGGCGGCATAACTCTTTCATGACTTTGGACATAAATGGTGTACCCTGGTCAGTTAGTATCTCCTTAGGTATACCCAGCCTGCTAAAGACATGAACTAGCTCTCTGGCAATGGTCTTGGTTGACGTATTGCGCAACAGGATTGCTTCCGGGTACCTGGTAGCGTAATCCATTATGACCAGAATATACTGGTGTCCCCTGGCAGACTTCATTAAGGGTCCAACCAAATCCATCGCTATTCTTTCAAACGGCACCTCTATGATAGGCAATGGAACTAGTGGACCCTTAAAATGTGGCCTGGGAGCATGATACTGACACTCAGGGCAGGATGCGCAAAATTCAGATACCTCTTTATGAAGCCCGGGCCAGAAAAACCACTGCATTATTTGCTCAGTGGTTTTCTCTACCCCTAGATGGCCATGGGCCAGATCCAACACTGTTCTTCTGTAGGCTTTGGGAACTATTAGTTGTTCCACAACATCTTTCCCCTTCTTAGTCACCTGATATAACAAATCCTGACACATTGCCATGTGGGGATAGGACAAAGGACTATCAGGGTCTACGGGTTTACCATCAACTACTTTTACATTCTCCCTGGCTTTTACCAAAGTAGGGTAATTCAACTGCTCGACGGCAAAGACCTCTCTTCTGACCTCTAATTCAGGAAGACGATCACCTGGCCCAACAACACTTCCCACCTCAATGGGAGGCACATCAGTTGGCGGGCCACGGTCATGTTCCACATTCTCTAGTTCGCCAACCATAGTAGAAAAATGGAATAACTCTGACTCAGAAGAAACTCCCTCCTCCACTACATCGACAACCTTCTCAAATGGATTGGGGTTGTTCACCTCTGGAACAAAACGGCTTTCCCACAACTTCCAGAAGTGAGCAAAGTCTCTCCCCAATATTGCATCGTACACCAGACCATGCACCAAACCCACAGAAACTATAGCAGAGCCACATGGTGTCTCGATGTTCACCTCGGCCATAACATAATATCGAGTATCCCCATGTATGCAGGTCACACCAACAGTTTTCCCTGTATGTCTCAAGGGGTTCACCAGCTCAGCTTTTATAAGTGTCACCAAGCTACCAGAGTCTAACAGTGCCTCTACTTGGTTGCCATCTACAGTGAGTACACACATGTGCTTATCAGTCTCAGCCTGCCGGTCAGCCGTACAGGCTATCTGTGCAAAGAAAGACCCCTGCGGAAGACATGAGCAGTATCACATTGCATAGGTTCAGTTGTAAGTGCACAATTAGCGGCAATATGGCCAAAGCCACCACATCAGAAACACTGAGTCATATTAATGTCTAGTCATTTACGGGGCAAGAACCTTCCTGGCCTGGCAGGCCTGTCTCCAGGTTCTACACCCTCAGACTTAGGTACATTCCACCGCCCAGCACCCTTCTCCCCTGGAACAGTCTTACCAGTGTCTCTGGGAGTTCGCCGGTGCACCATCGGGGCTTGGTGGGGCATACTCATCAGCTCCTCAGCCGCCACGTACCTCTCCACCAGCTCGACCAACTGCGGACTTAGGGTCTGCATGGCTCACCCACTTGCGCTGAGTCACAGGTAATGATCGCAGGTACCAGTCCATCACAACCCTTTCCACGATCTGTGGTCCTGTCAGCGTCTCAGGCTGTAGCCATTTTGAGGACAGATGGACGAGGTCATGCATCTGTGAACGTGGAGGCTTGTCCTTATGGAACTCCCAGCAGTGGACCCGTTGGGCACGAACAAAGGTGGTGACTCCCAAGCAAGTTAGGATCTCCTGTTTTAGTTTTTATAGTCCTTGGCATCAGCCAGGCATAAGTCAAAATATGCTTTTTGTGGCTCCCCAGACAAAAATGGTGCCACCAGACTTGCCCACTGCTCCTGGGGCCAACTCTCCCTTTCAGCCGTTCTTTCAAATGCGGCGAGATAGACCTCCACATCATCGACCAAAGTCATCTTTTGGAGGAAGTGACTGGCTCGTACGGAGTGAGTGGTGGTGGGAGGACCAGTATTAACATCTCTGGGCCGGGCGACCAGGTGCTGTACCACCTCTCTTATGGCCTGGCTGTTTTCCGCTAAGGCCTGGTGGGTTTCCTCAATGGCGACCTGTTGAAGTCTGTTAGTCTCCTGCTGAGCTCTGGTAGATTCCTGCTGAACTGCTGTAGCTTGAAGCAAGGCCTTAATAATGTCCTCCATTTTCTCCAGGGATGTAGGTTGGAAGCTGAACCTTGCCTCTCTGAGCATTGACTGACGCCTCCTCTATGGGACTCCAAGGACACAGGGTTATTTCCACACTCACAAATTGAGTGTCTGTCCCTTTAATTTTTAAACGGAAAGTTTTCCTCTCGCTGCAACTTCAGTGTGTGTGGGTGTCCGCATTCTCCACCATATTGTGACACAGTTAGGTTAGGGGGTCCCTCTCCTGGGTAGAGGACTCCTTCCTTACACACACACACAGCAGCAGGGAAGCAGCACACCAGTCTGGATGCAAGTACAAGCTGGTCGGCGCCAGTCTTTATTGTACAATGTCTGAAACATAAAGAAAACATAAATATAATTCCTAGCCCTGTCGGGGCACTAACTTCACAGGTAGTTCCCTCACTTCCAGAACCTGGCAGGGCCTAATTGCCCTTGCCAGCAACAAAAGCACAGCACAACACTCACAGTTAGGTATCCAAGTGTCTCTGAGCAAACTCCCTGTCTGCTCTCCCAGGTGAGACAATCAGCCCTAAACAAACTAGGCTTATATTGGCCACTCTCAGGTGGAAAACTAACAATCCTGTTACCAGGCTGCGAGAACCAAAACCTGGAGTGGCCGTGGGTGGAGCCCTCCCTCTCCTCTCACCCACAACCTCCAGGTCCCAAACCGGCTTTTCAAAAAGCCGAAACTCAAGCCTGCTACACTGCAGACTTTCTCCTGGGGGTTTAAAACACAAAAGACAGGAATCTGGGACAAATGTACCTGCCACAGACCACTTTACCGGTGATCCTATCACACAAGCTACAAAAGAATTTCACAGGAGAGGTACATAAACACTTGTACACATTGTAATATTGTATATATTGACATAAAATAATGTCAGTTAGACCCCTTATCAATAATCCTGTATCATACTGAAAATATCATCCTCAGGGGTGCTGCCAAGTTACAAAAAGATATATTCAATAAAGGGAAGAAGAAAGAAGAAACTTTGTTCTTCCTTTTAACGGGATACAAATGAACATGAATGCTACAGTAAAGCAAAGTAATATACACTGCCTATAAAATACACAATCTTGGCATAGGTCATAATAAAAAGTGGTGCATGATAAATCTATTTTTGGACCCTCCCACCTTTATGTTGTATATTAAAAAGTACATGCACAGTTAAACAAACCAAGCACTTCAGTGACAAAGAATTCCACATTTGTGGCTGAAGTTCTTAGTTTGTTTGGGCCTCACAAATCAAGTTACCAATGGACTTAAGTTGGTTAACAGTGTGTTATTCATCTCTGCAGCTTGAATCCACAATTACAGAAGTCTCTGTACTTTATAGTAATTGGTGGCAAAGTTCTTCCCCATGGAATGTGTAGTGCTTTTTTATGAATATCAGTTTTTCTACATTTTTAGGAAGTAGCCTCCTAAGACAACCAGTCACAAGGTTCCTGGGTGTGCTAAACCCTTTTTTTGAGTACAAAATGGAGGATAGACAGCTTAAGTAAAGCAAAGCTAGTTTGCAATAAGGTTCTTCAGTTTCCCCTTTTTCCATTTTAAATGGACTGTGTGACATGCTAATGTGTTCATTGTCATAAAAAAAATCCTTCACCATTTTATTAATGCTTATTGTATTAGATTGAGTCACATAAAGGTGTCAATAATTGTGGACAATTCTTTTAAGCTTGACCAGATGTCCTAATGGTGTTTCACTCACTTGTGCTGAGTTGACTAATCCTCATCCCTCGTGGGTCTGTTGGAAAAGGTTAGTTATTTACTGGCAGCAGCATTTGCAGGAGAAACTTAAGCAGTAAACTTCATTTCATGTGCCACTTGACTGACAACTTGCTCGCAAGGAGCTCTTTGCATCACTTAAGATCTGTTAGTTGAAAAGAAAGACATTATGTATGACATAAACCTAGGATCAAGCATGGCTGATAAAATTTCAAAGATAGCCAGAAATATTTGTGACACAATGAGCATCTCTCTCATGTATATGTATTTTTTTTTTAATTCTGAATCACCGAGTTTATTTGTGTAAAACATGGTAAGCATTGAAAATTACTCAGTTGTAATGCTCGTACAATATTACTTGCATTATGAGACATGATAAACCCTGAGGAGACTCTTATCAGGGTAATCCATTTTGCTATCACATCCCTGAGTTTTTCAAACAGATTGAAACTCTTAGTGAAACAGGTGAGACAGCGAGAGTATCATGCCTATGACTGAGCTTGTGTTGTATGTTAGATACTGCTGCTGCTGAAGGTGATACTCCAATCCTGAGGGCTGTAAATGTCATGTAATCTTTAGTTTGACCAGTTCCACTTGTCCTCATATCTGTAGTTAAGTGGATATTCTGTACAAGAATAATTGTTTTTTTTATGTCATGACAGAGATAAAAAAATTGCTGTTCTGATAAAATGGAATCGAGATGGAATTTCATGCATATTCACTGAAGCAGACATTGTCATTAAGTTAGCTATGGTATAGTGCTAACTACTTTATTGAGAATTTTTATAACCACAATAACTATTTTCTTCTGGCTAAAAACTGGGATCAGGATGTACACTGTGTAGACATGATTACATGAGAACACACTGTACAACACTTGACTGAACACTGTTTGGAATAGAGTTTTAACATTCATAATACCATATTAAAATGATCATTCACCCCAACCATTTGCATATCCATTATTTAAGCAACACATTAATGGATTGAGTGCAACTAGAGCTACTTTTATTCTGTAATTCTGGGTCAGGGTGACCCACTATCTTCTGCAGCACACCCGATTTAGCCAGAAAAACCCAGTGCGCAGGGTTTCCCTTAATGTTCATATTTCAGTAACCTGAATCCGCACATCTCTAATTTATAGTGCAAAGAGTCCAGCACTCTACCAAAGCGGGTGTAGCACTCATGGGGATCCCTGATGACAATGTGAGTTTAATAAATTAATTGAAATATTGAAAATGTACTGTGTGTTTGATCACTTCTAGAAGCTGTGAGTGCAGCACCTGCTTTTATGTATATATACTGTACATGTTAATTTTTAGTTGATGCAGATGTCCCAGCCATCCCTGACAGATTAGTGAGGCATCCTCAGCCTTTGGATGGCACTGACGTTCCCTGGAAGGCAATTTTTCTTCTAACCCCAGGATCAGTGTTATGTTTAGTTACATTCTGAGCTCCTTACTGTTTATTTTCTTTACTTTCTGTATTTTATGCTTAATGTTGTTATAGTGTTGGTTTCATTGTCTTGCAATTAATTAATAATGGTTATCTTATTATTGTTTTTCCTTGCAACGACAGTACTTATTTAAATTTGTTATAATTTTAAAACTTCCTTGATGGTGATTTCTTGATGTGGGTTTTATAGCTGTTTTGTTTTTCATAATCTGACAGTTATTTGTATCTATTTGTTAATATGTAATAAATTGCATAATGATGTAATTTAATGTTATTAGGGCATGGCTAGAGATATTTTCTGTTCTATAAATGTTTGCACCCTGTATTTAGTTGTTTGTACAGCTTGAGAAAGGACCTAAGGGTCTGAAACATTGCAGTTTGGATCAATAAACCAAGTGTTTTTACATATAAACATTGGAGTGTGATTAGCTTGTTTCTGCAACAATTAAAAAAAATTCTAGAACCATACCTGTTAGCCACAGGTATATATTACGGAGTTCTCACCCACACAGGCCCTCTCTCAATAGATAGATAGATATTGATAACGATGTAGATATATAAATATAGATATTGATACATATATACCTTAATATGTTGAAATCATATTGGGCTACTGTGTACAAGAATTTTAATTATGTTATTCTGCTTAATCATAATTAGTATTTAGTATAGTTAAGTTGACTTATTATCAAAGAGCAAATAAAATGTCACATTGAAAAACATTACGTTTTATCGCAGATCTGTATTCAATAAAAGGAAGTAAACACAAAATAATTAAATTAATTTATACAATTTTCTTCTGTGATTGACAGCTTCTCAGTATTTTCTGAATGTCAAAGATTAGTTTTTATTATAACAACAATAATGATTTCAGAAGATTTATATCTAGAAATTAGTTTTGGCATTCATTAGGATAGACTTTGCTAGTCTAACATACAATTTTGATACAAATGTAAGTGAATTTGTTATTGAACATTTCAAAATTAAATGTGAAATAATAATAATAATAATAATAATAATAATAATAATAATAATAATAATAAGTTCTACTAACCCTTTAGTGTAAAGGATTCTAAATAAACCCAACCACAAGTTGTTAAGCCTTGGCCCTCCATTCCACCAGTATAAATATTGATTTAAAAAACTTGTAGCCATCCTGTACTTTAATCATACCATCCACAGAGAGGCATTCTTTATTTCCCAAATTTAATCACAGTCCAGCTTTAATACTTTCAGCACAGTCCCATTTAAATTATATAGGTCTCAAGAACAGATGGATAATCATGTTTCAGTTGGATAATCATGTTTTATTTGCATATAAAACCCTGCACCAATGGGCACCATGGGGCACTTCACTGTTTCAGAGGCAGAAGGCATTGAACATGGTTATCTCACCTTTACTTAATTCTCAAAATACAGTTTCGCCACCATTCTGTACATTCTAAAAGGGTCCACTAGGTTGACTAGGGTAACTTCAAACCAAATCTCTATAAGAAACTTGAGAAAACATATACACACACTCAAGGTAACGGGAATAAGGCACTTGGCTCATTTATTATAATGCAGTGAAACATATAGGCTTATAACCTAATAAGCAGTGAGTGATGCACAAGATTAAACTATGATAGTGGTGATAAGATAAAGAGTAATGTAACAAGATGAAGATCATGCAATAAAAATGTTTCAATACATTTGAAAACTAAGATTTAGCTAAATAATAATGTGCTATAGTAACACTTGAAAAGACAATCTGATGTAGCAATATCTGAATGAAATTGAAATAAGCAGCACTTAATACTTGAACAACTTTAATCAATGTTTAAGCAGGGTTGGCACCCAAATCAAACATTAAGAATGAAACAGTATACCAGTATCATGTCTATCAATGGATTATTTGTTTAAATCATGAGCTAGTGTTGCAGAGTAGAGGAGGATTACTCAAAATGTATAGTTGCACACTCATACACAAGAGATTGAATACATGAATTTATGTGGATAAATCAACTAATGGCAAGTATAAATATTAAATATTGAATTGAAGAACAATATTAATAAGTGACAATAATGGGATTTTTAGTCAAAACAATAGTAAAATGAAGAACATAATGTGGGAAATATATACTCTGTTAGAGGAACAACTGATAATTGTTTGCACGCCAATGGGCAGCATAGTTCCTTGAGTACTTTGCAATTGTTGTAACAGGAACACTAACAATTACAAAGAGACTGGACTAGCAGCAGACAACTGGAATGACTCAGGACTCTCCGTCAATCCCTGGGCTGAGTTAGATCTGTACTCCCTCAATTTCTCTTGTGCCTTTTTCAGGACTCATGGCAGCTTATTCTCTGGCAGTTACAGACTGCCATTTGACAAGTAGCTTTAGCAATCTGGCACCTCTTTTCTGATAGATTGCTATTTTTTGGATTATATTCGCAGCACTGCCTGTGAGGTCAAATTCTATGTTTCTATTATAGGGTAGATGGGCCAAGTGTTTCTTATCTGCCCTCAAATTCTATGTTTCTATGAGGTTGGCATATTATTGTCTGCAAAAGCACAGCTCACTATGTGAGACATACTGTACAGCACTATCTAAAGGATGGTTGGCCCCTCTAATCTCCTACAATGTCTAAGTGCAGCCTGCTCCCTCAGCTTTGCTGTCAAGCTTTATAACACTTGAGAACAAAATGTTCTGTCTCATTGTGTGATTATTTGCATTTGGCAGGCTCTTGCACTCTACAGATATGGGTTTTTGCACTTCTCCAGCTCCTCAGTGTATGAAACCTGTTATGACAATGATTGCACCTCACGTTTCTTTTTTAGCACTCCAGTGCTTTGCCTTCTTCTCTTGTAGCTCTAAAAAACTAAACTTTATTTGCTATGTAGGAGCTCTTGGGCATGCTTGGAGCTTTAGTTTTTTGCAGCAATTAATATATTAGACAGTCACTACTGCTGACAGTTTATTCTCCATTGACCGTCAATTGCTGGTAACTGTCCCCATCCCTCAAAGATGAACAATGTATAGGGCTCATACTAGCATCTGTAAACCAAGTAACTAATATTGATCATACTGTAGAAGCATATATATAATGACCAGCCAAGCACTTCAGTTAGGTATAATAGTATGTTACTGGTATGTGGTTAATTGGGATTGAGAGTATCTAATCAGTTACATAGTCCCAGGGTACTATGTAACTGAATAGACACATAAAGACATGCATCAGTGGGCAAACATTTAGTCATGTAATGCATACAGTGCCATGCATAATAAAAATCTAACATGTATTACATTTATGATAAAAAATATACAATTGTTACCTTGTTATGAGTACAGCTCATCATTTTCTTCTACTATGTTAAGATCCCCTGAAGAACAACATGGCTCTTCTACCTCCTCAAAAAAAGGGCTGCCCCAACTTTTATATTGATTGCTCTCTCCATGCAGTGATATACCTTTTTACCTATGGCTCTGCAGATTTCCCAAGTCACAATCCTTTTTATGTATGTTCTTCTTTTGAATATTGTTGAAAAGTACCCTGCCAGCAAGGTACATATCCATGTAGATAAGCTGCAGCAGACAACTACAAATCTCTTATCAAATTTATCCTCCAAATGACATTGAGCCATTAGATTAAATTGTAAAAACAATTACACAATCCAGCAGAGCCTCTAAAAATGGCAACCCAATTTCATCCTGAGATTTTGGTAAATTTAAATATTGGTAAGGAGTAGCAGGCAGCTAACTACAAGTGCCAAGCTTACCATCTGGCAAGATATCATAGAAAAGGCCAATAGAGTTTCTCTAATAACATGCTATACTGCTATGATCAAGAAGAGAGGACAGGACTTTATAAGAATTTTATAAGTTCATGTAACATCATTGCTATGCAAGGGTGACCAAGGCTGTCCCATGTTGGCCTCCTTTAGTTATCAGCAAATTCAAATAATGATTTTTGTTGATAATGATTTCACATTGGTATTAAAAATAGCAACACTCTCTTTCATCCCTTCTTCTTGTCCACTCCAACCTCATCTACCTAGGCATACCAGTATCATGGCTATTTATTACCAGTTATTTATATACATATATACACACACATATTCTGCAGTACATTACAGAGAATATTTGGCCAATCACATCAGTCCATGCTCTAGTGAAGCTTACAATCAATTAGAGATGAGTGGTTTGGCTTTGCTGAAAACCAAACACTGCTAAACTTTGAGGTTGGGATTCCAAGTAAAACCGATTCCCAACTCAGGTCTTCTCTCCAACTTTGGAACTCGGGTCTAAAATCCGGATCTCACATACCTTGGATTGCATTTAAATCCTGCCTTCATGATTTCAGGTGCTGTGAGGTGGTCAAAATTGACTGGAAATGACTAGAAATGTTATTGATGTTAATAGTATTGTAGGAACAAAAACATCCAAATTACAAGTTTTTAGCTGTTATCAATTTTGAAAGAAAAAACAAAACCAATCTAAAAACACTTGAGGGTGGTTTTGCCAAAACTAAAATACAACGATGATTTAGACATGGAGGTCTGCGCACATCTCTACAGTATATTCCATACCATATTTTCACACACACACTCACACACTTACACATTTGTGTTAGGTTGCTAGTCAGGAGCCAAGTAAGCTACCAGTATATTTTGCATTTGTGGGAAGAAACCGGGGTACCTGGAGGTAACCCAGCCAAACACCATTAAACCATCTGTTTTGCCCAACAATATCTATATATTTGAATCTTGCCAGACTAAAATAATTAAATTTAAAACACACAATTAATTTTTTATCCTGCAAAAAGTATTTTTAAGTGATCTCTGTTACATGTCCACAATGCACAGGTTCTCAAACTGGGTCCTCAGGGCCCAAACAGTGCATGTTTTCCAGGTCGCATCACAGAATCATAAGTGAAATAATTTGTACCACCAGTGGATTTTTTAAAATGTGTCAATGAGTAATGAATACACCTGTGCACCTGCTGGGTGACCTGGAAAATGTGAACTGTGTGGGGTCCTGAGGGCCAATTTTCAGAACCACTGCCATAATGTATCCTACATTTTCTCTTACATTTTGACATTTGTATGTTTCCAGTAAAGCTGTACAAAGCATAGTTTTGACAGTTTATACAAATGTTTTATTTTCTATTTTATCAAAATAAGAAAAAATAATGTTCCCAATTATTAGTTTTTGATTCACCTGGAACTTTGCTATTAAGAGGAGACATGGCAACATATGACCTTAGCTGTGCTATTATTTGTAGCTGATGCAAGTAAGAGTAATGCCATCTTATGTTGTAGACATAATTTAATAATATAATTGAATTTAGGATTCAAAAATATTCAGAATATTGTTTTTGATTATTCTATTTAGGGATATTTTCACATCACAGTGTTAAGTTATTTTAAGGATATAAACATTATAATATATTGCCTAGTGTTATTAAGGATATGTTTAGGTATGAATTGAAAAGACAGAAAATGTCCACATTCACCAATATTTATCACAGTTGACATTGAACCATTGAGTTTAACACTGTCATGTCTCTCATTCCCAAAGATGAGGAGCAACTACCTGCACTTTCCAGGAGGGCTGGCTCATTTAAACCACTAATGGCAAGCCCATCACAACCACCAAGTGCTATGTTGCCAACATGTCAAATTTTGCATGTGCATCCTGAAGAGAAGGCTGCAGGAAGGTGAAGCATGGATAGTCTCATGACATATTCTGAGTGGCCATGTTAAGAAAACTCAGACATAGAGTAAATATATTACAAACAACTTTAGGAACATAAATGAGGGATCCTTTCAGACTGGTCAAGGCATCAAACATGGTAAGCAGAACAAATACTCATTCTCAAAAAAATTTTTGGAGGAATGTGCTGAACTGTATGCCAGTTGTAGCTTGATATAGTTAAAGGATGAGGTGCCACCAGTGCAAAGTGTAAATGCTGTCTCCTGAATTAAAGCTGTAATATGCAGCTGTCTTCAATAGCACACATTTAAATGTTTTAATATTTTAATAAAAGGAATATTGAGCCATGACTGAAAAATTTGGACTAAACCATTATACAGTGTGTTCTGCTAAGGAGGCAATTATTTAATTCTGCATCTAGATATTTTAGATTAACATTTACTTTAGTGGGTTTTAATTGTGCCTAATTGTAACAAGGAGGAGTTACTGTATATAGTTATCCTCCAGCACAATATATAGAGATGATCTGTGCATATGTGCCTGATTCAGAGTCAGACCCATCTGCAGCTGCTTTTCTATAAGTATGCTGAAGTCTTCTTGATTTCATATGTGAGTATCTATGACAACCATCCATGTGTCTGCATGCAGACACCATTTTCTATATGTAGCTATCATCATTAGTATCAGGACTTGTACCCATGCCATGCTGTGTTCAAATATGCATCTGAAACAGGCCTGCAGCCCCCCAGTAAAATCAGCCAACTCTGTGAGCAAGTTGCAGTCCATGACTACATTGGCTACACTGTGACTGGCAGTTGCTTCCCATTGGGAGAACTACCTGCCAATCATACACTGTACAGGCAGTCCCAGGGGGGCTGAGATTAGAAGAGAGCATGCTTTCAGTGGGAAGCCACTCCTCTGCCTTCTGGGCTGCCCTAACTTTCTTTCTGAGGGCTGCAGCCAATGCAGTCCCTAGAAGCCAGCATTATGCACATACTCAGTCCAACCACCGCATGTGCACACTGGTACCCAGTGCCTGCCAGGTCCATTAGGAAGGCACCTGCTGTAATACTGAAGTGTAGGCAACATCAGACCCTTCACTTAAGAGTGTTGGAGCCATTGCTGGTCCCATCTCCACCCAAACATTAAAAGTGAGCATGGAAGTGAGCCTACATGCCTACTACTTTCCCATGACACATCCAAAAGACAGATTAGTCCCATTTCCACCCTGTTGACCAGAAATGCCCAAGTGTGAATCAATTCATCCACACTTGCAATTGCAGTTGATAATCATACTGCATGACACAGGAACAGTTTGCAGATATATGAGAGATTTGTCCACATTTCCATTTGTGTCTGAAACAGGCTAAATACAGTAGGTGTAGTCATCCTGTGTCTTAGGAATTCCTGCTGTGTGTTTTGCTTGGTACTGCTTATAGTTCTGTATTTGGACAGTAATTAATTACTCTCTAGAAAGCTGCCTGCCCTAACATCTGCATTGATCTCTACCTATTCCCTGTAGAATTCAGGCTATTTTCTTTAATGCAGTCTAGTCTTAAATTATATCAGTCCAGGCAACATCATGGTCAATGGACAATTTCAAATTTTACTTGTATCTCCTGTTATCTTTTCAGTATTTTTGTATTCCAGAGCTTGGCAAATCTGGATGTTGTAATTCACTCAGTTTGGGAGTTTAATCCACCATAAGTAAATTAGAAGATGACAGCTAGCACTTCTGGTCATCATCATCAACATCATTGCGTAACTGCATTTACAGTATGTCCATTTCCAATTGAGTTACGATTAATTCTACAAATGCCCTTACTGTAACTTGCATTGGCTTGTCCATCCATTCTCATCCTGCAACTTTGAATCTTGATAAATAGACACTTGCACTGTGAACATTTTCTATGTCATTGAACTAGTGAACATTGATCAAATTTAAAATAGTTTAACATTTTTGGTGCATTTCTTTCCTACACTGTGCTCTTATTGCATGTCAGAGTTCAATGCAGGGCAGAAATAGTACTACACATTCTTAACTGCTGTGAGTGAGAAATGGAGGAAGAGGATGGAAACAATATTTGAATGGGGTGAAAGTTGGAGGTATAGGCATAGTGTTTAAGTAATATAGATTTATATAAAGTGCAATGTCAGAGAAAGGCTCATGTCTATTTTAATAATGAATTACAGCAAACTGTCATGAAATCTCCCTCTCATGGCAAAAAAATGTAATCCCAAAATATCTATTTTAATGGTAGTTCAAGTATGCACATGTTTTTTGAAAATGCTGAAAAAATATATTAAACTTCATATAAGTTTTTTTGTAGTGGTTTTTCACCAGAATCATATTGACATATTTTGAATTTAATATATAGGAAGCTATGAATGATGCTCAAATCTCTAATTGTGCCAATGACTCTACTGGTCCGCCAAATTGCATGGGTCTGTGAGGTAATGTGACTGTCAGATGGGAGAAGTTGGTCAGAGCAAGGATATTCTTGAATTTATTTTGCATATAAAATTACTAGGGATGTGCGCTGACCCCCATGTTTTGGTTTTGGATCTGCACCTCCTTCATGTTTTGGGTCTGGATTTGGTTTTGCCAAAATCATACTTGCGTGTTTGGTTTTGGATCTATATTTGTTTTTAAAAAAAAAATTGATAAAAACTGCTAAAATCACATAATTTGGGCTCTTTTGCTCCTACAGTATTATTAACCTCAATAACATTAATTTCCACTCGTTTCCAGGCAATTTTGACCACCAAAATTTGCACCAAGCTAGCTGGCTTCCAATATGGCACATAAGGAAACAATTTTTTCCTTAATCAAGAGGCCTGAGAAGATGGAGTATGCATGTAGTTGAAGGCAGGGACAGGAAGGGTTGATTGGTGGTAAATTGTATTAATATTTTTTATTCCAAAGCAAATTTATGAGGGAGGAAAGGATAGCATGGGTGAACAATATGTTATGCCCACAAAATCAACTTGGTGGTTCAGAATATTTTTTAAATGTAAAGGGGCATACAGGAGATGCTGTCTGTGGCCATAAAAATTTCAGGTCAGTTTTGGCATTCAGCAACCACATGTCAAAAATTGCAGTAGCTGTGGCAGTTCAACTTCCAACATGGTACATCAAGAAACAAATGTTTTATTATTCAAGAGGCCTGACGGAGTTGGAGTATGTATGTATTTGAAGGCAGGGAAAGGAAGATTTGATTAGTAGTAAATTTCATTTCATTTTTTGATTCCAAAGCAAATTTATGAAGAGGAGAAGGGAGGAGGGGAGGCATTTACAAAAATATTTAAATCATTCACCTCAGTCCTTGCCCCCAGAAGAATCCTTGAGCACTATACCTGCTGCTGTTTCTACTGTGAGTGGATTTTTATCCCACAACGGGATTAAGATGACTACCAGTAGTACTTTAAAACAATTGACTGTTAAATAATCCTTTGCAAGGGGGAGCAAGTATGACAGCAGTCACCCAGTTATCATGGCGGATCACTGACACCATAACATCTATGCTGGTATTAAATGTGAATTCAAACCCTCTGCCTAAAATGCAGAGGGTTTTAGACATTTAATTGAGGTCCTGTGTCCCCACTATTAAATCCCATCTAGATTCCACTTCACTAGAAAAGCAATTCCCAACCTGTACAGGGACGTTAAAAAAAACGTAATTAGTGGCCTCCAAAATGCCGTTGTACACACTGTCCTTAACCACAGATATGTGGACAAGCTGAACAGAGCAAATGCAAGATTACATGACTATAACAGTCCACTGGGTGGGTGTATTGCCTTCAGCAGCACCAACAGCAGCAGTAGCACAGCATCTAAGAAACAGCAGCTCATTCAGAGGCAGGCTTCCCTGTGTATCTCTGGTTTCACTAAGAGGCATAATGCTGACAACCTTTTAGAAAAACTAAAGGAAGTCATTGCAAAATGGCTTTCCCTGCTTAGACTCTCCTCAGGATTTGTGATTTCTGACAATGCTACCAATATTATGAGAGCATTACAGCTGGGAGAATTCCAACATGTCCCATCTTTAGCTCACAAAATCAACATAGTGGTTCAATTTTTTTTTTTTAAATGACAGGGCCGTGCAGGAGATGCTTTCTGTGGCCCAAAAAAATTCTGTACATTTTCAGCATTTAGCAGGCAAATGTAGGTGATGTAGAAGATTGCAGCACATGCAGGAAATGTTGAATTTCCCCTGCCACCAGCTGAAGCAAGAGATAGTTACAAGGTGACCCTTTATATGCTTCAGCGGATGAACGAACAGCAAAAAGCCATCCAAATTTTCACAGCATACTATGACATAGAAAGAGGAGGGGTAATGTACCTTACTCAAGCTCTGTGGAAAATACTTTCCATGTTATGCAAAGTGCTGAACCGCTTCAAAGTAGTCACCTGTGAAGTGAGTTCAGAAACTGCCAGCTTGAGTCAGGTAATTACCCTAATAAGAGTGTTGGAAAAGCAGCTTGAGAAACTGAAGGAGGAGCCAAAATAAAGTGATTCTGCTTAGTATGTCGGACTTTTAGATCAAGTCCTTTATTTGCTTCACCATCATCCAAGGTTGTTCAGGATCTTAGAAAAATAAAAAAGACAGAAATTTCACTTGGTTGGCGCACTAACAAAAAATGTAATAAAATGTAACTTTTATTAAACAATATTAAAATTGTATATATAATAATCTCTCCAGTGAAATATAAAAAATGAAAACGTCTCAGTGTGTTAATTATTGAAATGAATAGTGTTATTGGTACACCTGCGCGTGTAATGGTGACACAAAAATGGATATTAATAAATAGAAAATCTCTCACAAATAAGTCATAGAATATATGCAAATCCAAAAATAGCAAATCAAAAAATGCATTTAATTGGGACCAATTATATGTGGCATACTATAACATCCCTAAAAGTGGGATAATATTCTGCAATGTCCACTGCATGTCAGAATTGCCATGATATGCATGTGAGAAGTGGCCACAATATACTCATATACCTAGATTGCCACCTGTAACTGAAATGCACATGGAATCTAATACATTTAAACAAGGGTTGACTTAACTGCTGCAAAGCCAACAAATAACTTATAACATCTAAGGGGCTGGAATTATATTCCATAAAGACTGACTAATATGCTTGTAATCAGTCAATTGGCTCAATTAATATAGATTTCATATCACAAATGTCATGTAGGAATAGGAGGTTGATATCTTATATTATCACCTTATCCCCTCATGTTATTCTACCATGTTTTTGGACATTATTGGCTATTCATTAGGCTGCAGGTAAACATGCACATGTGCTGTCTGCAGTGTATTCAGCAAATCTCTGGAAAAAAAGCCAAATCTTCAGATATACAATGTTGCAGTGTCACAGTGGCTTGTTATAATATGTAGCCATTTAAATCATAAGGGTATTTGCATTAGCTTTGACAATAAGAAAACCCATGCCCAAATTAGGGAGTATCTGGGAAAGAAGCCAAATTTGAACAGCACACATGGTGTGTATAAATGATTCTAAGCTTGCTGCTGTTCATGCAGCTATAAATAAATAGGATCTAACATGAATAGCTGGTAACTTAGTGAGTCTAGAAACAGCTCTAATCAGTCACATGGTATACACTATCTGAGCCTTACACTAGCTCTATAATAATGGTTAAATTCAGCAGTATAAGTTATATGAGTATTAAGTTTGACTTAATAAAATATATATGAGCATTACATCAGCTCAATAGAGATAAGTGCCTCATATATACAGCGCATATATCAGGTGAGTACTATGTGAAGTATTATCTTCTTTTTACATCACATCACATCACGTCACGTCACTACAGACGTTTGAGCAGTAACATATCTGCTCATGCAGCAGTAAAATCCCTGCTGCTGCCAACGTACATTTCACAAATGAGAGTTTTTTTCAAGGCAACCAGAGCATGTTCTGTAATTAATCTTTATTAGGAGAGGCAGCCTATCATAGCATCCCTCTGTGATCACATGTTATCCTGAGCCTATGATAAATGCAAGGGCACACAAACCAATCATATCTTGCATAATAGGTCACATGTATTTAAACAGCCAATTAAATCATTTATAGTCCAAAAGTAAAGAAATACAGAGATAGATACAAGAAGAGAGAGAAAGAAGAGAGATGAAAATCATGGAACTGGAACCAGTATAAGATGAGAGATGCAATCTCCGTCATGGATTATAAAAACACAGTTAAAGATTGCAATTGTTATATATAATACAAATGCATAGATGATAAATTCATATACCTATATATTATATAAGAAACTAAGGTAAGTAATATAAAAAGTGTGTATATATGCAAATTGCATAGAGCATCCATCCTATGTGTACACTATATATGAAAAATACAAATAAAAATATATGAAAATATATAAATAAAATAAGATATATTTAATAAAAAATATATAAAAAAGTGCTAATGCCAAATCATACTAATATATATGTAATCCATGTGTATATTATTACAACACTGAAAAATAATAAATACATATAATAAAGAGAGGGCAAAGAAACACTTATTTTATTTAGTGATATATGAGCTAATAAGAAAAGTGTATGCAAAATATTATAATAATAAAAAAGAAAAATGTGATAAAGAACAAAAGTGCAGACAATGTGAAATTAAGATGAAGATGAAAAATCCTCAAATAAATTGTGCCAAAATAAAACACATGTGAGAAATATGTATGTAAGAGAATAAATATGTATACATAAAAAATTATGAAATATAATGGTGAAAGTGTTCAGGATCTTACAATTGGATCAATACATTTTGGTGACCATGCTGGAACTTAGGTTTAAGTCATACGTTGTATCTTTCTTCCCAATGGACACAGATCTAAGAGATGCAAAGAGCTGTTGGTAAGCAAATTGTCAGCTCAAGTGACATGTGATGCAGGGATGGCTTCTCCTTCAGTTTCTCCAGCAAGTGCATCTGCCAAGAAGAAACTAAACTTTCCTAAAAGACCCACTGGTGATGCAGATGAGTCAACACAACCAAGTTTTGACATCTGGTTGGGTCTAAAAGAATTGCCTACAATTAATGAGACATCTACCATGACTCCATCTGATATGGTCACCATTCAAAGAATGGTTGAGGACTGTTTTAAATTTGTTAATGATAGCATCCAAATAGGCATGTCAGACAGTCTGTTTGACTACTGGCAGGAAAAAAAGGCAATTTGGAGGCCCTTGCTTTACTTGAGCTTCCCACCCTCCAGTGTGTATTTAGAAAGAGTTTTCAGCACTGCCAGGAGCCTTGTCAACAATTGGCATAGGAGGCTATTTCCTCAAAATGTGAAAAGATGATGTCCATCAAAATTAACTTCAAATTCTATGCAATTTACATCCAAAAATTATAGAGGCACCTGTAATAATGGATTTCAGCAGGGATGAATGAATATTGTATGAACATGATGTACACACTGATGTGGGTGAGGAATCAGATGATGATGATGGTGACAAAATTTTGCCTCTGTAAAGCCAGTTTGTGCCTTTAGAGATCATTGCCAGCAATGCCAGCTGCCAATTGGTAGCTTGTTTTGTGGGAGCCCAAACAAATAAATGATTGATATTGTTGATGAAGATAGCAGGTGCTTGGCTATAGCAGAGAGAAGGGAGATAGCTGACAATGGACTGCTTGTTGGAACTTTTTTAGCCAAAGTTTCTGAATTTTGAAAAATCCTTTTGGATGGATGCACTACAGATGATGTAACAGGGAGGAGGTTCCTAGATGGTTAAGGTACCTACCTCTACTTACTCTGGCTTTACAAAGGGTACAGATGGCTTGACAATTATTGTCTGGATTTGGGTAGAAAAAATTCCACACATAAGAAGTGGATTTTTTAATCTTGTGCCCAGGTATGACAATGGGCTTTTCCTTATCATGGGCAACAACTGTTTCTTCCACTGGTGCCTGATTAACACAAACATCCTTATCAACAACATCCTCATCATCAACATCATCATCAACATACTCATTATCAACATCCTCATCATCAGCATCCTTATCAGCATCAGCTACATAAATATCCTGCTCATTCTGGTGCACTTCCATAGAAGTACCCTTGATTTCTATGTCAGCATATTCACTTGTGCTTACATCATCAAAAGAGGAAGAACCACCTGTCATACATAAAGCCTTTCCTTGCTACTTCATGTGCTATAAGACATATTGCCAATTTTATGTCTTTCTACAGCTAACTTTCCCTTTGATGTTTTTTTCTTTACCACTGTAAAAGATTGGTTCTTTGATTTTAGATGCCCTGACTTAAGCCCTGTATGCCCATGGGCATTGGCTTTAGTAGTAGATGTACACGGACTAGTATCGTAATGACTGGTGGCACTGGCAGCAGCTCCAGCAATAGTATTTGGTTTCTGCTCTCCTCTCAACTGATCATTCTCCATATCAACAAACACAAATGAAGTGGGGTACAGACACACGTCAATTTGTACCAATTTGAAATATTACAATACGCTATAAATGTCCTACAGTGTCACAATATTTTTTATGAATAAGAAAAGAATAACACACTGCACTACCACTTACAGTGTCACAATATTTTTTAAGAATAAGAAAATAATAACACACTGCACTACCACTTACAGTGTCACAAAAAATGTTATGAGTAAAACACTGCACTACCACTTACACCATCACAATATTTTTTATGAATAAGAAAAGAATAACACACTGCTTTTATTGCTATTCATAAAAAAATATTGTGACACTGTAAGTGGTAACGCAGTGTCTTATTCTTAGTCATAAAAAATCTTGTGACACTGTAAGTAGTAGCCACTTACAGTGTCACAAGATTTGTTATGACTAAAAATAAGACACTGCACTACCACTTACAGTGTCACAATATTTTTTATGAATAGGAAAAGAATGACACACTGCGCTACCACTTAGTGTCAGAAGAATTTTTTATGACTAAGAATAAGACACTGCGCTACCACTTACAGTGTCACATTATTTTTATGAATAAGAATAACACACTGCGCTATGACTAGTGTCACAATATGTGGATGATAAACTGCAGTCTGGTCAGCAGTGTCACCAAACAATAATAGTGTAGCTAGCACACACACAAAAACTGAAAAAATATATATTGTTTATTTTTTGTGGAATGACTATTTAATTTCACATTTAATTTTACACGTGAGGCAGCAGCCCCTTGATGAACAACACAGCACCCCTTCTATGGACAACAAAACACCCCTGCATAGTGCGGACGGACCACCTGCAAAGTCACAAATACATGGATGATAAACTGTGGTCTGTCTGACAGTGTCACCGAACAATTATAGCATAGCTACTGGTTAACACAAACACAAAAAAAAATCAAAAATATATATATTTTTATTTTTTTGAGGAATGATAATTTTTCATTTTAACTTTTATATTTTTACACTGGGGAAGAGCACCCCTGGATTGACAGCCACCCCCCCCCCCGTGGATGACACAGCACCTCTTTATGAATGGCAGCCCTAGCCCCTTGATGGACAGGCCAACACAGCAGCACCACTTTATGGGCAACACAACAGCAGCCCTTTATGTATTGCAGCCTCAGCCCTTTTATTGACAGGACAACAGTGACACAGCAGCACCCCTGTATGTACTGATTACTGAAGCCCCCTTTATGTACTGCAGCCCCAGCCCCTTTATAGACAACATAGCACAGTGACACAGCAGCACCTCTGTTCTGTATACTCCCCACAGCTGGAGTGAAAATTACCCTGATCACCGGGACCTTTAAACAATCCAAAACCTGCTAGAATGTGACAGCAGGAATATGGTGCATTTTGCTTCATTTTCAGATCTGAGTCAAACAGGAAAACCCGAGCCAGACTCGGATCTCAGCTTGGACACACGAAGTTTGGATGGGTCCGGTTCCCGGAGAACCGGACCCGCTCATCTTTGAAAATTACATAAAGGGTTAGAGAATGTGCATTGTTAGGAGATTATTTGCTTATATTTCCATGCACCACATTTTATCCCTCAAAAGTTTCATTATTTATTGCAGTACATACATTGCAGCAATAGGAAATGATTTTTCAGTGCAATGTACAGTATTATCAATGTCTTGCAGGGACAGAGGTTCCGCCCATCCCTATGATTTTTTTTTTTTTTTTATGTATTTATTTATTACCAGTTATCCAGTTATTTCTATAGCACGCACGTATTCTGCAGTGCTAAACAGAGAATATTTGCCCATTCACATCAGTCCCTGCTCATTATTCCCTACCACATGCATACACACTAG
This sequence comes from Taudactylus pleione, assembly GCA_031769625.1. Lineage (NCBI taxonomy): Eukaryota > Metazoa > Chordata > Amphibia > Anura > Myobatrachidae > Taudactylus > Taudactylus pleione. The sequence continues at coordinate 39,393,382 of JAUIMM010000040.1, read as the reverse complement.
GGTTAATTTGGGGTGAATTTTTAGGGTTAATTTTTGATGGGAGACATTTAAACTACCAGCATATTTTGGAGTATGGGAGGAATACAGGCAAGCACAGGGAAAATATACAAACTCCACACCGTTAGTGCCGTGGTGGAAATTGAACCCACAACCTCAGTGCTGTGAGGGATTAATGCTAACCATTACACCGACTGTATGATGACAAAATAGTATGATACTTCTGGCCTGGCATTATTACTGTCCGAGTACAGTCATTGGACTGCGCATGTGCAAGTGGATTTTAATGGAGAGGGACTACAATAAATATCGTCATCTAATGCGTTAGCTATCTGGGCCAAGTTTCACAAACCATAGCTTTTTAGAACTAGGTACATATAATGTAGCTGCCCCTTAAGATTCTAAGGAAGCTGCTTTTGTGATTGACACAGGAGGACCGCAGCAGATATCTCCAATATTCCTTGATACCTGTACATTATGGGGATACTTAATATTATGCAGGAAATAGATGTTTCTGAGGATTTCCCTCAAAATAGTGTTAATATATAGGCCCCTAAATGTGATTTATTGCTGTTGGATATTTTTTTATTGTTGGTTGGGTTGTGTTAGTAATGGTGTGGCAATGTTGGTGGCTGTGCTGATAATAAACATGGAATCTATAGGGGGCATGAGTGCTTTTACTTTACCTCTTCAAGACCAGTTTCATATATTTAATAATGGTACTTTATTCTTAGATCTCACACTTACAGTTTAATTTAACTCTAACTGATCTGTAATGGTACTCATAGAGGTAATACTCAAATCTAAAGGCTGTTTACCAGTTGGCATTGCAGCTGCATCAAAAACTCAAGTACAAACCACATTTAAAATGCATATAAATGCTATGCATTTGTGCATGCATCCCATGTGCACACATGCCATATATCTGTGATTGTTATACACTAAATGTGTGTACATGTGTATCATACTTGCCGACATTCAGCTCCCTCCTTCCAGGAGGGAGCTGAATGCCTGCAAACAGTGGGGGGTGTGGCCGGGCAATGGGTATGTGATGAGGGCAGGGCCAGGGGTGGAGCTGCATGATCCTGTCATCGTAGTCCTGCCTCCTCCTCACAATGCTGAAAATAAAGGCATTGTGAAGTGGGGGCAGAGCCACGATAACGCAATTCAGCACAAATCCCATCATCTGCTGCGGGGGCTTCTAGTAGGCAGTCAGGGGGTAAAGCGGCAGCCAGGAGGCTTGCCTGCCTTTCCGGGGGGTCAGGAGCGGCACCCGATATTTGGGAGGCTAATCAGAAGGGTAGGCAAGCCTGATGTGTATGCATTCTAAAACAAGTGACACAGTACTTTTGTTATTAATTTTAATAGTCCATGGGGGTTTCAGCTTGTAAAAAAATAAAAAATTATTGTCTGTTAAAAGTAAAAGAAAAGTTATTGTAAAACCCCAATGGTAGACAACCATAGCTGTTTTCCACTGAAACAAGGCTATAACAAGTGTAGGTCCCCTTGCTTGAGTGAAAACATTTACCTACCTACCTACCTGCCAGGCCTACTTTCCACTTTCAGTGTGGATCTCCCTCTCATAATATGTGTTATAAGCATCTAATGGAGGGAAACACAGCATGAATCCCCCTTTCAGTATAAAGAGAACCAGCTGAACTACACTAACTACAAAGATTGTATTTAAGGCCATGTAAAACTAGCAGCTCAAAGTTAAAATCCATTTATAAATGGGAACAGGGCCTTTTTGGAATACGTAATGGATTAAGAAAACCCACAGACACTTTACTAGAAGCTTTATTTCTTGAACAAATGTCACAAGACAGAACAAAATCACAAACATCTTTCTTTAATATTTGTTACCATGTAAAATAATTCAGCTTTACCACCTTGGTAATTCCAGAGTGACCTGAGAATTTTAAATTATGTGGTTTAGAGTTAGATGTACTAAGCATTAAAGAGAGATGTAGTACCAACCAACCAGCTCCTATCATTTTTCAAACTCAGCCTGTAAAGTGACAGTTAGGAGCTGATTGGTTGACATTTTATCTCTCTTCACTTTATCTCTCTCCAAGGCTTACAAAATTTCCCCCTTAGAGAGAACAGTTTGTCTGAGAACATAAACAGAAATAAAGAGTTTCAGGTAAAGCCTGATATTGAAATTGTAGGTGTCAAGATGAGAGATAAGAGCTAATGGCTAATACAGTAGGATGAATGGTCTGAATATCCATAACAATCTCCTTATGCCTCTGAAGAAAACTTTTAGATAAAGCATCAGCTTTTAGATTTTTGAGCAAGGATGGAAGGTGATAATAAAATTGAATCTGGAAAGAATAAGGCCCATCTATCTTGTCTAGGGTTTTATCTTTAACCGATTCAATTAACTGTATTAAAGGGTTTAACTTTTAACAGGTTCAATATATTAAAGAGTTTAACCTTTAACAGTTTCAGTATAATAAAGATATTTGTTGTCAGTATATAGAACAGGGTGTATTGCTCCCTTCAATCAATGTCGCCCCTCTTCAAATGCCCACGTGATGGTTGACAATTCATAATTTCCAAATTCATAATTACTTTAAACAATAGAGATTTATTGATAAAGAAGAACACTGATGGGAGTTTTATACTAAAAAAAATATTTTGAAAGAATATATGGTTGAAGCATCAAAATCTTCACAACAGTAATGCATTGTATTATGTTCATTTGATGCATTTACCTTTTACTGAATTTATTTCTCTCTTTTCTTCTTTTGTGTATGTATTTGGGTATGTGGCAACATTCTTATTGAGGATTGAATACTGTGACACAGTAGGGAAAAGGGTCCCTCTCCTGGGGTAGATGGACTCCCTCTTTACACATGCAGCAGCCATAGAAAAAGGATACAAGTCTGGGGTTCTCGTACAAACTGGTCGGCGCTAGTCTTTATTTTGCCAAATGACTATAAACATTAACAAAACATAAACATAAGTTCTAGTCCGGCTGGGCACTAGCTACACAGCAGATTCCCTCTCTATAATAATGGTAGGGCCTATTGCCCTCACCATCAACAAAACACATGCACAGTACTTACAAGGATTATCGCCTAATGAGCCTGTTACCAGGCTGAAATGCCCAAAACCTGGAGTGGCCTGTGGATGGAGCCCTCCCTCTCCTCACATCCACAACCCCAGGACCCAATCTGGCTTTTCCAAAAGCCGCTGCTCTGGTCTGCTTAAAAAACAGACTTCTCCTGGGGTTTTTTAGAACACATAGGCCAAAAACCTAGGACAAATGTACCTGCCATTGACCACTTTACCAGTGCTTCTATCACAATACTATAAAGGCTGCTTTGCACAAACCATTGAAAACCCATCAATTTATTTTTGTATTCACCTCCTTGTTGGCATTAGCTTTCATAGCTCAGGGGATATAACTCACTTTAATTTATATATTACTCAGATACCACAAGAGTTTCACATAATTCTAAATGGCCACAGAAAAATTCTATAGTGGACAACTCCAATGTAAAATTAGACAGTTATTCATTACCTGCCGCAAACTGTTCAGACCTGCTAGGCCCTCTACTAACCCAGGTTGGATTGTCTAATTGACACATCTCTTTTTAAAGGTCATTCTGTTTGAAGAGTAGTGGCTACTAAGGCTGCCTCAAAGGACTTTTCTCTTTATATCATTATGTACACAGCCTATTGGTCATCTGCCAGAACCTTTGGCAAAATCTATCAAGGCCTTCTGAGTTAAATAAAACCAAGTTCCTCCTCGCAACCACTAGGTATGTGGTACTATGCCCACCTGCTATTAAGTAGCAAGCCTCCCAATGAACAAACTGTAGTTTGCAGAAATCAATGATCTGCAAACTTTATTTGTTTTAGGGAATAGGACTGCCACCTAGCAACAGCTCCTATCCCTACATGCCCTGTTGCTTTTACTGTTGGTTATCTTTGGTTATAATAAAACTTTGTTATTGCCTTTCCTTTAGGCCCTCCAAAAGACCAGGGGAAGGCATAGCATCTGGTTTAGAAGTTAAGAATTAATTAAGATCCATACTTCAAAGTCCTGCCATGATTTTAAATTGATTTCTGTTACAACTTTCTACTGTTACAATTCACAGTTCTTATACTGTACATTCAATGGTTTATAGCACCTTCCACATTTATTTTCTTGTGTTATGTATTTAATGCATTATTGTCCTCTTGTATGTATATATATATATATATATATATTTTTTAATTTCTGCAACCTTGGGATGCCTCTTATTTGCCTTTATCTAGTTGGTTATAGGGCATGTGTATCCTTTCTATCCTTTCTCCTCTTTATTTGTTAAGAGATCACAATTGTCACTAGTAAGCTTCCAAGAAATTTGCTCAGCAAAGCAGCTGATTGCGAGTGTGCACATGAACACTGTGCACAATCACTTTGCTATTTGGTTGAATGGAAAGCGATTCAAAAATGTCACTTTCCCTGCTGGCAGTGGATTGTCAAGGGAATTGATGCCTTATCCCACCTGCTGTTGCTAGGCGGCAATGCTATTCCCCAGATCATAGATTCTTGCAAACTACAGTATCATTCCCCTGCAAGCTTGTAAATGTTCTTTGGGAGAAATGCCTGCTCTGAAAGGTTTTTCTTTATTTCTTAGTCTCCCATACATTCAACGAAAGGAGGAACGAATGCTGGAAGTGCTACTGGAGCCTGTTCTACTAGCAATTGTCTGAACCCAAAGCTGCTGTTTAATGCAGGGACTATTTTATAATTATTCTGTTGTGAGTAATAGATGGTATTAACTTTTAACCTGCACAATGACTGTCTTTTTTATTGTTTTGTTAAGTATATTGTTTTATTACTATATTCATATTGTTAATTGTTTGAAGCATTACATCTGGAGATGAGCAACACGGAGATATAGTTATACAATTAAATGTGTTCCAATGGGTTTAAGTTACTTTTTAATTATGTACAGTATGTCCTTATGCTAACAAAAGCTTATGGGAGAAGTGGTCCTTTGACATTCAGGGATTATTACCCAAAGAAATAAATCTGAATACACAAGGCATTCTCTAGCTTTTGAAAGACTACCACAGGACTATTAGACTAGTTTCACTATTTCTAATTATTAATTTTTAACAAAATGTTTTTTTTAACAATAGGTATTATTATTGCTACTGTAGCTTCAAATAGCTAATCAAACTAATCTCAGAATACAAACAAGACAAATTAGTGAAATCAAAATTATTGGTTATTACTGGTTATGGTGATTTATAGGAAAACTAATTTCTATATATGAAAATAAAATAATAATAATAATAATAATAATAATAATGTCTTAATGCTTTTATTTGGAGGGCTATGGCACTCTAATTACTAAATACATCAAACATAAAGAACTATTTTTGAACCTAGTGTAGCTACAAACTTTACATGCTGATGATTACAATATTTGATTGTAAGTAGTTTCATGCAAGGATACTTTACTGAAAATATTAGTTGGAATACTAATGCTCATTTTGTTTCTATTGATTTAATATCAACTATGAAACAATTTTAATAAAGCACACAGTAAAGATAAATGGATGCAAGAATAGAGTTCCCCATAAATCTTTGCATAATATTAAGAAGGTCATACAGACTTTGAGTACAGCTATGAGAATGCCTGGTTGAGATACATGAGCCTATCAGAGATAAATCCATATACAAACACTTCTGAATAAATCAGAGTTATGTAGTATTATAATGTACATGGTACTGCAGACTTGTTTATTAAATACAGCTCAATTATTACATTTATTAGGAAACAGTTAATTATTTTAAATGTGGATAATTGTTTTTTTTATTCCATTAGACAGGAGTTGCACCTATGAATTATTTTGAAGCATACTGTACTGATAATTCCAATTTTTCAACAGACTTTTTCTGTGTTGTATCTATGTAGATATATCTGTCTAAGTTTAAAAATAAAATTGTTATACTGCTATGGAATACTGTGGTATACATGACATTGCATAACTCCTGCTAAATAATTAGCATTCCCATCCATTCTCATCCCACAAACAAAGCATTAAACATAAAGTTAAAGGAAGTACAATTCTCAATCGCAGACAGCCTTGCCCTTATGATCAAGTGACAAGAAATTTCCCAATTAAAAAAAGAAATACATTATGTAAACGGAGAGTCTCCATTGCAAATCAGATTGCAGTTCCAACTGAACATGTTAAATTTAAATGTAGAATCAGTGTCCTTGCAAATAGTTATGCTGCTGACGTGTACATGTTAATTGTTATGGGTTGAAGGTATATCTGATTATAAAGTGAAAACTGTAAGTTCTTGATCATTGTTAATCAATGGTTGTAATAATTCCTTGATAAAATTCCGAACCAGCCATGTCTATGGGCAATAACCCAGCACACACTTATCAAAAATTACAGCTTTTGAAATTATGAGTTTGAAGTGTGTTGAATCTGCATCACTATGAATGGATTTATTCTGCAGAACCAAGAATCAAATTGCCAGTTGCTGCTATTTTTCAAGTAAAGTTGTACCCATTTTATGAACCAATATTGTTAACAACGAAGGGCTGTCACTGTCTACTCCAATATTTTTGCCACAATACATATGTGGACAAGTAAATAAATAAAAAGTTATTTTGTCATATAAATTGTATGTTTTACAGTACCTTTAAGGTGACTGACATACTGTAGCATTTCATATAAGGTTAAATAATATTAAAACTACAAAAGTATAGAAGGAGTTTCTTGCTTCATAAAAGAAGGATCTGTCTTGCACATAATAAAGTCTACAAAATGTATACCTTTGTATTGTACAATTACTATGTTGTAGATGATATAGTAAATAAGGTACAAGTTTCAACAAATTTCATGGCTAAAGTTGTTCTAGGTACACTCAGTATGATAAAAGACATCTGAGACTAACAGTCTCAATGTTTGGCAATGTTTGCACTGGAGAGGAAAGCAAAATCACAGAATTGGTAGATACATGTGACTGAATTGATTAATTCAGAACAAGTCACTGCTTATTCAAAGGAATCATTAAGACTGAGCAAAGTGTATATGTGTTGCAGCATGTTTAGATTCTGCTTGCTAAATGACCACACAGAGCAAACAACCAGGTTTGAGGACCAAAGGCAATCTGTTATGATGTTTAAAACTAATATGAACATGCTCAGACTACAAATTTGCACTTTCACCACAAATGTATGTTGCTGTGTAGGTATTGAGGCTGCACAGAAGTTACTGATTCTGCAGAACGAGATGTGTACGGAATGCTGGTGCTCAGGATCCTGGTAGTCAGAATCTCAATACAGGCATTCAAAAAGGGTTAGAATACCCTACCCTACCCTAACCCTAACCCTCCCTCCCTGGGGCCTCATCCTAACCTCCTGTGCTAGTGCCTAATCCTAACCTCCCTGCATCCAAAAGCTAAACCTCCCCTCTCAGTGCCTAACCCTAACCCTCCCCCTACTGCCTAACCCTATACCATAGCTCTAACCGTAACCTTCCCCCTAAGCCCGCTACTCACCATTGGGATGGCGGTGGTCAGGATGCCAGTGCCAGGAATCTGACAGGTGTCAGGATTCAAGAACCAGCATTCTAAGCGCCAGCATCCCGACTGTAGGGATTTTAACTGCATCCCTGCAGAACTGGCAGAGAAGCTTACAGCAGGTTTCATGCAGCTAAATATTGCCCTAATGACCCCAGGAGATGCTGAATCCAATTTAACAGGGGTATCATATCTAATGATGCCTCCATCTTGCAATTGAGGGTGAAATACTGTCCAAGCCAGAGACAATTGTGGGCAGGATTCTTGTCTACCGACACATATGTGGGCATTGGGATACTCTGGCATTAGACAAATACTGGAAGAAAGAAAAAGAATGTAAGACAACTACTGTAAAAACATCTGTATGTAATGAGGAGTAATGCATAGGGATTCTGTAGCAGTGGAAAAAGCAGATTGACAGTGACCACTGCTTAGGTGCACCCAAAATCAGAAAAGCATTCCAGCCCTGGGCTGACTAGTTTAAGAGCAAGGTGGGTTAGTTCATCTCTGTGCTGGTTATAGGAAAATATTAAATATACGGTTATTTTCCAATAACCAAAAGGTCCGGGGGTGGTTCTGGATTTATGATTCTGACACTGTATTCAAAGTGAAGTATCCTTCCACTATTTCTAAACCATCTGATAATGAGAAGAAGTAAAAGTATTGATGATTGTGATTTAAACATATAAATTGAGGATACTACTTTGGAAGTTGTAACTGTGCAACAGGATGAGGAGGATCATTGTGTATCTGACACTAATGAGGATGATGAATGTGGTGGATAAGAACAAGTTGATAAAAATCATGATGATGTTATTGTGTATGTTGAAGCACATTCAGCCACCAGTGGCAGCAGTTCTTGCCAGTGATAAGAAGCATGTTGTTAACCCTGGACAGATGACCAAAAAGTCACCTCTTCCATGTGGTAAATATTTTTTATCAAAATCATGACAACATTTCTAAAGTAATCTGTAGCATTTGCCAATGTAAGTAAAGATATGGATATGACCAATCTAGACACCTCCTTTTTGTTACATCATCTGCAGCAAGTTCATTCAAGTGGATTATCAAAATTTGGAAAATTATATATAATAACAAGCAGACCAGCATCAGCTACCAGTAGCATGCAATGTCCACTGCCAACACCTTTAACATCAACTTCCTCATTAGTGATCAGAGGCAGCCCTCCTGCATCTGATTTGCAATAGGAAACTGACTAACCTAATGCAATAAATAATTCACAAAAAGATTCCTTGCACACTATGGCTACTGATGATGGGGGTGAATATTCATCACAGAAGAGGACCAAGAAGACAAGTAGTTTCAAACAACAATTGTCTGTGATATAATCATTTGCAAGTGGAACCAAGTATGACAGACAACATCCTATTGCACAACAGATCACTGAAGCCATGATGGCTATTTTAGCATTAGATTTTGCATCCAATATCTGCATTCAATGCATCTGGTTTTAGTTGAGCAAATGTGTCCACACTACCAAATTCCATCTCGATTCAGATTAGCAATTCCTCACCTGTACCTGGATGTTAAACAAAAAGTTAATGTTTGCCTATAAAATGCCATTGTACCAACTATTCACTTATTTACAGATGTGTGCACAATCTCTACTTGTCAAAATAAAAATTACAGTACATGACCGTGACAGCCCACAGTACCTAACACCAGCTCATTCACAGACAGGCTACTCTTTGTGTCACTTCACTGAAAAGCATGCAGTGTAAATTTGTTGAAAAAACTCAGGGATGTGGTAACAAAATGGCTTACCCCGCTAAGACTCTCCTCAGGATTTGTCATTTACAATAATGAAAGTAACATAGTAAATTTCAACAGGTACCGTGTTTTGCATACACATTATACTTGGTGGTTCAGAATTTCTGTAATAGTGACAGGTGCATGCAAGAGATGCTGGCTGTTGCTCTAAAATTTCTGGGCATTTTTGACATTCAGCAACCACATTTAGTACATGGCAGCAGCTGCAACAAAAGTTTCAAATTGCTTTGCCACTAACTAAAACAATACTCATGACTGGAGGAACAGCAATGTGCCATCAAGACAAACACATCAAGCCATGAGATAGGAATAGGATTACATGTTACTCTACTGCAGCACACTAGAGAAACTCAAGTTTTATGCAAGCTACTGAAACCATTTGAAATTGTAGGCTATGAAATGAGTTAAGACACTGCCAGCCTGAATCAGATCATACCCATAATTAAAGTAATGGAAAAGCACCTTGAGAAGCTGACGGAGGAGATGAAACTAAGCAATTCCGCTAAGTATGTTGGACTTGTAGATTAAGGATTTTTGTTTTACTTAATCAGGCCTAAAGGGTTTTCAACATCTTGCAATTGGATCACTACATTTTGGCAACCATACTTGATCCTATGTTATATATTTCTTTCTAACTGACATAAATCTTAAGAGATGCAAAGAACTCCAGACCTGATACACTACAGGTCGCTATTACAATCACAGCTGCAGGTCTACTGTGAAAATATGCTAATGAATGCAATTGAAAAGCCATCGCAAAGCCAGCATAGAGATACCCACTACTGCTATCTCACATTCACAATACCATGCAGTCCTGTGTGTACATCAGTAACATCAAGTAACATCAGCCCCTCATGCACAAATACAACAGGTCTGACCTTACTCAGAAATTGTGAACCTCATCATATGCAGTGAGTACACCCAGCTGCTACACTGTCACAGTGGCTAATTTATGCACAAGTAATGGCGTTCAAATAGACAGGCACACCTGCATTCCTTCAACCACTCCTCCATCACCACCCCAAACACTGATGTCCCATCCCTCAGTCTGTGATGGCGTTGTATCTGCATAGGGGATCACAGTGTGATCACAATGTTAACTCATGCATGCTCACTGCAAAGCATGCGCAGTATACACTACTGGCCGATCTGCATACGCTGTGGCAATTGTGGTCCATGTTGAATCAGGCCCTCCTTATGAGCAAGTTGTCAGCTCAAGTGGCACATGACACAATGCCTGCTGCTTTAATTTCCCCTGCAAATGCCAAGAAATCAATTACCTATTCCAACAGACCCATTGATATTTATGAGTCAACTCAGCACACCAGAGTTAAACATTATGACATCTTGTCTGGCTTAAAAGAAATGCCCACATACTGTATATTGACACCTCCTCCGTGACTTAATCTTATATAGTAAACATCAATATAATGGTGGAGGATTACTTTAATGATAATATACAATTTAGCATCTCACACAGACCCTTTGAATACTGGGAGGGAAAAAGGCAATGGTGTACTTAGGCTATCCACCCTCCAGTGTTTACTCAGAAAGAGTATTTAGTACAGCTAGAAACCTTGTTAGTGATTGGTGTAGGAGTCTACTTCCAAAAAATGTGAAAAACTGGTGTTTATCAAAATAAACTACAAATTGTATGAGGAATACCTTTGTCACAAATTACAAACAGAGGCCCTGATTCAGATCCGGTCGCTCTGACAGAGTGCTTGCTCTGAATCAGGGCCAGTCTTTTTTTTATTTAAGAATGGCCACATGGCCGCTCGCATAGCTGTGGGTGACCACCCACAGCTATAGCGAGTGGCCAGGAAAATGGTCGTGATGGTCAAGACCATCGCAACCATCGGGCTTACGACGAGACCCTTGTGGAAGGGTCTCATTGCCACAAGCCCCAGAGAGATTTCAGCTCTAACAGAGCTGAAATCTCTCCCACTGACATCACTCGTGATGTGGGGCCACCCCAAAACGGAGGCGTTCACAAGGGAATGCCTCCATTTGGGCAGCCACTCCCCTGGCCCACCCACCAAAGGGGGAATGCTGTCACTCAACATTGACAGCACACCCCCTTTGGTACGAGACCCGGAGTGACGGATTGCCCATAGCTATCCGGGTCTCGCGCATGCGCATGACGGAGCTGGCTCCATCGTGCACATGCGCTCTGGGCCACCATTGACCCAGTAGCGAGTGCTCAGTGCTTGCGACAGGGTCTGAATCAGACCCAGAGACCATAAGGTTGGATTCCAGTGGGGATGAGCTAAAATTGTATGATAATGTCAGCAACATTGATGAGGGTGATGATGAGGATGATGACATATTCAACTTATAGAATGATTAATACTGTTAACTTTGAGCCCATTGGTAGCTCAGTTTAACCAAACCACCAAAATGTTTTCTTTTGTGGGGGACTACATAAACCAAGCACATGCCACAAAAGTGTAAGTCTCTGTGCCTGAAGTACTTGGTTTGTAAAATTGTTCATGTACTTTTTCATATAGAATACAGTGGTGGTAGGGCCCAAAGACAATTCCGTTCAGCACCACTTTTTATTAAGAGCTTTGCCCATCTTGCTAAAATGGTATAAAGTCTACTAGTCTGTCATTCCATTTCCATGTATCTGTAATGGACTGAGGCCTGTGATTTGCTGGTTATAGAAGTTTGTTATTATCATCTTTTGTACTAGGCTGTTAATCAGTTTTGAATTACCTGTATGCATTTGAAAACTCACTTTTGAAAACTTTGTTTTTAATAATTTGTTCCATGTTTGAAAATTAATTTTCCTAATAGTAATAAATGCTTTAATTTGCACTAAATACACCACCTCCAATCACCTGTACTGACCTTGGGCCTGTGATTTGCTGTTTGGAGTAAGTTTAATTGCGATTTAGTATTCTACTAGACGTTATCTGGCAGTTATCACCTGTACTGGCCGGAGGCCAATGATTTTCTGTTTGGACAAGAGTGTTAGTAATATATATTTTCTACTAGGCTTTTACTTTAAGGTTATTAGCTCATAATTCATGGAAATATTCTATAGGGTCCCATAGCTTATTAAACTGCCATCTTGTTTACCACTGCTGTGCCACTATGTATCTTAGATGTGCTATATTATTTTAAACTGCCATGTGTTTGTGACGCTGCTCTGTAACTTAGTTTAGTAGGACAGCTCACTGTAGCTTTTGGTGAAAACAATAGTGTGAGAGTGGTTTTGCCAAAACCAAACCACAATGATAATTAAGAACCAAAATCAAGACACAGCGGTCTGTAATAATCTCTAGTTCAAACATACCTGCTTTGTATTTACAGATGAACTACTCTTTCAAGAGATGTGTGGTGCCAAGTGTGCAGCAGATAGATGGAGGCTAGCTCCACATAAAAGGGAAAGAGAATGACAGAAAAGACATTGGGTCTGATTCAGAGTCTTACACTACTGTATGCTAATATGAGAGCAGCTGGCCAATGTTTAAAGTACTGCCCATGCGTCCCATTTGTTACTGCACAAAGATGCAAAATTAATTTGGATGCAGGGAGTATTTTATTTAATGGGCATTCCTGTGAGGTACACAGGGGAAAGCAAGGCAGACGTGGGCAGGTCATGGGTATGTCACTGACAGTGGCTGCATCTAAATGGTCACACAGATAGCCAAACTCAGGCAGAGAAACTGCACCTGCCATAGATCTTGTGAAAGTTTTGATGGATTTCAACAGGTGCAAGGCACTGCAAGTGGGCATCTCAGGTTTTAAGAAATTGACAGCATCATTAGAATAAAAATGCAGACATGACTGCTGCAGAAGACGCAGATGCATCTGCAAATGACTCATAATCAGGCTCATTCTGTGTAAGGCTGAAGAGAAAACAAAAAGAACCAGATCAGGCTGCAGGTAAAACTGAACTGTACATGGAGCTGAAAAGGAGAAGTCAAGAAAAGCACAGAAAGAAAGAGTGATAAATAGTTCAGGGAACATCAACAATGAATACAGCACAATGAGACCCATATGAACAATGTTTTTTCTTTAGAAAGCATTCAAGAACTTGATAGTAAACTGCAGATATTAAAACAAGTTTGCAACACAGAAGAAAGCTAAGTAGTAACTCATGTGTGAGTACTGACCGGTTGAAAAATATACAAAAATATTTACAGATAAAATAGCTGATTCAGATACATCTCACCTCACCTCACACTTTGTTTTTCCCTGTTGTAGTGTTATCACCCCAGCTGTTGGTGTTTTTTGGAAAATGATGGGAAACCTATGTTGGTTTTTCACCCTATTTTCTAATACCAGACCAGACACATTAATAAAATATTCAGTGCCTGTGTCACGTCTGTTTTGACTATTTATTTTTCAGGAGACCTACAGTTATTAACGGGCCCTTAATGCCCGAGCTTGCTGCTACTTGTAGTTCTCCAACTTACAGCAAGCAGGGTAGGTTGGCTAGGACCTGTAGTCCCCCTATGAAAATTACATTTTATTTTATTTTTACACCATTTTTTAACCTCACAACCACTGTCACCAGGGAAGTGGGGAATAGCCCTGGGCTATCAGTCTGGGCCTGGTCCTATCCCCAGGATGGAGTCCCTTTTATTGTGGAGTCCCCACTTCCCAAGGAATCCCAGGCCTTGGCTATCTAGTGTGGGGTGATTAATACTTTGGCTGGGAGACCCAGCCTGGCATTATACCCCCGGTAGAAAGGGCCCAGTTCTGGTTGTGTAAAATACAGGGAACCCCCTATATCTTTTTTCCTCCTTATTTTCACAACCAGTACTGGCTCAAAAAGCTCAGTGCTGGTTGTGCTTTTGGGGGGAACCCAACATAATTTATTTTTCATTTTTAACACTTTCATTTAGATTAATGGTTTTGGATTTCCGGTTACCAGATCTCAGTGTTGTGGATTGCATATAAAAGTCCCTCCCATTTGTTCAACCACCATTTCATGATGGCTATCTGACAGAGAAGGTAGTGTAGGTAGAGTTATAGTGCTAAAAAGAAAAAAGGCTTGTTTAGTTAGCTTGGCAGCAGTACTTAGCAGTAGTGCACAGTCAAAGAGTGTCCTTTATCTGTGTATAAGGCAGGGGCACAGTGTCTGTGTGGAGTGGATTCAGGGAGGGAGGGAGGGAGCTGTATTGCAGTCTCAAGCAGGGGCAGTGGGCACTTTGTGTCACCCTGTCTGATCACTGTTGGTTACCTGTTAAAAAAATATATAAAAAAAATATTTTACTGTTTATGGTGGTCACTGTTGGTTGCCTGTAAAAAAAATTATAGAAAAAGAAATCCATTTAGCGAGAATTTTTTTATTTGTACTTTATTTTACATTTGTTGTTTTTTTTTCTAGATTAGTGAATGCTAGGCAGGCCCGTAATACAAGCCTAACACACAATAGCTTCAGGATCACTGAGTTATCTGCAAATTGTGTCATAGACAGTTTGTGCGGAGTTATAAATAATCAAATTGTATTTTTCTAGTTTAAAATGATTTGTGTCTTTCAGACTAGTGAATGCCAGGCAGGCCTATGATACAGGACTAACTCACAATAGCTTCAGGGTCACTGTGTTATATGTGCAGTGTGTCAAAGACAGTTTTTGCAGCATTAAACAAAAAAATTAAATCATATTTTTCTAGTTTAAAATAATTTGCATCTTTCAGAATAGTGAATGCTAGGAAGGCCTGTGATACAGAACTAATGCACAATAGCTTCATGTTCACCATTTTATCTGTGCAGGGTGTCAATATGGTTCAGCTGGATCAAACAGTAGAACAGCAGGAGCAGCAACCAAGTACTAGCACTGCAGCTGCTGCCACCAGTCATTAGGTTGAAACTAGTAATTCAACGTAATTTACAAAATCTGGCATTCAAGGGTATAGAGGGTTTAATTCAGGTCATCTAAAATCAAAACAAAATTTAACATTACTAAAAAAACACCTCTAATATAGGGAAAGTAGACTGCATAAAAACATAAAATTGCCAACAGGCCATTCACCACGCTCAGTGGTCCTTTATTTATGAGTAGTGGTAGTTCTTCAACTGCTATCAGTCAGGCATCTTCTTCTGCCTCACATGACAATGCCAGACCCTCTCACTCAGGTACACTAGAGGTGTACAAATAAATTAAAACTGGAAAATCACTGCTGAAAAAAATTCCAAAGGCAGAAAAACAAACTAAGTGTTCTTATGAAACATCACAAATCCCTTAAACATTACAAATCTCTGAGGGTCACTCATGGACCCACAGAAGTGAGTCCATGAGTGAGCCTGAACTTTTTGATACTGTACTCATAGATAAGCCTCCTTCCATCATATTTGCACCCTTTGTAAATGTGAGGATGAGCAGCAGTAAAATATGCTGACATGGAAATTGAGGATGCTACTGTAGAAGTGCAATAGGGTGAGGGGGATATGTGTGCAGATGTTGTTTGTTTAAGTCAGGCACCAGTGGAAGCAGTTTTTGTCTGAAATAAGAAGAAGGCCATTGTCATGCCTGGGCATAAGGCTCAAATTCCAGCTATTATGTGTGGAATTATTTTTACCAAAATCCTGACAACAATTGTCTTGCCATCTGTAGTGTTTGTAAAGTCAGAGTAAGTAGAGGTAGATACTTAACCATCTACTGTAGGAAACTCCTCCCTATCATGTGATTTGCAGTGCTTTCATGAAAAATTTTTGCAAAATCAGAAACTTATGCTAAAAAAGTAACAACAACAAGCAGTCCAGCATCAACTAGCTACCTTCTCTCAGCCAGTTCCCTGCACTTGCCATCTCCACCACCAATACCTTCATCAGCAATATCCTCACTATTGATCAGAACTGGTCCTGCATCCAATTTGATAAGGCTACCTGAGTCCTCCCCTATCCAGGAATCATCAGAAGAATCCTTAAGCACCAGTTCTGCTGCTGCTACTTGGGGGTGGATCTTCACCCCAGAAAGAAACCAAGAATACTACTAGTAGTAATTAAAAAAAAAACAATTTACCCGGTAAACAAAATTTGCAAGAGAAAGCAAGTATGACAGCTATCATCCAGTCATACACGGATAACTGTCACCATGACATCTATGCTAGTATTAGATTTGTGTCCAATAACCACCATAAATACATTGGGTTTTAGACAGTTAATTGAGGTCCTGTGTCCATGCTACCAAATTCTTGAATACATTTTACTAGAAAAGCAATTCCTCGTCTGTACCTTGACATTACAAAAACATAATTAGTGACCTACAAAATGCCTTTGTACCCATTGTCCACTTAACCACAGATATATGGACAAGCAGTACTAGGCAAATTAAAGAATACATGGCTGTGACAGCCCACTGGGTGGGTGTATAGCTTTTAGCAGCAGCAGTAGATAGCACAAAATGTCAGCTCATTCCCTTGCAGGCTCTTCTCTGTATCCTTCTGCTTTACTAAGAGGCAAACTAGTGTCAACCTCTTAGAAAAACTTAGATTTGTTATTTATAATAAAACCACAAATATTGTGAAGGCACTACAGATGGGCAAATTAGAACCCGTCCCATGTTTTGCTTACAAAATCAATTTGGCGGAGCAGAATTTTTTTCAAAAATGACACGGGTGTGCTGGTGATGCTGTCTGTGGCCCTCAAAATTTCAGGACAATTTCACCATTCATAAGAATGCAATGGCTGCAAGATAAGTTAAATTTGCCATTCCACCAGCTGTAGAATGAGGTACAGTAGTAACAAGGTGGAATTTTACCCTTTATATGCTTCAGGGAATGGAGGAAAGGCAACAAGCCATCCAAACCTACACAACAAGCCATGGGAGAGAAGGGGGGATGTACCTTAGTCCAGCATAGTGGAGAATACTCTCGGTTTTGTGCAAGGTGTGAGTTTAGACTCTGCCAGCTTGAGTCAAGTGAATCCCCTAAATAGACTTTTTGGAAAACCTCTATGATAAACTTAAGGAGGAGATGAAACAAAGTGATTCTGCTAAGTATGTAGGACTTGTAGATCATATTTTATTAGCTTTGCCAGGATCCTAGGGTTGTCAACATCTTGAAATTGTATCACCCTGTTTTGGTGACCGTGCTTGATCATAGGTTTAAGTTGTACATCATGTCTTTTTTTCAAACTGACACAGATCTTAAGAGATTCAAAGAGCTTCTGTTGAGCAAGTCATCAGCTGAAGTAGCATATGACATGACAATGTCTCCTGCTTCAGTTTCTTGAACAACTGTATCTGTCAGGAAAAAACTGAGCTTTCCCAAGAGACCCAATGGTGATGTGGATGAGTCAATACAACATTTTGACATCTAGTCTGAGCTAAATGAATTGCCCAAAATTAGTGACACCTCTACCATAATGCAATATGATCCACAGAATGGTGGAGGATAATTTTATGACAGTATACAAATAGACATGTCAGAAAGTCCCTTTGACTACTGGGAGGAAAAAAAGGCAATTTGGAGGCATTTGCACAAATTGGCTTTGCTTTACTTAAGCTGCCCACTCTCCAGTGTGTCCTCGAAAAGAGTTTTCAGCACAGTTGGAAACCTTGAAAGTGATCAGAATAGGAGGCTGCTTCCTCAAAATGTGGAAAAGATAATGTTCATCAAAATTAACTATAAATTGCATGATGAAGACTGTTACCAACAATTGTGTCAAAGTACAGAGACTTCTATAATGGTGGATTCCAGCCTAGAGTATGTTGCTATGGGAAACATCTACATTTCTAAAAACCCACACTTTAGTAAATATACACCCATGTATTTGACATGCAGTGTACTATATATCACTGTACTTTACTGGGGCATTTATGTTCTTTTGTATCTTGCAATGCCATTCATCACCAGCTTCTCATCCATTCATATAGGCCCCACTTCCTGCAACTTCTCAGCAGATGCAGCTTCTTAGCAGATGCAGACTAATATCATCAAATCAAAAATATATTCAATTTGACTAGGCCTTAATTCATTAGGAATCAAATTCATTGGGATTTTGGTTGCATTAATTTTACCAATGCTTTCCACTTCTCTCATTTGCTTTTTTATGGTTAACTTTTAAACACTAATCATGTGTCGAGATTTTATATTCTCCATGTGCTTGCATGGGTTTCCTACAGACACTCCATTTTCCTCCAAAACTCCAAATATATACTTGTAGTTTAATAATTGGCACCCAAAAAGAATTTACTCTAGGGTATATGTGTGTGTGCATGTGATAGGGAATATAGATTATTATTATTATTATTATTATTATTATTATTATTATTATTATTATCTCAACTGGGGCAGGGACTGATATGAATGGGAAGATTTTCTCTGTAAACCACTCCCCTCCTCCCTCATAAATTTTCTTAAAAATAAAAAAAATGAACTTACTGTAAATGTACAAATGAATCAACCCTTCCTTTCCATGCTTTCCACTACACTCCACCTCCCTCAGCCCACTGTTCTAGTTCTTGATTAATGAAAACATTCTTGGTTTCTAATATGGGGTCATTTAGTTTATTAAACAGCAGAACATGGGACATGTTCACCCAGTTGTAATTATTAATTAATTTCTAGTATGTGCTCTCTTTGCAGTGGTATTGTATGAAATGGCACCATAATCACCACGAAAAGGAACCTGTATCGAATCCAAAATCTGTGAAATCCAATGCCAGGATGATGACATTTTGCCTTGATTTGAAAATACGAGCCTGGTGGGAAAACCAGAGCTGGGGCTAGGATCCAATCAGATCCAGCTCCTCCCTCATAAATTTGCTTCAGAATCCAAAAACTAAATTAAATTTACAAATTAATCAATACTTCCTTTCCCTATCTTCCACTACATACATACTCTACCTCCCTTAGACCACTGATCTAGTTCTTGAGTAATTATTATTATTTCATAATAATTTATTATTTAATTATTATCATTATTGGTTTCTAATATGGGGTTGAATCATTTATTAAACTGCCATCCTATCTGCCACTGCAGTGTCACTCTCTTTCCTAGTTCTGCCATGTCGGAAGTTGAACTGCTACCGGTTTGTGCCGCCCATTGCTGTAGCAACAGATTCAACAGATTCAAAACCAAAACAAGTGTGGGTGGTTTTGCAAAACCAGAACAAAACCAAAATATTAAAGTTAATCCAGATCCAAAGTTAAAATCCACACATTCTTCATCACTTTGCCCTCATCATTCATTACTGATTTCTTGAACTGACCATCCAAGTGTTCATAGCTCATCATGTGTCATATCATGTTAGGTTTCATAATCATGTTTCATATATCATGCAGTTCTTTGAGTTTGACAAGTGATGGACAAATCTTTTTTGAATGTTTGCTACTGAAAAATAATTATATTTAAAAACAGACCTTGTAAGTTTTTTTCTTGAATCTATAATAGATTGTATTATAACAACATCTTATAACACAAAGTTATTTTCTCATCTCTCAGAAATATGTAAATATATCACTGAATTGCAAGATATTCTATTTTGTTACAGTACACAGTGGAAAATGTCTGTATGAAAAGAGAAATGTATGACAGGTCTGATCAAACATCTCTTCTCCAGATTTAAATCATATATACTAGTGGCTCTCTCAAAATGTCTAAATATTTGCCAAAAGTGTAATTAAAATGAAAGTGACAGAAAATAAATTATGAGACTATAGACATAAAGTCATGAATTTGTTAGGTTGTAATTGGTGCAAGTTTTCTTATCATATTGTTCTTAAAGTACTGACAGGATGTATCTTACACTCTGGTGTTATGCTCTTCAACACATTGCTTATTCAAATTAAATTCAGTGTGATCTTGTAACTGTATGCAGTTTAATTCAGTTAAAGATAAAACCTGATGGTAAAACTGAATAAACACTGTGAAGCTGACAATGTGAAAATTCCACACTACCAATATTCTGTCAAAAACATCTTTTAAACATATAACTCAAACAGATAATCAAAACGTTTTTGTTGTGAACACCTTGCTAGATATTTTTTTTAAAATGTAAATCATTTTTTAAACATATCTATGATGCTGTTTGTTAATAGTAAAAGACCACAGATGTGCCTTTTTTGGACTGTATTACTTTATATTAGCACTTTAAATGCTAATACCAACACCAACAAAATGAAAAGTATTATTTCATTAAAGACTGTAATTTAGATTAGTACTGTACTTTTTTTTTACTATATAAGACCTTAATCAAATATTTCATAAGCAAATCTATACTCACCATGGACTTGATGATGCTTTAAGAATAAATATTTTATGCAAATGAAAGTTCAAATGTTCTTTAGATATTTTTTAAAATATTGAGTAGTGAAAATAAACTATTTTACTGTATAGGTGATATAGCATTTAAAATTTATTTGAAGCATTTTCTTGATATTGTATTTTTTTTTTATCCAACCAGAGGCGGATGAAGAGTGGGGAAGGCCCATTTGCAGCCTCTGTGTGGGCTCTCCCACTCGCTTGCCAGTGCATATGCTTAATAGACTCTGGCATTGTGCTACAGTCTACTGTGTATGCAGCAATCTCCAGGAAAATAGTACTGGTGCCATTTGCTAGTGACTTCTGTAGTGCGCATGCGCAGGTCTCCGTAAACATGACTCCTGTGCCACATTCCTGGTTGTATCTACAGTGCAGATCTCCAGAAAAAAGTATTGTGAATGGGTGCAGGATGTACAGTGCACACATTATAAATATGACTATGCCTTCCACACACATGATAATCTCTTAAATATTCAGCAGAATAGGATTGCATTCTTTAAACGGAACATATTATACAACATACTTGAACTATATACGGCAGCATATTATGAAGCAGAGTTCAGTCCAACTGATTTCCAGAGTACTGCAGTTGAGAAGCCTTTTCCTAAATAATTAAAGTCTTACATTATTACCTAGAAGTTTTCTTTTCCTAATTCAATATATATATATATATATATATATAATGTATATGGGGTTATTAACATGAATATGATATTTTAAATTATATTCATAGCTACAAGTTGCTCATTTATACTGTATCTTAATTTATGAGAGTGGTCATATGGGCTGGGTTAATTTCATGTACCAGAATTGAAATTGTTGAAGTTTTGTATACATTGATTTACTGTATATGAGTAAATGTTTCTCTGCATAAATGTACACCACAGACACTCTCTAATAATGACAAAAAAAAATATGAGACAGGACAAAAAAATGACAGACTTTAAAAATGTACAAGACTACAGATAAACCAAGACAACTTACACTACTAACCAATAAACAATTAAATTATATATGAGCAAATCTCTCCTCTCCAGCCACTGTGCACACTCCAGCAAACACTAACACCACCAATGCACATGCTCCCGGTGGTTTGAGGGCATATTTATACTACCATGGGGGCGCCATAGTAGCATGTGGGAATTCTGACCAATCGGATTATGTTTGCGATTACATCTGATTTGCTCTGATTTGACATGCACATTTGAGGGGGTGAGAGTTTCATTTTATTACCATTTGCAAATTCAGTTGCAAAATCATTTGCGATAAGCCCCCGAATTGAGTGATCTTGCACACATCATAACACAACCAGTTACACCATCAAATTTTGTTAACAATTGAAGGGTTGAGGGCCTGATTTGCAATGGATCGATATTGTGATCGCAGCTGCGATTACGCACGCAGGTCTTCTGTGAAATATGCTGATGAAGGCAAACGCAAACCCATCACACAGCCAGCATAGATGCCCACTACCATCCACTACCGCTATCTCACATCTGTAATACCTTGCAGTCCTGTGTATACAACGGGAACATTGAGTAACATTGGCCCCTCATGCACAATTACAACAGGCCTGACCTTGCTAACCTCGTCGCACGCAGTAAGTACACAAGCTGCATATACCGTTGCAGAGGCTAATTTATTTTATGCATGCCTAAGCAATAGCATTCAAATGGACAAGCACGCCTGCATTTATCCAACCACTCTCCTGTCACCACCCCCAAATGCTGACATCCCATCCTCGGTCTGTGATGGCTTTGTATCTGCATAGGTGATCACAGTGCGATCGCAATGCTAAAGCATATGCATGGGCAGTATCCACCATCAGCCGGTCTGCGTATGCTGTTGCAGTTGCGATTCATTATGAATCAGGCCCTGAGACTCTGCTTAGAGAGATGACCTGAAATATCTGCTGATCCTTAATGAATGTGTGAAATTATCTATTTGTGCACATTTACTGAGATGAAAGGGATTTACCCAGACATTTCTTTCAATGTGATGCAATTCTGTGCTATCTACTGTATGTGTGTGATATGCGTGGGTGAGATGGTGTTGGAGGCTTTTTTATTTTCTTTTATTTATGTGTACAGTGTTTTGATGGAGGAGTAGCAGTAGCAATAGTAAAGGGGAGATGGAGTCAGATGTGGAGGAGGTTTGCTGGATTCTGACTCGGAGGAGGAGGAGGATGAAAGCGCAGTGGCCCATGGCAAAAAAAAGATTGGCCACAATGTGCGTTTTGCATTTGAGAAGAATGTGACCCTTGTAAATGAGGTCATAAAGCATTAGGACCATTTGTTCAGGTGATACTACTCCCAAACAAGTGGCCAGAAGAAATGACTGTTGTGGAAACAAATATTAGATCAGGTAAACTGCTCCGGGATGCTGAAGCATACAGTCAATATCTTTAAAAAGCGCATCAGCGATACTAAGAGGTAGGTGAAGAGCAAAATGGCCACAGAGGCCAAACATCAAAGGCAGATTGATGCCAGATCCCCCTTCCAAATGGTGTGGCTGGAGTATGAGGCTGTCCATGTCCATGACACAGATACACCGAACAAAAAAAGAGTGAGTTATATGATAACATTATCTTTGTCATGTCATTTTAATGTGTTAACAGTGTCATTTATGTTCTTGAAAATTCAACCCGATCATCATAGTACTTAGCAAACAATGTACAGTAGATTTATTTTTGTGCATACATGGATATGTCAATTATTGGTGTGTACTAATAGATGTCACAACACGGTCATTTGTTTTGCTTGCTCCTGTTGTATGTTGTTTGTCTAAATAAAATATGTAGTCACCACGAAAAAGGCAGGTTTATTTGTTAGTGCCACTTATAAATGCAAATGCATTACATCTGTGTTGACATGTGAAAAAGATAATTGATTAGGCTGATGCTAAGTACAGTTGCTTAATATCTATGGTTTTGTTTTGGACAATGTACAATAGCAATCTTTTGTGGTTTGGTACAAATGCCCTTGCAAGTTTTCTTCTTTTTTTTTTTTTTTTTTAAAAAAGGGTCCTCCATGAATGCAATTTATTTAAATATCACAATATAACATTACAGGCAAAACTGTTAGTGGCCAAAAGAAACATACGAGACCACCCTAAGACGGGTTGTTGAGAGACCAGGTAAATATGTTTTACATATTGTGCCATGGTAAATTTATAAACACATTTTTTCTATTGCTTCATTTCTTTCAGGTCTATCCTTAGCAGGACAGTATGCCAGGGAGCCACCACCACTGCCGCATTCTGGTGGCAGTAGGGAGACCTGACAAGGCCAAAGCCCATCCATGCCACAGACACCTTCCTGTTCACAGCCATTTGGTGAGTTTCTGTGATGAACAAAGGCATGCATTAACATTTTACATTTCAGGCAAATGTCTTTTTAAGTACTTTAGAAAAAGCTAACTTTGGGTCACATGTCTGGATTCCCTGTAAAAAGTGGCAAACTACCACAGTGGAGAGATTTAACTTAATGAAATCTCTGCATGTACTGGAAAAAATACAAAGGATTCTTGAGAACTGCTTGAGTGCAGCTCCATGTTTGCAATGCTGTACTCCACAACACATCATATGTTCACAATTGTAAAAAGCACAACACAGCAACCTCTTTTCCTTTCAACCACTAAATGAAACATCTGAATATTGGAATGGCAAGGTTTTTTTTTAAAAAAAGGTGCCCCTGCCTGTTTGGAATTTTTTTCTTTATGGAGCCAGAGTCCACCATTGCTACATCTGATGTGTGTCAACTTGTATGCACTCATACTTACATATTCTTTTCCTTTAAAACCGGACACTGAAGGTCATGTGGTCTTACAATAGAAACAGAAGAGGAAATTGTAACTTTAAACCTGTCTCCAGTAACACCACAAAGACCCCAAACACCAAGCCCACCCAGCCCTGACTTAAAAGAGCCAGCAACAAATACATCTGGTGATGTTCTCTTTGCATTTCTATCATCCATGGCAGCATTTCATGACTGACATGTGACTCTATTGAACAGACACAATGACAAGGCTAATGCGTAAGCATGACAGCAGACTTTTTGCTATTAATGCTACTCTGATGAGCAAAAAAAAGTGAGCAGGCATAATAACAACTTAACAGGGATTTTAGAATTGATGGATTGAACACTTGAGACAGAAACTAATGCTAACAATACTATTCACTATTCATGAGAGTTATTTACACATGTTCCAAACTCTAACCAATGTGGTTATGGACAATTACATAATGATTAGATCCTTTGAGGCTGCAAGTACTAATAGTAGCAGTTTAAACCGCTCACCTGCATCAACACCACCTAGGCATGGGGCCAGCACCAGACATGGAGCTGAAGGTACAAACTGCTTATCACCCTCCCCTAATCAACCACCTAAATGGAGATTATCACAATAATGCTGAAGAATATGTCTTCAGTTTTTTGTTGTATGCTGCTAAAATACATATATGTTTCTATTTGATTTATATGCTGCACCCAAAAAAAGTATATGACACATAACTCTATGATTATAAAAAATAATAGTTAGGTTTATTCCCTTTTGGTGGGAATTAATTTTTTCTAACTAGAACATTTTCACTAAAAGCCTGTAATAACATAACATTCAGGCATTGACCTAATAAAACTTGCTCATTAAAGTATAATTGTTTTATTTATTTACTATTAGAATATAAAAGCAGTTAGTATGTACTAGTATGTATAGTGTATCTAACACATCTTCAAATAATGGTTAAATAACTAGGAATACTTTAGAAAATAAAAATGTATAAACACCCTTACATGTTAATGAAAAAGTGTGTGTGAAAAATAGATTATTATACTTCACTGCTAAATTACATTTTTAACATTGTCACTAATTAGCATGCCAATTATATGCTGTAGGAAATAAGCATCCTAACATTGTTTTTTCATAGATGTAATTATCAAAAACATGGATGCTGATGTTGAAATGAATTAAAATGATTTTCACATCAGCACGATTTTTAAAACAAGTGCATTGATTTTGTGCATTGAGGTGTGATTTGGGGGTGAGTGTCGATTTGGACAACACAATTCTTAGTAAATTTGTGAATTGCATTGGGACCAATGTTATTTGACAATATTGGTTTTGATGATGATTTGGCGTAATTGTTTTGTGAAGTCATGTTTGACATGTGATATCCATGCAATTTGACCATTAGTAAATTCCTGAATTGCAAATTCATGCCTTTTTCACAGAATTTGGCCAAATTGACCAAACACGATTCTTGGTAAATTTCCCCCAGGAGACAAGTATGTGGTGTGAATTAAAACTAGTTTAACCATTTTTTTCCAAAAACCAAAATTGCTTTTTTTATTTAATAAAGTTTAAAAAGTATTTTTAAAAATATATTTAAATGTTTTAATGATAGAAATATGCCTAGGTGATGTCTTGCACTCCCTCGTGTCCATAGGCCCAATTGTAAACTTACCACCCACCACCATTTGGCAGTAGACCCCAGTTTTCATAGATATTATTAACAGGACCCACCACACCTCTTAGTAGTAAAAGAAACCCTGTTGTATAACCCAACCACTCCCCATGTAAAACATACCTGTTTTTTAGAATTTGAATTTCAAATTGTGAATCAGAAACGTAATTGGTGGCAGATTTAAGAAGGAACAAACCAGTGCAGTTCATTATGTGATTCTACTAACCAACATCAGCCTATAAGGGTATTATAGCACTCATACGTATGCAGCATAGTCACTCAAGGAGTGCCTCCCCAATTAAAATGTACTTATGAAATATGGGTCCCTTGCAGACATTGCAAGACAAATCATATATCCATATTTCCTCAATCAAAACTGAAAAGTTAATTGCTACCTTCATGAGAACCCGGAATAACTGTTCTACAAAAGGCCAACCCCTTCGTCTAGCAGGTGCATGCCATCTGGTCTATACAGAAGAGTGTCCTGGAATGCAACATTTGATGTCACATCACAAAAAACATTGACCTTCTTATGGGTGTCATCAAGCTGTGGGCCACTGGCCAGACCATACCAAACTGTCCTTGGGATGATGTCTGAACAAATAAGTTTAGTACCACTCCATAACCCTTCCAAATACAGTGTGTCTTCCATCATGGCCAAAATTATTGACAGACTTATGGGCCCCCACATAATTACCCCCTAAATGTAGCAGAACTACCTGCTATGTCCTTCAAGACCTTACACAGCCCAGACTGAACCAAACCTTTGACTCCCACACAACAAAATTGGCAGAAGTATCACTAAGTGGTGCCTAATCATCTAGAAATTGAAGAAAGTGCTCCACTGCCCCAATGGGCTGATTATCCAAGCTTGGCCATGCAGAACAATAATGGCAAAAAAGGTGGTGAGTAGCGGTGAGATGAACAAGGAACAGTAACATTTCACACACATTAAATCACACACTAACAACCTAGCAAGGAAAGGGAATGAATGATCCCCGAAAGGAAAAAATAATTCTTTATCATAATGCATCACATAATTTTAATTTTTCTCATGTGAAGTATACAAAAAAGGCCATAATCCTTTTGATCCCCTAAAGACATGTGAACTGTGATGCAAGGGTGCAGCACCCAGGGTTAACTCATGCAGGAAGTGTGCACAACAAGCTAATATGTACACTGTTGACATCCAAGACCTGGATGGAAGCATCCAGCTAGCCAGCAACCACAGCTAATGTTGAGGCCTGATGCAAAAATAATTGTTACCAAATTTTTTGGGATCCAGACCCAGACTTACCACACATACAGTAGTTTGAAAATTGCCCAAAACTGGAGCTTTATCAAAGGTGATGAGTCCCTGTGCACCAACCATACATTCCCAGTTGCTATAAGCAGCTGTAGATACTATCTTGACCGTAAAAGGTGACAACCCTAGCATTTTTCTGAGAGTGAAGAGTGACACAGCAAAAACACGCCATCTGATCCATTTTGGGAAGGTGGAGTTTACACAGCAGTGCAGTTGGGTCCAACATGACATTCCAAAAGAGCAGGCTGACAAATGGAACAAAGGGCAACATCAGCTTGATAATTTGTAAGGCCCAGAAATGAACCAAAATGAGACCAAAGCAAAGCAGGCTGGCAATGCAATTTAAGCAGAAAATATGGGGACATCTAGAGGATGCTGCTCATCAGTTAAATGAAGGGTAGTCCTCAGCCAGCCTTTAAGGCTCCCCGATCAGCTGAGAAAAGAAAAACACCCTCACAAGCACCCTCGCTAGAACATACAGAATCACTTATGCAATCAGCATATAATAACTACTGTTTTAACAAATTGTTATTTGAATTACTGTTAGCTTATTATTCAGCTTGAACCAGTATGGCCATTTTTCTATTACCTCTCTCATTAACAATGCATGACTGTGCACAGAACTGCTGCACACTGGATGCTTTTTGCTGTGCACACCATTCTATGTAAACTTTAGAGACTGTTTTATGTGAAAATCTTAGAATATTAGCAATATTCACTTATACCCCTTTTAAACCAAAGTCCCGTGTCTGACCAAGGATTTGGAACATGTTTCCAACTCGGATCAGACCCGGGACAGACCCACTTTTACACTGTGGCACCGACCCTTGCTACGCTCGGGTCAGCACCAATAGCACCAGTGCTGGGTCAGCACCAACCTGGCTCTCCGGTGCAGGTGAGCAGTGCTTCTTACCCTCCCTCCCCCTCTGCGACCCCCTTACCTTACTTTGAAGCGGTCTGGAGGCACTGAGGGTGGGTGGTATGCGCTGCTCTGTTCTGGTCGGCCCGGAAGTGGACGCTTGGAGATGATGTCATTTCAAGCGCCACTGAAGCCGGCCCATTAGGCGGCATGTGGCGCAAACCAGGTCATCATGACCTGGGTCATGCCGTTTACACTGCAGGTTGACACGGGAATGACCCGCGCTCAACCCTGCAATCCAGCAGGGTCTGATCCCCAGGTCACTGGACCTGGATTGATCCGTTTACACCGACAAAAATCCCGGGTTGATGCATGTTCATGTGCATCAACCCGGGATTTTTACGCTGGTGTAAAAGGGGTATAAGACAACAATTCTTCCCTAATTTAATGTATCGTATGTTTCGAATTAAAAACAACTGAACCTCTTTAACCATGCCTGCATGCTTTTATGTTGCTGTCACATTATTGGCTGATTAGATATTTGCATTAATGAGCAGGTGTGCATGTGTAGCTAATAAAGTGACTACTATTTGTGTACACATAATGTATGATCTCATTTGTCTCTTTCCTTAGTATGATCATTTACATTTATTAAACATTTTGTTTTCTGGGTTTCTTTTCCAGTTGTTCTTTGCATAATTTTTTTATTACAATTGGTATTATTGGTTTTATGCCAGAATTCTTTTAGGTTATAGTTTTCAGATATTGTCAGATGCAACAGCTTTTAAATGAGGACTCTGAGACTATAGTTATTCTAAATTGCATCTAAAAAACTGAGCTAATAGTGTATTAATATATTCACAGAATTGCTCAGTATAAAGACATTACTTTATTTCCATAAGGGCTGCTTAAACTTGAATTGTGAGTTGTGGGCCTAATTATTGAGTCACATATTTTCAGGGATTCCACTACTTCAGAAATTGATAATATATATATATGTAACTGATTACATGGAAATATCATATAAAAGACAGAATGCGTGTCAAAATGTGCAGAACACTCTCAGAATTACACAAAGGAAGCTCTCCACACTGCCTAATCTCTATCCTTAGGCTGTACTTATAAATTAACAACATGCTTTTTTGTGATATATTATATGGACACAAAGAGAATACGTATTATAATTTTTTTTTTTTTCATGAATTGCAGCAGCTTAATTTACAAGACTTCTTAATGAGCTGGGTGGATGTTTTACAATTATTGCCATTAATGCTATAATAATAAACATATAATGTTTTATTCATATAGCAAAGCAACAAAAGAAAAAAATACATGAAAGATAATGAATAGCAGCTGCAAGAAAACTCAGGCCACTTATATATTATAGTTAGAATAAAGTAAAACAAAATAACATATTGTGAAGGAATGTCAATAACTTTACCACTAAAATTTATTTTTCTGGTATTTGGGTAAACATTTCAGTGAAAGTACAGTCCCTGAGTTTTTAACATTTAACAGTTTTCTGTTATGCATGTGCATTGTATCATATGACTTTGGGCCTGATTCACTACGGATCACTATTGCGACCACAGCTGCGATTACATACGCAACCCTGCTGCAAAATTCTGGTAATGAATGCTATTGCAATGCCGTCGCACAGCCAGCATAGAGCCACCCACTGCCGCCCACTACCACTATCTCACATCTGTAATACCTTGCAGTCCTGTGTATACATCAGTAACATCAAGTAACATCTGCCCCTCACGAAGAATTACAGCAGGTCTGACCTTACTCAGGAATTGTTGAACCTTGTTTTTCGCAGTACTCAAGCTGCGTATGCCGTTGCAGTTAGTCATTTATGTACGCCCAAGCAACGGCATTCAAATGGCCAGGCATGCCTGCGTTTCGCCTACCATCCCCTCCGTCACCACCCCCAAATGCTAACTGCCAGTCAATCACTTTGCGATGGCTCTCCGTGGTCTGCATGATCGCAGTGCGATCGCAGTGATGCCTTCCTACACGAGCAATGCATACGCATGCGCAGTCCACAACAATTGGCCATCTGCGTACGCTTTAGCAGTTGTGATCCATGCTGAATCAGGCCCTTTGGATACTACATCATGAGCCTTGATAATCATTTAATGTGCCATTAATATAATTTTATACACAAAATTAACCCTGGAGCAATTACTCTAAAGACCCCTTTTGATTAAAAGAAGCTGCTCATGTATAAAGAGAATTGCCAATTCTCTCACAAAGAACACAAGTAAAGATAAATAGGTAGTGCTATACACATAGGGGTCCAGAGCCGTAACTAGACTTTTTGGTGCCCTGTGCCAGAAAGAGCATTGGTGCTCTCCCCCCCATTATTTATCAAATAGGGACATAAGATATGCACCCAAAAAAGGGCCATGGCTTCATGGGGAAGGGCCAGGGAAGAGATAGAGGAGGCCAGGAGATGCTGGGGATAAAAGAAGAGGAAGCTACAAGTGAGAATGATAATAAACAGAAAATTGACAGGCCCAAACAGCATCCCCTGCCCTGCGGTGCCCTGTGCCATGGCACTGGTCACACTACCCTAGTTACAGCCCTGTAGGGGTCAACACATATATAAGTTAATAAGTAAAGATAATAAAAAAATATTTATGTAACATTTTCTCCAGCAGAACTCAAAGTCGCTTTACAAGCATCAAAAGTATAGCATAAAGGTATTACAGCAAGAAGAAAACAAACTGAAAAGCAATTAATATAGTGAACGGGGACAATAAACTTAATGCAGGGTTAGTACACCCATTTTGGGTAACAAACTTTAAAGTTCGAAACTAAGCCAAAGTCCAAATCCAGTTAAAACTCTGGTTCCTACTCCATAATTCAGATGACATGCTTAAGATGCAGGCTAAGATGGCAGGCCAAGACTGTGTTTGCAGGCTTTCAAATAATTCACTTTTGTAAAAGATGCTGGGTCAGCTAGTACATTGGGATGAAGTAGTCTGATCAACAAGCTAATTACTGGTAATGATAATCTCTCTATATAAAATTGAGTTCCCGGTTTAAGGGTCTGCTTGTTCATTCAGGCTAATCTCTTGAACACTGGAAATATTTTGATGGGTTTTTCACTATTCTATACAGCATTGGTCGAGGAAGGTTTAGTGTATGAACCATTCATCTGTGACAAAAGGGGGCCGAGCAGTCACTATTTCAGTGAAGCAAGTCACAGAAAAAAGTCTTGCACCAAGCTGCTGTATAGAAGCTGGCCATGTTGCTAAAACAGCAAGAGAGCATCTGAAACTGAAACTAAGCCAATCAGAGATAGCAATATACCTTGCTGCTTAGCAGTTGCCTAGAGAAGAGAGGGAGTCAGGGACTGAGCAGGGTCACAGCAGAGGGAGAGAGTAAGAGACAGCCTCCAACAAATCAATGAATATGCCCTGATGCAGACACAGTAGCCAGGAAGGAGAAGGGGAGTCATAGCTATCAGGAATTAAAAAATTACCAACCATAGAAACACCATTCGATGGTGGCAAATATCGGACCATCACCATCAAATGGTAAAAACACTACCATCGGAACAATAATATTGATGGTTAGTAACCATCAGATTCCAATGTCCATCCCTATGCTGAACCTGCAGGCAGACTCCGGCCACCACTCCTCCATTGTGATGTTCCCACTCCACCACATGCCCTCGGTAAACAGGAGGCACCTCCCATGGAAGTCAGTGCTGTTCGCAGACAGGGGCACAACAGCGAGGAAGCTCAACAGGAAGCCTAGGAAATACAGGGTACATTGTGCAAAAAGTACACTGCTCATCACAATGTTCAGAAGCAGGGGAGGGGCGTGCATGGAGGATGTGGAAATATGCACAGGTGCTTCAGCCCCGGGGACATGCTGCTGATAATGCTTATGGTAGCTGCATTACAAATATTTCATGTATGACACTCCTGCCTCTTCCCAGCACATCCTGGTGGCGGGCAGCAGAAGTGGTAGTTGTGATGACACTGCTGAGATGCAGAGGGTTGTGGTGAGATGCAGAGGCCTGTGGTGAGATGCAAGGGGCTGTGGTGAAACATAGGATGCTGTGGTGAAATGCAGGGAGCAGTAGTGAGAAGCAGGAGACTGTTCTAAAATGCAGGAGGCTGTTTTGCGATGCAGGTGACTGTGGTGACCTGGCTCAGTTTGTTAGGAGATGCAGGGGACTGTGGCAAGATGAAATTGCTCCCATGAGATGCTGGGGTGGGTCGCTAGCTTATTATAAAAGCATATTGCACAATAATATGAAACTTTAAAAATATAGGTAAATAAACATAAAAAAACCCAATGAAAACACACAAATACCTTACCAAGGTTAATCTGGATAATTCTGGTGAGGAAATGTATATACTGTAAATCCAAATCTAAAAATAAAACTATGCAAGTATGCAGGTTTCTCAACAGTGGATCGATATAATGTCACCAACAATTGCTCAC
This sequence comes from Taudactylus pleione, assembly GCA_031769625.1. NCBI lineage: Eukaryota > Metazoa > Chordata > Amphibia > Anura > Myobatrachidae > Taudactylus > Taudactylus pleione. The sequence continues at coordinate 39,360,729 of JAUIMM010000040.1, read as the reverse complement.
TGCTGTATGTGTATCCGATAATTGCAAATGCAATGTTCATCCATAACAAATATGAGATGTTAGGCACACAAGAAACCAGTAATGGCTTAGATGAATAAGCAGAATATTGCAAAGTGTAAGAGCAAATAATTAGGACTGCCTCTCGGAGCTGCATTGGAGACACTCTCAATTGACAGGACCAATATGTGCTGTTGATGTGTATATTACAGTGTCTTTAGCATAGTTGTTATTCCCAGTCCTAAGGAAAGCATTGGTAGATGGCAACTGATCACCTGTGTGTGAGGAATCTCTCATAAAGTCCTTTCAAATCTGCACGCAGCAACAACTCATCCAGTGCATATATCCCTTTGAAGCATCCCATCTACAGAGGTACTGTAATGAACCCACACTCCACACCAGCAGATGGAACAAGCAGCTTCTATGGGAGAGGGCAGTTCACTTGACCTCTCATAGCATTACTGTGATCTGTGAAACAACAGGCCTAATGCCTAATATTATTGCAATATATCATTTGGTATCAGACAATTGACTTTACACCACAGCAGGTATGGACTGAAAAAAAATACTATCAAGGGTGTAATTATCAAGCATGGCAGAAAATACACATGAAAAATTAATCAATAGTCGTTATTGTTGATCTGTGTTTCCGGTTATCTTCCAACCTCATCAGCTGCAATTGGGTTGGAAATGGTAAAGCTATTTGACATGAGGGTTTGCTTGTTCCATTTTTGGCCAATTTTAGTGTGAGAGTAAAGCACTTTAGAGATAATAGCTACAGCTTAAGGAGCACACGTTACCCACAAGACAGGAATAAGAAAGATATTTTAATAATCTGTAGATAAGGGACAGTTTTCATGCTACTTGGGGCAGATGGGATAACAGTCCCAAGCCTCCACACATAAATAGGAAAATCACTGTGACAGCATCATGATGACAAACCACCCAGGTGGACACATGGTCGGCCCTAAACGATTTGTATAAAAATTGTATTTCCTTACAAAATAATGCATTTTCTTACTTTTAAGTATCTTGGGAGACATTAGGGCTGATGGTGTAAAGGGTGCACATGGAACTGGCCACACCCATATCAATAGACACAGCTTATCCAGTTAATATAGTAGGACCTTGATCATTTTCAACCCCAAGCCATTGTGACCCTTAAACTGACCCTATCTAAACCTACATTTGAACACACAACACATATAAATGATACGCTGTGCTGATGCATCTTACAAAAATAACAATATGTTTAGATTTCTGATATTATACTGTACATTATTTTTGTGTAAGTTCCAGGAGGAGGCTTTTTTTTGAGTCTGCTGGTTACCATCTGTTTTGTGTTGCTACACTTTCTTCACATAAATATGAAGAATTTGCAGTATTTGATTGAACGTTACAGCTTATAATACCCAGTGTTAAGATTCATATTGTTTAAGTGCTTCAATATGTATGAATTCAGAAGAGATGACTGATCTGCTTGTCTAATTGTCAATCTAATGATTTTATTTTATTCTAGTCACAGATTGCAAACTGAAAATTTTGTGTGTGTCTTTGTACAGAGATGAGGAAACAGCAAGCATCTTAGTGATGCTATCTGTATTAACTAGGCTGAAGAAAAGGTCAGCAGCTCTATCATACGTTTCAGGTTTTAAACTGTTTCACAATTTTCACTAGTTTTGTATCAATTTTCAGACAGAAAATACAATTTTATGACAGATGACCTTATCCCCATCAACAAAAGATCTGCTCTTGAGCTGTACATCAAAACGAAATATGCTCTTTATAATGCTCCCATATTCCTGTGAATAGAGAATAGTATTCATTAAATGTCAGATGTTAAATTTACTTGAGAAATGCTTAGAACTGTAAAAGAGCTGGCAAAAGCAGATAAAGACCCTAAGTATAAGTGATTATTTTATTATTATTATTATTATTATTATTATTATTATTATTATTTATTTTTATTTTTTTTTCCCTTAACAGACTTCCAGGGGTAAACTTACTAATGTGAGAGTTTTTAGAATTGGAGATTTTGCCCATAGAAACCAATCAGATTCTACTTAACATTTAACTGGCAAATTCTAGCAGATAATAGCTAGAATCTGATTGGTTGCTATGGGCAACATCTCCACTTCTAAAAACTCTCACTTCAGTAAATATACCCCCCAGTGTTGGCATATGTGGCTGGCTAAAGTTTAAACCAGCTGCTAATGTCTACCAGATTGGGAAGTGACCCTGTAAACAAACAGGTACAGTAGCTGTAAATTTACTGTCTTTGGCTGAGTGCACACAGTAATCTATTTTAGACATCAATAAGGCACTCATTGAAATGGTTAAACTACACAGGTTACAACAAGCTGCAATGCATGCATATACTGTGCAAGTGTATGTGAGGAGGTGGAGTTAATGTGGCACAAATGGGAAATGGGCATTTCAGGAAAATATCATATCATGCCACTTGGCTATAATCACAGTGATTCATCTGTACATTGTTGAAACATTTCAGCCCAAATTTAAATTAATTGTGATCTAGATGCTGAGTTTCAAAAGATCGTATTGGTACTTGTACATTTTAAACTCTGTTCTCAAATTCAATTGAAACAAATAAATAAATCTAGAGGAAAAAATAATAATTAACAACACAATGGCACTGCACCTTAAAGCAGCAAAGGTTGCAACTGAATTACTAACTCGAAACAATGTATAAAAATACCCAACAACCTCACTTGCGCTTATGAGTTGTTCCTTCAGTAGTTCATGTCACATGTGTCCAAAATGTTCCAATGTAGGTAATCCACAGAACATGAAAAGGAAAAGAAAAGTACAATAGGGTAATACAGTCACTTCCTGGGTACACTACACTGCAAGGTAGTGTAACACAAAAAGAAGAAAGGTGAACAGGGATCCATTCCCAGCTTTAGTTCCTAATCCCTTGATGAAATCTCACCCATCAGTGACGGGAAAGGTGATATAGTGAATTCCTTACATGTATGCTTACTTCTGATAACATGGTAGTTGCACATAAAGGTATCTTTAATTATCCCCGGTGTGGGTTCCTCACATTGGAATAGGGCTCGCCAACAAGTGCAAACATAGAAACGAAAACAAGGGAGTCGCCCAGTTTCATATATAACCCACACAATGGGATGTTTATTGAAATAGCATGAATGAATGAAAAATGATAAAACCCTACCATCAAGATGGACTAATGCTCAAATCTCTGTCCTCATAAAGACAGAGGCCCTGATTCAGAGCCAGACGCTCTGAAAGAGCGCTCGCTCTGAATCAGGGCGTTTTTTTTTTTTGTGAGGCCTCTTGGCTGCTCGCATAGCTGTGGGTGACCACCCACAGCTATAGCGAGTGGACAGGGTGATGGTTGCGATGGTCAAGACCATTGCGACCATCGGGCTTGCGACAAGACCCTTGTGGTAGGGTCACGTGGCCGCAAGCCCCAGAGAGATTTCGGCTCTAACAGAGTCGGAATCTCTCCACTGACATCACTCGTGATGTCAGTGGGGCCACCCCCAAACAGCAGGCATTCACATGGGAACACCTCCATTTGGGCAGCCACCCCCCCCCGGCCCGCCCACCAAAGGGGGTGAGCTGTCACTCAACATCGACAGCTCACCCGCTTTGTTGCGAGACCCAGAGCAACGGAGTGCCTGTCGCTATCCAGGTCTCGCGCATGCGCACGACGGAGCCGGCTCCGTCATGTACATGCGCTCTGGGCCACCATCGACCCAGTTGTGAGTGCTCAGCGCTTGCGACCGGGTCTGAATCAGGCCCAGAGCCAGGGTTTGCAAAAAAGCACAGGAGTAGCATAGATAGCAGTTTGAGCCACACATGAGCATGCTGGAAGAAATAGTGGAACTATAGAGGAGACACTTATCTTGAGAAAGGCGTCGCAGAGTGCCAAGACATGTTGAATAGTATCTCATCACTTTTTTTCTCACCTATATCTGTGTGGCTTCCCTGCCATCTATGCTACTCCTGTGCCTTTTTGCAAACCCGGGCTCTATCTTTATGAGGACTGAGAGTTGAGCATTAATCCATCTTGATGGTAGGGTTTTATCATTTTTAATTTTGGAATTTTATTAATATTTTTTTTTCATGCTATTTCAATAAACATCCCATTGTGTGGGTTATATATGAAACTGGGTGACTCCCTTGTTTTCGTTTCTATGTTTGCACTCATTGGTGATCCCTATTCCAAGGGGGATAATCAAAGATATCTTTATGTGCAAGTACCACGTAATCAGAAGTAAGCATACATGTAAAGCATTCACTATATCACCTTTCTCCTCACTGATGGGTGAGATTTCATCAAGGGAGTAGGAGCTAAAGCAGGGAGAGGATCCCTGTTCACCTTTCTTCTTTTTGTGTTACACTACCTTGCGGTAGAGTGTACCCAGGAAGAGACTGTATTACCCTATTGTACTTTTCTTATGCTTTTCATGTACTGTGGATTACCTACATTTGAACATTTTGGACACATCTGACATGAACTACTGAAGGAACAACTCATGAGCGCAAGTGAGGTTGTTGGTTTTTTCTATAAATAAATAACTCTGTTGGGTGGCAGAAATAGTAACACCACAAACACTGTATGCTTATAAAATTCTGCATAGAAATCTGTGTAATAAGTAAGCAGAACTACAGGTGGCAATAAGGTGTTTGTTCCCAGACTGCAGCTCCTTCTTAGTGGTATGAGTTGTGGATTGCGAAGAGGGTTCCATTCTGATCCCACTGTCCCCATTCCACTCTCTCTGCAAGAGGTCATGCATGCACAGTAGCACATCCAAGTCAGGAATCAAGGAGACAGATGAACTTCAGTTCAGCTGTCTCCACATCAGAGCAATGGTGATTTGCCCCGGTAATCTTGTATCCACTGCTGCTTTTCGCAGAGAGTTAGATACTTAATTATTGGGGGCCATCTGGACCCAATAATTAACATAATGAATAGACCCCTAAGTGAGCTATTTTACCCTAAACTTCATATACTCTTTCATCTTATTTAAAGTGATCCAATTTTGATTGTTTTGAATACCCAAGCCAATTAAATACATAAATTTGATAAAAACATATTATGAATAGGATACAGTAGATGGAAGAAGTAGAAATAAAAAAAAACAATAATTACAATGCATTATTAGTTCTGGAGTGTTATGTCCAGTATGATTATTATTGTGACAAATAAATCACTGTAACATTTTCAAAATACATTAGAAATGAGAACTTTTCTGAGAATAATTTACAATATACAAGATAAAACCTATACTGTACACAATCAAAAACAAGATCTCCACTTAGACAAGTAACTAGACAGTATTTACACTTCGAACTACCATAGTAATTCTGGTGGTACAAGTTTAAACAAAAAATTGACCTACTCAAACTTTAAAACAAATTTATCTTATTAAAATCTTAACTATTTATTTTTAAAAATAAATTATTTTGGGGTTTTTTGTCCATGGAAAAATATTTTTTCCTTTACCAAACTGTTTAGACACAGTAATGCTGTAAATGACTTAATATTATTATCCCAGATGACAACTGGAATTACAGATGTGTCCTCATTGACCTATGCCTGACACAACTGAGTTGCTCAGAGAGGTGTAGCATGTCATCTTTTACTTTACATTTAGCATCTTATTTGCTTTACAGACACAGCAAAGCACAACTCCCAGTGTTCTACAGACACTGACTGAGACTTTAACCGCACAGGAATTAGTTATAAACACGTACAAAGATGCAGATGAAGCACAACAGGTCTTGGTGTGAGAAAATGCTGCGGCCGTTGCAACATAGCACTTCGTATACAGATTCAGACTCATTCGTACACAGATGTACAAATGTCACACGTTGAATAATCAGTATAATCTAGCAAAGTAGTTTTGTTGCTTTCAGTTGTTTTACTTATGAAAATAAGATGTACATTTTGAGCAAAAAAGATGCTCGACATGAACAAGTCACTCGATACCTGGTCGAGAGGGGCTGTTGGTATTACTGAAGCCACAGTGCTTAAGGACACATCTGTATAATAAGAATCAATGCTAAGTCCAGAACTTATTGGCAAGCTTCCATGAAAGAACAGATATCAATTAGGACAATGACTACTCTTTTGAATCTCTGTCTTTCGCTTTCGCTTTCATAAGAAAAATAGGGCTGTCAGTATGTCCATTTTATGATGATTTATGATGGTGTTGTACAATAATTGTTATGTTATTGATTGTAAACTTCCATGACATATAACACTTTTATACAATACATAAATTAACACTGTAATATTTATAATTGTTTTCTTTTGTATGGAAAATAAAAAAGCCTAGTTCAGAAAAAAAGTCATTTATTTATCAAACCATCAACAAAATACCCCTTATTTTGGCTACTGGCTGTGAGTTTAGTGATACAATGCATTTGAAATATTGGAAATTTTAAATAATGAGCACTATAATTTACATAAATGTGATATGTGTACTTCTGCTGCTGACATAATTAACATTCTCATTATTTTAAAATACAAATAATAAAGAAATGTTTCAGTTGCGCATATGATCCTCTGCTCACGTCCAGTGCCTTAATTGGTGTCCCCCATACTCTACGAGCATTTATAACTCTAATAAGTAGGAACCTTTACATAAGCGCTGTCACAAAGGTACCTGTTTGAATAATATTATCCTTTATGAAGTCCATCAATATCTGTCCAATCTTCTAAAAGTCCATATGTAAAACATCCACCTCCGTATTACTCTCTTCTTCTCGTCACATGGTATGCATAAGCAAATGTGCATCCAAGCATAAAACCAAAAGAGACAGAGAGAGGATATATAGTGCAGTATGTTTTTTAATAATGTGAATCAAACCACATACATCAATCAATAAAACACAGTATTAAAATAATCACATCCATATAAAAAAAATATAATACAACACAGTATTAAAATAAAATTAAAATGACTGTGAAATGAGGATAATTACAGCAGCTGGTGAGAACTGACACAAGCCAGTTCTTAAGCACTTTGTGTCAATGACACCAATGAGTAGGGTGATTCCCATCTGAAAGGCATCACATCAACTGCTGGACATGTCTCCTCATCACTACTGTTTAGCAGAACACCATCCTTTCACGCCAATGCATTTCAACACCCAGCGGGGTCTTTTTCAAGGCAATAGTCAGTGTACTATGAAATTCCTTGCACAAAGCTAATATAGCCAGTGCTGACCAATATGTTATGGTTGGCACACCAGTCATCTAAACGGTAATCATCTGTTTAACACTACCCACTATGTCAGCCATTTAGATGGAAGAACCATCTGCTCCATATATCATTGTCTTGGTGATAATAAAATTAGCCAGCCAATCACCGGTTTAACTCAGTGTCCACTGTAGTCAAAACCGGAAGTATCCATCAGTGTGTATCAGAGTACAGGCGGAAGATGCCACCAAATCATTTACATTATATCCATCATCCTGAAACCTCTGTATTCTGGTCAGGTTTTGGATTATTCTAATAGCTTACATATGTAATAATTCACATTCCTACAGTATTGGATCACTTTTCTTAAAAGTCTAATGCCTCAAACAGGTGGGCACCAATAAGTTGTTTGTAGGTCATACTGCTGACACGCTTCTCCGGTCTATAGAATTGCCTCACATCCAAAGGCAATCTCACATTCACAGTGAATTAATACAAAACAATCAATTATGAAACTTATTAATGAACCCTAATTTTATTAAAATTTTAAGCACATTGAAATCATCCTCAGTGCAGTGTTATCAATGCACTATTCTACTTTGAAGTCATAGAGCACAATGTATTATGCAGTGCTTTTCAAAGCTACTGCATCTTTGGTGATTTCGGGCACTGGATTTAAAGCTCAATTATATGCAATAGCAAAGCAGCATTAAATATAATTGCTCCTTTCAATCAAGCCACTACATTTATGAAAAAGTGTCCATTCGAAGCCCATTATACATCAAGCTGTATTTTTAGTTAAAACAAGGGAACTTTACTTCAAAACGGTATATTGTAAATTCTTACTATAAAACACACATACACTTACACTTACACACACACACACACACACACACCATACTTACCTACTTTTTATTCTTCCTCCCCAAGAAAAGCCTGCGGTGGAGAAACAGGTGGGTGGTGATGACGTCAGGGCAGTCTTTTTGCGTCATTAAGCCCTGTCCCATTGTGCTAAATCACCACAAATACTGCATTTTTGAATAGGGGACAGGGCCAAATGACTCAATTCTTATAGAATAGAGTCATTAAACTCTACCCCCTACTCACGGACCACTGATCTCTGGGAAAATTCTCCCCATTCTGCCCATTCTCTCCATTCTGGGTGGGTGTACTTACTGTATGTTATCTATGAGGGGTACTGTGGTGTGGATTTTTCAGACTAGTATGTTGCCTAGAGACTCCTGGGGTCTTAATACAGCTCTGCATGGAGTACAGCAAGAAAAAAGCGTAGTTAGATCACCCAGGTTATAGGGGTATATTCACATTTAAAGCTGAATGTGCTCTTAAATTAAACAATGATATTCATAACCTCTTAGAAAAATATATTTTGTTTTTCTTTGTAGTTCATGCGGTGATGTATGGGTTATTTGGGGGTTGGTGAGTGGTTGTGCATGAGCCAGAAAACTGTATCCAACAATGAATTCAGACAGAATTTTAAAGAATAGTTTTCAAGGGGTGACATTTTTTTTAATTTACCATGGGTGCCATTTACCCTAGTTATGCCTCTGCTTATGACCCATCTTATTCATTCAAGAAAGCAATTCATAACATAATCTCATTGGGGTAACACATGGATCATAGTACTGACTGAAAGATTCTTAACATAAAATAGCTATCAAATATGTACAGTATAACCTAAGATACATAAAACATTGGTCAATGCACGAGGAGGCCTAGAATTTCATATCATAATGTGCCTCCTGTTTCAACCATGTCAGAATTTGTTGATTTTATTCTAAAACCAGTGGAACAAAAACACCCTCCTTTATCTAAGATACAAATAATTTTCTTAGTAGGTTGGGTGCCCTTAAATCAATACCTGATGTATTTTAGTGACTGGATATTTCTACTGTAGTTTATACAGTCTATATGACAAGAATACAGTAGCTGTAAAATGCTGTATTGCTTGCAGTCCTCAGTTTGAGAGCTCTCAGTTGATTTTGATGCTTTTACTTTGTAATGTTGCATAAAAATATTATTTTGTTCAAACATTCCTCTCATTTACAGTTAGGGGGCATAGCAATCTGGTCTAATATGGCACAGTCTATTTGAAACCATTTATGCATCAGTATGAGTCATATTTTGGAAGTTTTTGTGTTTATTTTTTTATGTATTTTACATTGACAACATTTTCATGCTATAGATGAGCACCTTGGAGAATCTCACGGCTTTAATTGATAAACTTAATGGTTTAGACAGTACTATTAACTTTACCATTGGTTATAGTTTATTTAACTTTCTTTTTTATGTCACACACTTTATTAATGGATGAAATATTTCACACAATGTCCCCACAAAAAAGTTCTACTATTCTATCAGTTAATAAAGATTATGTTTATTAATTATGATGTGGTTAAACTTTCCCAGGCATTCTTGGGCATATTTATCACAATCCGCATCTCAGATGCAGATGGGGTGTGATAAATTTGCCAAAATTTACATTGCAAAATTTTAATAAATCATAAGAATGTATCAAATATTGTAAAAAGAAAAGTGGGAGAGAACAGCATTATGGGTGTATACACCACACTTGGTGAGATAAAAATATGCGCAATGCGGTTGGGTCAATAAAAGCAATTTGACTTTTAATAAAATTCAATACAACTCAAACATTCAGACAAGACTGTTTTAAATATTGTAGAGTACAATAAATAACTAGAGCTCAAAGTATGCTATAAATCCATAGATCGTTTTTTGGAGGGGAACAGAAAAAGCAATGTTCATTCTCCTTGTGCACTTTATGAGTTGTGATATACAATTTTACATTTTAACGACTCAGTCACTGGATGTAGACACATATATTCATGAAAAAAATTCTGTTATAATGTCCAGCAAATAGGCTCGATGAAGTGCCATATAGACCTTGCTGGCAAGAGGCCCTCACCACAATGTTGTAGGTGGATGGTAAATCTGGATTAGCAAATATCCTCAAATTAGTGGTGCTGGTCCGAGTACGGCAAAGTCCACAGTGGATGTTTGTTTAAAGTGTCTGCTTAGGGGCATAATGCCTTTCAATGTGGAAGTCCACAGGAGCATATGACATAGCTTGGCAAATATGCTGCAATTTTAGAGGAATAAATATAGCAGCTGAGTGCCAGGTGTGTGTTAACAATTAATCAAACTGCATTGTATATTGCAAAAATAATCCAATGTATAGAAAACAATCTTATCATAGATATATCTAACATTTCATCTTAAATATTATTGTGATATGTAATAAAACAAACTTGCATTAACTGATTGAGTGATCTTCAGATTGTGTCATGTGACCCACTGTTTCACATGATAAAACTGACCAGTCAGCTTACTGATATTGTATTGTCATGGTTACAATCATCCACTTTCCTATATTGAGCTCACACTAAATGCCAGTTCATGTGACCACCCATATGTACTGATTCAGAGATGTACGCTAACCCAATGGTTAGCATACATCTACAATGGTTTAGGGTCTGCGCAGACACCCCAATATTCAGCATGATTGACATGCTGTGGCATTTGGGGGATGGATTGGGGGCATGGGACAAGGCCAGGGTCTGCATTGTTGAACACAGATTATCTGGCCTCACAGCTGCCAGGACCAAGCCAGGCTGCAGTAAGCTTCAGTTTCCACTCATGAGACTCATTTACCCTGTGACCCGCTTGGCCAATTGGTAGAAAGCATTATACTGTCATGGCAACACTAAAACTTGGCACTGTTAAATTTTAAACACATTTAATTCTGCCCATCATCGTTGGCCGTGGTCACATGATCTTAGTGGCAGAGCTCCATAGGCAGTCTATCAGTATGGTAACAGTCAGACACAATGCTAATTGTCAGTTCCATATGCATTTCATTTACACACAGTAACTAGCTTTGGTCATGCAGTTCTCTTAACTTAATTATACACATTCCAAAAGTGTTCTAGACAAAATCAGATTGCTGCCTAAGGATTTTACATATATTTCATTCTGTTCTACATGTTTAGCTGTAATTACATACTCTTATTAATAATTCAATAAATATAGTGGTTTACGTTCCATTGGTTTTAGGTAGATAACTAATTTTAAATAAACTAGAAGATTAATGCTAAGTATAATTCATGAGGCTAAAGAGTGATCATAGACAGCATCTACTTATATAGGACACTTTAACATAGCTACAGATGTGTTCTGCTACATCTTTGCTGAATTCGCAGAAAATTGCATCACGCATGGTGCGAGGCGTGTGCCTGTGTGCAGAAATGCGCACTGCGATCGCATCCACACCACCATAGGAATGTATGGTGCCAACACAGTGCACGCCATAGCGTAGCATAGCATATGCTGCTGGGAGTAATTGCATAGCACGATGCATGCGCACATTTGTAGTGCAAACACCAAAGATGTAGCAGGACACATCTGTACATTAGTAAGTGTTCGATAGATACCAGACATAAAACATGAAGCATGACAGGATGGTAGTGTACAAAGGGGGTGCAGTCAATGGTAACCTAGTTGATATAGACACAGAGGAAACATGATAGGGAACCTGTCTACCTTTCCAAATGTCTGGCACAACTCGGTATCCGATAATGGAATTTAGTTACATAGACTCATTGAGGCCTTCAGGATTTCAGAAAGTAATAAAAATAGCGCACCTGGAATCCTATAGCTGCTTCTATATTTTCTATTTTGCAATAAGAAAGAACAGTTTAAAGTATAAGAAGCACTGACTCAATATATATATATATATATATATATATATGTGTGTGTGTGATTGTAAAATATATTGTGAAGAATGTGAAATATGACTCTAAATACCGTTATTATGGATCAAATAAATCTGCAAAACCATTCAAACAGAAAAAAGGGGGGGATCAAACAAAAAAGGATGGGGGGGAACTGAAAAGAAAATTAAATAAAATAAAAAATAATATAAATAAATATTAATAAATGAATCAAAGTGATGGTGTTTATGCTCTTTCAGGGGTTAAATGGGTGCCCGCTGCTGTACTGCAGTGCTGCTGGTTACTGTCCCTACCTTTCCCTGAGACATGGGGTTAGTTGTCTGCACAGTTCTCCAATGCCGGTGGTAACTTTGGCGCTCAGTGTTAGAGGGACACGTGCACATTGTCCCGTCTTGGATGCCGTGATGGCCGCTTGCCACTTGCTCTGGCTTGCTCCTGATCCGCTCTACTCTTCAGTCCCCTTACTGGCTTGCTGGGCAAAGTGGGAAAATGCCGATAATATGTTTGTGGTGAAAAGGCTCCAACGTATTTCGTCCACATGACAGACTTTATCAAGGAAGCCGAACTGCCAGTAATTGCTCCCATTAGTATTCTGGGGTTTCCGATGATTGGCTGATAGGTGCTGTTACACCAGTGTTGATTCATTACCTCATTAGGGTTCTAGTTTTGTAGGCCAGGGTAATTTATCTATACATAGTATAAAAAAATCCCTGGTAGGCATCTGTATGTTTGTTTGGGCTAATATTCAGAACCACTGGATGAATTTTTATGCAGTTTTCAATATTATATGGAGCATTTGTCGAGGACTGTTCAGGTGTATAAAACATTGTTGAAGCCAAATTATGATTTTAGTGAAGTAAGTCAATGATAAAATGGTCCCTTGTAGGCATCTGTCTGAAGGTTTAGGTGTATGAAACATTTTATGTATGACAAAAGGGAGCCAAGCAGTGACAATTTTAGTGAAGCAATTCAATTAAAAAATGGACATCCGAGCGCTTTCTTGGCTGCCTAAACCATTAAGTTATATCACAATGATAGACTTATTTTATACCATGTAGAGATTGATTTGTATTATTATTATTATTAATATTATTATTATCGTTTATTTATATGGTGCCACAAGTTTTCCGCAGTGCCTTACAAAGTACATAAACAAATAGATTGATTTACAGTGACTTACAGTACAGTACAATACAATACAGGACATGGATAATATACATTGCTACATTCACGACCATAATACCAAGATAAACAACAATGCAAAGCAATCAAGTGTTAGGTGCCCTGGTAGAGAGTAAGAAGTAGATGAAGGTATAGTAAGGAGATGCACAAGAGGGTAGAGGGCCCTGCTCATAGGAGCTTACATTCTAAGGGGGAGGGACAGACAAACAGGGATGACACAGATGGGGTAGGCAGGGAGGAAGGAGTATGTAGCAGCAAGTTAAGATGAGAGCTGGAAGGCTTTGATGAAATGGTGGGTCTTGAGAGCCCGTTTGAAGGATTGTAGAGAGGTGGAGAGTCTGATGGGAAGCGGGAGAGAGTTCCAAAGGTGGGGAGCAGCACGGGCAAAATCTTGGAGGCGGGAGTGGGAGGAAGTAATCAGCTGACATGAAAGGCAGCGTGCATTTGTTGAATGAAGAGGGTGGACTGGAGAGTGAAGGGAGATGAGATCAGAGATGTAAGTGGGAGAGGAATGGCTGAGGGCTTTGTAAGTGAGTGTGAGAACCTTAAATTGGGTTCTAAAGGGGAAGGGGAGCCAGTGGAGGGCTTGTAGGAGAGGGGAGGCAGAAGCAGAGCATTTTGAGAGGAAGGTGAGCCAAGCAGCAGCATTAAGGATAGACTGGAGAGGAGAGAGATGGGATTTAGGGAGGCCAGATAGGAGAAGGTTACAGTAGTCCAATCTGGAGATGACCAGTGAGTGTATGAGGGTTTTAGTGGCATCCTCGGTGAGAAAGGGTCTAATCTTGAAAATATTTTTAAGATAAAAGCAACAGGACTGTGAGAAATTCTGGATATGTGGTTTGAAGTAGAGGGATGAGTCCTGGATAACTCCAAGACAGCGCACTTTGGGGCTAGAGGAGATAGTTGTGCCATCAATTGATAAAGAAATGGTGGGAAGTGTGGTTATGTAGGGGGGAGGGAAGATGATTAGCTCAGTCTTAGACATATTAAGTTTAAGAAATTGCTGGGACATCCTGGAAGAAATGGCAGAGAGACAGTTGGAGACACGAGTGAGTAGAGAGGGAGAGAGGTCAGGGGAGGAAAGGTAGATTTGAGTATCATCAGCATAGAGATGATATTGGAGGTCAAAAGAGCTGATGAGTTCTCCTAGTGAGGATGTATAGAGTGAGAAAAGGAGAGGTCCAAGAACAGAAACTTGGGGAACACCCACTGTAAGAGGCTGTGGGGGAGAAGAGGAGTCATGAGAGGAGACAGAGAAGGATCGGTCAGAGAGGTAGGAGGATAGCCAGGAGAGGGCAGTGTCATGCAGACAAAGGGAGTGAAGGATTTGCAGAAGGAGAGGGTGGTCCACAGTGTCAAAAGCAGCAGAAAGGTCAAGGAGAATGAGCAGAGAGTAGTGGCCCTTGGATTTAGCAGCAAGGAGGTCATTGCTGACTTTTGTGAGGGCAGTTTCAGTGGAGTGTAGAGAACGGAAGCCAGACTGAAAAGGGTCAAGGAGGGAATGAGAGGAAAGAAAGGTGGTAAAGCGATTGAAAACAGCACGCTCAAGGAGCATGGAAGCAAAAGGGAGGAGAGAGATGGGACGGTACTTGGAGAGAGTGTTGGAATCAAGGGTTGGTTTTTTTAGTATGGGGGGACAAGGGCATGTTTAAATGCAGACGGGACAGTGCCTGATGATAGGGAGAGATTAAGGAGGTGGGCAAGATGGGAGCAGGCAGAAGGAGAGAGGTAGCGGAGGAGACATGAAGGGTTAGGGTCAAGGAGGGAGGTGGAAGGGGGGGAGGACTGGATGAGGGACATGACTTCCTCTCCAGATACAGGGAAGAAGAGAGTTACAGTCAGTAGAATTGAAGGAGAGGGGTGATCTGGGAAGAGAGGAGGTGGATAGCAGGGGGACTGGTGGGATATGATGTCCTGACATATGGAGTCAATTTTAGATGTAAAGTAGGTAGCAAAATCAAGAACAGAGAGCAAGGAAGGGAGGCAAGGAGGGGAAGGGCGGAGGAGGGAGTTGAAGGTGGTGAAGAGACGTTGGGGATTTGAGGACTGAGAGGAGATGAGGTTCTTGAAATATGACTGTTTAGAAAGGGAAAGGGCAGCACTATAAGATGAGAGCATCAATTTGAAATGGAGAAAATCAGCTTTAGAGCGTGATCTTCTCCACTGTCGCTCAGCAGTTCGCGAACACTTTTGCAGGTATCTGGTGCATTTGGAATGCCAGGGTTGAGGTGTAAATCTGCAGTGGAGAATAGTGCTCGCCGGAGCAACAGAGTCCAGAGCAGAAGTAAGGGAGGTATTGTATAGAGAAATGGCTTGTTCAGGGCAAGAGAGAGAGAGGATAGGGGAGAGAAGTGAGTCAAGCTGGGAAGAAAAAGAAACGGTGTCAATAGCATCAATGTTACGCTTAGTGATAGTGACCATAGGAGGTAGAGGAAGGGAAGGAGAGAGGGATAGGTTAAAAGAGAGAAGGTGATGGTCTGAGAGGGGGAATGGGGAATTGGAGTAATCAGAAATATCACAATGGTGAGTGAAGACCAAGTCAAGCGAATGCCCACTCACATGGGAGGGTGAGGAGGTCCATTGGGAGAGATCAAATGAAGACATGAGGGTGAGGAGTTTGGAGGCATAGGCTTCTATGGGGATATCAATAGGAATATTGAAGTCACCTAGGATAATATAGGGAAGGTCAGAGGAGAGAAAGTGAGGAAGCCAGGAAGCGAAGTTGTCAATGAATTTGGAAAGAGGGCCAGGGGGACAGTAAATAATAGCTACTCTAAGGTGAACTGGTTGGAAGAGGTGTATAACATGAACCTCAAATGTAGAGAAAGTAAGAGATGGTTCAGAGGGTAGGAGTTGGAAGGAGTAACCGGGGTATAGAAGGACCCCTACCCCACCACCATGGCGACCCCCAGGCCGAGGAGTATGAGAGAAGATGTGGCCCCCAGAGGAGAGAGCAGCAGGGGAAGTGGTGTCAGAGGGTGAAATCCAGTTTCAGTAATGGCTAGGAGATGCAAGGTTTTAGAGATGAAAAGGTCATGGGTGGGTACGGGTTTGTTACATACTGATCTGGCATTCCAGAGGGCACAGGATAGAGGGACAGTGTTTGTGGGAGAAATGTGAATTAGATTATTTGGGTTGCTGTAGTGAGAAGGTGAGCTTAATATGGGTGGCCGAGATGAATGTAGTGGAGAGATTATGTGGGGACCAGTGCTGGGAAGGGAACCTGTAGGTGGTTGGCAGGGAGGGAGTTTAATATGATGGGGGTGGTATGGGGTGACATGGAGAGATTATCAGTGGGGTAGTAGGACAAAGGAGGGGTAGAAGAGAATGAAAGTGTAGTAGTGGGAGTGGAGAGGGAGGATGGCAGACAGAGGAGGGGAGATAAAGGAAGGATGAGGTGGAGGAGACAAGGGGGAAATGATATAGGAGGAAAAAGGGGGTAGAGCAGAGTATTAGGTAGACAGTAAGTGGAGGGGGAGGTACACATGACAATGGTGTGGAAGAGTTGGGTAGGGGGAGGAAAACTAGATGTAGGAATAAAGTATGAGTGCAGAGAAGCAAGTAATAGTACAATGGAGGAAAATGTGCCTGCACAATTTCCAAACTATTATTGAGCAGAGGAAAAGAGGAGAAATGGAATATTAAAGTAAACTGAATTAGAAGACAGATCACAGGCTAGGAAAAGAAGAGAGGTGGGAAGATATTATTTCTAATACATATACTAAAATTGGCACTGAATACAGTAAGCTATGAGTTGTTTGTGAAACGAGCGAGTCAGTACAAATAATAGCAGGTGTAAGTTCTTATAGTGAGCAAACAGAGGCCAGTGAGGATTGTCCAGGTGATTAAGACAGCAGTTGCTTGTAGAGTAGATACATTATCTATGTAGATGTATTATCTGGTGTCTCCAGAAAAATTGATTTAACCCCTGTTTACTGATACAAAATGTAAGTTTTTCGTTTTAATGTTCCTATTTCAATTATCAATAACGATTCTTTCATTTCAATCAGTCCAATTCCCAGTAAGAGTCTGCTTTGGCATGAATAGACACTTAATGTGACAGGAGTTGGCCTAAGTGGAGACTGTTTTTTCTCATGGACAACTTTATGTAGCCTTTTTGCATGCCATGTCAAAACAAACTGATTTTGTGTTGATGTCAGGAGGAAAAACGACTACTACAAGGCAATCTTATAAGACCTTGGTTAAAAAAGACTATTGCCATTAATTCAAAATTGCTCCTGTGCCAAGCCAGGGTGGGTTGCTAGTTTTCTTAATAACTTATAGTTATTACATTATTGGATTTTGTTTCATTTAATTTAATTAAATATGAAATGTCATCACATATTTATGATGGTGTTGTGCATAAGTAATTTCATTTTATTACGTATAAAATGTATCTATATGCCTATTATATTGCTTTATTTCAGCAATACTTCTTGTAGCTTGTGATGGCTGATTTTTCAAAAGGCTATGAAATGACAAATATTAGTCATTGTTATATGTCTATGCTTGTTATCATTGGGCCTGATTCAGTACTTATTGCAATTGCGATCGCAGCTGCATAATCGCACGCAATGAATCTGCTAAAATATACTAATGACTGCTACTGCTCAGCCAGCATAGAGATGCCTTCTAACCTCACAGTCCTGCATAAACATTGATAACATCGGGAGAACATCGACACCTTGACAAGGCGGATGGCAAACATTTTTGGCCAAACATGTACTAAGAACCTCACTTGTACTGCATGTTAATTGTAGAGTTTATTAGGAATATTTTTTCTATCATTGTTCTTAGTACAGTACCTAGAGTGTGCGCCTGCATTCTATGTCCCCTGCATTGTACTACAAGTCTCAGCATGGCAGCACCTCCTATTATGTTTAAAATTAGGGTGTGCAGTTCAAGCCCCCCCCTTACAGTGATACCAATTAAGTCTACAAAATATCACACTGTTAACAAGGAAGAGAAAAAAGTACTGTAAAAAGCTTTTTGAAGACCACTTACATGTTAAGCCTTGTTAAATTATTTATTTTCTGACCTGCCTTCCCCTTAATTATCCACATGGTGCTTGATTCAGGTGTGGACGCAATGCCAGTATTTACACAGTTGAGCGATTATTGGCCGACGGCGCAAGCATCGCAATCGCACTGAGCATGTGCCAAGACACCTTAGTGATGCAGCTTGCAGTGAGAATATCTTTTCAATTGATTGATATTCAGGCACCATTTGAGTGTGATTATGGGCAGTTGCAGCAAATATGCAGGCATGTCGTGGCAATTTGTGGGGCATACTGCTGTGATACCATACACAGAAAACTTGGCGTGTCTCAGTTCCCATGGCCATTCTGCACATTTGTAGAGTTTCCCACATGGTCGATTATTGAAAGATCTGCAACCACTGCTGTGTTTTTGTACGGTGCCGGTGGGTGTATCAATACATTTCCAGGTGGCTGCATGCATTAGCATATTTTCTAACAGAAGCTGAGTATGGGATTGCAGTTGTGTTTGCATGTACATATCTGAGTCAGACCCTTTGTTCAAAACACATGCCCCACTTCCTTGCTACCTACCTGAATTTGAAAAGGCCTACTTTGTAGTAATGGATAGCGTAGTAGATGGCAAACCACTATGCTATAAACTATTCTGCAGGTCATGAAAAAGCATACTAGCTGTCACAATGGGCAGTTCCCTGCTACATCAATCTAAAACCACTGTCAGTTAATTTGTTCAGCACTCACTTTAGCCTGACGTGAAGTGGGTGAACAGAGAGTTAATCAATATAACCTCATGGGTTTTTATACAATGATTACACTCCCACAGGATCATTTCTCACTCACTTTTAATAACAAATATCTAACTGCCACCACATAGAGGACCTCATTCAGAGTCGGTCGTTGCGGCCGCACGGTCGTACGCCACCGATGTTCGCTATACTGCGCATGCGTAAAGTTCGCAATGCGCGTGCGCAAACTAGCCGCTATGATCAGAAATTTCTCTCTCCTTGAACACAGCCAGGTCGGTAGTTTGAGTGACAGATGGAGCCGTTTGTGGGTGGTAACAGGGGAAGGTGCTTGAAAACGGGGGAGTGGAGATCCGAACGCAGGCGTGCCTCTTTATGCGAACGGCGTTTTATGGGAGTGCATACGGATTATGGGAGTGCATAATTAACAAAGTAGCGTCATGGCACATGTGACCTGGGAGGTTTTTACACTGACATGATCGTAGAGCTTAAGAGAGGGTATGGTCAACCTTAAACTCTATGACCAGTTCCGATGGTTCCCAATGGTCTCGATTAATCCTTATATGCCCGGAGATGACGTGCAATGCGTACGAGAAGGGGGCATATTTTTTTGTCATCCGACCGCTTCCTCCCCTTGGTCGGCCAACTACCGATCCGAACTTAGGGACGCAACTTGCGAGGGAATCATTTGCATATCCAGCCCCTTTTTCCATACGACCATGTGGCCACTTCGACCGACTCTGAATGAAGTCCAGAGTGTTTCTAGATTATGACACTCCATTTGGAAGCTTTCAATTCAACGTATGATTTCAGCTACAACCCAGCTATTATTATTTAAACAATAATCTAGAATAGATGTGTAACATGTACTGCTGATCTGCAGGCTATGGATCCCATAAGAATAACATAGACCAAGCTAATTAAATGAAAGTTTAATTTGAGAGTTTACTCACAATGCCTAACAGTTACACATAAAAAAGGACATACAGGATTTATGCAAATAGCTGTTTCCTTTAAATAAAAGGGTTCAATAAAAGAAACAGAGTCTGCAAACATGCACAGATGCTCTATGCAATATATATCGATCATTGGCTGAACGACTCACATATCACATAGTTTGTACCCAGCATAAGTCTGTAGGAAAACTAGGGGCATTTTAAAGTTTTGATTTGTGCAAAGATGAGTGATACTGTAGTCTCTCTCTAAGATTCTGAAGACCTATCTGCTTTATAACTGGACATGGAATTATTATTAGTTTTTCTGTATCCATAGACCACTATAACTTTGCAAATACTGTAAAACTTACAATTATTTTTTTACGTCTACATGACCCCACCTCAACTACAGAGGATATCATTTTCATTACAGTTTAATTTTTTTGTTTTAAAAGTTATATAAGCATGTGTGATTTTTATTAAAACATTATAGTGCATTATAACTTGAAATAGATTGGCATACTACTATATATTGGCAATTAAAAATTTGTTAAGTCACAGATATTCATAAAAGCCATTAATTTGTACACATTTTACTTATTAATAAGTGAATTTTATCTTTTTGCAAGAGTACTTAATAGTTATGCTACTCAATTAACAGAGAGCTGGAATAAATAATGCACTTTTACCTATTGTGATGATCCCATAACTGTGCAATGAAACTTGTCAGAGCAATGTATGGAAACTGTTAACCTGCCTGTGACCTCAGTGCTGTTTTTCCTATGAATAAATGACTTGAATGCCCAGTGCTGCCAATCTGGTGTTTTTCATAAGCTCTTAATTCACCTTTTGAATCTAAATAAATAGGATGTGCCACTCATAGCGCACACAAGAATATTTAAATGAGCTTTTGAAATGGATTTTTAAGAGAACCATTTTAGAACAGTACAGTCATCCATTGTTTATGATAATTACTGTCATCCATCTTTCAATATTCACATTTTTTTTCCCACTTACACACTTTGTATTCTTGCTGAATCTCAGCAATTCCCCCAGCAGTTCATGTTTCAGATTTTATTTCTGTAATATCAAGACATTTGTTTCACTTTGCATAATAATCATTTTCGTTCTAATGCTTTCTGATGTTTCGTTCATTCAATTTCATTAGCAGATAACATTTTTGTTTAAGTCCTACAAATGTGTCAGACAATTATGGAATTAAAATACTAAAGACTATAGAAAATACAGTATACTATGGACTGAAAAATAAATGTATACATTTAAAGAAACACATGGCAAAAATGTATTAAAGGTAACCAAAGGATAAATATACATGGAGGATCAGTGCTGTATTGTGAATTAGGACATTCAAAACAGATACGCATCAGATTCTTGCACTTATTTTAAATGCTGATACAGTAATGGTATTTCTAAACTTATTTTGTTTTTACTACATTTAAAAACATTAATAAGTTATAAAATATCTTAGCACCTATTTTGCAAATTATCTAATGCATATAACACAAATGCACTTGATCCAGCACAATTTATTATTACATACAGTATATAAAAGCAGATACCGCAGCAGATACTGCAGAGAAAATCACTTTTTTCTACGGTCTCTGCATACATGCAGCTATTATTGAAAAACAATAAAATCATTGTTTGTGCCTTATAATTTTCTCACATAACGACAGGATTACCTGCTGTTATGTGTTCTGTTTCCATTGGTTACTGGCTGGGAACAGCGGTGGCATGACTGCACATTAAATCTTGTGGTTATTGTGAGATTTGATGCATGCCTTTTGGGCCAGCTTTGAGGCATGATGTAGCACAGCAACCCTAGTCTGATGTCCTATGGGATATGCTGAGATCAACAGAAGGGCGAGTTTTCTCTCCCCCACTTTGGCAGCAAAGATGTTAATACACAGGGCCATAACTAGGCTGGTGTAACATCTGCCACAGCATAGGGCATCACAGGGCAGGGGTAGCTGTTCAGGTCTGTTAATTTAATTATTGTGTATCATCACTGCATCCATTGTATTTACGATGTATTTGGCAGTGACACCTGGATAACAGTGGTACAACGGAATTGGCACCCCTTAATCATCTTACAGGACAAATCTGATTTGTCATGTCCCTTATCCATGAGGCCACGCACCTTTTTTGGACACCCATCTTATGTCCCTATTTGAAAAATGGTGGGAGGGGGGTGCCAATCCTTTTTTTGGCCCAGGGCACCAGAAAGTCTAGTTACAGCTCTGTTAATACATCTCAGCTCTATGTGTGCTGTGGGTACTTGAGCTCCCTAAGTATCTGTGTTGTCACTACCCATATCAATGCATGGCATTTTTCAGTCATATTGGGGTTTTACTTAAGCACCTACTATATAATCAATGTATAAAGTTTGTTCCCATGATTTCAGTCATCTGTGTTGAAATCTAACCTAATATATGGTAAAACATTCTCATCTACTAAATAGCTCAACACAGGTGACTGCAATCATATATTAAGTGGGAAATCCAGGAGGAAAGCTGGAGAAATGGGTCTTGTTGGATTATATTGGGGGAAATGTAATAGCATTTGCTATGCAGCCATTGGTGCAATTCTGGTGAGTGGCAATAATTTAAAATGAAAAACCAACCTGATATTGCCTTTAAAATTATTGCCACTTTAAATGTGTTATTACATTTCCACCATGGGTCAGCAACATTGCTTAATTTACCTATATTCTTATTTAACATCTTCCCTAGTCAACCCATTATTGACAAAGTCTATTGCAGTACAATAAATTTTAGTAGGATTTTGATCAAATGCACAAACTGCTCATATCTTCAGTCCCTTCTTTATATAATAAATACAAACCCCATTGCCTAACTACCTATTTAGGTGCTCACATATTGCAGCTTGCTATTGATATCTGAAAAGCACCAGCAGAACAATGCATCATGAGGCCCCAGAGGGAACTGTAATGCCTAACTAGCAGCCCAGGTACTCTGCTCTACTCCCAGAATAGACTAGGAACACTGGGTAGTTGGCCCATGTTAAAAAAACAGTGACCAGAACAAAAATGCAGAATTGGGGTTTTGGGGTGCAGAATAAAAAAAATAGACTGCAGCCTTTGTAATGTCTCCTTAAAGTAATCTGTGTCAAAAATGTAAAAAAAAACTTCCTCAGGACACCGCAAAAAAGGTACTTTAATATTGGGGTTGAAAAAAATATATATTGGGGGACAAACTTCTAAACTAGAGAAATCAATCCCAGGGGGTTTCCCAAGTATGCAGCAGGTGTTTTCTAGAATGTGGCTGGTAGAAGCAGGTGCATTTTTGAAGAATTTTCAAAAATCACATTAGGGACTTAAAAAAATGCTTGCACCCATTTCATGTACCCCAAATTTGATGGAACTAGTTATTTCCCCCCCAAAATAAAGATCAATGCTATTCTTCATCACTTTTTCACAGGCACATTTATGCACCTGCCGCGGCTATTTAAAAACCCTGACGATCTTCTGCAGGCCAAGTCAGGGGTACCCATAGTGATCCCCAATGTCAGAACTTATTTTTGGGGTAACAGCGTGATTTCCCAAAAAACTGACAGGACTATTCTATACTTACCTCTACACCAGGTCCCATTTTTGTGGGATCCAGAAAAAATGGCAATGAATGAATTGAATATGGCTCTATGTGTGTTTTAAAAGTGATTTTCTGTGAATCGGTTGGTGCCAACAACTGGTTAATGGAAGAGATTAGTCTAATGTGGTTTTATAATTGTTTTCCTTTTTTCTCCATATAGAAGGATATAAGTATCTATTTTAGATAATTACTAAAATATTACTAGCCCATGAATTTTCTAAGTAGTGATCTATTTTTTACATATTGGTATTGACAATTGGTCACCTTATTATTATCAGCGGCTGAATATTGTTGTACAGTAATTGATGTGATTTATAATGTATAATTCATGAAATTAATATATATATATATATATATACATATATGTGTATTTTTCAATGAAGTGATTTTGCCAAATGTATTGTTTTTTTGTGGAAATGTATGTGTAAAGAGTAATGTTTTATTATATTAAATGTGGATTGTATAAGATGCAGCTAGTATAAAATGGAGCCAATAGAAGGGTTAGCCAGACCCCCTGATGTAGTAATTGATGAAATGCGTTGGTTGTGGCTAGCTAACATGAGGTGTTGTCATGTCTTCAGCTCCTTCCAGAGGCAGCGGTATTCTGGGTGACCCTACGGTGGCTGTGGAGATCTATGAGCTGATGGTGGCTGATTACAGGGCAATGTTTGAATTCTTTTACCTTGATGTATGTGAGCATTATCACAAGTAAAAGTTGTTTTTATACTAGTCACGACTTCACTCTCCATATTGCTTGCATCATTTGAAATGTTTATCCTTCTGGCAAGAGAATTTTGGGGATCAAGATGCGATACATTTTGGAGATAAATATCTGGACACTGTTGGGACATATTGCATTTAAGTGTGCTGCTCTATATTTGACATATATATATACTGTATATACATATATATATATATATATATATATGTGTATATATATATATATATATATATATATACAGTATATATAGAATGGACAGCACTCAATAGACTGCTTAAGATATTAAAACGTTCTTTATTCCTATGTTTCAGGTTTCTCCCTTCGTCAGGGACAACAGTATATGCATAAAAGACATTTACACAAACACATATAGCCACAGAAATTATAGCTATATTACGCACATGTAAGATCCTGGCATCAGACCCCGGATATGCACGCCAAACCTGGACATCACCGAACCCCTGACCTCAGAGAAGTTTGCACAGTATATCAATGTCCAAAAGTATTACCAGTAAGTAAAGATCGGCAAGTAACACATCCTAAACAATGGTAACACCCTATCTTAGTAGGAAATGTGTTGGTAGAAACACACTATTAAGAAATTATTATAGCTTTCATCCTCTTCCCCTTAGAAAAGTGTTGCCATATTCTCAATTACTTAGGGTTAAACGTATGACATATGATGAGAACAAAGCAGAGCAAGCACTACAACATATGGTAGAAAAATCTGTATGTTGTGGCTATGATCATCAGGAACTGAATACTATTAAAAACTAGGTATCTTGTATGTCACGTGATGATTTATTAATGCCTAAAGGTTGAAAAAATAAATTGGATGGGAGATGTATTCCTTGGGTTAACTAATTCAACTTAAATAGTATATGCACCACTAAATGAGCCAAACAATGGTGGCCCATTGTCAATTCAGACCTGCTTTATAGGATTCCAGACTTTTACCTAGTTTTACTAGGAACAGAAATATTGGAGATCAAGTTGTATGCTTAGATGTTACTGAATTGAGCCACAAACAAAAAACAACACATTTCCTAAGTACTAAGATGGGGTGTTACCATTGTTTAGGATGCGTTACTTGCCAATCTTTACTTACTGGTAATTTTTTTGGACAAAATTAACTTTGCATTAACTTGTTCAACCTTTTTTGTTTTTTACATGCTCACTTGCCCCTGTGGCTTGTCGTATGTGGGGAAAACCCAATGACAGTTTAAAGAACACATGGCACTCCATCACACGGCCATACAACAAGCCATAAAAAGTGGAACAAGTAAGCAACCAGTGGCTTGACATTGTGCCCAATATAAACATGAGGTGACGTCCATTAGAGCCATATTAATTGATCATGTGCCCCCTCTGCTTAAGAGGGGGTAATAGAAATAAAATTCTTATGCAAAAAGAAAGTAAATGGATATTTACTCTTGATATTATTTCTTTCAGAGGTCTAAAGGAGACCATGGAACTCCAATATTTCCTTTAAAGGTTTTCAATTTTTTCAATAAGTGATTCTTTAATAATTATTATAAAGACCATAGTTCTAAGAGGATGGGTTCTTTTGAAGTACTGAGAAGTGCAGGGTTTTCAAGTTTTTACTAACTGCCTTAGTTACATAATTAACTATCAGCACAGTTTTCTACATTGCTTTAATGTATGTTTTATATGTTTTGGTTGTATGTTTACATAGATCGAGTATGCCGGTTGTTGCTAGGTTACTGTGCACATTTCTCTGTCGGGTACTGGCTGATGAGGTCCCAGGTTTGGCGATGTCCAGGTTTGGCTCACGTCTTCTGGTCTGATGCCGGCATTTTACAGGTGAGTGGTATAGCAATCATTTCTGTGGCTATATATGTTTGTATAAATGTCTTTTATGTTCATACTGTTGTCCCTGATGGAGGGGGAAACCCCGAAAGGAATAATGTGCAGCAGACTATTGAGTGCCATCCATTCTTCTTTCTATACGGAATGACTACCACACTCAGGAAGGACACTGTAGCAAGTATGGACCTTCACCCCATTTTTGTGAGTGCCGGATTTTTGTGCATGTATGTACATATATAGTGTATATATATATATATATATATATATATATATATATATATATATATATATATATTTAGATATATAAATACATTTTCATGTACCAATACAGTCAATTCTGTATTTAATGCTATAGCTAAAAATATATAGTTTACTAAGTTATATTAACAACATGTGAATATTAAGGAAGTTAAGTCTTAATAAAAGTATATATATTGAGGGATTAGAAAATTTAAAAAGTGGTCTTTTGGGGAAAAATGGGCATAAGCCAAGTTAGGAAAGATTCTTGCACAGGCCAAGTAAGGAAAAACAAATGCATAGTCCTTAACGTGTTATATCAAGATTCATTTTCTATTAATCTACAGATGACTCGTGATTACATCATCTGATAGATAAGTATTAATATGGGAGCTAAAGTGGGCTCAGGAGGGAAACTTGGATTGAAGTTCTAGGATAGCATGCTGCTGAGACACATGACTATAAAATGTTTTCTTTTTAGCATCTAGTTGTTGTACTATACTTATTTTTGGTTCATGAATTGATAATAATAAGTAAAAACTATTATTATTTAATTTTTGACATGACATTGAATAATTTAAACAATCTATTTTTTGTTTAAGACTGTTACAACCTTGTTGACCATCCTATGAATGATTGAATGTACTCTATGTGCTTTAGCCAGCCTTCACATGGTCTTTTGTTTGATAAGGTTCTGAATTCAAATATTAATTTGGTTAATGCTTGAAGGAGGAACAGATAGTTCCAAGTCACATAAAAAGTGAAAACACATAATAACAATATAAGGCCTTAGATAGCAGTGTGTGAAACACATGTGAAAGAATAAGGTGGTTGACATGAGGTACTAAAGGGAAGGTTTATTATGTTTTAATTTTGACATAGAACTAGTTCTTATCAAATAGAGATCTTATCAGAAATGGTGAGTTAATTTGTTTGAGCCATATCCAAAATTTTGCCCATGATAACTGAAAGGTCAGATGAGGTAACATTGATTATATCAAGAAAACTTTGGGATGTATTACAAAGACAGATAAGTGAGGAGGAATTTACCCAGTGAGTGAAATGGTGGTTGTAGGAAAATTATGCCCAGGGAAAAAGTGATAACCAGTCTGTTAATCTGAAGCATATTATTTGAAATGATTCTCACCTATATTTGCATATGTCTGCTAGGGTCACTCTAGGGAGGGCTTCTGCCTATAACAACCGCCCATTGTTCCCATAGAGTATGACGCAATCACCAATACTTAGGATGCCACCGGGACTTAACATCCAAACAGTAGAGGCTTATACAAACAGTGGCAGTTTGCAAAGTAAAACTAGAGTAGTAGTGCAAAGGTAATACTAAACACAGAGCAGCCTGCAGCCATGGACACAAGCAAGATAGAATATCAACAATACTAAGTAATAATATTGCAGGGTAATTACCACAGAGCAGCATGAACTGTGAACAATAACAGAATATGATTGTCTATAAACACAACTACATACAATAGTGGCAATCACAAACAACAAATATATTGCAAGATAGTATAGTAATAAAGTCAGATACACATGTAGCTGGTAGTATGGAATTGCAGTAAAACATATAAAGCAGAATGGAATAGCAATATATTAACCAGCATGTGTTTTGCCAAGTATAATAGCAGCAAGAAATATGTACATATATTGCATGATGGAATATCAAAAGTACAGGACACCAATGGCTTGCAGAGTGGATTTACAGCACAATGAATGCAGGATGCAGGATGGAATAGCAAAAATACACAACACCAATGGCTTGTACAGTGGATTTGCAGCACAATGAATGTTCCAGATATAATTGCAACAGGTACAGGTAATGAAAGGCAGAGCCAGGAAATGAACCAGGAATACCAAACAGCAGATATAGGAGCCGGATGGCATGACTTCCACAATAAAATGATCTCTGGTGATGCAGGAATGGCCTGGCTGAGTGCTGCATGTTCATAGAGGCTTCCCAGCTGGGAGCAATCAGCCTTGACAAAACCTCACTGTGGCTGTCTTTGCCTGTTAACCCTCTCAGCTCTGCCCAGAACTTGCAGCAGATTTGAGCTGTCATGATGGCTCATAACAATATTATAATAGTTTCTCATTAGTTTGATCATGATAAGATGAAGTGAATTGTAACTGGATCATGATATAAGAGGAGAAAAGCCACTGAACCAAAAGATATTCTATGTTCTTCAGTAAGATATTTTGATCTTTTGAATACCATGTAGGTGGAAACTGTATTGAAAGGACAGCTTTGGAAGCATGGAGGCTGTAGGCAGGGTAGGGAAATGTACTGCAACCTTTTACAAAATAATTTCTACAGTTATCCAGATGATAAAGCTAATCTTAAAAATGTATATTAGTTATAGAGTTCATTGAAATCTCCATCAATGTTGAGTGATAAATTGAAGCAATTCAAGGAAACTATGAGTAGGTTATTGAAGACCTTAGACTGAGCACAGATGGGTTATGCCTTAACTCATTTTTGATGCCCTGTCATGGATTATGCTACCAGATTTATTATGTTGTGAAAGTTTAGGATTTAGTAAATCTATTTTGAGTTCCTGGTTTGCTGCAGTATATTTGAGTCAATGCAGTGATCCATTTATGTGTCTATATGGTAGTGGGTTCTGTTATGACAGAATGCTAATGGAAATGTCCAGAGAGTGTGTCTGTTTCTATTTTGAGTTCCATGGCAAAGGGTACTTAAAAAAAACACTGGGCTTTACAATGGTTTAGTCTTTTTGTGATCCTAAGATGTGTAAAGTTTTTATAATCAAAAACATTGTTATTAAGTGATATGCACCATCATGGATATGTATCCATTCTTGCAAGGTTTATTTGATTAGTAACTCTCAATTTGCTCTGCAGTGGTCAATATGTGGGAGAGGTAGACACAGAGTAGCACTTTTGCAAACTTTTTCTGCATTGGGAAATATTGCCTATGGAAAGATCAGAAGTAACATAATAATTATCCTTTCAAGTAAAAGCTGTGATTGAGGCAATGGGGCTGAACAATAGCTGAAAGTCTGCACATTTATGGAGCATGTTTTGCATGTTTTTGCTCTTTGCATGCACCTGAATCAAGCATATGCAAGCTCAGTTCAAGCAATGCAGATTTGTAAACATTTCAATCACTTCTCCACTTGCAATAAATGGAGAGTAATTGAACTGTAACTGAATATACTCACATTGGTAAAGTTCAATTAAGACATACCAATGGAATTGTGGGCTATGCTATTAGTTGTGCAAAAGTGTGAATAAGCCTGGTTTCAGACAGATAATTTGAACCAAGGACAGTGCTGGTACGAGTGCACGCTGATAATGATGATGGATATCAAACAAGTGTAAAGATAGAGGTGGTTGGGTTGCAGAGATGGTACCAACTTGGCACATACAGTATACATATTTAATTATGTGCATACAATGCAATAGCAATTTAAGGTCAACTTTGTATTCAACTGTGCATCAGACCCAATGAGGTTCAAAATGCACTAGAGAAACAGGAAGTAACAAATCAAAGCACACAGTCACATTAAGGGTTAGTGCCAAACAAGTCTCCAACTTTTACATTCAATATATTTTTTCTGGTTTCTTGGGGGAACTAGAAGCCTTGCAGGCTTGCTCACCTTTATAGGAGTGCTATGTTTTGAACCCATTTTACCTCTTGATGGAAATAGTTCTCCAGCTCTATCCCAAATGGTGGCAACATATTGGCAGATTTCTTGTTAAAGACATCTCGGAAATCCTGATAAGCATAAGGCAAACTGCTAGATATCCGCCTGGTATTTAGCAAGGGATATGTCTGAAGAAAAACAGTTTCCACAGGATTGTCTCCAGTTGAATATTGTATTATTCTGCCAACATGATGAGACAGTCAAATGATTGCCTGTCAGTAAGTAAACATAGTCTAAGAATTAGTATTACATATAATATTAAAATACAGTTTATTTTTTCAAATAATTAATTTTAACAAAACTTAGCAAGCAATTCAAAAGAATGATGAGTAAACTAGAGTAACACATTTAAATGCTGAGTAAACACTCAGTTTTTAAATGTTAAAGTTCTTATATATGTCTTTTAATGTCTTCAATTCATCTGAGGAGGACCCTTCATTACACATGAGGCTTAGAAAATTGATAGTCACAACGCAGAGCTAAGCACAGGTACATGTCTTCTCAGTGTAAACCCCCCGTACATCTGCGATTAATTGGGGCAGTTTGGTGTTTTGCAGATTATTGTTCCAAAAAATCTATAGGGGGGGGCTGGACTGCACACCCTAATTCGAAACATAATAGGAGGGGCTACCTTGCTGAGACTTGTAGTTCAACACAGAAAAGAGAAAAACGCATGTGCACACTCCAAATACTAAAGACTGCCAATCAGAATAATTATAATAAATTCTGCAATATAACATAGAGTGAATTTGAGGTGCTTAGCATCATTTTGGCAAAAAATATCAGGTGGGTCTCTAACACTAAGGTTCAAGTCTAAGATATCGGACCCCCAGGTCAGCACAAGCCAACCACCTCAAGGCATTACAGTATTGAGAGGTTTAAGTGTTGAAAAGTGTTAAATTAGTAAGAAACAGCAGCTATGTGTTGAGATTGTTACATAGGTGAGAGGTAAAAATTGAAGTGTATTAAAAAATTAATAATATTACATTGGTAAAAAAAACAATTTGGCTTCTAAAAAGGTGCTAGATTTAATGTTACAATGTGATGTCCCAAAGCTGCCAGGTCACACCAACACAGGGGGCCCTGCACCATGCTAAAAGCAGACAATTTATTTTCTGTTCTAACTGCACCATTGTTATTTAAATATGGTATAGGTATGTGATACTGTACCTATGCAATGCATAGGATCTCGGTATAAGGAAACAATATTTCAGTTCCTGTACCTAAGAGAAACGTTATTGTCACCAAACTGATATTTTAGTCATCTGATTATTTTCTTAAGATTAGAGAGAACATACACAGATTATTACACAAAAGGTAAAAACATATTGAGAGAAGGAATCCACAAACATCACCAAGGGACTTTTATTGAAGAGAAAGGTAAACAAATATTAGTGTAAGGAATAAGGAACATACAGTAATCATCTCCATGAAGTGGAATGTGTATAACAAAATTTTCTGAAGATAAATAAACAAGGGAGTATTTACTCTATGAGATACAATGAAAGAAGCTGACAGACCAAATCACTATTTCCTTGATATAAGATTGTATCTATTGAAGAAAGACCTGTAAAATATGTTAGAAAGAAAAACATAAAATATAACTCGTTAGACTTACTGTATAAAAATTTCTACTAGACAAATCCCTGGCAGTGTTTGTGCTGAATAGAACAATAAATTTCACCAAATGACTCTAAAAGTTCAACCTTGACACTAATTAAGAAGATTGAAAAAAATAAAAAAAAAACATTTTTTTCAGGCACCCACAAGATATGTAGTTTTTAGTGGAACACTTTTAAAAGTCACCTTAAAAAATTAAATGGCAAAGAACAGCAGACTTGGTGACATTTCTTTAAATGCCAGAGTTATTATACTTGCTACAAACTTGCAGTACTCACACTCTGTAACTGCACTGCTCATCTGGTACAACATGAATCAAAGAATATAACATAAAAACATTTTTTTTCTCAAAATGCCACTGTAGTTGTATTGAGTTTTCTCTGTACATCATTATAAATTACCATAATCAGATACAGAAAAAAATATATGCACTAAAAAGAAGAATTGCAAGTTCCACTACTTTAGCCCTCTACATTGAGCACAAGCTTTTAGTGCTTTGTAAGTTCTCTCATTTGCATTAAATTTTAAGACTGATATAATAATATAGGTTTGTTTTTATTCTTCCTTGCAAAAAACATATTTTGATGTTTACAAAGAGAAGTGTATTAAGATATATTCTCTCTCTTTCTCACTCAGCCTATTTATATACTTGTCCTTCTAGTTAAACATTTACAGTATATAAGTATTGTCACAAGATCAGATTAAGGTTTTCCGTTTCCATGGGTAACTTTGTTACTGTGAATGTGCTTGTATTTCAGGTCACCCGGGTGACAGGTCGGCAGTAAAAAGTTTGACAATGTATAGGTCGACACCAAATGGTTGATAGGGTCAAAAGGTTATATACAAAAATGGAGGAAAGAAGACTCTTTTGTGGGGCACTCTTAACAAAAAAAGAAAGAATATAGTAATGTATAATGAAGAATTTAAAACAACTTTTATTAATATCGATAAAATAAATCACCTTTGTTGAGTATATGAAAAGGATTAGTTATTTTAAAACTTACAATAATAAGGGGAAATGTTATTTTCTGGAGAACTACCGAAATTAGTGGTTCTTAATGATTAGTCCATTAGCAAGTAGGGTCCCTCATGGAGCTGCAGAAATTGGATATCAGTTATCATTATATGAATATTAGGTCATCATAGGACTAATGTTCTCTTCAATATAATTTATTCTTTATTATTTATTTATTACCAGTTATTTATATATAGCGCACACATATTCCGCAGCACTTTACAGACAATATCTTACCATTCACATCAGTCCCTGCCCCAGTGGAGCTTACACTCTATATTCCCTATCACATGCTCACACACATACACACACTAGGGTTAATTTTATGTTTTGGAGCCAATTAACCTACCAGTATATTTTTGGAGTGTGGGAGGAAACCGGAGTACCCGGAGGAAACCCACGCAAGCACAGATATATACAAATATACAAACTCCACACAGTTAGGGCCGTGGTGGGAATCGAACCCACAACCTCAGTGCTGTGAGGCAGTAACGCTAACCATTACACCATCTGTGTATATATATAATGTTCATCATTATATATCTTGGCAACTTAAATTGATGGTAAACTCTATTTTGACAAGTAAGTTGTTGCCACAAGCTAAATGTCACACATAGATGCAATCTATGTATCAATTAGTGAAAGCATCATTTATTCAATGCACATAATTGAAGCTTCTGTTTATTCCAAAGACAACTCCAAGTATAAAAGTTTCAGCTATGGCTAAGCATACACATGAGTTTGTATGTCATAAAAATAGATTGCAACTACATTGTCATGTGCATTCAATTAAGCTTTATTCAATTAAACTCTTGACCTACAAACACCTCCAAGCATGGTTATGTATACATACAATTTTACATGTCATAGGTAAATCCTTTTAGATAGATCATGTTTTGTTCATTAGAGAGAAGATGACAGGGCCAGATTAAGGTCTGTAGGCCCCTATATACCACAGTTTCTTGTCAGCCTAGGAACATTTTTTTCTTTCTATTCACCTTAATGTCCCTCTTGCAATGCCCACTGTAGTAGTGCCCCTTATGCAATGTCCCCAGTAGCAGTGCCCCTTATGCAGTACTCCCAGTAAAGGTCCCCCCTATGCAGTGCAACTTGTAGTAGTCCCCCCTATGCAGTGCCCACTGTAGTAATGCCCCTTATGCAGTTCCCCCAGTAGTGGTCCCCCATGCAGTGCCCCTAATATTGTGCCCCCAGTAGTAGTCCCCCCTATACAGTGCCCCCAGTAGTAGTCCCCCCTATACAGTGTCTCCAGTAGTTGTCCCTCCTATGCATTGCCCCCAGTAGTAGTCCCTTATATCCATTGCCCCAAGTAGTGCCCCCCTATACAGTGCCCCATGAAGTGGTGCCCCTATAGGGACCCCTGTAGTGGCCTCCCCCTATGCAGTGCCAGTGCCCCTTATACACACACACACAAATACAACTTACCTGAATCCCCGCTTCTGAAGCAACCACCGCTATCTGCTCTGAGTCCTGGCTCTTCTCTTGCTCTATGGGAAAGACATCAGCATCTAGACATCTCTCCCATCATCACCCACTGCGGGGGGAGTCAGAAGTTGGAGCTCATGAGTGAGCTCAAACTGGCTCCCTCAGTTGATGAAGCAGCCAATGAGAGTCTGTCTGACTCTCATCGGCTGCTATAACAAACACACAGCCACCACTGGCAGCTGTGTGTTTGTCACTGTGTAGTGTGGCCGTGCTCACTGCAGTCTACACTACACTAGCAGTGGGGACACTAGCGGCAAGTGCAGACAGTGCACCGCTGCTAGTGGGGGCCCCTCCATGTGTGGGGGCTGAGGGATGACTGCCCCTGTTGCCCCCCCCCCTTAATCTGGCCCTGAAAGTAGATCACAGCCACATAATCATGTACCTTCAACTGAACCTTGTGTTTTGCTCCTTGTGTTGGTCACCCCTGGGACCTCCACTTAGCACTATAAGAACCAGCATGCCCTCCAAATGCTGGTTCCATCTATGCCTCTCAAAACAGCAAACATAACAAAGTGGAAGCTGCTCAAATCAATTTGGCAATACTCTTCAGGTGCATAAATGGGAGGGTACATGACCCCTCTCTTTCATGCACCTTAAGAGCATTGCCAAATTGATATGAGCAGCTTCCACTTTGTTAGGTAGTTATCATATATCATAACAAACAATTAACGATATCCAAAGGAGACTTCAGAGGTCCGGTCCTTGCACAGACCGAGCAACTTTGATCATAGACATGTGTTTCACTGTTTCAGTATATTGCTTGCTCACTGTTTACCCATTCTGCTAACAAAATCATGTCAGAAAAAGTAGTCAATTCCTGGGTTATAGAGGAGTGTGTCTCATTGTTATTGACATGTCAGATAGCCAGTCACTCTTCTAGGGGAGTGTGTGTTATCATGTTAGGCATAATAAATAGTCAGTCAACCCTCTAATTTGTAGGGGTTGTGTCTACTCATGATTGACATGATGGATATCCAGTGAAATTTTCCTTATAACATTAAGCTTAAAAAAAGTATCCTGACTTCATGAAAATGTAACCACGGGGTTGGTTAGGGTTAGGAACTAGGGGGAGGGTTAGTGTTATGATTAGGATTGTCAACATTTTGCACTGTAAACTTTTTTTTTTCTTTTAGATAATTTTATTGAAATTTTATGACAGGCAAAAAATAGACACACAACTTTAGGAACAACATACAAGTAAGACAAGATACAGCAAAAAAGGCAGAGTAAAAGAAAATCTTACTTACAACTTTAGCATCAGCTAACAGCTGTTACATTATTCCTTTTATTTCATTGATTTCAATCAGTTTCATTTAGAATTAAGTGTTCTCTCAATCCTCATTACCACACCCATAATTCCCTACTTAATGGCTAGGTTGTTCATTCCTAATGCTGGGCATACACTATACAATTATCTCTCAGATATATGTCCAATATGGCTGGTTGGAATAAAAATCTGGTAATGTATGGGAGCAAATGACAATCGAACATTTGTTCACAAACACTGGAAAACAGACAAAAATGGATGTTTATCCAAATTGGTTAAATAAAACAAATTTAACGAATTTGAACAATTGTTTTTGACTGTTTCCAGTGTTTAAAACCATATAATCGACTGTCATTTGCTCCCATACATTACCAGATTTTCATTGAACAATTGTTTTTGACTGTTTTCCAGTGTTTAAAACCATATAATCGACTGTCATTTGCTCCCATACATTGCCAGATTTTCATTTCAACCAGCCATATCTAACAAATAATTGTATAGTGTATGCCCAGCATTAGCCATCAGCCTGAGGAAGCAGACATTGGTTCTGTGAAACACATTGCCAAGTAACTACTTATTGGTACTCTCCATGAAGTTGTTGTCAATCCAGCCAACACCGACGGACATCGTGTTCTGATAAATAAATGTCCAAAGCTCAATTTATTTCCCATTCAAGGTGAGTATATTACTTGACCTTATAGGACCTTGACTTGGGTATACTGCTTTGCACTATGGAGGCTTGTTATATGTGTATAATATACATCAATCTGGAGGTACTCATAGACAATATTGATGGGCTCTACGTTGCATTCCACAACCACTGCATGAGCATGGTTAAAGTTGGGTCCAACATCTATTTATCACCATAAAAGGGTGAGTGTACAACTATATCTTATAAGAACAAACTTATTTTACGTTATTACACAATATTGTTGTTTTCAATTTTTTACATATAGCTCTGAACAAATTGAGAACACTATCAAGAAGCTCTTTAATTCAGAATAGATCACAAACAGCGCAGGATCAACCCTTTTAATTCTAAATACTTCTCCAGAGGGACCCTGTTGAAAAGCTCTGACTCCTCCTGGCTGCACATCTGGGTCTATCATCAGATCTTTAAGGAAACTAGGTGACAGTCACATGCACTCTTAGAGTAAAATAAAAGTCAGTTTGAGAAGGCAGGGAGGGGGAGAGGTATGGAGAGAGAGAGAGAGAGAGAGAGAGAGAGAGAGAGATTGGGGGGGAGGTGGGAAAGCTGGGAAGTGTTAGTAAGGGAAATAAAGGGAAGAGGAGAAAAAGAGGGGCTGTTGGCAAACATAGCACATGATGAAAAGCTATGAAAAATCAAGTACAAGCCTCATGATAAGAAGTCCAGGGAGACCAATCTTCAGCAAATTTGCGAGGGCATTCATGTAAGCGGCTATTGATATGTTCTAAATGTTAGTAGTAGGGTGTGCCAAATTGAGTTGTGTAGAGGAGGGGGTCTAATTTTTTCCAGGAAGCTGCAATAGCACAGTTATCTGCATTTATAATGTGTCGAATAAGTGTTTGAGTGTGCTTATCATCATCAGGGATGGATCGCAGTAGGAGACAATAGGAGAAACATTGTGGAAGTGAGATGTTCATGAGGGAGAAAATCAGATAATGTTCCATGTCCCAAAAGCACTTAATTTTAGGACAATGTCACCAGATATGTGCAGAGGTGCCCTTCTCTCCACAGCTCCATCAGCATCTATCCGAAGACTAGTGAAAAATGGCTCAAATGCGGGTAGATACTAGATACCATCTGTACAAGCCTTTATAATTGTTTTCCTTGATTCTGATGCAAATAGAGGATTTAGCAGTGAGCTCATGAATTTTAGTCCTCTCCTCCAGCTCCAGATTCTCTCCCATGTATCTCATCCAGGCTAACTCATGAGGTTCTTTAGTAGGAGGTTGGTCATGGGCAATCAGGAGACTGTAAAAGTAGATTAAAGAAACTTAGATTCAGATTTAAGGAGACAATACTTTTCCAAAGGGGTATAGGTTGGGCAGGATCGGGAACCAATCATCGATGTGTAGAGATGGAGGATTTGGAGATATTGGTGAAAGCATTTGGTTGGTATTCCAAATCTATCTTAAAGGGTAGAAAACTCAGGGAAAACCTGCAAAGGGGCGATGTCTCTGGGAAATTTTATGTTATGATTAGTCCAGGGATCAAAGGGTTTAGGATCAAGGCCAGGTAGGAGCTCTTTGTTGTTCCAAAGAGGGGTGATAGGGAGGTGGTTCTGCACCAAAGAGAAAGCTCTGCTACAATAATCCCATATCAACAAGAAAAAGCAAAGAGTAGGAGGGAGGTTAGAAGAGGAAGGTCTATGGGGGTCATTCAGACCCGGTCGCAAGTCATTCAGACCCGGTCGCTGAGCGCTCGAAACCAGGTGAATGTACGCCCACTTGGCATGTGCATGTCAGAGCCGGCTCCAACATGTGAATGCACGAGACCTGGCTAGCGGTGGGCGCTCCTTCGCTAGGGATCTCACACCAAAGGGGGTGAGCTGTCGATGGTGAGTGACAGCTCACCCCATTTTGGAGGTGGGCAGGGGGTGTGGCCGGCCAGACAGAGGCATTCCCGAAAGAATGCTTGCCATTTGGGGGCGGCCCCACTGACATCAGCAGTGATGTCAGTGGGGAGCTTCCTGCTCGATCAGATCTGGTCTGATCTGGATCATTATGCTCGCAAAACACAGCAATAGTGTGCAAGATTTGGGAGCAGACTTCATCACTTAATAGAAGAAAATCATCTAATCTCTAAAGCAATGCAAATGTATAAAGGGATATGCTATATATAAAAGAACATCTCAGTCACTGGACCAGGACACAGGAGAGAGTTCTGAGGCACGTAGAATGGGCGTAGAGGTATGGTCTACTAAAAAAAAAATCAATGTGTGAGAAAAGCTTGTGGGGATGAGAGTAGTGAGAATATTCATGTGCAGAAGGGTATAACACTCTCCAGGAATCATATAAATTGTGTAGAATGGGAGGGGAATGGGAGCTGAGAGATGGGATTGTAATTTGAGAGAGTGTTAAGCTTAGAATTGTGTTCATTATTATTATTATTATTATTATTACTATTACATTTCTTTATCACTCTATTCATCTTTTATATTGTTGTTTATTAAGTATTTTATCTGTTATCACTTACCTCATCCTGGATTATCTCTATATCTACTGCCTGAGATAATGCTTAGGTGTCATGAACCACATTGAAGACCTTCGGTGATTTTTTATAGTTATGTTATGCTTTATTTTTTATAGTTTTAACATTTTATGTAAAAGCAATATTTTATTATGTGATACTGTGATTTTATTTTTTGCCTTTGTATGTATTTTTTTCTTATTGTATATTTCTATAATTTTATTGGCTTCATTTGCATTTCTTCAATTTAACATTTTACATTTACATTTTACGGGTTTACATATAGGTATTCTATCAGTGCTGGAGACCAGTTCTTGTTTTACACAGGCTATGCAAGTTGGATACTAAGTTGGAACAAGCAATATTTGGCTCCAAATGAACCTTCAGGTCATACAAATTAAGTTTGTATGGTTAAACTACGCATTTAAATCAACTCTGCACCAGTTAATGCATTGATTTAATCATCCGAGAAAGTTTTTTGCCTGCAAAGTATCTGTGGCTCTTGGTGCTCCTCCACCTGGACCCTTCACAAAATATGATGGTGAAAAGCAGCATACAGTACATGCAGTAATTATTCTGAGTGATCCAATTGCCTAAAAAATCAACAACATTTTCCTACAGCCACAAAGGAGAACATGATTGAGACATCATAATCAACCCTTGACCAATTGGCTGTCATTTTTGTCAGTCTCACCTATCAGAAACAACTAATTTTTTGGATGGTTTGACTGCATTTTTTGGTGATTTTCCAATTCACCACTTGACAAATCTTGTGGTTTGTTTGCTTTCCATATTAATTAAAATTGGGACAAAGATGTGTTTAGTGGTGTCTCCAAAACTGGTGTGCTTAAATACACTAATAAGTAATAGACAGAAATGTTATTTTCAACTAGTGCTATTTATATCATGTGCATGGTATTCACACTATAGCAGGTGTTTGAATCTATATATGCACACTAATTTGTCTAGTAGTAAATGTTGTAATACTCTGTAGTTATGAAAAATTACAAAATCGTAAGAATACAAAATAGGATAGGAAGAGACTATGTATAAATGTTTTATTAAAATAGAATTTTGACAGATTGACTTTTGTTACTTAAAGGCTGCACTGTGTCTGTTTATAGTAAGCAATGCAAATGTTTCCTGGGCATATCAACATTTAGAACAGGAGGTCAAGAAATTGCTGAGACCCCAATTTTTTTCCTGCTTCAGTAATCATTGTATGTCCTTAGGCACAATATAGTAATTTAAATTTGAATTGGTCTATGGATTGAAGTTTTTGAATTAATGGAAATTTTGTCATCACTTAGTAAGACTCTCTTGATTTCCTTGCGTGGTTTTATTTTCTCTGTTTTTGGCAGGATCCAAAGAATGAAGTACTGTAAAATGGTAAATTAAGCATTGGAATATTTTTCTTGAAGCAAGTACAAACGCATATTAAATAATATATACATTCTATTTTTTTCTTTAAAAAAAAACATTCAATACATTTTGTTTATTATTTTGAATTTGCCATCTTCACCTTATAAATTAAGATAGAATGCAATCTTTCCACATTATAGTAAAGAACCTGTCCCAATGTTCATGCTGAATGCCTTTCTTTTATTCATAATTTATGGCTCCTCATCCTTTAAATGAACTTTGATATGAAAAGTTTGTTAGACAAATCTTTCAATTTATCTCAAGGTATTTTTCTAATCTCTCACTATATATTAACCAGGTTAATTCATATTGAGCCTATGCCCTAAAAAAAAGATGCATACATCTGCACCCCATATGAAATATGTGATCTAACAAATGATTTATAAAATGATAAGAATATGTAATTAAGCAGAATAATGGACACTCAGTAAAGTTCATATAATACCAAGTGGTACTGTCAATTTCTCAAAACAGAAATGTGATTAAATTACTGCTTTTCTGCCTATTTTCATACAGATTACATATCATGATATTAATTAAAGAAATAATGACTGGACATTAGCCTCAAATTTGCCATTTACAAACCCATTGTGCAACATAAAATCAGCATGTCTGGTTTTGTAAGGCTGAATCTGATAGTATCACAGGAAAATAAGGATATCAAAGTGAATTTGTGGATGACATCTGATAGATTAATCTTTCAGACTTCAAGCACCCTCTGATATGTAATATAAGTGTGTTTTTCTCCAGTTTGAGCACAAGGCATTACAATTGTGTGAGTTTTACTCACCTTTTCCTAACCTAGTACACAATAATTTCCCTTAATTTGTCCACGCAAGGTAACTGTGCATCTGGACTGACATGGTGATGGTTTGGCTGGCGATAAATTGAGATCCCAAGCTTTGAAAGAAATGCTACCTAAAGATTTGACAATTCTGTATGAATTATTATATGAAAAGTATTAGTTGTATTAAGTCAAGTTTTATTTATATTTCAATTATCTTGGATACCTAATGAAAGATTTTTCACATAATCCTGAGAGTGTGTGCTAACAGCAAATTTCACCTATGTTATGCAAAATTATTGTATTCTTTGTTATTGATATTGCAAATTAAATAATATTCTTAAATATTGTTTTGGTGCCATCTGTCTGTGGCAAAACACTCACACACTCACACCCGTACAGTATAGTGCACTATGGCCCTCATTCAGAGCCGTACGCTCTGAGCAGAGCGCACGCTCTGAATGAGGGCCGGGCACCATTTTCATGGAACGTCCCCCTGGACGCTCGTATAGCTGTGGGTCACCACCCACAGGCTATACGAGCGTGCTTTGTGATGGCCGCGATGGTCGAGACCATCGCGACCATCGAAATTGCGAGCCGGAGCCTGCGGTTGAGGTTTTCAACCGCAAGCTCCGGAGTGATTTTGGCTCTATCAGAGCCAAAATCACTCCCACTGACATCACTAGTGATGTCAGTGGGCCGGCTTCTGACGGGAGGCGTTACCATGGGAACGCCCCCGTCAGGGAGGCACGCCCCCAGCACGCCCACCAAAGGGGGCGTGCTGTCAATCAACATTGACAGCACGCCCCCTTTGATC
Source organism: Taudactylus pleione (assembly GCA_031769625.1). Classification (NCBI taxonomy): domain Eukaryota; kingdom Metazoa; phylum Chordata; class Amphibia; order Anura; family Myobatrachidae; genus Taudactylus; species Taudactylus pleione. The sequence continues at coordinate 39,319,199 of JAUIMM010000040.1, read as the reverse complement.
GGACACAACGAGCGAAGGACTTTCCTTCGCTCGTCGCGTCTGGCGCATGCGCACGACGGAGCTCCCTCCATCGTGCGCATGCTCAGTGCATAACATCGACCCACTTGCGAGCGGACAGCCGCTCGTGAGTGGGTCTGTATATTTGTTATAGCATATAATAAAAATTAAGATTTTATTTCAATAAATTTAAATACATTTATCTGAAATTAAAGCCAGCAAATATTGTAAATTAATAGAAAGTGATATAATAAGAATTAGTGCTTCAAATCAAGGTATGCTAGACAATGATATCAACCTCCCTTAATTAGAAGGTATACAGTATATTAAGAATGTAATACCCTGGTATGCGAGGTATTATTTCTGACATTGTGTATTGCTTTACAGTACATATGCATGCCATTACACAGGCAGACAATTCCCAGCAGCCTTTGCAGCTGTTCAAGAGGTCAGGAGCAGGTCACATGAGGAGTGTCAGGTTTTATAGCCAGTGACATTTGAAAGTGAGTGGCAGTTATGAGGAGGCTGAGGTAACTGACTAGGGAGCCAGAGCTTTGCTGCTGAGGCAGGTAATTGGCATCAGAATCATGGGAGAAAAATCTGCTATTCCGCAGATTAAGAGGATCTCCGAGACTGGTCCCCTCCACTGTCTACCTACATGTATCCAGTCCCACAGTAGGAGGCAGAGAAAAGGACCTATGAACTCAGACTCCCTAGGAAACTCCATTAGCAGCAACCCTCTAAGTGAACATTAAAATAACAGCTAATAATGCAGCAAAGAGCACATGCCTCATAAACCTGGACCATGTAAAAATGAGATTTATGTTAGTGCATTTAGTCTGTTGGGAAATAAGTGACTGAACTATTTCCATAACCCACTTAGAGCATCTACAGCATAGACTGAACCCCTGCATGTCACTAGTCCATATCAATAGATGAAAAAGACTTTATACCTCTCCAAAATGAAGAGTAATATAGAACCTGTTTTTCAGTGATTCATGGAGCTGCAACCATCTCTTCAATGCCACACCTAATGTCCAAACCTTTCCGAGGAGTTACTGTATACTTGTTAATCACCAGAATTGAGTCAAATCCCTTCTGCACAAGGCTCTTATAGCAGATTCTGTAACTAAGAGAGAGAAATTATGATAAGAATTTGATAGGAGTTTGTCTCTCAGAAGTAACATTTTCTCTAATAGCGGCTCTTCTAAGTACAACTTTAAAAAAAAAGAGTACTCATTTAAAGTAGTTTCAGTAGGTGAAAGTGTAATAGATAGTTTTGGCCAGAAAGTGTGGGGAGTGTAGTGATATATATTGTACATATGTATATTTTGGATATTGTCTTGTTGTTATGTAAAACATAGGCAATTGTTTCTCTTACCGGTTATGGATTAAATGTATACTAAAGCTTAATTTCACAGAATTGTATTATTATTTATTTTAGTTATAGCTACTGACAAAGACTGTAAGAAAAGTAGCATTGAATTGATAATTTTTTTAAGATGTCTTTTTAAGTTAGAGCAAGGTAATTATTTTCTTCTGTATTTTGTTGGAATCAACTGGCTGATGCAAGAAAACCCAAAACTGTTTTATTTCCTTGTGGTGGAAGTGGTATAATAAAAGTAAATCAATTTTTTCCCTGGTTGTGTCATTACCTGTGATAGGGTTGGGTTCCTACCTCTCTGCTGTGGTGTGGGAAAGATAGAAGCAGCCACATGGGGAAAACAGAGTGACCAAAGTATGACCAGCCTGTATCCTTAAGCCAACTGATTGCCACATGTTAAGAAACATTGTTACCTGATCACCATGTTTGCCCTTAGTTTATCACATATAGGGCCTGATTCAGAGATCGTGGCTGCGATTTCGTATGTAACACAGCTGTGAAAATATGTTAATGTTAGCATTGATCACCCGAGCATAAAGGCACTTACTGCTGCCTTCTTAGCTGCGTGTTACGAAGCATACCTGCGTAAATATTGCTAACATCAATGCACATCAGCAGCCATCTTGCCCTTGCGGCAATTCTGACCTGCCTCAGCCTTGGGTGCTCTTCTGACACACAGAGCTGTGTATGCCATTGCCGTGGCTAATTTTTGCATGCCCATGTAATGACATTTAAACAAACAGGCATGCCTGCCTTTTTCTGAACAATCCCAGTTATCACCACAAATGCTGACAACCTGTCACTCACTCTGCAATGGATCCCTATGTGCATCTGTAATTTCAGTGCAATCACTACACACGTGCAGAGTGGTTTATACACATGCGCAATGGCAAACAATCACTCTATATGCGTACGTATTCGCCATTGCATCTGTCTCTGAATCATGCCCATAGTCCTCTTATTTTACAATTGATATACCTCCTTTCAGTATTAATGGTGGCTAATGATCAGATCCAATAATTTCTGTATTATTTTACATTTGTAGATATTATGTCCGTTTGGAGTATGACACATACTGTATAATATACAGTTACTAGTACCCAGATATAGATAACATTGTGGATGATTCAAAGTCTGGAACAAAGAAAAAATAGGAGCTAATGTACATTATGGTAAAACCATGTTGCACTGCAGATGGGGCAGAAATACAATGTTGCAGAGAGATTTAGATTTGGGATGTTTTTTTTAAGTTAAACTCTAAATTGCTGTGTTATATTAAAGCTATTCGGTATTTGTGGGCTACATGCAATAACAGACAATGTTTACCCTGCATGCAAAAAAAAGTAGTTGCACCTTTTGCATTGAACCATGGTTTGTCCAAGTGCAAATTTCTTTTTCTTTGCTTTGGTCCCAACTCTGGATCAGCTCCAGCAACCCCATCATTGTGTAGATCCATTTAATATTTCACCAGATATGTTGAAGGTCTAATATTTCAATTTTTAATGCTTGCAGTATGAGTATGTTCAAAAAATCTAAAGTTTCAATTGTAGAGGTAAAGCTTGAGGTCCACTGATAGATATGTAACCTAAACACTCTCTGTACTGATTTCAATGTGTTATAATTATCCTTATCAACAATTGGTAAGACAGTTTAATTATTATCACAGTGGTAACAACTATAATTAGATCTATGTTCTGAAATCAGTGAACACTAACAATCCTTTCCAGTAATTACTGAACATAACATATTGCGGGGACTATTCATTATGTTAATTATTGGGGTCAGAGCGGACCCCAATAATTAACATTCTAACTCGCCGCTGGCACCGGAGCAATTTATCATTGCTCCGACTTGGAAAGAGCTGATCTGAAAATCAGCTGCCTACCCGAATGCTTTCGGGCATGAAACTCAGCACTACTGAGTCTGACTAGGCAGTACTAGTGTGCTTGTGTGAACTAGAGATCACGCAGGAGCAGAAAGCCCTGGTATCCGGTGGAAGGAGCTGGACAGGGGTATAGGGATCCAAAAGGATTTCTCATCGCAACCCAGGACTCCTTCCCATAGAGAAGGAGCGGGGTATGCACCGAAAGTGTGAGCAAACACCATCTGTGAATGCTCCCGTAGTCAAGCTCTGAAAATTTTATGAATTTAGGTCGCCATACTAGTGTATGGAGACAGTGGATCATATTGTAAGAGAAAGGTATGCAGGAGATATCTGTGATATCTCCTGCTTTACCTTTTTGATGAATGGCCCCAAAACTTAATTTCTACATAAGCAGGTGAATAGAGCCCTGTATGAGAGTCATCACAGCAGTCTGACTAATATAGATCATAGCAAAAAACAAACATACAGTAGATATAAAAGACTTCAGTAATCATCTCACCAAAGAAATAAAAGGATGCTTTCATTGCCATCATATGGAACTACAGTATGGGCCTGATTCAGCAAGGAACACAAACGAGAGAACGCACGCAATTGGCCTATGTTTTTGTACTGTGCATGCATATGCATTGCACTGTGCATGCGCAAACTAGCTAGTGTGATCGGGTAAGCGTACGCAGACTACATGCAGCATGTACGCAGGCACCTTCTGATAATGATTGATAGGAAGTGCCATTTGTGGGTGGTGACGGGGGGTGGGCGCGCGAACACAGGCATACCTGTGCATTGGGATGCTGTTTTAGGGGCATCCATAATTAAGCCAGTGCGGCGACGGATGCAGTGATGAGACTCCGTGCACACAGGAAGTTGCCAAGATCCTGTGTGAGGTCTGGTCATCCACTATTATGCAAATGTGGTTGATGGTTCTCAATGTTACTGATGTTTACGCTATCTTACGTACTCATCAGGCTTTGAGCAAAGGGAGATGGACGGCTTAATGTAGGGCTGGGCGTCTGCATCTTGTGCTGCTGTTTCCATGCATATGCATTGATTAGCATATTCTCGCGGTGGATGGGTGTGTGCGTCCTCCCTTTTGTGTTCCATGCTGAATCAGGGCCTGATTCAGAGCCGCTCATAAGCAGACACTCGTTTGCTCAGATGTTCGCACAACTGTGCATGCGTATGGGTCGTAATGCGCATGTGCAAACCAGTCATTGCGGTCAGAAATCGTGCACTCGCAAAACAGCGAGGGGCTGCTAATTTGATTGACAGAATGTACCATTTGTGGGTGGTAACAGGGGAAGGTGGTTGAAAACGGGGGAGTGGAGATCCGAATGCAAGCGTCAAAAGGGCATTTAATGGGAGTGCATAATTAGTAAAGGAGCGTCATCGAGCACGTCACTTGGTTGTCTTTTAGCCTGAACTGCTCGCAGTGATAGCGGTAAGAAAAATCTACCACAAGCACTGCGAGCAGTTCAGATGCCTTTCGATGTTCCCGCTTAATCTAATAAATGTCATGTGATGTGAACGGCAAAGGGTCGTCTTTACAAAATAGCGAGCGCATTTTTTTTTCGCACGCTCAGGCATAGAGGCATTAAAAAACCTCAAAGAGCGAGCGCTCAATTTATATGCCAGCCCCTTTTTTGGAAATACTGTTCGCAAATAGCGTTCGGGTCTGAATCAGGCCCACAGTTCCTATATTCTACAAAGCAAACAGGTGAGCCGGCCTATCAACAAAATCACATATTAAAAGAATACATTACTTATACTGGAGGATATATTTATGTAATTTAACACATTTATACAGACATTTATATATGATTTGCCTTATATTGCAATTTTGGAGAGCATGATGTCCTACACTTAAAATATAAAAATCAGTAAAGGAATCCTACAGTATACTTGTTATTTAATTGTAAAGTCATATTTTTGGACAAAATATGTTAAATGAACTTTTGTAAAAGCAGGAAAGTTGGAATATACATTCTGTTTTTATCTGCCTATGGAGTGCTTAGTAACTACAGTTAAGTTCAGAACCACAACAGGCAGCTAATAAAATCTCGGAACTGTTTTGAGAGGAGGTTTTTCATTGCCTTCATATATTCAACTAATGTTATCAAGGGAATAGAAAAACCTCAAAGCAATCACTGATCAATGAAATAATTGACTACACTCATTCTGGAGGAAATATTGTGGTTGGTTATACATATTTATCTAGGCATATAAATATTATAGGGCAAATTAATGATGTTAATCTGAAATCAGCTGTCTCCATGAATGTTTTCACTGCTACTTTTGTAGCAGTGAAATTTAGCACTGCCGAGTCTGACTCGACAGTGCTAGTGCACCTGCATGAACTAGGATTTACACAGATGCACAAAGCATCTGACAAAAGGAGCCGAACAGGGGTACTTTCTGAGCTTGATGAATTTAGATCCCCACACTAGTGTATAGGGACAGCAGGACAGTCTGGGGCTGAAGGTAAGCAGGAGATGTCAGTGATATCTTCTGTGATAACTTTATGATGACTGAGACAATACTTAATTTCTACAAAAAACTTTGCTTTTCACCTACTTTTGAAGAAATTTAGTGATGATGAATATGGCCCTATATGCACTATTTTGCACTTTGGTACTTTATAGTTTTACATAAATATGCAGGGTCTGATTATCTGTAACATGCAAATTTGTATGTGGCAGCATCTAGAGACTTGTTACAATATGCACATGCACCATAGCGAACTTTGACTATCTCTCTGCTATTCATACTTGGATACATTTTGGTCACTCAATGAAGAATTCACACTATATCAGTGCTCAGTGTCACAAGTGCTGAATCAAAGAAAGCTGTCTGATATCAGGAACCCTATGGAAAGTTCTTCAGGTGAGGAAAAGCCAGGGGGTTAGGGTGGCTAAGGAACAACCAGGTGAGTGACAGTGCTAGGTCCCCCTATTGTGCCCAAACCCAGGTTTGGCTAGACCTGCTTAGAGGTGGGGAGTCTAACTCACTTGGTGGTGTTCACCAGTGACCCCTCCAGATGGGATATGGGTTTCTCTGCACAAAGTGAGCAGGTCACAGCACTCTGGACAGGTACCTGGAAGTGGCAGGAAGACCAAAAACTAGATTAGCATGTATTAACACTAGGAACCCTTGAGAGAAGTAAACACTAGAAGACACTAGAATCAGGAAAGTCACTGGAGATAATCTGGAAACAGACTTGCACTGATAAACACAGGGATTGCAGACACAGGGATGTACTGAGAGTTGATAGAGATCCAATCACAGACTTGCACTGGGAAATGTAGACACAAGAATACACTAAAAATTGGTAGGGACCCAATTGAAGGGTTGCACTGAGAAATGTAAACACAGGAATATACCGAGAATTGTTAGGGATCCAATCACTGAGTTGCACTGAGAAATGTAGGAGAAGTAAACACAGGGATGCATCTTGACAGCCAAATTAGTAATCACATTGAAGGCTGACACATGTAACACAGAGATCCAGCTTGACAGCTAAGCAGCACACTAAAGGAAAACACAGGAACTGTTACATGAAACACTGGAGTTCTGTGAGAGAGCTAAAGTAACATGCTGATAATTAACATGGGAGCTAATACTAATACAAGTAACACTGGAGATCAGCATGAGGGTTGAAACAACACACTGGAGATACGTCATGGAAAACACCAGAGCGCATAACATAATCACAGGAACAGCAAATTTGAACAGCAGTTTCCTGTTCCTGGAGTCAGACTTAAATACCCTTAGGTAGCTGGTCATTGGATCAGAGGATCAGCTGAGTGACTGCAGAACTACCATTGGGAGAGACTAGTCAGGTGATATGTACCAACATGGCTGTGCCCATGTCCAGCACCACAGGAACCAGGACACACACACAAAAGCCCTAGCAGACCGCAGGGAGAATACTCAGTCACCACTCACCTCCACTCCCAGTGACTGAACACCTAAGCTCAAGAACGCCTACATGGAGGTGAGTAGCGGTCAATCCCTGGCTGCATCCTGACAGTACCCCCCCCTTTCAGGGTAGGCTCCGGACACCAAGGAAGTGCACAAGAAAAACTTCAAAAACTCGAACCTTGGGAGACCAGAAAAACTTGAAGCAAAATATTACAGGGGAAAAAAATTAAAAAATGTAAGACTTGGTATGAGGAACTTGTAGATTTACCAACCTTCAGCAAAACTTCAAGAACTTAAAACTTTGAGACACCCCCAAAAAAAATTCTGACTTGGTATGAGGAATTTGTAGTTTTACCTATCTTGAGGGTATCAGTTTACTGATTTCTAATAGCTCTTCGAGACTTTTTCTTTTGACCATACAATCTGTAGAAAGACAAAGCAGTATATGTGAGTTTAATATCAGAGGGTGATAAACTCTCACTAAAAACTTCGTTAGAATAGGTATTTGAAGGAGGACACGTAAGAAAAAACTCTTTAATTAAAGCTGCACTGAAAACTATCAGATCTTGAAGAATTGGATCCTTGGATTCTAAAAGTGGATTAATCCACTCTAAAGCCTTTCCTCTGAAGTTCAAAAGAAGGAACTTAACAATGTTGGTGGAAGAGATACCACATGATGAATCAGTTTTCATTACATCTTCATAGTGTTTAACCAATGCAGCAAACTGGTTCATGTATCAATTAAAGAGGATATAACAACTTGGCTTCATCATTGTCAATGGACTCCAAGACTCCCATGATTACAAATGTTAAGCCCTTCATGCAATTATCTGCTCCCTGGAGACTTTGCTTAGTGCTAAGAACTTTAGATGAAGAACTGGTCTTATCTACAGAAAAAGGTGAAAGATCTGACTGTGAACATGACATTTTCTTGGTCTTTAACTTGGAACCTTTTCCTTTCTGAAATGTAGGTACCTCAAACATAGTCGTCAAACAGACTGGAATGGACAAGTCACTCGAAGCTACCCAAAATCCTTTCCTGAGATGAAAAACTTGAGACCTCCTCCTGGGGTGAGAAACTAGAAACCCTCCCCTGGGGTGTGAAACCTGAAAACCCCTCTTGGGGTACGGAACAAAAATGTTCCTCTTGAAAACAAAACTTAAATCCCCTTCCTGGGGTACAGAACTAGAAATTCCCTCTGGGAAAACAAAACTTAAAACCACCTCCTGGGGTAAAAAAATAGAAATTAGAAACCCCCTCCTGGGGTACAAAACTTGAAATCCCCTTCTAAGGCTTGAAACATAAATCCCTCTTCTGGGGCTCAAAACTCAGAAAGTTCCCTTGGGGTGAGAAACTCGAAACTCTCTCCTGGGGTATGGCACTTGAAATTTCCCCCTGAGCAACAAAACTTGAATCCCTATCCTGGGGCTCAAAACTTGACTTCCCGTCCTGGGGCTTGAAACTCAAAATAACAGAAATAATAACTGGTTGCTCCAAAGACCCTTCTTGAACCATTCTAGAAGCTGATATAGGAGTATTGAGAATTCCCCAAGAAACCTTATTAGTACTTAAACTCAGGTAGGACACTGGTTTTAGGCAAGGTAAATTGCTCCTTTGAAGGTGACAGTACAACTGCTTCATCTGCATCAGTCTCTCCTCCAGTGGACAGTAAAATAGTTGCCCCTCCAGAACCTACTGAATCACAAGTCTCCTTGGCACAGGATGTCGAACAAACTTTGTCCAGTTTGGGACAGGAATCACTAGACACTCGGGCTTCCTTGACCATTGTAGAGAAGAGTACTTCCCCTAAATTACCCCGACGAGGGTAATAACATCTTGTAATTGGATTCCAATTGAAAACTTGAATATAAACAAAATTGTAATTCCCGGCACTGCTGGCATTCAAGCTCAGTAAGCCTAGGGCGCAGGAAACTTTGATGCCTCACACTAGCTTGACTGGAGGAGATGGTAACTGAATCAGAGGCAGCACTAGAAGAAGAGAAACTTTGAAAAATTCTGAGAGAATATGTTGTAGTTGTTTTAATAGCTGGGAAAAACTCGTAAGATGTTTACTGACACTGGTATCAGAAAATTGTGAGGTCAGAGGACACTTAAAAGGTGGACTAGAAGACTTAGATGATTTTTCTACTGCAGGTGTAGCTGAAACTTGTGACTGAAGAAACAGACATAGGAGACTTCACTGGCAGGACTTGTAAAGCAAATGGAGAAAGTGTAGCAAGAACAGAACACAAAAAATTGAATTGGCCAGATTATACTAGCAGTTGCTGATTCATGAGTTGCAGACTGGACTCATGAGCTCCCACTCAGGTAAGTCATCCCAGAAACTTTACTTGATCCTGTAACCCAGCAGCTTGCATATTTGGGCTGTTCAAACTGTCAGGAACTGGTTGGAAAGTTCTTCAGGTGAGAACAAAATCCAGGGGGTTAGGGTGGCTAGGGAACAAGCAGGTGAGTAACAGTGCTAGGTCTCCCTGTTGTGGCAAAACCCAGGTTTTACTAGACCTGCCCAGAGGCACAGAGTCTAACTCACTTGGTGGTCCTCACCAGTGACCCCTCCAGATGGGATATGAGTTTTGCTGCACCAAGTGAGCAGGTCGTGGCCCTCTGGAGAGGTACCTGGAAAAGGCAGGAAGACCAAAAACTATATTAGCATAGATTAACACTAGGAACCCTAGAGATGAGTAAAAACTAGAAGACACTAGAATCAGGATAGTCACTGGAGATAATCCAGAGGCAGATTTGAACTGATAAACACAGGGATTGTAGACACAGGGATGTACTGAGAGTTGATTGAGATCCAATTGCAGACTTGCACTTGGAAATATAAACACAAGAATACACTGAGAATTGGTAGAGATCCAATCACAGCATTGCACTGGGAAATGTAGGCACAGGAATACACTAAGAATTGGTAGAGATCCAATTGCAGCGTTGCACTGAGAAATGTAGACACAGGACTACACTGGGAATTAGTAGGGATCCTAATCACAGAGTTGCACTAAGAAATGTAGACACTGGAAAAAACTGATAATTGATAGGGATCCTAATCTCAGAGTTGCACTGAGTAATGTAGACACATGAATACACTAGGAATTGATAGGGATCCTAATTGCAGAGTTGCACTGAGAAATGTAGACACAGGAATACACTATGGGCCAAATGTAATAGGGTGAGAGTTTAGAAGAGTGAGAGTTTCTGACACTTTTTAAACTTTGCCAATGTAATAGAGTCCAAAAACAAAGTAACAGAGTGAACATGCATGTTTTTTTAGACTTAAAAAACTCTCACGATTTAAAATCTCATGTATTGTAGATGTTTTCCCATTTTGAAGATAAAACTCAATCAATGTGAGAGTTTGCTGCTAAACTCACACATTTTCTAAACTCTCACCCTATTACATTTGGCCCTAAGAATTTGTAGGGATCCAATTGCAGAGTTGCACTGAGAAATGTAGACACAGGAATACACTGAGAATTGATAGGGATCCTAATCACAAAGTTGAACTGAGAAATGTAACACAGGAATACACTGAAAATTTATAGGGATCCTAATCGCAGGGTTGCACTGAGTAATGTAGACACAGGAATACACTGAGAATTGATAGGGATCCGAATTGCAGAGTTGGACTGAGAAATGTAGACAAAGGAATATGCTGAGAGTTGATAGGGATCCTAATCTCAGAGTTGCACTGAGAAATGTAGACATAGGAATAAACTGAGAATTGATAGGGATCCTAATCAGAGAGTTGCACTGGGAAATGTAGAAACATGAATACACTAAGAATTGGTAGGGATACAATCGCAGAGTTGCACTGAGAAATGTAGAAGTAAACACAGGGATGCATCTTGACAGCTAAATTAGTAATCAGATTGAAGGCTGACACATGTAACACAGAGAGCCAGCTTGAGAGCTAAGCAGCACACTAAAAGACAACACAGGAACTGTTACATGATACACTGGAGTTCTGCAAGAGAGCTAAAGTAACACACTGAGAATTAGCTTGGGAGCTAATACAAGTTACACTGTAGTTTAGTGTGAGGGCTGAAACAACACACTGGAGATACTTCGAGGAAAACACTGGAGAGCATAACAATCACTGTAACAGCAAAGTTGAACAGCAGTTTCCTGTTCCTGGAGTCAGACTTAAATACCCTTAGGTAGTTGGTCATTGGATTAGAGGATCAGCTGAGTGACCGCAGGACTACCATTGGGAGAGACTAGTCAAGTGATATGGGCCAACATGGCTGCACCCATGCCTGGCACCCTGGGAACCAGGACGCATGCACAGATACCCTAACAGACCGCAGGGAGAATACTCAGTCACCACTCACCTCCACTCCTAGCAACTGAACACCTAAGACCAAGGACGCCGGCACGGAGGTGAGAAGCGGCTGATCCCATGCTGCATCCTGACATCTGCTTAAGGGTATCCCAAAAAAAACTTAAATTGTAACACGAATAGAAAGTCAAAATGTGGCGCTCGTTTAGATCTAATAGAATGTATATAGAATTTTTTTCACTTCTATTGAAATCAATGTACTTTAGGATGTCATGAAATAAGTGTAACGCATCCTCTAACCTTCAAAACATCTCCTTGAAACTCCTCCAACTCAGTGTCATATATTATTTCCTTGTGTTTGTAGAAAACAGTCTCACAGAATCCTTAAATAAAGAGTCAGTCCTGGATAGTCAATCCAACAGTGTGGTGCACCATAAAACAATTCCTTCAGGTACTTTAAACACCGGGTCCACCTTTACAACCTCCTCCAGGAATCCACTCCATAAACCAGCACCTTCAGTATTTAAGGATAAGGACAGTATCAATTTCCAATCAGACACTATGTAGTACAGAGAGGTGGTTGAAAGTTATACACCCATTAACTCCATCTTTGCCCACTCACTCTACAGCCGAATTAGACAGAAAGAGAGACCAGGAGAGATGGAGTGAAATTACATTGGAACCCTACTTATTTTGTTCCCCATAATTTTTGGAACCAGGACTGGCTGACCAGTCCAGGGCTGGTTATGCTTTTGGGGGGGGACCTCACGTAATTTTTTTTTCAAAATGTAACCATTCTTTTACAGGTTTCACACACAAGCAGCCTTCACATATCTCACTGATATGTGCAGGCTGCTAGCTCGGGAGAAATTTGCAGAGAGAAAACACTGCAATCTTGAGTGAATACTCTTATCTTCACTTGCAACTCGGGGGAGATATCTCGATCTGCTTCACCATCACCCATCTCACTTTCAGCTAAACTCACTTCTCAGTAAATTTGAGTGATGAAAAACAGGAAAATCACCTGAGATACGGCGATGCAAATCGAGATTAAAAAAATGAAACTCGACCAATCTCGATTCTTAGTAAATTTACCCCAAGTTCTTTACTGCCTTTGATAGATGTGCTTTCATCAGCGGAGAATATCTATATATTATATTACTATATATGTATTGTTTATATATAGTAATTAATGGCTCTTACATTTTTTTTATAAATTCTTATGTGCATGAATTATGAAATTACTGCAATTATTGTTTATATGCACTCTTTTCAATTACTTATTTATCATTTGATTTGTTAGATTTTTCTGGAAGTTTTTTCTATCCCTAGATGTCCTGCAGTAATGTAACCAGAGAGTAGAGTCTTTTAACTGTTCTGAAGCAAATATCTCTTTTCTTACTTCAAGATCAGGCATACAGTGAACTGATTCAACAACATTTTCTACTTCAGCAGGAGGTACATTATTCTGGTCCCTACTGCTGCCCTGATAGTTCTCTGACTCCCCAACCATACTTGAGAAAGGGATAATTTCAGACTTGGAGAACACTCCTACGCCCTTGCACCAATAACAATATCAATTGGGTCTGGGCTATTTGCTTTTGTAAAAAATTGGTTTTCCCACAGTTTCCAGAAGTGGGAAAAGTCTCTCCCCAATATAGCATCAAGCATTAAATAAGGGACTAATTCCACAGTGACTACCATGGGACTACACTGTGTTTCTTAGTTCACTTCAGCAGTATAATAATGCAGAGTATCCTCATGTATACAGATTACAACAACTGTTTTAAACTGATGTTTTAAGGGATTCACCAACTTGGCTTTAACAAGTGTAACCAGGATACCAGAATCTAACAGTCTCAACCCATTTCCCTTCAACAGTAATTATACACATTTGTCTATCTGGCACAGCCTTTTGGTCTGTGGTGCATGCTAGCTGAGCAAAGAAATTTACTCTGCAAATTATATAAGCAGTATTACATTGCATAGGTTCAGGGGTAACTGGACACTTATCTGCAACATGACCCAAGCCATCACATCTGAAACATCTGATCATATTTTTATCAAGTCTTATATTAGACGGGAACCAAGTCTAGAATCTCTGGGTTTTTAAGATCATTGCACTACCCAAAACCCTTTTCTCCCTGGAACAGTCTTACCAGAAGTCACTGGAGATTGCTGATAAGGGACTAGGGGCTGTTGGGGTACACTCAACAGTTCTTCAGTTTTCACATATCTCTACACCATTTCCACAAGCTGGTCTGCTGTTTAGAATCCCCATGGCTCAACCACTTTTGCAGAACTGCAGTCAGTGATCATAAGTATTAATCTTTAACACAAACCTTTCAATGATCTGTGGCCCTGATAAAGTCTATGGTTGTAGCTATTTCTTGGTGAGATGGCTGAGTAATGCGTTTGAGAGCAGGGATATTTATTCAGTTGGTATCCCCAGCTTCATGGTCTTGTTGCTGTTGCCTGTTGTATTCCTCTACATTCATTCGTTGTTGCATCTGGAGTTCATTGATGGCGATTGCTGTTGCCTCTGGTTTTCTTCAACATCCAATTGCTGTTGCCTCCAGGCATCCTCAATGGCCAATTGCTGTTGCCTATGGATCTCCTCAACATCCAATTGCTGTTGCCTCCAGGCATCCTCAATGGCTAAATTCTGCACCCTGGTAGCTTCCTGCTATTGTAGCAATGCCTTAACTATGACTTCCATGTTATCTAATGCTGCATTTTGGAAGCAGAATCTGGCATCTGATGATGATACCAAAAATAAGCTCATGGTATATAAAAAAGGGGTCTCTCACTTTAAAATGTTCAGATTTTTTATGGCTGCAATTTAAGTGCAATGCTTGCAAGATTAGGTTAGGGTTTCCATCTCCTTGGGTAAATGGCAGCACCTTGCATGCAAGCCAATTAGTAGCACACCAGCCCAGGGCATTGGTACAAGTATCCATAGCTAATTTTTCCATCTCCCCACATCTCTCAAAACATAAAAATAATTCTTAGCCTCTCCAGCTCTAACTAACATACATTTCCATCTCTCAAGGTGAAAGGAACTAGTGTTCAACTCACTTAATAGCATTTATCACAGCACTTACAATAGCAAGTAAAGGTTTCACTATCTGCAAGCCTCAACCTGATCCCCAGTGAGTGAGAGACAGACTAGAGAAACTGATCTACCTTTTATCTGTTGATATGTGTATACTAGATGTTATTAGTAGACACCAGTGGATAATTGTTTGGTAGACATGCCAGGTGGATAGACTTAACCAAGAACTAGTGTTTATTGTGGTCAGTGATAGTAGAGCGGTACTCATGGTTCTATGTACAGATAGTGGTGATGAGCAGTTCTACAATGGAGGTGGTGAGGAACATACAGAGGACCAGCCAGTCATGTACTGTATGTAGGCAGGTTTACTGGACAGAATGCAGGTATCTGCAGGGTCCCTGCAGAGCTGAGTAGTACATGCATATGTACCAATGTTGCGCTCAAACACAGTATGAAGAATCACATGTGCAGACTAATCTATGATGGCCATCTTGGTTAGGTACAATTGCCACAGGTATGAAGCAACACAGAGAGAGCGTAATAGTGCACTCCATATACCAACATTATCAGCCTCTCACAGGTAGTCTGGGAATCAAGGTTGCTAATTACTGTAAATAACTGTATACTAGACAGAAAGGAAAATAAAATGTATATATAATATATACTTTATAAACATCACATTAACACATAATGATTAGATTGACTTTTAAAATGTACAGTACTTCATGACGCACTAACTTGAAGTATAGTAAAGTAAATGTCAAGTCAGTAAATTGCTGTCTTTTTTTCTAACCTTTTTCTTCATTCTTCTTTGTACCCTTCCGCAACCTCTATTATACCAAGTTGTGCTCAAAAGAAACACCTTGCTAAAAGCATCCTAGGGAAGTTCAGCTGATAAAATAC
This sequence comes from Taudactylus pleione, assembly GCA_031769625.1. Taxonomy (NCBI): domain Eukaryota; kingdom Metazoa; phylum Chordata; class Amphibia; order Anura; family Myobatrachidae; genus Taudactylus; species Taudactylus pleione. Next base: position 39,303,756 of record JAUIMM010000040.1, on the reverse strand, counting down.
ACATAACTGTGTATATTTTTTTAAAGAACATGGAAAACTATCTTGTCACACTGAGGAAAAAAAGTTCACTTACACAGTACAGTTAGTTGTGATTTGAAGTACAAAATGAGACATGTTTTAAAGAGGATTAAAATCATTACAATTCAACAGCTTGAGGAGTACATTATATTCCAAAGTAATGTAAGTACAGAATCTTTTTCTGGTATATCTGGGAATTCTGGATAAACATGAATGCTATTTAGTGACTGAATATGATTTTTGTATCTCTTAACTTTTTTATTTTGCTCTATAAAGTGCCACAAACATTTTTACTACTGTATCTATTGATGTATGCAGGTGGACATTGTAAGTTTAATAGGATGGCAGGCATCTGACAACCCTGCTGCTTGATAAGCGGAAGTGAGGTGAGAGCACAGGAAAGAAGCCTGTTGACAGCAAGGACCCAGGAGGACATACTAAGTAGACCCTTGGGAGAATAAAAGGCAGTACAGCTGCAGAGCATCCCTGTGACATGAGGGATTGCTAGAGGAGATTTAGTATGACTGCAGAGCTGTTTGGAACAGTACATATGCCAGTAAGGATCTCGCTATAGAAGAAGTCAGGGGTAGTTTGAGTTTTCTGAGTGAGAGAGAACAGCTGTGTGAGTAGAGTTGCAGTAGACAATGCAGCAGTAGGGTAGAATAGCCACTGTGTAGCATAGGCAACCTGTGATTTCCAAGTAACTTGAAAACTGTGATTAAAAAAATACTTCTATTCTAGTAATACATCATGTGTCAACAAATGTGCATACAATAAATACATTTAAATCTGATAAACCAGAGCTGCCATCAAAGTTTAGTGCTCCACCTAAGGCTGGAGTTGGTATCAGGGAAACATTTACACTTTCAAAATCTAACTTGTCAAAGTAAACAGAATAGAGGCATCATAGGAGGGAACACATGTGCCTAAAGGTGCCCAAATGCGGTGCGATTTGGAAATGATCTGATGTCATATGCAATTGCCCTTGAACTCTCTCCAGCAACTGAAGTGAACGATGTACAGCAAAAGCTGCATGATGTTCACCCAATCTATCGTGCATGATCTAATGATTTGCATATTCATTAGATTGAGTGCAATATGACACAGATGCATGTACTGTAGCATGGACCAGTGAGATCTGTGCTACATGCATCTGTGTCATTGACACAAAAGCACGGAAGGGATCAGTGACACCCATCTGTGCTGCTGTGTATTTCAATGACACAGATACATGCACATACCAGGGAGATCTGTGCTACATGCATATGTGTCATTGACATGGATGGGATCACTGAGATCCTGTGCTCTAAATACAAAATTGTTCCTGTGTAAAAAAAAAGGAAAAAAATGGCGCCCCAAAGACCAATCAGCCCATGGTTTTTAGTGACCAAGTGCTGGTTGTGCTTAAATACAGGGGGCAAATGATGTAGGGGGTCACCTGTATTTAAGAACAATTAGCACTAGGCTAGACAGAACCAACCCTGGTTGGCAAAATACGGGGGACAAATGATGTAGAGGTCCCCCGCATATTACGCAACCAGCACTGGGCTCTGATTCAGTCCTGGTTCTAGTAATACAGGGGGAGAAATGAGTATGGTCCCCCTGTATTATCCAGAACCAGCACCAGACTTTTTCTAGCAGGGGACTAATGCCACCGCCAGGGGAGCCCTTTCACCAGGCCCCCCAGCTAAAGCATTAACCCTGACTGCTAGTCAGCCCAGGCCTGGGAGCTGGGGACCCCCCCAATAAAGGGGTCCCCCTCTCTGGGGCACCCCAGGCCTAGGCTGATAGCCCAGGACTATCCCTAGCATGCCTAGGGTGGTGGGTGCTTGGTTGATAGTGTAGTGCATTTAATAAAAGTAAAAATATTGTCTTTTGCTGTAGAACTACAGATTCCAGCAAGCCTCCCCGCATGCTGGTACTTGGAGAACCACAAATACCAGCATGCGGGGCAGTACATTACCACTGGCACCTGTAGTTCAACAGCAAAAGCAATAATAAAATAAACACAGGACACACACACCATACAAAGTATAAGTTTATTAAACATACCTGCACTCACACAAGTACACATACTCACCTATGTATCCCAGAAGCCCCTCGCGTCCTTTTCTCCATGTAGAACACCCATAGAGTACCTGTAAAAAATATCTATACTCACCTTCTCCTATGTGAATTTTGGATCCTATTCATTCCAAAGTAGGCATCCCCAGATTTGGCAAAATAAAAACACGCATTTTGCAGACACACAGACTTTAGTACCGTCCTATAAGGGCGGTACTTCTCTTCCCGAATGGGAACTCAATGGTGGGTTTTCACTATGGAAACCCTGCCACTGAGCACTCATTGGCTGAGAGAGGCGAGCCAATGAACGGTTCCCACCATTGAAGTCAATGGTGAGAATCCTGAAAGTTAACTTTGCGGTTCTCACCATTAACTTCAATGGTGAGAACCTCTCATTGGCTGAGAGGCAGAAGGCTTGTCTCTCTCAGCCAATGAGTGCTCAGCGGCAGGGTTTCCATAGTGAAATCCCGCCGCTGAGCTCTCATTCGGGAAATTAAAATACTGCCATTAAAGAAAGCATAATGCATTGTGTTCTTCACACTACTGTATAATGCGCAAGACACCATCCTACCAGAGAGTATGATGTGGGAATTAAAAAGGTAGACATGCACACTGCAATGTGTCAAAATTTTAATCATCTGACTACTATTTCAAAGGCAGCTGAAATACCCTGCCATGTCTGCATAATTTAACATCTAGTATTTCTCTGCCAGAGTTGAATAGGTAGAGATACCCCAATAGGCTGCAGTAAACTGAGAGGGAGCATTGTCACATGGGGAGAAAGGAATCTTATTATCTAAAACTTTCTTAGGTCTAGGTTTTAATAGATCTGACCAGTTCTTTGAAAGCGCTCAATGCTTAGCTTTCATCAACAACTTCCTGGGATATTCTCTATCCTCAAATTTTTGAACCATAGCTTCCAAGGTAGCTTCAGTTTCACAAGGATCGCTGGTAATACGGCATACCCTCAAAAACTGTGAGTAAGGTAATACTTTTGTGGTGGACCTGGGGTGAAAACTCTCATACTTTAAAATGGAATTGAGGTCTGTTGGCTTTGTTTAAAGGGACTTAGAAATCACAGAGCTCTCAATTTTAATGTTGATGTCTAAGAAATGTATAGATTTCAGATCAATAGTTAATGTTAGTTTGATCGGATGAGATGTATTGTTCTGCTTACAAACCACATCCACCAAATCCTTATCAGAACCTCCCCAAATGAGTAACAAATCGTCTATATATCTGTAATAAACGATAACTTTAGATGCAATCTGACTATCCTCAAAAAATAAATTCCGTTCAACTTCCCACTTATAGGCATTGGCAAAGGACGGTGTGACAGCAGAACCCATCGCGCAACCCGTCCTTTGCCGATAGAACTTGCCATCATAGATAAAAAAATTGTGCGTCAAAGTAAATGCTAATAAAGATTTAAATAAAGAAATGTCTGGACCTTCATAATACACATTATTAGTTACTAAACGACGGACAGCCTCCAATCCTTCCTTGTGCGGGATGCACGTGTAAAGGCTCGCTACATCTAAGGTAGCAAGCCAGGCATTCTCTGGGACCACTTTAATCAATAAAAATTTTCTCAATAACTCATTAGAATCTTTAAGATAACTGAAAATATGCTGGATACAAGGTTGCAAATATGCATCCAAATATTGAGCAACCGGTTCACATAGCGACCCCCTTGCCGAAATGATCGGCCTGCCTGGGGGCCGCCTTGCATCTTTATGCACCTTTGGTATGGTCTAAAAAATGGGAGCTATAGGAAAATCACAAGATAATTTATTACAGATGGAACTAGAAATTAAGCCATCCTCCTCTGCTTGCCGCAAGATTATATCTAATTCACGTTTATACTGAGTTGTAGGATCACATTCAAGTAGGCTATATGTGTCAGAATCATTTAACAGATGATTGCATTCAATACAATAATCAATGGTATCAACAATGACAGTAGCCCCACCCTTATCTGCCTTTCTGATAACAATGTCCTCTCTCTTAGCAAGAGATTTTAAGGCTATACGTTCATTAGGGTTAAGGTTATGTGTCAAACTACGATCCTTCTTATGTTGGGCCGTTTCCAGCATGCGATAAAAAGTCTTTAAAGAAGCATTACTGGATACAGGATCAAACTGGGATTTTGGACCTATGTGTCGCAAGGCCACAGGTAAATCACTCTTCTGATTAATGGGTAGTTGTTTCCCAAAATGTTCTTTCAACTTTAAACTTCTATAGAACTTATATGTGTCGATCTTCCAACCAAAATCATCCGGAAAGTTAGTGGGAATAAATGACAACCCCTTATTGAGTACTTTTAATTCGTCTACTGATAATGTTGTAGACAACAAATTCAGCACTTGATTTATTTCCTGGGGGTTATTTCTTTGCCTTTGGCACCACGTCTGACCACCCCTCCTTGTTGGTCTCATCCCCGGCCGGACCCTCCTGACCGGGTCTTGACCCCTAAAGGGAACAGAGATGGAGTAGTGGTATGATCATGTACAGTGCCCTCCTCCAAGTCACTGGCTGAAGTGCTAGAGAACCTGAGTTTCTATCTGCACCCTTTAAAGTTAGAATTACGAAATCTAAACTGGGAAGGGTTAGACTGGCCTAACCAGGAATAAACTCTATGTTGTTCATAGTCCTGCTGCACTTTAGTGAATTTCTGTTTTTATATTTCAATAACTCTACTCGATATGAATCCACCTGTGATTTTAATTAATCCAACCACGATTCAGACGAGTCAGTTTGGAGCTTGGACAAATAGGTATCCTTAAACTGCTTTATTTCTTCTTGAGTAAGATGCATTTCCCTGGTGGCCTCCTCGATGACAAGTAACATCAAGTCCATTGAGCACTTATTTAGGACACTGATCCACCGTTTACAAAATGGGATGCTATATCTGCCAATTGTCGACATGTTATGCACCCTAAACCCCCTAGGGATTTGCTTCCTTCTAAAGTAATCCGATAGCGTACGTCCATGATATAAAAAATCAACTTCTCTCTTCTTTAATTTGAAATACTCCCGATATAGATCATTATTGGAAACCTCACTTTGTTCTCCAAAAGCAGGGTCCTTGTGTAGAATAAGCTCAGCCTCCAAATCGGAAAAGCTGAAAGTCTCACTGTTGTCACATTGCAGCATATATGAAACAGCCTCCGGTAGGTCACCCTCTGAAGCCATAGTGTGCACACGTACCCCCTGTGCTACAATCACCAATGTGGAAAAAATTACAAAATATGTAAAAAAAGACAAAAATTAAAATCAAGAAATCCTGAAGAGACTTAAAGTGAACCAACAGTCTGGGTGCCCTGGAAAATCACACTAGGGATAATTCCAGTGTAAACAATTATATAATCCAACAATCCCGGCACTCTGGAACCCCTTAGGGGTAACTTGCTCTGGTGCCTTCCTTTCAGGTGCCAATCAGCTCCAAATATGTAGAAAAATAAAGCATCACTCAGAGACTCAATACCAATAAGAACTTTAGTATGAAATCAACATTTCAACATTTTGAGGTTCGTAACCTCATCGTCAGGAACAAAATACAGTGAACATAACAAACAAAAACATGCTCTTAAATAGGCTTACCTTTAAGAGCATGTTTTTGTTTGTTATGTTCACTGTATTTTGTTCCTGACGACGAGGTTACGGACCTCGAAATGTTGAAATGTTGATTTCATACTAAAGTTCTTATTGGTATTGAGTCTCTGAGTGATGCCTTATTTTTGTACATATTTGGAGCTGATTGGCACCTGAAAGGAAGGCACCAGAGAAAGTTACCCCTAAGGGGTTCGGGAGTGCCGGGATTGTTGGATTATATATATATATATATATATATATATATACAGTCACAAGATCCGGCACTCAGCAGTAAACAAACTTTAGAAATCACAGGTGCCATCCACAGTGTCACAGCAGAACACCGAAATACGCCAGTCTAATCGGCGGCACTCTGTAGTAAATAAATACAACTAACATAGCTGTGAATGAAGCGACGTTTCAGTGCTCTTTAATGGCGCTTTCCTGGTCATGTCAGCTTGAGGAAAGCGCCAATAAAGAGCGCTGAAACGTCACTTCATTCACAGCTATGTGAGTTGTATTTATTTCCTACAGAGTGCCGCTGATTTGACTGGTATATATATATATATATATATGTGTATATATACATATATATATATGTGTGTGTTAAGAATTCAGCCAGCACATCCTTATGCAAACAAATATCAAAATTCTTTATCCAATGAAAATGTCACATATTTTAGCAAAATTCCAATAAAGGGAAGATCAACATCTATAGGGAGTTTATAGTGCAACATGACTTCATAGAGCAATACATTTCAGCCCAAACAGCAATAAGCCATGTGATATACTCATCTCAATGGCAAAGTCACAGATTCCCAAACAGGATAAATAGAACCCGACAGCGGCTGTTTCGGTGTTAGCCTAACACCATCATCATGAGCATAAAAATGACAGTCTCCACCCCAAGCTATATACCCACATTCTAAGACACAATAGAACTCACTGGATGATGCCATAAAGCCCGCTAACCAAACGGCGGAAGCAGCCAGCCACAAGTGATCCAGGACCATTTCCACTGTGTTTGTAATCTAGCAACATATATATAAAATGAAGGGAATCTCAGGCCAAGTAAGATGTCAAAATGGCCAGGCCTATGTTCATCTGCCTGACCAGGTCCATACCCAGCCATAGCAAAGGGGTTGCCCCACTACCACTAGTATAACCAGCATCATCTACAGCCAGAAGATGGTATTGCCATCAACAGAACAATAGGGATGTGGTGACCCCACTATCTGGTGATCCCATTAATTGGCACAAAGGGATAGCTTATCGAGTCAGCCCCACTAGTAGAGTCAACATGGCAAGGCCACCTGGGGGCATGGCTTTCACATCCCTGTGCACTGGCCTAACCTCTGTACAGAGCTGGCTGGAGCTGTCCCAGTTCTAAAAGCATCTCTACCTCCACCTAGAATTCCCAAAGAAAGCTCCACCCCTTAGCTACATCTGATTGGTCTAGCTGAAATTAGTCACTGCTAATGCAAAAAATGGCCGACCCGGACAGAAGCTCTAGTTCTACAGGGACTTATGTCATCCTTATTTTTAGGTTTGTCAGTCTGCATATAAACATTTAGAAAATCAGCTATAGCACAGGTTCTCATACTTGGTCCTTAGGACCCCCAAAAGTGCATGTTTCCAGGTCTCCTCACAGAATCACAAGTGAAATAATTAGCTCTACATTTGGATCTTTAAAATTGTGTCAGTGAGTAATGAATACACCTGTGCACCTGCTGGGTTACCTGGAAAACATGACCTGTTTGGGGTCCCGGGGACGGAGTTTGAGAACCTGTGATACCATAACTATTGATAAGGGTGGTACCCAAAAGTTGACAAATGGACTAATTCAGTGGATGTGTAATTCCTAAGCCCGTTATCTACTCAATAATTATTTTAAAATGTCCATTTCTTTATATTAACTTCATAGTAACATTGTGTGGGACTCTTTCTAACAACCAATTGGGGTAGGTCCCCTAAGAACTAAGGGCCTGATTCAGAGCCGGATGCTATTTTTGCTCGCTCGTTCAGAAAAAGGGGCCAGCTATTTAAATTGAGCGCTCGATCTTTGCGGTCTGTTGACGCTTCTATGTCTGAGTGAGTGAACGAAACATGTGCTCGCTATTTTGTAAAGACGCCCCCTGGCCGCTCGCATCATACGTCATCTCCACTATTTATTAGATTAATCAAGAACATCAAAATGCGTCTGAACTGCTCGCAGTGCTTGTGGTTGGATTTTCCTACCGCAATCATGCGAACAGTTCAGGCTAAGAAGCAACCAAGTGACGTGGTCGATGACACTGCTTTGTTAATTATGCACACCCTTAAAACGCCTGTTTTGACCATTTCGCATGCCTGCGTTCGGATCTCCACTCCCCGTTTTCAAGCACCTTCCCCTGTTACCACCCACAAACGCCTCATCCTGTCACTCAAATTAGCAGGCACTCGCAATTTTGCGAACACACATTTTCTGACCGCACTAACTGGTTGGCGCATGTGCATTATGACCAATACACATGCGCAGATGTGCGAACATCGCTCGGAGCGAACGAGCGGCCGCTTACGAGTGGCTCTGAATCTGGCCCTAAGTGCTCAGGATTCATTTAAATAACTTCACAGTGGACAACAAGAATTATTGATTTATTGTTATGGATATGTGAAAATATAATTACATGATTGGATCTGGAGAACTAACTTAGTGGTTACTGATTAGTAGCATACATGATTTTTTAAAATAATATACTGCATGCTGCTGTGCTAGCAAGCTACTTACTGTGTGTATTTGCTGCTTATCATCATCTTCATAATATTCTTTTTATTTTTAAGTGTTTTTAATGTAATAAATATAAAATTTTGTCTGAGTTTCCCCAGATTGTACTGTAATTTTTAGCACCAACAAATCACAGCTCTACTTGTTTTTTTATTGTACAGTTATCAACAAATGTCTTAGAAATGGGATGTAGTTAAATTGCAGCTGCACTGGATGCCAGTGGTCAAAATCCCGGTGCTGGAATCCCGAACCATGGCCAGAACACCGGCGTCAGAATCCCAACAGCCAGCATCCTGACAGCCTGCATCCCAAACGTAAGTATAGAGGCCGAGTTAGTTTTACGCCATGGGGGGAGGGTTAGGTTTAACCACAACTGGGTGGTTAGGATTATGCAGACAGGGTGGTAGGTTTAGGCACCATGGGGGGGCTTAGGCAGTAAGGGGGGAGGGTTAGGTTTAGGCACTAATGGGGAGGGTTAAGTTTAGGGTTAGGGTGCAGGGGGGGAGGATTAGGATTAGGATGTAGGAAGGTTTGGTTTAGGTGAAGGGGGGAAGGTTAGCATACTTACAAAGCACCTGTTGGGATTGTATGCATCAGGTTGCTGCTGTTGGTGTTTTGACAGCCGGCATCCCGACTGCCGGCTTCCAATACCCAACCCTTAGAGATGCTATGGGGCTTATTAACTACAAGTTGTGGCTTCTTGGTGTGTTAAATCCCCAAATTACAGCTTGTTTTGCTATTGATACCATTGCCATCTTAAAAACACCAAGAAGCACTTAGGGGGTCATTCAGAGTTGATCGCAAGCGCTGCGCACTCGCAACCGACTCGATGTTGCCCCAATGGGCATGCGCATGATGAAGCCGGCTCCATTGTGTGCATACACGAGACCTGGCTAGCGACGGACGCTACATCGCTTGGGGTCTTGCAGCAGACGGGGCGAGCTGTCGATAGTGAGTGTCAGCTCGCCCCATTTGGCAGGTGGGCAGGGGGCGTGCCTGCCCAAATGGAGGTGTTCCCGCTGGATCGCTTGCCATTTGGGGGTGGCCCCACTGACATCATTGCTGATGTCAGTGGGCAGATTCCTGCTAGATCAGAGCAGGAAGCTCCCTGGGGCTTACGAGTGCCCAGACCCAACCTTAGGGTCTGGTCGTAAGCCCCGATGGTCGCGATGGTCACGACCATCGTGACCATCACCCATGTTGGTTGCAAGAGCTGTGGGTGTTAACCCACAGCTTAGCGATCGACAAGGAGGCGGTCATTCAGGATGCAAGCGGCCGCCCTGATTCAGTGCGACTGCTTACAACTAACGACCGCCTCTTAATGAGGTCCTTTGCACTTTCAATAAACCCAGTTGAATTAAGAATTATTTGTAAAATGTGCAGTCAAGCTTTTAAAGCACACCATGGTGTCAGTATCATATCAATCTTTTATGCTATATATTGTACACATTTCACCATCTTCCATTAAAGATAATGCTTAAGTTCCTCATTTTAAGGAGATATTCCTTCCTTAATATATCTTATTGTCAATGTCAACTGATTTAATTAAGATGTTGTTTGGAAAGAAATTGAACCTGGAATTATATTATTACAATGTATTTGTGCCATTACTGCTATTATTCTGCATTGTGATTTTTCAATAAACAATACATACATACAAGTGTATTTTGTACAAGAAGGAAAATACTGTATTCACTTATACTCTCTGACATGCGGTTTGAATGAGAAGCAGAGTGTGTGAATAAATTCTAGAAAAAATACAGTGCTTTAAGCATTCCCTTATTTTTGTCTGTGCTATACTTCCAACTTTTTCTCACAAAACAATAATGCCTCTTTTTCCCTTCATGTGCATGTCTAAAGTGACCCCCAGCATGTCAGCTTTTAGGGTTATTCAAGCATTACGCATGAAAAGCATTGGTTTATGCTTCTGAAAAGCAAACCAGACATACAACTGAGCAAGACAAAGAAGTACAATGTCTGTAAAGTATGTGATATTTCCCACCATAATTGTAATACCCTTCATGACTTTGTTTCACATGCAGTGGGAGTATAATATTTTCAAAATCAAAAACATCTGCTGTTCATTCACAAACAGGGCATAAAACAATATGTACATAAAAAAAATCAGAGTATTTCCTGGCAGACGATCGTGTATCCAACTGATTACGGTCTGATTGCTAAATAGATTTTTTATGGTATTTTGCTCAATTTAGCTAGTTTATTAAAATATATCAATCCCTATTAATATATAATAATTAAATGCTGTATGTTTGTTGCTCAATCACAGCCAAACATTTGAATTGAATGGCTTGACAATTCGCATAGGAATAGTTATCAGGCTTGGTTAGAACATAGGCTATGTGTTTTCCCATACCTCCCACTCACATTCCCGTTTTTAGGTACTGGCATACCAACACCAATGCGCATGCGTGGCAAGGAACCTGCCATACAGAGCACATAATAGGGATACCTGTAGTGCTGCCAGTCATGTGGGAATTCACGCGTGAGCCAGAATAGCTCACTTACATACAATTTAAGACATATACTGTACATACAAAATATGTGTCACAAAACTGGGACTTTAATTCCATTACCATTTCAAAACTGGGACTTTCAATTATACCCAGTCTGGCAGTGCTTCATCAAGGTAGGCTACTCTGTCCCAGAACGCTATCACTGCATTCCTAAGGGACATGGGCTTAGCCATGGTTGTTCTGATCAGCTGAGCACCAGTATCCAGTAATTATCTGTCTGTTGTGCTCACATGACTGTTTCCTCCTATCCTCTGCAAGAGCGTCCTATTTAAAACTGCACCTGCCACTAGTACACCATTGGAGCTATGTGGAATATTACTTCCCTGTGTGCTCATTCACCAATGTGCATCTCCAGTTTCCAATCCACTGTCTGCGCTTCTATTAGCTGGACCTCTGCAATTTGTTTCTTTTCTGCTGCCTCTGAGCCAGTCTCATCCACTCTGCAGCATGTTGCTGTTGCTGGTATCCCGTCTGCAGCTCATCAGCCTGAGTTCAAGCTACTGCCATTACTCCTCTGTGTGCTCGCTCACTTATCTCCGATCTGCTGCCTAAATCTGCATTTATGTCAGCTGGACTTATGGAAGCTGCTGCCTCTGTGCAGCATACCACTATAGTGATGAGCAGTTATATTTTGACTTGGTTCTTTTCGCCAAATTAGTGCTAGTTTGGATTTATGTTATTGGCTATCCAAAACATGTGAGAGCCAGAAGGCCAATATGATGCTTGTTTTTGAGATCCAAGCATTACAGAGTATTACTGAGTAAAACCAAACTACTAATCACTAATTGCAAGTATTCTGTCTGTCTGCATACAGTACCTTCAGCCTGTGTTCAGAGATGCTTTCCTCCTCCAGTCCCAGTCTAGATCAAACTGCTTCTTCACTGCTGCCTGTGAGGTTGTCTCATCCACACTGCAGCATATTGCTAATGCTAGTATTCAGTCTGCATACCTTCAGCTTCTGTTCAATGCAGCTATCCTTCTAGGGTCCCAGTCCAGTTCAAGCTGTTGACTTCCTCTCGTTCCAGTCTGGTTCTGAGCCAGATCAATCTAATTTTCTCCTCCGTTTCCATTCCGTTTCAAGCTCTGGTTCCAATCAGGTTAAAGCTCTGGTTCCAGTCTGGTTCAAACTCCACTACAGTCTGGTTCAAGCCCCAGTTCCAGTCTAATTCAAGTTATTATTTTACCTCTGGTCCCAATACTGTCCAAGCTCCGGTTCCAGTCTAGTTCAAGTTGCTGTTCTCCTCTAGTTCCAGGCTGGTTAAGGTTCCAGCAAACGCTGAGTGTGAGACCCGGACAGCAAAGGGCAATCAGTCACTCTGGGTCTCGTACCAAAGGGGGCATGCTGTCGATGTTGAGTGACAGCATGCCCCCTTTGGTGGGTGGGCCAGGGGTGTGGCTGCCCAAATGGAGGTGTTCTCATGTGAACGCCTCCGTTTGGGGCCGGCCCCACTGACATAATGAGTGATGTCAGTGGGAGAGATTTCAGCTCTGTTAGAGCCGAAATCTCTCTTTGGCTTGCGGCAATGAGACCCTACCACAAGGGTCTCATCGCAAGCCCAATGGTCATGATGGTCTTGACCATCGCGACCATCTTTCTTCTTTGCCGCGCTATAGCTGTGGGTGGTCACCCACGGCTATGCAAGCGGCCAGGAGGCCGTTATAAAAAAAAAATAGCCCAGCCTTAATTCAGAGCGAGCGCTCTGTCAGAGCATCCGGCTCTGAATCAGGGCCTCAGTCCAGATAAGCCTGCATACCTTCAGCCTGTGTCCTTCATTCTATTGCCTACATATCTTCAGCTTGTGCCCTTCATTCTAGTCCCAATCAGGATTAACCTGCATTTCTTTAGCCTGTGTCCTTCATTCCAGATCAAGTCTGGTTCAGCCTGTTGCTAGATTCTTGCTCCAGCCTGTGCAGTATTCTAAAGTATACTGTTTATATTATAGACTATAATAGTGCATCCAAATGCCAAGTCTTCAGTCTGCTGTTGTTAACCTGACCTCACGCAAGTGTTCTGATTACAACTAACCTTCTCATTGTATATTCAAGTGGACTGTTCCTATATTGCACTTCAGACTGTATTGCTGCTCAGCGAGACTTCTAACTTAGCTTCACAGCTCCAAACCTGCTTATGGCACTCTCTGCTCTTCAGACCATCAGTATTACCATAATTGATGGTTGTTCTGAGAGTCCTCTTTCTGAGTGTTGTGCTGAACCATGGAGTGGTCACTCTTGTATAGGGGACTGGGTACTGGATCTATTTTCCTTTTTGAGGGGGTAGGCTCCAGGCACCCAGCTATGGTATTGGTTTTAACTATCTTTAGTGGATTCCAGGCAGGATATTTGATTATCTGTATTGCTCACTGTTCTGCTCCCTGAGTTCTCAAACACTGGTTCCAGTCACGTGTTCCTGTGTGCAGGACTATGGGTTGAGTTCCACTCAGTTGGTTCCAAGGGCTGACAGGGAGCCTTGTAGTGATTGCTTACCTCTTAGATGACACTAGGCTACATACCATATGGGTCCTATTCATGAATAGACATCTAATCAAGCCACCTAAATTCCTGTACACCTCATATGCCCAGTCCACAGGTCCTGACTCAGATCTGAAAACTCAAATCATGACAATATGCTTTCCACAGAGCTTCAGAATGAAGTATCTCTATTATGGTGGGTTCCTTGACATGCATGTTCATTGGAGTTGGCATCCCAGCCAGTACTTAAAAAATGTAAATGTGAGTGGGAGGTATGGGAAAACACATAACCTATGTTCTAAACTGGCATGTAAACTATAGTACTCAATATAATTTGATAAGTCAATCAAATCAATTCAAAGGTTTGTCAATGATTAAGCAACAATGCTTACCTTAGAACTTTGGATTAGAGTAGCTGCATGTAGTAAAATCCACAGAATTTGTATCTTATATTACTTTAAAAGTCACTCAGATGTCCGCATACAAATTCTCTATTCTACATTCTGTGTCATTTGTTCACAGAATTTAGAATATAGAAAATAATAAACCGAATTTAAAATTAATCGATATAAAAAATGTGAATTAGCGATATTGGGCCTGATTCAGAGATGTACAGTACAAAACCCAATGGTTTGCATAAATCTCTGTTGGTGGGGGAACTGTGCATCTGCAATACCTGATGGAGGAGGGGAGGCATTTACAAAAAACATTTTTCTCATTCACATCAGTCTTTGCCCCTGAAGAATCCTTGAGTGCTATGCCTGCTGTGATTGGATTTTCATACCAGAAGAGGACCAGGAAGACTAACTAATAGTGCTTTCAAAAACAATTGACTGTTAAACAATCCTTTGCAAAGATTCCACCTCACTAGAAAAGCATTTCCAAACCTGTACAGGAACATTAAAAAAAACTTAATTAGTGGCCTCCATATTGCCATTGTTCCCACTGTCCCCTTAACCACAGAGATGTGGACAACCTAAACAATGCAAATGCAAGAGTTAAGGTTTAAGTCTTTAGTTGTGTTTTTCTTGAGAATCCTTCAATACTATGCATGCTGCTGCTGGGAGTGGATTTTCATCCCAGAAGGGATGAAGACGTTGTGTCTTTCTTCCCAATGGCACAGATCTGTAGAGATACAAAGAGCTGTTGGTAAGCAAATTGTCAGCTCAAGTGACACATAATTTCCTTTAGTTTCTCCAGCATGTGCATCTGCTGAGAAAAATCTAAACTTTACCAAAAAAAAAGCACTGGTGATGAGTCAACTCAACCAAGTTTTTTTGTCTTGTGCCCAGGCATGACAATGGGCTTTTCTTTATCATGGGCAACAACTGTTTCATCCACTGGCGCCTTTACACAAACAACATCTTTATCAACAACATCCTCATCATCAATATCCTCATCTTAACATCCTTATCAACATCTTCATTAGTGTCAGCATCACAAATATTCTGCTCATCCTGGTGCACTTCCACAGAAGCATCCTCGATTTCTATATCAGCATGTTCACTTGTGCTTACATCATCATAAGAGGCAGAACCACCAGTCATAAGTAAAGGCCAAGGCCTTAGCCTTTCCTTGCCACTTCATGTGGTGAATCTGGCATATTGTCAATTGTATGTCTTTCTGCAGCTAATTTTCCCTTTGATGTTTTCTTTTTTACCACTGTAAATGATTGTTTTTTTTATTTTAGATGCTCTGACTAAAGCCCTGTATGCCCTTGGGCATCGGCTTTAGTAGATGATGTAAATGGACTACTATCGTCATGACTGGTGGCACTGGCAGCAGCTCAAAGTATGTGGTTCCAGCTATCCTCTCAAGTCTCAACAGATCGTTCTCCATATCAACAAATAGGAATGAAGTGGGGTACAGCACACACAAAAATTTGTGCGAATTTTAAATATTACACTGCGGTATAAATGACGTACAGTGTCACAAGATATTTTATGAATAAGAAAAGAATATCACACTGCACTGCCCTTACAATGTCATCAGATTATTTATGAATAAGAATAACACACTGCGCTGTCACTTATTGTCACAAGATGAATTATTTATGAATAAGAATAACACACTGCGCTAAAACCTACGGGTAAATTTACTAAGAATCGAGTTTGGTCGAGTTTTGTTTTTATTAAACACTATTTACTTCCCAAAAACCAGGGTGAGTTTTCTGTTTTTAAACTCACAAACTTACTTAGAAGTGAGTTTAGCTGAAAGTGAGTTTTCCGATGATGAAGTAGAACAAGATTTATTTCCCTAGTTTAGATGAGATTACTCACCCGAGTTTGCAGTGTTTTCTCTCTGCCAAACTCATCTGAGCAAGCAGCCTGCACATATCAGTGAGATATGTGTAAGCTGCTTGTGTGTTATACCTGTAAAAACAGGTTAAAATATAATGAAAAAAATTATGTAGGGTCTTCCCAAAAGCAAAACCAGCCCCTGACTTGTCAGCCGATCCTGGTTCCTCAAATTACGGAGAACTTTCACAGTAATTTAGGAACCAGCACCAAACTGCAGGGCCAGTCCTGGTTTATATAGGGGGTAAAATTGCGTAGGGGTAGCCCTATATTTAAAATTAGCATCGGACCCAAACTGACCGGGGTGTAATGCCACAGCCAGCAGACCCTATTATCTGGTCTCCAGGGCAAAAGCATTCTCACCCCATGCTGGTCAGGCCAAGCTGGGGATCTCAGGGGAGGTGGGCACCCCTGAAAAAAGGGCCCCCCCTCTCCTGAAACCCCAGGCTTGGTCTGAAGCATGGGGCTCTTTCTCACACCCCTTGGCTGTGGGTACGGGGGTAATAAAGTTGAAAATCAAAGTAAACTATTGTATTTTACAGTGGAACTACAGGTGCCAGCATGCCTGCCCTTTGGCACTTGTGGAACTACAAGTGCCAGCAGGTGGCCGGGAACATGTACCTCCTCTGTAAAATAAATAGTTAAATAAAGACAGTACACACACACCATATACAGTAAAAGTTTAATACACACATACCTCACACATACT
This sequence comes from Taudactylus pleione, assembly GCA_031769625.1. Lineage (NCBI taxonomy): Eukaryota > Metazoa > Chordata > Amphibia > Anura > Myobatrachidae > Taudactylus > Taudactylus pleione. The sequence continues at coordinate 39,287,307 of JAUIMM010000040.1, read as the reverse complement.
TACCTACTGCCAGATGTTCCCATGTAGAAATCTGTGTGGAATGACTATCAAAAAAGTCCCTATACTCAACTCCATCCTCGCATTGATCTCCGTAGAATCCAGGGGGCTCATTGTGAAAAAACAATCTGCCACCCAATCCATATACTTACCATTAGCGGTGTATGTGTGTGACCACATACACCACTAACCGGCTCCCGACTGTTCAGTGAGAACTGTCAGGAGCCGCCAGCCAATCAGCAGCTGCTAACTGTTGTGCAGCCGCTGATTTGCTCCAGCTCCTGACAGTTCCCACAGTGAGTCTGGAGCTGGAGCCAATCAGCGGCTGCTCTACAGTTAGCGGCAGCAGATTGGATACCAGCTCCTGACACACTGACCAGCCCACGTGGGAACTGTTAGGAGCCAGAACCAATCAGCAGCTGCTAACTGTAGAGCAGCTGCTGATTGGCTGGCGGCTCCTGACAGTTCTCACTGATGCAGGTCATTCCTCATGGATTTCTATATGGGACAAGGGGATGTGAACATCTGGCAGTAGGTAAGTTTGTGTGAGTGATGTAGGTGTGTAAAAAACTTTTACTGTATATGGTGTGTGTGTTGTGTCTTTATTTAACTGTTAATTTTACAGTGGAGATACAGGTGCTGGCCACCTGCTGGCACTTGTAGTTCCACAAGTGCAAAAAGGCAGGCATGCTGGCACCTGTAGTTCCACTGTAAAATAAAATAGTTTACTACTATTTTCCACTTTATTACCCCCATATCCACAATGCAGGAGTGTGGGGAAGAGCCACCGGCTTCAGACCAAGCCTGGGGTTTGGGGAGAGGGGGGACCCTTTTTTCAGGGGTCCCCACCTTCCCTTGAGACCCCCAGCTGAGCCTGTGTGACTTGGGGTGAGAATGCTTTTGTTATGTTCTGGGTTGTTTGTCGACCCGGGGTGGTAGCAGGAGCGATCACAGAAGCAGATTTGAAAATAAAACTAGGATCTTTAATAAGTGCTTGAGTAGACATATAATGTGGCGGTAAATAAAAGTCCAGGAATATATAAATGTGCACAAGAGTTCTGTGGTGGGAGCAAAAGGGTTAATGTCCAAGTAGAAACAATTAGAGCTGTCCAGGTGTGCAGGTAGTGAAACTGAAAATAATCAAGCCAGGTTGCAGATAATGAACTGAAGCGCAGGATGTCAGCAGGCTCAGGCACTCAGGTATGGGCAAGGGTGATGGAGGAAGCGGGGTAGTCCAGTGGGAGCTAGGAGCTGACAGGCAGACTGGCAGACAGCGAATTCACAGGAACAGGAAAGCACAGAGAACTCCCTCTCAGCTAGGCTGAGATACACATTGCACTGGCAAAGAAGGAAGGCACTGACCCTTCCTAAATACCCCATGCCGTTCTGTTACTGGCCGGAGGGAACATGTGACTCACCAGGATTGGCCAGCCGCATCACATGGCCAGAAGGCAAGATGGCGGCGCCCATGCCAAATGGAACGGAGACGCCGCCAGGCCTTACCAGCGCAGAGTGACAACAGGCCCACACAACAACGCGTGCAGCCAAAGCCCCCCGCCAGACACCAGCTCCGCCACCAGACAGCCCGCGCCACAATGACCTCACAGGTAACACTCGCCTAGCGCCATGCTGTAATACCATGGCCGTGACAGCTTTGACCCTGGAGACTCGGTAATAGGGTCTCTGGACTGTGGCATTACACCCCGGTCAGTTAGGGTCCGGTGATGGTTTTAAATATAGGGGGAATCCTATGCAATTTTTTGCCCCCTATATTTAAAACCAGGACTGGTGCTGGTACCTAAATTACGGTGGAACCCTACTCATTTTGTTCCCCATAACTTTAGTTACCAGGATAGGTTGACAAGTCCGGGGCTGATTAGGCTTTTGAGGGGGGACTCTATGTCATTTTTTTAAAATAATTGAACCCATTTTTTACAGGTCTAACACACAAGCAGCTTCAACATATCTCACTGATATGTGCATGCTGCTAGCTCATTATGTTTTATACATAACACATGTTATTTAGCACTTTGTTGTGGTTTTATTGTCGGCGTGTAGAGTAATCATTTATTCACAATTGAGGAAAGAAGTGAAAAGTTGAATATTAGACTGTGCTACCACTTACAGTGTCACAAGATTAATTATTTATGAATAAGAATAATACACTGCGCTATGACTTATAGTGTCACAATACATAGATGATAAACTGCGGTCTGGCTGGCAGTGTCACCAAACAATAATAGCACAGCTATATTGCTAATGCACACACACCAAACAATTTTTTTTTTTTTGTGGATTGATATTGATATTATTAATTTCATTTCACTTGTATTTTTTTCACACTGTGGAGAGCACCCCTGAATGAGGCAGCAGCCCCTTGATGAACAACACAGACAGCACCCATTTTTGCTGGACAGCAAAGCACCCCTGCCGAGTGCAGACAGACCACATGCAGTGCAGAGTCACAAATACGTGGACAAAAAACTGTGGTCTGGCTGGCAGTGTCACCAAACAATAATAGCGCTTCTAAGTTGCTAAAGCTGACGCAAAAAAAGCACTTTTATTTTTTTTACACTGAGGATTAGCATCCCTGAATGAGGCAGTAGCCCCTTGATGAGCAACACAGACAGCACCCCTTCTTTATGGACAACAAAGCACCCCTGCCGAGTGCAGAAAGACCACCTGCAGAGTCACAAATATGTGGATGATAAACTGTGGTCTGGCCAGCACCAAACAATAATACCGTACAAAAAAGAGCACTTTTATTTTTTTTTACACTGGGGTAGAGCACCCCTGATTGACATAGCACCTCCCCTGGAAAACATAGCACCCCTTTATGGACTGCAGCCCTAGCCCCTTGATGGACAGGACAACAACAGCAGCCCTTATGTATAATAACACAGCAGCAGCCCCTAGATTGACAGGACTAGTGACACAGCAGCTACAGCACCCACTGAAGCCCCCATTTATATACTGCTGCACCAGCCCTTTTATGGACGACACAGCAGCACCCTTCAGCCCCGGACCCCAACAGAACAAGTGGGTCAACACACTGACACAGACAGTGACAGCAACACATCTGTTCAGTTCACTATCCACACCACAGTAAAAATGGCGCCAATCACCGGAACCTTTATAGAATCCAAAATTCGTGAGAATCCAACAGTGAGAGGATGATGTTTTGCCTCATTTTGAGATCTGATTCACCTGGGAAAACCTGAGCCTAGCTCAGTTCTCGCCACAGATGTGGAAGACCCGCTCATCTCTAAATTGGAGTACTTTCTTGGTCCACATGAGTGCCTGTATCCAGAACCCTTTGATTATCTTCCAAGAGTGATTTGGCCCTGTGCTTAGAAAGCATTAACCTGCCATTCTGCTGCTGCTCCACAGTGTACCACACTTCTTTGCTGGGCAAGACCATTTAAACACTGAGAGTCCTTCTTCCCTATATTCAGAAGAGACAACCCAACAGCAGGGATCTCCCGCCAGGGTCCATCAGCCCTGCCATGCCACCCATAAGTACCAAGTGGATACTTACTTACAAAAGTTGGGGTCAGCAAACATATGTGCAGGATTTATGCACAATTTTCACCAGTTAACCTACATTGATCTTTTTTCCCGATCTCCTACAGGTGCGTGTCAAACAACTTACAGCACACCCATTCAATTGTATTGCTCACTGTTAATTATCAAAACACCTGATATCATGCATAGCGAATTTTGGATGATGGAGGGTATTGCAACCGATAATCTTAGTACCAAATACACTGACATTCTGTCAAGGAGTACATACTGTAAAATACAAGTAACAAATATATTATTCTACAGTATATACAATACCATTTTGTTTGTGTTTGATATAAGAATAGAATCTATAGAAATACATTTTCTTTGTTACCAGACATAGACTATAAGGGAATATATATATACTAAGATTTTTGCCTGACCGAGATTGCATTCTTGTTTGAGTTTCCCAATTGTCACATACAGAAATTTATTAAAGACAAACATGGGTGTGTAAAAACACAATTCTATCTGTAAAACACAGTCAAACACACAAATAGAAGTCAATAGACCATTGAACCAATTTGCAAGTACTTTCCACAGGCAGGAATACAACATGCAGATTTACTAAGAATCGTGTTTGTGAACATGATCGAGCATGCAGTAAACTTGGGCCAAATAGAAGTTTAATATAGACTATCTCCTCAGCATCACGTTCTACAGAAGTGTTCTACAGTGTGATCTGCACAGTGGTTCTATGTGTTGTAGATCAATTAAAAAATTAAAATATATGAAAAAAGAATTTCACCTCCTCCCCTTCACCAAAAGCATAGCCAGCCCTGGATGTCTGAGCCTGTTTTGGATCATAAAAAATAGGGGAGATACTGGAGAGGGGTTTCCCCTATCTTTATTTAACCAGCACCAGACTTAACCATCCATGTTGATAATGTCATAGCAGGGAGAAACACATTGTGCGGGGTCCCACTACCTAAGCATTCACCAACCCCAAACTGTTCATTTCAGCCAAATAGGAAGAACTTGCACACGATCAAACACTATCCTATAGACCATCAAACAACATGATTCTACAAAACACGATTCTTAGTAAATTTGAGTGTTTTATTGGCAAAAACTGTAATATCCCAGCAATACCCAGCATATTTTATCTCTACCAAACATGATTCTTAGAAGATGTACCCCTTAAGCAAGGTATACACCTATACAATCACACCTTTGATTGACAATGCTCCCAGTTGGAAGTGCCGATCACAGTCCAGATACGGAAGTACACACACATACAATCCAATGTGTGATCTTCGATCCCGCACTGCCGAAATATTGCAAGGAAATAATTGTATCAACATTCACATTTTCCCGATTTCAGGCTGCGCTCACAGTGGGTGTACCTATAATTAACATAATGGGCAAGGAGGGAATGTGATTATGAGACCAAAACAAGCCTACATGAACATTTTCAGATCTATTATGTTTGTTCGTTCCTGAACTAACTACAGTAGTTTTAGGACAGAATGTTCTTTTGTCTTTGTCATTCGACAGCATGAGTTTGATTTTGAGAAAAAGGAAGGCTTGAGCTTGTATTCATACAGCAAGTTGTGGAACATCACTTTCCAAGAAGCCAAGCCGTGCAGTAAAGAAGGTGAGGGAAAGGTATTAAGGTAAAGGATGTATGCTAGTGTCCACTATTAATTGCAGTACTACACAACCCAGCAAGTTGTGGAACTACACTCTCCATCAAGCCAAGCCTTGCAGTATAGGTGGTGGGGTAAAGGTAAAAAAATGTTGAATATGTACATGAAGAGGAGCGTGGCACACAGAATGCTTCCTGAACTTCCTAAGTATAATTATGCACACCCAGAGAGGCAGCTCCACGTTTGGTGTACAATCGTAAAAATGGTCACAAGATTGGTCGAAGATGCATACACCCAGCACTTTCGGTACGACCAGGCCCTGTTGAATTGGATGAAAATTAAACTGCACAGAAGATGCAATACTCTGATCCGACCAGTTTTCATCTCACAAAACCGTATTGAACGTGCATACACACTCTTTCAATATCAAATGAATGGCTCAAAATCAAAAGAATCGGCCGAGGATTGTATAGATGTGTACCCAGTTTAAGACTGACAGAATGCATTTTATATGCCTGGCAGGAAATTAAACCACAAGGGTGGTTCATTTCACACTGGCAGAACGGGTGTTAAGATTTTGTAGAGAAGTTTTACAGGAGTTTTCATCTCTGGGGTTGATGATGTTTAAGAGGGAGGAGCTTTGTGGTTGAGTTTGTGCAGATAGATGTTGAGTCAGCTTTTTGGCTGTTACCCTTGCATTCGGATTCCTTTGGTTTCATGGGCTTCTGCCTGCCCAATGGTGTTTATGTTGATCAAAGCCTGCCCATGGGGTGCTCTTTTTTCTGAGAAGTTTAGCTATTTCTTGCATTGGTGTCTATGTACTGGTATGGGCAAATAGTGGGTAGCAGACTTCCTTTACAATTTCCTATTAATGGGTATGGGTGGATTTCATTGCTGTGCCAATTTGCAGTTTGCGGTGCGTGGCTTGTTCCCATCTTCCATGAAAAAACCAAGGGCCAACAACATGTCATTCTTACCTGGGCATGGAAATTGATACCTGGGGTGGCTATTGTCATTGCCCTGCTGACAAAGTACTAAACTGAATGATGCCATTACTTTGGTTTTGGATTCTGGAAAGTCCACTTTGCATCAAGTGCAGTCATAGCTAGGCTTGTTGAATTTCACATGGGTAAGGTTTTTTTGTCATAAGTTTGAGCACTCGCTATCTGGGATTCACAAACTCTATAGTTTTATCCACCTAACAGCAGCAATATGGAGGGACCCTCTCATGTTGGTGGATTTTCTTTTAAGGTTTAATGGGGTTGGAATATGGGCTGCCCTTTCTGCTTCTAATTTGGCCTTTCATTTGTTTACCAATGCTGCCGGCTCTTGTGGTTTCGGTGCTTATCTGAATGGGTGGTGGTGCACTGCCCCATCGCATGTGGACTGGGTATCTTGAGGCTTTACTCAAAACAGTCTGCTACTTGGATTGTTTCCCACCATGGTGGCAAAGGATCTTTGGGGGGCCGAATAGCGAGATAGGTGGGTAACCCTTTTTCCTTACCACATACATCTCAGTGTCACTATTTTAGTTATGTAGGAGTGTTGCATATCTGTTTTCCTTAGCATGGAACTACATCAGCTTTTAGGGTATTTAGAGTGACAAGAAGGCATTTTACATGTCTGGCAGGACATTAAACCCTAAGGATGGATCATTTCACATTGGTAAAGAAGAAGTTAAACATTTTTAGTGAGGTTTTACAATTTTTTCCCCCTGGGTTTGATGATGTTTAAGAGGAAGGAGCTTTGTGTTTGGGTTTGTGCTTGTTAGGCCTGGAAATGTCCAGTTGTATTCTTCATTTGGCATTCCCGCCCTGGTTAGCTGTCGGCTTTCCAGTGGGTGGAAAAAACGATAACAGTAGTATGTCTTGCTATAGTTATGGAGGTGCTCTCTGTGCCAATACATGGATTAGGCTAATTTATACCCTACTGCGGTCAGTGGCACCACTGTCCCAGGTGGCTCTTCTATTTGTGTAATTGGGAGGGAAGTTGGATTCCTTGAGTTGGATATTTGAGTTGGATATTTGAGTTGGATATCTTGAGTTGGATATTTGAGTGTTGTGTGAAATGATATCAGCCTTGAAGGCATTTATAATTATATTGTTGTGATGGATTGTAAGAATATTTATATTTAGTGAAGAAAAGAAAGCCATTAATAACTAACATAGTTAATTAACTAAAATATTACAGATTTTATTGTGTCATCTCTGTCCAAGTAAGAAGGAAGAATTAAGCACTTGAGAATCAGTGACATTCATTGCTAGTAAGAAGATAAGATGAGGAGCCAGACTAACTGGAGCAGACATCACATCAGCATCACAGTGTAGTGAGCTGCCTGTTGTCAGTGACATCATCACAGCTGGAAAAATAGGCTGCAGTTCAGTGCTTGAACTAGAAGAAAGCTGCAGCCTGCATACAGTCACTGCTGTAACAGTTGCTGTCAAATGCAGCTGTGACATGAAGGAAGCACTTAGGCAGCTCCAATGTTTGCATAACGTACATACAAGAAGCCCATGGAAATCGGTATACATTTAAGATGCCGGCGGTCACTATGCCAACCGCCGGCATCTAGACTACAGAATCCCGGCGTGGGTTAACTAACCTATGCCGGAAGACCGGCACCAGGCATCCCGATCGAAGGGATGCCAGATGCCAAGCGTGGACAGCCACTGGGGGGAGGGTTAGGTTTAGGGTTCCTGGGGGAGACTTAGGGTTAGGCACCCCCCCGGGATGTTAGGGTTAGGCTAGGGGGAGGGAGAGTTAGGGTTATGCACTCCCAGGGGAAGGTTAGGGTTAGCCAGCCCCCCGGAGGACTTAGGTTTAGGCAGCAGGGAAAGGGGGGTTTAGGTTTAGGCACTTAGAGGGGGGATTAGGGTTAGGCACAGGGGGGGAGGATAGGGTTAGGCACCCTAAAGGAGGGTTAGGGTTAGGGGGTACAGTTAGGTTAGTTCATACTTACCTTTCAGATGATCGGGATTTCCTTCCACGTCAGGCTGGCGTTGCTGGGATTTGAGCCATGCTGCCGGTGGTATTTCATACCGAATCCTGGAAATCAACCCCAGGACAAGTCAGCCCCTTGGTGGTACACAAGGAATTCTGTGAGGTTGATGTCACACACAGTTCCTCCCAGCAGAGAAGGCTGCTGTTTTCTTTACAGAAACATAACTGGGTGCATGGGGGAAGGCAGGCACTGGAGGCACTCTGGGTCCCATAGCAACCACACCCCCTGCACCCACAGTAGTTATGCCTTTGGGTATGATGGAGCAGAAAGTAGGAGAGACAGAGCCAGGAATTGATGGAATGGAGCAGAAGCCTGGTCAGAAGTGGGATGGAGCAAAAGGGAAAAGTATGATGAAGCAGGAAAAGCTTCAGTGACAAATTTAGAAGTGCAAAGTATGTCATACCGGCACACTTCTAGCACTGCATGAAAATTATGTAATCCATTCTGAAGCTGCACATTCTCACTACTGTTTTGCAATTCAGTCTCGTTTTGATCTGCTGTGTTTTTAAACTTATGTTATCCATTCCATGGGCAAATGCAGTATTTTAACAGGGGGGGTTTACACACACACATATACTGTGTATATATAAATATAGTAAATACATACATACATATTATAAGGGCACAGTCATCCTCTTATATTGTAAAAAAACTGAATTCTCCCATAGAGAATTCCCTAGGGTGGGGCATGGTGTTTAAAGGGCTAAACCTCAAAAGCTATTGGAGGTACTAAGCTGAAATTGGCATGGGCGGTTAGAACTGTCGCTTATTGATGCATGACAAAATTCAGGGCAAAAACATAAAAAATGAGGATTTAGGAGTATTTCCAACTTTCAGTTTTTTCTGACACTCTCGATTTGGACCACTTTTCTGCTGTTCTCTATGGGGGATTTTTGAGAAGGCATAACTCGGGGTAGGGGGTGAATTTAGACTTGGAGTTTTTGTTTTATTAGGTAGCTATTCCAGTTTTTTAAATTTTACCTCATGAATCCACCATTATAGAGACAGGAAGTTTAAACTTGTATACTCAGTAGGAGCCTCCAGCAGGTGTACTCACTGTGGCTTCACTTGGGTGCACAAAGATGGCTGACCAGTGTGGGTGGTAGCAGCGGTGAGACCCGGTGGAAAGTCATGGCCATTAGTTGCATCTGAGATCAGGGGGGGTTAGCAGCAGACAGATCAGGGGCGGTGGTGTAGTTAGCGGTGAGGGCTGCGGGACTCGACGGTGATGGCAGACAGATGCAGCATGCACGGATCTGGGAGATACATGATTCCTATGTCTGTGTGTGATAAAAATAAATACAGATGCACAGACAGGCTCAGTGAGATCTGTCTGTGTTGCTATGTTTAAAAAAAATTAAAGTGTTAAAATAAAAAACATAAAAAATGGTGTGTCCCCCATAATGAATAACCAGCACCAGGCTTTGCAGACTCAGTCCTGGTGGTGCTAAATACAGGGGACAAATGAAATAGGGGTCCCCCATATTAAGCACAACCAGCACTGGGCTATTAAGAACCAGTCCTGGTTGCCAAAATACAGGGGACAAATGATGTAAGGGGGAACCCCCGTATTAAGCACAACCAGCACTGTGCTCTGAGCCAGTCCTGGTTCTTGAAATACATGGGAAAAAATTGCATAGAGTCCCCCTGTATTTGCCAGAGCCAGCATCGGACCCTTTCAAGTGGGGTGGTAATGCCACAACCAGGAGAGCCCTTTCACTGGGCTCCTCAGCCAAAGCATCAATCCTGACTTTAGTCAGCCCAGGCCAGGTATCCCCAATAAAGGGGTCCCCCTCTCCACGGCACCCCAGGCCTAGGCTGATAGCTCAAGGCTATCTCTGGCACCCCTGGCCAGTGGGTGCTGAGTTGATTATGTAAAGTGTGGTGCAAGTAAAGAGTTAAAATATTCTCTTTTGCTGTGGAACTACAGTACCCAGAAAGCCTCCCCCACATGCTGGCACTTGGAGAACCACAAGTACCAGCATGTGGGGCATTACTCGTACGCTGGTACCTGTAGTTCCACAGCAAAAGCAATATTAAAGAACCATAGAACACACACTGTAAAATGTAAAATGAATACACATGTACACACACATGCACAAACACTACCTCACATACTCACCTATGTATTCCTGTAGCCCATCGGTCTTCTTCTCTAGTAGATAACCAATGATGTACCTGTAATAAAAAAATCCATTCTCACCTCACCTCCTATGCATGGATCAGGTCCTCTTCATTCCAAAGTAGGCAATCCAGGGTCTTGACAAAAAAAACTAAGTACCGGTACCCATGAACAGTAGTACTGTCCTTAGAAGACTATCGAAATGACAGCTCTACCACAGGATTTCAGTACAGAAATCCAGGTGTGAAGCGCTCATTGGCTGAGAGAGGTGAGCCTTCTGCCTCTCAGCCAATGAGAGGTTCTAACCATTGACTTCAATGTTGAGAACCGTGTGTGCCCATTTCAAAAATGGTGACTCAGCGCCATTTTTTAAATTCAAAGTTGCCCGTCATGAGAAAAATCACAGCTTGCAATGTCATCTCCCCACCCCCTTGGCTGGCTTATATTAGCCAGTGTGAGGACACAGCATGGCAGTCCATCGGTGGAGGGGCAGCAGTGAAGACCTGCTGAAGAAAGAAGATGCTGGGGATGTCCTGGAATGGCGGCGGCCATGCAAAAGAGCTTAAAGGCTGCTACCCTCCAGGTGAAGACACCATGGAAGTCCTGGGGGAAGCATCAGCCATGTAAAAGAGCTTAAAGGCTGCTGTCCCCAAGGTGAGGGTGCAGAAAAATAAAATATTAAAACAATCAGTGTCCTTGTTTTATTTAAATATCTCTTTTACAGGGGTACTATAGGTACCAGCAGGCCCTTAATCACCTGCTTGCTGGTACTTGTGGTTCTCCAAGTTTCCAGCATGCGGGGGAGGCCTGCTGGGACCTTTAGTCTTACTGCAAAAGATAATGGCCCTCATTCAGACCCGGACGCAAGTGACCGTTCGTACGTTCGGCGTACGTAAAAAAATATTTAAATTCAAGCACTCGCTCGTATTTTCGCACGCAGACAAACATCCTCCCCAAACTCAAGCGACCCCTCCTCTAACTAACGAGCGTGCCAAATAGCGAGCGTACATCCCCGAAGTGGCTTGAAGGGAACGCACGCACTAGTACTACCCGGAAGTTGGACTGTCAGATTTCGATTAACTGCTCGTTTATTCTGCCTACCTCCCTCAATCGTATCATGCCAATCAATATATCAATTCGCTAAATTGTTTTTTTTGTTTTTTTTTTAACACAATGCAATAAACTTTATTCATGTCCGTGTTTGTGTTTACCCGCAGAATACGTAGGGCTTAAACATTCGCTTTTAATTGTCAAAATACATGTTAGCCTCAATTAAATAATTGTTCTATTTGTTTTTCTACCCGCATATTTCCCAGAGTTCATTTCTTTATTTAAATTTGCTTACGCATGTCACTGCATCAAGCCTATCATAAGTCTCAAGAGATTTCTGGCCCTGTCGAACACATGACTCATACACTAACCAATAGAATTGGTCCTGTTAATTACCCAAATACATTAGCCAATCAAAAAATTCTGGGGCACTTTATTAAAAATGATTTTTAATAAAAACACCATTGCCATCATGAGAGCCTCCGCATTCACCTGGCACGAGCCGCTGGTGCTAACGGAGGTCACGGATAGGCGGATCACCAGCCAGCCTCCACCCATCACCAACCGCGAAAAGCGTTCCGCATATGCGGAGGTACGGGCCCGCCTGCGCTCCTTCGGCTCACGCCGCCAGATAGGGCAGCTGGAGCGCAGGTGGTCGGACCTGCAACGGCGGACGCCCCGCTTGCTGGCATGCTTTTGCATGCAGATCGCCAAAAGTAAGTTTTATGGATTGTGGTTTTTCATGTTTGTCTTTGTGGCCCTAACTGCGTGTGCATGTTTTCCCTGTATTTCATATTTATTCATTGCACTCATATCTGCAGGGCCATGTTTTCCCTGTATTTCATATTTATTCATTGCACTCATATCTGCAGGGCCATTTTTTCCCTGTATTTCATATTTATTCATTGTACTCATATCTGCATGGCCATGTTTTCCCTGTATTTCATATTTATTCATTGCACTCATATCTGCATGGCCATTTTTTCCCTGTATTTCATATTTATTCATTGTACTCATATCTGCATGGCCATGTTTTCCCTGTATTTCATATTTATTCATTGCACTCATATCTGCATGGCCATGTTTTCCCTGTATTTCATATTTATTCATTGTACTCATATCTGCATGGCCATGTTTTCCCTGTATTTCATATTTATTCATTGCACTCATATCTGCATGGCCATGTTTTCCCTGTATTTCATATTTATTCATTGTACTCATATCTGCATGGCCATGTTTTCCCTGTATTTCATATTTATTCATTGCACTCATATCTGCATGGCCATGTTTTCCCTGTATTTCATATTTATTCATTGCACTCATATCTGCATGGCCATGTTTTCCCTGTATTTCATATTTATTCATTGTACTCATATCTGCATGGCCATGTTTTCCCTGTATTTCATATTTATTCATTGCACTCATATCTGCATGGCCATGTTTTCCCTGTATTTCATATTTATTCATTGTACTCATATCTGCATTGCCATGTTTTCCCTGTATTTCATATTTATTCATTGCACTCATATCTGCATGGCCATGTTTTCCCTGTATTTCATATTTATTCATTGCACTCATATCTGCATGGCCATGTTTTCCCAGTATTTCATATTTATTCATTGCACTCATATCTGCATGGTTCGTTTTTTTGGGGGGGGATTCGAAAATGTTTTTTTTCATGGATTTGTGTTGAAACTAACCACAATTTGTTTCACATCTTTTAGGGGCCCAGCGAAGACTACGCCATCATCGTCCGGCCAGACGGCGCTCACGGCCACTCTCCCCAACCCCCAGCCAACACTCCACTACCAGTAATTCCCCTATTCCCCACTCCTCCCCAGCCTTCCAAGACCCTCAGGCTGAATTTTCGGGCCTCCTTCCCCTCCGTCCCAATTCCTCCTCTCCTCCAACCACCCCTCTTAGAATTAGCCCCTCCCCGTAGTCGGTCATTACCCCGCCCCGATCTTTGGGGAATGGAGGCACCTCCGAGGAGGACGATGGAGGGCCTTCTGGAGCTGGCGTTGAATCTTCCGGTATGTTTTTCTTTGCGTTTTTTTTTCGACACAAACTGTTTGTATGTAATAATGTGTGGTTCCTTTTTTGGGGGGTTTTGCCTACACTTTTGGGGATTTGGCAATTGCCTTTACCTGTTACTGCTGATTTCAACATACACATATCACACCTGTCGGAATTTGTACATTGGCCTTGTATTTTTGGCCTACACCATTTTAGTTTGATGTGTTTTAATGGTGTAATTATGTTTTTGTTTTTTTTTGTTTTTTTTGTTGGGTTTCGGTTTTGTCTTGTTTTTTATTGTGGTTTCAGTATTATTGTATTAATCCCCACACTTTTCTCACCCACAGAGGAACAGAGGCGTCGGGCAGAATTATCCGCCTGTGTGGCCCGGATGCGCCACAATATAATCGGTGTGCTGGTGGTCCTTGACCATATGTCGGTCCTCATTAGGGATTAGTTTTTTTTTTTTGGCCCATTTTAAAAATAAAGTGTTATTTTCGACGTAACGTTCTGGCTCATTCGTTTTTTCTAAATCACAGATTGTTTACCCTGACATAAGTAGACTGTTCCTGCAAGGATTTCCATTTTTTGACACTAAGATTGTGTGTTGTATTTTTATGTAAAACAGCCACAAGAAACACCTAACAGTAACAATCTAATTTCCCTTTTTTGGTGTAGTCACAATTAGATATTACTACATTTTACAGGTTCCTAGTTGGGGTGCAAGCTGCTTAGGCCAATCTTACGAAGCCAAATGATTGTACAGGCTTCCTTTGGGTGTTGGTTTGGACCCTGAAAACATATTACATTTTAGCTCAACTGGCGTCAGTACTGGATTACCCCTTAGTCAAATGTAATGTGTGTGAACCTGGTTACACTTGCTTGTAACGTTCCAAAAAAGGTACAACATTTCACTCTCAAAACATTTATTCACAACATAACTGAAAAATCAAAGTGGTCACTCACAAACAAAACACACAGTGATAATCACAAATACAACACATACCAACAAAACCAAATAAAAAAAAAACAAATCAAGAACTGGTGGACGAAGGACCATGCCAACATGATTCCACAAATATGGCATTGCAATATGGGTTCCAGAATATATCCCCAAAATGTCCACATACAGGTTTTTTAAGGGTAGCAGGAAGTAGTCATCGTTGGAGTGCCAAAGATTATGTGAAAAAACAGAAGATGGAGAAAATAAAAATAAATAATTAGATGTTCTCAAACAAACCCTACCACATTAGGTATAAACACTGTTGTTTAGTCAATAATTACCTAAAAAATCTGGCCACCACATCATTGCGTATGGCCCCCCCACATACTGACCTCCGACCAACCTCGGGGGGGCCATCCTCAGGTAAGGCATCCTCTGGCTGCATTGGGACACTACTCCTTATGGCAATGTTGTGAAATATCCCACACAGGACCACAGTTTTCGAAACCATATCCGGCAAATACATGAGCTCGCCACCAGAGCGGTGGAGGCATCTGAATCGGCCTTTTAAAAGGCCAATGCAGCGCTCCACCACTTGCCTGGTGGCTGTAAGTGCGGAATTATACTCACTTTGTGGCCCTGGTGTGGGAGCCAAATAAGGAGTGAGCAGCCAGGGCGTGCAAGGGTAGCCACTGTCTCCTGTGAAAAAGAATAGTCAACATCAAGCTCACTCTGTATGAAGCTTAACATTGTTATGTACTAAAGGTCTCCACTTACCCAGAAGCCATGCATCACCAGCTTGTAGGTTGGTTAATTTGTGCCATATCCCTGATTGCCGGATGATGAAGGAGTCATGTGCACTTCCTGGTAATTTTGCATTCAGGGACAGGATCTGGAGGGAGGCATCACATACCACCATTACATTGAGGGAGTGATAGTGTTTCTGGTTTCTAAATATTGCCTCCAGCCGTGCTGGAGGCTGAAGTGGTATGTGAGTACCATCAACAACCCCTATGATGTGTGGGAAGCCAGCTATTTGGTAAAAATTGGCCTTTGCCACACTAAGGGAAGCCATATCCAAAGGCATTTTAATAAAATGATGGAGGTGCTTGAAAAGTGCCTCCATCACTGCCCTCAGGATCTGGGAAAAGGAGGATTGTGATATGCCCGCCACTATTCCCACCGTTGTTTGGAACGATCCTGAGGCACAGAAATGTAACACCGCCATAAATTGCGCAAGTGGTGGTATTGCTGTAGGACTGTCAATTTGCCGCTCAAGATCACTCTCTATTAATGAGAGACTGTCTATGATGATTTTTGGAGGAAGACGGTAGCGTCTTAAAACCTCATCATCGGGCATTCCAAAAAGGGGGACACGTGTTCGAAATATCTGGGGCCTTACACACCTACGATGCCTACGCCTGGGACGAGATTGAGGTTGGTCGGCTTCCGGGAGCAGGGCCAGAACAATCCGACCCATATCAACCTGAAATGGCAAGATTTGAATGTCAGGCTTTTTACCCCCCCAAATTTTTTTTATTTTTACTTAGCTTGAAGATACCATCCATTGATGCTTACATGCCGGGGTATTGTCATGATATGTTGAAACTGGAAATAATCTCAACATAAATATACATAATTTTATGCTGGCCATTTCTGTTTCAAAAATTTAAGCAAGACAAAACATAAAAGGGGACACACACACATTTGGGCAAAGAGCAAAACGACGTTGTGCACACTACGTCAAATTGAGGCCAAATGTAAGCAACAAATGCTACCGAGAAAACACAAACAATTTTAAGGGATGAATAAGCATTTCACAAAGCGCTAATTAGTTTGCAAATACAAGTCACAATAGTAAGTAGTAAAAATGCGCTAATTAGTTCGCAAATACAAGTCACAATAGTAAGTAGTAAAAATGCACTAATTAGTTCGCAAATACAAGTTACAAAAATTCAGCGTAACTAAAAAAAAAAAAAAAAAGATTTCGGATTTGGAAAAACAAAGGTTACATGTGTAAGGCCATCCAAAGTTGCATAAAGACAAACAAGAACATTTCCAAAACAGTTTAACAAATGAACTTACCAAAAGATAATATATAAGAATCCGGATCAAAAGGTCTTTTGGGCAGAGCCAAAATAAAACCTAAGAGAGATGAAATGACGGGAAAAAAATATTAGAAAATTCTTAACCAGAATGAGAGATAAATTGCCCCAAAGTTAGACTTCCCCAAACTTACCAAAACTGGAAACGACCAAAAAATTACAAAACGAAAACAAACGAACGGAAATCAAAAAACGAATATATCCAAAAAAACTACTTCCAAAAATGCAAACTCCTACACCAGCCAACAATCAACTCCAACCAAGGTAACCTCCAACATTCAAAAAGTGCCACCTCGAATCGAAACACCCCAAGCCATAAATAGTGTTTCGTTTCCCGCACAAATTAAGGAGGGATCATAGGAACGCACAATCAATGATGTGGCCGCAAAATAAGGACGCATGTATAAATACGTCACGAGACAAAAACAAAATTCTGGTGTATTTCTTGTTTGAAGCTCATACATGGCTACAGACCAGGGAAACAATGGACAACAGTCTGGCGGTAAGTATTTCATGCATTTTGACTCAATGATTAATTAGAAACATAATACTGTGCAAGTTGTGAAGTTGAGAATTCTCCAAATTTACACAAATAGGTGAGGAGGATGACATGGAAGAGGCTGCTAGGCCCAGTATTCCGGGCAAAGCTGCCAAAAAGAAAAGGCAGCCACAATTCACAAGAAAGGAGATGGAGGTTTTGATTCAGAAGTGTGTGGACATCCTGCCACAGGCAGACAGGAATATGAGTTCAAGCCAGAAGTGGAGAATGTGGGAAGAGGTAGCCGTTGAGGTCACTGGGGTGGGTGATTATGTCCGTCTAGCCCGGGATGTCAAACGGCGGTAAGTAAACACTTGACCACCCTAAAACCAAAAACAAAATCAAATAAAAAATAATGGTTCCTTTTTCACCCACAGATGGCAAGACTTCAAATATCGCCTGAAACAAAAATGGCGGACAGGGATAGACATGCAAGGGGGACAGGTGGAGGTCCCACCCCTGTGTCATTGGAGTTGACTGATTTAGAAGAGCTGGCACAGGGGTGTGTGCAGGCTGTGGAGGTGTTTGGCGTGTCCAACATGGATACGGACATGCCAGACTTTGCGGCTCCTCATGTTGTCCCAGGTAAATATTGTGATGTCACCAACTCTGAAATGTAATTGTGCCAATATGTAGATTCTAATGTGAGTCTTTTCTCATTTTTCCAACAGACACACAGGCGGATGAGTCTGCTCCAGAGGGGAGCCTTGGCCGCAGAATTTCGGCAGGCTCTGCAGGGGATGAACCAGTACATCCGGCTGAGGACCCTGCAGAAGCCAGTCCAGGGCAATCCCCCTCGCAGGCAGTGTCCCTCCTCACAGAACTCAATTTTAAATCGGATTTCCATACGGAGATTCTGCAGAGGATGGACGCCAGTCTGGTACGGGTGGCTGAGGCCCTGGAGCAAAATGCGGTGGCCAACGTGACCATTGGTCAGGCCCTGGCCAAAAATACCAGGGCCAACATCCCCATCGCCACTGCCCTGGAGCAGCTTGTTCGCCAGCACATGGTGGAGCCGACCTCCCTTCCTGCCGGAACATCAGGATCCTCCACCTCTGGCACAACATCAGCCAATCCTCCAAATGTGCCTAGCCCTGTGCCTAGTCCAGAGGCCACAACATCTGCCTCTGGACAGGCCAACCCGATGACATCCCGGACCCGGTCTGGCGCCCTCCCTCCCCCAGCCAAACGGCCGAAAAAACGGTGACAGCATTGGCTACTTTTCCCACACTCCTTCTGTGCTTGCCTCATATTCCTTTCTGGCCAAAACTTCCCTCTCCTTTCTTGTGAATTGTTTTAAATTTTTGCATTTCCATTTACCAAAAATTTATTGTTTGCACAATTAATAAATATTGTGGAATGAACACTGCCAAAAATGTTTTGGTTAAATATGTGCATTTATTTTTTGGGGGATACCAATAAATTTATAAAAAATGTACGACTTTGTTTTCTGACATTATTGTAAAAATGGGTTACATTTAATCCGGGCCCACAAGCCAACAACGTTCAACCTAAAAAATTACACATTGGAAAAAAAGGGCTCGTTAAGGAACGATTAAAACATTACCTAAGGAGGAAAAATCACCTTGCAAACACAAAATTAGGCTCCAAACCTAAACATGATGACATTATTGTTACAATAGTCCAAAAACAACACATTGCGGCCAAAATACACCCCCACAAATGTACGCTAATTGATTGTGTAATCCAGACATTAGCCGCTATGATTTCCACCTGCGTTCGGTTTTGTGCTATCCAAAAAAACTGCTTTACAAACACATACCAAGCCGGGTTTCAATCAAACACTAATTGATTTTCTGACAAGCCGTGATTAATCGATGCAACATCGTGGAGTGCCGGGATGGAGGAGAAGGCCATTGCCACTGTGGTCGAGTTATCCAGCCCCTAAGCTGTGCGAGCATTTTGAAGGGAAAGAGGATCATCCAGTGACGTATGAGTTGGTACGAACACATTTAACGTTCGCATTTGTTAATGTATGTACGCCCAAAAAACGCCTCGCCACGCCTGCGTTTTTCCATCTCCTCCCCCGTCAACACCCAAAAACGCCCTGTTCTGTCAATCACATTTCACATGTCACTTCCTGTACGCTATTTGACGAACGAGACAAAATAAGCTCGCAATCTGCCATACGCACATGCGCAGTGTTACACCGACTGCTGGTAACGAGCGGCTCTGAATCAGGGCCAATGTTTTTACCTTCATATGCACCACAATACACTATCAACCTGGCAATCTCTTGCCAGGGGTGCCAGGGATATTCCCAGGCTATTAGTCCTGGCCTGGGGTGCCCTGGAGAAGGGGACCCCTTTATGGAGGGGTCCCCAAGGTTCCCCGACCTGGGCTGACTAATGGTCAGGGGTGATGCTTTGGCTGGGGGACCCAGTGATAAGGCTTTCCTGGCTGTGGCATTACAGGAGAACCCTACAGATTTTTTTCCATGTATTTCCAGAACCAGTGCCAGCTCAGAGCCCAGTGCTGGTTGTGCCTATTACAGAAGACCCCTATGTAATTTGTCACCTGTATTTTGGCACCCAGGACTGGTTCTGAAAAGCCTGGTGCTAGTTGTGCCTCATATGGGAACACCTACATCATTTGTCCCCTCTATATATCACAACCAGTACAGGGTGACCAGAGCCCAGGACTGGTTGTTCCAGGGGAGGATGGGGGGGCATGCAGTTTTTTTTTTAAATATACTTTTGTTCATTTTTTAACACAGATGCATGGACGGAACTCACTGATCCTGTCCATGCATCTGTGTCTTATTTATTTTTTTGACATGCAAGCCACATGGATTGCACTGATCCATTTGCACATCTCTGAATCATTTATTTTACACAGATGCCTCCATCACGGATCTTACTGATCCATGTATGCAGTCAGCTATCTTTAGATCTTGCACTATAGTTCCTAAGTCAAAATGTGCTGTTTAAGCACCATATCATGTCCTGGAGTGCTGGGAAGTGTTCAAGGGAAATCGTTCATGATATCGCATCATGAGCACATCGTTCCATGTATAGGGGTCTTAAGAAGCAGTTCAGAGCTGGGACTATCAGCATCAGTGAGCCTTTCTGTCCCCCACTGCTGCCCCTGTGCACTTCCACACTATTGCCACTGCCCAGCATGCCTGCAGCCTGTTCCCTTAGCCATTTCTGCACCCCCAAAACACCTCCTGTGTGCTGTCCCTTCCGCCACCAGCACTAGTGTACCATTTTGTTGACCTTCTCCCCTGCAGGTGGCCTGGTTTGCTGCTCCCATCACTGTTAGTTAATAAATTATAAAAAAGTAATTAAATTCCATAGACAAAAAACCTTACAGATTCACATATCCCAATAAAGTTTCTAAGACATGATCTGAAATTTTACAAAAAATATAGAATTTCTGCCAATCAAACTTAAAAAAGCAACGAAATTCTGATCATTAAGGCTGATGCCTTAATGGTTGTGTTCCTTGTGAAATACAGATATGGTATGCCATCACACCCTGTGGTTAACTGCAGATTCAGAACTCTCACAGTGTGAGATTGCTGTCTCTCACATAATAGTGTAGCTGCTAATTCACAGAGTTGTGTGCTCATTGGAATACACACATGCAGTCTATGCAACTGAGGTCTGAGCAGAGGACAGATGAGACAAGAGTGGTGTGGAAGGGTGAGTCAGAAAGGTGTGTAGAGCAGGGAAGATTAAGCAGTACAGTGGGTGGGAGCCAAAGTGATGCAGATGAGTGGAAAACAGAGTGCGGATAGGGCAGAGAAATGAAGTGATGCAGATGGGTGGAAAACAGTGGTACGGATGGGGGAAACAGCGTGGCATGGTTTGGGGGGACAGAGCAATGTGGATGGGGGTACAAAGTGGTATGAACATGGGAAGACAGAGCAGTACAGATGGGTAAAGACAGATTGGTGTGGATGAGGGACTACATACTAGAACAAATGGGAGATAACACAACAGTAGGGATTGGGGAAGACAGATTGGTGCAGATAGGGAGGAAGACAGAGTGGTGCAGGTGAGGGGGACAGAGTGGTGCAGATGGGGGAATAAAAAGTGCCACAGATGAGAAGATGATAGAGCGGCATGGCTGGGGGGAAGGCAGTGGTGCTGAATGAAACAGAGTGGCATGGATGCAGGGTGGTGCAGCTGGGGAAAGACAGATTGGTGCAGATGAGGGTGACACAGACTAGCATTGGGGAAGATATAGCAGCATTGAGGTAGGGGAAGAAAGTGTATATGCATAGACAGAGTATGATAGTTTTAGAAATTAGGGAGCTGAATGTGTATTCTGAATTAAATAGATATTTGGAATGAGAAGGATGTTGGAACCCAGTGGGATTGTTGTGGCAAATGAAAGGAAAGATTGTGAACACTGAGTGGGATGTTGGAGCCAGATAACTGCTGAGACCTCATTTGCATAGACTACATGTGTTTATTCCAATGAGCACACAATTCTGTGATTTAGCAGCTCCCCCATTTTGTGAGTGATAGCAATCTCACTCTGTGAGAGTGCTGAATCTGCAGTTAACCACAGGGTGTGATGACATACCATATCTGTATTGCGCAAGGATCATGTTCATTATGGCATCAGCCTTAATAATCGGAATTTCATTGCTTTTTTAAATTTGATTGGCAGAAATTCTATAGTTTTTGTGAAATTTCAGATAACGTCTAATAATGGAACATGTGAAACATAAGGTTTTTCGTCTATGGAACATATACACACACATACAAATGTCACACATACCTTACACACAAACACTAACTGTATGTCACACATACATGACACACACACTTACCTTGCAGCATCTGTGGGTTGTAGACCCAATAAGGATGGGATCTGGTAGGCTGGCACCATTTCATTAGGCCCCTCCCCCTAGCAACAAAATGCCACAATTTGCGGGTCAATCAAGAGGGGGTGGAGCCAAATGATGCAATTCTAATGAAATCATGTCATATTGGCACTGCCTCCTCCCGATTGACCTGCAAAATGCAACATTTTGCTGCAAGGGGGCAGGGCTAAAGAAGATGGTATACAGAAAAAACAGTAATTCCTAGCGCATACCTTACAGTATAAGTATAAATCCAAATCGATAGATTCATAAAATTAATTACTCAAAGTCTCAGTAATCTAATATGAAATGTATTGGTGATAAAATCTACTAAAAGGAATCTTTGGATTTAATAACGATTAGGTAGGTTCGTAAAGATATAAAATGTGTACACTTTACTAAAAAATATATAAAAAAAATGTGTAAATATGTGTATCAATTAATTAAAAACTGGATATGAAGTGCAAGCACCTAATACCAGTATACAAAATATATGAAATTACCACATGACAACATATATCACGTTAACATAAAAATGCCACATCAGTACAACATATAACATATAAAATCCAGAAATGTATGGAAAACTTCTGTGTATACTGGAATAACCCACAACTACAGCACATCCTTTTATGTGCAATAAACTAGCATAGCTTCTTTACATTTATTCTAAAGAAGAAGGATTCTGCTTTCCAGTCTGTCAGGGGGGGTTTCTGGGTACAAAACAAAGGATGGCTCTGCATAGGATAAAGAATGTAATACAAATATAGAAACCAACATAAAATTAATCACCTGGTTGATGGTGCTCCCCTGGAGTAATAACTTGATATATGAACATCTAATATTACCCTGTATAGTAGGATAACAAAAAAACCTGGCCCCTTGTTGAGAAAACCTGACCTGCAAAATGCGTGTCCAGCTCCAGGGAGTATCAGCGGTGCATAGCTGATCTCCCGGCTAGCATCTGGGAAACTCTATGTATCTGCAGTAACAACATACAGGTACCTTCTCCTCTTCTTCGCTCCCTTGCGACGCTGAACAGGCGAGTAATGCAATGTTGCAAGTGATTTACACTAACTGAATAATAATAGAAAAGTGTATACTATCAGTAATAACAGAGGACATATGTGAATACATGTGTTAGATTGATATTACAGTTTCTGTGACCTATTGTTGGTGTGCTGCTAGATTCAAGACATATGCAGGTAACAATACTGGGACATTATAGAAAAGCAAGACTACATCTGTTGTGACATTTCTGAAGGAGTACAGGAGAGTACATTATAAAGATTATTTCATTTTTGGTTGTACCATAAGGGTGTTTAATGCCCGCAATTATAGTTGAACCATTGGTACTTGGATGTACGGTTATAGGAATAAGGATTTTTCCATTAATAGACTTAAACATCTAATCAAGGGTTAACCCTCCAGACGCTGGTGTAGATATAGCTTGCAAATATACAGAGGTAGTTTACTTGCTACTAATAAGCGATTTTATTATTGTGACAAGCATATCTGATATTTCTCCTCATCTTTCCCATCAAATATTTTTAAAGGGAACCAATCTAATAGGATACTATATATTACATTTGTAATATAAATATTTTCCGCTAATAGATTATACTAATATTTTGATCTGTTCACCAATACCACAGAGTACATGTTGTTTGAGTTATATTTGTGTAATGAGTATACTTTCTTTCTTGCTTTTTAGGTGCATACATAAAAAAGATCTTTTAATAAAATATTTTTCAGGTATTTCTAGATAAGTGCCCCCACAAAGGCCCAGAAACCCCCCTTGCATGTGCTAGTGCAATCTCAAGCTGTAAACTCTCATTACTGCTTTGCAATTCAGTCTCACTCAGATCAGCTGTGTTTTTTAAATGTATGTAATATTCTCAAGCTGCACATTCTCACTACTGCTTTGCAATTCAAACTCACTCAGATCAGCTGTGTTTTTTAAACATATGTAATCCATTTCCATCAAGCAAGCTACAAATTGTTACCTACATTTCTGCCTCATGGAATGTATCTATGTTTGCAAAGATTATGATGTAATGACTTGATTGTAATTGGTATTACCTATGTGAGGGATGTTGTTCAGTGAAGCCTAGTTTATTGTAGAATACTGCTTGTGTTTACTTAAACCCAGTTCTTAATTTCTCCTTTGATTAGTGGGACATTTGTGATCAGCTGCAGAGTGTCTCAATCAGGCCTACTTTAAGTTTAGAATCAGTCTAGAGCAGTGGTTCTCAAACTCAGTCCTCAGGACCCCACACAGCTCATGTTTTCCAGGTCACCCAGAAGGAGCACAGGTGTAGTCATTACTCACTGACAGATTTGAAAAGATCCATAGGTGGAGCTAATTATTTCACTTGTGATTCTGTGAGAAAATCTGGAAAACATGTACTGTTAGGGGTGCACTGATATAGACATTCTGCTAAGTCACAGGTTCTCAAACTCGGTCCTCAGGACCCCAAACAGTGCATGTTTTCCAGGTCTCTCACAGAATTACATATAAGCTAATTAGCTCCTCCTGTGTAATGTTTAAAATGTGTCAGTGAGTAATGAGTACACCTGTGCACCTGCAAAACATGAACTGTGTGGGGCCCTGAGGACCGAGTTTGTGAACCCCTGTGCTAAGTCAATTATTAACAGGAGCAGATTCTGTGAGGAGACCTGGAAAACATGCACTGTTTGGGATCCTGAGGACTGAGTTTGAGAACCTGTGGTCTAGAGGCAGCCATGTATTATAAGCACTAAGTGTATTATAACACCAACAGGGGTATTCAATATGGGAGCGAAAACATCGCTTTTGCGTTAATATCGGAGGTATGACGTCATTATCGCAAGTTTTACTTTTACACCATATTCAATTTCAAAGACTTATCGCAGTTTTGAAAAGTCTTTGATAAAAAATGGGGATAAGTTTTCACCATTGAATAGGTGTCGAAAAAAAGTGCAGAATTGGGGTTTAGGGGTGCAGGCTTAAATGACATTTAAAAAAGAACTGTGTCAAAAAAAGTTTTTGAAAAAAATAGAGACACCCCAAAAAATTTATTTAAAAATTGGGGTGGAGAAAAAATTGGGAAAAAATTGTTTAAGAATATGGAAATAGGTTCAGGGCTATTCTGCAAGTATGCGGCAGGTGTTTTGAAGAATAGAATTATAGCGGCAGGTGCACAAATGCAGAATTTTAAAAAACTTAATTTAGGGACATAAAAATATGCTAGTACCCATTTTCATGTACCCCAAATTTGATGGGACCACTTAAAAAAACGAAAAAAATAACCTAAGTGCTCTTCTGCATCACTTCTTCAATGTCGGAAAAAAAACACCTGCTGCGGCTATTTAAATCCCCGACTTTCAATTAAAGGCTAAAACGGGGGTACCCATAGTGATCCCCCATGTTTTTACAACTTTAGGGGGTCCTACAATTTTTTTAAGGGAAAATTCGTAACTTTACGCAAATCCAACTTCGGAGTTTCCCGTTTTTGTTAATTATATATTGAATACGGGGATAAGCGGGAGCACGCCCGATACTTTAACGCAGGTAAAAACCCCGATATGAAATGTTAACTTCGACAGTGAAGTTAACGTTTCATATTGAATACCCCTCCAAGTGTCATTTATGAAACAGTTAAAAAAAGCAGTTGATCAAACATTGAACAACATCTACAACCAGGTAATATTGAAAAAGCCATAATTTTATAAATGTACTGTCAGAAAATGCCTAGAACTAAGAGAGACACAATCAAAATCCTTAGAGCTATGTGTGAAAATGCTAGGAAGTTAGGAGATAACATCTCAGAGCTAACAGCAATAGTGACTAGAGATAATCTTGATATTGTAGCTATTGCAGAGTCATGGTGCAATGAAAAACATGACTGGGACATAGCTATACCAGGATATATTTAGAAAAGACAGAATGACAAAAATTGTATGAGGGGTGGCACTGTATGTGAAAAACAACATAAAAACTACAATTCATTGGCAGATTGGAGGAACTTGGAAGGAGTGCAGGAGTGGTGGGTAAAATTAAAATGTGCAATACTGAAAGCAACAGATCTTTGTATAAAAAGGGTTACAAAAGGCACATGGAAAAGGATACCAGTATGGTTCACAAAAGAAGTATCAACTAGTGTAAAATCAAAAAAGTGGGCATTTAGGAAATATAAGCAGACTCAGAATAATGAAACCAAAGAGGGGTATCTTGGCACAGAAACAGACAAATCACAGGTACACAACTCCAAATTACTGATTATATATAAATACATTATGCAATAAATAGAGATTTTTAGCATAATGCCTGCAATAATAGTCTCAACAGGTAGCACCTCCCATTATATATATTCAGGGTGTGCTATCCAGGTCCCTTTTCCTCTACACTCCATTTAGTGTGCTTATTTGCACACCTGAAGTCTGAGACACCTTCAATCTGAACTAGCACCCCTCCCCTATTGGTTTAAAGCATGGAGTCTGGTATTGTGAATGCACACTAGTAATAGGCATAATTTTAGGTAAGTACTACAAATTATGTACTGTAGTGCAATTTTGGGTTGATATTTGGGGCGTGGGTCCCCTGGATTGCTTTGGTTAGTCTGCTTCAGGGCATCGCATTAGAACACATTTTACCTTTTTGGCACATTTTAACACTTTTACTGTTTGTTTTTTATATATTTGTATTTTCACTTCTCTATCCTATACATGCAGCAGCAGCTGCTCTTACCTATCTTACTTTACACTTCACTTTTCTCATAACAGCGAGGCCCTGGGGTGGCTCAGCTGAGCGGGTTTGGGGGTTTCCTGCGCTCTGGCTTTGTACCCTAGTATATTAGGGACCTACCCTACAGAGGTTACCTGGATATCGTGCATAGGCCCATAACCTTGGCCATGATTATGCTAAAAACCTCTATTTATTGCAAAATTTTATTATTGTATTTATATATAATCAGTAATTTGGAGTTGGGCACCTGTTATTTGGCTGTTTCTGTCCCTGCAATAATAGTCTCAACAGGTAGCACCTCCCATTATATATATTCAGGGTCTGCAGTCCAGGACCCTTTCCTAAAGAGATGTATCTTGTAAGAAGGAAGGAGGCCAAGAAGTTGATCAGATGTGCAAAGGCACAGCCTGAAGAGAAAATGGCCCAGTCAGTAAATGAAAGGGCCAAAACTTTTTTTAACTATGTAAATGAAAGAAGAAAATCAAATGGTGGAATAATAAGAATGGAGACAGACAGTGAGAGTCTTGTGGAGGGAGACGAGGCCATAACAGATCATCAAAATGTTTTTTTTTGCTTGGTATTCACTACAGAAGGAGAGGGAAAGGGGCCATAGTTAAGTTGCAAAGATATACATGAGGTAGATACAAGTATACTTACAGAGGAAAAGGTCCTAACAGAATTGACAAAACTGAAAGTGGACAAATCAATGGAGCCAGATGGGATACATCCAAGGTTACTAAATGAGTTTAAAGGGGTGCTGGTAACACCATTAATCAAATTATTCAACCAATTTCTAGCTACAGGAGTAATTCTAGAGGACTGCGAAAGAGCAAATGTAATCCCACTGTACAAAAATGGAAGCAAGGAAAAGGCAAGTAACCACCAACCACTGAGCCTTACATCAGTAGTAGGAAAAGTAATGGAGTCACTATTAAAATAAAGACTTGTGGAACATCTCAAATCCAACAATTTAGAAGATCTCAAACAGCATAGATTTACTAGGGGGAGATCATGCCAAACAAATCTTATTGATTTATTTTGACTGGATGACTAAAGTAATAGATCAAGGGGGAAGGGGAGTGAAGATGTAGCTTATCTAGACTTTAATAAGGCTTTTGACATGGTCCCACATCGAAGACTGATAAATAAACTTGAAAACTTTGGACTGGATTCTAAGATGGTTAAATGGATAAGAACTAGGTTGCAGAATAGGAGTTGTAGTAAATGGAGTGCAATCTCAGGAGGGAATTGTGACAAGTGGTGTGCACCAAGGTTCTGTACTTGGACCAGTGCTTTTTAATATCTTTGTTGGTGACATTGCAATTGGTATTAGAGGGAAAGTATTCCTTTTTGTGGATGACACAAAAATATGCAACAGGGTAGACACACCTGGAGGTGTAAGACAAATGTTGGAGGATCTAGGTAGACTAGAGGAATGGTCAAGAACATGGCAACTACAGTTTAATGCTAAAAAATGCAAAATTATGCACTTGGGTCTCAAGAACCCAAAAGCCAAATATAGTATTCAGGGTACTCTCATGGAAACTATAGAGGAGGAAAGGGATCTATGAGTCACTATTTCCGGTGACTTAAAAGCAGGTAAGCATTGTAACAAAGTAAGTCAGATGCTTGGTTGCATAGGGAGAGAAATCAGTAGCTTGACGAAAGAAGCAATAATGCCACTGTATAGGTCATTGGTACGGCCTCATCTTGAATACTGTGTTCAGTTCTGGAGGCCACATCTCCTTTATTGATACTGTTGAAGAGCTGTATCACTACTTAACATCTGCTATCACCAGTCATTAACTCTTTTAATGCTTTTAGATTAGCAATTTTGCACAGATACAGATGATCAGGTGTCCATGAGAGGTACCATTTTTACCTCTACTAGTACCACCAGTAAGTAATTCTGAGACTGTACAAAGAAGGGCAACTAAAATGGTGCAAGGTCTATACCACAAAATATACCAGGAAATATTAAGAGATCTTAATATGTATAGTCTGGAGCAGTGAAGGGAAAGGGGGGACATGATAGAAACTTTCACATTTATCATGGGTTTTAACAAATGCAGGAGGGAGACAGTCTTCAAAAGAAGAGAAGTACTAAAACATGAGAACATGCACTGAAACTGAAGGGAGGTAGATTCAAAGGAAATCTGAGAAAAAAATTACTTCACAGATAGGGTGGTAGATAAGTGGAATAGCATCTCATCTGAGTGGTAGAAGCTAAGACAGTAAAACAATTTAAACATGCTTGGGATAGGCATAAGAATATCCTTACAAAGAACTAAGGATCACATAGGGTTGAGGTTACCAAAAGGTAACCTCTATGTTTCGATATTAATTTTGAGTTGGATGCATTTGGAGAAATGATTGATGCAACATGTACATGTACATTTGTTTTTTATTCTACTATGTCTTTTCTGCACACATTATGAAAGTAAATATGTCCATCTTTAATTGAGACCTACAGTATATTCTATAAATAAACACAATGCATCTCATGTGTTAAATGCGACCTTATTGCATGTCTTCAAGGCGTTATACTGTAAATCTTCTGAACATGTGTGAAATAATGACTAACATCACATTTATTGGTAGAAGTATGCTCCTTTGTTGATACTGTTGAAGAGCTGTATCACTACTTAACATCTGCTATCACCAGTCATTAACTCTTTTAATGCTTTGAGATTAGCAATTTTGCACAGATACAGATGATCAGGTGTCCATGAGAGGTACCATTTTTACCTCTACTAGTACCACCAGTAAGTAATTCTAATTATAGCTTACTTATTGTACACAGGAGCAGTTTTTGGTGATCCTGGCTGCCCAAAATAGCCAATAGTGCCAGCCCCCACTTCCCACAGTGACTGCGTAGTAGCAAAGCTGAGGGGTCAAAGGAGGAAGTAATAAGATCCTGGTGACTCATCAATGGTACATCTGGGCGAATAAAGATTCCTTATTGCCTCAAATTGTAGTGATAAGGAATCTTTATTTTTGGGTGCTGGCCACAAATGATAATAAATAAAGCCCTTTAAGTTTTATTTTAACATTAAGGGCCTGATTCAAACTTGGGAATAGAGAGAGATATCTCTCTTAACTGATCATCTTGGTGAAACCATGCTGCACTGCAGGTGGAGCAGATTTAAAATGTGCAGAGAGATTTAGATTTGGGAGGAGTGTTTACAAACTGACATCTAAATTGTAGAGTAATAATAAAGCTGTGCAGTATTTGTGGGCTACATGCAAAAGCAGCCAGTATTTACCCCACATGTAAAAAAAAATTATGTATTTACACCCTTTGCATTGCAATATGGTTTGTTCAGGTTCACAGTTGAGAGATATATCTCACTGTATTCTCAAGTCTGAATCAGGCCCTAAGTGCACTATCTTAAAACAACTACTGCCTCCTTTCTTTCATTATATAAGACAGCAGCAGATGCTGTAGCTCATTATATACACACTGTGATGTGCCCCACACATTTTCAGCTCAAAGCCATGGAGGGGGGTCCATCAAGCAGGCTTGTCAGCATGAAAAATAGTTAGCAGTGACTGCAGCTAATCACTTATAAAATGTGTGCCTAATTGGTCCTTGGTGTCTCTCTAATAGCTGGTGCCCAAGGGCCAATGCTTCCATTACATTCGGGAGTTATGCCACTGGCCC
The DNA here is from genome assembly GCA_031769625.1 of Taudactylus pleione. Classification (NCBI taxonomy): domain Eukaryota; kingdom Metazoa; phylum Chordata; class Amphibia; order Anura; family Myobatrachidae; genus Taudactylus; species Taudactylus pleione. The sequence continues at coordinate 39,257,152 of JAUIMM010000040.1, read as the reverse complement.
AAGTGCAAAAATTGGATTTAGGACCCCCACCCCTGAAGGTAACCTCCTCCCCACAAAAACACAAACACGTTGCACGTAGTAACCACACCAACTGTAATTACCCTTACCACAAATCCCTAAGCCCACAATTTACCCATTTAAATAATCCTAACTCAACATCACTACCTGACCCCATATGTCACACATTGAAATAACCCTCACTCACCATCATGAGCTGACACCATAACTGGAACTAATACCCTTTCCAAAATGTGACAAAAAAAGAAAATACCAAAAGTGTCTTAAATTAAATTGTCCTACCTTTCATCAGACCCATTGTGATTAATTTCTCGTCCCACCATCTTTATTACTTTGAAGCCTCTTGTCAGCCTGATGTTACTGCTGTATTGCAACACTGACCTGGAACACTGGGTAGGCCATTCCAGAGGGGTTCACAAAAAGCAAAAATGGTGGGTGTGTATTTGTCTTCTTTCTCAGATGTTTTGAGGTATAGATATTTAGTTAGACAGCCTTTTTACCAACATATATATCAAAGAGTGCAGTACTCTGATCAAATAACCCCTAAGACTCACAGCCTTCAATCAATGTTCAGTGTATCTACTGTACACACTATATTCAGGATAACTGATACTATGATAGTGTTTAAATACACTGAAATGTTGGTTGAAGGTTGTGACTCTTTGCGGTACAGTATATGACCAATTTTTTAAAGTAGAAGTCATTTAAAAGGCAAAATTAATCTGGTTTACTTTAAAACATTGAGCAGGTTCCCACTTGAATTCCACAGTCTATTACATATACCCCTTAGTGCTTATTTGATGAGAGTGTTGTGCTATTGGATCTACATTTGCTTATGCGTATGTGTGTGTGTGTGTGATATATATATATATATATATATATATATATAATCATCTTCCATGTTTGTATGTGCCACTCGATGTCTGCATGTCCTGTATTATTTTCACTCACCCATATTTGTGTGTTTTGCACTAAGCTCCCCCCTCTTGTCGCTTGTATTATGATACCCCACCTATATGTTAACAAAATTTACTCCTGTAAGTGCACCATTTAGAGACAACATTCTTTCTTATTTTGTATATTTGTGATTAATAGTCACAACAGCCTTTAATTCAGATTTTGTTACTTGGCTGCAATTCAATTGTATGAATTTTGCTATTATTCAATATTTTGCTATCTAATCACTTGTCATATTAATTCACAAGGAGACATGTAAAAAAGCATAACACAGTTAGTTCTATTCATTGAGCAAATGGCAACAAAATATCTGGTTACTGTATGTGTACTTTGAACTACTATTTAAAAAAATAAAATAATAATAATATTACAAGTAATGTGTTTTAAGCAAAATGAATACACATACAAACAGTCATTTTTTTATATAAAGTTCAGACACAAGCTGAAAATTTACATGAAGTGGTATTTGATTATATCAATGTAGATTTCCACAGTTTGTGACACGTGACCATATTGTGCTTGAGCGCAGTCAAGTGAAATAAAAAGATTTAATATTTTCATAATCTCAATGGAGCAGCATAATAATTGCATACAAATAGATAACCTTTTACATTTTGTTTATAAACACAATCACATAAAAGTATGATAATCTAATTGGAGAGTTATAGTACATTTGTTTGTTAAAAGAGAAGATTAACAAGCAGACATAAGTTAAATAAAAAATAAACAAACCATGTCTAACTTGAAAGACCCAGTTTGGAACCTGCTTAAATTGTGCATTAACAATGTTTTCCATGATACCATACAGTACATATAAAAAACATGCAAGCATCTTTCTTTTGGGTTAAAGAATTAGTCAATTAGTATTTTAGCACATTTAACATTTCTGTTTTCAAAATGTATACAACCAATCAAATATGGTTTGGACTCTTTTTTTATAGATAAATAAAATGTATTTATTGGAAATTGAAATGCATTATTAATACAAAACAAACATGTATTTTAATATAAGAATATGTAATATTGTAGGATCATTATTCTGTGGTCTACTCATGTTAAAATCTAAATGATTTATATTAAAATATATTAGTCTATTTATTGTGTCTAATTTTGATAAATGACAATGTATTAGATAAATTAGTTCATTGTACCTGATTTAAAAAAAAAAAATAAACTTTAACATACTTGTTCATATATATGGTGCTTCAATAAAAACATTTATAAAATGTATTTTATATTTGACTTCTGCATATTTATTTTATCATCTACTATAAAATTAATTAAAATACACATGAAATACAATTATTGCTACTCATATAGTTTATTTTACTTAACATTATTTTTAAACCATGGCCTTGTAACTAACGTGTTTAATGTCTTAATTGTATAATGCAACATTTTGTAATACATACAATGAGTGGAAAATCTTTATTTTCTATATTTTGTTTAGTGTGTTCTGGCTGCTAACTTAAAATACAAAATTTACTTTCAGCACCCTAATACAAATTGATTACTAAAATGTTAAAATGTACAATACTTTGCCACTATAAAATAATAATTGTATTAGTCCATTCATAAAAACAACATGTCAGTCACTAGTGATTGAGATTTTATTCTGTAGAGTGCATTACAACTGATAAATGTATTAATAAAAACTTCAAATTTACAAAGTAAACCGTGAAACAAATCTTATATGAATTAAAGAATAAATAATGGGATATTTTAAAAATTATTTTAATATATAAGTAATACAATAGTTTATATGACAAAACAAAATATTTACTTTGGATAATATTATGTTGGTTTGGCATTGTTCAATATAATCATTCTTCAATTCAGCCTCTGGGTAAACAAGACACAACACAATTACAGCATGAATGCAATAGTTTACTGTATGAAATTACTGAAAAATCCAAAATAGAAATCTGAAATTGTTATTCATGTTGTTTTAGATTGATTATACAAATTGCATAGAAGATTAGTTAAAATTTCAAAAAACATGTACAGAATATCCTTAAAATATCAGTAAGTATTAATGGTGCATTATAAAAAAATATAAATAATAGCATCACTGATTTGTAAGCATCATATATTCTATCTGAATATTATATATGCATGTCAAGTTTATTATGCATTATTATGTACTTAGTATGCATTTTTGTTATTTAAATATCCTTTTAAACACTTTACTACAGAATTGTATTGTTCAAAAAAGCATTAGCATAAAACAATGCAATCAAATATTTTTATGGATATTGTAAAGGCAGTACCTCTTAAACTACTGTTCAAAGCAACGGTTCTATATTTTCTGTAGTCATACTGAATGTTTCCTCTCTTTCAGCATATTTCAGGATAATCCAGATTGAAACAACCATTAAACTGGCACAGTATTATCTCTACTTCTTTTGAGTAATATATTGCTGTAAATCCTACAGTAAACCTAGTTTTTGAAGTCATTTGGTATTTACATTGGGTCAAGGTGGCTGTTTGTAATCTCACAAAGCCATCTCTAAAATGGCATACTAGCTGCTCTGTCTAAATAAATCAAGTAAGTGTCATGTACAGTATCTAAATGGCAACAATAAAAAATAACCAATATGATTATTCCTTTATTAAAGCCACCTAGCTTAACATTACTTCCAGAGAACAACTTCTCTAATGTTCATTAGAAAGAAATGCAATATACAGTACAGGCTGCAGTAAATGAAGTACATTTTTTTTAGAAAACATTATAGTAAGATGTCTCTGTACAGGAACAAGGAAGTTCAAAATTAGGTCAACATGTCATCTATCTGAACAAAGATTTCTGCTCCTTATCTATATTATTACACCATTAAAAAAATGTAGTATGATGTAAAATGGCAGTTTTAAGTCTGGTACACAAATAGTGTGTACAACAAGGACACGGTGTTGAGGAACAGATTTAATATCTTCTGAAAGCACTGACAAAAAGCTTGTAAAAGAATAGTATAGAGAAAAATAGATTGTCCTTTAGAAGAACCATCTATGGATAGTAAAATGTGCAAACCTCCGAATTAAATTATACTGTACCTGAAGAAAATGTGGGACAAATGGTAAGCTGTCTGTGAATGACCTACTTAATATTGTTTTGTTAGAAGATGTTGTTGGGGCATGGAGACAGTTGTCACTGCAATGTTCCAAAAATACTTTTGCCTGAATGGGCAGTAAAAAGTTCAGAAGAGAAAATCTGTTAAATGCTGGTGATGCAACTCGGGCAGCCCCAACTGGCAAAAAGGAAGCATGGATAAGATAATTGCAGCTGCTACATTATATATCAGACATACTGTATGTAGATATAGGAGTATGACTAAGCACATATGAGAATATTTTTGGGACACAAAATGAATATACAGTATCTATCTATCTATCTATCTATCTATCTATCTATCTATCTATCTATCTATCTATTTATCTATCTACACATTGAAACATGAAATTTAAAATTTTCCAGTCCAAAATTTTTCTTAGGTCTACTCTGATGGTACATGTATGCACATTTATTCTGGTGGCCAGAAGCACCTTGTAACTTTGTTTATTATAAAATCCAATGAGTGCCGCTGCTTGGACAGTACAATCATTTTTTACAGATAGCTCAAATGTAGCTGCAGTTTCATTTATTTTAGATTTGCAGAGTTATTAAAAATGCCAGTGAGTAAGGTGACATTAGAAATATTGGTTTCCAATGTCACCTTATGATCTGTTAACAAATATTTTACTAGCATTAAAGACCTATCATTACTGCTTTTATAAATGTGATTTTCTGTTGAGCTACACTGGTAGAAAATCCTGGACCACTAGCATGTGTTTGCATTCCCAGACTGAAAATTGCCAATAATCCCTTGCCCATGGTCTTATTTATAGCTGGACATATGTCATTAATTTGCTTATGGTTCTCATTTAAGAACTGTTCATGTGCACCAGAAATGCTTACAAATACATCATTCAGGTACTGGAGCGGTGATACTGTACAAACATATGTGGTGGTGGTGATGATGATGATGATGGCCACTAACAGCTCTTGCAGGTGCTAAAGAACTTGTGATAATGATGACTAGCAGCAGCAATACCTTGCCACTTCAGATTGTCTAATTGCAAATTGACAACTTCAGTTAACAGTACTACATTCAATGGAAGTTACATTAAATCAATTTGTAGCAATTTGTTAGCATTACTTAATTGATGTTTCAATTTGGATTTCTGCAAGACATATACCCATTTGAGGAAAAAGATAGATGTAGATTTTTTCTTATTTCTTAATTCATCTTATGTGGAAAAGGCAACTTTTGCACTCATTAACAATTGTCAAAATACATTCCTTACATTATTATATTGCTGTCAATAGAAACTTTACACTTTGTGGGTTATATTTCTAAATACCTTTTTTCCTGATGTACCTTTTTGAGCTGAATGTATCTTGAGATACATCCAAACCAATACATACGCATGTTTCTTTTTTTTGTCATTTCCTATGTACAGATGTGTTCTCATAAACTGTTGCTCTAGCTGACGCAAATAGTCCCTCTCGGTGCACCAGATCCCTGCAACTTGGCTATGCCGAGAGTCTTTCTCACTCTGCCTGTGCATCTTAAGGTGGGTACACATTAGGCGACCCCCCCAATGCGACACCAGATGGTGCAGATGAACAACATTATCGGGCGGTTGGTATGCGACTGATATGTCATTCACCAGCACCATTAAACTTGCCAGAATATGTAGCTGGGTTGCTCCATCATCACCCGCAGGATCGGACAACATATTATCTATTGTGTACCCAGCATTATTCATATAAATAAAACAACTAGGGACAACAAACTATGTTGCTACTGTAACTTGCACTGATCAATTAGATGTGCAACATTTATATATCTGTGTGCAACTGAGTTTGAATCTGTATACAAAGTGCTACCATGCAGCGAACATGGATCTTTCTTAAGCCAGGTACTGCTGTGCTTCATCTGCAACTTTGTACATAATTAAAATGAATTCCTGTGCAGTTAAAGTTGGAACACAGTATCTCTAGTACACTTTGAGTTGTGTTTCGCTGTCTGTGAGACTAAGATGCATAATTTATAGAAAATGAGGGCATGCTACACCTCTTGGGGTGTCTCAGTTGTCAGGTGTATCACATCATATCGCATATAGATGCTTGGAGCCTAAATGTGTCCAACTCAATGAAATGGGTCCCTCAGCCACTACTACAACTGCTATGAGTAACTATAGCAATTAGCTACATGGAATACCTGTTGGCTTTGTCCTGTAATAATTCCAAGTTTGCATGAGACACATTGGCAAACATATTGCATTTGCATATACATGCAACACTACCTAAGCACATCTTCTGCATCACTGAGCACTCAACAATCTGTTGGGCTGTTGTAAAAATCGGAGCATCGTATCTGTAGTATTGTTGTACCGCTGCTCACTATTATAATGAGGGGATGTCAAAAGGGGGGGAGGAGGTACTAGGGGGAATTGGTCTTTATATAAAATAACCACACTTGTATACACTGCACTGAGACCTAATAAGCTCTATTGTAATATTGTCCTTATGATGAAGCTGTGAGGTGATGTGCGGCGTCCCGCTACCTCTTATGCAAATAGTTCTAGAATAATAGTCATAAGTAATAGGGATCTGTTGGGAATGATTGGTGGTGTCATCTTGCAGGCTGGAGGAGACCACTGTGGTTAGGATGCAGTGTCTCCAGACTGTGGTAGTGTGGACCGTGGACTGGGTAGGTAGCAAGCCTAATGAAAGGGAGTGCCCCACACCTCACCACAGAACCTGACAGTACCCTGTCTGGGGAGGGGAACTGCTGGATAGGACCATCCCTGATCTGTACCTGCTGCCCCCTCCACTACGGAGACTTACCTGCACTCCTGCTGCTGTGTGTGGCTGGATCCCTCCTCCTCCTGCTTGTACTCCGTGTCCTCCATCACGTGTCTCCATCTCCAATCTCCCCATCCTGTTGTTTCCTGGTTCCTGGTTCCTACTGTGTGATGCGCCGGTCATGTGGTGCGGCTACTCGTGACCTAGTGGAGCTGGATTAGATTCTCAGTCAGTGCCTTCGTGTGTGGTACCCGTGTGGGTAAAAAATGTTGAACAAGCAGAATCAATATACAAACATACAGATCTTAGACCAAAGTCTAAATTCTATCCTCAACATGTGAAAGGCCATCTAATCAATACTTTCAAATTCCTAGTGACAAGAGACATTGAAGAAATACAGGACAAACAAAATAATAGGAAGATGAACATCATGAAGGCAGAAATGGATGCATTACAAGAAATAAGTAATAACCAAGATATAATCATAAAACCAGCCGCTAAAGGTGGGAATATTGCCATACTCAACACCTCTGATTACAACTGTGACTCACACAGAATTTTGAATGACACTTCCACTTACGAACTCCTACAATAAGATCTCTTCTGAAAAGAGGGCGAGATACGGGCATTATAACAAAAAGAGAATTTGAATATCAAGATTCAGTAATACCAGTAATACCAGTTTTTTACTATTTACCCACGGTTCCAAAAAACATCCACAATCCACCAGGATGGCCCATAATATCCAGAATCGATTCAATTTTAGCCACTGTCCAGATATATTGACACCTACTTACAGCCATATGTGAAAGAACAAAAATCATTTATAAGAGACACCACAGACATACTCAAGACCCTACAGGAAGTTAACTGGAGGGATGATCTGTGGCTGTGTACTAGTGACGTCACATCTCTATACACAGTCATAGACCATGAGAAAGGCTTAGAAGCTAGTAGACACTATCTAACACAGGATCATACAATGCAACCAGAACAGACAGCATTTATTATTGATGCCATCAATTACATACTCCATTACAACTATTTTTGGTTTGGGGGGAAGTACTATCGCCAGAAGACCGGGACTACCATGGGAACCCAATTTGCGCCAAGCTATGCCAATCTCTTCATGAGCCTTTGGGAAGACCGCAACATCTGGTCAGGGCATTGCTTTGGCGCAAATCTGGTCCTATGGCGGAGATACATAGATGATGTACTATTTATTTGGGAAGGAGATGAGCCATCATTAAAAACATTCCTGCAACATATTAATAACAATAACTGAAATTTAACTTTCACCACTGATTATAGTCACAACAGTGTGAATTTTCCTTGATATTACGGTATATACGGAAGATCAACAACTGCACACTAAGACTTATATTAAACCAGTAGATGTAAACAGCTACATCTCGTCGGACAGTGGACATCATCAGAACTGGCTAAAGAGCATTCCAGTTAGCCAATTTACTAGGATTAGACGCAATTGCACTCAGACTCATAACTACAGAGCACAAAGTCAGTATTGAAAGAACAATTTTTTGACAAAAAAATGATGTCCATACAGTTGAAGAGGCTTACCAGAAAATAGAGGTTACTGACAGACAATCACTACTAGCATACAAAGAAAAAACCACAGATAACAATATGTACAAAACTGCCTTTATAACACAGTTCAATAAAGATACTAGACAACTACAGAAGATCATAACAAAACATTGGAATATTTTAAAAGAAGATGAGATTCTAAAAGATCTCATACCAGAAAAACCACAAATAATATATAAGAAAGCCCCGGATTTAAAACAGAAATTGGTAAAAAATTATATAAAAGAAAAATCATTAAAACAAACGACTCTAGAGGATACTAGCATTAGGAAAGGGTTCTATTCTTGCGGAAGCTGCAAAAATTGTAAAGAGGGACAATCAACAACCAAGAGAGTAGAAATATTCATGTCCAATATAATGAAACAGACATACAAAATACAACACCATATCAGTTGTAACAGTATTGGGGTCATATACCTGATTGAGTGCCCTTACAGCCTCCAATATGTCAGACGCACCAAACGCAATCTGAAGACACGTATATCCGAACATTGGTGTAACATCAAAAAGGGGCTTTAGACACACAACCTGTCCTTACACTTTAAGGAAGTACATAATAAAGACCCCAAAGGGATGAGATATGTGGGCATCACCCTCATCGAAACAAATTGGAGAGGAGGGGACTTTGAAAAGGTATTGAACAAGGAAGAATTAAAGTGGATCTACACCCTAAAAACATTTTCACCACAGGGTCTGAATGTAGTTAATGAGACACTATTAGTCATCACAAGTTGCTAACAACGTAAACATTGACCTGTCCTAAAATTTGTTTACACCCTCTCCCCCTCTTTCCCCCTATGTTTTGTTTCTCTGTACCCCCTCATCTATCAGGATGTATTACATAGTAGAGTACCTCATCATATATATATATATAGGCATCTCAGTATCATATTTTCTGAATGCCACATCCAATATGGCTACTATCATAATACACTCCTGTAGCCACTACTAAGATGGCCAATGGCAGAGACAGTACCTATAAATAACTGGAATAAGGCAGCACAAACCAAATCCCTGAGGATGACCTAACAGGTGATACGCGTTGGAGATACACCAGCATACTGAACATTTTTTACCCACCCGGGTACCACATGCGAAGACACTGACTGAGAATCTAATCCAGCTCCACTAGGTCACGAGTAGCCGCACCACATGACCAGTGTGTCACACATGATATGAGTAGGAACAAGGAACCAGGAAACAACAGGACGGGAAGATTGGAGACGGACACACGGGATGGAGGACATGGAGTACAAGCAGGTTGAGGAGGGATCCAGCCACACAGATTGGCAGGAGTGCAGGTAAGTCTCCTTAGTGGAGGGGGCAGCAGGTACAGATCTGGGATGCTCCTATCCAGCAGTTCCACTCCCCAGACAGGGTACTGTCAGGTTCCGTGGTGAGGTGTGGGGCACTCCCTTTCATTAGGGTTGCTACCTACCCAGTCCACGGTCCACACTACCACAGTCTGGAGACACTGCATCCTAACCACAGTGGTCTCCTCCAGCCTGCAAGAAGACACCACCAATCATTCCCAACAGATCCCTATTACTTATGACTATTATTCTAGAACTATTTGCATAAGAGGTAGCGGGACGCCGCACATCACCTCACAGCTTCTTCATAAGGACAATATTACAATAGAGCTTATTAGGTCACAATGCATACAAGTGTGGTTATTTTATATAAAGACCAATTCCCCCTATTACCTCCTCCCCCCTTTTGACATCCCCTCATTATAATAGTGAGCAGCAGTACGACAATGCTACAGATACGATGCTCCTATTTTTACAACAGCCCAACAGATTGTTGACTGTTTTTATGTTTGTTTTCCCATGATATATAGAATTGTATTATATTTTGGCTTCAAATAACATCATGTCTTGTCTTGCAATTGGCGGGCGGGACCATTAATTAGCAAACGGTTTATGTGCTATTATCAGAATAGGATAACAGCAGAGTGCACACCATCAGACAATTATCCCATTTTCATAATTTTGTTTATATCAGCAATTTACAATAAGCATATCGCACTCATAAATAGGTGTAGCGTGGATCTCCACTTCTATTAAATACAGTTGAACTTTGGGTAGGTGCCCCAATTGAGATCATCTGCAAGCACCATATCATATATAGGAACCAAGAGTAGTGTAACGCAGGTCTCCCATCTATCCCTGTAATAGATGTAAGGGAACCAATACTGGAAATAATATGTCTCCCAAGACCATGTAAAATCTGGAGCCATTAAAATGTTCTTACAAGAGAATTTTGTCATACTCAGACAAGATACAATTTTAATAACATGTATTGGAGAAGAACCAAGAAAAATATGAACTTAAAGAGTATAATAGCGCTCAGTGATTTCAAATCAGAAAAAGGAACCTACAAAGATTTCATGGTTACCTCCCAAACCTAAAGAGTTATCATTGTAATAGACCTGTTTGTTTAACTTGTAAATACATGAATAATAAAACATTGTCTATAAAGTCACATGCAAAATGGTCATATTTTTCAAATCAAACAATATCTAAACTAGTAAATAAACATATACTAGATCCATAAATTCTAGATTAAGAGAACATCAATGAAACATTATATGAAATGTGCAAACACAAAGTGTATCTAGACATTTTTTTCATCAACATAATAGTGAGAAGTTTGTCACCATCTTGTGGGGCATATTTATTAATGTAAGAGATTTTAGAAGTGGAGATGTTGCTAATAGCATCCAATCAGAATCTAGCTATTATCTTCTAGAAGGTGTTAGTTAAATGTTAAGTAGAATCTGAATGCTTGCTAAGGGCAACATCTCAATTTAAAAAACTCTCACGTTACTAAATATAACCCTGTCCCGGTCTATGCAGGACTTCAAGAGAAAAGGGCTGGAGAGCCAGGTACCACCTTGTCAGTTTTGCGTTAGAATTTTTCATGGACTGTAACCATTTTAACAGTGCATGATCAGTAACCACAGTAAACCTGGCCCCACAAAGACAATATCTCAATGACTCAAGAGCCCATTGTATAGTGAGGCATGCTTTTTCTATTACAGAATACCTAATCCCTCGTGGGAACAACTTTCTACTAAGATATAGAATAAGGTGTTCAGTGCCATCAAACTCTTGACACAAAACTGCCCCCAAGCCCACATCTGAGGTGTCTGTTTGGACTTTAAAACTGGGCCTTTACACAAAAGATGTTTCATTTTGGTGAATGCAGACTGACAGTCCCTACACCACTCAAGTTTATTTGAGGCAGAATTTTTCAAACAATCTGTTAAGGGAGCCGCTAAGGTAGAAAATTGAGGCAAAAACCTCCTATAATAGCCTGCTAAACCCAAGGAGGACCTTACCTCTTTCTTGGAAGTTGGAACTGGGGCATCGGCTAGTGCCTGTATCTTACTCACAAGTGGCTTCAGACACCCACTGCCCACCACATACCCTAAGTATTTGGTTTCATTTTTACCTAGAACACATTATTGTATTCTAATTCTGACCTTCTACCTATAACACATTTATTCAAGTTTGCGGTTAAACCTGTCTCTCTCAAAGACTGAAGAACAGCCCTAAGCCTATTAACAAGGGCATTCCAAAGCTGACTATTTATGACAATATCGTCTAAGAATGGTGCAGCATAATTCAGATGAGGATGAAGCATCTGGTCCATTTCCCTCTGAAAGAGGCTAGGGCACCATGTAAGCAAAAAACACTGTTTTTTCCACTGAAACAGAGTACAAAAAGCATTTTTTTCCCTTGTTTCCTATGTCAGCTCAATTTGTCAATATCCCTTCTTAAGTTCAAGGGTAGAAATATATCTGGCCTAACCTAACCTATCAAGCAGGTTATCAACCCTTGGCATTGGGTAGGCATCAAATTTGGACACTGCATTAACTTTGCAGAAGCTTATGTAGAATCTTGTAGAACCATCTGGTTTTGGGACCAAGATAATGGGGCTACACCAGTCACTAGACAACTCCTCAATTACCCCCAACTTCTACTTTTCTTGTATTTCCTTGATTACCTGCACTTGTTTTTCCCTTGTAAGCCTATAGGGTCTTAGTCGAACTACTACATCAGGTGGGGTTACAATGTCAAAATCTAAATTGGTCTTCCCTGGTTTATCAGAAAAAACATACTGTATGAGAGTTTATTAACAGTGTCCCCCAAGGGAGGCTTCAGCTTGTCTGGATTCAAAGGATCAAGGGGTGGAGAAACCCCATCAACCTGAGGAAGCTGTGGATCAAGGTCACTATGGCCATTACCAGGGTTTACAAAAACACATCTTGATCCTTCCATGCTTTCAACAGGTTAACATGGTAAATCTGCCTACCTCTATGGGAGTCAGGTTGAGAGACTTCATAATTTAGTTTGCCCACCTTTCTAATTACTTCAAATGGCCCTTGCCATTTTGCTAGTAATTTACTTCCCCAAGTAGGTAAAAACAAAAAGACATTATAAAAACTCAAGTTCTGGCACTACAGTTATAGAGAAGTTTTTGAACCTCATGTGCATTTACCAAACTTTCCCAGGCCAATTGACCTAGTAGGTCTATGTCTTTATGCATCTGGACCACATATTGAAGGATGCTTTTGCCCTCTATTGCTTTTTCTTCCCATGCTTCCCGTAGGAAGTCAAGAACACCAGTGGCTTCCTCCCATAAAGATGCTCAAAAGGGGCAAAGCCAGTAGAAGCCTGGGACACTTCTCTGATTGCAAATAACCAATAGGGTAGAAGCTCATCCCACCTTTTTTCTGTCTCTATAAACTTCTTTAACATAGACTTAAGCGTATGGTTGAATCTTTCAACTAATCCAGGTTCTGACAGATTTACTTTTTAAAACATTAACAACCCCTCCATTAACTTAGACATAAAGTTTGTCCCTTGTTGCTAAGAATTTCTTTAGGAACCTAACCATGGAAAACAGCTCTAATAACATAGTCACTACCTGTTTGGCTGTAGCAATCCTTAAGGGAAATGCCTTCAGATAACGGGTGACATAGTCAACCACAACTAAAATGAATCTATATCCTTTAGATGATGGTTCAATGAGATCCACTAAATCAACCCCTTGTTTTTCAAAATGGACCCTTACTTTTGGGAGAGAGATCAGTGGGGCAGGAGACGGTCAGTTTACTGTTGTCTTTTGACACTCTGAACAAGTGTAACAGAACCATGAGACCTCAGCATAAACACATGACCAATAGAACCAGGAGGTTCTTTTCTCCGCTGTCTTATCCCATCCCAAATGACCACCCCAAGGAACTGCATGGGATAAATCCAGAACCTGCTTTCTGAAAGGGCCCAGGGCCACCAACTGTCAAATCACCTCCCTTGTTTGCTTGTGCTTGTCTAGTCGATATAAAACCTCTTCAAGCAACACAAAATGGGGATATTTTACTTCTGTTACATGTGACAAGAGGACACGATCCACTGAAAGAATCTGTTCAAAGGCCCTTTTTAAAGCAGTATTTTCCCATTGGGCCTTTCTTAAATCAGGTTGAGGCGCAAGGGGAAGTGTTAAGACCTCTTCATTAATACTACTTAATTAAACCTCAGCATTATTCCCCAAGCAATGAGGATTAGGCAGGCTGCTATACACATCAGTGTTCCTAGACCTCTCAGCATTTCCATGGATATCAGTATGCATATGAACATTAGTAATGACAGGTTCATCAGAATTATCAGATACATTGACATGAACAGGAATATCAGCATGGTAGCAGAGCCAGAGTCCACAAAGCCCTTGACCAGTCTATTACCGACTCTATAGCTGTAAAGACACTGGAAAAAGAGAAATAGAGCAATCCATCTGTAGACAAGCCCATTCTTGATGCCCACCTTGGCCACAGGAGGAACACACTTGAGCTGGAGTTATTGGGGAAGTCCTCCACTCTGGACCTCCAACTTCTGGAAAATGGGTGGCCATCACCTTCCCCATAGAATGACTTCTGGGCTGAAAACCCTCTTTACTTGAAGAGAAGGGCGAAGCTGTGGGCCTCAATTTCTCCAAAGCCATCAATTGTGAGGGGTACTGGTGCCTATCCGAATCCATACAAGGAGGCACCTTATCCTGAGACTATGCCTGCTTTGGAGACAGGGAGATTCCACCATAAGTAAAGAAGAAAGGTTCTCCATTTCATCCTGCACCAGCAAGGCATTTTTCACTAGCCGGACAGCGGAATCCAATTTTCTTAACTCGATGCAGCCAGACCCAGCAGGCAACTTGGGCAGAAAGCAGTGCAACAAACTTTTCCAAAGTGATCAACTCCACAAGCTGTGTGGAATTATGTAGGTCTGGCTGTAGCCATTTAACTGTGAGGTTGGCCAGTTTCTGGGCCAGGAAGCGTAGCTTTCATCTGGATCATAGGACACCTGAATTTCCACCAGTACACTTCTATATAGAGGCCAAACCAATCCACTATGGCAGCCTTCACTCAGTCACATATTTTTGCAACATCCAGGGAGAGGGCGGCATATGCAGCTTGGGCCACCCCTGTTAGCAGAGGGGCAATTCATAAGGCCCATGAATCTTTGGGCCAGGCTTGCAAGGTAGTAATCTTTTCAAAAGTGGTATGAAAGGCCTCCACATCATCTGAGGCCTGCATTTGGGGAGTACTGGAGCAGTTGCCACTCCGTGTTGCTGTTTAAAAAAATCCAACATTTGTTGCAGAATGGCTTCCATGGTGGTCTCTTTAGGATCCCTGGCACAGGACCCATTTATCCCACTTCTGACACCACAATTTAGCGGGTGAGTTCAGACGACCAATGGGAGACTGAGGTGTTGCAAACAAGTAAGCTTTTTATTCCAGAGTTGAAAAGACATAGCCAGTGTAATGGCTATTTACATAAGGCAAACACAGTTCAGGAACAAAAAATCAGCTTACATGAGACAGCATTTCAAAAGAGCAGATTATTCACAGCAGCCATGGTTCAGATTGTCCAGCATAGAGAGCTGCTGAAGGTGCAACCTCTCCCTCACATTTTCTCTGACTAACTTACCAGGGTTTTTTTACCAACATATATTTTATTATATTTGAAACAAAATATGGCCACAAACAAGTAATCCAATGAGCAGAGCAGATACCCTCATAAAGGGAGCACAGCATAGATCACCAGATATCATAGAATAAAAGAAACATATACATAAACAGAAATATATATAAATGTAGCAGTACATTAAAGAATAACTGATAAGAATAGGAAAATCAGAGCACAAAACATTAGACATCACGAGGGAGGGAAAGAAGGGAGAGGAAAGAGCGAGGGGAATGGCACCAATTACCACATATAATCAAAATACTGGCAACAACCAGTAATAAAACCCAAAAGGACTATCCAAGTAGCAAAATGTAATTAAAACAACATGAGTGAGGGCATCCCATATTTATATATTCATTGTGGCAAAAGTCACAGAGGACTTGAGATCTAACCATGGACCCCAGACAGCAAAAAAACTCTTTCTGTTTACCCTCAATAGGAGTGCATCCATGACATATAGAGGTCTAATCTATGAAATCACTCTTTAATTGAAACAGATTGCCAGTGAACAGGGATCACCACCTTGGCAGCACATGCTTAAGTAGGGACTTTTTATAATCTACTATAGAGCCGGGAACTAGGTTCAATAACCAAGAGGAAGGATCTGTAGGCGTATTTCTGCCCAAGAGTGTCACATAGGGAGAAAACTTTTGCCCAAAAGGGTCGCAGGGCTAAGCAATCCCACCATATATGCAGTGGAGAACCTATCGCTTGATTACATCTGCAACAGCTGCTAGACACATTGGGGAACATCTTTGCCAGGGTCAGGGGGCAGCAATACCATTGGGACAGAACCTTCAATTGGGTTTCTATCATGGAGTAACTTACAGAAAAGGAGAAGGTAGTTAGAAAAACTTTCTGCCAATCCTCCTGATTTAAATGAAATTGGAATTCTCGTTCCCAATCCCCAGTAAAGTTAGGTACAGTAGTGTTGAGATAGCAATTTCAATTAGGAGTTTATAACCTCTAGAGATAAAGTGTGTTGGGCAAGTAGAAGCAAGACTCATGCCCTCAAAATGGGTCAAAGGTCTGCCACCAGCCACCCATAGGTCCCTGCACTGGGCAAAATGTTTTAACTGTAGGTAACATCAAACCTCAGAGTCCGGAAAGGACCAAGTAGTCTGCAATTCATCAAAGGGCACCACAATTGCATTTCCAACCAGCTGGCCCACATGTGTCATCCCCAACTGAAGCCACACTGTAAAAGCAACGATCAATGTACCTGGAAAGAAGTCGGGCTTGTCAAATAGTGAGGTCAAAGGTGAGAACAAGCAGGAGACCCAAGCCTGCCTCCATAACTTATTCCATTGGGCCAATGTAGGGCCAATAGTAGGATGAGGTATAATGGAAACTTTGGACAACCAAGGGTATATAGATATTTAAGCTGGAAGGGAATGATTTTCCAAAATGACCCACTGCTTGGCATCCTCTATTGTGAACTAGTCAAGGATTTGACCTAGCATGATGGTGTCATAATATGTAGGAAAGTGAGGGAGTTGGAACCCCCTAAGTGTTTTGTCAAAACAGAATATCATGTTTACAGCAGGGCCTCTGACCTCCCCCCACATAAAATCCCTTACCAGTCTATGTAGGTCAAGAATATACTGTTTTGGGATATGAGTGGGACGAGCCTGTAACAAATAGAGCATCCTAGGAGAATATTCATTTTCACTATACTGATTCTCCCGAACCATGAAAAGTGTTTACATCGCCATTACCCAAGCTCATGTCTAAAGTTTTGCAGTACAGGGGTAAAATTATCGGTAAAGAGATGGGATAGGTCAGTATTTAAAACAATCCCTAGGTATTTTAGACTAGACGGGTGCCAGGAGAAAGCAAAGGACTGTTTCAGCATGGTAACTGAATGGGAAGATGTCGCCAAATTAACAGCCACTGATTTTGAGTAATTCACTTTAAAATTTGATAGCAGGCCAAATCTATTGTATTCACCCATTAGATTGGCGATCAAAATAATTGGATTTGATTGGATAGCCAATAGATCATCAGCAAATAATGCCAATTTATATTCAATGTTCCCAATATGAAGCCCAAAATGTCAGATTTACATCGTATGGTGCAGGTGTGAGCCTCCATACAAAGTATAAAAATAAGAGGGGAAAGGGTTATCCCTGCCATGTACCATTTTTAATTAACACTGGCTCTGAGAGAGAACCATTCATTTTAATGTGAGCATTAGGGTAGTGATATAAAACAAATATCCTCTGAAGACAGGTAGGACCCAAGCACAGGTGTGTCAGTAAGCCCTTCATAAAAAGACAATTTATCCTATCAAAGGCTTTCTCAGCATTGGTGGAAAGCAGAACCATTGGGATAGTGCTGCTGATTGCCAAGTGCATGAGGTCATTGAGCTTGGTGGTGTTGTCATGAGCCTCTTGGCCCAGGACAAACCCCACCTGATCAAATTGAATGAGCATGAGGAGTAACTTTTAAGTCTATTAGCAATCAATTTGGCAAATTGTATCAAATCCACATTGAGGAGTGAAATTGGGTGGAAACAGGGGCACTGGGCAGGGTCCTTACCCGCTTTATGTATAACTTCAATGTTTGCTTCTAAGGACTGGGTTGAAAAACACTTATTTATGAATATTTCATTAAAGGCCTGAAGCATCTTAGGAAGCAACAACTCACTAAAGGTTTTATAAGAGAAAACTGTACAGTCATCAGGGCCTGGGCTTTTGCCTGAAGAAGTAGGCTTAAGGGCCTCTTTCAATTCCATCAGGGAAAATGGGGTATCAAGCCGAGACTGGTCAGCTGGGGACAACTTGGGGACATTAGATGCCTGAAGATACAGGGGTGCTGCATCACTGAAGGAAAAAGACTCCTCATGGGTTTTGGGATCAGAGAGGTTATATAGCTTAGAGTAATAAGAGTGGAAAGATGCCGCAATATCCCGGGTAAAAGTATGCTTTTACCCGAGGGCTTCCTTAATTGTCTGAATATAAGAAGTGGCCCTCTGTGCAGGAAGATCACTAGCTAAATATTTGCTGGGTTTATTACCCCACTGAAAGAAGCAGTTCCTACATAGCCTGAAGTCACATTTTTTTCTATCAAAAAGCAGTTTATTCAGAGCTGCTCTTGTCTCCTTTAATTCTGCTAGGACCGTGTCAGAGGGGGATGATTTATGAGATTTTTGCAAATCCAGCTCTCATCCTAACTTGCTGCTACATGCTCCCTCCTCCCTGTCTTCCCCATCAGATTCATGCCTGTCTGTCTGCCCCTTCCCTTGAGAATGTAAGCACTTGCGAGCAGGGCACTCTACCCTCTTGTGCTTCTCCTTAATTTATTTTCATCTACTTCTTACTCACCACTTGGACACCTAACACTTGGTTGCTTATGCTCTGTTGCTTATTTGGGTTTTATGGCCACCAAGGTATCAATGTATTTTATCCATGTCCTTGTCATGCATTGTATTGTATTGTATTGTACTGTAATGTAAGTCACTTTTTTGGAAATGTACTTTGTAAGGCGCTGCGGAACACTTGTGGTGCCATATAAATAAATAAAAATAATAATAATTATTATAATAATAATAATAATAATAATAATAATAATAATAATAATAAAATCCTTAAGTTTATGCAAAAGGAGAAGCTTCTGACCTTCCCTTCTCCATTTTAAACATGGAATTAGTGTGTATAAGCTTACCCCTTAGAACATATGTGTGGGCCTCCCACATTGTGATCCCAGAGACCTCTGGAGTCTCATTGACAGAGAAGTAATCACTAATGGTCTCAGACAACTGTGATTTACATTGGGTATCAATGAGGATAGTCTCATTTAAACCCCTTTTCCACCAAAATTCTGGGTCTGACACGGAGTTGGAACAGGGTTCCTATCTGGATCAGACCCTGAATTTAGCCGGCACCAACTCGGGATATTCCCGAGTCAGCGCTGCTCACACCGCAGTCAGGTCTGCATAGACCAGGCTTTTTCAGCGTGAAAGTGGGCGCTTGGAGATGACGTCATCTCCAAGCACCACTGAAGCCGGACCAATCGGCCGGCTTGCGGCGCACTGCAGGTCATCAAGACCTGGAGTGCACTTTACACCCAGCAGGGTTTCACGGGTTACTCCCATGTTAAACCCTACTATTTACCTGGGTTGGATTGCCGGGTCACTTGACCCGGCGATCCAACCGTCATACCTTTTACACCAAGGATCTGCCCAGGTTATCCCTGCAATAACCCGGGTTTTAGCTCCGGTATAAAAGGGGTATTAGTCTCCACAAACACAGCTTGACATGTGTACAGGAGGTCGACAATGTCAACGAAACAGGAGCATGGTCAGACCATGTCACTGGGCCTATGAAGTATGTAAATGGAGGAACCTATGGGACAAGAAAAAATAGTCTAGGCTTGAGTAAATGTTGTGGGGAGTGGAGTAGAAAGTGTAATCCCTAACACCCGGATTCTGGAGCCACCACGTGTCGATCAGCTGGTGTTCAGTCAGGGTGCGTCTTACCTGACGATGGAGTTTAGAAGAACATCTGGTAGAATTACTAGAGACATCAAAACCGGGTGTACAGTCCAATTCATATCTACTCCCACCACAAGGATGCCTTCGACCAAAGAGTCCACCCATTCCAACACCTTGTCAATTAAAAGCTGGTTGATTCTGGTTAGGGACATAAAAATTAACAAACATATACGATTGACCATATAATTTGCATTTGATTAAAAGAGCCCTACCATCAACTAAACTAAATCTCTCCAGATCTTGGAATGGAAGCCATCTGGAAAACAAAATGGCAACCCCTAACGTTTTATCTTTACTGTTGTTGCTAAAAAAGACCAAGTTTAGGATAGTTACGGTTTTTAAGTGGAGGAGCAGCACCACATTTAAAATGTGTTTCCTGTATAAAGGCCACTTCAGACCTTGCAGTAAACAAATCTTGGAGGGCTCTAGAGCGTTTTTCAGGTATATTTAATTAATGGATACTATTTTAATAGTCATTGCTCATTTATCAACCGCCATCATAAATGTGTAACAGATCTAGGATGGCATAAGGGAAAGGGATAACAACAAGAGGAAAGAAAGGAGTAGGGAAGACATAATAGACAATAAACATATACAATATGATAATCAAATATAGAAGAGTGTAAGAAGAGAAAATCTGCTCCTTGGGGACTTGGACATGATAAGCACATCCAAGGCCAAGGAAAACATAGGTGGATCAGGGGTTCACTGGGGATTAGTGCAATCAACAACCATCAAGATCAACACATTATAGAAAAAAAAACACCTACTAAGGAATAAAAGTAAAAAACACAGAGAAACAAGAAAACCTGAGCTGAGAGATCAATAAAGAACCTCTATGTTATGTGGTTAAGTAAAGCAGTGGACACATGTGATTGCTTCAACATTGAGCAGCTGATATTCAGAGTTACAACACTGACCATATCTAAGAAGAATTTCAAATCAGAAACGTAGAAAGAGGATCCCGCCAGTCAGGTAAAGCAACCAATGGAATGCCCAAGTCAGAGCAAAAGTTGGGAAAGTCATTCGGTTCCTTGAGGATGGACATTTTACTTATGTGGGTAACCTGCAAGCTAAATGGGAAACCCCCTCTATATGTGATGCCCAATTTCCATAGCTCCACTAGAAGAGGCTGTAGGGCCCTGCGATTTTGGAGAGTGGCCCAAGAGAGATCCTGAAAGATTTGTATCTGCTGCCCATTGACATCAAAGCCATCTAGACAGTGAACCTTGCGAAGGATGTCCTCTTTCTGGGCATAATACTGCAAATGGCAAATCACATCCCTGGGATGGTCCATAGTAGTACCACTCGGCCGGAGGGCATGGTGTTCTCTGTCAAACATGATGGAGGAGTTTGAGTCTTGGTTGGTGAACTCATTAAAAATTCTAGTAAGGAAGTCCATGAGACCTTGTGGAGTCATGTCTTCAGAAATACCTCTAAGCCTCAAGTTGTTCCTCCTCCCTCCATTATCCAGGTCCTCCAAGTGGCTTTGTAATTGGTTAAATTCAGTTACCTGTCGGATCACCACTTCATGGAGTGCACTGTGAGAGGCCACTAAGGTGTTGGTAAATTCTTTGAGGGAGGATAGTCGAGATCCTATATGCGACATATAAATTTTTATTATATAAAGTTCCATGCACAGTGTCCCGAAGTCTGTGTTCTAACCGCTCAAAGTATTGTTTAGTAGGCATAGACTTCAACAGCTTTAAGACTAGGGCAATACCACCAGCCTCCATGACTGAGTCCAGAGAAGCACTGTCTTCCATTTGAGAAGGCGTATCATAAGATGGTGAATGCTGAGGAGAGGATGGTGTGGGGCTAGAACCAGAGGGAGTATGATTAGAAGGTTGGTAGAACTGTTGCATATCAGAACAAGTTGGAATGCCAGCAGGATGAGCAGAATCTCTCTTGGAGTCACAATTTTTATCTTTCCCCATGAAAGAACTGAGAAGGTGAACCAAAAGGTCAGATAACCATATATTGAGCAGCTTGATATATAGGTGATGTGTATCAAAACTAAGGCTGTTATTATTCACATCTCTCCATCATGATAATTAGATCAACATCATGTCAGCAGCAGGCACAGTCAGTGACCATAAAAGAGCAACGAGTAGATGGGAAGCTCAGCCCCCAATTAAGGAGCAGCAGGTCGAATAATGTAGGACAGGTAGTAGTTGTTTACAGGGTTGTAGTGGTAGCAGCCAGCAGGAGGGGAGGAGATGGCATAAGTCTCTAATGCTGTGGTACACACAGAATGTAACCTCACCCTGAAAAACCACCCAACACCAGTACCTGCTGCAGGGGTCTCCCCCTATGAAGATTCAGCTGAAGGGGAGATGAGCCAACCTGAAGACACTGGGCACTGTAGCAGCCGGGAACCAGAATCCAAGATGGTGGCAGTCACCAGAGGCAAAGCACGCAGGCACTGCCAGCAGCTGAGATCTGTCTCCCACAGTCAGGTAAGTGCCGATAGGGATACACAGGGGTGTTAGCGGTGGATGGACCAGTGAAACCAGTGAAAGCCCACAGAACCACACTGGGGACAGAGCTCTACCAGAGCCAGTGGCTGCTGATAGTGAAGGAGGCTGCAGTGTCAGGGGCTGTAAACACTTGTCAGAGAAGGTGCCAACAGAGTACCACTCTATAGATGTATGTCAGGGGACCACCTGGGAAGCACCAGCTGAGTGGTAAACCCACTGGAGATCAACACAGGAGTCAATGATCACAGCAACACCAGGAAGATGTGGCTGCTCCAGATACCAATCAGACCACACACCCCAACTTAAAAGGTTTTTATACCTTAGCTGGTCTTAATTAAGGTAAGGGTGTGGTACCCCTGGCTACAGGAGGTTAGCCCTTTCCTCAGTACTGTATAAGTGTATTCTTATCAGTAAACATATAATTATTACTACATTTAAGCCTAATTGTTTCACCTGACAGAGAGCAGATTTAATTTCTATACATTTTAATTTATATATTTTTTCAGTTCACTTATCACAGTGTTCCTTTAACTTTTTGTTATCCATACTGTAGCTGATCTCAAAATATGTTCTGACAACTTTTTTGAGGGGATTCATAGGAGACACAGTACCACTTTTTTATGTCTCTGGTAGTTCCTCCAGATATGTGGTCAAAATTATGTTTCACTGATAGTACTGCATCACAATATGCATTTAAGGAACTTAGACAAAGTTATTAGAAAAAATAATGTCTTACAACTGGGGTTCCTCAATCTCCTCCTACACTGAGGACAACCATAGAATCTATTGATACATGCATTTCTTAAAGGTTGGGAAATATTCATTCAGAACCAGGCAGTAAGAGGGAGATGGTCCACAATTAAACAGTCGGCTAATATAAATCAAGCTAAGGCCAGCCATGTTAGACCTCAAAGCTTTATTTCCCTTGTCATCTACAGGAGTTTACAGTTTCAATTTGTCTGGACAACAACTGCATTTTTTTACCTAAACAGAATGGGAGGCTCTTATTTTCTCTCCCTGTGCACAGAAGCTGGGAATGGACTATTCAAAGGCTCTTCTACTAACAGCAGTGTACAATTTGGAAGAACTAAATGAACTGGTTGATTCGCTATCATCAACACCCAACATTGTGTAATGTGGCCTTAAATTAATATTTAAAACAATGGTTCAAACAGTTACTAGAATAGCTCTTTTTACAACTCCTTTCCAAGGCTCAGGTTCAACCTTTGTGTCCAGAGTGCGGATACAGAAATAATTGAAGGGGGGAAATAATGTATTTCCCATGGTAAGGACCTTATTCTTCATAGGACCTTCTACCACCTGGTCTTCTGCTGAAAACATTGCACAAAATTAAACCAGATTAGGTATCCCAGTTAAATCTGGTTTATCTTCTCTCTCCATCTAGGGTATTGTTCCATACAATCAGTAGGTTTTGCAAATGGACCCACATTCCTCTTGGATTCTTCAATGACTGCTTCCAGGAAATTACCGGTTTCCTAGACAAGTTGCAACAGTGCATGTGAATAAAAACATTGCTTGGATGTCCTGGCCATGCAAGGATATTCTGACATGATTAGAGATATGAATGCATTGAATCCATTGAATAATGCTGCTAATACAGCTAGATCAGCTTCTCCCCTTAATCTGGCATTGGACTTTTTGACAGACAACTATGAAGTAGGCTTAGCATCAAACAACATATACTGTTTTGGTTCAGCACTTCACTTGATATCATCAAGGCTAACTAAAGACATGCTTTACCACCACTTACTCAGAGTAGATTTTCCTAATCAAGTGTATTAATCCACATTATTCTAGTAGTTGAAATTAAAAAAACCTGTTTATCCCTTCTTAGCTGCCTTGGACACAAGTTGAGAGAGTGTCCTTTTATCAAGGAAATTTGCATTAGTACTAGCTTTAGTTTTAGTGGCCAGGGGGTGAGCTAACCTTAATTTATATTAGCACTGCAAAACTCCCCCCTTTGAAAATCATATAGTTCAGTTTTATATACTTAAAGAGAAAGTATTTGTTTGGTAACTTGCCTTACCTCATACTTGAAAATGACTGCTCCACTAAGAGGTGAAGCTTCACAGTTATTTATTATTTGCCATAAACTCTTCTTTTAGCCTGCAAAACCTTCTACAATTAGAGGATGGATAGTTACATGTACCAAAAGCTCTGACGTTGACACTTCCCAGCTTAAGGGGCACTCCTTCTGGTGCAGCAGCAGAAGATTTGTCACATAAAAATCCATAATATATGCCACTTGCTGGTCCTCTAAGCACATGAACTGTATGCCAACTATTATTTTTAACTATTATTGGAGACTAACTGATGTGCAATAGATCACCTTTCTCCAAACAACTACCATGAATGGTAGGTGGTAAGCCTCCCAATAAACAAACAAACAGACAGTAATTTGTAAGAATCTATAACTTGCTAACTTTCTTTATTCTAGGGAATAGGTTTGCCACCTAGACCAGCACATATACTACCAACCTCATACCTTACAAGGTCCATTGGTTACACTCAGGGTTGGACTGGCCCACAGGGGTACAGGGGAAATCCTAGGTGGGACCCACTGCCTGAGGACCCCACCTCCTCTTCTAAAGTCAGGTTTTAGACAGTGCACTTCAATTATACATTGTTACTCTATTATAGAGTTAGTTACCTGGCAGAGCAGGAACATGGATGAACAGACCATGCATGGTAGGATTTATGTTGTCTGCAGGCTATGTCCTCTGTAATGGTTAGGCAAGCCTAAATGGTGGCTGGGGATGGCCACACCCATTAAGCATGGGCCCCTGCCACTGCCTTCCCCCGGTGGGCCCTTCATGCCCAAATCTTACACTGGTTATACTGCCCAGAGTTGCTTCAGAAAATGAACACCTTTAGTCTTCTCTCCTGGGTGTGCCAGAGAACTATGAGAAGCATCATGCATCAACAGCTAAAGACATTAAATGATTCTATCTCTCAAGTTGGTTGTTCAAACTATGGTCAAGTCAAAAGTTGTTCTTTCACTTTCATACCATTTTGTTTTGCTCATTACTTCATTGCATCTTCCAAGTTATGTTAACAGTTCAGTAAACAGTTTAACTTATAAGGAATAATATTAGTGTCTTTTCTCCTTGTACTGTATTTGAAATTATGTGCCTTCCCTTATTATCTAAGTCAGAGCATGGGATTGCCATCAGAAGGCTTCTGAAAAGTCTGCCTGAAGGGTTCGCTTGAGTGGTCACATGACCATTAGCTCAGAGAGTACACTGCCCTCTACTACAGAGGCAAGCTAAGTGAATTGTTTTACTTTACATTGTTCCACCATTAATAAGGAGGCTTGCTGCTCCACTCACCAGCTGTTTTTATTAAAAATGGGGAAATACATATTTAACATTATAGTAATTAAGAGGACCAATTTTTGATAATCAATTAATATGGTGTGCATTTTATTTCTAACAATAGTAAAGTGAGTACATTAAAACATTTTAACCTACAACTCACCAGCATGGGGAACCAGGAAGGGGCCTATGCTACTCAGCTTTGTCCCGGGCATCTCAAGTGATGGGGGCTGAATGTACAGTATGTTCGGTCTCACCCATCTTGAAGTCACTGCATATCAACAGTGATTTGAGTCTTAATCCTCCAAACTGTTGAATGATAAATTTGGTAGTTTAATTGGTAAAATTGTAATCAGTGTTGCAATGTGGAATGATTTCATACCACCTGGGAAAACTGGCACTTCACAAAGGTCGAATTTAATCGATTTAAAATTGATCAAAATCGATTAAAATTCGATGTTGTGTTTATGAAGCTAAATCACACATTTACAGTCAACTTTTGAATTAGTTATTTAAATATTAGTAAATGTGTGATTTAGCAACAAAACATCGATGTTGATCAATTTTAAATAGATCAATATCTATTAAAATCGACCTTTAGTAAATATACCCCTTAGTCTGCATATCATAAGTAGTAGGATTTTCTAAAAGAACTGTCTGATGTATTCTAAAAATAAATAAATTAATTAAAAAATAAATTATATAAAGAGAGTGAAAGAGAGAGAGAGAGAGCGGTGTGGCAATCACAGCATATATAATAACTGACAAAAGGCGGATTGGATAGATTAACATTTCAGTTCATTTAAGACTTTTCTCAAGATAAAATAATTGAACAACAACATACCTGAGTGAAGCCATTCCACTGCAGCTGGGACTGCGTACCTGCCCAGCGTCAGTTTAGTATGACCTCATTACGCTATCAGTGTGAGTAAGATGGACATTCCTTGTGACACATCACCATGGTTACTGAAAAAAACTATAACAAATACAAAACAATATGTATACATAAGCACATGTAATATACATACTGTGACCTATTGCACTAAAGCTCACATACAGAGGCAAAATTAATTACAATGCATATATGTCCTTCTGAACACCATCTTTTGCTAGACAAAATACAAGCTATAATACAGTTATATGGTATCCACAAATCTGATGAATGCATTATATCATATACAGCCCTACCAGTGAGATTGGAAGTTGTTATTAAAAAAAACATGAATAAGAAATACTTTCATTAAGACCCTTAGGGTGTACAACATCTAAGCAAGCTATCCAACGGACTTCACACTGTAATAGTTTAGCAGCCTGGTCACCACCTCGCAAATGGGGAAGGACATGGTCAATCATACAATACCTTATGCTGGCCAGGGGATGCTTAAAAATGGCAAAGTGCTGGGCAACCGGCTGTTCGCTGGTGCCAGATTCTAAAGCTTGGTGGAGAGAGAACGGTGTGCCACAATGTGTTCCTTAAATTTCCTCTCGGTCTTGCCAATGTAGGCAAGACCACAGGTACAGATGATCTGTTATACCACAAACTTGAGTTACAACTCAAGAGGAACTTAATGGATATTTTTTTGCCACTATGCGGATGTGAAAATGAATCGCCAGCAATAAGGTATTGAAAAGTGACACATGCGCACTTGACATCTTAGAGATGTCTGTCCTATTAAGAGGTCATGCAAATTGCGCCCTCGTGAATAACATTGCATAAGTTGACTCCCTGCTAAACCCATATAAAGGGGTTAATCCCCCTCGCCCAACATTGACAAGACCAAGAGGAAATTTAAGGAACGCATTGTGTCACACCATTACACTATCTGCCACGCTTTAGAATCCGGCACCAGCAAACACATGGTTGCCCGGGACTTTGCCATTTTTAAGCATCCCCTGACCAGCATAAGGTATCGTATGATTGACCACATCCCTCCCATTTTGCAAGGTGGTGACCGAGCCGTTAAACTATTACAATGCGAGCCCGGGTATGCAGTCCAGCTCCAGGGGAATGGCTCACTCAGGGTGAGATGCACAGATATAAGGTATGTTGTTGTTCAATTGTTTTATCTTGAGAAAAGTCTTAAATAAACTGAAGTGTTGATCTATCAAATCCGCCTTTAGTCAGTTATTATATATGCTGTGAGTGCCGCACCATTCGCTCTCTATCATTTCGGAATGCCAGTCCATGTTTGGATATATATATATATATATATATATATATATATAAGAACAGTTCATCTCTGCACTCAAATCCTCATCAAGTGAAAATAGTATATGGGGGGTGCTCCTCCTCAAGTCAAAAGGCCAGTTCAATAATATATACAAATACCACACACAAAAAAGAACGTGGAATGAGGGCACTCACCAAAAAATAGAAGATCAGCTTATTTTTAATCAGAGCATCAAATTAGTAGTTCATAGGTGCTACAAAATACCGATGTTTCGGTCCAGACAAGGGCCATTCTCAAGGTGCAGCAATCCAAAAATCACCAATACATCCTGGATCTTCTGAAGTCACAGACTAACTAAGCACATCGGATAGTACATAGTGCAGTCTCCCAGGGCCCTGTTATATAGCCAACACACTCATACATGGTAGGCAATCAGTAATCAAGCAAATAAGTACCCAGTCACTTACCAGCATGTTAATTATCAAAACAACAGCCTAGACCATGAAGTACGGTGGGCGTAAGGAACCAATCAGGTTATCCACCGTCCATCCCGCACAGTGTCAACCCTCCGGCGCAACACGCTGATGCACCGTTGCTGGTGCGCTCAGCGTGACACACTCCAAACGTCCAGCAGTGACGCACGCTACACCATGTGGTTTGCACACTGCTGCACGCACACACCGGACACGTAACCAAGGCAACAGGGATATTAAGCTTCAAGGTGATAGGCTGGTAGGTGCTAGGGCTGATGAATCATAAATAAACATAAAATATAGAGCATACAAGGAGCATACTCATTCCACGTTCTTTTTTGTGTGTTGTATTTGTATATATATATATATATATATATATATATATAAATATGTGCTCTCATGTGGTCCGGCACTCTCACAGCAGCCTGATGAAATACATATACAAATATATATGGATGGCACTCATAGACTGATATTTCTCCGAATAAACAGCAGACCAAGCCAGAGTTATTTGTTAATGTTTCAGCAATGAAGCACTTTTTTCAAGACATATAGTAAGTATGTCTTGATAAAAATGCTTTGTTGCTGAAAATGTTGACAACTGACACCGGTTGGTCTGCTGTTTATTCTGAGAAATATCAGACTGGGAGTGCCATCCATATATGTTTGTATATATAGATCAGTCAGAGTGCCCATGCTCTCTACTGTCCAAACCTTAAAGCGCCTACAGTGGGTATGTTAGCATCACAACTGGACCATGCGGCAATGGAAAAAGGTGGCCTGGTCTGATGAATCACATTTTCTGTTATATAATGTGGATAGCTTGGTGCATGTGGATTATTTATTTGGGGAAGAGATTGCACCAGGATGTACTTTGGAAATAAGGCAAACCAGCATAGGCAATGTGATTTTCTGGGCAATGTTCTGCTGGGAAACCTTGGATGCTGATATTCATGCAGATTTTACTTTGACACATGATGTCTACCTACAGTAAACATTGTTGCAGACCAAATATACCCCTTCATGACAACAGTATTCCCTAATGGCAGTGGTCCATCAGTATGATAGTGCACCCTGATACACTGCACAAATTGCTAAGGAATATTTGAGGAACATGACATAGAGTTCAAGGCATTGACTTGGCCTC
This sequence comes from Taudactylus pleione, assembly GCA_031769625.1. Classification (NCBI taxonomy): domain Eukaryota; kingdom Metazoa; phylum Chordata; class Amphibia; order Anura; family Myobatrachidae; genus Taudactylus; species Taudactylus pleione. The sequence continues at coordinate 39,227,589 of JAUIMM010000040.1, read as the reverse complement.
CAAATTACAAAGATTTCAATCTGATCAAGCATTTGTTGAATTTGCTGGAAAAAAGTCTGAGCCATGGAGGCCACACCTCGTAACTAATGGAATTAACTGATCTGCTGCTAATATCTTGGTGCCAGATTAAACAGGACACAATCATAGGTCTTGTGGAGACCATTCCTCAATGAGTCAGCTCTGTTTAAATGGCACGAGGTTGACCTACACAATATAAAGAAGGTGATTGTAATCTGATGGCTGATCAGTATAATGTATGTATGTACTGTATATGCATTATATATATATATAGATATATATATATAGATATATATATATATGTATATTTATATAATATTTGTAGAGGAGATTGCAATCTTCCAAAATAAGTCTGTTAATGATGCCTTTGTGCCTTGAACAACCCAACTGGTAAAGGCAAACACAATAAAGGTGGCACTGTAGGGATTGTTACCACGAAAGGTACTTGTTACCATTAAGGTTGACCAACGTCCCTGGGAAAAAATAATGAATAAGAAACGGATATATATATACAGTCAGGTGCATAAATATTGGGACATTGGCCTCTATTCACCACCACAATGGCTTTGAAATGAAAACAAACAAGATGTGCTTTAATTGCAGACTTTCAGGTTTAATTTGAGGGTAATTACATCCAAATCAGGTGAATGGTGTAGGAATTACAACGGTTTCTATATGTGCATCCCACTTTTTAAAGGGCCAAAAGTAATGAGACAAACAAAACAAATCTAAATCTAACTTTCACTTTTTAATACTTTGTTGCAAATCCTTTGCAGGCAATTACAGCCTGAAGTCTGGAATGCATAGACATCACCAGACGCTGGGTTTCATCCCTGGTGATGCTCTGCCAGGCCTCTACTGCAAATGTCTTCAGTTCCTGCTTATTCTTGGGGCATTTTCCCTTCAGTTTTGTCTTCATCAAGTGAAATGCATGCTCAATCGGATTCAGGTCAGGGAATTGACTTGGCAATTGCATAACATTCCACTTTTTAGCCTTAAAAAACTCTTTGGTTGCTTTTGCAGTATGCTTCGGGTCATTATCCATCTGCACTGTGAAGCGCCGTCCAATGAGTTCTGAAGCATTTGACTGAATATGAGCATATAATATTGCCCAAAACACTTCAGAATTTATTCTGCTGCTTTTGTCAGCAGTCACATGATCAATAAATACAAGGGAACCAGTTCCATTGGCAGCCATACATGCCCACGCAAAGACACTACCACCACCATGCTTCACTGATGAGGTGGTATGTTTTGGATCATGAGCAGTTTTTTTCCTTCTCCATACTCTTCTCTTCCCATCACTTTGGTACAAGTTGATCTTTTTCTCATCTGTCCATAGGATGTTGTTCCAGAACTGTAATGGCTTTTTTAGATGTTGTTTGGCAAACTCTAATCTGGTCTTAATGTTTTTGTGGCTCACCAATGGTTTACATCTTGTGGTGAACCCTCTATATTCACTCTTGTGAAGTCTTCTCTTTGTTGTTGATTTTGACACATATACACCTACCTCCTGGAGAGTGTTCTTGAGTTGGCCAATTGTTGTGAAGGGGTTTTTCTTCACAAGAGAAATAATTCTTCAGTCATCCACCACAGTTGTTTTCCGTGGTCTTCCGGGTCTTTTGGTATGCTGAGCTCTCCGATGCGTTCTTTCTTTTTAAGAATGTTCCAAACAGTTGATTTGGCCACACCTAATGTTTTTGCTATCTCTCTGATGGGTTTGTTTTGATTTTTCAGCCTAATGATGGCTTGCTTCACTGATAGTGACAGCTCTTTGGATCTCATATTGAGAGTCGACAGCAACTGATTCCAAATGCAAATGTCACACCTAGAATCAACTCCAGACCTTTTACCTGCTTAATTGATAATGAACTAATGAGGGAATAGCCCACACCTGTCCATGAAATAGCTTTTGAGTTGATAGTCCCATTACTTTTGGCCCCTTAAAAAGTGGGATGCACATATAGAAACCGTTGTAATTCCTACACCGTTCACCTGATTTGGATGTAATTACCCTCAAATTAAATCTGAAAGTCTGCAGTTAAAGAACATCTTGTTTGTTTCATTTCAAAGCCATTGTGGTGGTGAATAAAGGCCAAAATATGAAAATTCTGTCAATGTCCCAATATTTATGCACCTGACTGTATATATATATATATATATATATATATATATTTATATAAAGGATCTATTGGTGGTGGATTGCTCAGCATTGCATTCTTCTAGTGAATTACACGAGTTTAGCTTGATAGTGTTTTTTTATTTTTACTGTAATTGAATGATTTTCTTCTTTTCCTTAAGCATTAGAAATAGTCTAGGGACAGTGCATCCTGCTCTGCTTGAATGATTGACATTAAAGCTTTTAGAGCAATTTAGTTTCTTCTACCTAGAGTTAAAAGGAAGAACTGACCAGGAAAACACAAGGTGTTGTATGGCAAGATTTTTTCATATAAAAGTTAACCTAGCTGACAGAATGAGTTCAGGCTTAGTTATTCTGTATTTAGGTTATATCTGTGCATTGAGGTTGCAAACTGCATGTTTGCAAAATATGTAATAAGTGATTTATTAACCTGCAAAATACTGGTTTCCTTTCTTTATGGAATAAAAGTGATCCACTTTTTAGGAATTGTGTTATTTGATGTTAAACAATATATTGGGTTAAAAATGCTGGTATATGCATGACATTTACATTATGGTGCTAAATCACTGTGTCTTGAAAAATAATTAATATGATCATTGTGTAGTGTGTAAAATAGCATAATTAACAGTAATATATACCAACATGTATTGAGATGAATACCTAACTTTAAAACTTAATTATTTTAGGATTTTTTTCTCTGTGTGGAATTCAGCTTTAAGGTATTCTTTCCTTAAGGTTCTGGGTCAGTTAAAAATCTGCTCTCCAGACTCACTATATTGTATAATGTTACATTAAATTTTACCCAAGGAACCATTTCATACTGTATATTGGTAACACCAGTTTCCATAATAAAATCTGCAGCATAAAACATCTAGCACTCTCTGGTGATAATGACTGGAAAATGGTTATTTGGCATAGGAAGTACTGATTGAAGCTTTGCCTAGGTTGCCCAGAAACCTTGCATTGGTTCTGGTTCCCCCATTGTGACATCTATAATATGTTATAATATTTAAAACTGTGAGCAGTTTTACAGCTCAGTACAATGCTACTTTAAAAATATGTAATCAAGCCTGAACTACTTTACTTATGTAAGAAATGGGTGCAAATGTGGTTCTTACATTTTGAAAAAAATATTTATATAATTATGAATTGCATCCACATATAATCACATGACATGACAATGGACTATCTCTTTCCAAGTAGAATATATATATATATATATATATATATATATATATGTTGCTGTTATTGAGATAAAACTTGCCCAATTCCTCAAATAAAAGATGAAGATGAATTGCAAACAAAATATTTACTTAATTATTTTATAGTCTGCTTAAAACAGTCCATTGAACACAGCCTTAATAACATTCATCTTTCAGAATGGCTTGTCCTTTCTCCTAAACAAAACTAATGGGCAGTGGAAGTTTGCATAGTGAAATCAGATCAGAAATGATTAAAGCCATTATATAAAGCAATGATAAAATATAAAGTTCATAAATACTGACTGTGAAATTTATTCAAAGTGCTTCCCATACTTCATTGTATTAATCAACTTGGAGCTGTGATTTAATTTGTTTTCTAAGCTATTTATAGCATAGTTGTCTCCACTAGACTGTTGTTAGATTTTACAAGTTTAGCATTTTATAGCCATCATAAAACTGTCATTTATGTGAACAATCAGTAAACATATGCAGATATTGTATCCTTCAGAAAATGTAATTCATATGCTAAATTTATAACTTATATGCTATAAGAAACAACACCCTGAATCACAATCTAATCACAACTGCAACATTTGTTCAAGATTCTTCAGCAGTTAGGGTAAAGTTTATTGCAAGCCTAAACTATAGATCCTTAGATACAGTTTTTTATATTATTAATTAATTTTCTAACACCACAAATGTTTATCAATGTTTCATAGTTCCATCATAATAGTTGATGCTAATTAATATGACTTTTAAAATTCATACTGTCCTCCTACAGCTCTGTTCTTACCCATGCCAAACAGTACTATTATGAGTCTCTAATCTCTTCTCAATCCACCATCCCTCACTCTCTCTTAGCCACCTATAACTGTCTCCTCTGTCCTCCAACTGTTCTCATCACTTCTTCCATCTCAGCCCTTGACATTGCACCTTCTTCATGTCCACGATTATTACTATCTGCACTTCTTCTGTCCCTCTCTTTCTTCCTCTTATACTCCTCCTTCCTTGCTTTCCTTCTCCCCAACCACTGAGGAGAAGGATTAAGTTCTCATTCCTTCATATCCCCTCTTTACCTCCTTCACTCCATCTCTTCTCTTGCCATATTCAACCTTGCCTATCTCTGCAATGTATCCCTCTCAACTTGATCTGTCCAGTTTTCCCTCCAAAACGCATTTTGGGCAGCACAGATGGTGTAATGGTTAGCATTAGTGCCTCATAGCACTGAGTTCGTGGGTTCGATTCCCATCATGGCCCTAACTGTGTGGAGTTTGTACATTCTCCCTGTGTTTGCATGGGTTACCTCCAAGTGCTCCAGTTTCCTTCCACACTCCAAAAATATACTGGTAGGTTAATTGGCTCCAAAATTAACAAAATCTAGTGTGCATTTGTGTGTGTGCATGTAATAAGGAATATAGATTGTAAGCTCCACTGGAACAGCGAGTGATGTGAATGGCCAAATATTCTCTGTAAAGCGCTGCAAAATAAGTGTGCGCTATACAAATAACTGGTAATAAATAAATAATTTGTCACACCCATCCTTATGAGACCTTTGCCTGACCCTGACTCTCTAATTACAATCCCTTCTCACTCCTCCCTTTTGCCTCTCAACTCCTGTACCCCTCAGAATCCAGTTCAAATTACTAATCCTCACTTATAAAGCACTTAATAACTCTTTGCCCTCATATATCTCTGACATCATCTCTATTTACACTCCCATCTGCCTGCTCTGCTTCTTCTCTGGTTGCTGACTCTACTATCCCCTTGGTCACCTACTTTTACTCCTGCCTCCGATATTTCTCCCATCCCCCTTCCTCTGGAACTCTCTCCCATGCTAAATCAGACTTTCTGCAAGTTTCATATCTTCAAACATTCACTAAAACATACCTTTCATCAAAGCCTTCCATCTCTCCTAAATCTTCACTCTTCTCTCATGGACTGACCTTCTAGTTCTCCCTCCACTTGTTCACTCTTCCCCGTATTATGAAAGTTCTCTCCAGGGCCTTCTTTCCTCATGTTCCTTCACAGAACTATCCTTGCTTTCAGTACTATTTATCACTAGTCGGCTTGTACCCTTCAGTTACTCTGATTCTGTGTGCTTGACCTGCATTGTGTACAGTGTTATTGAGTGCCTTCCTCACCCTGAAATTTACTTATTTTAAATATGAATCAATTTCTTTAGTTTGTACAAAATATTCACTGAAGGTCTGTGGGATAACATTTTAAGATTTAGTAAAGATAGAGTGAAAACTCACTACCAATATTTGTTTAGTATGATGCGAATCCCTGACATATTTTTGATCTAATTAATAAACTCATTACATCCTATGGGATCTCACCAACAGTAAGCTGTGCTTACTGTCCAATTGGTAGTTTAAATTACAACACTTATGGAATGGAAATAGGATTTTCATATTAAGGAGATTATTATATGTGATCTGGTTTGTATCAGTTTCTAAGGACTATTTTTAGGGAGCATTTGTGGCTATATTCTAGCTCTTTATTCTTAAGGAATTCATTCTTTTTCAGAGCCTATATTAGATTATATTTAATAAAGGAGACCTATACAATGTACTTAACCAATATTACACATTTATGTGCCTCCCACAAGTTAGTCTTTAGATTTCTGGGTGATCATTGTGGCATAAGTACTCCTTAATGACTGACTCTATGTTTTACAATATGTGTCTTGTATAAGCAATTAATTCATATTCTAGAAGCAATGTCAAAGGACAAGTTGGAGCAGTGCCAATGCTAGGAAAATAGAGGCATCATTGGAACATGTGGACTTGTCAGTGCTGGAATCACTAATACTGTAAACTAGAGGTGTCTGTGGCTCAGAAATAAATCAGTATAAAATAGGTGGAATGTGTATGAGAGAAATATGTGAATTATCTTCGTCCCTGGTGTAATAAGCACCAAGAATTCACCAACAGGGAGTTTTGAAAGTAATGTCTTACATCCTGATTTCTTTGGGGAACAAGTTTGGTGAACCACTGGAAGAATTTAACAGTGTGTTTAATACTTGGTATCTTGGTGACAAAAATGGCTGGTCATAGTTGTAAAATTTCAAAAGGAGAACATTTTACAAAAAAATCTCAACCTTTACAAAATAATGTGTCCATCCTTCAGGGTACTGTATGATTGGAAATGCTTAGTAAGATATTTTATATGTAGAATTTTAGAAAGTAATATTTTCCATTTTCTCTGACATAATCATGGGATCATTACAAATAAGAAAGAGTAGATAATTGTAATGTTAAGATGAGGGAACCAATTTTTCAAAGGCAATAAAAACATCATATAGAAAATTTTGAAATTACAAAAGGTCATATCATATCTTTAAGAGTATATAAAAGTATATAGGAGGATACCAGTATCCAACCTAATTCAAGACAAGCAACAAAGAAATATATATAGACAAATAACACTTGAACAATGTTACCATAATATAACATATCTTCACTAATGTGTGAGTGAGTGTGTATGTATGTATGTATTAAAACTTTACTATCATGGTGTGTGTGCATTGTGCTTATTTAAACATTTTTTTACAGGTACTACAGGTACCAGCAGGCCCTTAATGCCCCGCATGCTGGTACTTGTGGTTCTCCAAGTACCAGCATGCAGGGGAGGCTTGCTGGGACCTGCAGTTCTACTGTTAAGACAATGTTTATACTCTTCTTTTTTTACACTACACTTACACCACCAAGGGTGATGAGATAGCCCCGGGCTATCAGCCTAGGCCAGGGGTACCCTGGAGAGGGGGACCCCTGGTCTGGGCTGACTAGCGGTCAGGGCTGATGCTTTGGCTGGGGGGCATGGTGAAAGGGCTCTCCTGGTTGAGGCATCAGCCCCCCCACTAGAAAGGGTCCAGTGCTGGTTGTGGAAAAAACAGGGGAACCCTATGCATTTTTTCCTCTGTAACTCCAGAACCAGGACAGGATCAGAGCCTAGTGCTGGTTGTGCTAAATACAGGTAGAAAACTACGCAATTTATTCCCTGTACTTACACAACCAAGACTGACTATGAAAAGTCCATGGCTGGTTTTGTTTTAGGGGGAGACCCCACATAATTTTTTGAAAAAACGTGACTCTTTCTAAGCTTTTTACAGTAGGAGACATGCATGCATCTCACTGATGTATGCGTGTATCTGTGTCAATCTGACCTGCTCATGCTAAAATCAAAATCATAAAGCAGGTCTATTCAGTTGGGGATTTGAAGTTCGATTTTGTGTTCGGTTTCAAATTGAATAATAGTATATAAGGGATTTGTGTGTTGGTCTATGTAAAAGTACCAATGTTTTTCCGAATTTCGATTTTGAGTGGGATTTTAGTGAAATTCAGTTTTAAGTTCGAATTTACATTCGATTTTGCCTTTAGTAAATCTCCAAATGTAAAATTGAATGAAAATCAAATGTGACATCACACTAAAATCAAAATCGACCTTTAGTAAACTTACCCCTAGGTCTAGAGACTCAATATACGGGTCCATTTTTTTATAGAATTGAATTACATTTTTTCCTACATCTGTAAGTGTTGAATGTCTCTCTAGGTACAAAGTATGTAGGAACAATGGGCCTGATTCAGACCCACTCACGAGCGGCGGTCCGCTCGCAAGTGGGTCGATGTTCTGGACTGAGCATGCGCACGATGGAGGGAGCTCCGTCGTGCGCATGCGCCAGACGCGACGAGCGAAGGAAAGTCCTTCGCTCGTTGTGTCCGATCAAAGGGGGCGTTCTGTCAATGTTGATTGACAGCACGCCCCCTTTGGTAGGCGTGCCGGGGGCGTGCCTCCCTGACGGGGGCATTCCCACGGGAACGCCTCCCGTCAAAAGCCGGCCCACTGACATCACTAGTGATGTCAGTGGGAGTGATTTTGGCTCTGATAGAGCCAAAATCACTCCGGAGCTTGCGGTTGAAAACCTCAACCGCAGGCTCCGGCTCGCAATTTCGATGGTCGCGATGGTCTCGACCATCGCGGCCATCAAAATGCATGCTCATATAGCCTGTGGGTGGTGACCCACAGCTATACGAGCGTCCAGAAGGATGCTCCATTTTCATGGAGGCCGGCCCTCATTCAGAGCGTGCACTCTGCTCAGAGCGTACGGCTCTGAATGAGGGCCAATATCTGAACATGTTCTAACATAGGATAGGAGTGGGCACTCCATATGGATAGGATTACTTTACTTGCAAGGGTGAGAAGAGGCAAAGTATTTATTTGTGGGGCCTATTCTCCATGATGACAATTGCAAACCTAGCATACTGTTATCTACTGTTTCAAGGAGGTGACACAGTTGAAAAGTACTATTTATAAGTGAGAGAATGTTGTGCTAAATTTTTGAAGTTTGGAACATTGCCTGAAATTATGAAAGAACAGAATACTTGGGGCTATACATTTAAGGTGGCGACAGGAAAGCAAATCTTTTTTTATGTAGGTTTCTCAGACTATTTAGACAGGAGTGCTCGCAACCTATTTTTAGTAATATTTAGGTCTTTTGTATTTAAAGATGAAGTATTAATTTGTTTTTAAAAGAGAAAGAACAGCTAATGTTTGTAGAGGTGTACATTGTAAATTTCATTTTTGCTTTTTACTATCCCAAAAGATAAGAAATTCCAAGTTTCTTTAAATAAAAAAAATCTGCTAGTTGCAAATATTAAACCCAGAAGAACATGTTAGAAAGAGGCTTAGACATATAGTATAGAATAAATGGCAAATCTTAATGTTACAGCATAATTCTACTAGCTCAGATAAAAATATTATGGCTATCTTGCAAATCTGTAAACATTGTTGAATTATATGATTGGCCGCATTTATTGCTAAAATGTTAGATTTTGCAAGCTTTTATGGAATTATCTATAACTTAACCTTGAAAGATTTTATGATGTCAAGCTCTGTTCATAGTATGTATTATGTCTAATTATTGTGTCAATTACAATAATTTCATTGTTCAGTTGTTTTAAATGGTTTACAAATAATTACTTAAAGATTTTCACAAAATATATAAAACTATAACCATATTTTGATCAATATACTACTGATTTATTTCCTACTAGTGGTTTCAAAATATATCATAACTTTAAATAAGAAACATTTTACTCCAGGTATCTCTCCCTTTTTAAAGCTGAAAAAAATATACAAGTTTATTTTTTTAATAGTATCAGGGTTGCAATCAATTAATAGAAAAAGATTTCTCAATCAACACTTTCATTAGGCTATTCTGACTGTACTTGTTATTACACTAATATTAAAACATCAGTAAACTACTGTATGAAACAAAAATGTAAGCACTATGATACCTACAACTACAGTAAGAATACTATTATACTAATATCTTTAAATAAATCTTCAAAAATAAAACTTCACTATTATCTGATTTTTCTATTGACACTACTATCACTTAATGAAATTAAAAGAACATTATGACCATATTATAGTATTTACACAATAACAACAATAAAAATAATAAATCCCCCCTTTGTTATAGATTTATAAAAAAAAAAGTCTATTAACAGTCTTTATTTTGTCCTTGGTGATGGCACATCTTTAACTGACGATCTATTGTACTAAATTAGCACAGTTAAAACTATCTTAATAAATTCTCCAAAAAGATGAATCTTTAGGAAAAAGCTTATACTCTGGAATTTCTTATTCACTTGAGATAGCAAATATATTTTTTACACTCATTGCAATAACAGTATAGTATTATCTAATATATGTACATTAACAAATAAGCTATCTCAATTATAGGGGCATATTCAATTGGGTGCGAGAATAGCAAAAATCCTGCACCTGCGAGGTTTTGCCTGCAGGTGTTGGTTTTTTGCTATTCAATCAGGAGCAGGGTTTTTGATTTTTTTAGTGCTGAGAGGTTAATATTTGTGCACCTCCAGAGCATGATGAATTTTTCCTAAAATCCTCAATTTTTGGAAAAAAGGTTGGTAAATGCTCTGGAACCCCGGTGGCACCACTCCTAGTGACTAATTAAGCACTTGGAAGTTTAGCTTAATTAGTCTGTAATACTCACCTTTCGAAGTGCTCTCTTCTGCCTCCAGTGTCAGGACCCAGTCTCCTGCAGCAGTGGTGAGAATGTAGTGTGTGTGAGTGAATATGAGTGAGTGTGTGTGTGCATGAGTGTGCGTGTGTGACCCCCGGTGTATGTGTACACCACCTCAAAGTTCAGTGTGCCCCCAAGAATGGGTGCTGGGAGAATGACATCTCCAAGCAGCCCTTGCCCCTCCCACCAGCCCCTGGAGCCTCCCAGCAGCTCCCGGGACACCCAGCAGCCCCCTCTTCAGTGAGAAGATAGAGGATAGGTGAGGTAAGTGCAGAAATAATTTTTTTAATGCGGTGTAGGGTTTTCAGAGCTGAATACCCCGCAACTACTTTTTTTTTAATTGGATACCACAGGTATCGGGAGCGCCCATACTTGTGGTAATCCAAAACTGGGCGCAAGGGGTGTAAGGTTTTTTCCTTGCTAAACCTCACGACCAATTGAATATGGCTCATAGTATCCAATTGTTCCATATAATTTTCAACATTATGTATTCAATATATCAAGGAATATGGACAATCACTATTTGCTTATCTAGTATTTGTTTTTGTATGAAGGCCTTGGTAAGGGCCAATCAACGTAATATCAACATATCAGGTGTATCAGTGGGTGAAAGCAAATTTAAATTAGCCCTCTTCAAGGAAGACCTTTTGCCGATAATAACAAACCCATTTGTTTCAGTTCCCAACCTGCTTCATGAGTTTCAATGTTTTGACTCCCTCTACAATTTTAAGGTAAATTTGTAAAAATCAGTTGCTTTAAATCTTTCTGTGGATCAGGCTTCTTACAGTCTATTTCTCAATTCATGTGGCATCCTACACAGATTAAATACCTGGGGGTTGTTTTACATAAAAACACCTCCCAGATTTTCTCCTCCAAATTTCCTCCAGTACTTAATAAGATCAAATCAGATCTTCAAGTCTGGTGCTCTTAGAGGATCTTGTGGACAGGGAGGATTGTAGTAATCAAAATGAATGTGCTCTATCTTCTTCAAACTCTTTCCATCTCAATACCACTCTCTTGGTTCGCTACATTACACCGTGTCATCAGATATTATGTGTGAGCAGGTCGTAGACCACATTTTAAACATGAGGAGCTGTATAGATGGAAGCATTTGGGGGGTGTATAACTGCCACACTTCCTCTCTTATTACCACAATGTATTGTTTACAAGGGTCATGGAACAGTGTCGAATTGATGATAGAAACCAATGGGTGGTGATAGAAGCTGCCTCTCTCCCTACTCTAACCCCTGGTTGCCCTGCCTACATGCCCTAAAAAGACTGTGTCACCCCATGCTGGGCCCTACTATTTCTTGCTGGCAGCATTTCAGGTCCCAACCACTTCTCTCACCAAGTCCATCCCATTTAACTCCACTGTTTGGAAATGCAGCTTTTTCCTCAGGGCTTGCACCCAACTCATTTCATGTATAGCACTTACAAGGGATTTTGACAGTAGGCCAATTGCTTGACTTCTCTGGTGTTATGAGTTTTCCTTCAGTTCAGGCCAAATGGGACCTGCATAACAGCGAGATTTTTAAATATCTCCACATTAAGCACTTTCCTCCAGGCCGTGGACCCACTAGTACCTATCACTGTGGGCTCAATCCGTTTGAAAATATGTGCACATCACACTCCTAACCCTCACACCATTATTCCTTTATTTATAAATTACTGATTGAGCACCTCTTTTCCACAAGGCCTACATTTATGAGGGATTGGGAGGTTGATTTTCAGGGTTTGCAGGGGGAGGACGATTGGCCAGAAATTTTTCATAACACATTCTCCAGCTCATTTAATATGTTGGTGATAGAGATGCACTACAAAGTTATATCTCACTGGTACCGTTGTCCAAATTTATTGGCTAAAATTTATCCTGAGATGCCTAATTTTTGCTGGAGATGTAATGAGGCATTTGGGTACTTCTTTGCATATCTGGTGGGAATGCTCAATACTGCATCCCTTTTGGGATAAGGTGATAGAGACTGCAGCTATTATCCTACAGGAGGACTGTAAAGCCTCAGATATAAGTCAATACGGTATTAGTCCCGCAACAGCCTTCAGGGCTGGTATGGTCATGGCTAGATGTGGCCATGGAGCAGCTTTGAGAGCTGACTTGGCTGGCTGTGGCCTGTGACCAGTAAGATGTGGTGCGGCCTTTGAGCCAGGCAGCAGCCTTGAGGGCTGGTAGTGCCTTGGCTGGCTGCTGTAACTGCAGACTGCTGGAAGTACATGGTTTCTGTACTGAGAATGCTGAATATCAACCTGTGCTGTCAGATTGACACAAGCAGCTGAATCTGAAGTGTGGCCTGTGCCGCTGGGTTGACACAGGTGTGAGTTCGCTGGCTTGTGTACTAAGGATGCTGGAGTGTGACCTCTGCTGCCAGGTTGACACAAGCAGCTGGCACTGGAGTGCAACCTGTGCCACCGGGTTGACACAAGCAGCTGACACTGAAGTGCGGCCTCTGCCACCAGGTTGACACAAGCACGAGTACGCTGGCTTGCATACTGAGGGCACTGGAGTGTGGACTGTGCCGCCTGAATGACACAAACGGCAGGTAGATGGTATGCAAACCATGCCACCCAGATGACACAAACGGCAGGTATACAAGACAGGCAGGAGGACTGGATACTCAACTGGGTTACAAGAGACAATGCCAGAACCGGAAACACATGAAACGCTATCACTGGCATCGGGGCAGCGTTCACACCATAAGGACATAGATGCAGGAGCCAATCCAAATCCACCTCAGAATGATGGACAGGAGATAGGAGGAGTTTCACAAATGCTCACCCAGCGTTTGCTTTGCAAAGCATTTGCAGTGCAGTCACTTGTGACAGTACCCCCCCTTGACGAAGGATTAAGGAACCCCTAGCCTCTGGCTTGTCCAAAAGTCCTCAAAGAATCTTCTCTTCAGAATAGGAGCAGGCAAAGACCTTTCAAGAACCCAGGAATGCTCCTCTGGTCCATACCCTTTCCAGTGGACAAGGAACTGAAAAGATCCATGGAAAATTCTGGAGTTTAGGATCTTCTCCACCACAAACTATTGGTGCACTTGGAAGAGGACTGGTGGAAGCCTGATTGAACACCTAGGAGTAAACTTGGAGGAAAGAAACACCGGCTTCAGGAGGGAACAATAAAAAGTACTATTGATCCTAAGAGTCCTCGGTAATTTCAGATGAAAGGCCACAGGATTAACTTGGGCAATGATATGAAATGGATGGGGGGGGTGAACCGCGCTCACTGGTATGGTTATAGGGTATGGGGAGAGTGGTGAGGGTGGGGGAAGGGGGGGTATGGGGAGGGAGAGGGATGGGGAAAGGGATGTGCATGTATATAACTGGGGGGGAGGGGGGTTGGGGGAGGGTAAGTGCTGCGCCTGTGGTAGGAGTACCTGATCCTACCTGGATAACGGACAAATCATAGGGTGGTGAGGCGCGCTCTTCTGTGGGGAATGGGAGTGTGTGCTGCATGTGGGTGTGTACGGAATGGCTAAAGGAGAGACTGAGTCGGTAAAGTAGGGTCAAAACTCTTTATTTGGGTAGGCACAGTGCTGCTTGAGAATCAATTGACCCTGGGGTGTAAGGGGGTGTGGATAGATGCATGCACGGGGGGGAAGGTGGGTGGGCCCTTTTAGGGGGCTCCTTACCGTGCAGTACTCGACCAGTACGGAATCCCTGCTGGACCTAGGGTCAACAGTCTTATCGCCTGGCAAATGTGGTATGGAGGGTGTGGAGGCGGTATCCCGCACAGTGTGCAACTTACCTACCGGTAGGTGCCTGGGATGGCGTTGCGATATGGGGATGATGGTATTCGGCAGTCTCTGGTTGTTGTGCAGCGTTGTGGTTGTAGACTGTTGTATCTGTCCTGTATCTCTTGGAGCGGTTATGCCACGTGCTGATGGTGATGGTGGTAGCATACTTGATGGCAGACTGGAGATGTCTGCGTAGGCTCAGTGTCTGTACCCGGTAGGGTGGGCGGACTATGGCGGACAGGCGGCACCTGGGATCAGTGTGCACGCTTTTCCGAAGTGGAGGTTCCGCGTGTGCCAGCGGGACGACCGGGGGTGGGAGCTTGGTGGGTGCTTCTGGTAGCCGGGTGTGCCTGTACCCGGGTGGAGAGTGAGTTGTGGCTCCAAGGTGCGGGAGGCGTGCTGCCGGTCGAATCTTGTGCCGCGTGTGCTGGCGGGGCAGACCGGTGCATAGTCTGGTGGCTGTTCCCGGCTCCTGATAGTGAGGTCACTGTGTTGCTGCCCAGATCTTGTGCCGCATGTGCTGGCGGCGCAGACCGATGCGGAGTCTGGTGGCTGCTCCCGGCTCCTGACAGTGAGGTCACTGGGTTGCCACCGGAAGTGGTGTGTGCACAAGGTGGGGGTGCCGCTCGCCGAAGGTGCTGGCGGCTCCTTGTGCCGCACCACCCTGCGTGCAGCTAGTTGATTGGTAAAGCTGAGCAGGGTGAGGATTTTGTTTAGTATACGATGGTAGGTGTGGGTTTCTCCAATGCATTTCGGCGTGCTGCCTTATTCATGGAGGTTACTGGGGCAAGTGACTGGATCTCATTATATGCATGTGTAGGGATGGGTGTGTGCGGAAGTGGCCAATGAGAAGGGGATGTGTGTGTAGTGGGTGCATGTAGGGGGCATGTGTAGGGGTTGATGGACGTGTGGGGGGGTTGGGTATGCTGATGGCCGAACAGTATTGCTGTCCATGTGAACGGATGTTTATCCTACATAATGGAGAATGATGGGTCAGTTAAAAGAGTGAACTGGCAGGTGTGTGGGCGGGGTGTGTTGGAATTAAATATGACGGGGCGAGTGGCAGATGGAGTAAGTGTAGGACGTGCTAGTGTGAAGGGGGTAGCGCTGGTTTCTTAATGATTAAGATGGTGTGTATGTGGGTATGGTGGCACGGGCTGAGGTATGTTATGTTTCGTGATATGTGTGTGGCAGTGACTGGGTGATGCTTGGGGTGTGTGCTGCTGATGGTTTGATGAGGACGCTCTGGGTGGCCCATGAGTTATGGGTTAAGCCGATTATGAGGTGCTCAAGTGGCGGTGTTGGTTCAAGGAGACTGGGTACAGCGGGCAGTGGGTATAATATAAGTGTGGGAATATTGCGGAGCGGATGCAGTGAACCTAGGGGGGTGTAGTGTCGGAGTGGGGTGCGGCTGTGTGGGGAGGGGGCATGAGACAGGGGTATGTGTAGGTGGATGTGTGTCATGTGATCTAAATAGAGTGAGGGGTGTGGGGCGTGTGGGATGAGCAATGGTAAGCGGGTGTAATGCGGTCAGGTGGGTGGTTTAGTCTATTAACTAGTATTGGAAGGGTAGGTGTAGATGTAGCGTGGGTGATGGTGTGATGGGGTGGGCAATAGGGTGGATCTCAGGGGGTGCATTGGTGTGTGCGGGTGTGGTGGTGCTGAGGTGATGTGGGTAGGTTGTAGGGTGACTGTGGTGTAGGTGTGCTAATGGGTCTGGGTGTGTGAGGTATGTGTGGATGTGTGTGTAGGAGGGGATTTTGTTTATTGTAGGTGTCTTTAATGAAAGGTGGGTGTCTAGAAAAATAGGTAGATAGTGTTATTACTTGCTGATTACGGACTTTATCTTGTTATCAATGTTGAGGCCGGAGGGAGCTAAGGTTTGTAATGTAATGATCCATTTGAGTTCTTCCTTGTTGAGTAGTCTTGTGTGGTCCCCCCCTCTCCAATTCTGCTGCATGTGTCTGATCCCTATGAACTGTAGGCCTATGGTGCTGCTGTGGTGATGTTCAAGGAAATGTAGTGGTATATTGTGACTGTCTGCTTTGTTGACGATGTTCCTGAGATGTTCTTTGATTCTGGTGTGAAGTGGTCTGATAGTTCTCCCCACGTATTGCTTGTTGCAGGGGCATTGTATGAGATAGATCACATTTTTTGTGTGGCATGTGATATGTTCTCGTATTTTGTAGGTGGTGCCCATTTTAGTGGAAGTGAAGACTGTGGTTGGCTTTGTGCTCCTGTAGTGTAGTTTTGTGCAGTTGGAGCAAGTCCCGCAGTGATAAAAGCCTCCTTTGGGTGTGCCTTTATCTAGTGTAGTCTGTATTTGTTTCGGTGGTGGGATGTGATTGGTAACTAATTTGTTGTGTATGTTCGGTGCCTTTCTGTAAATGACTTTTGCTCTGGGTGGTAGTATATCTGATAATGTTTCGTCTTTCTGTAGGAGGTGCCAGTGTTTGTTTATTATTTTCTTAATGTCAGTGGCGTGGGTATTATACTGTGTGATGAAGGCTAAGTGTTCCTGTGTCGTTGTGGTGTGGTGTTTCTTATATTCAAGGAGTGGTGCTCTTTCTCCTTCCGCTACCTTATCCATTGCGTGTTGTAGTGCTGGTATGTGGTATGATTTCTCTGTGAATTGTTGTATGAGTGTCTCTCCTTGTGAAGTGAAGTCTGTTAGTCTGGTGCAGTTTCTTCTTAATCTCTTGAATTGTCCTGTGGGGATGTTGTTAAGCCAATTGGGGTGATGACCACTACTGGATAAGATGTAACTGTTTACATCGACGGGTTTTTGGAATGTCTTGGTGTGTATTTGTCCATTGTGTATGAATATCTGCAGGTCTAGAAAGTTTACCGAGGTTTTGCTGTAGTCTGTGGTGAATTTGAGATTTTTGTCGTTGTCATTAATGTAATGGATGAATTCTAACAATGTGGATTCGGATCCTTTCCATATGCAGATGATGTCGTCTATGTATCTTCTCCATAGGACCAAGTTCGCATCCCAGCCATGACCCGTCCATATGTGGGAGTCCTCCCACCGGCTCATGAACAGGTTTGCATAACTGGGGGCGAACTTGGTCCCCATCGCGGTCCCTGTGTGTTGTAGATAGAAGTTGTTGTTAAACCAGAAGTAATTGTGGGTGATGTATTCTATACCTTGTAGGATGAATGATGTTTGTAGTGGGTCCATTGAATCGTCTTGTTGTAGGTAGTGTCCGGTGCTGTCCAGTCCATGTTTGTGGTTTATGATAGTGTAGAGTGAGATGACGTCACTGGTGACGAGCCAGTGGTCATCACCCCAGGGGGTCCTTGCTAGTGTCCTGAGGATGTCTGTGGTGTCTTTCAGGTGTGACCGTTATTGTGTAACATACGGTTGCAGGAAGTGGTCGATATATTCGGACAGGTTGGAGGATATGGAATTTATGCCTGAGATAATGGGTCTTCCGGGAGGGTGGGTTGTGTTCTTGTGGATTTTGGGGAGATAGTAGAAAACGGGGATGACTGGGTGGGGGTTGTGCAAGTAGTTGTGTTCCTGTTTGGAGAGAATGCCTGAGTTTATGCCAGTGGTTAATATGCGTGTGAGTTCTTGGTTGAATTGGTGTGTGGGGTCTGTAGGTAAGATTTTGTAGGTGTTCGGGTTGTTGAGGATGCGGAGGGACTCTGCAATGTAATCTGCTTTGTCCAGTAGAACTACCTACCGGTAGGTGCCTGGGATGGCGTTGCGATATGGGGATGATGGTATTCGGCAGTCTCTGGTTGTTGTGCAGCATTGTGGTTGTGGACGGTTGTTTCTGTCCTGTATCTCTTGGAGCGGTTATGACACGTGCTGATGGTGATGGTAGTAGCATACTTGATGGCAGACTGGAGATGTCTGTGTAGGCTCAGTGTCTGTACCCGGTAGGGTGGGTGGACTATGGCGGACTGGCGGCACCTGGGATCGGTGTGCACGCTTTTCCGAAGTGGAGGTTCCGCGTGTGCCGGCGGGACGACCGGGGGTGGGAGCTTGGTGGGTGCTTCTGGTAGCCATATGTGCCTGTACCCAGGTGGAGAGTGAGTTGCGGCGGGGTAGCGGCTCCGAGGTGCGGGAGGCGCGCTGCTGGCCGAATCTTGTGCCGCATGTGCTGGCGGGGCAGACCAGTGCGTAGTCTGGTGGCTGCTCCCGGCTCCTGATAGTGAGGTCACTGTGTTGCCGCCCGGATCTTGTGCTGCGTGTGCTGGCGGGGCAGACCGGTGCTGAGTCTGATGGCTGCTCCCAGCTCCTGACAGTGAGGTCACTCTGTTGCCGCCGGAAGTGGTGTGTGCACAAGGTGGGGGTGCCGCTCGCCGAAGGTGCTGGCGGTTCCTTGTGCCGCACCACCCTGCATGCAGCTAGGGGATTGGTAAAGCTGAGCAGGGTGAGGATTTTGTTTAGTATACGAAGGTAGGTGTGGGTTTCTCCAACGTGTTTCGGCGTGCTGCCTTATTCATGGAGGTTACTGTGGCAAGTAACTTGGCTGGCTGTGGCCTGTGACCAGTAAGATGTGGTGCGGCCTTTGAGCCAGGCAGCAGCCTTGAGGGCTGGTAGTGCCTTTGCTGGCTGCTGTAACTGCAGACTGCTGGAAGTACATGGTTTCTGTACTGAGAATGCTGAATATCAACCTGTGCTGTCAGATTGACACAAGCAGCTGAATCTGAAGTGTGGCCTGTGCCGCCGGGTTGACACAGGTGTGAGTTCGCTGGCTTGTGTACTAAGGATGCTGGAGTGTGACCTCTGCTGCCAGGCTGACACAAGCAGCTGGCACTGGAGTGCAACCTGTGCCACCGGGTTGAAACAAGCAGCTGACACTGAAGTGCGGCCTCTGCCACCGGGTTGACACAAGCACGAGTACGCTGGCTTGCATACTGAGGACACTGGAGTGTGGACTGTGCCGCCTGAATGACACAAACGGCAGGTAGATGGTATGCAAACCATGCCACCCAGATGACACAAACGGCAGGTATACAAGACAGGCAGGAGGATTGGATACTCAACTGGGTTACAAGAGACAATGCCAGAACCGGAAACACATGAAACACTATCACTGGCATCGGGGCAGCATTCACACCATAAGGACATAGATGCAGGAGCCAATCCAAATCCACCTCAGAATGATGGACAGGTGATAGGAGGAGTTTCACAAATGCTCACCCAGAGTTTACTTTGCAAAGCATTTGCAGTGCAGTCACTTGTGACAGTACCCCCCTTTGACAAAGGATTAAGGAACCCCTAGCCTCTGGCTTGTCCAAAAGTCCTCAAAGAATCTTCTCTTCAGGATAGGAGCATGCAAAGACCTTTCAAGAACCCAGGAATGCTCCTCTGGTCCATACCCTTTCCAGTGGACAAGGAACTAAAAAGATCCATGGGAAATTCTGGAGTTTAGGATCTTCTCCACCACAAACTATTGGTGCACTTGGAAGAGGACTGGTGGAAGCCTGATTGAACACCTAGGAGTAAACTTGGAGGAAAGAAACACCGGCTTCAGGAGGGAACAATAAAAAGTACTATTGATCCTAAGAGTCCTCGGTAATTTCAGATGAAAGGACACAGGATTAACTTGGGCAATGATATGAAATGGGCCACTGAACTTGGTCCCCAACTTTTGTGACCTCTGGTGTAAATTAATGTTCCTAAGCAAAAATCTCATGACCTGCGCTTAGTATTCCACCCCTGTTTGGATTATTGTACTAAGCACAGGTCATGTGATTTTTGCTTTCTATTTATTTCACATGTGTTGGTGAAGGTTGGGATACCTTTTAAAAAATCACGTTTGTCCTGCTGCATGAGCGATTGTGCACTAATTGAGTTATCTACACATATCTACATATAAATTAATGTTCCTACTTGGCAGCCAGACCAAGTCTCCTACTTTGGAATTACAGGGCCTACGATGTTTGTCAGCCCACACCTTGGATCGACCAGATGCCTGAAGGTAAGACTGGTGCACCTTCCTCCAAACTGACTGTAGCCTAGAAATGGATGAAGAAGAAGGAGTTCTGGTTGTTGAGGACTCAAATGAGTTAGGATGCATCTTGGAGTAGCAGAAAAAGGGAGAGACAGAACAAGCAGAATGGCAGGAGTTGTTATAAGCAAATTTTGCAAAGGGCAAAAGTGAGGCCAAGTTGTCCTGGCACTTTGAAATGAAACAGCAGTGGTACTATTCCAGGGACTGATTGGCCCATTCCATCTGACCATTGGACTTGGATGGTAGCCCGAGGATAAGCTCATGTTGATAATCAGATCAGCACAGAAACATCTCCAAAACCAGCCAACAAATTGTGTCCCATGATTTGAGACGATATTCACTTGAAGCCCATGGAGCCTGAAGACATGCTGTAAGAATAGTGCTGACAATACCTTGGCAGATGGTAATTTGACAAGAGGAATACAATGCACCATTTTGGAGAACCGGTCTACGATGGTCCTGATGACAGTACAATGGGAAGACACATGGAGATCAATGACAAAGTCCATCACAATATGGGTCAATTGGTTTAGAGGGCATCGGAAGAGGATACAGCAGATCTTGTGGAGTAGTCCTGAGGGTCTTATTTCTAGAACATACATCACCTACCAAGAAGAATTCATGAGTGTCTCGAGACATGGTCTGCCATCAAACAGATCATGACAAAATTTCAAAAGTTCTAGAAATGCCAGGATGACCCCCCTACCTTAGAGGAGTGAAAGTTCTTCAGATCAGCTTTATGAAGTCTCTCAGGGACAAAAAGCACACCTGATGGTTTAACAAGAGGGGCTTCAGTTTGATAAGCCCTGAGAGGATCTGCCAGGGTCCTGGTCACAGCACAATGGATCCTGGAAGCCAGAATGATGGTTTCTTCTTTGGCCCTTGGAGGATGACTGATGGAGAAGCTTTGAGTAAGGGCATCTGCTTTAATATTCTTGTACCCAGGCTGGAATGAGATCACATAATTAAAGCAGGTGAAGAATAGGGCCTAGAGTGCCTGCCTCGCATTCAACCTTGTTGCCTTTTTGATGTAGGCCAGATTCTTGTGATCGGTGAGAACTGTCACTACATGGTTAGCCCCTCTAACCAATTCCTCCAGTCCTCAAAGGCCCACTTAATCAGCAACAACTCTCGTTTTGCCAACATTATAGTTCTCCATCTAAATGAATTTCCTGGAAAAGAAAGCACATGGGTGCAGCTTGCCATCTTTGATATCTTTCTGAGAAAGGATAGCGCCCACTCCAATCTCAGATGTGTCGACCTTGACGATGAACAGGAGCTCTGGGTTCAGATGGTGGAGAACAGGAGCAGACACAAAAGCTGCCTTCAAAGAGCCAAAGGCTTGAATGGCCCCAGGTGACCAATTTGCAACCTCAGCTCCTTTTTTGGTTAGTTCCATGATGGGCAAGACTATGGAAGAAAAGGACTTGATGAACCTGCGATAATAATTTGCAAAACCCAGAAATCGCTGGATGGCCTTCAACATAGTGGGTTGCTCCCATTCCAAGATGGCCTTCACTTTGCCAGGATTCATGGAGAAACCTTGCAAAGAAATACTGTAGCCCAAGAATGACACCTCCTTAACATCAAACTCGCACTTCTCCAGTTTGGCATGCAGGTTGTTATCCAGTAATTTTCTGCCTTTCCTGTAAAGATCTGCCTGACATGTCTCTGATGATGTTTCTCCACATATTTAAAATAGATAAGGATGTCATCTAAATAAACCACTGCAAAGACTCCCAAGAAATACCTTAACAGCTCATTAATAAAATCTTGAAAAACAGTTGGGGCATTGGAGAGGCCAAACAGCATAAACAAGTATTCAAAATTTCCCGAATGAGTGTTAAATGCCGCCTTCCACTCATCCCCTTCTCTGATGTGAATGAGGTTATATGCACCTCTGAGATTAATTTTTGAGAAGATGTAAGCCTCGCACAGTTGGTGAAAGAGAACGGAGATATGCAGCAAGAGATATGCATTCTTGACTGGGATTTTATTCAGTCCCCGAAAGTAAATGCAGGGTCGGAGGGATCCATCCTTCTTCTGGACAAATAAAAAACCCACTCCCACTGGGGATTTAAAAGGATTAATGAATCCATTATCCAGAGCCTCTTGAATATAGTCCTGCATGGCTTTACCCTCAGGAATGGAAAAAGCATATAATCTTCCCATAGGAAGCCTAGCACCTGGTAACAAATCGATGGGACAGTCAAACGAATGGTTAGGCAGCAGAACATTTTTCTTAGAAAAGACCTCTGCTACATTTCGATATGGAGCCGGAACTGAAGAGGAGACTGCAGCAGCCAGATGAATAGGTCAGACATTGGGAGAAGCAAGTTGATGCCCATTTGAGAATTTCACCAGTCTTCCACTGGATCATGGGGTTGTGTTTCTTTAGCCATGGTAACCCAAAAAAACTGGGGCCAGAGGACACTGTAGGAGAAGAAATGACAATTCCTCCTGATGTAGAGCACCAAACAGTAGCTGCAAAGGAGGAGTCCAGAAGAGCACTGGGAGTTCAGAAAGACTGGTCCCCTCCAGCCCAATCACTGACACAGGATTGCACAAGGGCAGGTGAGTCAGACACAAGGTTTGAATAAAGGACATGTCCATGAAATTATCCACTGCAACGCTATCGAGAAATGCAGGGACTGACACTTTCTTGTTGGATAGATGGATGACTGCAGTTATAAGGACAGAATGTTGGATGGATGCAAAGCCTAGATGTACCTCCCCTAGCTCACCTAGACCTTGCATTTTCCCAAGTTTAGAGGACAAATCTGGGCAACATGACCTCTACCACCACAGTAAGGGCACAAACCCAATGAGCATCTCCTATGTTTTTCTTCTGCCGGATGACGAAATGCTCCCATCTGCATTGGTTCTTCAGATTCAGATGGAGCCATCCATAATGACTTCCTCAGGTCTTAAAAGGTAATATCTTCTCTACTTGACGCTCCTGGAGCCATTGGTCAATGTGAATAGCCAAGTTTATGAAGTCATTCAAAGAACTCAGAGCAGGATATTGGATGAAGATATCCTTTATTTCATCTGACAAACCCCCAACGAAACTGGCTTCGCAAAGCTGGGTCATTCCAGCCCGCATTGACAGCCCATTTATGGAACTCTGTACAATAGTCCACTGCAGCTCTGTTCTCTTGCTTCAGGGACCTGAGACTTGCCTCCGCCATAGCCACTTTATCTGGGTCATCGTAAAGCAGCCCAAATGGGGCAAAAAATGAATCAACTGTCTGTAGTCATGGACTGGTTGAGGGAAGACAAAAGGCCCATGTTTGTGGGTTGCCCTGTAATAACGAGATAATTATCCCCACGTGTTGGGTTTCATAACCCGAGAAGCTGGGTGGAAGCCTGAAGTAGAGCTTGCAGCTCTCCTTGAATTTTAAAAAATCCTTACGGTTCCCTGAGAACTGATCAGGCAGATTTAATTTTGGTTCTACTACTGTGGGGGCTGTAGCAACATGAGCCTCCTCTACTTGGAGAGAAAGTTCCTTCACTTTCTGCGTGAGAAACTGGATCTGCACAGCCAGAATCTGAGCTGGATTTTGACCAAGCTCAATGATGGAAGACCACAAAAATAGCTTGAAAATATATTTTGTAGGCTGATAATAATGTTTAGCCTCAGATATGACTCAATAGGTTATTAGTCCTGCAACAGCCTTGAGGGCTGGTATGGTCTTGGCTAGATGCGGCCGTGTAGCAGCATCTACAGCATTGAAAGCTAAAATTACTTGGCTGGCTGTGGCCTGTGGCCAGAAAGATGTGGTGCAGCTTTTGGGCCATGCAGCAGCCTTGAGGGCTGGAAGTGCCTTGGCTGGCTGTGGCCTGTGGGACTTAAGATGAGATGCAGCCTTTGGGCTGTGTAGCAGCCTTGAGGGCTGGAAGTGCCTTGGCTATCTGTGGCCTGTGGGTCTGTGAGATGCTATGCAGCCTTTGGGCCATGTAGCAGCCTTGAGGGCTTGAAGTGCCTTGGCTGGCTGCTGTAACTGAACACTGCTGGAAGTATGTGGTTTCCATACTGAGGACGCAGAGTAGTGACCTGTGCTGCTGGGTTGACACAGGCATGAGTATGCTGGCTTGCATACTAAGGATGCTGGAGTACAACCTGTGCCACCGGGTTGACACAAGCAGCTGATGCTGGAGTGTGGCCTGTGTACTGAGGTCGCTGGAGGGCGGCCTGTGCTGCTGGGTTGACACAAGCAGCAGTTGCTGGAGTGTGGCCTGTGCCATCGAGTTGACACAAGCAGCTGACACTGAAGTGCAGCCTGTGCCACTGGGTTGACATAAGCACAAGTACACTGGCTTGCATACTGAGGTCGCTGGAGTGTGGACTGTGCCACCTGGATAACACAAATGGCAGGCAGATGGTATGCGAACCGTGCCACCCAGATGACACAAGTGGCAGGTATACAAAATAGGTAGGAGGACTGGATACTCGACTGGATTACAGGAGACAATGCCAGAACCGGAAACACGTGAAATGCTATCACCAACATCGGGGCAGCATTCACAGCAGAAGGACATAGATGCAGGAGTCATTCTGGATCGGCCCCAGAATGATGGAAAGGAGGTAGGAGGAGTTTCAGTGAACGCTCGCCCAGTGTTAGCTTTGGACAGCATTCGCAGTACAGCGGCTTGTGACAAGAACCTGCCATCCTGTCCTACTTTCTGGCATTTGAACCTCTTAAGAAGACCACAGGCACTTTTTAAGAAAACTTTATTATGACATATACTCAATGCCTCAAAAGCTGTCATCCCAGTGCATTGGAGGTCTACTATTGTCCCTTCGATGAAAGAATGGTGTTCTCGGCTTGTCCATTACATGTCTATGGATGACATTATACTTCCTTTACTGCATGGTCATCAAGACTTCAAATAGATCTGATATCCCTGGCTCCTATATAAAGAATCTGATCATTACAAATTTCTTTGTAGGGGGCCACGGTGGTGAAGTTGAGAGAGGTTGATGTCCTTCCTTGAGGTTACTGTGCCCTGTTTTGAGTGAGGATCTTTCCTTTCTTTTCCCCCTTTTCTCTTTTCTTTCCTTCTTTTCTCTCATTATGGTTGTCTTTTCTATTTGTTTTTGTATACTTATAATGTGTTCTTTATCTGTAAAATGTGATCCAACATTTAATGTTATCTCTCTAATATTATGTAAAATGTACTATGGTTTGTTTTGCTGTGTTTGTACCAGCTATGAAATGTTTATTGTATTTGGTGTTGGTTTCCAATAAACATAAATTGCAAAAAAAAAACACTATTTGCTTGTGAAAATATTTACTTTTTATATTATTTTGAAAACAGAGAAGACTTATATCTTCAAATTCAACACAAAATCTAGCATGTAGACATTACTAATTTCAACACAAAATCTAGAATATAGACTTTACTTTTCAAAATAATTATTACCTATTCTTGTAACAGTTAATTACACATACAAACTTTAAATTTTTATATTTATTTCTAATTTTATAATGTTTCAATATACCTCTTTGAGGTAATTTCTCTGATTAATTTTACAAAGCTATACTGTAATATCAAAAGCTTTGCACACTTTAAAGAAATAGGTTTAAAAAATTCACAATAACTCCTTCCTATAAGTACTGAAATGTATAAAAATGTTTTTCAATAAACAAATATATTGTGAAGTGTGTTTCTTCACTCTGTATGTGTTAATTCTCAAATTAAAAATTCATCTAAATTTTTTCTTCAAACTATTACATACACTAGTTTCTACAATATATCCTCTCTGTAACATAATCTGCCAGCTCTACTAAAGCAAATAATAGAGAATGAGGGTGCATACTGTACTTTATTTGTCATAACTTATCTCCTGACAGTCAAAATCCCAATATATATTGAAAATATTATAACACTTACCTTAAACCTCCCCATAACTCTAACCCACCCCTCTCAGAGCCCAACCCTAACCCTCCCATCGCACAGCCTGACCCTAACCCTCCCATTCAGCAGCCTAATCCTCCCCTCCAGCAGTTTAACCATTACCCTCTCCCTCGTGCATAACCGTAACCCTGCTCCTAACCCTAAGCCTTCCCTTAACCATAACATTGCCAGTGTTTGTACAGTCAGGTTGCCGCTGTCTATATTGTGGCTGTCTGCATCCTGACTGTCGGATGCAGACTACACCCCAATAAATCTCTGTATTTCATGTTTTAATTAGTCTTTGGGGGGTGGATGTCTAAAGAGGAAAACATTTTGGGCAGGAAATGCTAAATAAACAAAAGTAATACTTATTTAAAGAAAACATCCTATTTGTACTTTTCTTAGGAATCTTTTCAACATTTTAGGATTCTGTTGTTATATACCCACACAATTACAGAAAAAACAGAGGAAGACCTGATATTCTCAGTGATTGGGATCTGTCATATCATTGGTTGCATATATCCATATCCCCTGAGTAAATTTTATCTTTTATCATGATTTCCAGCATTTAATGATACAATATTCATAATCATCAGTGGTGTCCCTCCACTGGGTCACCCGGTGCATTGAGCCACACAACGGAAAAAGGGGGCATGATCTTGCACATAGCGGGTATAGCCACATGGCCCAAACCCCCCATTTTAGTCTCTCCAGGGGGTCTTGGAGGGTTGGACCACCTCTGGGGAACAGTATATTTGTAGTGTCAGCTGCCTCACTGTATCAGGAGTCGAGTGCTGCAAGTAATGCTACAGTGCAGCACCTGACTCCTGTCACTGATATTTGGCACTTTGGTGTCACCCCTCGGTGGGTGACACCCAAGAGCAGCATGCACCCCCCACATTCCCTTGTGATGCTATTGATATTCATATATGTATTACAGTAATAAGTAGTATAATCTTTGCATTGTAAGAATTGATAATTTTTTAAATCAACCTCAATGTTAGTACCAATAAGAATCATTTAAATTTTAGCATGTGTGAGGGGTGCCATGGGGGGTACATCTGCTCTTTGTCACCTTCAGCCACTGGGGTCCCCATAGGAAGTCAGGACAGGGCATCTGCATTTTAGTTTTGTTTGCAACGTTGATATATACTGTAACTTTGAATCTGGTAATTCACCGATCTGGTGACCAAGTATTCATTCAGTGCCCCCAAATATGCCTTTTGTGTATGCATTTATGGGTTGTTGATGATCATCACCACTACTTCAGCACCCATTAGATACTCCATGAACTTTTATACCATTGCCCATGCCATGACCAACAACTCCACTTTGAAAGAACTGTAGTTCTCCAAAATACTTCCGGTGTCCCTGAGGCTTTGGCTACTATAGGCACCCACTCTTTTTCACCCTGTTCTTGAGCCAACACAGCTCCCAGGCCCTGTAGACTGTGATCAATGTACAAGATGAAAGGTTTCTCAAAGTCTGCATAGGCCAAGATTGCAGCTTGTGTCAGTTCCTGCTTTAATTGTGTAAACACAGCCTCCTGAGACAGACCCCAGTATATAACATGTCTCTTATTTTTTAGCAGGAACTTCCTGTAGCAGCTTTTGCAGTGCTTTAGCTATCTTGGTGAAACCTTGGATGAACTGCTTATAGTACCCCACATGGCCTAGGAACTCACGCACCTCTTAGGTGTCTACAGTCCTGTATGGCCTTCACTTTGTCAGGCATTAAGCAGAAACCCTCTTCTGATACTAGTTGCCCCAGGTACTCCAGACTCTGCTTCAGTAGACGGCACTTCCAGGGTTTCAACTTTAGCATGTACTGCTACAACCATTGCAGTACCACATCTAGACTGTCCAGATTCTCCTCCAGGGTTAGGGCAAACAAATCAGTATTGATTAGAAGCTGAGGTCCTCCAAACATTGCTCCATGATTCATTGAAATGTGGCCAAAATGTTGATCAATCCAAAGGGCATCCAGCAAAATTCAAACAGCCACATAGGTGTTATCAAAACAAGAAAAAAGCCATTGGCGCTGCAAAAAGGACACACGTGAAATCACAATTAGATGCAAAGATAAATTCAAAATTAAAATAATAATAAGGATGCTGGTGTTTCACGCTGCTGTTAAGGTAGCCAACCGTACATGAATTAAAACAAGAAGAAATAACAGCGCTGTGGAACACCAGTTGCCAATAATTAAAATATAACCAGCTATGTCAAAAGAAAATAATCAATTTAATAAGTTCAAAAATCTTTTAAAATAAGTACATCATTGGCCAATGAAACACATATGCAATATATAATAAAAAATATGTAACACTGTGATAAACAGTTACAATTTATAGAGACACCATATCTAAATGTATCAATAAGTAACAGTCTGCTTGTGTTTAAAAAGCAGTGATATTGACTTCAAATGGCTCATTAGTCATTCACTGTACGTATGAGAGAGAGACTAAATTCAACATGTATAAGACTGCAAGTCTATTAGCTCGTTTTTTATGCTCAAAGTCCTGAACAAAGGTATAGATCAAAATGTTCCGTGTTGTGCAAAAAATGCCAAATTCCAGGGGCAAAACTCTGAGGAAATCCCGATGGGAAGAAAAGCTTCAGCGCATTGCATCAGCAGCCATTACCACTATCACATGTGAGAGACTTGCCATTCCTTAATTCCAAGTGCTGGGACGTATAATTCTTTGAGCCTGAGGCAGAAGCACGCCAGTGATTCCTTCTCCATTAGCGGCTGACGCTGGCTGTGGCAGCAATTTCTGACACCACACTGAAATAAAGTGCTTGCCATGCACACACAGATTGAGACAGGGTCCGGAGACCACACGCGGCCACAAGACAGACGGAGTCCGGTATCCATCACCGATCATCTGCATTACATGTGAGGTACCTTGCAGCTCATTGTGGTGTGCATTAATATCCCTGCTATATGGGCTCACATGAGGCAGGAAAAGTAAAAGGCTCACGCTACAAAGCCCCTGGAATTTGGAATTTTTTGCACAACACGGAACATTTTGAGCTATACCTCTGTTCAGGACTTTGAGCATAAAAAACGAGCTAATAGACTTGCAGTCTTATACATGTTGAATTTAGTCTCTCTCTCATATGTACAGTGAATGACTAATGAGCCATTTGAAGTCAATATCACTGGTTTTTAAACACAAGCAGACTGTTACTTATTGATACATTTAGATATGGTGTCTCTATAAATTGTAACTGTTTATCACAGTGTTACATATTTTTATTATATATTGCATATGTGTTTCATTGGCCAATGATGTACTTATTTTAAAAGATTTTTGAACATATTAAATTGATTATTTTCTTTTGACATAGCTGGTTATATTTTAATTATTGGCAACTGGTGTTCCACAGCGCTGTTATTTCTTCTTGTTTTAATTCACATAGGTGTTATCAAAGCTGTCTTCTCCTAATCTTTTCCAGCAACCAAAATCTGCCAGTATCCACTAGACAGATCTAGGTGTATATTTACTAACGTATGGGTTTTAGAAGTGTAATTTTTGGCCATAGCAATCAATCAGATTCTACTTATCATTTATCTAGCACCTTATAGAATATAATAGCTAAAATCTAATTGGTTGCTATGCACAACAACTCCACTTCTGAAAGCCTGCACTTTAGTAAATATACCCCTTAGGGTGGAGAAGTACCAGGCCTGTGCAAGTGCTGGCAATGACTCTTCAATCTGAGGGAGGGGATATCTGTCATGGGTGGTACATTGTTTTAGTCACCTGTAATCCACGCAGTAGTGCAAGGCCCTATCCCTCTTCTTCACAGGTACATTTGGGACCACCTTGGCAGCTATTTCTCTCTATTATCACTTGACTAACCAGCATATGCCAAAGAATGGTCTTCATTTCCTGGTACAAGCAAGATGGAACTTGCCAGTATCTCCAATGGGCATCTCATGTTCTTTATGGCTACTGCAGTCAAAGTCATCCTTTATGTCACTTCCATAGTAGGTCATCCAGCCAGGTCACCTCTTCTGGGGTCAATTCATCTATTAGGACAACAATCTGTTCTCGGACAACCATTCCATTCCAGTCCAGTCATCAGTTGGCTCTTCTTCTCCTCATCCAGGGTTGGCCCACCAATGGCTCCAGTTCCACTACATCCCTGATCCTCTCTGCCATGGGGGATATCCTAAGGTCCTTTGCCACAATTTTGGAGGGTGATATCCATTGGGGTTGGTCTTCTATGCTGCAGATGTAAACAGATTCTTGGCCATCCGTGATTTTGGCCAAAGTGTGGGCCACCAAGAGGACTTCTGCTGCTTCCAGAGAGGCCTTAGCTTCTACAAGGACTTTAATTCCTTCCAACCTCTGTCTCTTATGCACTTCTAGGAGAAACATGACTGTATGTGTTAGTGAGATCACTAGGTTCTGCTGGCAACCAGTCTTGATTGTACCAAGAAGTTCTGTCACTGACAAAGTTTGTTCCTGCTTGCATTGTTGCAATATTAAATGCAAAACCTGCTGCACAGGACATGTGGTTGGTATGCTACTCCAGGCATACCTGCCCTGTTTGTGGAACAAGTCCTGGAGGATACTCATTCCCACTACCATGGGACCATATTTGATGTCATCATTGCCTACATCCAAAATTATTGTTTGCCTCAGATTCTGGCCACACAACTCCACCTCCATCCACACCACACCAATCACTGGAATAGGCAAATAATTTGGGGCCATAAGAGACACCCAGGTATCTTCTTTGGCTTCCAGGAGATAAACATAGTGCTGCTGGAAACACTGTTAAGTCATGGTGGTTACTTTTGAGGTTGGATAGATAAAGCATGATTGTGCCTTACTGCCAAATTTGCATAGCATGATGGGACACTCCCCAACTAACCCAGAGGGATCAGACCCTCCCTCTCCCCACAGATTGTCTCTTAACCACAAGGGTAGTATCCATTGGGGCTGGGACATTGTTGAGCATAATACACAAACCAGTTGCAATGGAAACACTGTACATCATAAATCCTCTGCCATGCACTATGGTTTCCTGTGCCTCTTGGTCTGATCTTCCACTTGTTTGGGAATCTCAACTGGGCAAATTCCTCCATTATGGGGGTAGAGAGTCCTGGAGGGCTTTCATACCAGTCTCCAAGGTCTAGTGTCCTCCTGGGATGTGACAGTAGCTAGTTCATTGCTGATGGGACACAGGTCCCCAAATTGCCATTGCATTCTCACACAATGGCATCCATTTGCACCTGGAAGAATGTGAATCAATAATTTCTGGAGATCTGGTCCAACATGAGTTGCAATGCCTCATTTCTCAATCCCATTGAAAACTAATCCAGGAGCAGTTGGTCCATGTTTCCTGCACATTGAGGCTCCATCCTCTGCATTTGAGAATCTTGAGAAAGACATTTCCTCAGCAATGGTACAGAGGCAATGCCTCCATAGATGCTCTGCAGGATCTTGAAAAGCGCCTCTAACATGACTTGGTATTCCTTAACCTGCAAGGTGATACTGCAGTAAGCATCCACTTGCAATTCCTGTAGCACAACCTAAGCCTGCATTGCAGGTGCCACCTAGTGCAGATCCTTAATATCATGTACCCTTTGTATCTAGTCGTTGACTTAAAGGTTGCACCCATCATACCATGGGAGATGGGCCAGGATGGGAGTTGGAGTTGGCCTTGATGGGCCTTAGGTTTCTGCTGCAGGTGACAGCCTGGCTGGCTCAGGTGGTCCTTAAACTGGGCCCTCTGGGTTTACTGAGTTGTTGTTGCTCTCTCAGGGTCAATCATGTCAATCATCCAGTTCCTGCTGACTATGCCAAAATGTGAGAGGTGCTATGGGGGTGAATCCTTCTGCAGTGCAGTTGTACACTGGAACCACATGCTCTCACCTTCCACCCAGTGATTAACTTTGGTCAATGGTACTAGGATGCAAGTTGGATGTGAATGGTATCCCTGCTAATGTACCCTGAAAAATGGAAACACATGCTAACCCTGAATGACCTTCACTGGGATCAAGGGAATGGGGTGGGGACAACTCACAAATAAAAATTACATCCACAAGATGTATCCTTGGCTCCTTGATGGACATGGTTCTGATCTCAGCATCTGCAAAACAACAGCCCACCCATGTGGCTGCACCATTCTCTCTTTTCACTAGTGAGTAACACCCACCATGACCTGGCTACTCCTTACAGATCAGAACCTAATTCTAATTGACCCAATGGACAAACTGGCTGGACACAGTGCACTCAGTATTATGCTACTCCTGTACTTTCTATTAATGCATATACACATGCAATGTAATGGTAAAACAATGCAGTAGTCAACAACCAATGCACATATACAGTCACAATACATGGCAATAGTCACAATATATTCCTATTTATGGGGCCTAAAGCTCTGTGAAGTCTGTGGTTTATAGCATACCTACCCTGGGGTGAACACATCAAACCACACAGGGCCTAATGCCCTGTGGGGTTTGGCCCTGTAATACAGCAATCTTACAGTGCCTGGTGCCATTTATGGCTTGACCTAGTGCTGTCCAAAACAATTACACAGGGCCTAGTGTCCTTTATAGCTCAGAATAGTGCCACCTAACACAGTGATAAAGTAGTACTACAGGGCCAAGTGCCCTTTATGGCTCAACCTAGTGCTGCCTAACAAAGTAATAGAACAAACCTACTGTGCCTAGTGCCCCATTATACCTCCAGGCCTAATCCACATACAGCACACAGGCCTCCTGCCTGTGGGCCTAATTCCCAAATCCTGGTGGCCTAGGAAGGCTATGAACAAATGGAATTACCAGTCCTGTATTATTTTGCTCAACCAAGCCTAGTTCATCTACACCCTGTGCCTGGTCTTCAAATGAGGCTGGCCAATTCCCTCCACCTCAAGACATCTAGTAGTCTTCACCTGAGGAGCCTGCATGCTGCCTCAGGGCTTTCAATATCTTCAACAACCCCACCTCTGGTGGGCATTGGCTCTTTGATGTCTACCTGGCTAGCAGCAACGTGTTTAAGCTCTTTTACAGTGTCTGGTTTAATTTTAGGATTTCCGCCATGTGTGTTTCTGCTTCTGACCTCTTATATCTTCAGTAGCTTTACCTTGCTCCTGCTCTGCCATTGAACTGCCAGTTGATTCATTCATCCAGATCCAGGCCCATCTTCACGCTTAAAGTTCCTGGGTCATTCCTTCATACTGTTTGTGAAATATTTTTATTTTAGGTATTTTACCCTCAATGTACCCATTGTCTAAAAAGACAATAACTAGGTGACTCAACTATTGGTGATGCACTTCCAGTTTTCTACAAACCTTCTAGGCTTAGTTTTAAGGTTTAATGTTAAGCATGGTGGTGGTTAAAAATTACACTGCTAAGACAGTGGCCATGATTCAGAGCCAGATGCTCTTTCAGAGTGCTCACTCTGAATCAGGGCATTTTTTTTAAATTGGAGCCGGCCTCCTGGCTGCTAAGCTGTGGGTGACCACCCACAGCCTTTATGAGTGGCCAGGTGATGGTTGCGATGGTCTTGACCATTGTGACCCTCGGGCTTACAACAAGACCCTTGTGGTAGGGTCTCATCTGCCACATGCCCCAGTGAGCTTCCAGCTCTAATAGAGACAGAAGATCACCCCTGACATCACTCGTGGTGTCAGTGGGG
This sequence comes from Taudactylus pleione, assembly GCA_031769625.1. Taxonomy (NCBI): domain Eukaryota; kingdom Metazoa; phylum Chordata; class Amphibia; order Anura; family Myobatrachidae; genus Taudactylus; species Taudactylus pleione. The sequence goes on along the minus strand of JAUIMM010000040.1, from coordinate 39,193,884 downwards.
CAGCCGCCAAATGGCAGGCGTTCCTTCAGGAACGCCTCTGTTTGCACAGCCACCACCCCTCCCACCTACAAATCGGGGCAAGTTGTCAATCAGTATCAACAGCCACCCCGTCTTGTAGTGGGCCCAGGAGCGAGGGAACCACCACTCATTAAATCTCATTCCAAATTTGACACTGTTTCAAATAACGTATCTATCAAATGCTTTTCACGAGTTGTGGAGGATCGCATAAATAAATGCGACAAGTGCAACATCTCACTGTGTAGACAGAATTTATCTAAGTTTGAAATGCTTGCTTTAAAAAGTCTATCTGAATATACAGACATTGTCATCCACCCCGCCGATAAAGTCGGGGGCATTGTCATTTTGGATTTGGGTTTTTATAGAAAGGATATACAAAAACAACTAGAAGACATTGCTGTCTGCATGAAAAATGGATGTAGAGCCCACATTATATTTAAAAGAGAATCAGATGCAATACTTGTGGAATCCTTAAATAATAACATCATTACAAAGAAATGTGCGGAGTCACTCTCAGTGGGATATCCAATCATCCCTGTACTATACACAATACTGAAGTTTCATAAAAATCCTTTACAACCACCGGACAAGCCTATCATCTCGACGAGTGGCTCTTTATAGTATGGAATCTTGCAATTCCTGGATCACTATCTCCAGCCCCTTATCGCGGCAGAGGAGACTTTTTTGAGAGATACAACAAGTCTTACTTAAGCTACAATCCCTACCTTTACCATCTACATCTTGCTTGCTATGTACCATTGACATAGTAAGCCTGTATACAAGCATTCCTCACTCTAGGGGTTTACAGGCGGTGAGGAAGCTTCTAAGTAATAATTTGAAATATACTGGCCCGTCCACAGCTTTTTATTTAAAATTGTTGGAGCTCACTCTCACCTGGAATAATTTTTTGTTTGATGGTTATTTTTATTTACAGCTACAGGGTTGTGCTATGGGGAGTTGTGTGGCCCCTTCATATGCAAATTGTTTTATGTTTGAAATTGAAAACTACTTATTTTTTCACACACATGGATTTCTACTCATATTCTATTTTTCACAAGATTTATTGATGACATTTTGATTGTCTGGTCTGGCTCCAAGGAAGAGCTATCTCGAGCATTGGAATTTATTAATATTTCAGATGACAATATAAAATTCACATCGGAATTCAGTGACACTGAGATTCATTTTTTGGATTTGCTTATAAAGAAAAGTGATCAAGATCTTCAAACAACGTTGTACCAAAAGCCCACTTATCACAATACCCTATTGGATTTCAGGAGCCATCACCCTCTACCCCTTAAACGGAGCCTCCCATTTTCCCAGTTTATGCGAATCAGGAGGATTTGCAGTAATGAGGAGGAAACAAGAGAAAACATGGACCTGATGATGTTGAAGTTCCTTGCAAGAGGATATGATCCATGCCTGTTAGTTGAAGCCAAGAATAAATCTCTGACATGTACAAGGGAATCATCTCTCTCAACTAGACAATCAATGATTCAAAAGATAAAGAACAGAAACAAAATTGTATATCCCAATACCTTTTCCTCTTCAAGTGATAGCACAATACAAACTGCCAAGAGTCACTGGCCTATTGTCAGTGAAGATCCAGATCTGAAATCCCTTAAGGATACTACAATTATGCAATGTTTTTGATGTGGATGCAATATACATGACTATGTAGTTCGTACAGACATCACAGGCTTGAAACAATCTACTACAAGCCATTTCCTCAGTAGGAAGCCGGGGAACTACCATTGCACAGGATATGTAACATGTAGTTACCTGGAGGCTGGGGACTTTTTTCTTCCATTCACACTCTGGCAAAAAAGATGCGATCAGACATGTATTGTCCTGTAATAGCAGATTTGTGGTATACATAATTCTTTGCCCATGTGGTTTTTTATATGTGGGCATAACATCCAGACAGTTCAAAGAGAGCATGGCCCTACATAGATAATCCATTAGGGCTGCGTTACAAGGCAAAGATTGTGATCAACCTGTGGAATGCCACTTTAGGGATCTCAAGCACACCCTGGCTTCAATAAGATGCAAGATGATCGATCAGAGACCCTTCTCCTTATGTGGAAGAGACAGAGACAAGAAGCTTCTCCAGCTTGAAGCAAGATGGATCCACAGACTGAATACTGTTGCTCCGTATGGATTAAATGAACGTCAGTTCTACAACTGCTTCCTATGACATTCATTTTTTTTTTTAAATATTTTTTATGAGACTAAAAATTTTTTTTTTATATTTTTGTAGTGTCACTTTTTGATTCTTTTGACTCTATTTTTCTTGTTTAATTTTTTATGTTTTCTAATTATATTCTATATTTTTAGAATATTTTGTTCTCTAGCATTTCAATAATTAAAAATTTTTTGGATATTGGATCTTTAGTAGTATGATCCATATATCCTTATGTTGATTGGATTTATATCATTAAGTCTGTAGATCTGTTTATTTTCCTGTTTTTCCTCTTTATTTTCGTGTATCTCTGTCCAGGTGGTTTTATTTATGTATCTCACTATTTCCTAGGCAACCTGTCATGGCTGATGGCTTGATCCAGATGAGTCATTGCTGTGCGTGCCTGGACTCAGGCGCAATCGGATGATGTCACAGCCTTTTCCAGGATGGGAGCATGCTGGTCCTGTGCACGATGGGTGCTCTTTTTTATTTAAGTAAGTTATTTTTTAAATCATTGTATCTGTATATGTCCTTGAAGAAGGTTTAGTAAACCGAAACAATGGATTTTCTCCATGCTGTGACATGGTGTGATTTATTGCAGTGAAGGTCCCAAGAGTGCCACCCTCCCCCTATTTTTGTAGATTACTTCTACGGAAGGCACTAGGGCAATAAATATACTTTAGACAGCTTGAGTGCTGGACTTTGCTATATTTATATATTTGCTATATATATATATATATATATATATATATATACAGAGAGAGAGAGAGCACGAGAGAAAGACACCAGGAATAGCACTCAAAATTCGGGGCAGCACTCTTTTGACTTTTTCATCAAAATAACAAAGAAGGCACGAACACCTTAATCCTTAGATCAACATTTCAATTCATATTAGAATTTTCAACAGGATCACCTGATAAACATTCTAAAATTAATTGTAATGTTGATCTAATGAGTGCCAATGAGTGCCACCCTGGATTTTGCATAGTGAAAAGGAGCAAAGTATGTGTGGCACTCAGTGGCTCCTGATGAAAATGCATAGCCATTGAAATGTTGACCACAGGAAGACTTTTGTGACATGTATTATTGAAGCCTCTGAGTGCCGCACATACTTTGTTTCTTTATTATAGCTGTTCTATTTTGACATGCTAATGCTGTCAATGGGTAAGACTATTTTTGGTATAAGGGAGTGCCAGATTTTTGGATGGTAAAATGCCAAAATAAACAGCACTGAAACCTTGCAAATGATGATAGCCTAAATTGAATTCTTTATGGACTGGGGTTGAGTGCCACTGCACACTGTTGCTATATATATATATATATATATATATATATTTATAAAAATAACAGCAGCACTCACAGGACTCTGATAAGGTAGACTCATGACACAGCAGGTCAAAGTTCAACGTTTCAGTCTGGCGACTTTTATCTTGATAAAAGTCGCCAGACTGAAACATTGAACTTTGACCTGCTGTGTCGTGAGTCTTCCTTATCAGAGTCCTGTGAGTGCCACTGTTATTTTTATACATGTTTGGTATTTTTTCCATTGGATGGCACCCGGGCAATTATTCAAGTTTTTGTGGAGTGCCGGCCAGTTTTGTACTATATATATATATATATATATATATATATATGGTACAAGAAGGTACTGAAATAGCACTTAATCCCATACAGTTCCGCATAGATGTAGAACAATCAGTCTGTTCCACTATAATCCCATTCTCACAGTGTCAGCTCCAAGTTCTCCAGAGGAATCATATGTTGTGTGATCCTGGATTTATGGAAAAGAGAAGGGTGAGAACAAGTGCCTTATAGTGTAGTAATTAATACAAATCAGCACACACTTATTAAAATAAATGTATACCGTATCAACCCAAAGCAATAAACATTGGGTTGTTTATCTTTTCCTAATTTCACTGGAATAGTTCCTCTACCAATCCGAGAGCATATAATGATGTGCAAACAGCTTCTGCTGGTCCTCGGGTTGACAATTTGTACTCCCATGGGTGTTGATATGCACGAAAAAAAGGGTTAGTGATAGTGGTTGTAATTATAATAGTAAAGGGGGAAAGATTTCATCAAGATATCATGGGGATGGAATGCAGATACCAGGGTAGGTGGAACGTTAACATGATTGCAGACTACTTTTAGATTCTGCACAGAGAAGAGAAAATATACTAAAAGGAGCTTGAGGGAAAATATAAAAGGCAGTGTAAGGCGGTATGTAGTTATGAGACTGGCAGCCGCATGGGGGGGATTAGGGTTAGGTACTAGGGGGGAGGTTAGGGTTTGGTACACATAAAGAGGGCCACCATCAGGAGGGGACTGCTGGCACTGGAGTCCTGGGCCCGGCAGAGAGGGGGGCCCCAGTAGCAGCAGTGCACATTTATGCCAGTCTGCCAGCTGGTGGAGAGCAGGCAGACAGAAACGGCGATGAGTGGCTGAGACGGGGGCAGCATTATGAAAATGGGGCTGGAAGCTAGCCAATTGGAGCTCACAGAACAGCAGCCAATCAGGGGCGGGTACACCTGATGATGCTGGTCCGCATGCTGTGATTGGCTTGCGACCAGCACCATATTCCAAATGCCGCTGCAGTAAACAGTCTACAAATGCTGTATATATAAGAGTAAAAGATATTCAAAATAATCCACATATCAAATCACCTTTTGACAAAATGGAAGACAACACCCAATACTTGGAACAAACTAATAAGTTAGCCCAAATTATAGAAGACTGTTGAGTCCTAACTGCTCATTAAGCCCCTTGGGAACAAGGGTACCCAGATGGAAGATCCAATGAGTCTCCAATTGGAGCAGCCTTACTGCTCTATTTCCACCCCGGATGGATAATGGAACCTGGTTGATCATTATATACTTTAGTGTGGTGAGAGGGTGATGGGCCTGGCAAAAGTGACAAGCAACAGGCTGTTCACTGTTGCCAGTAAGGATAGCTGCTTTGATAGATGTATCTAGAAATAGAGCAGTAAGGCTGCTCCAATTGGAGACTCGTTGGATCCTTTGTCTGGGTACCCTTGTTCCAAAGTTTCCAGAAGTGCTGCATCCTTTCTCCTTGTTCTGTGCATTACTTTGTGTGGGCACCCGATGCTGATGCATCTATATAAGGAGAGCCAGACCTTCTGCTTCATATATATATATATATATATTAGGGATGTGCAGGCTCGGTTCTACTCGGTTCCGTTCGGTTCTTTTTACCGGATCTTATTGGGTTTCAGCTGTCACGAGTTTTGGATAGCCAATAAGATTCGGTAAAAAGAACCGAACGGAACCGAGTAGAACCGAGCCTGCACATCCCTAATATATATATATATATAAAAAAACAGCATGGTGTCCGGCTCTCCCTGTGTAACAAATTCAGCGTTGGGTGCCCGCATAAACAGGAGTTAGATAGATACATTCAAAGATGCTGCAGACGGCTTGTAAGAAACACACTAAATCACGGCATGTGTCAATCAGCAACATTTCAGTGCTATTTTATTCAGCACTTTCGTCAGACTTATAACCATATATAACAATGCCCCTACCTTAAGTAGTCTTACACCCACCACGTGAACGCAGCACGAGCCGGAAGCGGGGCCGAACACCCGTCCAGCCGGCACAGATGATGACGTCATCGTAAGAGGCATCATCAAAGTGAACTTATTGAAGTTTTAGAGGCAGCAGTTCATAACGGGACTATTACAAATAAATTGAGGGATGCACTCATTCCATCTAACCCAATAGTGCCATTGATATACACTATACCCAAAATACATAAGTCCCTTGATAAGCCACCTGGACGGCCTATTATTGCTGCTAGACATTCTTTGTTTCAGCCTACTTCATTATTTCTAGATTCTGTTTTTCAGCCATGTGTTCAGTCTAATCCAAGATTTTTGCTAGATACTACTAATTTATTGAGAAAACTCAATGAGTTGCCTAAATTTGAGGACGAGATCTTTATGTGTGGTATTGATGTACAGAGCTTGTATACGGTGATACCACATGATATGGGACTGGCGGCTGTCAGACGGTATCTAGTGGGACACCCTCAGTACCAGGGTCCTGATATTGAGTTGTGCAGTGAATTATTGAACATGGTCTTAACAAAAAACTTTTTCTATTATGATGGGGCTTATTATTTGCAGGTCAAGGGATGTGCGATGGTCTCTAGTGTGGCCCCTGCATATTAGAACATTTTCATGTTCGAAGTTGAAGATGATATTTTCTTTGCTAATACATCTATATCTGATAATATTTTATTTTACTGTAGATATATAGATGATATCTTGCTCTTTTGGAAGGGTACCAAAGAGGGTCTTACTGAGATTATTGATCACCACAATAGAAAAATGCATCCAATTAAATTCACGTATACTATCAGTAACCATGCTATTAATTTTTTGGATGTTGAGATAACGCTGAGTGGAGGTATTTTATCCACTGCGTTGTACTCTAAACCTATGGATAGGAACAATATATTACAGTACTCTAGTTTTCATCCTGAACCCCTAAAGCGTGGCCTACCTTTCTCTCAGTTGTTAAGAATTAAAAGGATCACTTCCGATTAGGGGTGTGCACCGGCCACTTTTCGTGTTTTGTGTTTTGGTTTTGGATCTGGATCTTTCTTCGTGTTTTGGATCTGGATTAGTTTTGCCAAAACCACCCTTCCGTGTTTTGGGTTCTGGGTTTTGTGTTTTGGATCTGTATTTTTTTTTAAAAAAGCATAAAAACAGCTAAAATCACAGAATTTGTAGGTTTTTCTGCTCCTATGCTATTATTAACCTCAATTACCTTAATTTCCACTCATTTCCAGTCTATTCTGAACACCTCATACCTCACAATAGTGTTTTTATGTCCAAAAGGTTGCACCGAGGTAGCTGGATGACTATGCTAAGCGACACGAGTGGGCGGCACAAACACGTGACCCATCTAGGAGTGACACTGCAGTGGCAGACAGGATGGCAGTTAGAAAAACTAGGCCCCAAACTGTACATAATGCAAAGAAAAAAAAGAGGTGCAAGATGGAATTGTCCTTGGGCCCTCCCACCCACCCTTATGTTGTATAAACAGGACATGCACACTTTAACAAATCAATCATTTCAGCGCCAGGGTCTGCCACACAACTGTGGCTGAAATGATTTTTTCGTTTGGGCCCCCATCAAAACAAGCTGGCAATTAATGTGTCCCTGCACAAACTGGCTCTACGGAGGCAAGATGTCATCCTCATCCTCCTCATCCACCGATTCCTCACCCTCTTCAGTGTGTACATCCTCATCCTCACAAAGTATTAACTCGTCCCCACTTGAATCCACCACCACAGGTCCCTCTGTACCTTCTGGAGGCTGGTCTCCCTGGAAGAGCTGATAATTCATTTTGATGAACATCATCTTCTCCACATTCTGTGGAAGCAACCTCCTACGCCTTTCGCTGACAAGGTTCCCGGCTGCACTAAACACTCTTTCGGAGTACACACTGGAGGGGGGGCAACTCAGGTAAAATAGAGCCAGTTTGTACAGGGGCCTCCAAATTGCCTCTTTTTCCTGCCAGTACAGGTATGGACTGTCTGACATGCCTACTTGGATGCTGTCACCGATGTAATCCTCCACCATTCTGTCAATGGTGACAGTATCATATGCAGTGACAGTAGACATGTCAGAAATTGTTGCCAGGTCCTTCAGTCTGGACCAGATGTCCAAACTTGGTCCTGCCTGCCCTGCATCACCGCCAGCGGGTTGCTTAGGATACCTAAGTTTTTTCCTGGCAGCCCCAGTTGCGGGAGAAAATGAAGAAGGAGCCGTTGACGTGTCACGTTCCGCTTCAGCTGACAGTGTGTTCACCAGCAGGTCTTTGCACCTCTGCAGGCTTGTGTCGGCCGGAAAGAGAGACACCACATAGGCTTTAAACCTAGGATCGAGCACGGTGGCCAAAATGTAGTGGTCTGATTTCAACAGATTGACCACCCTGGAATCCTGGCAAAGCGAATGAAGGGCTTCATCCACAAGTCCCACATGCCGAGCGGAATCGCTCTGTCTTAGCTCCTCCTTCACTTTCTCCAGCTGCTTCTGCAAAAGCCTGATGAGGGGAATGACCTGACTCAAGCTGGCAGTGTCTGAACTGACTTCACGTGTGGCAAGTTCGAAGGGCTGGAGAACCTTGCACAACATGGAAATCATTCTCCACTGTGCTTGAGTCAGGTGCATACCCCCTCCTTTGCCTATGTCATAGGTGGATGTATAGGCTTGTATGGCCTTTTGCTGCTCCTCCATCCTCTGAAGCATATAGAGGGTTGAGTTCCACCGCGTCACAACCTCTTGCTTCAGGTGATGGCGGGGCAGGTTCAAGAGTGTTTGCTGGCACTCCAGTCTTCGGCACGCAGTTGCTGAATGGCGAAAGTGGCCAGAAATTTTTCGGGCCACCCAAAGCATCTCCTGCACGCCCCTGTCGCTTTTCAGAAAATTCTGCACCACCAAGTTTATTGTGTGAGCAAAACATGGGACGTGCTGGAATTTGCCCAAATGTAATGCCCGCACAATATTGGAGGCGTTGTCAGATATCACAAATCCCCAGGAGAGTCTAAGTGGGGTAAACCACTGGGCGATGATTTCCCTCAGTTTCTCTAAGAGGTTGTCGGCGGTGTGCCTCTTACTGAAACCGGTGATACACAGCGTAGCCTGCCTTGTAACGAGCTGGCGTTTCTGAGATGCTGCTACTGGTGATGCTGCTGCTGTTTCTGCGAAAGGTGATACATCTACCCAGTGGGCTGTCACAGTCATATAGTCCTTAGTCTGCACTGTTCCACTTGTCCACATGTCCGTGGTTAAGTGGACATTGTGTACAACGGCATTTTTCAGGACACTGAGGACACTTTTTCTGACGTTTCTGTACAGTCTCGGTATCGCCTGCCTAGTGAAGTGGAATCTAGACGGGATTTGGAACCGGGGACACACTACCTCCATCAATTGTCTAAATCCCACTGCATTAATGGCGGATACCGGACGCACGTCTAACACCAACATAGCAGTCAAGGCCTCAGTTATACGTTTTGCTTCAGGATGACTGCTGTCGTACTTCATCCTCCTCGCTAAGGACTGTTGGAGGGTCAATTGTTTAGTAAAAGTAGTGGTGTTCCTACTTCCTCTCTGGGATGATGAACGACTCCCAGCAGCAGCAACAGCCGCAGTGGCAGCAGTAGGCGTCGCAATGCAGGATCCTCCGGAGGAATCCCGGATAGGAGAGTCAGTCATGCCAGTGACATGGCCTGCAGGACTACTTCCGATCCTGACTAAGGAGGAAATTGATGAGGAGGGAGTTGACGGTGTGGTTTGCAGGCGCTTGGATACAACAGGACAACAGGATTTAGGTGTCCCTGGACTGCTTACGGTCTTAGCCAAAGTTTCTGAACTTGACAGTAACTTTTTATGAATGAGCTGCAGGTGCCGTATAAGGGAAGATGTTCCTAGTTGGTTGACGTCCCTACCCCTACTTATTTTCACCTTTACATATGGTACATATGGCAAGACAGTTGTTGTCCGGATTTGGATAGAAATATTGCCAGACCAAAGAGGTGGAATGTTTGGTCTTCTGCCAAGGCATGACCGTGATAGGCTTTTTCATCCCACGGACAACAACTGTCTCCCCCGGAGCCTGATTTAAACAAACCACATCACCATCAGAATCCTCCTCGCCAACTTCCTCCTCAGCGCCAGCTACACCAGTATCCTCATCCTGTTGTACTTCAACAGTGACATCTTCAATTTGCATATCAGCAAGTGGACTGTGGGTGCTCCTTTCAGCACTTGCAGGGGGCGTGCAAATGGTGGAAAGAGCCACCTCTTCCCGTCCAGTGCTGGGAAGGTCAGGCATCGCAACCACCACCACACTTGGACTCTCCTTGGGGATTTGTGATATCTTCTTAGAAAGCACAGTTCTTCGCTGTGCTTTTGCCAGCTTAACTCTTTTGATTTTTTTAGTGGGAGGAGGGCTTCCATCGTCATGTGAAGCTGAACCACTAGTCATGAACATACTAGGGATCGACCTTAGCCGTTCCTTGCCACTCCGTGTCGTAAATGGCATATTGGCAAGTTTATGTTTCTCTTCAGCTGATTTAAATGTCTTTTTCAAGGTCATTTTCCTGAACTTTGCCATTTGGGATTGTATGTGCCCTCTACTATGACATTGGGCATCGGCCTTGGCAGACGACGTTGATGGCATGTTATCGTCTATATCATGAATAGTGGCAGCAGCTTCAGCACGAGGAGGAAGTGGTTCTTGATCTTTCTCTATTTTATTTTTATCGGAGAAAGTTTGGTCCTCCATTTATGTTATATCGATTTGATATATACGTGCGGCTAAACACAGAAAATAATTTTTTTTTTGGTTTGGCCTGGAGTGTACTTTGGGGGTTACAGCACCCTTTAATGGTCAAGCCAGCTGGCCCTTTTCTTATGACACAGGCGCACGCTTGGCACTACTTTGTTGATGCACGTGCGGCTACTGCACACAATTCACAAACACAGAAAATAATTTTTTTTTTGGTTTGGACTGGAGTGTACTTTCGGGGGTTACAGCACTCTTAACGGTCAAGCCAGCCGGCCCTTTACTTATGACACAGGCGCACGCTTGGCACTACTTTGTTGATGCACGTGCGGCTACTGCGCACACAATTCACAAACACAGAAAATAATTTTTTTTTTGGTTTGGACTGGAGTGTACTTTCGGGGGTTACAGCACCCTTTAACGGTCAAGCCAGCCGGCCCTTTACATATGACACAGGCGCACGCTTGGCACTACTTTGTTGATGCACGTGCGGCTACTGCGCACACAATTCACAAACACCGAAAATAATTTTTTTTTTGGTTTGGACTGGAGTGTACTTTCGGGGGTTACAGCACCCTTAACAGTCAAGCCAGCCGGCCCTTTACTTATGACACAGGCGCACGCTTGGCACTACTTTGTTGATGCACGTGCGGCTACTGCACACACAATTCACAAACACAGAAAATAATTTTTTTTTTGGTTTGGACTGGAGTGTACTTTCGGGGGTTACAGCACCCTTTAACGGTCAAGCCAGTCGGCCCTTTACTTATGACACAGGCGCACGCTTGGCACTACTTTGTTGATGCACGTGCGGCTACTGCGCACACAATTCACAAACACAGAAAATAATTTTTTTTTTGGTTTGGACTGGAGTGTACTTTGGGGGTTACAGCCCCCTTTAATGGTCAAGCCAGCTGGCACTTTACTTATGACACAGGCGCACGCTTGGCACTACTTTGTTGATGCACGTGCGGCTACTGCGCACACAATTCACAAACACAGAAAATTATTTTTTTTTTGGTTTGGACTGGAGTGTACTTTCGGGGGTTACAGCACCCTTAACGGTCAAGCCAGCCGGCCCTTTACTTATGACACAGGTGCACGCTTGGCACTACTTTGTTGATGCACGTGCGGCTACTGCGCACACAATTCACAAACACAGAAAATAATTTTTTTTTTGGTTTGGACTGGAGTGTACTTTCGGGGGTTACAGCACCCTTTAACGGTCAAGCCAGCCGGCCCTTTACTTATGACACAGGCACACGCTTGGCACTACTTTGTTGATGCACGTGCGGCTACTGCGCACACAATTCACAAACACAGAAAATAATTATTTTTTTGGTTTGGACTGGAGTGTACTTTGGGGGTTACAGCACCCTTTAATGGTCCAGCCAGCCGGCCCTTTACTTATGACACAGGCGCACGCTTGGCACTACTTTGTTGATGCACGTGCGGCTACTGCGCTCACAATTCACAAACACAGAAAATATATTATTTTTTTAGCACTTGGGGGGAGCACCCTTGATGGACAGAGCACCCCCTGGACAACACTACAGCACCCCTTTAGAACTGGGACACTGCACAGGACTTTGGAGTGGACACAGCCCCTATGGAGAACTGACTGCACAACACAGTCCAGCCAGCCCCTATGGACTTTGAAGTAGTGGACACAGCCCCTATTAACAACAGCAGCACAGCACAACACAGCCAGCCCCTATGGACTTTGAAGTAGTGGACAACAGCAGCACTACACTACACTACACAGCCCTAACTCCCACCCTCCCTCTTCACTGTCCACAGCCGAGTGAGAAAATGGCGCCGACGCGGGTACCTTATATAGGATCCAAAACCCGCGAGACTCGGAAGGCGGGATGATGATGTTTTGCCTCGATTTCAGATCCGAGTCAGGCGGGAAAATTCGAGCCTGACTCGGATCGGACTCGGATCAGGGGGCTCGGGGGGGTTCGGATTTCAGAAATCCGAACCCGCTCACCCCTACTTCCGATCCTAATGTGGCTTTAAGCCAGATGGAAGTTATGATTAATAAATTCAAGGAAAGAGGTTATCATCCTAGACTTTTAGAGCAAGCTAAACAAAGAGTTCTTGGTATGGATCGTAGCAAGCTTCTTGATAATGCTAGTAATAAAAAGCAATCACCTATGCTCCCCTGGGTATGTCACTTTAATCCTACCAGTAGAGCCATTAATGATACTTCAAAAAAATTATGGCATATAGTACAATCCGATCCCGAGTTAGGATTGGGTGATACTAATATAATGTCTTGTTACACCAGAGGTAGAAATTTAAGGGACATCTTGGTCAAATCAGATGTAACCAAAAAAACTGACTCTACAAATTTCCTGGGAATTAAAAAAGGTTGTATTAAGTGTACATGTACCACCTGCCAGTATTTAATTCCGGGTGACACCTTTCAGCATCCCCATTCAGGTCGTACATTTTATATTCGTAAACGTCTTACCTGCAGTTCCAAGTTTGTGGTTTATCAATTAATTTGCCCCTTTGGACTGTCATACATAGGTAAAACTGAACATATGTTTAAGGAACGTATGGCAGACCACAGGTCAGCTATTAGAGCAGCTTTGTTGAGTGGCAGTAGTGATCAATCTGTGGCTCATCACTTCTGTCTGGCTCATCATCCGTTAACCTCATTGAAGTATCGTATGATTGATCAGGTAGCCCGTTGGTTCGAGGGGGGGATAGATCTTTAAAATTACTTCAATGTGAGACCCGGTGGATACATCGTCTAGGTACCCTTGTTCCCAAGGGGATGAATGACCAATTGGGTCTATGTAATTTTATTTGAAGATCCTGATTATACATATGTGTTATTTCTCTCTTTTTCAAATGTTGACCATGTTCAATATTCATGGCTGTTAACTTTGAATGTAGTAGGTGAGCTATATTATGATTATAATGTGTTGGTTTTTTTTCCTATTTGTTCTATATAGTGGATTCGATTATATGTTAATATCTGTCTATAAGTAGATATCATGATATTATTGTGTAAACTCCTTGTATGTTGTCTATTGTATGTGTGTATCGCATACAGACATACTAATGTGCTGGTGATCTCTATTTGTTTAGCGCTGTTAAGTTTCCATGGTGATGGGTCTCACTTTGATGATGCCTCTTTCGATGATGTCATCATCTGCGCCGGCTGGATGGGTGTTCGGTCCCGCTTCCGGCTCATGCTGCGTTCACGTGGTGGGTGTAAGACTACTTAAGGTAGGAGCATTGTTATATATGGTTATAAGTCTGACAAAAGTGCTGAATAAAATAGCACTGAAATGTTGCTGATTGACACATGCCGTGATTTAGTGTGTTTCTTACAAGCCGTCTGGAGTGCAGCATCTTTGTATGTATCTATATATATATATATATATATATATACTGTCCCCCTATAACAAACATCTAGATCCACCCCTGATCCATATACATGGATTATGGCATTGTTCCTGACCCAGTCCTGTATCGCCTACTATTCTAGCCTTCCCTGCCCTATTGCCCCCATTAAGGCCAAGCCTTCCCTGCCCTGTGCCACCCCCCCCACTATGTCTAGCCTTCCATGGGCCCCTAATAGGTCAAGCCCTGGCTATTTCAATATATTTTATATTTTAATCTTGGTTTTCTCTTATTTATGTATGTAGAGTCAAAGTGGCTTTTGTTATATATTTATTATTGATTCTGGTGTGTGTCATATTACAGCAGTTTTCTCCTATATATTTTTATAGTTTCCTATATTATATGATAGATTGACATGTTATAATAACACCCACCCCAACAGCCTAAACTGGTCACCAACTGATTCCCAACCTCTGTGGTAACTCACCCATATTATCCACACCTCCTCCATCATTTACCTAAATGGGGGGGTCCTGTCTATTTTGTCAGCACCTGGCCCTACAAATTCTGATGGCAGCCCTGCCCCTAAAGGAGGGTTAGGGTTACAGGGAGGAGAGGGAAAGGTTAGCATACTCACCACCATGCATCGGGATCTTCAACTGTTGACCTGTCACTTTTGGGATTTGAACCGGCAGCTCTTGAGCTGCCAGTATTTCAATCCATTCTGTATAAGCCTTGTACACATGCATAAAACTATTTTTGAAGTTTTTTACAAATAAATATGTGTCACCCAGAATATGTAGTATTATGCTATTTCTCCATATTTCCTCATTCTGTCTGTGAAAAAACCTTGTGGTCATATTTGAGATCAGCATGCAAAAAACTATGAGAATCAGCCATTAAATTGCAGACAATATTCAGTTACCCCAATTTTGCAGGCTGTGCCAATGTTCCACCTCCCCTCTGGCTCTGCAACTGTTGAGGCAACTGGTTTTGAAATGTTTACAAGTCAATATTGTTTTTCAAGCCAGGCATGGGCCAGGGGATTTTCAGAATTGGCTCCAGGGGCAAATCCAGTTGGGTTGATGTTTCCACATTCTGTCTGGCAGATTATTGAGCCGGAATAGAGGGGCTGGTGCTGTGGTCTCTTGCTCTGTCTACTTTGCGTACAGTATTAGAATAGTTGCTTGACATAATTGGGAAGCTTATCAGGTTTGATATACAGTATGTCAGTTGGCAAGTCTGTTGATTAATGTTTGGTTTATTTTATTTGGTGCCATTATCAGTGAGACTTGTCTAAAGTGGCCATGTCTTCTGCTTTAGCTGGGATCTTGTTTTTCTCCTGTCTTCACAGAAGTTATGACCCCACCAAGTTTTTTATGCTATCTAATGCACTGAAGGATTGGGCTAAGGAGACCCTTTTGGTGAGGGATACCCACTGGCCCATGAAATTTCTTTTTTTGCAGGATTTAGTTGGGTTGCTTCTTCTGACTTTCAATTTGTTTTATTTCAGTTAACATTTTCTGTGGCTTTTTTTGCGAGTTAGTGGTGACTAGTAAGAAGTTTGCGGTCACTGGTTTAATGTACAGGCATGTGGCTGACTCCTTCCTTTGTAAAATACCCTGCTCCAAGACGGAACAGTTAGAGATGAACTTTGAGTGACTCTTAAGCCTCATTCTATCCCTGAGATTGACCCTTTACACTTGGCTGGTTGCTGCATGCTGATTATTCCCTTTTGTCCAAGTTTAAGTTATCTGCAGTATTTAACTAATGATTATGGAAATTGGATTTGGATAGCATACAAAAAGTGCGGATGTGAAGGGACTTTTTTATTTTTCCCTCCAAGGGGGGCCTTAATTCAGTTGGCTTCTATCATGGTCCCTGCGAGGCTTTTTTAAATTTTCTCCTTCACTTGGGTTTCTCATTAACCCTTGTCTCTTTTTCATCTTCCTTGTTTTGTTAGTAAAGCAGTAACAAAGCTATAAACATGAAAAAAACAACAGTTAGTGAGAAACCCAAGTGATGGAGAAAATAAAAAAAAAACCTCATGTGGACCTTGTCTGTTTATTGCTGTTTAGAGTACCATAGAGTACCATTTTCTCTTACAGAGTAGTCTGTGTCTCCTGAGTAAGTGTGGTGGGTGGGCCATTCTTTTTTGGGCTGAAAAGCACAGTATGGCGAACAAGGCTTCACAGTTGCCTGGTGGCCAACAGGTTCAGTGCTTTGGGTTTGCATTGGTCTGCCCTCTTGGGTCTTTTATTTCAGCAGGAACAGTGCTGGAGGCTCTTGGGTTGATTGGTGCTTCATCTGTTTGAAAATAACATTGGACAATTGAAAAGCATAGGATTGATTTTGAGGATGAAGGCTGATTTGTCCACTCTTTGGGTTCAGTGGCCTGGAGTGAGTGTGGTTTGAGATTATCCCAAGATTTGTGTGGAGTGGTTCCAGGGATTCAGTTGTTTTGGGCAAGGTTCAGAGGAACATCAATGTAGCTACAGTATGTCTCAATTTGGTTCTTCATCTGGAAGTTTTGTGATTAGACACCTTAGGTTGCATTAGGATAGCTCACAGTTTTTTCATCCCAATGGGGTGCATTAATTTGAGTTAGGGTAAGGGACTGTCTTAGGGGATGTTTTTCATTCTTGTGTTAGGTTTTTAGTTGCTCTTAGGGTGGCACTCTGCTGTTCTTCAAATCTGCTGGTGGCTGGAATGTGGTACAAACCAGCAGTCATTTAGGATATAGGAAGTCATGTGTGGCACCTACTCTTTGAAGCATGGCAAGTATGGCCTAGGTATGCCTGAGCACTTTGGATGCTTGTTTCTGCGGACATGGAGGGTGTTTTAGTTGCCCCTTAAGTTAAGTAAAAAATTATATACCTGGAGCTGAGTGTTTTGTAGCATCCTTCTTTGCCACCCATTTAAATAAAATCGGGTTCATTCTACAAATATAAAGCTATGACATTTAAATCAATGCTGTCTGTGCCAGTATGGCTATTTTAGTGGTTTGATATCTTGCAGATGGTTTATAGTGTTGGTTATTTGAAATAAATTTATGTACACCTTATATAATGGTGAACATGGTGTTTTACAACAACATATAAAATACAACACCATGACTCGTATTTTACCAGTATAAAAAGGTCCTACCTCCTATAGACCTATATTGCTGCTAATATTGTAATTCTGTGGTTGGTCTATACCACCCACTGTAGATAACAATTGGTTGCCTGCAGATGTGCCAGAAACAAATAATGAAAATATATTTCCTCTTACCTAAGTAAATTATACTCAAAAGGAAAAATTGTAAGAAAACATTAAAGAGGAAATTATGGACAAGAGGAAGTTGGAAGATGTGTAGCAGAGCATAATCTAAAACCTTATATACTCTGATCAGAGTTGAAAACATCAGCTAAAGTGTGCACAACAGTAAACATTACTTTACTAACTTTCATGGCGGTTAGGAGAATGGACATTGACAAATAGTGCTGAGAGTTAAAAATAATGTTTCTGTGTTTTCTATAAACCCCACCTGTGACTATTTTCTACCATTCTAAGCTGAGAAGGAAAGTGCTGGGTAGATAATTGAAAATGATTGCTACCGTACACAGTTTCAATTAATTTACGTAAATGTATTTATTTGAAGTTTATGTTTAAAATCTCAAGCTGAAACAAAATTTGTACTGGAAAAATAATACACTGCATTTCACAGTACTTGTAGTGAAAATGAATAGAAAAATAAACCTCTTCTATTTCAATAGAAGAAAAACAAAAATAAATCACACTGTATGTACAGTTTTTAATCACAGTATTTGGTTTGCAAACTGCAATTATTAACATGCCTCCATGTTCAATTTACTGTTAAAATTCACTGAAACGTATATATGGAAATAACAAAATAGAGCATTTCATATGGTATGCAAATCAAAACTATAGATTAGAACATATCTTTCAAATAATCACCACTCACATCCATATTATATGGCAGATTAATAAAACAATGTTATAATTTACTCAGCAGTTAAGTTATTTAAGTTATTTAAGGGATATTTACTTAACTTGAGATTTTCCTTTACTGAACTCCTAATAACCACAAATCCCCAATAATACAAAAAATATAGTAAAGCAAATAGTAATTACTGAATACTACTACTCCTACTACTACTAATAATAAATAATAATCATCATCATCATCAATATTATTTGCAGTAATGGTATTAGCATTGATAGCTTATTAGTCACCAAACCCAGTACTTCACACCCTAAAAAAACACATTTTAAATGCATACATTAAAAACTCAAGTAACTGAGAGTGTACAAGGAAAAAAAGTTTATTTACTTATTCTAAAGTGCAGGTGCTTAACCAATCCTAATAAACTGTGTTCTTCTTATACAATTAATCTTTATAAATATAATACTTTCTTACTAAAAATTAAGTAGTCCTCAAACACAGGCATAATCCCAAGAGTACATGTTTTGCAGGTCTGCTGTCAGATGTAGAGGTGTAATATTTTTTGACCAGCTCATTGTGAAATATTGGCACATGGTACTTAATATTTCACCTCAGAATTTGGTAAAGGTTTAAGCAAAACAAATTTACATATTGAAGAGTGGCAAAATGGAGAAAATCAAGGAAGTAGTTCATTACCTGATAAAGCAGAAAACCATACAGTACATGCTTCCCAGTCCAGATCAATTTTAAGCTTTTACTTAGCAATGCAGAAAAAGTTACAGTATATGCAAAGAAGAGCATTCAATAACTAAATATTACACTTTAAAATTCTAATTACAGCTTTTAGGGAAAGTAATAGGCATAAAGAATATGAAAACTATTGTCTTAATTTAATAAGATTTCTAATACAATGTTACTGTACTTAAATGCAATTGATTTACATTTCTATAATTTGGTCCAGAAGACACTGTGTATGGGCTTTTTAATAAAACAAAGTCAGTAATTAATTATCTCTGAAACCTTTATATAAATATAGTTTATAGTTGTCTGCTTACTGTAAAGTTCATGTTTGCTTTAACGGAAACTAAAGCATTGCTAAGAGGTGCTGATGTCTCAGAGATGTTAAGATGCCTTGTTGGAGGTAGACTGTCCACACCACATGGTTACATGAGCTAAATTAAGAACAGAAAAAGTTCATCCAAAGTGCACATTAAAATTTTCAATAGGACTTCAAATGGCTCAGAGGCATGAGCAAGCCTGTCACTTTTTCTCAGCTTCTTTAGCAAATGATGGATTCACTCTATGGCCAAAACATAACCCATGAGATATGCCTGACTTCGTTTGTTATTCTTCATTTCCAGTCATGCTGAAATTCAGTCTGTGGTTAAACAAATCTGCTTTTATGAAGCAAAGTACTGTGAAACAGAGATGATTATGGCCCAACACAATAAATTAAGCTGAAGTGTAAAGTAGATATGATGACTCCATTATTTTAATTAGGTTTTATCTGAGCACAGCAGGAATTGATATAGCTCTGATTGCAATTGTTTCTCTTATATTTTACTGAAATAAATCTTTATTATATGAGTAGGAAAGATTAAATATTTAGCATTAAAATGCACTATTGTTTACTTTCTGAATTATGAAGGCTTCATCTATCATGTTTTTCATTCAGATAAGGCAACAAAAAGCAAACAAACAAGCAAAACACTAAATCTTCCACATTTTCTGTATTTAAGTAACATTATACATTTAATCAGTATGTGTAAATACTGTACATGGTATGATATTGAATGGACTGTAAGAATATAAATAGCAATGTGATAATATACAAAATTGGCAATCTTCCTTATGGTAAATTACAATGAATATAATGAAATATATATTACATCTTCATGTTAGTATATGTCATAAATGATAGCATCATGATAGATGTTATCCATTAAAGCTTAGACTTAAAATCTCATAGTTTGGCTTAAAAATAGTGAAAAGGAAAAAATATCTAATTTGAAAATAACAATTAGAGCTTTGCTATTATAGATTAAAAACTTTTTCATTAATTTGTTTCTTTCTTAGCTTAGGCACCTGTAAAATAACAAAATAAAAAGGCACAAGTGGACATTCTGTGATTTTGAGATTCTGTTTAAAGTGTGTCATGTAATATGTTTTTCTAATTACAGTGGGATAAAGCTTAACATTCTAGACTTACAGTAAAATGCTTTTAATATTAGAGATGAGTGCTTCGCTTTTCACTCGGTTCTTTTTGCGAATTTAGCATTACATTAGGATTTATCATATTAGCTATCCAAAACATGTGAGAGCCAGATATCCAATAAGATGTCATTTTTGAGTTTCAAGCATATACTTAATACACAATGAATGTATTTTTTATTCAGTGACATTTTCATAGTGTCATCGTGTATTTTCTGCAGGTAAGCAAAAATATGAAACAAAACAAATAGAAAAGAATATAGTGTACATCGTGTATTATGAAATTATTTATTTAATTAAATAATTATTTATTCATGTGGGAATATTTCTGAGATAAACCATATTCTTCAAGGAACAGTCCAATCTAAGAAGCATCTTCCTCCACTGCATTAAACTTTGTTCACTATAATGTTCCTAAAAGTATTTGAGAGCTTTCTTATCCTTATTTCTATCACAGGCAATTATGATTGGTTTCCTATTTACTCAGTAGAACTCAAACACAAGAACACTTTCATAATATGGCAATATGTGGTGTGCAACCACAATTATAAATGTATCTCTTTATCTTTTTAAATGTTGCTGGCCTCTGTTGTAGTTCCAGGCCATCACAAACTTACAGCAATCAGAACAGTAATTAATATCCAGTTTATCTGGAAAAAGATACATTTATATTATAATGGGAGTCCAGAGTTATATACAATATTCAGATGCACAGGCGTCATCTAAGAGCATGTGGGGTTTAGGTGAAAATGTAAAACAAGAGCCAGGTCAGTAATCAGTGTACAGTAGAGATGTGTGAATCGGTTTTCCGTGAAAAACAATCACACCCAAACGTAGGGGTTCTGAGTCAAATCATGTCTCGGCTCAGATCACTTTTGGATTTCCGAGTAGAAGAGAGTCCTGGCTTCGGTCTGCTGTAAATTCAAAACTCAGATTTTGATCTCGGTTTTGGATTGCATGTAAACAGATCCAAATTACATGATTTTAGCTGTTTTTATCAATTTAAAGGAATCCAAATCTAAAACACTTGAGGGTGGTTTTGCCAAAATCATAACATTTGAGAGCGATTTGCCAAAACCAAAACACTGGGGTCCGTGCACATCTCTAGTATACAGTAGTACAGCAAGCAGGCAATAGCAATGTGCAAATCAAGGTCAGAAGGCAGATCGAGTCAGTACACAGCAATATCAAACAGGCAGATGGTAAGTGCAAAGCAAGATCAGAAGCTAGATCAGATCATTGCTGCCAGTGCTATTTTTCAACAGGAAAAAGCTGGAACTCAGTTACTGAACCACTCATTACTATGACATAATGTCCTGAGCCAATATGAATTTTCCATAAGGTTTTATTTTAAAAGCCCATTTGAGTACCTTCTTTTCTAAATACCATATATATGTGTATATATATATATATATATATATATATATATATATATGTGTATATAAAATACATATATATATATTTTTTTTTTTTTCTCTTCTATAGCTCTGCCATCAGTAGCTCCACCCACAGGTCCTGAACCTATTTTTCCAGAAAAATAGCCCTGGTTACTGTACATGGGAATATCAAACAAGTGGAGCTGGGCAGAACAAGGTCAGTTCAGTGTATGTACACAGGTCAATAACCTAACAATGACTGCTAGGTGAAGTCTCAATATAAGTGCTTAGAGGGTGTGTCAGAGTCACTGGTGTATTAGCTGGTAACACCAGCGCACATAGTTTAGCAGTATACAATGATTTATAAATCTACTTCAACCTGTGTGAAATGCTCTAGAAGCCTCTGAGAGTCATACTGTTGGACTAATTTATCAAAGTGTGAGGCACAAGTCCTAAATAGTTGTTTTAGTGGTGCAACAAATAATGGTGACAATTTCAATGTATTAAAAAAGTACATTTGCAGATAGAGTTGAAATGACGGAATGCACCTGATCGATGACAATGACTAGGTGTCTTGTTGTATGCTAATGAGTAAAGACATATCTCAAGCCTTTGCAGCACTGCAATCCTGTAATGAAGAGTGATATGTGTCTTTTAGAGCCATGGCTGGCTTAAAAAGTATTAGTGTGTAGACACAGAGCCTGACTCAAAAATGCAAACCCGTACAGAGATGGTTATTTGCCTGTAAAAGTTGTATAGTATAAGGTACTGTAGGTGCTTTATTGGTTGATTGCTAATTCACAGCTGAAGCTAATAAGTACTTTCCTGAATGCTCATACATATTTTATGACTGTGTGAGCTGAATTTACCAAGAATATTTTTTATTTTTATATTTTTTTTAGAGTGGAGTGAGAGTTATAACTTCTAATTTAGAGAGATTTTATTAATTTTATTCAAAGTTAATGGTCAATGCTATTGAAAAAATTTACTTAAAAAAAATTAATCTGACTTATGCCACTTATACCTAGCCCAAATGGTACTGGTGCACACCTGTGCTCATCTTGTGATTTTTGAAAATATATGCAATTTTGTTTTTAAAAAATGCATTTATTGTATGTCTACACATTTGGATGCAAATCCGTTCCAAATAGCATCAAACCAACTGTGTGTAGATTGACATTTTGGGGGCATTCCTTGACTTTGTAAAAAAAATGTTAAATACAAAACCAGTCCGATTATGCCTTAAAAAAAATTGCTGCTTTAAATTCCACTGCTATATTATCAAAATCTGAGCACATGGCACAACTCACATGCATTTACATTTGGGCCTGAATGTATGTACAGATTAAAGAGATATAGTTGTCCCAAAATATCAAACAAGAAAGAATATATAAAGTTTACTCCCTAGATTCAGTCCATCTTCAAGAGCCCCAATGTGTTGCCTGCAATAGCTTTAGAAGTACAGAAGTCAATGGAAAGTCAATCTACAAAAAGTAATGTTCAGTCATAAGTTTAAGGGATGGACAAGCATGTTCAAACTGGTTTCTAGCATGAGCTGAATTTAGCACCCTTGGTGACACCCTCCCCTGTGTAATACCCTACTATCAAGCTTTATATTCTTGGGAGACTTGGGAGACTTGAACTGGGCTGTGACATTATAGCTAAGCACCAATATCTCTATCCATAAGCAACATAAAGGAGCAGCAGACAAAATCTTTTTATGTAAAAAGCCTCCATGTTTATGGCTGGGATGGGGGTGTCAAAGGACATCACTGAGTGAATTATATAATTACCCAGCCCTAGAATCACTGACTAAAAATGAAAGTGCATGGGTCACTTTGGGGGTTTGAAGTATAACTGAGTCCTGGCTCGGGTCACTTTGGGGTTTTTGAGAAGTACCAAGACCCAGCCCAGGTTTTCTCGCACATAGAATCTCTGATATAAAAGCCAGATCTTGTGGGTTTTTGTATGTAAGTCTGTCTCTTATGATTTCAGGTCCTAAAATTGCTGAAAATTAACAGGAAATGACAAGAAATTAATGTTTTTGATGGTAATAATACTATAGAAACAAAAACAGGTTCAGGTTACATGATTTTAGCTGTTTTTATAAAATTTTTAAAGAAATTTTAAATCTAAAAACCAAAACACAACAATGATTTAGGATCAAAACCAAAACACGAGGGTCAGTGTACATCTCTACCAATAATTTGTATTTGAAAATATTACAGAGATGTTGGAAAGGGAAGTAAACTAAGCCTCACTACACTTCGCCTAAGTTACTTACACATACAAGTTTAGAAGGGTGCAGAACAAGGAAGGTGCATGTTGAGGATAGGAGCAGCTTATAAGTAAAGATGTGCGCCGGGCCATTTTTGCTGGTTTTGGAGCTGTATCTCCTTTGTGTTTTGGATGTGGATTTGGTTTTTCAAAACCCTGGTGTGTTTTGATTTTCTTTCTTTCCAAAAATTATAAAAACAGCTAAAATCAAATAATTTGAGCCTGTTTTTATTCCTACAGTATTATTAACCTTAATAACAATAATTTTCAGGCATTTCCAGTCAATTTTAACCACCTCATAGCTCACAATATTGTTTTCACTACTTTTCACCAATGTAGGCCAAAGGCTGCAGTGAGGTGACTGGCTAAAGTAAGCAACAGACCAGCAGCACAAATGCATGGCAGTTTAAAAATATAGGACATCTATAAAACTTTACCACCAGGGGTGTATTAAGAGAGGAGAGGGCCTGTTTGCATTCCCTGACTGGGGCCCCCTCCTCTCTCTCTGGTGGCCATGGTGTACTGACAAATACAGTTGACTCCGAATGCGCAGTACACCAGGAAAATTTTACGGCAGCCATTTACCTGGTGATTTCCCTACTGCGCATGTGCAAAACACTGGGAAAGTGGCCACTGTGGCGACTTTCCAGGCATTCTGTGTAGCACCTCTCCAGCCGATGTGGGACTTTGGAGAGGTAAGTATTTGGAAGTATGGGCACAGAGTGTGCAGTGTGGGCCCCCTTGACCCAGGAACCCATGTGCCTCACTCACCCTGCACCCATTATAGATACACCCCTAATTACCACAAAGCAGTGACAGACAGGATGGCAGTTTAATAAACTATAAAAATGTCAGTCGGCAATGCCCCAAATTGTGCAAAATTTTAAAAAGAGGTGCAAAACAGAATTGTCCATGGGCCCTCCCACCCACTCTCATGTGGAATATTAAAAAGGACATGCACAGTTGAACAAACTAAGCACTTTAGTGACAAGGACTGACACTTTTGTGGCTGAAGTCCATGGTTTGTTTAGGCCCCCACAAACCAATTTTTTGGAAGGACCACCTCCAATCATTAAGAAGGAGGTTGATGATGAGGGTGTTGGTGATGAGATTACATGTGCTGGTCCAAACTGCTGGAAGCTGATACTGGACTGCTTGTTATGAATTTGCTAATTATTATAATTTTTTTTTTTTAAATGCATGAACTCGCTGCAAGTGATGTAACAGGGAGGAGGTGTCTAGCTCTACCTCTACTAACTTTGGCTTCAAAAATGGTACAGATGCCTTCCCAACTAATGTCAGGAATTGGGTTAAAATAATTCCACACCTAAGATGTTGGTCTGATCCCTAGGCATGACAATGGCTTTCTTTTTATCATAAGCAAGAACTGCTGCCACTGGTGGCTGATTTACATAAACAACACCCTCATCATCAACATCCTCATTAGCGTCAGATAGGACACAAATATCTTCAACCTCCTTTTGCACTTCCTCAACACTATTATCCTCAATTTCTATTATTTCTCCACCTAAACTAGCACAGCCATCATTGCGGCAGTGATCCACTGTGCAAAGAATTGTTTAACAGTCAATTGTTTTTTTAAACCACTACTAGTAGAAGTCCTCTTGGTCCCTTTCTGGGATGAAGATCCACCCCTAGCAGCAGCAGCAGGCCCAGTGCTCAAGAATTCTTCTGAAGAATCCTGGAAAAGGGAGGAGTCTCCTAGCCTTATCCTGGATGTAGAACTACCTCTGATCATTAGTGAGGATATTGATGATGAAGGTGTGGGCAGTGGCGATTGCAGGTGCTGGGAACTAGCTGAGGGAAGGGATCTAACTGATGCTGTATTGTCCTGTGTTATTTTTTTAGCACCAGTTTCTGATTTTTCCAAGAATGTTCCATGAACTCACTGCAAATTATGTAACAGGGAGGATGTTCCTAGATGGTTAAGGTCCCTACCTCTACTTACTGTAGCCTTGCAAATGGTGCAGATGGCTTGACAATTGTTGTCAAGATTTGGGTAGAAATTATTCCACAGAGGTTGATTTTTCTGTCTTATACCCAAGCATGACAATGAGTTTTTTCTTATAATTGGCAACAATTGTTTCCACTGCTGCCTGATTTACACAAACAACATCCTCATTAACAATATCCTCATCATCAACATCCTACTGAAGTGTACACTGGGGTACAGCCTACAGCATCACAATGCTTATATGGATACACTGAGGTATGGCCTTCAGCATCACAGTGCTTATATGGATACACTGAGGGGTAAGGCCTGCAGAGATGAGCCATTTGGTTTTGACTCAGTATACGGATACACTGGGGTATGGAAACATACCCTGGGGCATGGGCTGCAACATCACTGTGATTATATGGATACACTGGGGGTACAGCCTGCAGCATCACAGTGCTTAAATGGATACACTGGGGTATGGAAAAATACACTGGAATATGGCCTGCAGTGTTGCAGTGCTTATATGGATACACTGGGGAGTATGGCCTGCAGGATGGACAGCACAGCATATCCCTGGATGTACAGCACACCCTTGGATGGACAGCACAGTATACCCCTAGATGGACATGATATCCCTGGATGGACAGGAAGGAACACCCCTGGATGGACATCGCAGCACACCCCTAGATGGACAGCATAGAACACACCTGGATGGATAGCACACTTAATGGACAGCACATCTCTGGATGGACAGCATAGCACACCCATGGAAGGACAGCACACCACTGGCAGGACAGCACACCCCTAGATGGACAGCACAGCACACCCCTGAATGAACAGCACAGCACACCCCTGGATTGACAGCACACTGGATGGACAGCACACCCCTGGATGGACACCCCAGCCCCCTTGACAGACAGCACAGCCCTCCCTGGACAGACTCAGCAAGCAAATGGCATAGAGATGGACTTATATACAATCCAAAACCCGTGAGAATCCGATGCTCGATTGATGATGTTTTGCATTGTTTTCTGATCAGAGTCAGTTGGGAAAACCAGAGCCTGACTCGGATCTGACTAGGTATCGCAATGTTCAGTTGGGTCCGGTTCTCAGAGAACTGGACCCACTCAGCCTATAAGTAGAGATGAGCAGTTCGGTTTTGACTCCATTCTTTTTGTCAAATTAGTGCAAGTTCGGATTTATTGGCTTTATTTTATTGGCTATCCAAAACATGTGACAGTCAGATAGCCATAATGATGCCATTTTTGAGATCTGTTCATAACTAAGTAAAACAGAACTGCTCATCTCTACTTATAAGTATGGCATAATAGGATAGAATATCTCTACCTATGTTCTAAATGAAAGAATAAAGATAATTTAATCCATGACTGTTCATGGGAAAGGTAGGATGTTTCCCTGTAGTCAGGAAGTTTCTGCCTTATGGGATTCTTTTTTCAATAGATATCCATTGAACAACAACACTTCAGATCTTTCAAAATATTGGTGTCTTAACAGAGGAGGGGTCATATGTGCAATCTTTTTGCAGGCCCCTTCACTCACTCCACGCCATGCACAGTGAAGACTCTGGCACAGTGTTTACTGCACATACACATATAGTATCTCCTAAATAGTGGCATTGACACCATTTTCAAAGGGATTTCACTACTGCACATGTACATATCTCTTGGGAAATTATGCTGATGTCATTTGCCCAGTAATTTATTCAGCAGCAGCCACAAGGTATGCATATTTAGTAGTGCAGGGTGTGAACTGACCACCCTGCTCCCATTATACTGTATATATGCCAGTGCATGAAAGTAGCCCAGAATGATATGATTACAGTAATGCCATTATAATGTTTACCATTCACAATCGAAAGCTATCCATTGAGGGTCAAGTTTGTCACTTAGGAGCATATTTTAGGCACAAAATAGTCCAGTGCCCCTGAAAATAATAGAGTACTATTTTGAAAGCTCAACATAATAAAATTAGTACTGTAGATCAGCAATAACATTGATTCAAAACTCCAAAATAAGGGCATCACAGTACGGAATGTGTGTATGTTCACGATTACTTCATCTGAAAAATATTGTAGTTGTCATTAACAGAGCCCTTAGGGTCTGATTCAGAGCCGCTCACTAGATGCGATCACCCACATGATGTGTATGCAAATTGCGTAGTCAGTGCTGTCGCACAGCAATGCATTAGCATGCCCAGTATTTCTTAGAAAGCGATCACATAGTGTATGCAGACACCCACCAGCCTGTTTTAAGATGCCCACTTGTGCACGTCATGTCCAGGAAGTGTATGCAGCCATCGGTAAATCGGGAAACACCGGGTGCTATTGCAGTGCTTGAGGTTGACCATACCCTGCTGCAAGCACTGCGAGCACTTCAGTGTAAAAACAAACCAGGTGACGTGTACTATGATGCTGTCTTTTAATTATGCACACCTCTAAAATGCTGTTGAGATGCTCAGGCACGCCTGCGTTTGCACTTCCACTCCCCCGTTTTTAATGGCCAGCCCCTGTTACCACCTACAAATGGCTTCCCCTGTTACTCACTCTGCTGGGCTGTCTATGCGCAGTGAGAGAATGCATTGTGAATTTTCGCTAAGGTATGCACATGCGCACTGCAATGCATATACATGCACACAATGCATACACACTGCATACCATCAGCAGCAGCGAGAGTATGCATCTTAGCGAGCGGGTCTGAATCAGGCCCTTAGTTTTAAACCTATTTTCTTTATGAGACACTACCATTGTATTGTTTATATTGAAAACTAACTGTTGCCCACATCTTCGCCCAAGATTAAATCACTTCTGCCAACTTGGAACAAACAGGCAGACACAATGTCCTTATTATATTAATATAGATGAACTATGCCTAATGCTTAGAATATCATGCTTTTTAATAATACTGGGTATATATATATATATATATATATAATGTTTATTTTAGTATGCCGCCCTATTATAACTACTGTAACTCCAACATTTCCTTCAAATCTAAAATACTTCTTTCTTATAGACCACCACTTACTGTAGATTCTCCCAATCACAACCCACTGCTTCTTTCCAACACCCACTGACCAAATAGTTCCAACTGAAATTTATTCCAAGCTAAGCTGAGCCATGTAATGGCTTCTTGTCACTTACATAAATCTTTTTGAAACAGTTATCATTTAAATTTGCTATATTATTGCATAATGTAGATTCTTAGTTACATTAGTTAACAAAAAACATGTTACTTAATTATACTGTATCTATTCTTCCATCTAGAGGTTTTTAAAATCATATGGCAAATTATATACTTTATAACTAACTTTTTATATGCAATTTAAAATTGGATCACAAGCCTCAATATGCCATGCAGTGAGATGCACTGAACAGTGTAGCATCTTTTTTGCTCAAATGTACTGTACATCTTAAGTGCAATGCAATGTGACAAAGCTGCTTCACGAAACGGCACTGATTGATTTGTATATCTGTGTGCGACTGAATCTGTACTATGGAACTTAGAGTGACAATAGCTGCAGCCTCCATCGTTCAACTTTTTATACAGATTTAGACTTAGTTACACACAGATATGCAAGTGTCGCATATAAAATTAATCAGTGCAGTCTCATGGAGTGGTACTGTCCCATTGCATTGCGACTAAGACGCACAATCAAGTAAAAGATTTGTGAAATAGAGACTCGGCACAAGTAAAGTCACATGGGACCTGGAGCACCAGAAAGGACTGTGTGGCACAAATGCAGCAATAGTGTATGAAGACACTTCTGTACTGTACCATCGCATAAGTGATAATTTGTGATTTACAACAAAATAAACATTTACATTTTAGTTAAATTATTGTCTGATAACAATCGTAAGGTCCCCCTAGATTGTAAGCTCCTAGGAGCAGGGTCCTCCTCCCCACTGTCTCACGGCCTTCTTCTCTAGCACTTCTATGACAGCCTTCTCCTTCAGAGCTGTACTGTGTATGGAGAATTGTATTGCTAATTGTTACTTGTGTTCTATTTCTATTTTGCTTACTGTATTGTAATGTAATGTTTTGTGCACCCTTTACTGTATGTACGGAGCCCTATAAATAAAATGTAACAATAATAATAATACTTTATTGTAGTCTGTGTGATCAAATGCTTACTAGTTATTTGTTTTGGTGTATCTTCAGATTGTGTCTGTTTTAGCTTAACCCTAGTTTTACTTAAATACATATAAAATGACATTTACATATATATGATGACAGAAAAAAAATCACATAAACCATAAAAAACATGTTTTTGAATGTAAAAAATGTGTCAGAGACAGTGTTTAGAATTTATATATGAGAGATTAATATCCCACTTTCTAAAATACCCGTTCCCACAATTACCTTACCCCCCAAATCATTTGCTGCTTAGATTCATTCCAACAGGGTTTTCTTCTTCATTTAAAGCAGTTCATGCTTAGTTCACATGAAGTTCAGTTACGTCTAATAGATTATTCCGGATGAAAGAGACAGAGGGATTAAAGAATAAAGTAAGAATATCTTCCAATCTGCCTCGGATGCAGCATTTAATATTAAAGTCAGGTGACACAAATGCAGCTAGCCTTTGGAAGCTAACCTGGAGACCTCTGGGTGTTGAGCTGGAAAAGATGAAGTCTGATTTTGATTTGAACGTATAAACAGAATGTCACCCGCACATCAAAAAAATACCCACAGTGAACCTTTAGCATTGTTAATGAATATAATCTTCACATTAAATCATGGGAACATAGTAATAGCCAAACAAAGGTTAGGTAAACTGGCAAGTTACACTATTTCAGGATGCAGAACATTATGGGTTTTAATTTTTAATTATCGTGCAATGAATATATGTAAAATATTTTATAATATATAAGTATATCAAAGTCAATTTTAATGTGTGTAATAAATAAATAGTGATATTGCCTATTAATACTTACATATAAAATAGTTTTGCTTTATAATTTATACTTTATTATTTATCTATTTATAAATGTTGTCTTACATATACATATCACAGATCTTATCAGTTTCTACTCTTAATTGTAAATAAAACTGTAGAACATAAAAAAAACATTTAATCATGCTGAATTTAAATAAATGTAATTAATGACTGTATGATATATTTACAGAGAAACAAAAAATTAAATTTTCTTTGATTTATCTCTGACATTATTATAATATTATTCTACGATGTCATTTTTATTTGACACAAAAGTTATATTAATATTAAGTTGTAAATATGCTTGATACATTTATATATTTTTATTTATTTTCAGCTCAGCAGTCATTTGTATGATATAAAAAATTATTAAGCTTTTGGTCACTGTTCTAATTTATTTTACATAAAATATAATTATATGTCACTGGGATTCTCACAATAATTGAGCATCAGGACAAAATGTTTTCAGATAACAGGTTAACTTTTCATATAGTATACATTAGTCTACTGCAGTATTTGTAATGTAAAATCAAATCTATTCTTCAGTATATATCGTCCCGCACAGCTTATTTCTTTGAACAATAAAATGTTGAGTTTAATTAATGTGTAACAAGTTGATGATACCATATTTAATGAAAACAATGAAATACTAGTGAAAAGGTAAAAAGAAAATGCAATTATACAATTGTATTATTATATTTATGAGGTTTGGCAAGATTAATATTTATTTACTTGAATTACAGTATCATCCTATACAGAATATAATTTGAAATAGTATTTAAAATATTGTAAGTTTTCATTTTACTAATGACATGACTAAAGATCTAACAACAGAACATTTTTAAGATTGTGTTTTTCTTTAGAGCAAGACAATCTGCTACGATATATTATACAATGTTTCATGGTGATAATGCAGATGTTGCTTACTGTACCCTGAGGCAAATATCAGTGTAAAAGTATATGTAACTATATAGTACACCTGTAAAAAAGGAAATACATATTTGATCACAAAAATGTAAATCAGCTCAAATGTCTTATTAATTATTTCAGGCATTTTCTAGATGCTAAATAAAAGAAGCAATGATGGGAATCTAATTTTTAGAAAGGATCTTGATACAAGATAATGTGAATCACACATTTCTCAGTGGCAAAACTCTTTAATATTTTATTTTACATCTTTATATTTTTGGAAAGGAGACTTTGAAGACTTGAACATGTAATATACATTTCATTTGTGCAGTAATGTTTAGACATCTAAAAGAAATATAAACCCTTTATCATGCACAATATATGCAAATTGCAATATCCAAACTGTTTAAAAAAAAAGGACAGAACAATTAAAATATAGAACTCAAAATTAGTTATAACTTTGCTATAATATGGTTCTCCTTTGTTTGTGACTGTGGCAAAAGTACACATTTATGCAGGTATCAAACAATATTTTATAAATGCAGTGCAATATGCAAAATAGTCAATATGATTTTAATTGTGATTATTCTTGAAAACGAACTCTAAATATTTAGTACAAATAAATTATTACATTCATATATATAACAATGCTTTCAGTGACAAATTATAAATAAGCGCATTGCTGCAAATTAGAGTATTTAGCAAAAAATGCAACTGTATTATATTATGTGCACAGTATGTATGTGTAAAAAAAAAATATATATATATATATATATATATATATATATATATAATAGCCCTTTATATGTGCACTGAATTACACTTTGGAGTGGCAAAGATTATAATGTTATGAAATTTATTAAGTGGAAAGTTGAATTGTACATGTAATTTGCTATTATTAATGGGAAATAATTTATTGTTAAAAATCTCTCTATGTTGTCATTATTGGAAATAAACTGACAAGTTTAATCACTTCCACTCATCCAGCTTTACCATATACAAAATGGATTGACCTTTTTGTAAGAAGTCGATTACATGATAAAACCTTTCGCTAAGTACTAGACTTTATCAAATCTGATCCATCTGTCATGATGAGAAATACACTGTACAAAACTTACTGCATTTTATAAAAACTACAATATCAAAGTATAGTAAGAATGAAAAATAAATATGTATAAATATAAATATAATTACTATCATTAGAACTTTTTGTAAGTTTGCTAAACAGATACAGCATTACTAATCAATATATTCAATTACATTCTGAGGTTGAACAAGGATCAGGAGATTTACCACAAAAAAAATGCACTTTTACATCAGCAAGTATACATTACATTTATTAGATATGTAATGTATACTTGCTGATGAAAAAGTGCATTACCACGGAATCAAAAACACTATATCATATATATATTGTTTAATTGGTTGCTGTTCCCTTAAGCAAGGATTTAACTATGTACAGTTACAGTAACTGTCTTTTTCCATCATTTTATAGTTCTCTTGTATGAGTCTTGATGGCCAGAAGTCCCCTGTAAATAAGATTTTCGCTAAATGGCATCTATAGAAAATATACACTGATTTATATATTGCAATCAATAGACTATAATATCTATCTATCTATCTATCTATCTATCTATCTATCTATCTATCTATCTATCTGTCTATATGTATACATGGCATGCAGGTACAGAAAGAGAGAAATAGTGAGAAGTGGTGCAGACTTAATTGTACCTTTTGCATATCACCATTCCCCTTAGTGAAAAAGTGTGATATTGGTAAGCTACTGTATCTGAATGTAATGCTGTAGTGAAGTGAATTCTGCTTCTGAGTATTCAATGGAAAAATTATTTTGTCCTTGTAGACAGTAAGGCGGATTAAGTTAATACTGTTTCAAGAAAAACTGCCTTTTAGGTCTCTATAGAAATTATAAATATATATGGGTCTAAACAAGTTGGTCAGTTACACATTTCTTGCAATATATGCAACAAACAGTCTAAATTCTGATGTCACCATTTTAAAGTATTAGATGTATGTGTTTAAACAGCACAGATGGTGTAATGGTTAGCATTACGGCGTCACAGCACTGAGGTTATGGGTTCGATTCCCACTACTACCCTAACTGTGCAGAGTTTGTATATTCTCCCTGTGCTTGCGTGGGTTTCCTTCGGGTACTCCGGTTTTCTCCCACACTCCAAAAATATACTGTTAGGGTTAATTTTATTGGGACCCAATTAACCTAATGTGTAAGTGTGTGTACATGTGGTAAGGAACTTAGGGCCTGATTCAGACCCACTCACGAGTGCTGAGTGCTCGCAAGCGGGTCGATGTTGGCCCAGTGCACATGCACATGATGGAGCCGGCTCCGTCGTGCGCATGCGCGAGACCTGGATAGCAACGGACAAGCCGTCGCTCCGGGTCTCATACCAAAGGGGGCATGCTGTCAAGGGTGAGAGACAGCACGCCCCATTTGGTGGGCGTGCCGTGGGCGTGGCTGCCCAGATGGAGGCGTTCCCATGGGAACACCTACCGTCTGGGGCCGGCCCCACTGACATCACAGGTGTGGGAGTGCCTTCGGCTCTGATAGAGCTGAAAGCACTCCAGGGCTTGCGGCAATGAGACACTACCACAATGGTCTTGTCGCAAGCCCGATGGTTGCGATGGTCTTGACCATCGCGACCATCTTCCTGGCCGCTCACTATAGCTGTGGGTGGTCACCCACAGCTATAAGAGCGGCCAGGAGGCCGCTCTAAAAATTAAGAAGGGCAGCCCTGATTCAGAGTGAGCGATCTGTCAGAGCGTCCGGCTCTGAATCAGGACCTTAGATTGTAAGCTCCACTGGGGCAGGGAATGATGTGAATGGACCAATATTCTCTGTAAAGTGCTGCAGAATATATGTGTGTGCTATATAAATAACTGGTAATAAATAAATAAACAGCTACCTGATGGTGACTATAAAGGTCATCTGCTTACTTACTGTACAGAACATATCTCCAGACTCATCTATATCTTCTTGTACTATGTACTTTTAGCATTGTTTTCAAAATGTAAAGTTTAAACCCAAAGAAAACATGGGATATCTATTTTGCTTACAGAGTTCTATTGCTTTTACTTGGAATGCAAGATTTGTTTGCTTTGCATAACATGACAGATTTATGATGTTTTTGTTTTTTTTGCTTATATCTGTTAACTTACTGTACCTATATTGCAGTATTTGATAACTCTAGTTTCTCAAAATTAGGTAAATTTCTGAAATTTCAATGTAAATGGATTACTTACTATCATTAAACGTAATAAATGTAGCATGCAGCATGAAGCGGGATGTAGTCGGTATCCCGGCATGCGGGATGCGATGGTCTTAATACTGGTGCCAAAATTCTGACAGGTTGGGATCCCAGCACCAGTATCTCGGCCATCGGCATCCAAAAGGTAAGTTTTGGGGTGCAGGGGGAGGGAAGCATTAGCTAGCGGGGTTATGGTTAGGCACTAGGGGGAGGGTTAGGATTAGGCACTGGGGAGGGAGGGTTAGGATTAGGGTGCCGGGAAGGGGATGTTAAATTTAAGGAACTAGGGGTAGGTTAGGTTTAGGCACCAGGGAGGTGGTATTAGGTTTAGGGAGGGGGAGGTTAGGTTTAGATACTAGGGGGGAAGGGTTAGGGTTAGGCACCAAGAAGGGTGGGTTAGGGTAGGGGATAGGGTAGGAGTTACAAAAATACTCACCATTCACTCCTATGGCTGTTGGGATTCTGGCTGTCAGGATTCCGCTGTCGGTACTCTGACTAGCGGCATCCCGACACCCGGGATATCATACCCAACCCGCACGAAGCGCCTGGCATGAGTTAGCCTCCAGGTCCCAGGCGACTCATGTTTTTCACACTAAAATGCATCTTATCCACAAATGGATGCAAGAAACTGCTTCATGAGATTGCGTTGAATAATTTGTAATATGACAATTTCATATCTCTGTGTGACTGAATCTGTATATGAAGCACAATAGTTTGTCGCATCCATTTGCAACTAAGATGCACTTTTAGATGAACATAAGATGCTCTGCACAAGCTGCACAAGCTGGGTTGCACATAACCAGGTGTGCCGAGAAGCAGTGGCGCCTCGTGATTTCAGGTGCCATTTCACTCAGGAGAGTGTGTGAAGAGGGTGTAGGTTGTAGGTCATGTTACAATCTTACATTCTTGTTGCCTTTAGAGAGAGTTGTAGGTAAATGGAGTGAGTGTAAAAAATTCAAGGCATCTTTGTTAGTGTGTATGTTTGCATCTGCAATCCAGTGCAAACAGGCTTTTGTGCACAGTATGTTTTTAGAAGTGAACTTGAAGTGAGCTGTACTTACTTACAAATATTTTTCATACATATGACATATTCTATTAAATTGCCATGAGTTTATACTGCTGCTCTTTTGCTTAGTTTGGCTGGCAAGCTCGCTGCAGCCTTTGGCCAATATTGGTTAAAAGAATATTGTGAGCTGTGAGGTGGTTAAAATTGACAGGAAATTAATGTTATTGATGTTAACAATACTATAGGATCCAAAAAAGTTCCAAGTTACAGTACATGATTTTAGCTGTTTTTATTAGAGATGAGTGGGTTCGGTTCCCTGAGAACTGGACCCACCCGAACTTCGGGGATTAGAGGCAGATACGAGTCGGCTCAGGTTTTCCCGCCTAACTCGGATCTGAAAATGAGGCAAAACATCATCATCCCGCTGTTGGATTTTAGCAGGTTTTGGATTCTATAAAGGTCCTGCGATTCGCCACCATTTTTCATTCTGGCTGTGGAGAGTGATAAGAGAGGGAGCTGGGAGCTGTGCTGTTGATATATTGTCAATACTTAATACTTGTTACTGGCTGGCTGTTGTCTATAGAGGGGCTGGCTGGCTGTTGTCATGTCCATATGGGGCTGGCTGTCATTTTCCTGTCCTGTCCATAGGGGTTGGCTGTTGTACTTGTCCTGTCCATAGGGGCTGGCTGGCTGTAGTGCTGTGTTGTCCAGGGGGTGCTCTGTCCTTCATGGGTGCCCTAGTCTTCACCCATCCACAGTGTGAAAAAAAAATAAAAAAAATAGTGTTAGCTTAGCCACACTTGTCATCAGTGCAGGGGTGCTGTCTGTTAAGGAGCTGCTGCCTCTTTTCAGGGTTTACCCCAGTGTTAAATAAAATAAACAATTTTTTTGTGTGGTGTGTTAGCCACACCTGTCATCGGTGTGGCTACGCAGGGGTGCTGTGCTGCTGTCTGTCGAGGGGCTGCTGGCCAAAAATAAAAAAAACAATTTTTTGTGTGTGCATGTCAGTCACACCTGGCTGTCACTGTCATTGGCGTAGCTGTGCAGGGGTGCTGTGCTCCTGTCTGTCGAAGGGCTGCTTTCCAAAATAATACATAAACATTTTTTTGTGTGCATGTCAGCCACACCTGGCTGTCACTGTCATCGGCGTAGCTGTGCAGGGGTGCTGTGCTACTATCTGTCGATGGGCTGCTGCCCAATAAATAAACAATTTTTTTTGTGTGCGTGTCAGTCTCACCTGGCCGTCACTGTCATCGGTGTAGCTGCACAGGGGTGCTGTGATCCTGCCTGTCCAAAATAATAAAAATAAAACCAACAATTTTTTGTGTGGTTGTGTGCATAGTGAGTATGGAGGACAGTCACATGACTGGAGAGCAGGATCCACATACCAGTCTTGTAGCTGCCAGCAGCAGTCATAATGACGATGCAAGGCCGTCAACATCATCTATGAAGGCCAATGTACCAGGGCTTAAGTCAGGCTAAAAAAATCAACTTTTACCCTGTTAAAGCAAAAACTATTTAAAGCTAAGTCAGCTTTAGAGAAACAAAAAATTGGCAATATTCACTACAAAAAAAATTCACTACACGAAGTGGCAAGGAAAGGATAAGGCATTGGCCTTTATATATGCCTGATAGTTCTAGTGATAATTTAAGCTCCTCTGCTTGTAGTGGAGGTACAAAAAAATTACAATTGTTAAGACAAGTAAGACACCGGAACCAACTGTGTGCTCGGAAAAATCTGAAATCCCAGAGGAGAGTCCAAGTGTGTCCGCGGTTGCCATGTGTGAGCCTGACCTTTCTAATACTGTACTTGAAGAGGATCCTCCTCCCACCATTTGTGTGCCTTCTGACACAGAAATCGAGGATGCTTCCGTAGAATTGAACGAGGAGGATATTTATGTAGTTGGCGATAACAACAAGGATGATGAGGGTGTTGATGAAGATAAGGTTGTTGATGGCAAGGATGTTTGTGTAAAAACTGTAAATCAGGCAACAGTTGTTGCCCATGGTGGGAAAAATCCCATTGTTGCCATATCTGGTCAAAGGACCAAAAAATCCACTTCTCATGTGTGTAATTATTTCCACCCAAATCCGGACAACCTCTGCCAAGCCATTTGTGACCGTTGCCAAGTAGCAGTGAGTAGAGGTAAGGACAATAACCATCTTGGAACCTCCTCCATGTTACATCACTTAAAGTGCATTCATCAAATCGGAAAGGGTACAGAAACTTTGGAGACAAAAAACAACAACAATCAGTCCAGTGTCACCAATCTGCTCCCTTCTATCTGGATCCAAGCACCTGCAATATCCACGACCAACACCTGCATCATCATCAACATCCTCATTCATGATCGGAAGTACTGTGGTTCTGCATCCAATATCATAAGGACTAACTCCTCTCCTATCTGTTGTTCCTCAGAAGGATCCTTGAGTGTTATGCCTGCTGTTGCTATAAGTGGATCTTGATCCCAAAAGGGGACCAGGAAGAAGACTACTTTTAGTAGTTTAGGAAGTTCAACAAAACAATTGACTATCACACAGTCCCTTGCATTGGCAAACAAATATGACAGCAAACACCCAGCTGCACAGCGGATCACTGATGCCATAACAGATATGCTGGTTTTAGATGTGTGTCCAGTGACCACCATTAATACGGTGGGTTTTACCCAGTTAATGGAGGTCCTGTGTCCTGCTACAATTTGCCTTCTCTAGAATAGCAATTCCAAATCTGTACAAGGGCATTAAAAAAAATCTTATTAATGTCCTCCGAATTGCCATTGTGCCCACTGTCCACTTAACCACAGATATGTGGACAAGTGGGACAGGGTAAACTAAAGATTACATGACTGTGACAGCCCACTGGGTAGGTGTATTGCCTCCAACTGTGCAAACAGCAGCTTCATCATCTAACAAATGTCAGCTCATTCAGAGGCAGACTACTCTGTGCATCACTGGTTTCACTAAGATGAATACCACTGAGAACCTCTTAGAGAAACTCAGGAAAATCATTGCAAAATGGCTTATCCCACTTGGACTCTCCTCAGGATTTGTGATTTCTGACAATGCCAGCAATATTGTGCGAGCATTACATGTGGGCAAATTCGATCTCATCCCTTGTTTTGCTCACACAATTAATCTGGTGGTGCAACATTTTTTTAAAAATGACAGGGGCGTGCAAGAAATGCTCTCGGTGGCACAAAACATTTCTGGACATTTTTGACATTCAGCAACTGCATGTCGAGGATTGCAGCACCAGCAAGAACTGTTGAATTTGCCCTACCATCAGCTGAAGCAAGAGGTAGTAACTAGGTGGAATTCTACCCTCTATATGTTTCAGCAGATGGAGGAGCAGAAAAAGGCCATCCAAGGCTACATGGTCTATGACATAGGGAGAGGAGCAGGAATGCACCTTAGTCAAGTGCAGTGGAGAATAATTTCTGTGTTGTGCAAGGTTCTCATACCCTTTGAACTTGCCACACGTGAAGTTAGTTCAGACACTGCCAGCTTGAGTCAGGTCATTCCCCTCATCAGACTTTTGCAAAAGCAGCTGGAGAAACTGAAGGAGGAGCTGAAATGGAGTGATTCTGCTAAGTATGTGGGACTTGTAGGTCAAGCCCTTCATTTGCTTTGACAGGATCCAAGGATCATCAACCTCTTGAAATCAGACCACTATATTTTGGTGACCATACTTGATCCTAGGTTTAAGTCATACCTTGTGTCTTTCTTTCCAACAGACATAAATCTGAAAAGATGCAAAGAGCTGTTGGTGAAAAAATTGTCAGCTCAAGTGGAATGTGACATGACAGAATCTCCTCCTTCAGTTTCTACATCTACCAGGAAAACACTACATTTTCCTATGAGATCCACTGCTTGTGGTGATGCAGATCAGTCAAC
Organism: Taudactylus pleione; assembly: GCA_031769625.1. Lineage (NCBI taxonomy): Eukaryota > Metazoa > Chordata > Amphibia > Anura > Myobatrachidae > Taudactylus > Taudactylus pleione. Next base: position 39,154,190 of record JAUIMM010000040.1, on the reverse strand, counting down.
AAAATCTAATGACATCTGGTTGGGTCTGAAAGAACTGCCTACAATGAGTGACATGTCTACCGTGACTTTTTCTGATACAGTCACCATTCAGAGAATGGTGGATGACCTTTTTAGGGATAGCATCCTAATAAGCATGTCAGACAGTCCATTTCACTGCTGGAAGGAAAAATAGGCAATTGGAGGTCTTTTCACAATCTGGCTATGCTGTACTTAAGTTGCCAACCCTCCAGTGTGTACTCTGAAGGAGTTTTCAGCACAGTCAGGAACCCTGTCAGTGATCGTCATAGGAAGTTACTTCCCCAAAATGTGTAAAAGATGATGTTCATCAAAATGAATTACAAATTCCATGAGGAAGGCCTTTACCAGCACTTAAGTCCAAAAAATACAGAAGCATCTGACTCTGTAATGGTGGATTCCAGTGGGTACAAATTCATATTGTGTGAAGGAGAGGAGGATGCAAACACTGATGAGGATGATAATGACGATGATGACATCTAATGTATTGTAAAGCCAGTTTGTGTATGGGATCATTGCCACCAATGTCAACTGCACATTATCAGCTTGCTTTTTGGGGGGTCCAAACAAACCAATCATTTCAGCTGCAAGTGGCATCCCTGTCACTTAAGTAATTGGTTTGTTAAACTGTGAATGTCATGTTTCATATACAACATAAGGGTGGGTTGGAGGGCCCATGGACAATTCCATCTTGCACCTTTTTCCTTTCTATTATGTGCTGGTTGGGGCATTGCTGCCTAACATTTTTAATATTATGGTTTATGAATGTCCAGAAATTGTAATGGCCACAGACAGCATCTCCTGCATGTCCCCTTTCATTTTTTTTAAAGAAAATCCTGAACCAATCACTGCTTGTTGTGTCAACCCAACAGCGCAAGTAGCACAACAGTGACATTCAGCAAAGGGTTCTCAGCCCTTAAGGCTTCTACATGGACCAAAGGCCGCATCCCGCTTCGCGGCCCAAAGGCAACCTGTCATCACTCCTCACCAGCCCTCAAGGCTGTAATGGGCGCAACTTGCCAAGAGTTCCAGGCCTCAAGGCTGTTGCCAGACTGGTTCCTTCCTAATCATAGCGCTCTATTCCACTACTACTCAACAATCAACTATCAACTATCAATTCTTCAGTCAGTGGCTGCACCACCAATTTTGAATTCTTCAGCCAGGGGCTGCACCAATTATCAATTTTTCAGCCTGTGGCTGCACCATTTATCAATTAATTTCTTCAGCCAGTGGCTGCATCAATTATCAATTCTTCAATCCTCATCTTTGCACAGTCCTCAACTCTTTTTATCACTCAGTTTTGAGCCAGCTAGCTGGATACAACTGTTTGGCCCTTAACTAGATGATAAAATCACTATTGTGAGCTGTGCGGTGATCAATATTTACTGGAATCGAGAGGAAATAATTGTTATTGAGGTTAATAATTCTTGTGGGAACAAAAAAGGCCCATTTTATGTGATTTTAGCTGTTTTTGTGATTTTTTAATAAAAAAATCCAGATCCAAAACCAAAACTGAAAAACAAAACACGGAGGTGAGGTTTGGCAAAACCCATCCAGATCCAAAACCAGGGGAGATCCAGATCCAAAACCAAAACACGAGGGTCAGTGAACATCTCTAGTTTTTATACATTTTTAAAGAAATCTGAATCCAAAACCAAAACCCAAACACTTGAGGAAGGTTTTGCCACCAAAATATGAGAATGATGTAGAACCAAAACCAAAACACAGGGGTCTGCTCAATTATCTTATTTCTAAATATGAAGCTATCCCATGAGTTTAAAAAAAGTAATTAATTTTGTGATGCTTATCTTTTAAGGTGCTGCAATATACAAAATGAAAAATCTGAGCTTTTGCTATAACTAAAAATTGCACTCTTCTGCTGTGATTGTATGGTAGAATTGCATTTGCATTAAATATTAATAATAAATAAACTGCTCTATATTTCAGTGATATTGCTCTAACTTTAAACTAGTACTAAGGAAATGTTTATCTCTAAATGTTCTTGCCTAATCTGGAATATCCTGGAAAATCCACACTGTACATTATGCACACTTTAATCATTATCCATGTTCTGTATCTTCCAGCAAAACCAGTGGTAACAAGTGTTAAGAAAAATACAATAAATAATAACAATTAATTAAAAAAATAAAGATAATTAATTTAAAAAGTTGCCAGAAGTAGCATCTACAGTAAATTCTTTATCCAATCAATAATAACATTTTATGTGTTTGGAAATCTACTTTTATTTATCTTTACCAAACTCTGAGGTCCCAAAAATGGGAAAAATGGATCAAATGCAAAACAAGTGTGCAAGGAAAATATGGAAAACATAAAGCATTATTCAAGAAAAGAAGAGTTAGAAGAAAGTACTGTAAATTTATTTAAAAATGGGAAGAGGGCATTTAAAGCTTTTAAATAGATTTTATTTTACTTTTTTCACTCAGTTGTGTAAATATCACAGCAAAGGGTCTTTTGACTCAGAGACCATTATTTGAAATGAGTAAGACATTTCTACATCTTTTTGGGTGCTAGAAGGTAGAGATGGTAAATCAGTAAATAAAAAGATACAGTACACCAAATGCAGTGATTGCTTCCCACCTTCACATATTTCAATAATCCCTCACCACTTGACACCATTTTCCATATTCTATGCAATGACTAATCCAGTCAGGTTGACAATCGGTTAGCCATATCTTTGTCAGATTTGGCAAAAAAACACAGACTTATAGGGAGAAATCTAAAAGATTCAAATATTTGACAATGTCAGAGCAACACTTAAAGACGTATAGCTTTATTTGTATATGTTGAATATAAAATCAGTAGAGGATTAAATTAACATTTAATGCAACTAATATGAGGGGGTAAATTTACTAAGCATCATTTTTGCTGTCTGTTCAAAACTGATGTGCATCAACGGTGGTTTAGTGTAATTACTAAGTATGGGTTCTGATTGTAATTTAAAATCTGCCATCGATTCCCATTGATTTCTAAGCCCATATTCCACCACAAACCCATTGACAAACCAATGAAAATCTGACATTAATCCACCAGGGGTTACAAGCAATGTACAGATCTGCAGTATGTAGATATAAAAAGAAATATATTTGAAAAATAGGATAAATGAAAAACAAGTGGCATGGGGATCCCCCAAAATGATAACCAGCCTAAAGCCTCATAACATAAACTGGATTTAAAAGGGGGGGTAAAACTAGCACTAGGCTGAACCAGCCAGGATTGGTGAACCCTATAGCAGTGAGATAAAGAGCATGTAGATCCCTTGGCATTATGTCAACCAGACCTTACTCATCAGCTCAGTGCTGAAATACCTTAGTGTGTGAGACCCCTCAAAAATTGGGTTCCACCTCACTAAGAACACCCAGCCCTGGTCTCTTCTCCCTATCCATGGTTGAGTGTTTACCAAGGCAATTAAGTATTTATGTTTCATTTTTTTTTTACAAGGCTGCATCTACTGAGCAGGGTGCCCATTTCGAGCATCCACAGGATGTTCCGTGGGTGCTGCAGCAGCAATCCTGGCTGCAGGGTGCCTTTCCTGGCTAGCTAGGAGCAAGGGCCAGGGGGGACGATGGTGCCACCCACAGAGCCTCTGCGTTCTGTGCATTGGCTCTGGTTGCCCATAGCTAGTAATGTTATGGCTGATTGGTGTGTGTGTATGTGTGTGTATGTATATATATATATATATTATACACAGTCACACATACTATCATATGTCAGGTCACATCAGTCTGCCCTACCACCTCTCTGCCCCCCATGCACTTTAATCCATCTCTGGGAGACCCCTTATGAATGGGTCCTATGTAGCCTTGAATATGGACAGATATTTACTTATTATTTGTGGCACTAAGTAACTTTTAGTTCTCATTATGGTGTCTAGATGTAATTTCTTCTCAGTATGCCATTAATACGGTAAGGTCTCTTTTTATATATAGAGATTTTTCATTCATGACATCACTAAGTGACCCCTATGCTCTTTAGTAACATGATTACTAACTGTCTTTTTTTGTCAGACTATGGTCACTTTAACAAGGGGTATTCCCAATTGTTCACAGAAATTCACATTACACTTCTAATTTATCCCCTGTGCAGATCACACACCCACAACCCTGGTCCCACATCACTTCTCACATACTTATGGCACTCTAAGTGGTGCAACACTATAGTCCCTTCATAAATTTCAGCTCCAGGCCCATGTGGACCTTTATCTGGCACTGATTATTGCATCTGTATCACATTTCAAATCTGATCTCTTAAAACCCATTACTAGAATTACAGAGACTCAGCTCTAAGGTTATGGTAATTCGTACATGCTTAACTCACATTAAGTTGAAGAGATGGTCCTTGTCTGATTGAATCCTTTAAATCGCCTCTTTGCCCATCTCCCATTTTGTACTTACTGTAGTAATTCAACTCCATTGGTGCACCACCAAGATCCTGTGATTTGCTAATAGATTATTTATTTAGACACATATCCCCCTTTTTTTCTTACATTGCTGGTTCTATATTGTTGTCAACTTAATCATTCTTTTGTCTTGTGCGGAATCACCTTCTTGAATTTTCAACTAGTACTCCAGTAGAAAACAGTGGGCCTGATTCAGTTGCTGCTGCGATATTGTACACAGATGATATGCAAAGATATGCTAATGTCATAGATGCCAGCATTTGTATTGAGGCTTTGCAAATCCAAGAAATTCCATACTAATATGCAGCTGCATACACAGATCCTTCGATAATCAAGCCATATTTTTTGAATATGGAATGGCAGAAACAGGCAGCGATGTTGCTTTGTATGACACATTCTGTTACCTCCACCAAACAGCTCTTACCTGTCAATCACTCTGTGAATAAAAAGTTGCTGTTTGCGACTATGGTAATGGACTTTTACACATGGGCAGTGTGACTCAGATGCATGAGCAGATTACTTATAATCACTCAACTGTGAAAATATAGGCATAGCGTATTTAACGTTAGTTGTCCTTAGAGAGGGGGAAACCATGTTTTGTGGTCCCCACTTCTCTAAGGATTACAGACCTCGGCTGACCAGTCAAGGCTTCATTTACATTATGGCAGGAGGAACCAATGCAGTATGTCTCCCTGTATAGTGGCACCAGCACTCGCTGGTTCAGCCTTGTGTTAGTCTAGTAACCCTATGGTTATCATTTTGGGAGTAACCCCCACTCTAATTTGTTATTCAATTAGACAATGTTTTCAGGGGGGGGGGGTTACATCAAAGCCTGCACAGATCCTATTTATCTGTGTAATGCTTGCTAGAAACTTGCCTGCCAGATGCTGGTCTACTGTTTGGGTGAGTTTGCTGCGGTTTATATACTCGTAATGAAAAAAAACATTAAAGGGCTGACAATGTGTTCTAAAGTCTGAACTGATGGCGGATTCCCATTGGTTTTAAAACTGCCATAAAACTGCCGCAAAATTGCAAACTGTCACATGCAGGGCAAACAGAATATGTTAATATTCTAGCACTAACTGGTTTCTGGTATTTTGAAACCATGATTTTAATTTCATTGCGAAGCACAGCACATATTTTATGGAAGCCCTTAATGCTCACTATAGGTTACCATCCCCTTGCCTTTCTCTGATGGACTCTTTCTTCATGACCAAAGTCAGAATAGGGAATCACCCCATCAAAAGTGCTACATATTTATGAAGCTATGTGTTTAAAAAAGTCTTTACAAATTCATATAAAGATTGTGGAATGGAAAGCCACAATCACATAAGCATGTTATCACTATATGCAGAGCCAATAAACAGCAGCCATTCTATACCATACTGTTATGCTTGTCTCAAATAATCTCAACCCATCTAAAGTTTCTGAACCTTGGTTATCAAAGCTTAATTTAAATTAAATGTAATAAATAATAAAATACTGTAATTACAATACACCAAAAGCCAAATGAAACTATGAACAATAAGTACTGTACTTTTAATTGTAAAACTTCAAATAATGTAACAGGCACAAAATTCCATCTTTGACATTTATACATTGAATGGGTGCTGTAGTGTTATCCACAATTTACCTAACCTCACAAAAAAAACTTCCTAAGACCCATCTATACATAATCTCAATTCACATTTCTAATAATTCTTCTATGCAAGTCCTTATGTCACATTATATATAATTTTACAATGTTTCCTCATATAAGGTAGCATGTGTTGTATTGTCTAAATGCAGTCTCACTAAATTGCAGCTGACAACCATATTCATTCATTATCTATGTATTTATACCTAGTGATGGTAGCAGAAGGCATAACTACTTTACCAAATGACATAAATCATGCACAAAGAAAGTACATTACAATTAAAGCAAAAATTCAATAAAACCAGTTGAGCTGATTAGTACTAAATTACCCATATTCCATCTGCTACAGGGATAACATTTTTCTTAACTGCCTTACTGCAGTATTTCATTTCACAAACAGCAAGTGTTAAATGATCCTTTTGGGAATGGTTTATAATTGACAATAAAGCAATGATAGCAAACACATAATTGCAAACATGTATGTAAATTTCTGTTGCACAGTACTTTGGTTCTAAGTAGCCATAATTTACATATACAGTACTATAGTAAAACATACAGTCATTAAACTCATGTACAACACAATAAGTGATGGAAATGTGCATGTTGAATTTGTTTTTATTTCCAAGGCAATGGTAAAACAGATAAATTGTGATCTGTACATGAATTATTGCTCTGCAAAATGTACAGTAGCTATGGAAAACACTATTATATCTTGTTGGTTTCACCGGATGTTCCAAGGTCTTGGATCTACTTGGTCATTCCTGCTTTTTAAAATTGTGTACGTTATCATTATTTTGTAACTAGTGATTTTATAACATATACAATGAGGACAGTTAAATTGATGTTAGATGGAATGAGCAGCATAAGAAAATATGGTAAAACTAAATAATGTATGGCTAACTAAATATTGCTGTGTTGTTCAAAACAAAACAATTGCTGTTCAAAATCCAGGGGCAATTAAAACTTTCTATGAACACTCATCATGTGCTTTATCCTAATAAATGTGTGCATGTGTTTTACAATATTTTTACAATTTTAGGCATCCTGGGAAGAATATTATGGATCCTTTCTCAACTATACTAAGACCACAAGAAAGGCAAAGTTATTTCAGATATCATAATAACTCATTAACAACTATCACAACCCCTAGAGACATCTCCCTTGGCTGAATAGCCTGTGATATCATTATATCTGGTGGACCAATGCTGCTGCTTACCATCATAATGATAATCATTTTCCCGGTGGCTGACACTGTGGATTGTGTAGAATTTGCTGAATGTGAGATGATGACTGTTTTTAAATTATTAACTTTATAGGGATTTGGTTCAATGTAATTTAAAGAAATGTGGGTAGCATTGTGGTGCAATGATTACTTTGCTGCCCAACAACACTAAGGTCATCAGTTCAGTTCTCACCAAGACCATAATTGTGTGGTTGCCCCCATGTTTCTGTGGGTTTCCTATGGGTACTTTGATTTCCACAGACAATCCAAAAACATACTGCTAATTAGCTTCTGACTAAAAAGGAGCTCTAGTGAAAGTGTGTGTACATGTGGTAGGGAATATAGATATAAAACTGTTGCAGGGACTAAAGTAAATAATTAAATACTCTCTATAACATGTTGCATATTATGTGTGTGCTATATAGATAACTGTAAATGAATAAATGTTAATTTGATTGTTTATTCACACTATATGACAAAGAATATAATAAACTTGAGTATGTTGAAACACATTGAATGCAAATACAAATATATTTGCCAACAACAATTAAGTCTACTGTATATAAATAAATGGTAATGATTAAGCTCTAGATTTAGAGAAGAGCCTCTCACATAGGGGCATATTATGAATTATTGGATTTTTATCCAATAATTGATATTTATAAGTTCTTGTTGCCGCTAATAATGTATTAAAAACACATACAGGAACAGGGGCCCCAAAAGGAGTCTGACCCTGCAATGTGTTAGAAATTGAGTGATCGTTAATGCGATCACTTCAGTTCTCTTTCAGGACCCCACAGAAGTATTGTGCATGTGTGGTCTGCTGACCATGCATGAGCATGAGCATTGCTGGGGAATGTTCCTATGGAACTGCATTGTTAAAGCCCATAGGATACAGTGGCTAATGCCATCTGAAAAGCTTGGTAAATCCAACAGCCTAGCAGCCCAAAAGAAACCTATGGGGACTGCGTCTGCTGTTTGTATTGGAGGGTCCTTTTCCGATGTCTGGCATATTCTCTCCATGTTATATTTTGGGAATAATTCATATTCGCAGATACCTCCCTAAAACAGGTATTTTGGGCGGCTATCCCACAAATATTATTTGATAAATAGGCCCCATAGCAACTAAAGTGGTTCATTCTGAATCAAACATCTTCATGCTTCATTCATAAAACAAAAAGAGAAATATAAAACCTTAAATAAAATTAAAATATATTACTAGATAGCAGTGCAAGTCTTGTGATCATAAAAAATAACTGCCATCAATGCTCATGTTGTTATATGCTAGCCAAGCAAGAATTAAGCTGGCAATTGTAGCAAAACATGTCTGTGTGCATATATTCTAAAAATTTATGCATGTAACATGGACCTGCCTTGGCCATACATACTGGGGACCATCCTTTTTGGGTGCTAAAACACATTATAGCCTGTTCTTTCCTAGTAATAAAATACTACTGTAACAAGAGCACAAAAATTGTGTTTAATTACCTGGTTCATAACATGTAGCATGCATGTAAAATAATAAAAAATAAATTATCAGCTTTCATTCACATAACAAATCAAGTACTGTACTCTGACATCCATAGTTAAATGTACAATTATGCATGCTCTTATGTGTAATCTAAGTTTAGCTATAATACCTCAGGTAGTAAAATGTTTTACATGCATGCAAAATTTTAAGAATAATTAAACTGTCAAAAAGCATTCTGTGTTACGAAAATATTGTGCTAAATTTGCAATTTTTCATACATTCAGAACAGTAATATGTTAATTTTGCATAGATAAATAGTGTAATGACATGATTTATTCAACTTTTATTATAACATGCATACGTAATACAATGTTTTTACAGCAGTTAGAATGACTAGAGACATTAGCAAGCTTCAGAGCACATTGTCAGATGAGAGAATTAGGCCATTTACAAGGCACTCTGAAAGAATTAGGTCAGTCCAAGCTGACAGTGACTACAGTGAAAGTGACCTGATTCACCCAGCAGCCAATTGAACTTTCTGTGGCACCGAGGCATACTTTCATAGAGGCCATTTTAATTGCAAATATACTAGAAATACAATTTAATCATGGCATCATTTACTCATTGATTATAAAACATATATGTGTATGACAATTATTATTATTTTTTTAATATACAGGTTAAGTGTGCCAAAAAAAGGATAATAAAGAATCTATATATAATTCCAGATAAAAGCACTCAATTAATTCAGCAATGTTACTGAGAACTGAGAACACATTTTTATTATTATTATATGATCAGGTTGAGTGATTGATCTTATTGCTCAAAGTAAGATACCAAGTGTAAAGGGAGAGGTAACAGAGTTTGAAGGACAACTGGGAATGTGTTTTGCTAAAGAACCTGTCAGTTTGTTACTCTAATATATGCCACCCATTTTTAACTTTACTGGCATTCAGTAAAGAGCAAGTTAAACTGCTTTTGGTTTACAACATGAACCTTGACTGATTAATTTACATATTTTCATGCTTGTACTCAATATTTGATAAATGAAGGTCCTTATGATGGAATTTGTATGTGATAGGAAATATCTCATGCATTATCTTATACAGTGACTAGCGACCCGCCCCAGCTTCGCATGGGAGCAATTTAATCTCGCCAAAGCCCCCTGCATCTCATAGCAATCTACACCATGTCACCACAGTCCCCTGCATCTCACCACAGCCCTCTGCTTCTCACTCCAGCCCCTTGCATCTCAACAGTATCACCACAACCCCCACTGCTCCTACCCTGCTTGGGGGCTGGGGGCTGGGGGCTGGGGCCCGGCCACTGGAATGTGCTGGGAAGGGCAGGAGGATCATCAATAAGAGATTTGTATTTCAGCTACCATAAGCATTATCAGCCCCGGGGCTGAGGCACCTGTGCATACTTTTATACAAAAAAATTAAAAAAGCAAAAAATGTAGGAAAAAAGATACTTTTAAGGTACTTTGAGGTGACTTTAAAAAAAATTTAAAAAATAAAAGGCAATTATTAAAAAAAAAATACTCTAATTAAATAATTTTGGGCTAAATTGAGGCAATTTTTTTAACCCCAAAAATTACATGTGATTATTGAACGAAATAATCTAATTGGAAACATACAATTGCCTAAATAGACATTAGTGGGTGTCCAAGGGGTTCTGTATGGTGTCCCTTCATTTTAACCTTAAAATAAAGATTTTTCCTACCATCTATCACCCTCAGGGAGATGTGACCGGAAATATGCAAGTTTACTCTGACTGGTCCAATGCCATTTGCTAATTGGATTGCAAAAGGAATTTGTCATGTGAATTCACAGATAAAACTGCAACTTGCATCTCGCAAATTGCACCTAATTGGATTGACCCATATACAGTAACTGTGCTGCTTTTTAAAATACTGTTAATAGCATGTTTATCATTTGTTTTTTAAAGCGATGGATACCTAAACATTTATCTAATAGCTATTATATTCATTATAAATTTTTTGCAAATGTTAGGGTACAAATAAAGCAAATGAGCTGGTAGGAGGTACCCAGGTGAAAAGAGTTTGAGAACCCTTGTCTAAGTAAAGTGTAAATATGGGTATCATTTCTTCTTTCAATATTCTAAGAGCTCTATCTATCCATTGGTAGTAAGATACAATCAAGACTAATACAGTAACCAACATTTACAGAAGGGTAATCAAAATGAAAGCCAACATAACCCTCAGAGTTTGACTGAATGTTCAGAAAAATATATCTTTACTTGTGATCAAATACTAATTGTATGGCAAGTACAAGGGAATTAGTGACTTAGTGGCTTTTGTTAAGTTGGAATTAATAGACACAGCGGTGGGGGTATATTTACTAAAGTGAGAGTTTATAGAAGTGGAGGTGTTGCCCATATCAACCAATCAGATTCAAGCTATTATCTTCTAGAATGTGCTAGATAAATAAGTAGGATCTGATTGGTTGCTATGGGCAACACCACCACTTCTATAAACATGCAGCCATTGATTTGGTGATTTCCTATTGCGCATGTGCAAAACACTAGGAAAATGGCCACGGCACCTATTTTCCAGGTGTTTTCAGCAGCGCTACTCAATGGGACATCGGAGAGGTAAGTATGAAAAAATAAAAGTACGGGTGCAGGGTATGCGGTGCAGGCCCACCTGGACCCAGGGGCCTGTGTGCACCGCACACCCTGCACCCATTATAAATATGCCCCTGGACTTACAGTAAATGCGATTGAACACTTTTTTTTTGCTTTAACACAGTAAAATACATTGCTGCTTAATAAGTAAAGGACAATAGTTAATTAAGTTACATTTTTAGCTATTATGCTGGAATTGACATTTTCTCACAAACAGAAAAAGTTGATTATGGGCCTCATTCAGAGGTGGATGCAAATCCCGCCATGGCTGTGATCCCGTACCTAGCAGTTGTGTAAAAATATGGGAATATCGCAGGCACTGGTATTTGTATCAAAACACCCACTAACGGTGTCTCAAGTCTGCTGTATGCATACACTGATACACCGTTGCTCGCATATCGGTCGCAGCATCAATGTTCTGAGTAATCCTGTTGTCACTTAGAATGTCCATTGGAAGTAAGCTGCAAAAGCTTTAACCACTGCGCTCAAAGTTGCTGTCACAGGCACAGACATGCCCCTAAAATGGACACAACACACCTGTATTTGAGGCACCACCTTCTCCCCGTTATCTCCCAAAAATGCTCCCTGACTGTCAATTTCTCAGCGTCCAGGTCCTTACTGCTATTGCTGTCCGTAATGAAAGTTGACGCATGCGCTGTGCAACTCATACGCATGTGCAGAACAAAAATAATCGCTCAGCACCACAAACATTGGTATTGCGTCCACCTCTCAATCAGGCCGTATGACCTACTATAACTGTGTCATTCTTCACCATTCTTCACCACTGTGTCATTCATTCTTTATTATCTATATAACTTATTTTTGAATTCTAATTATTTTTAGTTTGCAGAACCACAGTGCACAAAAAAGGTGCACATAACAGTTGAAATATTGAAATGCTTGCCTTTCTTATTTAAACATAATGACACTTTAGTTGACTTAATGTGACAGCATGTCATGGTTTTTGTCCAGAATAATACAGCAAACCTGTTGAGTAAAAACAGACATCTTTGTTACTACTTGTGATTGTATGAAAAATGCATGTTTGCTGGAGTGTCAAAGAAAATGCATTTTCTAGTCACAGTGGTTCTTTGTATTGAGATTGTAGCTTTATTTGAATAACTATTATTTTTGTCATTATGGTCATTTAGATGCCATTATCAGAGCTGGAAGTGGTCCATTTTCTTTAAAACTATGAAATAAAGTGACTGAGACAATCTGGCTTGTAATGTAATTTTTATATTTTTGCATTGATTTAGCAAGATAAGCAGAAAAAAACAACTAACATTAAATTAGAGGAATGATCAATTATTTGGAAAATCAGACTTACTTAAATTAAAAATGGATCCTAATATGAAGCAGCCATTAATTTAGTAATCACATCTTTGTAAATATCATTAAGAAAAAAAATAGCTTCATACACCATTTGAGAACCAGAATAATAAAAATATTATAAAGGCCATATTCTTTCTAACTGCATTGTTTTATGGGCATTTAACGATTAAGCTTTAGCCAAAATGACAGACATGGAATGTAGTCACCATCCTGGCGGTTGGGATGCCAGCACTCAGAATACTGGCACCGGAATCCTAACAGCAGTTGGAATACCGGCTCTAGAATCCTGACCACTGGCATCATGATGGTAAGTACTATTAGGGTTAGGGAGACGATTAGATTTAGGGTTAGGCACTAGGGTGAGGTTTAGGGTTAGGCTGCAGGGGGTGTTAAGGTTAGGCTGTGGAAAAGGTGGGTTAGGGTTAGGGGTTGGGCATATGGTACTTACCTGCAGGTTTTGACTGTCAGCATGCCACTGTCTGTATTCTGACCAGTGGCTTCCTGACTGTCGGGATCTTGTACCCAACCCATAGACATATAGGACCTGATTCTGAGTTGCATGCAAGTTGGCTGCATTGTTTGTTCAGAAGAAAATGCAGGTCTTCATCTTTATTCAGAGTTGGCAGCGTCTATGCAGAGTTAACACTTGTGAAATAGCCATCCTCGCTATTAGTGCTCATTTGTATGAGCCAAATTCCTGTATTCATGCCTTTGCTCTTTCCATACTAGATTTTCACTGAAGTTGCCATCTTTCTTCACAAATCAAACAAATAGTTTTTGGAGTCTTTGTGTAGTTATTGTGTATCAAATTGTTGCAAAATAAAAAAAGCTCTCCCAGGTGTTTTGTGCATTTCCAAGCAAAGACGAAAGAACATTTCAAGCAGATTCAGACTAAGGTTATTCAAAATTAGTAAAAAAAAGGGTGAAATAATTTTCCAAGGCATTAAATATACCTGATGCAAAATGAAGTCCATCATAAAATATGAAGAAAACACAGAACAGACTGTCATCCAAAACTTAGTGTCTCGACAAGAAGAGCTGTAGTAGGGTGGCCTCCAAGAGTTCAATGGCAACTCTAGAGGAGTTAGTCTTTCATGGAAAAGATATGGTAAACTGTGAATGGGACAACAATAGCACACATGCTTCATAAACCATGGTTGTATGGAAGGGTTTAGAGAAAAAGCCCTTGTTGAAACAAGCTCACATCAAAGTCCAAATACCTTCTAATATAGAAGGTATGGACATGTGGAGGAAGATTATATGGTCTGATGAGACCAATGCAAAGTGCTATATCTGACACAAACCAAACACTACTCATTACAGTGGAAATACCATGCCTATAGTGATGCATGGTGGTGACAACATGATGGAAGCAGTCTGATGGGAGCAGCTTTCCAGGTAAAAATGGGATGGAGCAAAGTACAGAAAAATCCCAAAGGAAACCCTGCTGCAATCTATATACGATTGCTTAGACTGGTGGTGTAGCTTAGTAGCCGAGTTTAACAGGCACTTCTCGCTGGTACTTCTGGTGCTAAAGCTTTTACTGAGCCTTATAGGGCTGCCCCTGACCTTAATTTTTACCATATCAGGTGACCAAACATCCTCAGCACTGGTCAGGAGACAGCCCTTTGCTCTGGGACTAGACTAGCCCCTGTTGGCATCTGTGGCTTATCTCTTGATATAATGGGCCTGATTCAGACATGCTCACAAGTGGGTCGATGGACGGGCTGTGCACACTGCGCATGTGCGAGCCCCAGAGCAAGTGAGAACTTCACTCGCTCGGGGCTCGCAGCAAAACGGGGTGGCTGTCTATGTTGATCGACAGCTCACCCAGTTTTTTAGGCGGGTCGGGGGTTTCCTGCACAAATGGAGGCATTCCCGATGGTCACGATTATTGTGACCATCACCAGGCCACCCGCACAAGCTGTGGGTTGTCACCCACAGCTGTGCGAGCGGCCTGGAGGTGTGTTTTTTAATTAAAAAATCTGTGCTGATTCAGAGCGAGCGCTCGCAAATAGCGAGCGCCTCTGAATCAGGACCAATATCCTTTAATTAGTGATTCTCCTTTTTCAATATCAACATTTGGTGTCTGCTGATCTCTAGTGGCTGATTTTACATTTGTCAAATTTTCAATACTACAGTCCCTAGACATGGGGCCATTGCAATGAACATCTCCACTTTAATCCCCAATGTTATTATGAGAGCACTTAATCAATATGTGCAATTTGAGAACACTTGAGGATTTAGTTACAAAGTGTCAGGTTGTAAAACCAGAAATTTCTGTTCTTGTTTATGGCTGATATTTATAAGGGCAGTGCTATAACTAGCAGGTCCTTTTACAACCCAATACTTCATAATAAACTCCTAGTTTTCAATTACTCATTCTCTCTTCTTAAATTGAATATATCTAAGTGAGTCCAGAGCTGTAAATGTATTCTTATTCTACTGTGAGCATACCTATTCTCTATTTTTGGTCTGTACATGTCAGTGATCATGGTTACATTTGTTTAACAGAAGCAACAATGCCCTAGACCATATAAAAAGAGAGCTAGTTTTGTAGATTTCACCCTACACATGTCTGCTAAAAATAAATCTTAATTTCCTTTAGGAAAAAACACACCTGAATCTATTTCATATTGAGTTGGGTCACAGTGCTCAGGATCTCAGTGCTCAGAATCCCAATGCTTGCATCCCAACTGGGTTACATGGCTGACTCCTACAGGTAAGTAAGATAACCCTCCCCCTAAACCTAAACCTCTCTCTCCACAGCCTGAACATAATCCTCCCCCCTGCCTAAACCTATCCCTCCCCCCTACAGCCTAAACCTAACTGGCATCCCTCCTGCAGCATAACCCTAACCCCCCCTAGTGCCTAATCCTAACCCATAAACCCAATACTTACCATCAGGATGCTGGCACCGGGATTCTCACTGATGTCGGGATTCTGGTGCTAGCATTCTGAGCCAAGTATATTGGCATGAAATCCAGATTGGTGAACATCTTCAAGATATCCATTAAGTGAAACAATAGTTAACATTGGTTCATAAGATGGCATGACAACTATTGAATCAGAAAGATGACCTGGAGAACAGGTCATAAAGAAATAATCTTCATCAGATGGTTCTTGTTTATGCCTGAGATGGAATGACCTGTAATTACTGAAAGAGCCCAGAGGTTTGATCTGACCCAAGATAACATCAAGAAAAGACCAAGGTCAGAAATATTTCAGTGCTTGAATTAGGCACAAATTAGGCACAAATAGCGGAATTTTGGTTGTCATATAAGAAATCTCTCCTTTTGGTCTGGGGACTATGGGTCTCATTCAGACCCAGTCGCAAGTGCTGAGCGCTCGCAATTAGGTTGATATTAAGGCCCTGCGCACATGCAGCAGCCACACTGCATGTGCACAAGCCCCGGAAATTCTCTCGCTCCGGAGCTCACTACAAAAGGGGCTGCTGTCGATGTTGATCGACATCTCGCCCCGTTTTGTAGGTGGGGCGGGGGGTGGCTACACAAGTGATGTCAGTGGGGAGCTTCCTGCTCGATCAGAGGCCCAACCTTAGGGTCTCATCACAAGCCCCGATGGTCGAGATGGTCATGACCATCGCGACCATCAACCTGGTCGGTCGCTAAAGCTGTTGGTGGTAACCCACAGCTTAGCTAGTGACCAGGAGGCCGCACTTAAAAAAAGAAGCAGCCGCCCTCATTCAGAACGAGTGCTCGCTTCTTGCGAGCACCTCTGAATGAGGGCCAATATTTGTTACAAGACTTTTTCAGCAGATGTTTCCAAAGCACATAATGAATTTTTACCAACATATGCTTTCTGTTAGTGAAACAGAAAAGGACATTTTCAGTATTGTATCCAGTGAGACTCAGGATTTTACAGGGTTCAGCTGTCATCATTATTCAAGATGAATAGGGTTATTACGGAAGGAGGAGAATTGGGAAATAACAGTGGATAAATATATACATGAGCAGTAATGTTCAGGATGACTGAAGTGCAATTTATAAGTAACTTAATTACAGTCCCCTTTTTATGGTCAGCTTTTCAATATAAGTTTACTTCTTATCCTATTGAGGACACTGGGTGTCATTCAGACCCGCTCGTGAGCGCAGGACACTCGCAAGCGGGTCAATGTTCCCCCACTGTGCATGCCCAAAGGGGGCGTGCTGTTGATGTTGATTGACAGCATGCCCCCTTTGGTGGGCGTGCCGGGAGCGTGCCTGCCAGATGGAGGCGTTCCCATGGGAATGCCTACCATCTGAAGCCGGCCCCACTGACATCACTAGTGATGTCAGTGGGAGTGATTTTGGCTCTGATAAAGCCAAAATCACTCCAGGGCTTGCGACAGCGAGACCCTACTGCAAGGTCTCCATCGCAAGCCTGATGGTCTTGATGGTCAAGACCATAGCGACCATCATCATGAACGCTCGCATATGCTGTGGGTGGTCACCCACAGCTATGCAAGCGGCCAGGAGGCCACTCCATTTTCATGGAGGAGGGGACTGATTCAGAGCGAGCGCTCTGGTCAGAGCGTTCGGCTCTGAATCAGGCCCACTGTTAGAGACATTGTATTTAATCTCCTTGATGTTTATAGCCTTGCTGTTCTGGTCTTTCAGATGGCTGCACTGGTTTTCACATTAGTGAACTTTGCACTCTTTATATTGGATAAGTATTGTATACTATTTAAGAGCTCTTATCACGCTTGTCACTGGAGTATTGACAGCAGAGATCTGGGGCTGTGGTAAGAATCGAAGGCGAGGGGCCTGAATATATGACCTCCTCATCCATGGGTCTTGGTCATTGGTTAGACAATGGTGCAGAATATAACTTACGGTGAGGTGTTTGCCAGTGACCCCTCCAAGTGGGATATGGGCTTAGTTGCACCCTGCAAGCAGGTTGCAGTCCTTTGACCAGGTGTCCAAGCCCTGCGGGAATTGAGACTCAAATATCTGTGGCCCCGGGAAGATGCCTAATGAAGGCATGTACAAAAGGGGATACACTGGAAGAGGGTACCCAGGGAGGGGTACTTGGATATGCTCTTTTATCATAGGTTGGCACTTGAGGTGCATTGCAATATCGCAGCTAGATGCACTTTAACACAATTTCCTGGCACTTGAGGTGCACTTTGGTAGTGAGGCTAGATGCACTTTAGCATAATTTTAGCACTTGAGGTGCATCAAGGTAGTGTGGCTAGATTCACTTTTGTGCCCACAGTGGCACTGGAGGTAGTACTCCGACTGTGGTGTACTGATGCACTCTAGCATCAAGGATGGTGCTTTAGTAACTGGCACACAGGCTGGGGTGTTGGACGCACTGCTGCTTGAGATAACACTTAGCAATTGACACACAGGCTGGGATGTTGGGCACTTTGCTGCTTGAGATGACACTTAGCAATTGGCACACGGATGGAAATGTTGGACGCACTGCTGCTCAGGATGAAAATAAGCAATTGGCACACAGGCTGAGATGTTGGACATTCTGCTGCTCAGGATTATACTCAGAAATTGGCACACAGGCTGGGATATTGGATGCACTGCTGCTCAGGAAAAGACACTGGTAATAGCTCACAAGAAGCAAGGGAACCTGGAACGAGAACTCTACTAGTTTGCACTAAAAGTGACAAACATTGTTCAGGCGATTTCGTGGAGAACGGGAGCCGGATATATACCCCTGGGTAGCAACTGATAGGTGTGTTGCGTCAGCTGACTGAGACTCTGCTACCATTGGTCGGAAGTACTGTCACATGGGGAGAACTGTCATGGTGGCACCCATGACGGGAACTCCGATCCACGGCACCAGGCCAACCACGGAAGTTCAAGCATCTAAGGTGGAATTCTCAACTCATCCCCTGCCACCACACCAGACATCTGACCACATGAGAAGTCAGGGGAATCCGGCACGGAGGTAAGAGATGGCCAATCCTAGGCTGAACCCTGACAGCTCTGAGAGACTCAAGAACTCTACTTACAATTACACTGTATGCTTAAATATATAATTCTGGACATATTCTAAGAATGTGAAAGGTATTCTCCTTATATCTAGCTTATTTAGTTTACTGCATAGAAGTCATAGTCATTCATGCATTTGTTTAGATGTTTTTATGGATTTATATATGCTAACTGCTCTAGTCCTGGAGTATTGTTCAATTGCATTAATATTTGAGATTCGAACAATGTTTAACTTTTGGGTTCTCTGGTTCCTGTGTATTCACAGAAGAGACTACTCGCTAACTTTGATGTTTAAGTATGTTTTTATTGTGTCTTTTAATTTGTTTTGTGCCAGGGTCCTGTGAGCATTTTTTGTTTTTTGTTTTTTTTTCTGTTTTGGAAGAGAATGAAGAGGATCTTATGTCTGCAATGTCTATCTAAAGCTGGGTACACACTGACAGATACATTGGCCGATCAATTGATCGGCCAATGTATCTGCTGCCCGTCGGGCAGTGTCTACCTGCTATATGTCGGTGAATGTCGGAGTTCACCAACATATCGCATTGGCCGTGCAGAACAGCCGATGGACAAATATGTCGGCAGACATATCTGTCCATCGACAGGTGTGTACGAGCGGTCTGCAGACTGCCCTTACACACACAGCAGCATGCCCCCCACCCGCTGTGGATAAATATATACATGAGCAGTAATGTTCAGGATGACTGAAGTGCAATTTATAAGTAACTTAATCACAGTCCCCTTTTTATGGTCAGCTTTTCAATATAACTTTACTTTTTATCCTATTGAGGACACTGGGGGTCCCTGGTCACCAGGACCTGCGAGCAGGCACAGATGATGGTTCTTCAGTGTGTACGAACAACCATCATCTGCAGATATATCTGGAGATCACTCGATCTGCAGATTTATCTGTATAGTGTGCACCCACCTTAACATTCCTGATAATGTTATTTCATTATCTCCACCTTTTGCTTATACTGTATATTTATCTATGGTAGTAGATAAATTAATCTGTTAAAAGTTTGTTTGTGGAATGTGGGTGCAAAAGTAAAAAGCTCATATCTAAAAAAAACATGTGAATGTTATCTTTCTTCAGTAGATGCACTTGAGAGAACATGAGACATTTGTATTTTTCCATTAAAAGGTTATAGCACTCATCCTTTAATTCAAAAGCTAGAGGGGTGTCAAGTTTAATCTATAATGATGATATACCTTTTACACAACAATCTGAAATTTCTGATCCAGAAGGGAGATTCTAAACACCTCCTTGGACAAAATGAGATAAATCCTGTGTAACCCTTATGACCCTGTTTTTTAAAATTTAATAATAAAAACTTTATTCTTTTTAAACTGTAATATCATCATAGGAGGAAATTTTATGTAGTAGTCAACCCTAATCAAGACAAACAAAATTGCAAAGCCCAAAATAAAAAAATAAAAAAACAAAGATTAGCATGTCATAGCAACTTTATTTGGCTGACATTTGGATGTTGAGGAGCTTGGTTTCTCACCAATGTCTCTGTTTAGCAGAAGCATGTGACTCTCTTTCCTGTATTATTTGATGACTTCTTCTTCCATGATGCATAGAGTATATGCGGTTAATATGGAGTTTATTGCTCTTTCAGATTATGCATTGCTGTGGGTTTTCAATTACTGTATAGTAGAAACACGTGGGGTACCATAAATGATGTAAATTCCCTTCTTATATAGCTAGCTCATGCTAAATTTGAAAGTCCTTGGAATTACTATGTTTTTTTAACAGTTTTAATCATACCGGTGACCATATCTTATTTTGGTAAACTACAAGTTCTGAGAGGTTTTACAATGTCATATGTTGTTAAACATAAAAAATCCCAACTGATTTACTATTGTGCTTACTTCTTTCTATTTAATTCTGGTTCTTGTTTGAACTTGATTATTGTTTAGGTACGTATCAGATATGTATAATAATAATAATAATAATAATTATTATTATTATTATTATTACTACTACCTATTGGTAATCGTGTGATCATGTCCAACTTCTCATCAATATTTTTGTTCCTTGACTGATACAAGTATCCCATTGTTTATTGTACATACATCAGTCTGTTTCAAGAGTACTTGGACTTGGAAGAAGATTTATCTTCCAGCATGACAGTGACCCAAGGCATACATCAAAAGCCAAACTGAAGTGGCTTAAGAAAAGGTTAATGTCCTGAAGTGACCAAGTCAAAGCCAAAATTTCAATCCAGTATGTGGCAACCTTTACAAATTGCTGTCCACCAGTGATTACCATCCAACTTGATGAAGCTTGAGTGTCACGACCCTGTCTGGTGTTTACCTTTTGCCTGTTGACGTTCCACTGCCAGCTGGCTCCATGGATCTGTGTGTGTGATTGCCTGGAGGATCTGCTCTGGTCATGCTGGCTGCTACACTTCTCTGCATTCCCTTCCACACTGATTGTTCACCTGAGCCTCCTCTGTTTGTGAGCATTGCTAGCCCTGATTGGAGTCACAGATGTGGTTCTGATTCTCAGTGCTGCAGAGATGAATACTCCCTCTGCATGTTGTGCCTTCCACCACTCGAAATGCTACTGCCAGACCACCAGTCTGTATCCACCAATTGCTGCCAGAGCCAGGGTATATATTTCCTCCCATGATAGCATTCTGGGACTGAACATCTCGTCTTCCCGTGGTGTATGGTTCATGCTGTTTCTGCATACAAGTGTATCCCTGACCTCTGCTGACAGCAAGCCCTGGTGCATCCAGAAAACCTGCTACAGCAACCACTGGTGCAATCCAAAAAACCTGATACAGCAACCCCTGGTGCAATCCATAAAACATGCAACAGCGACCACTGGTACAATCCAGAAAACCAGCTACAGCAATACCTGTCAATCCGGACCTTAGTCCTGTGCTCTGCTAGCACTACTCCTGGTTGGACCCTGAAACCCTGAAAACCTGCAACATGCTTCCTTCTGTGGATCAACTCCTGCTCCTTTTACCTACCCACTCCATCCCTGAACCTAAATCCCAAACCTACCCATTCCTTCCTGAAACCTGTTATTCCCAATTATCCAATCCAGCCTGCACCTGAGTTCCAACCTTGTCACAGCATTTCTGGATCACCCTGTTTAACCCTAGTCTCAGCATTACCTGATTTCCCTTCAGTCATTGTCACGTTATTAAAGTCCAGTGTCAAGTTCCTGTCATATCAGTTCTAGCCACGTTATTCCAGTCCAGAGTCAAGTTCCAAGCTCATCAGTTCAGTCCACGTTGTTCCAGTCCAGAGTCAAGTTCCAAGCTCATCAGTTCAGTCCACGTTGTTCCAGTCCAGAGTCAAGTTCCAAGCTCATCAGTTCAAGCCATGAAGTTCCAGTCCAGAGTCAAGTTCCTAGTTCATCAGTTCAACACAACAAGTCCTCCTGCCAGTCCCAGTCCAGTTCCTCCAAGTTCCTGTCAATTATCATCAAAGGCAGTTTTCACTACTAAACAAGACTTGAAAATTGAGCTATCCACCTCATCTGTGGTTCTAGTCATGCCAGTCTCCATTGAATCCCGCTCATCACCTGAGACAGGTAACTCACAGACACCATTTGTGACATTGAGTAATTTTGTCAAGAATAATGGGCTCAAATTCCAGTCTGTAGATATGCAAAACTGCTAGATACTTACCCAAATAGACTCAGAGCTCAAATAGGTCTTCCAAGATATAACCTTGAGAGAGGGCAGGTATACTAATCCATTGATTTACGTTCAGATTTTATGTTCTGATTCATTTTTGGTGAATAGTTGGATTACATTTTTTAATGTCACATTATTTAGTACTTTATGTTGATTAGTGTGAATAAATTTCAGTGAAATCTGTCTCTGTTCCATGTTGTAACACAGAAAAATGTGAAAAAGCCCAAGGGGAGTGAATACCTTATTAAAGACTGTAAATTGTTCGAGATATTGATATTCACATTAGCTTATATGAGCAGGCACATGAATGGGCAATGGAAAAGTCAGGCCCACATTAGCCAAGTTATGATCCCCTAATGTGACCTTTTTTGTGTGCAGATGGGCTGTTAATCTTTTAATGATTTGTTGGTTTCTTAAATACTTTTTCACTCCTTTGAACTAGTTGTAGGCCTTGTATCCAATGCTGATGTGGTTAAGTAGAACGAACAGTTGTATTCTGGATAAACATAGGAGAGCCTTTTGTTAAAATTATCAGACTGTTTGCCAAAGCTTGCTCCATCTATGAACAGGACAAACTCCATTGTCTGTCATTATTTTAGTTCAGACAGAAGTAATATTAGTAATAACCAGTTTGAAGCTGTGTATATAAATATATATATATATATATATATATATATATTTAAACGATCACATGGGTATCCACAATGTGTGCACATATATATATATATATATATATATATACAGTTGCATTTGTAAATAGAAATTCACACACAGCACACCTTCTATGTTGCATGTAGACACACAAAGCATACTTACATATAATCATAAGTATACATGTACTCATAAAAGGTTCCTGCACATTATGGATTATATTAAAGTTATTAATTATGATGTAAAATGCATGTATTAGATATTAATTGTATACAACATGATAGACATGGCATGTTTGGTACTAAACTTACACACTGTTTATTTCCAGATATCTGAACTTATCAGCGAGGGAGTCGCATCTTGCGTTTGATGGTTATGGAATATAGGAAATTATTGGTTAGAATGTATACACTGTAATGTAGTGTCTCTATCTAGTTTAAATCAATTAAAGAATGACAATGCAATCTGGAGAATTGGGACATACCCCTAGTGAACTGTCCTATGAACTACAGCATACTACAAAGACCAAGAGCAAGAACCAATGGAATTATGTTTGTCTGTCTACATTGTTGTTACCATGATCTGTTAGGGTATATAGCCTGTGTCCGGTCCCAGTTAGTAGATATTCTCTTGGATGACCACAGACCTCTGGATTGATGACTGTAACTGGGACCGGTGTGCCTGCATATGTGTCGACTGTACCTTGTATATGTATAATCTTTTGCGCTAATTGTATTTAGATCACAGCATGTAACTAAATGCTTTTTATGTGAATAATAACTTTTTGTGCTTTGGAACCACACAAAGTCTGGAAAGCAATTACTTTTTGTGCGACTTACAATGCTAAATAGCGACATTTAGGGTGTATAGATTATTAGGTATTCATAACTGTAATAATACTTAGATGTTTAGTTGTCCAAATACACTGTATAGTCCATATATATGTTTCAGTCGGTCACTAAACGTGACTTAAACAACTTTTAATTTTATCTTTACCATGTTAAGCATATGCCACAGTACTGCAGTGGGGTTTGTTGCATATGAAATGAGAATATAAATCACGTGGCTTATGTTGGCTCTACAAAATGAAAGGTTAGCATGTTATCTAAAATGAGCAATATAGTCCTTTTTATCAAGGTGACAGTTGCACAAGCCTTGAGCACTAACAAGGCAATGCTAATTACAGATAGAGCTCCAGAAAGGGAACCCTGACATTCATGATGTATGAGCAAATTTGTCTTAGCAGTGACAAGTCACATAAAGGTTACTGGGAGGATTTAGGAAAAACAAACTCAAGACAATTTTCTCCATGTTGTAGGAAGAAAAAAACAAACCATTCTTGAAAATGAATTACTATTATAATATGCAATACACAAGAAAGGTTTCTTGGCAATAACTAAACATAAATTAATACGTTACATAACATGGCACTGTATAACCTACAATAACAAGTAACAGGAGCACAAATATGCTTACCCAAATCATTGAAAGGAATTAATAATGTTTTATCTAATTTACACTTTATATTGACATTTAGAACAATTGAAATAAGTCCATGGAGAAGTTAATGGTGATGTTTCTGGTGGTTTTCAAACCTTCAGATTTATTAATGAAAAAAAAAAACACATTAGACATTGCCATCCCAATTGTATCTCAAGGCAACAATAAAAGATGTTACATTTATCAAATTGTGGTTTGAAAAGAAACTCCAACTGAAATCCTTCCAGAAAAAGAGGTGTTTGTGAGAAGCACAATGGACCTCATTCATAGTCTCTCGCTAGTAGCGATCGCTCACCCCCAGCTGTCGAAGTTGAATAATTGGCTGAGACAAGTTCAGTTTACAATTTAATCGCGACGACGCCATCTTGCGACTGGCCGCAAGAAGCCATCTTGAAAATGAGATCGCAAGATGCCATTTTGCGAATGGCCACCTAAGTGCCATTTTAGATAAACTCACATTTTAGTACATGTGGTGATGATACTATTAGCGCCATGCGATTGCATTTTTCACCATTTCTCATACACACATTAATACGCACAATTGCACTGTTAACTAGTCGCATATTAGCGAATGCATAGGACTTTGTATGAAACCGCTGTTTTATTAGCTTTATGCGCACGCATCTGCCCCAAGTTAACTAGCATCCTTATATCAAACCCTCAATACCCACACATTACATATTCACACATAAGGTTCAATAAGTTTTAAAGTGTATGATTTAAGTTGGTTCAGTTAGTTTAAATGCTGAGAAATAAAGGTATTTGATAACTAAGGTATTATACATGCTAAACAAGTTGTGTTTGGTCTTGTACTGATGCATACTCTTTTTACAGTATTCCGGTGTTATCGGTGGGGAGGTCGCATCATGCAAACTCAAGTTATGGATCGCAGAGCCTACAAGCAACAAAATTTATATTTCATGAACAACTGTTAGAATGTTGCAGGGGGCGTGAAGAGGAAGATTCCCAGCTGTTAGAGGCAGGGAGAGTCTATTTGAACCAGCCTGTTAAATGTGCTGTAACAGATGCTTCTCCACTGGGAACCAATGACATCAGCAACAAACTTTCCTATTGTCCTGTTTATTCTGGGAGGTATAAATATGTGTGCATGAACGCTGGTTCTCAGTCTTCGTGCTGAACGCTGTATGACTAGGGGTCTCTTGCTGATGAATATATACGGGTCCGGAAGCGCTGCGTATGTATACTGTACTTGGGTCTGTATAATTTCCTTTTGTGCCTAAATTGTGTCTAGATCAATTGCGTTTAACTGTCTGAACTTTTACCTGAATAACACTTGTGCTTTGGAACCACAGATTCCACGTCTAAGTCTTTATTTATGGTATGACTGCGTACGCAAATTAGCATTATCCTCAAAAGGTATAGGCAGGATATTAGAAGGTATAGGAAGGTGTGTATAGAGGTTCTGATCCAGTATCGTTAGTTGGGGGCTCATAGTGAAGTCACTTACCTGCTCACACGGTACATACGTCTATCGATATTTCAGCAAAGGGTGGAGTGGCCACATGCAGGGTTTGCCTGCAACCGCTTTGTGCTGAAAGATCGCTATCCATCTCCGTGTGAATCAAGGAAGCTGACTAGAATCCAGGGACAAGAGAGGAAAAAGTTTGTTTTCCTCTGTTGATAGAACCTTACGTTTAAAGGGGTGTCACAGTACTGAGTACGTGGCTAAGTCGCAGGTTTGCGCATAGCAAAGACGCACTTTTGTGTACGCAGTTAAAAAGCCATTATACGGTTGTGTGGTAGTCGCATTATTGTGTATGCAACGGGTCACACAATAGCGAATACGTACTTCCGGTTGTGCTGCCATGTGTTTGAACAAAGCCATTAAAGTTTACATTTTTTTTTCTATTACCAATATCTGGGTTAACGTGTATTTTTCTGCGCAGGAAAAAAGTGTGTAACAGTGAATATTTGTTGAACAAATTTAAGGGGATCATATGATCCTTAAGGGCTAGGTGCAAGGGTTAGTCTAGCTGCTCGGTAAGCAGCTTTACCGTTCTATACACAGTAGCAGGTGTACATGTTGTCTTTGTTGTAGAGAGGTGCGTGAGAGTAGCCGACATATAAACTCTCATAGGTGTGGAAGTTGCCTTACTAAATCTTATCTGGGTGTGAAAGTTGCCTTTTTCAAATCTTATCCAGGTGTGGAAGTTGTCTTTCTAAATCTTATCCAGGTGTGTGGGCGCCGCCAACTTAAATCGTCCACAGGTAAGTGAAAGTGTCTTGATTGTCTTTCACCAGTTTAAATCTTTATTGAAAAGCGTAGTATTTTGTCTCAGAATGGGAGCTACGCAAACAGTAGAGAAGTTAGGCAATGATGTGCTGCTAATGGAGGCGCCAATCGGATTGGCCCGTCGTATCATGCATACCAAGTACGGTGCTTATGCAATAAGGTATTGTGATTTATGGTTTAATATGATGAGGAAGAGTGTTAAACCGTTTCCCAGAATTGGTAGTTTTGATAAAAATGTGTTAGATAATGTCAAGGATCACATCAGTTTGAAGCGCTCCTGAGAGAAAAAGGTTAAATATTTTGAAAGTTTAAAACTGTGGCAGCATGAAGGGGATGCGTGGCTTAAAAATGTGCAAACAACGCGAACTAGCATCATGAGCACATTGCCAGAAAATACATCCGCAACGCTGAATTGCAATACGGGCGAGCCGCAAAATGGCACGCACGTGTAGCAAGTTAGCGTCGTGGAGAGTATTGCCAGCAGTTCACGCTCACCTCCCCCTCCTTATGTGGCAAGTACAGTTACCAAAAATACCCATAAAAATGTAACAAGCAACTTGTACCCTCTCTTAAGCAACTATAAAGAAAATGTTCATGATATGGATGATGAGCCTATTGTAATGTCTGCCATTTCCCATGCTGTGCGTGCATGATGATAGATGCTGCATCACCACAATCACGAGTGGTGCCTCCATCTCCATCGGTAACTGCAAGGGAAGTGTTAATGCACTCTGCACCCGTAGAGGAAGTTGTTCATACCATACATAGCAGCAATAGACTAAACCCCCAGCCTGGTAATCAGGTCAAAAGGTAGCAGCGCTACTGGTCTGCATCCCATTCAGACAATAACTGTTCCAAATGGAAATGCACACGCAAATGGTATAGTGCCCACGAGGGAAGTAGTAAGCATTGTCCTTGGACAAGAGCATAACTAAATTCCATCATAAATGATTTCCCCGATCCCAAAAAGGAATTAGCCAAATGTCAAAGATTTTTTAGAAATTTGGGTAGTTCACATGAACCCACTAATAAAGATTGGTGTGTGGTGTTAAGGGTCTGTCTGCCACGCAATACCGACAAGACAAAATTTATCACGGATTGTGTATTGGATGGTGACGTTCCCTTACCAGACCAAGTAAACCAAGGTAACATTTCCTGCATTGTAACTCAATTGGGTATATATTTTCCAGTAGTAGTTAACTGGAACAAAATTTTCACCATTAAGCAGAAAGGGAGTGAGACAGCAAAAGATTATTGCGATCGGGCTCTGCAAGCTAACACCCAGCACACTGGGATAGAGGATATTAAAGATAGCACTCACCACCGGGGGATGATAGTCACAGTACTCGTGGACGGTCTGAAAGAGAGTTTAAAAACTCGGGTTCAGACCTCACAGCCTTGCTGGTGGGGACTCACAATAGATACCCTCATAGAAACCACCATTGAACATGATAAAAACATCTCCAAAAAGAGAGAAGCCCAGAGCGAAAAACTAATGCCTGTCAGTATACAAGCTCTGGAGGGAATGATGGTAACATCACAGCCAACAGACACGCTTGGACTTGCACACACACTCACATCTGAACAAGTATGTGCTCTCACTAACCCCACTCAACAACAAACACCACTCTATCCCACTAACCCGATGCAACCACAGGTCCCAGGCTATCCACCAACTTCTTATCCTCCACAATACCCTTACCCTGGGAAAGATTTCTGGACTGCACACCCTGTAATATATATATAATGGGAGGTGCTACCTGATGAGACTAATTGCAGGCACAAAAACAGACAAATCTCAGGTGCACAACTCCAAATTATTAATAATATATAAATGCAATAGAATTTTGCAATCAATAGAGGTTTTTAGCATAATCTTGGCCAAGGTTATGGACCTACCCACCATATCCAGGTAACCTCTTTAGGGTAGGTCCCTAACATACTAGGATTCAAATCCAGAGCGCAGGACACCCCCAAACTGGCCCAGCTAAGCCACCCCAGGGCACCGCCATAGTAAGAAAAGTGCAGTGTAAAAGAGATAGTTAAGAGCAGCCACAGCTGCATATAAAGAATGAAAATAAAAAAGTGAGGTACATGTATAATAAACAAACAGTGAAGGGTTAAAATGTGTTATAAAAGAAAAATGTGTTATAATGCGGTGCCCTGAAACAGATCAACCAAGGCAATCCAGGGGGACCCATGCCCCAAAAATACCCTTACCTTCCCTATCCTTACCCATATCCACCACCTTTACCCTCTGCACAAACCTCACCATATCCACCACCTTTACCCTCTGCACAAACCTCACAACACCACATGTCTTCACCCAAAACACGAACAGTTTTAACTGTAAACAAACAGGACACTTAAGTAGAAACTGTACAGTAAAAGGAGTAGGGATCCCACATCAAGGAAGACCTAGATATCCCCATATGGGATATGCACAGAGGCCAGCAAATGTTCAGCAGGCACCAGCTCCAATTGTAACTGTAAATGCTTTATTGGAGAATGGTAGCCAATGCTAGGGGTCAGGTCATACCTGTAATCTACAGATGGTCAGGTTAACGGGAAGTACTGGGGAAGAACTGGTCATGATGGTTGATGTAGCTGGTACTGAATATCCTTTTCTTGTAGACACAGGGGCGACCAAGTCGGTGATAAAATCTCCCATTAATTTGCAGGTGACCAATGAGACAGTACCAACAATGGGTGTAACAGGTAAAGTGGAACATTATCCTTTAACAAAGTCCACTGAGGTTACTATTGGGCCGTTGCATACCAGGCATTCTTTTCTCCTGGCTGCTGCGGCTCCTACTAACCTACTGGGCAGAGACTTGTTATGTAAGATGAGATGTGTTATATATTGCACCCCTGATGGTGTATTTTTAGATATCCCAGAGAGAATGGTATACGAGGTGTGGGATATGTTAAACACTCCTCAAAGGATAATGTATCACTCTACAGTTTTAAAAGAAACTCCATCCCAGGTAGATGAAATGTTGTCCCTATTTCCAGATTCCCTTTGGATTAAAGATGGACAGGACACTGGATTAATGGCAAACGTAAGCCCAGTAATGATAAATTTAAAAAACAGTAAGCAAGCTCCAAAAATTCCCCAGTACCCACTAAAACAGGAGGTAGAATTAGGGATTTTTCCAATAATTGAGTGATTATTACAACAGGAAATTTTAGTCTGTACAGCTAGTGTAGCCAACAGTCCCATCTTCCAGGTAAAGAAGAGTGGTGGGAGGGGTTATAGGCTGGTACAAGGCCTTAGAGGTGTTAATAAGGTAGTAGAGAGCCAATTCCCTGTAGTGCCAAATCCAGCTGTCATTTTGATGCAGATCCCACCAAATGCAACCCATTTCACTGTCATTGACCTCTGTTCAGCTTTCTTCTCTGTGCCTCTCCATCCTAACTGTCAGTATCTATTCGCATTTACATACAGAGGTTTACAATACACATGGACACGATTACCCCAAGGTTTCATAGACAGCCCCAGTATCTTCTCCCAGGCATTGCACGACTGTTTACAATCTTTTCAACCTGCCAATGGATCTGTTCTAATACAATATGTGGACAATTTATTGCTATGTTCTGACTCGTTTATGTCATGTTTGAATGATACTAAACTTTTGTTACTTCATCTCTCACAAACAAGACACAAGGTGGCTAAGGACAAACTACAGCCGTGCCAATCCAGAGTAAAATATTTGGGACACTACCTAACCCAGGGGTTACGACACCTCACAACAGATAGAATCAAGGCCATACAAAACATGACACTGCCGCAGAATCAACAGCAAATTCATACCATCTTGGGAATGTGTGGATATTGTAGAATGTGGATACCAGGTTTTTCTATTTTGGCCTTACCTTTACAGGAATTAGTCTCTTCCTCAAAACCCGATCGTGTCATACACACAGAGGAATCAGAACAGGCTTTCCTTAATCTTAAAGATAGTCTGACAAACGCCCCTGCATTGTGAATACCTGATTATGAAAAACCTTTTGATTTGTATTGTACGGAAGCCGATGGTTGTGCTGCAGGTGTCCTTACACAAAAACATGGTGATGCCAGTAGGCCCGTAGCAGAGTACAGTGCCCAATTGGACATGGTAGCAAGATCACTCCCCACCTGTTTGAGAAGTGTAGGAGCTACCGCTCTATTGGTGAGTAAAAATGAGGACGTAGTATTGGGCCATGATATGATTGTCTACACTTCCCATGCTGTATCTGCTCTGTTGAACTCAGCTCAAACCAGACACGTCTCCTCGGCTAGGTTCACCAAATGGGAACTAGCTCTAATCGCTCCAGCAAATATTACCGTTAAACATTGCAGTACGCTGAATCCAGCAACATACCTACCATATGTACAACATGATGTACAAAGGGTGGAAGGAGAGGAGTTGCTGGCGGGAGGTGAGTTCGGCAGACATAATGATACGCATGATTGTATGACATATCTGAATCTGACCTTTACTGCTAGACCTGACATACATGACACACCTTTAGAGAATGTGGATGTAACATTTTATATGGATGGGAGTTGTCATAGACAAACAGACACAGGTGAATTATGTACAGGTTATGCTGTTGTAAATGACACAGACATAATGGCAGCTAAACCTCTCGGTTCTCCTAACTCAGCCCAGAGTTAGTAGCACTGACTAGAGCATGTGAACTGCAAGCAGGCAAATCTGATAACATTTACACTGACTCGAGGTATGCGTTCGGGGTGGTGCACGATTTTGGGGCTCTATGGCATCTGAGAAATTTTATGAAAGCAGCAGGCACACCAGTTGCACATTCCCGACACATAAAACATCTTTTAGAACAAATCCAACTGCCCAAAGCAGTGGCAGTAATTAAATGCAAAGCCCACACATGTGAGGATGACCCGGTGTCACTGGGCAACAACAGAGCTGATGAAGCTGCAAAATGGGCAGCAGGGTTAAAAATGTTTTCTCCAACTGAAACAATTATGTCGTTCCAAACTACTGATATGCTGAAATTAATTGAGATGCAAAATTTGTGTTCAATTCAGGAAAAATCCATTTGGAAGTCCAAGCGATGTGGCCAAGAGTCCTCTGGGCTCTGGAGGGATGGACATGGTAAGCCAGTAGCCCCCAAGGCATATTACCCCAGCCTGGCTGAGGCAGCACACGGTCTGACTCATCTCGGTAAACAGGGTATGTGCAAGTTGGTGAGGGCATACTGGTGCGCACCAGGTTTTTCTTCCCAAGCAGAGAAGATAGCAATGTCCTGTCTGACCTGCTTGAGAAATAACATAGGGAAAGCGATCCCTACCGAACCGTCCCACATTCCACCAACTGATGGACCTTTCCAGGTGATACAAATTGATTTCATCCAATTACCACCCTGCAGGAACCTTAAGTATGTATTAGTGTGCACAGACGTATTTTCTAACTGGGTTGAGGCCTACCCAGTGGCCACTAATACTGCTGCATTTACTGCCAAGAAAATAGTTCAGGAATTTGTATGCAGGTACGGTATCCCTAAAATCATCGAGAGTGATAGGGGTACCAATTTCACAGGTGATGTTTTTCAAAATATGTGTAAGCTGATGGGTATTAATAGCCGACTTCACACCCCCTACCGACCGCAAGCCAGTGCAAAGGTAGAGAGGATGAACGGGACTATTAAAAATAAGCTAAGTAAAATAATGACTGAGACTGGACTAGGATGGCCAGAAGCGTTACCTTTGGTCCTACATAGCATAAGGACCACTCCTAGACCTCCTCTGAATCTGTCTCCATTTGAAATATTGTTCGGTAGACAACCTCATTTGATTATAAGTCCACAGGAAGATCTAAAGGGTAACAACGAGGTAACTGTGAAGTATCTTATATCAATGAGTAAGCAGCTAAAGCAACAGCAGCAGAAACTGAAATTGTTGTCTAATGATATGCCTGAAACGAACTGTCATGATGTTTAACCAGGAGAATATGTAATAATCAAAAATTTCTTGCGTTCAGGTTGTTTGACTGATCGGTGGGAAGGTCCGTACCAGGTGCTACTGACAAGTGCTACATCTTTGAAGGTGGCCGAGAGAGATACCTGGGTCCATTCCACTCACTGCAAAAAGATCAATCAACCGGTGGAGAAACAAGTCGGAGACAAAGCTGATAGCGTGGACCTGTCGCTCGCGAGCTTGTTCCGGGAGGATTGAAAAGGTCGTAGTAAGATACCTGAACTGAGAGAAATTTGCAGGTCTTGTTGTGACAATGGATGGGCCTGCTATGTTCATTTTCATATTCTCTTTTAGAGTGTTCACCATCCTGGTCAGTCCGGGGATATCCAGTGTCTGTGATGGGGGACCGATTGAGGAAACGGGAGCTGATGGCAGTGCTGATGGAGTGGAATCAGGAGGAGTGCAATGCCAATCAGGGGAGTGTCTGACCAATCTTAGTACTGTTATTGTTAAGAGAGCTGTCATTCCGGATACTCAGGGAAGGTGTGGAGGTTTATCATCTGAAGATTCCTGTATTTGTGAGCTTTGTGGGTCCCTAGTTGATGAGAACTGTATCCAATGGTGCCAACCTAAATATAATCCGTACTGGGGTGGGTATCCTCTAGAGGATTATCATAGCATGGTAGGCAAAGTGTTAAATCAAACTGATTGCTGGGTGTGTTCACATGTGTCACAGGGACAGCATAATGTAGGGTTGGTGCCATTTCCACTGAATATCATGGAAATTATAGAATTGCAAAAAGGGAAAACATTGGATGGAAAATTCCTATCATCCAAACCACCTCATTTCAAACTCCATCAATTCCAAGTAGATAGATCACTTTTGTGTCTAAACATAACCAACCCCAATAAACCCAAGAGTTGGGAAGTGACGGGGAATAATCAGATGATGACCTTCTCACAGAGAGCTGATAATGAGTCCATAAACCATGATCTGCTGCACTCCATTAAGTCTGGTGGGAAACATTTTAGGTATCAGTATACATTGAGTTCCACCAAAGAAACTATTGGTAAGGTGCCAAATGGTTATTGTGCTAAAATAATACTGCCAGAAACTTGCATGTACCAGATGGAAGAACCAGAAATAGGATTGTTTGCAAGGGAAATGTGCTTAATGATAATGATGCATACCATTCCTTATGTTTTCCCTGATAATGTATATTTCATCTGTGGAAGAAAAGCGTATAAATGGCTCTCCCCAAGTTCCGAAGGTTTGTGTTACCTGGGAAGAAAAGTCCCAGAAGTTATGACCCTCACACATGTTGAAATGCTGGGTATACATAAAAACACACTGTCACCATATCTTCACACACAATATGAACACAGAGGCAAAAGAAATATGGTACCTGGTGATATACATAAAGCCACTCAGTTAATCAGTGAGACAACTGGCTTTCAAGTTCTGGTCACATTGGACCCCACCAGGATCGCTTGGGGTACATTAAATTTTAGATAAATCCAGGAACTTGCCAAATTGATAGATAATATCACTGAGATGTAAGATGACACATTCAGGTATACAGGGAGAGAATTGCAAGCGTACAAGAAAGAACTGGTGCAACACAGGCAAGTGTTGAATTATTTAACTGCTGTTATTGGAGGGTATTGCGTAACATTGGCCACCCAATTTGGAGTAAAATGTTGCACCTATGTCACCAATGATACCAGCGACCCTAAGGAGGTGATAGACTGGAAGATGGATGAAATTCTGCAGCTAAAATTGGAATTTCGTAAGAACCATAATGCTTCAGTGGCTGAAGTAGGGGAAAAGCTAGAAGGATGGGTGTCATGGCTGAACCCAGTGAAATGGTTCTCAGGTCTAGGGAAATGGGTCCAGGAAGTGATCAACAACATAGGCAAATTCTTAATCCTTATACTAATTGTCATCATAATAATTGGCATATGTGTCCGGTGTGTTCCTAATGTGTTGAAGTGTGGAAAATGTAAAAATAGAGTAAAATGAAAGAATGAAATCATGATGGTGGGCAGTATGAATATCGAAGTAAATACAGAACTGCATTACAACCCTGAGCTAGGAAACACCATTATTTAATGTATTATATTTAGACAGGCATAGAATGTATTATTGAAATGTTATTCAAAGAACACCTCAGATAATGTAAAGTCTCAATTCCCCTTCAAGACTGCTTTTATAAGACCGTTGCATTCCCACACCTTTCACATGATCTTCCAAGATCCGCAGTGTGCGTATAATAGTAGTTTTATGTCCCCACTCAGAGACACATTAGTGATGGATTAAGAACCACCTTGTGCCATCCCATAATAACACCAAATAATATGTAAATGAAAGCCTAAATTAAATTTTAATAGCAGATTGTGATAGCATGTTGTTTGCTATCAAAGGGTGGACTGTTGAAGCTGAATAATTGGCTGAGACAAGTTCAGTTTAAAATTTAATCGCGACGACGCCATCTTGCGACTGGACGCAAGACGCCATCTTGAAAATGAGATTTCAAGACGCCATTTTGCGAATGGCCGCCTAAGCGCCATTTTAGATAAACTCACATTTTAGTACATGTGGCGATGATACTATTAGCACCATGTGATTGCATTTTTCACCATTTCTCATACACACATTAATACGCACAATTGCACTGTTAACTAGTCGCATATTAGCGAATGCATAGGACTTTGTATGAAACCGCTGTTTTATTAGCATTATGCGCGCGCATCTGCCCCAAGATAACTAGCATCCTTATATCAAACCCTCAATACCCACACATTACATATTCACACATAAGGTTCAATAAGCTTTAAAGTGTATGATTTAAGTTGGTTCAGTTAGTTTAAATGCTGAGAAATAAAGGTATTTGATAACTAAGGTATTATACATTCTAAACAAGTCGTGTTTGGTCTTGTACTGATGCATACTCTTTTTACAGTATTCCGGTGTTATCGGTGGGGAGGTCGCATCATGCAAACTCAAGTTATGGATCGCAGAGCCTACAAGCAACAAAATGTATATTTCATGAACAACTGTTAGAATGTTGCAGGGGGCGTGAAGAGGAAGATCCCCAGCTGTTAGAGGCAGGGAGAGTCTATTTGAACCAGCCTGTTAAATGTGCTGTAACAGATGCTTCTCCCATGGGAACCAATGATATCAGCAACAAACTTCCCTATTGTCCTGTTTATTCTGGGGGGGTATAAATATGTGTGCATGAACGCTGGTTCTCAGTCTTTGTGCTGAATGCTGTATGACTAGGGGTCTCTTGCTGATGCCTATCTCCGGGTCCAGAAGCGCTGCATATGTATACTGTACTGGGGTCTGTATAATTTCCTTATGTGCCTAAATTGTGTCTAGATCAATTGCGTGTAACTGTCTGAACTTTTACCTGAATAACACTTGTGCTTTGGAACCACAGATTCCACATCTAAGTCTTTATTTATGGTATAACTGCATACGCAATTAGCATTATCCTCAGAATGTATAGGCAGGATATTAGAAGGTATAGGAAGGTGTGTATAGAGGTTCTGATCCAGTATCGTTACAGCATATGCAAATTTGTCAGTGACACCACGGGAAGCGATCGCTATCCAAGGCATATGCACGCCGACCATGTCTTAGCGACCTGCCGGCGTATTCCCAATCACACAGGCAGAGCCACCCACCAGCACATGTCATCTACAGGAAGTGTATTAAAACATTGGTACATCGAGGACAATCAGAAGCGATCACAGTGCTTGTGGTTGCCTTACCCTACCGCAAGCACTGCGAGGACTTCAGTGTAAAAAACAGGCATGTGGTATGTACTATGATGCTGCGTGTTAATTATGCATGCCTCTAA
Organism: Taudactylus pleione; assembly: GCA_031769625.1. Taxonomy (NCBI): domain Eukaryota; kingdom Metazoa; phylum Chordata; class Amphibia; order Anura; family Myobatrachidae; genus Taudactylus; species Taudactylus pleione. The sequence goes on along the minus strand of JAUIMM010000040.1, from coordinate 39,117,626 downwards.
AATGGCATTGAAACACTCAGGCATGCCTGCATTCGCACCTCCACTCCCCCGTTATCAGTGTCCTGCCCCTGTTACCACCCACAAATGGCCTCTCCTGTCACTCATTTCACTGGGCTGTCTTTGCTGGGCAAGCGAGCGGCCTGCGATCGCACAGAGTAGTTTACGTACGTGCAGAATGAAGCGTGCGCATGCATGTATGCAAACCATTGGGTCACTTGCAAGTGCACAGCGCTAGTGAGAGACTCTGAATGAGGTCCAATATCTCAAACCAAATGCTTTGCAAACTATTTGCCTATAAAGACATGAAAAAAATAATAATTAAAGAATATTTATTTAAAATAAAAGTGTCCAGGCTACTCAGCACTTGACCCAGTCCTCTAAGTGTGTCCTGACTGTAACCATAGGGTTATAGGGATAATAATTTGATTTCTACATTTTTCATGTAGCAAATGTACCATGCAGTATTTGTTCATGTTTATTTTTAGAGAATGGGCAACTGTTAGGTCAAGCAGGACACTGAGAGACCTAGGTGCTCATAAGAAATAGTCAGTGATAGAAGTATCTTATATGATGTGAGCAAACCAAGAATGGTCAGTATGAGAGAGACACAGAATAGTGTAGTCAGCAAAAAAGATCATATATGAAGAGTGTGGCCTGTGGGGGGTAGATTAGGTAGAGAATTCATTAGAAGGAAGAATGAGGGATTCATCTAAGGCAGTAGAACGTCACGCACCTGTGCTTAGATGTCTGCAAGTGTGACCATCCATTATTGATATGAAGGAAACCTCACACGAATGAAGATATGAAGGATATATTTGACCACATACTGTATAAAGTTGAGTATTGATGCAACAATAGACTGTATTTCTACCTCTGATATGTTCTTTGAAAATAAACTGTTTGTTTATATAACCTTATAAATATGATTATGTGTATCTTAATTCAATTACGTTATATTTCTTCACCAATAACCATGTGTTATAAACATCCCACTGGGAACACTGACATCTTATATACCCTAAACAATGCTATGTAGCACTGGGCACTTCCTGGCCAGTGAGTACAAGGTTAAAATATTGAAATAGTACTGTATAGCCAATCCTATGTTAGCATTCACTATCACTTGTGGCGCCACAAGAAAGACCCAAAAATAATTGTGGTTACTTAGTGTCATTAGAATTAAACCATGCTCCCTTGGAGTAATATGGTAGATATAGAAATGTTTCCCATTATGATTAAAAAAGTAATTTGTATTTTCTTATTAACAAAAGAAAAATAAATGTAAAGATCTCAGGGGAAATGCAGGATTTTTATAGGGTGGTTTCCAAATAGTTGAATTTGTAAAAAGTACAAAAAACACACACACTGTTATAACCCTTCTAGTGTTGATAAAGGCCTGAAATAGATTTTTTTTTCATTGAGTATATCATTGATAGTAACAGGGACAGTTTTCATATACTCCTCCACATGATCCATGATACCCATAAATAACAATTTAGATATAACACCCTATCTCTAGATGTAAATCAAGGAGTCTGTGCTCCCAGAATGCAGATCACCAGTGTTAATTAAAGTGTAAGAGCCAGATGAGCCACATTCCTTGTTACTAGATGGTCCCCATCTGTCACACACAAACAAGTACTGTGGGCAGTAAGTGCTCACAGTTACTCCAGAAATTCCAGACTGGCAAGAGGGTTGAGGCACTGAGTTGAAAGTTGCAGATAGAGCTGTGCTAAAATGGTAAATGTGAAATGTTCTGGTTACAGGTTGTTATGGCCACAAGTACTGGTTCCAGATTTATAGGTAAAGATTTGGTCCATCAAAGAAAAGAGATTTCTGGGTACTTGGAATGCCATCTTAAGTGTGCCACTGTTTTTGTACCCCTTATGAATAAAGATACATGTAAGTGCCATCTTATTATTATAAATAGTTAGTATACCACTTTATATAGTTCTAATATTATAATGTCCATTATTTTTTCAAGAGTGCAGTGGGCATAATAAAAACTTACTCAGATCTTCTGTTCCTGATCCACTATAATCCAAATAATAAAAAGCACTCATGCAAAAAGCAAAGCTCCCAATAAGAAATTAGTTTGTATTAATTGTCCACCTGCTAAATAGAAGGGCAATCAATCAGGAACCATCTTCCACCCTTGAAACTTATCTTACATAGGGTCTGATTCAGCAAGAAACGCAGTTGCTTATACGCACGCAATTGGTCGATTAATTTGCACTGCACATGCATTGCAGTGTGCATACGCGAGCTAGGTGCTGTGATAGGATTTGCATTCGCAGTAACCCATAGCAGAGTGAATGACAGGAAGTGCCATTTGTGAATGGTGATGGGGGGGTGGTCGGGTGAAAGGCGTGCCAGTGCATTTCAACGCCATGGGTGTGCATAAATTATCCACTGTGATACCAGATTCCGCCTGAGGTGTCATAGTGTGCTATAAATAAGCAATTCCTGAGTAAGGACTGGGCTTCTCTAACTGTCTGATGTTACTCAATGCTACAGATTGTTACACTATGTTGGTCAAGTATACGGATGTAAGGGGAAGTGGGCATCCTTATGTCAGGCTGTTAATGCAATGCGAATGCAAACATTTCAAAATCACCGCTGATATTAGCAACGCAGTTGCGTTCGTATAAGCAGAATAGCGATCCGTAGTGAATTAGACCCATAGCCTTTTACTTAGCCTTTTACTAATATCTATGTTTTTGACCTTAAAAGGAAGGGCAACTGCATCATGCTATTTCTGCTTAAGACACTTTTTGTTAATAATGGTTATTAACTAAAAATTGGTGTCCCTGGGTTTTATTTTGCTGCAACACAGATTTTGGAAGCATCACAAATTACTAATCCAGGTGTCTTTTGGTGCCCTGGCAACAATTCTGTGCCACTGTGAGAGCTCTCCCTACTACACCAGCAGCTTAATACTGCATGTGATGGGTCACCCTGAAATGTTGATGCATGGACAGTGAAGCTTTTCGCCACTTATTAAATTGAGCAGATACAGAAGTCCCCATAGCAGGCTATGGAGATTAAGTAAACTGTGAAAACACAGGGACAACTAGAGATATTACTGCTGGATCACTGGTATTATATAGGGGGAGGTGGTGAAAACCATTTTCGATTTAAATTAATAACAAACAAAAACAGTGAAAGAGGTTATAAAGGCTTCATAGATAGTCACCCTAATTGGGAGATTCACTAAGAAACAGCTTGTAGGCAATTTGCAAACCACCACACTTTGCATGCAAATCTAGAACCAAAAATACTAGATTTAATAAACCTGGCTGAAAACTCAAAATTAATCAGAAAGTAAAACATATTGGATAGTTTTAGACAGCATTTCCAATTTCCTGTGTAATTTTGTGTGTGGACAGACCTATATGTACTTGCTATTACACTGTGACCTACTCATTTATTTGAAGGTTTGTTCTTGGACAGAAATTATTTAGTGGAGACTTACCAACAATTGATTTACTGGCTCAATGTGTTATATATTATGGACTATTTATCAATTTTAAATGATAGATTTTATGATGTCATATTTAAGCATCATTCTATTGATGCATCCTTGCCATTGTATCCATTCAAACTTACATTGGAACCTATATAATACCCATTAGCCCTGCCATACATATCTCCTGGGCATATTTATTATTTATTGTTGCAGTGTACAGTATGATATATATATATATCTATATATATATATATATATATATATATATATACTTTTTTGTCAATTCCGCACTCTCTGTGGAGAGATAAGTGCTGGGGTGCAACATCAAGTTGTGGTCCAGGTAGATCCAAAGAACCACCAATATACATGTTTGAAGTCTGGTGAGGGCACCCCTAATAATATTTTGTATATATATATATATATAAATATATATATATACACACACACACAGTATATATATAAAAGTTCAACATAGATGCAGCACCTATGCAATTTTACTATTTTGTACATTGTAGTCTTGATGATTGTTGAAAGCTAACTTTAACTTATGACATTGTGCCTCCTGGGTAAGGAAGCAGATACAGGAATGTAACAGCATTTTAGTGCATTTAACACTTAAAAATAGCCTTGAAAATGTCACCAGTGTAAAACATACTGTACTGTATGTGTACGCCTGGATATATGCCTTCCTCCTCCACAAGTACTGGATTTTGGCTAGACCTGACCAAAGGTGCAGAGTCTAACTTACTGGGAGGTGTTCACCAGTGACCCCTCCAAGCGGGATTTGGCCTTAAGCTGCACTCAGCAAGTAGGTAGCGGCCCTTTGGTTAGGTATCCGGCACAAGTGGGAAATGGAAGAACACTATCACAGGGAAAGCACAGGAGAATGATACTGAAAGTTTTGCACTTGGGTGATGTACTGGGTACACGCCATGTTGATGCAGATGCAGGGCTGACACAGGAGAATGGTGCTAGAAGATTGTACTTGGATGATGTATTAAGTACATACACTGTGGCTTCAGATGCAGAACTGGCACAGGAGAATGGCACTAGGAGTTTGTACTTGGATGGCATACTAGGTACACATGCTGTAGCTTCAGACGCAGAACTGGCACAGGATGATGACACTTCAGAGATAGTACTCGGATGACGTACTAAGTACACACACCGTGGGTAGCATGAGGTGAGTATTACTGGAAGAAGTGAGCTTGGAACCTGGAATGCTACAACAGCAAGTATGCACTGGAAGTAATGACATTAGCCAGGCTCCAGACAACAGGAAGTTGCCTGTACAAATACCCTAATGTAGCAGTCCATTGGAGGATAGTGTCAGCTGACAGCAACCAATGCTATCATTGGGAAAAGGGCAATCAGGTGATGTAGACTGTCAGGGCTGCGCCCATTACGGAAACTGCAAGAACCAAATCATGGAGCAAGCAAATGGATGTCCTAGCAGACCCCAGGTATAATCCTCAGTGTGTCACTCACCACCACACCTGGCGTCTGACTGCTTGCGAGGTCATAAAAAGAGGTTCTGATGTGAGTAACGGCCGACCCTAGGCCGCAACCTGACACCATCTTCGGCACATATGTAGTGCAGCAAGCATAAGAACACATAGTGAAGACAGCAAATAGAGGGTCTCATTCAGACCCAGTCGCAAGCACCGACATGCTCACAACCAGGTTGATGGTCCCCACAGAGCTTGCGCACGATGGAGCCGGCTCCGTCGAGCGCATGTGCGAGACCCAGCTAACGATGGGCGCTCCATTGCTAGGGGTCTCGTAGCAGATGGGGCGAGCTGTTGATGTTGAGTGACAGCTCGCCCCATTTGCTGGGTTGGCCAGGGGCGTGCCCGGCCAAAAAGAGGCGTTCCAGTTGGAACGCTTGTCATTTGGGGGTGGTACCACTGACATCATTGATGATGTCAGTGGGGAACTTCCTGCTCAAACAGAGCAGGAAGTTCCCTGGGGCTTACGAGTGCCCAGACCCAACCTTAGGGTCTGGTCATAAGCCCCGGTGGTCACGTTGGTGATGACCATCACGACCATCACCCTGATCCCAAGCTAAGCTGTGGATGGTAACCGACAGCTTAGCTTGTGACCTGGAGGCAGCACTTCAAAACAAGAAGTGCCCACCCTCATTCAGAGTGAGCGATCACTTCTTGTGATCAACTATGAATGAGGGCCAGTGTTCCAGTGCAGTATAGCAGCAATGAAGCTAATTAGAGTACAGAGGCTGCACAGTTATGTCTGTAAGAATCATCAACACAGGAGCTACACCCATAATGGGGATTAATAAGTTAAAAGGTGCAGAAATATACAACCTGCAAGTTTGCTATGGAAATGCAATTAAAGCATGAAAGGTTGTGAAAGGTCACAGTAGAGACAGAAACAGATTCAAGCCCAGATGATACAGAAAGCGCCATGGGGACCATAGGCTAAAGTTTAGAGCAACATGTGTAGACTATTATACATGAGAAGATGTAAGCAAAATACATTTGGACAGCACGTCAAACAGCATATAAAGATGGAGGTCTCATGAGGAGGATACATTTAAGTCATGTACAGTTGTAGTGCAAGTGGATGATGAGGAGATTGCTAAAGCAATGCTGCAGAATTTGACACTTGAGTTTAACCTTTTGGTTGTGGCATTGAAGACAAGCACAGCAAAGTTAACAACAGACACAGTCAGTACAAAGTTATTACAGTTTCAAGAATATGTGCTCTGTGATTTCAATGACAAAGCTGCATTACATACAAAGGGGGCAATTCAATTCAGTGCAAAGCTGCATAGCCCTGGAAAGGAGTTCCCAGAGATATTCAATTGGCCATGCTGTTTAGTCCGACTCTAACCACTTAAATTGAAGAATGCTGCTTACCGCGCCTTAAGCTGGGTGTTTAGTCTCGGTAACCGGCATTCTCTGACTAAAGTGCTAGCCATGAGGCAGTTATTGCTGCACAAAGCCAGAAAACAACATTGCGGCTGGAACTTAAGTTGGATTTTTGCTCATACCACAGGAGGGTGTGAGAAGAAATACTGAAGTTGGACTAAACAGTGCGGTTAATTGAATAGCTCTGGGAACTCCTTTCCAGAACTAATCAGCATCACGCTGAATTTAATCACCCTCAAAGAGTTAAAATTCAGAAAATCTATATTCTAGTGTAATGTTACTAAGCAAATGAGCACAAGCAAAAGAATGTGAATCCTATACAAAGAAAGAAATGCAACATCAGGGGTGTGAATTAATGGTTTATCGATTAAGGCACAACAAGGCATTTCACAACGCATTTCCGCTGCAATGAAGGATATTTCACCAAGTTAACCAAATTTGACCCTTTCAATTTCAAATGAATTGGCAATCTTGTCCTTACAGCAACTAATGTTGGGACATATAAAACTTCCTTAAAAATTTGAAAAAGAACAAAAGTCATAGAGATTGTTACAGTGTGCATATTAAAATCAATAATAATATTTCCTTATACAACTAGAATCAAATATATATATATCAATCCAATAGAAAACAGACAGGCACTCAGAGGCACGAATAAAGATGCTCAAAGAAGTGTATTAAATGTTGACGTTCAATACACTTCTTTGAGCATCTTTAATCGTGCCTCTGAGTGCCTGTTGTTTTCTATTGGACTAATATATATGTTTTGACATTGGACACCGAGGCCAGATGACTTAATACTCCCTGAGTGCTTGCAGTTTTGGGACTCATATATATATATATATATATATATATATATATATATATATATATATGTGTGTGTGTGTGTAATTACATCCCAGAGCCAGCTCCTAGAACAAGTTTACATAGAAGCAAGCTTATCAATAGAGATGGCTAACTGAAACTACACGTTAATTAGCATTTGTATACCAGTGGCCTACTCCCACATTGTTTGGACAGGAGTTTCAAGGTGGAGGTTTGGGATGCCCTTGTATGGGCATGACCTCACAGGTGATGGCATTCACACAAACACTCTACAGAGACACAGGCTGAGAACACACTCTCTTGCACAGAGACACACTGGGAGCAGACATGCTAGCAGACACACTTGGAGCAGGAACACTGGCAGAGAGTCATTGAAGAGTGAGGTTGTACTCTCTCACAAGACAACCAAAATGGACCTAAGTACTCCTGGAAATGGCTAAGTATATTTGTGTTAAGCTGTACAGTAGTTAATCTATGTGGGTATTTGTAACACGTTTGTAATTATTAATATTGTGATAACAGCGAGGTTATCAAGCTGTAATACATTGGTTAATGCCTTGGATAGTTAGTGGATTTGTAGCAAGTTTGTCTCAATCTGTAGTAGACTATATGTGTAACAAGTTTGTATTGTAGTCATGTAAAGGCTGTGTTAACATGTAATAATAAAGTGAATTTGTAACAGTAGTATTCAATATGGGTAAGTCTGTGATGTAACATACAATAGGCTGTAGTGTGATCTAGTCTGTTAGAGTAATGTTCATATTGGAGTCTTTGTTTTGTTATGGATGACATCTGACTGAGATATACATACAGACTCGGTTCCATGTGTTGTTCCTTTTGTGATATGGGCCTGGTACCATTTGCTTGATTCAATGGAGTTGTGAATTGCTAGTGTTGTGATCATAGTTATAATACTATCATAGTTTTGGTGTTATTTCAGTATTATGATAGGATTGTGTATATGTGTTGTATACTATTATTTTAGCTATTATATGGTGCCCACTAGAGGGATTTGATGGAAATGGAATATACAAAGTTATAGTATCTGAATAAGTTTGTATAGTATCATGGATGTAATCATAGGCTGATATCAGTGTTATATCATGGAAGTTGAATTAATAACAGTTTTGAATGGGATAAGGGTGACCCCCACATTCCAAGATGGAGTTTGCAGTTTTGGTGCAAACAAAGGAAGAACATGTGCTTCGGCCCTTCCCCCTCCCCATGGTCTAGTGGGTGTTGGATGAAGTCTGTGAAGGGATGATATTGTTGGACATTGGAATCAGCTTGTGTTGTGCATGTTGGAATAATATATGGTGCAGTGTTTGCCTGATGTGTTAGCAATTTGCATATAATATTCAGCTTGCATATATAATTAACTATGGCATTAGGGGAGATTTCAATGAGGGTTTTTTTGACATTCAAAATGGAGTTTGTGTTAAGAGACCATGCGGTTTGAACAATAGGACATAGCCCACACCAACCCCCACACACACTCTCACCAGGCATTCTCAGCAGCCATCTTGAATATAGGCCTCACCATCCCCCTTGCATCTCTTTCTCTATCTCTATATCTCTCTCTCTCACATCTCTCTATCCTCTCTCTCTCATCACTGATTGTATTTTGGCTAGTATTGTTTAGTTTAAACACTGTTTTATGAGGATTTATTTGATGAATGTAAAAACACCTAACATTGCACACAAAATGTGTTGAAGTAATCATCCAAATGATTTAAAGGGTATATAATTCTGGTTAAACACGTTGTGAGTTCATATATATATATATATATATATATATATATATTTATCTATTATGTATAACCTGATGTTAATTAGTTATTTAATGAATAATAGAATATTTGCTTCAGATATATTTGGATTAAACAAGCTGACAATGGCCTGTGTGTACAAAGCAAAGAAGGAAAAATACCCCTCATCAGAGATCCAAGATATTTTTTATGTACAAGAACTGGGAACAAATTTTATTGCCATAATTGTCCCAGAAGAGAGAGTCCACAGCATTCACTTCACTAAAGGAAAGTGCATTGTTAGAAACAGAAGTTATGTTCTTGATTCACATCACTATTATGCAAGGATGACAACTGAATCCCAGTCACTGGAACTCTGTAGCTTCTGAACACTGTCAGTGTTCAGAAGCTACAGAGCGGGATAGTCACAGGAATGTCACTGAATGACATAGAGATACCCATATGTGAGAGCTGTGTTGTTAAACAAAGACAGCAATAATTTCCCAAATCAATAAACAGAGCTACCAAACCACTTGAAATGCTACATTCAGATGCATGTGATCAAATGGTAGTAAAGTTTGTGAGTGGATACAGATACTTTGTGATGTTTATAGATACCTCAACAGAGAGATATCTGAAGTCACAAAAAAGATTGATTTTCTACAAGTGTCTTGTAATCTGCAAACAGGTTACATCTTAGATAGAAGACCCTGAGATGTGATAATGGTGGAGAATATCTCAACAGAGTGGTGGAAAAATGCTTTAAAAAATATGGAATAGAGTATCTATACTAGTAGAGAGCAAGATGTATGATAAAGGATGCCGGCCTAGACAAGCAGTTTTGGGCAGAAGCCCTGTCCACAGCAGTTAAGCTCAATAATCTTTCTCCTACAGTTGCCCTAAAGGACATGACACCTACTGAAGCATGGTCAAAGAGAAAATAAAGTGTAAGACATTATAGAACTTTTTGAAGTATGGGGTATGTGCATATATCTAAAGAGAAAAGATGAAAGCTGGATTCAAAGTCAGTTAAGTGAATAATGCTTGGCTATTGCCTTGATAGCTAAGATTACAGTTTGTGGAATCCAAATACCAGAAATTGTATTAATTCCAGAGATGTTATATTTAAAGAAACAACACAAATTGAAGAAAAGTTGAATGCCGATTTGAAGAGCATGTATGTGTCACTGGACATATCAGCAGCTGAAGATATATCTGAATAAGGTACTATCAGCATGGAAGTTCAACCACAGAAAATATCTTCTGCAAGATCAAATATTGTAATACCACCTGAGAGATATAATGAGGAATTTGCAAACCTTGCATTCAGTGAGTCTCAAGATATCCAGAAGCTAAAACTAAAGTCTGATTGGTGTGGTTAGAAATTCAAGATAGGCAAAGAGACTTTGCAATATATAAAAAAACAAGAATAGTTATAGTGACAGCAGTCTCATGGTTTACAAATCACATTGAAAACTGTCAGAAAATTAGCAGTTTGGCAAAACCACACCTTAGTAAATCTACACCTAAGTACCTGATTTAAATGTGAACATAAAGATGGCCTATTTTTGTATGAAAGATGTGTCTGTATACTAACATTTCCATGTCTGTATTTTGAATAGATTAATCTTAGATTATGTCCAACATTACATCTATCCTCTGGATGCAGTGACATAACTATCACACTCATCTGCCTTAATCCCCACATCCACCTACTCCACAAAAGTTTTAGAAAATGTGTGATTTAGCCGGTGAAATACATCATAAACAGGTACAGTTGGTTATGTATTTTGTAATCCCCAGAGACCAGGTTCAATAAACCCTAAGGTAAATGCGTCATCCAGGAGTTTTTATAGCAACTTTCCAATCTACCTTGCACTTCTGTTATTCCTACTGAGGTTTGTCTTTTTTATTGAGGGAGGTTTAAGGGTAGGCACCTTCAGATACCTCAGTTGGTAGATGATATGTCTATGACAGGTTAAGGTTAGCTGTGTTGTTTAAGACCTCTAAGTATAAAACTTCAGATCATCTTGGTATTACCAAAATAATTAAAATCTTTTCCTGTTCAATCTGCTGGATATCAATGTTAAGGGATTTTTTTAAGACACATCAGGAGTTTGTTACAAGCAAAAGTTGTTGAGGTCAACTATTTTGGTATCTTATGCCATTACTTGTACCCCTGAGAGTTTGGTCTCATATAGTATGTCAATGAACTTTATACACTGAAGTGCCAAAAGTCATGAGATAGATGCCAATGTTATCATGTAGGACCCTCTCTAGACCAGCATGGTGCAGCAACTCGATGTGGCATCGATTCCACAAGTGGACAGAAGACCTCTGGAAAGATGTTAACCCATGCAGTCTAGATAGCTTCCCACAGCTCCCTGATATTTGTAGGTGCAGGATCTTGGGTGCAAATGTCCCATCATGTCCCATAAAGGAGAATGTTGTGTGCACAGCATTTGTCAGAACTCTCCAGAATGCTCCTGGAACAAATTCTGGACAACTTGGGACTGATGAAACAGTGCATTATCCTACTGGAATACTCCATCATTGAGGGGGTATATGAAGTCTATAAAGAGCTGCAAATGGTCATCAAACAATGCATAGTGATTACCGGTCAATGGCGTGAAGGAGGACCAGTGGTCCCAACCCATGTCATGTAAACACACCCCAACCATTATAAAAACACCACCAGTCTGCATGGTGCCTTGTTGACAACTGGGTCCAAAGCCTCATGAGGTCTGTGTTACACCCAAACCCTAACATCAGCAGAAAAACAACTGGGACTGTGACTCATTGGACCATGCATATGTTGCCATCCTCCAGGGTCCAATTAGCAATGTCATAAACCCAGATTAGGTGCTGTGTCTGGTGTCGTAGTGTTAACAGGGTCACTCTGATGAGTCCACTGCTCCCGTATCCAATGGAACCTAAAGAAGGCTGCACTGACCTGCTAGATAAGCATCTGGTACCTCTTGCATTGAATATTGATGTGATTTGAGCCAGTGTGGCTTGTCTGCTACCATGGACTATTCTGGCAAGATGCCTCTCATCTCTGGCCAGATGCCTCATTAAGCACCCGTGGTCGGCCACTGCACTGCCCATGGTGGGTGGCAAAGTCTTCCATGAGATATTCCTGGTGCACATGTGACACCATAAATCGAGGAATGTTGAATGTCCACACAACTTCGGAAATGGAATGTCGCATCTGTCGGCACCCACTATTATGCCCCACTCGAACTTCAGTAATTCACATTGCCTTGCCATGAGCAGCCTAGCCAGTGTTTTACTATCAAGATGTCAGATTACAACTCATTCAGGTCTGGTCATTTCCAAGATGTCACAGTAAGATGATGCCACCTACCATTATCTTTACATACTGCTGTCCCATGACTTCTGGCACTTCATCTAAAAGTCTCATTGCCATATGCGAAGTGGTAGACAGATTTTGTAAAATGTACCACTTCATTGAATTACCAAAGCTTCCTACAGCCAAATAACTTTTTCTTGGTTTATGCAACATATTTTTAGTTTACATGGTGTCACCCAAAGATAATATCTGATAGAACAGTGTTTCTAAATCTCAAACTAACATGTTCAGATAGGAATGAATGTACATCTGTACACTGACAAGATTGTCTGGAAAATGTGACTGATCAGAGATCCTGATGACTACATCTGAGGAACACTATGATAGAGTACAGTATCTCAGTTATTTCCATAATTCTGGAAATCATTCTGTAATATACTGGGCATTAGCCTAAACAAAATTTCTGCACACCATTTGCACACTAATTGTCATATAAAAAAGGGTGAAACAATCATTGAAGCCATACCTCTGGTGTTACATTTCAAACTCATAATAATTTGGTTAAATCACTACCATGGCCAAAGGTTTCTCTGGGTTACTTATAGTGTTGTTGGGTGGTCATACTAATAAAGCCAGCAGATGGTAGAGAGCATACACGGTAACACAATCTCCCCCCTCCCGCCAACTACACACCCTGGGACCTTGTTTGACAGAGCTATTCATTTCTATTGTCTTGTAATCACCAGACAATAACATCCTATACTAAGTATTCCTTGTTGGTGGCTAGAGAAAAAAAAATACATTTACTTTTTTAATTTTCTTGCAATTTTAAAAAACACAATTTTTGGACTTTTTGAGTAGACTGTCTTTGCCAAGTAAATAGAAATTTGCAAGCCAATGCTATTTTCTGAAAATTCTAAATCTTTTGAAATAACAGAAAAACAAGGTATAATTGTGGGGATGCTGCATAAATAAATTCTGACATTGATGTTGAAATCTGATTAACCTAAAAAATGCCAAAATAGGCACATCAGCAAGGGGAGAATTAACTGCTATACTGGTGATAGTTACTATCTGTGCTTCTGATCTGTTTGGTGCTTTGATTTCTGTACCCCCATGTTTTGGTTTTGGCAAAACCACCCTCAAGTGTGTAGGTTCTTTTCTGTTTTGGTTTTAGATATCTTTAAAATTAATAAAGCAGCTAAAACATGTAATTTACAGTATTATTAACATCAATAGCATTCTTTTCCAGTAATTTCCAGTCAATTTTGACCCCCTCACAGCTTACAATATTGTTTTAATCCATATTGGCCAAAGGCTGCAGTGAGCTGGCTGGTTACTAAGCGACAGAGCAGCAACCCAAACACTGACAATTGTTTTCATGCACCAGGAACAGGTCTCTTTTGTGTGATTATTGTTTTTGGGTGAAGATAATGGGGCAACCACCACACACAGTACAGTAATATATAAATCTGATGCTGCATCTCTTGTCTCAACACAGGGAGGAATGTGGGGGGAATACCACCACACACAGTACCTGGCACTAGAAAACACACTGACATTTTTTAAAAAATAATTAATTTCTTTACACAAACACTGGAAATTGTTTTCATGCACCAAACACAGGTCTTCTTTGTGAGAATTGTTTTGGGTGCAGATGATGGGGGGGGTACCACCGCACACAGTACAGTAATAAACAAATGTGATGCTGCATCACTTGTCTCAACACACACTTCTTCAAATACACAATATTTTTAAATTGAATTAAAAAAGACTACAGGGTTTTAGATAGACAACAGGAAAAAATATATTTATGCAATTATTATTATTATAGGAAAAGAATCGAAACAAAGAGGTTTCTCTTTGTTTTGCGCTGTCCTCTAACAATCGGAGATGTGTGCTCACCATTGGGTGAGTGTACATCTCTGAATCAGACCCTTAGTACACACTACACAGCCCACAGTCCCAAACCCTCTTCCTACTGTACACTCTCCTGTGTGAAATTATCATCTTACTAATGGTGTTTTTAGTATACAGCCCACAGTCCTCCATCCTCTCCCTCCACTCTCCTATGTGAAATGGCATCCAATCATGAGAGAGGACTTTTACATGTTATTTAAAAATTATGTTCTTGTTTTGGGATCCGAACATGATTTGGAAAGACTCAGATCAACTCATAACCCCTAAGTTTTGGGTGTGTTCGATTTCTGAGAAAACCAAACTATTCATCTCCAGTGTAAATATAAGTAACATGTTTTGAAGTAGCAACAGACTTTATTTTTATCATTTTTATTATCAAAATGAAGTATGCACTGCACTGGAAAGGTATATATATATACTACAGTACTAACAAGGGCCATCAAATGACCTAAGCTAATTGCATCTGCAGTTACAGTACTCTTAGAGCACATTTTTTTATTTTTTTGAAGACTGCCAATGATCAGAAGATCTGTCATTACCTCTATTACCTCCTTGATCGCCATGTAACATATGGGCTTTAGGGACCTATACAAGGCAAGTTACTTTATAATAAACCCCCATAATACAAACAGCTAAAATAATGTTATAGGCCAATATAGGTGATTTTAAGTGGAAGGAATAAATTAATTCCCCCACCAAAATGATGTTGTATTTTGAAAAGAATATTCAGTGTTTAACAAACTAAGCACTTCAGCAACAGGGATTATCACTTTTGTGTTTGAAGTGCTTGGTGTGTTTGGGCCCCAATAAAAGAAAGCATCTTGGTGGTTTGGTTAAACCAAGACTACCAATTGGCTTTTGGCTAACAGTGTTGTCAATCATCATCATAGTTCGGAGATATCACAATCATCACTGTTGTTAATACAGTGAATAATTCACACAATATTAGCTAATCTCCACTGGAATCCACCATTATAGTAGTCTGTGTTTGTTGCAATTGACGGCAAAGGTCTTCTTAATAGAATTTGTAGTTTATTTTGATGAACATATCTTTTTCAACATTTTATTGGAAGCAGCTTCCTATGCCAATCGCTCACATGGTTCATGGCTGTGCTAAACACTCTTTTCGAGTACACACTGGAGGGTGGGCAGTTTAAGAAAACCATAGCTAGTTTGCAAAATGTGCTCTAAATTGCCTTATTATACTCCCAGTATTCAAAGGGACTGTGTGAGATGCTGATTTATACATTAACATTAAAATATTCCTCCACCATTCTATTAATGTTTTCTGTATCAGATTGAGTCACTATAAAGGGGGCAATATATGTGGGAAATTCTTTAAAGCAATGACCCCAGATGCTGTAATGTTTCACTCTGATGTACTGAGTTGACTCATCATAATCACCAGTGGGTCTATTAGAAAGGGTTAGTTTTTTTTTCCTGAAAGCAGCATTTGCAGGAGAATGGATAATAGAAAACAGGTGCGCAATACAGTCTGTGTGAGAACTAGTTGTGCTACTAAGCTGCTACACTAAGTGGGATCTGCAACCAACTAAATAGACAATCTAAAACAGGAAGAAAAGTGTAGCGCTGGTAGACAACAATAATAATTTAATAATCACAATATAACATACATGCACAGAAAACATATAATATGATATACTTGATAGATATCTTTTATATAAGAATGCAAGCAGCTAAAGTAATTTGGGATGGTGAAAGTTCCTTCAATATAACTTCCCTGACATGTGCCAGTCAATATAGTGAGAGACCATGTATAATGGATAAAAATCTCACCCAATCCAAAAATAACAGCAATGTCCGATCCACGGGTTATTAAAGAAAATGTTCCAAATAATATGGGACACGAGTATTAGGAATAGAGATGAAATAGAGTGTGTATGTTAGCCTGTGGGTGCCATGGTATATTCCCTGCTTGGGTCCAAACAGCTCACCTCAGCTTGAAACGATAACTTTAAGGGTAATCTCCTCTCAGATCTCCTGGGACGTTTCCCACGGTGTTGACAGCGGCACTGCCAGTAGTCGCTGGGACCAGATGGTAAAATAACAAACAGTCCAGCATCATCTACCAACAGCATGGTTAGATACAGGCACATGCAATTTCCACTGCCAACACCTTCATCATCAATCACCTCATTAATAATCTGTGGTAGTCCTGCATCCAATTTGCAATAGCAAACTGACTCCTCCATATCCAGGATTCCCAAGAAGAATTCATGTACTCTAGTGCTGTTGCTTCTGCTGTTGAATCTTTATCAAATTAGGGGACCAAGAAGAAGACTAGTAGTTTTACAAAACAATTGTGTATAAAACAATAATTTGCAAAAGGAACCAAGTATGACAGCCACCAGCCTGTTGCAAAGAGGATCACGAAGGACATGATGGCATGTTGGCATCAGATCTATGTCCAATATCCGCCATCAATACATATAGTTTTAGATGATTTGCTGAGGTTATGTATCCACACTATCAAATTCCATCTTGATTTTATTTTACTAGAACAGTAATTACTCACCTGGATGTTAAACAAAAGTGGTACTGCTCAAACTAATTATTACATGACTATGACAGCCCACTGGGTTGGTGTAGCACCTTACGTAGCAGCAGTAACACACAATTTCAGCTAAATATCAGACAGGCTACTCCCTGTATTGCTGGCATCACTAGGGGCATACCAGTGTCAATCTGTTGGAAAAACCTTTCAATTCCAATAATGCAAGTAACATTGTACTGGCATTACAGCTGGGTAAATTTAAACACCAAGGGTTAAATGGAATAGCCTATGAGCTTTGGATGCTGGAGGGACTTATGCAAGTCTCCCTGTTTTTTTAAAGTGGCAATAATTTTAAAGGCTAAACCAAGCTGGCTTAAACTTTAAAATGATTGCCACTTTAAAAAAGGGTAGACTTGCATAAATCCTCACAGCATCTAAAGCTTGCAGGCTATTACATTTAGCCCAATGTTTGTGCACACAATAAATTTGAGGGTTTATAGTTTCTTAAAATTGACAGGGCCATGCAGGAGATGCTGACTATGACCCATACAATTTCTGGGCATGTTCTGAATTTGGCAACTGCATGTAGAAGTTTGCAGCAGCTGCAAGAACAGTTTAATTTGCCATGCCATCAATTGAAGCAAAAGGCAGTAATCAGGTGAAACTCAACCCTATGCTTCAATGACTGGAGGAACAGCAACTTGCTATCTAAACATACAGATATATCCATGACATAGGGAGAGGGGGGACATGTTACTTAATGCAGCACACTGGAGAATACTCTAGGTTTAATGAATGCTACCATTTAAAATTGTAACCAATGAAGTGAGTTCAGACATTGCCAGCCTGCGTCCAGTCATACTTATTATTAGACTACAGGAAAACAGCTAGAGAAGCTGAAGGAGGAGCTGAAACTAAGCATTTCTGCTAAGCTTTGTACTTGTAGATGAAGTTCTTTATTTGCGTCACTAGGACCAAAAGGTTTGCAACATCTTGCAATTGGATCACTACATTTTGGCAACCATTCTTGATCCTAGGTTTAATGTCCTTCTAACTCAAGTGGCACATAAAATCACAACATCTCTTTATTCAGTTTCACCTGCAAATCACAATATAACATACATGCACATAAAACATATAATATATATTACTGATAGATATCTTTTATATTAGAATGCAAGCTGCTAAAGTAATTTGGGATGGTGAAAGTTCCTTCAGTATAACTTCCCTGACATGTGTTAGTCCATATAGTGAAAGACAATGTACTGTATAATGGATAAAAGTCTCACCCAATCCAAAAATATCAGCAATGTCCGATCCACAAGTTATTAAAGAAAATGTTCCAAATAATATGGCACAGGAGTATTAGGAATAGAAATGAAATAGAGTGTGTATGTTACCCTGAGGGTGCTGTGGTATATTCCCCACTTGGGTCCAAACAGCTCCCCTCAGCTTGAAACTATAACTTTAAGGGTAATCTCCTCTCAGATCTCCTGGGACCTTTCCCACGGTGTTGTCAGCAGCGGCACTACCAGTAGCCGCCAGGACTAGATGGTATATCTGCTAGGTCCACTATCCCCCTTGGTGCCTGTGATCTACCAGATTGCCTCCGTATGGGACTCCCGTCTGTGAGCAGCGAAGCTCAGTGCGTGGGTGCAGGAGCTGACCGCCGAGAGATCTCTATGTGCGGCAGCGGGTTGTCACGGCTGAGTTATTCCAGAAGTGCCAATAATCAGTAAGTGGAGGAGATGGTAATCAGTCAAGGACACAGCTTCTTGGATGTAGCAGCATGAATACGGTAGCCCATAAGCCTTAACGCATTTCTCCGGGACTTTTTCTCCCAGTTTCATCAGAAGGAGGGCATGAGTGCTGTGCAGTGCTAAATCAGGTTTATATAGGGCCTATGGTTACAACCCATTTCAGCAATGAATTAATTAGTGCACACCTATAACACTAGAGTCTCTTTGCATTCTAGGCAATTAATTGAAAAGGCAATTTAAGTTCAAAACATGAAACAAATATGTGGAGATAAGAATATACAGATGCATATCTAACATACATATTTCACAGAAACAAATATATATACATACATAATGTAAAAGAAAAAATATATATAAATTACAAAAAATACAAAAAAACTTATATAAGTTGTGCCCTAAAAATATTGATTAATTAGAGGCACACCACTGAAACAAGTATAAATTATAAATTATGAATCTAATATATTAAACTCCTGAAGGAATAAATAAATAAACTATAAATAATAATTAATGGATAACCTAATATTCATTAGTAATTAAACAAATTATAAACAAAAAAATGACACAAATTTGATTCATAATAAATAAATCTAAATGGTTATTTACTTTTGTACACATTCATCTACTTCCCAATATAATGTGTTCCCCCATCATAGAGGACAATATCTTTCACTATGATTACTACGTCATCATATCTGACAGAATTATTAGTAGAGAATGTAACATTTATGAGTAGAAGAAGACATTTATTAATGGTACCAGGAGGATAACTGTACATGACAAGGATCATATGAAAGAGAAAACATGGGTGGAGAGAGATCACTATACCAATAAACTGTGTGGGCATATTAGCTTATATAAATAGCCATATAATTGGCCCAGACTAAAAATGTATCTATTATATTGGAAAAAATGGGGCGAGACAAGGAGAGGGGGAGGGGGGGAGAGGCTCAGAAAAAGAGAGCGGTAAAAGGGAAACCATCAGAATAGGGGAGAGGGACAGACACATCCAGACTACCTGATGGGTGTTATCTAAAATTCAAATTCGATATTTTTGTTATGGCCTTCAGGGAAGAGGGTGTGCATAACATGAATCCAACATGCTTCTCTTGCACATAGTCTGCTATATCTGTCCCCTCCCCTTTGTGTAGGTTCAATATTCTCTATAATTATAGCTTTTAAGAGTTCTGGAACAGCATTGTGTGATTTCCGAAAAATGATGTGATAAACTGTGATTTAGGAATCTTGTTTTGATGTTCCTACAATGTTCAAGATACCTAATTTAAAATTTCCTAGTAGTCTGTTTGATCTATTGTTTTTTACAAGGACATGTGAGTAAACAAATCACATATTCAGTTTCACAATTGTCAAACGTCTTGATTTGATGTGTTTCGCATGTAACCTCACACAAAAATGAACTGGCCCTATTAGTTATATATGTACATGTTGTACATCTATTATGGTTGCACCTGAAACATCCCACTGGTTTAGGGGCCCATGGTATAGTAGGTATTGTGCAATTATATGTATTATTAGTTTGCCTTTTGAAGTGACTAGGGGCCAATTGTCAGCCATTTTAAAAATCACAGTGGGTCGGTTACTTAGTTCTTTCTTTAGAATTGGATTTAATTGTAGAAGGTGAAAATTCCTCCTAAGGATTTCTTTAATTTTATAGGAGGCACTGTTTTGTTTAAACACAAACAAACAAAACAAATGGATTTGTTTTGTTTGGACAAACAAAGACAAATGGACAAACAAAGACGATGGATTTGTCTATTGTGTCAGCTTGGGATTATCTTTTTTTATTGTTTTTTTTCTCATTATTTACCACAAGGAGTGAAGATCTATCAATAGCAGTGCCCTATTTAAGGGCCATATCCAGCAACTCTGTAGGATAAGATTTTTCTTTAAAAGATTCTATTAGGGATGTAGCTTGTTTTTAAAATTTTTGTTCATTGGTACAATTTCATTTCAGCCTGTTTAGCTGCCCCTTTGGGATATTATCAAACCAGACACTTTGATGGTTGCTATTATACTCTAGATAATTGTTACAATCTACAGCCTTGTACTTACTATATGGTCATCTAGAATTTCTAATGTTATATCCAAAAAATGAATAAAATTAGGATGAATAGTGCTCGTGAACGTGAGATTAAAAGTGTTATTGTTTAGTTGCTCAACGAAACTCGTGGCTGACTGATAATCCCCTCTCCAAATGAAAAACAAATCATCTATATATCTAGCGTAGAGGACCAGGTTTGCACCGAAGTCACCATCCCACACAGGGCACTGCTCATAAGCGCCCATGTAGATGTTGGCATAGCACAGTGCGAACCTGGTCCCCATCGCTGCCCAAGTGTCTGTAAATAAAAAGTGTTGTCAAATAAGAAAAAGTTGTGAATGAGTGTAATTTCTCTCACTGCATATTTGAAAAGGGTTGGATTTTTTGTGTAAGGGAGGTTCAAAGGTATTTTCACTTCCTCTATATTCATTAAGAGTGGGTGAATGGTTTATGTGTGATCTTATATGTGATCGTGGCCTCCTATACTGGGGCCTTGATCTCTCCATATTACCTCCCTTCTGATTAGGGGAATTGAATCTCCTCTGTTTCGATATACTCCTATGTCTCAATGTATTATAATTTTGGTAGTTTTTATTTTTATTATTATTATAAGTCCTGATTTTATCCTCTATATAATCTCTTTTATCCCTGTTAAACTTTTTTAATTTTTTTTATTTATAATTTCCTTTTCATAGTTCTCAATTCTTGTATTAATCTCTCTATCTTTCTCTTTATAAATAACTGTCTCTGAAAACTCTGTAAGTGAAGAATGGATGTTTTCTATTTCAGCTTCTAATTTTTTAATTTCATTTTCTCTATGGACAACTAATAATTTCATTAAATTAAAGGAACATACCTCTAATGTTTCGTTTCATTTTTCAGTAAATGAGGGGTCATCTTTAAATGAACAACTTTTAAATATGCGTAAACCTCTAGGGATTCTTTTAATTTCTATATATTTTTCTAGCATACATTTGTCCAACCAGTGTCATGTTTCATGTTTTACTAAATCCTCCAATTCATAAAATTGTGACACAATAAAATCATAAGCTTCATTTACACTTTTAGTGATCTGTACATCAATATGTTCAGAAAAACAATTTCGCCTTCTAGAATGCCAATTGGTATTATAAGTGAGACTCATAGCGAACAAATTCACACACTAGGCTCTATGCTGCACCAAAGCAGAGAAATCAATGGTAAATGGATTATAGAGAACAGGTGCGAGAACTAGTTGTGCTACTAAGCTGCTACACTAAGTTTGATCTGCAACCCACTAAATAGACAATCTAAAACATGAAAAAAAGTGTAGTGCTGGTAGACAACAATAATAATTTAATAATCACAATATAACATACAAGCACAGAAAGCATATAATATGATATACCTGATAGATATCTTTTATATTAGAATGCAAGCAGCTAAAGTAATTTGAGATGGTGAAAGTTCCTTCAATATACCTTCCATCTCCTCCACTTACTGATTATTGGCACTTCTGGAATAACTCAGCCGTGACAACCTGCTGCCGCACATTGCTGATATTTTTGGATTGGGTGAGACTTTTATCCATTATACATTGTCTCTCACTCTATGGACTGACACATGTCAGGGAAGTTATATTGAAGGAACTTTCACCATCCCAAATTACTTTTGCAGCTTGCATTCTAATATAAAAGATATCTATCAGGTATATCATATTATATGTTTTCTGTGCATGTATGTTATATTGTGATTTGCAGGAGAAACTGAATCAAGAGATGTTGTCATTTTATGTGCCACTTGAGTTAGAAGGACATTAAACCTAGGATCAAGAATGGTTGCCAAAATGTAGCGATCCAATTGCAAGATGTTGCAAACCTTTTGGTCCTAGTGACGCAAATAAAGAACTTCATCTACAAGTACAAAGCTTAGCAGAAAGGCTTAGTTTCAGCTCCTACTTCAGCTTCTCTAGCTGTTTTCCAGTAGTTTAATAATAAGTTTGACTGGTCGCAGGCTGGCAATTTCTGAACTCACTCCCGCCTCTCCCTATGTCATGGATATATCTGTATGTTTAGATAGCTTGTTGCTGTTCCTCCAGTCATTGAAGCATAGGGTGGAGTTTCACCTGATTACTGCCTTTTGCTTCAGTTGATGACATTGCAAATTAAACTGTTCTTGCAGCTGCTGCAAACTTCTACATGCAGTTGCCAAATTCAGAAAATGCCCAGAAATTGTATGGGTCATAGTCAGCATCTTCTGCATTGACCTGTAAATTTTTAAGAAACTATAAACCCTCAAATTTATTGTGTGCACAAACATGGGGCTAAATGTAATAGCCTGCAAGCTTTAGATGCTGTGAGGATTTATGCAAGTTTACCCTTTTTTAAAGTGGCAATCATTTTAAAGGTTAAGGCAGCTTGGTTTAGCCTTTAAAATTATTGCCACTTTAAAAAAACAGGGAGACTCGCATAAGTCCCTACAGCGTCCAAAGCTCATAGGCTATTCCATTTAGCCCTTGGTGTTTAAATTTACCCAGCTGTAATGCCAGTACAATGTTACTTGCATTATTGGAATTGAAAGGTTTTTCCAACAGATTGACACTGGTATGCCCCTAGTGATGCCAGCAATACAGAGAGTAGCCTGTCTGATATTTAGCTGAAATTGTGTGTTAGTTACTGCTGCTACGTAAGGTGCTACACCAACCCAGTGGGCTGTCACAGTCATGTAATAATTAGTTTGAGCAGTACCACTTTTGTTTCACATCCAGGTGAGTAATTGCTGTTCTAGTAAAATAAAATCAAGATGGAATTTGATAGCATGGATACATAACCTCAACAAATCATCTAAAACTATATGTATTGATGGCGGATATTGGACATAGATCTAATGCCAACATGCCATCATGTCCTTCGTGATCCTCTTTGCAACAGGCTGGTGGCTGTCATACTTGGTTCCTTTTGCAAATTATTGTTTTATACACAATTGTTTTGTAAAACTACTAGTCTTCTTCTTGGTCCCCTAATTTGATAAAGATTCAACCGCTGAAGCAACAGCACTAGAGTACATGTATTCTTCTTGGGAATCCTGGATATGGAGGAGTCAGTTTGCTATTGCAAATTGGATGCAGGACTACCACAGATCATTAGTGAGGTGATTGATTGATGAAGGTGTTGGCAGTGGAGATTGCATATGCCTGTATCTAACCATGCTGTTGGTAGATGATGCTGGACTGTTTGTTATTATTTTACATGATTTTCAGAATTTTGAAAAAGAATCTTGCTGCAAATGATGTAACAGAGAGGAGGTGCCTAGATAATTCACATTCATACCTCTACTTACTACAAATGGTACAGATGCCTTGACCAATATTGTCAGGATTTGGGGAAAAATGAAGAGATTGCTTTTATGGTCTTATGCCCAGACATGACAATGTCTTTCTTCTTATCACTGGTAAGAACGGCTGTCACTAGTGACTGAATTATTTTTACACAAACATCCTACTCCTGAATTTTATCAACTGATTATTAACTAACACATTCATCATCAACATCCTCATTAGTGCTAGAAACACAATTATTCCCCTCATTATGTTACAGTAGCATCCTTAATTTCTATTTCTAAACTATCATCATCATTACTTTTAGTGCTACTCATCCTCACATTTGCCAAGGGTGCAGAAATGGTGGAAGAATGCTTCTCTTTGATAACACTGTCAGAATCAGAAATGTTAGTCTTGCACTTGTGGCCACCATTAGATTATTCTCAAAGATCTGTGAAATTTGTGAACACACAGTTTATTCTTCAGCCTTGGGGCCATATTTAATAAAGGTCGGTTTTAATTAATCTTGATTGATTTAAAAATCGATGAAAATTATCAGAATCAATCAACATTGATTTTGTATTTCTACGAAAAAAATCACACATTTACTAATACTTAAAAAAAATTGTCTGTTAGTAAATGTGTGATTTGGCTCCAGAAACACAACATCAGTGTTGATTGATTTTTATTGATTTTAAATTGATAAAAATCAATTAAAATCAACCTTTTGTAAGTATACCCCTTGGTGTCCTTTTTGTGCACTAGTTTTACATGTTTTAAAGGTGACACATATATGTACTTGCTTGAGAATTTGGTGTTTACGAGGTTACAGAAGATGCCTAAATGTTTTGCCCCTGGCTTATGCAATAGGTGTTCTAGTGCATGAAAGAGCAGTAGTAGGACCACAACTTGCAAATAAAGGCCATGCTCTGAACTTTTCCTTGGCACTAGAGTTTGACAATAAAAAGGTAGTCAGTCAATAGATCGACATGCAATAGGTCGACAGGAACAAAAGGTTGAAATGTATAAAAGGCAGACTGACAAAAGGCCTACATTGCAAAAGTTCAACATGGCTAAAAGGTTGATAAATTGAAGTAGACTACACACAAATTGTAGACATAAAAATGGTCTACACAACAATTGTTGACACATGTATTCTATATCATTTAACCTTAATACTAACCCTTCCCCTTGTTTCTAACCTAAACCCTCTCCTAGTGCCTAAACCTAACCCTAGCCTACCCTAACCCTTCCCCTAGTGCATAACTCTATACATCCCCTCTGGCAGCTTAACCCTCTTCGAAGGTGCCTAACCCTATCTCCAACCATAAACCCCTAAACCAAACCTTAAAAATGTTGAAAAAACCATTAAACACATGTGTTGACCAATTGTATGTCGACCATTTAAACCTGTTGACCTTTTAACCGTGTCAATATTTTAACCCTGTCAATCTTTTGTCACTGTCAACTTATTGCATGGTGACATAATCATTGTTGATCTGTTATCCAGATACCGTATGGTGTATGGCATGTTGGCAATTTAAAAAAATGTTTGCAGTAAACTTTTCCCTTTATAGCTCGATGTGATGTTGTCAAACATTGTTTAGATTTGGAGTGCCCTTTCTTACACTTTCTTCTTAGGCTTTGAACTTTTTTAAAAGTAGATGTTAATACATTGCAGTATTAAGATTTTTACCTACTGTATGTAAAAATGGTTTCTGCAGAAATGGCTCTTTGAAATTATGTGGTTTGTGGTTTGCCAGACTACTAATCACATTTAAAGCCACCAAAAAACATGCAATTTTACTAGGAGTAGTGGATCAAGAGAGGGGAAGGTCCACATGTGTCCCTGCCACATATACACACACTCTCACTGGCAGAAGCCAGAGTCTACTGCACATGCACTGATTTCTACTGTGGAGGTGCCATTTTCCAGGTGATTTCTGTAGTGCGCACGTGCAGATCTTCAGAAATATGGAATGATGACAATATTGACATTCATAATGTTGATATTTATGATGCTGACATTGTTAAAATATCGACAGGTGATATGTCAACATTGTCAGAATGTCAACATTAGGGATAGGCTGTTGGAGAAAGTGTGAAGGTTAGGCTGTGTAGGGAGATTAGGGTAAGCCTGTGAGGGGGAAGGTTAGCATGATGACCATGTAGACATTCTCATGTCAACATAACAAACAACACCCATAGTAAATTGCTCCAAAAAAAGCTCATGATGAGATAGATAGTTCATTAATGGCCTTTTATTGGAAACATTGATAAATAGGCCCCATTAACTTATATCTTCAGTTACTTAAAAACCGATTGAGAGGTTTTTATTTGAGATCACATAGGTTTAAAGATTTATTTATTTCTCTGTTTCAAGCACATTCTGTTAATCCCCAACTTTCAAGATGTTATTTGCTAATATACTGTGTGTATTACAGCTACTGTATTTATTTATTAATTTTTTTTCCCGCTAAGTGTGTTTAGGTCTTGTGAGGTTTAAATATAGGTTATATTATGCAAATAGATCTATTCCCCCAAATTTACTTAAGGTAACATTTTTAAATTGTTGCTCCTTAGTAATTAGTTTTATTTTTTCTTTTAAGTTCTGTTCCTCTTATGTCATCAGCTTGTGGATACAATCTACTGATGACTCTTTTTTAAGGAGGATGTGCTGGGAAAGTAACCAGCCACAAGCAATTAATTGAATATCTATAGCCTATTCTTATTTATGTGAATAGAAGAAAGTAGTAAAAACAAAATGCCCCTCAATACCATTAACAATGTCTAAACCATAATACTTTTTTAAATTAGTAAACATAAAAAATTTAACTTACACGAAATGAAATATTGACAAGATGTATTATTTTCATATCTTTGCAATCTTTTAATTTTAACAACAAAAACAAAGTTGATCTACTTTAAGATGAGTTTAAGGTATGTTCAAAATCAACTATATATTCCTCCAACAAAACAGCTGTACTGTATATCGACATACAGTAGATGGCAAATTAAGATGTGCAGCCCCTTAGCCTTCTGACAGGACACTGTTTACCATTAGCACTGTCATATTCCTAAAATTTATCTTGCTACACATCAAGGTTCTGGCTGAAACACTGCTGAATTACCATTTTACAGATGGATTCCTTTGTGGGTTATACATTCTCTGAGGATGTTTGAGACAGACTAATTCATAGTGAAAGTCTGCTCCCTAGTGTTCCAAGTTATATAATTATAGATAAAAACTCTTATAAGTCATACAGAGAAGAAAAGTAGTGAATATATGTTGGGAAAATCTTTTTAGAATACTTTTAAATAAAATAAAATTAAACAATTTTATGTTTGGAAAATTATTTTGCAAATATTTATGACTGTTGTCTACTTTCAGTGACAAGTAAATTGTTCCAGAAAAAACCTTTAAGGACAATTTCCAGCCGTTTATGAAAACTTACAGCTTTAGGTTAATAGGTCTGCTGAATTTAAATAGTTTTTGACATCCAGGTTTGTTATGTTTATTTAGTACAATTTTAATGATCTTCTGGTTAGTTTTAGTAAGTTCTATATTTACTGTATATGAAATTTGCCACTCAATTTAAAATGGAAAATAGTCCATGGAATCATGATATTTTAAAAGTAAGGTAACCTTTCAAGATAATTTAATTACATTTAATTATTTTAATTAATGTCAGAATAGTTTTAAAATACATAATTAATATAATTATATAAATATATGTTTTTATTTTTGAAGGTTTTGTCACTTAAATGTATAAACATTACATATTAAAAAATGTGACAACAGAACATTCTATAATGTATTCTTGTATAACCACAAAAGTAAATTAGTTTTGTAAAACTCGGATGAAATATTAATTATTCAATTATAGGGTCATGAAGGAGTTTAGATTTTGCTGCAAAGATCTTTTGTATTTGCACTGTTTTATGCACAGTGTGTTAATAAAGTACATTTAAAATTTTAAATAAATTGGTAAATTATAGTGAGCATTAGAAGATGTATAGGTATGCATTCCAAACAATTAAAAAAATATCTAAAATTATTTTAATTTTGTTCAAAATTTAGTAGACCAATATTCAAATTATGTAATGCATGTGATTTTACTATGCATAATTATGTATTTTTGTAAAAGAAACCAATATTTATCATGCACCCTACCAATGTAAAATGTACTAATTGTACTGTAAAATATTTAAGCAAATTAATTTTATAAAACACAAAAGTAGATTTTTAAAAACAGTTCTTGCCTACGTAAATGCTCACTTTCAGCAGTTTAAATTTGCTCCCATGAATTTGACTTGAAAATACTGTATTGCCCTTTTTATTCAAAGCATAACCACAAACCAAGTTGCAAAGCCAAAGTCCATTACACAGATTTAGTGGATCATGGAGTTAGTCTTGTGCTTATAAAGTGGTTACATCCTTCTTGACCATGTTGCAGGCTGATATTGCATATTTATGTACCAATTTACTTATGTAAAATGCAAGTTGCTCAAATAATTTAAAGACTTAATGCAAGTACTCGATTGAGAAACTTACTGTACAGTACATTGTGTATATCAATATTTTAAGAGGCATATATGGAAGCAGTAGCTGACTGGGAGTTCTGGTTTTTGTAGTGCCATATTGGAAAGTCTTGGGATGCACACAGATTATTATGGCAAGCAATCTTTCCAAATTTGGTGCACCTCTAGGAAAGATGAGTAAACATATATTGCCACTGAGTGCCTCATTTAATGCATTCACCTTTTCCACTTCGACATGTTCTACTAAGTAGAATTTGGCTTTAAGTGATATTCCCCTTGTAAATTAATAATTTTCATTTAATTGACCATTGTCATTACATATATGAATGTATAAATTCATTGTGGAATGGTATTCCATAGTATGACAAAAAAAGGGAAACTTAATGCTTTGCATTTCTTTTAAACTGAATGTTTTGTAACAAACTCAGGGCCTGATTCGGCTTGGATCGCAGTTGCTAATACACATGCAATCAGCTGATTGTTGCATAGTGCGCATGCATAGCAGTGACCCTGCACAAACCGGCCACTGTGATCGGGACTGCGATTCCATTGACTACACAGACCAATCGCTGAGTGATTGACAGGAAGTGCCGTTTGTGGGTAGTGATGGGGTTTGGTTGATGAAATACAGACGTGCCAGTGCATTTCAAGACCATTGCAGGGGCATGTATAAATTATCCACTACGATGCCTTACACAGCTTGAGGACTCTTAGCGTGTGATGAAGTTAGCAGTTCCTGAGTAAGGTCAGGGCTTGTGCAAGTGTGCGTGAGGCTGCGATGGTACTTGATTGTACCTGTGTTTTCACAGTCTTGCTAAACATTATGGATGTGTGTAAGGTAAAGTGGGCGTCCTTATGTTGTGCTGCGGTGGCATAGCAATTGACATGGATTAGCATACTATTGCAGTTGAACTGCATGCGTAATCGCTATTGCATTCGCAGTTGCGATCTGTAGTGAATCAGGCCCACAATGTGCACTAGATTTGCAAAACTAATCTCAGGCAATAACAATAAAATTTCAGTTAAAAAAAATCATTTTATATCTACCAAATGGCTGATTTGCTGTGTTTCATTGCATAATTAGGTTACACTATTATTATTATTATTATTATTATTATTATTATTATTATTATTATAACAGGGTAGGGAAAGGTAATGGGGAATAAATTATAGTATTTTTCAATATTCTTTTTAATAAATATAAAGCGAATAATTACACCCACTAAGTTGGGCCCTGTGTCTAGTCTACTTAGTGTAGATAATTAAAAATCACTGTAGGAAAAATCTAACATATTTAGTTGTCTTTCATGTAAAACAGTTCTAACATGTTTGATACATAAAGAACATGTGGATACTATATTAATGCAATATTATTTGCACCAGTACTGCTAATTGGAAAAATGTAAATCTGGGTACACACCTGGCCAATCTCATGATGGGTAAGTGCATATGCATACACACTTACCAAATGTTCAGCCGATGTGTCTGTGCTGTCTGCGCTGACATCATAACTGAGCGGGCATTTAAATTTGCCTGTTCAGTTGAGATGTCAGTCACCAGCGAGTCCCTGACGCAAGTGTATGGGTGTTCGTTGGGTTGCCCATACACATAGCGAGACATGCCAATAAATGCAAGATTTAGAGGCATCAATTGTGCTGCAGGGCAGAAGCAATATGTCTGTGAATTATGTCTTTTACAAACATATCCAGGGGCACTGAGAGGGGGGTAGCGGGTACAATTTATCTGGGCCCGGGCTTCAAGAGGGGCCTGGCAGAGTTCTGGCGCTGCCCCCCCTCCCTCGCAGCAGCCCAGCACATGCTGTATGCTGGGATGCAGTGGGAGATAGCTCGCTGCTGCTAAGCAGCAGCCACTGCAATCTCCTATGCCTGAGGGTGGGAGCAATCACACTGATCATGCCCCCCCCCTGGCTTTCCGCCAGGCTGAGGGGCTCACAATGCCCCCTCCCCAGTGCGCAGCACTGCTAAGTGGTGCTGCAAAAGTGTATTTTTTTTCTTCTCGACGGCGTGGCCATGTCTCCCATGATTAGGCCATGCCCCCTCTTTACCTGGGCCCGGTGGCACTCTCTATTTCCCTGGACATATCATCTGTACACACCCTCCGAAGCATTACAGATATATCATCCGTTCAATGGGATACGGGTGATATATCTGTCAGTGTGTACCCAGCATAAGAAATTTGACAGGTAATAGCATAATGATCAGTTGTTAGCAAATTTGGTCAGGATTCAGAACACATTTTTCAGGTAACGTACAGTAGCAGGTGCACAGGTGTATTCTGTAATTTTACTGATTCAAAGGTGGAGCTAATTATTCACTTCCATCGGGAGCCAGCCAGGTCGCAACAGCAGTGGGGGACAATGTGATTTTGAGGGCGGTGGGCATGATCGCAGCCCCGTTCCCACTACACAATGCCGAGGTTACTGGCATATTGCAGCCAGGGGCAGGGCCGTGATGATGTGATTTAGTACCCCCCACCTTTGTCCACTCCCCATTGCATAAGAGGTCAGTCCAGGGGTAGTGGATGGTGGGGTTATGTGGGCAGGTGGCACCGACCAGGAGACTTGCTCACTCTTCCAGGAGACCAGGAGCGGCACCCAATTTTCGGGAGGCTCCTGGCAATTCCGTGAGAGTAGGCAAGTATGATTCACTTGTGATTCTGTGAGGAGACCTGAAAAACATGAACTGTTTGGGGTCCTGAGAACAAAGATTGAGATCCTATGGCATAATGCAGTGGTATTCAGATTCCAATTCTTAAGTATATCCAACAGGTACATTTTTTACATTTTCTAATCCTTCACAGGTACAGTAAATTAATCTAATTTGCTGGGTCAGTAATTGTTGACCTAGTGACTGCCACCTTTCTTATAGACAAAAATCCTGAAACCATGGCCTGCTGGGGGTGCTTGAGGATTGGTGTTAAAAACCAGAGGCATAATGTTTAGATTGACAATTACAGAGGAGCTACAGTATGCAGAAATGTGTGGGTAATGGTAAAACTTGTGACAATACAATGTATTTGTAAAAGCACTTTATATATACTTAGGCTAAAAACCTCAGTTTTACTGTATCTGAACATTTGCATTTGTTTCTACATTTCGGAATAATAGAACATGGAAATGATGTACAACTTTATTATGGCCAGCCACAATTTTCACTGCGCTGAGCTCCTCTGCAGAGAAAATCTCATAGTCATCAGTGTACATGGAGGTAACTGACAAGAAAGCTTGATTTAAAATGTGATTGGAGAACTGTAAAATAGCTCATGTTAAAATAATTTCAATCATCTGCTCAACATGTCTTCATATCAGATTCATTATTAGAGATTCAATCTGGCTTAAATTTGTAAAGGTCCTTACAGCACAAATGCATAATCCCAGCAGGCTCAGGTGATATTTAC
The DNA here is from genome assembly GCA_031769625.1 of Taudactylus pleione. Classification (NCBI taxonomy): domain Eukaryota; kingdom Metazoa; phylum Chordata; class Amphibia; order Anura; family Myobatrachidae; genus Taudactylus; species Taudactylus pleione. Next base: position 39,085,866 of record JAUIMM010000040.1, on the reverse strand, counting down.
ATTTTACAATCCAGAGGAACATTTTACACTACACAAGATTAGATGGTTTAGCCCTTTCTGCTTTACTACTTTCTACTTTACATATTGTCTTTTACTTTACATACTGCTTTCAAGTGTATTTATGAATGCAGCTTCTGCCCCCCAAAAACTTTTTATTATGTTAAGAGAGTGTCTTTAATAAATACTGCATATTTATACTGACAAAGGAAATTTTTTCAAATTCCTGCAATATCTAAAGGTGCTCACACACATACCGATGTCCTCACGATACGATTTTATGGCCAATTTCCTCATGAACTTTCACGGGAGCTCCCTTGCCATCGTGATCACGATTTGGAGTTAAAAATGTCCAATCTGACTAAAGATCTATCTTGCAGCCAATGCATTGTATCCCAGATTGGCTAATCTGTCCTACAGCATGGCAGATCAGAAGATGCGATATACAACGAGCGGGGACGCACATCGGCATCGTGCTCATGAGTATAAACTCACGATTTGTACTTTTTTTACCCGATTCGTCGTCACGATTCGTCGAAATCGGCCAAATTGTGTAAAATGTCGTTATGTGTGTGGGCACCTTTAGGAAAACATTACATGTCATCAGCATTGTCCAATTAATAATAATATAAGTGCCTGGTGGAATAAATGGAGGTTCCCCTTTCACATCACTACCCATAGCTGAAACAAGAAAATCCAAAGAGGAAATGCAAGTTGCACCTTCTTTCCCAACAAATCGTTTACTTAAATTTCTTACCTCATTATTTCCCATACTGACTAAAATGCCTTTTGAGCCATAGGCATATTTATATAGATGGGTGCAGAGTGTGCAGTGCACACGGGCCCCACACCACACACCCTGCAGCTAAAGTGTACTTACCTTCCTTTGCTGCACCATCTTCCCAGTGATAGCTTCTAGAAGATGGTACTGCACAGTGAAAGCAAAGACAATGACTTGGTGGAGGAGCAGGGACCTGCTGGTAGGAACAAGTAAGATGCAGTGCTTAGCAGGAGGCTGTTCAGAAGAGGGGGCCCATGCACAGAGCATTAATAAGCCCCTGTTTTGAGCACACAACCATTTGCACTAAGGGTCACTGAACATGGGTTTGGCATTGTACCTTGGCCATACAAACATGGGAAAAATTCATGCAAAATGTGTCAGTGCTGACCACATGAAAGATGGATATGAGCCAGTCAGGAGGTAGATCACTTATGGGTGCTTGACCTCTCGTGAAAAATGTCACCTGATGATGATAATCAACAGCTGCTTTTGATTTTCTCAACCATTTATACTAATACTAAAGTAATATCACTGCTTTGATCAATTCAAATTATCACTCTAATATATGTGTCAGTTTGCAGCAATAATGCATATTTTCAGTTAATCTAAAATGGGGACAGTGATAGATGGATGTATTGAATTATTTATTTTTACATGCTTGATGCAACTTTATTCGTTATTAATACCACTGCCCTGATATATACTATATTGTGCATGAATTACATGCTGTAATTTTAGCAATTACTACTACCACTGTAAAGCCATACCAGCTTCATATACTACTGTTATCTCTGGGAGTAAATCAGATGTATATGCTACCCTTTGCTAAGCTAAACCGGAGCCGGCCACGGATCAGGAGTCAGGAGTGGATTTGTTCAGGTGCATTTCTGGTCGTTTAGAAAATCTGGAAAACATGCAGCATCAGATGGCTAAATTTCTGCAAGAGATGTCCAAGCGACAGGATAGTTTGCAAACTTCCTTTTCTACCCCTGAAGTACCAGCATCTACATCCGCATCAGCATCTGGGAATACAGGAGGCAGATCATCTCCCCGCTTACATCTTCCTTTACCAAGTAAATTTGATGGCAATCCTAAACTCTGCCGAAGATTCCTAAATCAGTGTGACATACATTTTACCCTGCAGCCTGACAACTTTCTAACTGCAAGAACTAAAGTGGCTTATATAGTCTCCCTGTTATCCGGCCAGACCTTGGAATGGGCTTCCCCACTCTGGGAGCGCTAAGATCCGCTGCTGGATAATTACGCAGGCTTTGTGTCATCCTTCAGGAGGATTTTCGATGAACCTGGGCGTACTGTATCAGCATCATCAAACATCATGACACTGAGACAAGGGGTCCGTCCTGTCAGTCAATATGCCGTGCAATTTCAAATTTTAGCATCAGAGCTCAAATGGAATGAGGAAGCCCTCACCTCGGCCTTCTGGCATGGGTTGTCAGACCGACTAAAGGATGATCTAGTCACTCGAGAGCTTCCTACTAATCTGAACGACATGATTTCGTTGTGTATCAAAGTTGACCTATGCTTCAGGGAACGTCAGGCTGAAAAAAACAGAACTGACCGGCAAAGGTCATTTACCCCCTCCATTTCTACCTGACCCATTCCTTCTCCTACTGAAGAGGAGCCTATGCAGGTGAATCATACACACCTCTCCAAAGAAGAACGTCAGAGAAGAATGCAAAAGAACCTCTGTCTGTACTGCGGAGAGTCCGGTCACCTGCTGATCTCCTGCCCCCGTAAACCAGGAAATGCCAAATCCTAACTGACCCTGGAGACATCAAGTTAGGAGTTATGAACCCGTCTCCAAAAATTAAAGATTTCACGATTACCCTAGCCTTTGATCTTAAACCCAAACCTGTCTTTGCTACTGCTCTACTTGACTCGGGAGCAGCCGGAAATTTCATAACATCTAGTTTCATAGATAAATTTCAGATTCCCTTTTTGTCTCTCAACCATGCCATCTCTCTGACTTCTATAGACGGACGTCCTCTAACTAACAGGATAGTCACCAAAGAGACTCAACCAGTATTGGTCCGAATTGGAGCACTTCATTCTGAGTCCTTAAAATTCCTGGTGATATCAGAGATCTCTCAAGAAGTGGTTCTTGGTCTACCCTGGTTACGTCAACATAATCCCAGAATTGATTGGAGTTCTATGCAGATTCTGTCATGGGGTATGAACTGTCAAAAATGCTGTCTTCCAAAAATTCGACCTGTGAGAAAGACAGTTCCATTAGTTTCTTCTGCCATTCCCAAGGAATATCAGATGTTCGCCGATGTGTTCTCTGAGCAACAAGAAAATATCTTACCCCCTCATAGGGAATGGGACTGTCCAATTGAATTGATACCTGATAAGATACCACCTCGTGGTCATACCTATCCGCTGTCCTTGCCTGAGACTCAAGCCATGACCGAGTACATCCGGGACAACCTGGCAAAGGGGTTCATTCGCCCCTCTACTTCACCTGCCGGAGCTGGGTTTTTCTTCGTTGGCAAGAAGGACGGTGGTCTAAGACCATGTATCGATTATCGAGGCCTTAATGACATTACTGTAAAGAATCGATACCCTCTTCCCCTGATTACTGAGTTGTTTGATAGGGTCAAGGGCTCTGTCATTTTTTCTAAATTAGATCTGAGAGGGGCTTACAACCTCATTCGTATCCGAGCTGGCGATGAATAGAAGACCGCTTTTAATACCAAAGATGGACATTTCGAGTATTTAGTAATGCCTTTTGGATTGTGTAACGCCCCTGCTGTCTTTCAAAGTTTCGTTAATGAGATTTTCCGGGATCTGTTATATGTTTCGGTTGTTGTCTATCTGGATGACATACTGATTTTTTCACCCTCTGTGGCTAAACATCAAGAACATGTTAAAGAAGTTCTGACCCGTTTGAGAGAAAACCACCTTTACTGCAAACTAGAGAAGTGTGTCTTTGAAGTGCCCAGTGTACCTTTTCTCGGCTATGTAATATCTGGCTCCAGTTTAGAAATGGACCCAAAGAAGGCACAAGCAATTCTGGATTGGACCCGACCTCAGACACTGAAGGCCATCCAGAGATTGTTGGGCTTCGCCAATTATTATAGAAGCTTCATTAAGGGATTTTCTACACTGCTGGCTCCCATTACAGCCTTGACCCGCAAAGGTGCTAATCCTGCCCAATGGTCTCCTGAGGCAGAGTCTGCCTTTCATCTTCTAAAATAGGCCTTTATCTCAGCACCAGTTCTTCGACAACGAGATCTGGACAGGCCTTTTTTGTTGGAAGTGGACGCATCATCTAAAGCTGTGGGAGCAGTCTTGTCTCAACGTTATGAGGACAACCGAGTCCATCCGTGTGGGTTCTTTTCTAAAAAATTCTCACCTGCCAAAGGGAACTACGCCATAGGTGAACAAGAACTACTAGCTGTAAAGTTGGCGTTGAAGGAATGGAGATATTTGCTAGAAGGCGGCAAGTTTCCATTTACTGTATTTACGGACCATAGAAATCTCCTATTTCTCAAAAACCTCCAATGTGTGAGTCCTCGTTTGGCCAGCTGGGCAATATTCTTTGCCAGATTTCAGTTCACCCTGACCTTCCGGTCTGGAGCACTTAATCACAAGGCTGATGCCCTATCGAGATCTCTCCTCTGTGATGATCAATCTGAAAATCAAAGCAATACCCCTGTCTTGGAATCAAGAGTTTTTGCCTCATTACAAGTTCTGCCTCCTACGGGAAAATCATTTGTGGCCCCGGAATTAAGGATGCAGCTTCTCACTTGGGCACATTCCTCTCGCTTCGCAGGGCACTCAGGCACTCGGAAGACCTTGGAGTTCCTGAAAAGACACTATCGGTGGCCTTCTATGAAGGCAGATATAATGGAGTTCATCTCTTCCTGCTCCTCCTGTGCCCAGCATAAATCATCATGACAAGCTCCAGCTGGGGAATTGCTTCCATTACCTACTCCATCACATCCATGGACGCATCTCTCCATGGATTTCGTCACAGACCTGCCAGTCTGTCAAGGTTTCAACACTATCTGGGTTGTAATAGACCGATTTTCTAAGATGGTCCACTATATACCGTTGAAGAAGTTACCTTCTGCCCCTGACCTGGCACAGTTGTTTGTCCAACACATATTTCGTCTACATGGCCTTCCTGCTGAAATTGTCTCTGACCGTGGTGTGCAGTTTACTGCAAAATTCTGGAGGGCTTTGTGTTCTGTTCTTCAAGTGAAGTTAAACTTTTCCACGGCCTACCATCCGCAAAGCAACGGCTCCACCGAGAGAGTTAATCATGATCTAGAGACTTTCTTAAGAATTTTTATGTCATCTTCCCAGGACAATTGGGCTGCCTTGCTGCCGTGGGCTGAGTTTGCACATAATGCTTCCTACCACTCGTCAACTAACCAAACGCCATTTCAGGTTGTATATGGCCTTCATCCTCGTGTTCCCGAATTTCGAAGCCTGCCTGTTTTCGATGTTCCGGCCGTGGAGGACACGGTGCGGAATTTTGCTGCCATCTGGACTCAAGTACGGTCTGATTTGTTGAAGGCATCCTCTCGTTATAAGATCCAGGCCGATAAGAAGCGTAGAATAGTTCCACGCATGCAAGTTGGAAGCCAGGTCTGGTTATCCACCCGGAATCTTCATCTGAGGGTTCCTTCTATGAAATTTGCACCACGCTTCATCAGTCCCTTCTCCATAACAGAAGTCATTAATCCAGTCGCCTATCATCTACAGTTACCCCCATACCTAAAAATCCCTAATTCCTTCCATATTTCCTTATTGAAGCCCCTGGTCCTGAATAAATTCCATAATGCTCTACCTGCTTCTCCTCGAGTCCAGACGGAGAGAGGAGTTGAGTTTGAGGTCGCCCAGATCTTGGACTCTCATCTACGCAGAGGTCATCTACAGTATTTGCTGGACTGGAAAGGTTATGGTCCAGAGGAACATTGCTGGACCGATGCTCGTGATGTCCATGCTCCCGTGCTCATCAGGAGATTCCATTCTGCCCATCCGGAGAAGCCTGGTGAGTGTCCTGAGGCTACCCCAAAAGGGGGGGGTACTGTCACGGCCAGGGTATTTCAGCATGGCGCTAGGCGAGTGTTACCTGTGAGGTCATTGTGGCACGGGCTGTCTGGTGGCGGAGCTGGTGTCTGGCGGGGGGCTTTGGCTGCGCTCGTTGTTGTGTGGGCCTGTTGTCACTCTGCGCTGGTAAGGCCTGGCGGCGTCTCCATTCCATTTGGCATGGGCACCGCCATCTTGCCTTCTGGCCATGTGATGCGGCTGGCCAATCCTGGTGAGTCACATGTTCCCTCCGGCCAGTAACAGCACGGCATGGGGTATTTAGGAAGGGTCAGTGCCTTCTTTCTTTGCCAGTGCAACGTGTATCTCAGCCTAGCTGAGAGGGAGTTCTCTGTGCTTTCCTGTTCCTGTGAATTCGCTGTCTGCCAGTCTGCCTGTCAGCTCCTAGCTCCCACTGGACTATCCCGCTTCCTCCATCACCCTTGCCCATACCTGAGTGCCTGAGCCTGCTGACATCCTGCGCTTCAGTTCACTACCTGCAAACCTGGCTTGTTTATTTTCAGTTCACTATCTGCAAACCTGGCTTGATTATTTTCAGTTTCACTACCTGTACACCTGGACAGCTCTAATTGTTTCTACTTGGACATTAACCCTTTTGCTCCCACCACAGAACTCTTGTGCACATTTATATATTCCTGGACTTTTATTTACTGCCACATTATATGTCTACTCAAGCACTTATTAAAGATCCTAGTTTTATTTTCAAATCTGCTTCTGTGATTGCTCCTGCTACCACCCCGGGTCCACAAACAACCCAGAACATAACAAGCATCACAGAAATAAACTCACTATATATTTTAGCCAAGTTTAATTGTTTATGGTAGCAAAGAACTTGTATAAAGTCTACAAAACAATATGGCATTAAGTGAAGAGTTGGCCTAAATATGTAGGCTACATATTCGAAGCCCCAGTTCCCATAGGAAAACCCTTTTTTGCTACCATACCACTCTATATTCATGACATGAAGATGACTTTTTTATTCCTGGAAATTGTTTATATATTTTTTTTAAACTCCCCAAAGTCAGCCTCATGAAAGGTTTCTGCATTGTGTGCATGAGTGGCCCGTCCCTATTCATACACTTGGGCCGGATTCAGAGCTGCTCGCTGCTAACGAGCGCTCGCTCTGAATCAGGGCGTTTTTTTTTTTTTCTGCAGGCCACTCGCTAAGCTGTGGGTGACCACCCACAGCTTTTGCGAGCGGCCTGGAGCCCGTTTCAATTATCGCGACCATCGGGCTTGCGAGGAGACCCTGCGGTAGGGTCTCAGCTCTCGCATGCCCGAGTGGACTCCCTGCTCTAATAGAGCAGGAAGTCCACTACTGACATCTCTAGTGATGTCAGTAGGGCCTCCCACAAACGCCAGGTGTTCCTAAGGGAATGCCTGCATTTGTGCAGCCACCCCCCCTCCCCACCTACAAAATGGGGTGAGCTGTCAATAAACATCGACAGCCACCCCGTCTTGTAGCGAGACCTGTAGCAACGGAGCAGCCGTCACTGGACAGGTCTTGCACATGCACACGCCGTAGGCGGTGCATGCGCAGTGGGGGACCATCGACCTGCTTGCGAGTGCTGTGCGCTTGTGAGTGGGTCTGAATCATGCCCAAGGTTTGAAACCAATTTTCATTATCAGACCTATCTTTGGTGCAAAAGATAGGTCTGGCCAAATCTGCATTGCCGCAATTCTATCTGCATGCTTTCTATGAAGATTGACTATGTGACAGCCCATTTATATCCACTCAGTCATAAGTGGAATTGTGACTATAATGTGTACATCTCTGCATCGCCTGATATATTCCACGGCATGAGCTGAATTTAAAAGGCATTTTTTGTATTGCATATAATTGACCCATTAAACCAGCATTCAAAACTGCTGAAGACATAGCAGTTTTGAAAAATGCCATTTCACAAATTTACCCTAAAGGGGAGATGTACTAAGCTCTAAAAAGTGATAAATTGGAGTGATAAACTACCAGCCACTCAGCTCCTAACTGTCATGTTACAGGCTGTGTTTGAAAAATGTCAGGAGCTGATTGGTTGGTAGTTTATCACTCTCAAATTTATCACTTTCCAGAGCTCTCATCAATCTTAAGCTATACTTTATTTCCAAATTGCTGTGAATTGTTAAATCAGATACCATATTACCAGAGCAAGTCAATATGCTCCAGTGTGGGAAAGGTTGCTCCAAAACATCAGGCATCTCTGCGATCCCTACCATTGTTGTTTCTGCCTCAAATTCCTAGCAGTGGTAATAGCATTGCCAGAGGGAACTTAGGAGCTGATTCAGACCCGCTCGCTAGGATGCGTTTGCAATCTGCTCAAGCGTACGAATCACAATGCGCAATGCGCGAATCAGTGCGAGAGATCGGGAAGCATTCGCTCACTGTGCATAGACAGCCCAGCAGAGTGAGTGACAGGAGAAGCCATTTGTGGGTGGTGACAGGGGCTGGCTATTAACAATGGGGAGTGGAGGTGCGAGCACAGGCATGCCTAAGCATCTTAAGAGGTGCACATAATTAACAGGCAGCCTCATTGTACACGTCACCTGGTTGTATTTCACACTGAAGTGATCGCAGTGTTTGCAGTAGGGTATGGTCAACCTCAAGCGCTGCGATCGCATCCGATGGTCCTCGATGTACTGATGGTTTCATACACTTCCTGGAGATGACATGCGCAAGTGGGCGTCTTATAACAGGCTGGTGGGCATCTGCATACACAAAGCAATTGCACGCCAAGACATAGTGGGCGTGCTTATGCCTTGCAATCGTCTGCTTTGCTGGGTATGTGCCGGATTTGCATAAGCTGGGTGCGAGCGAATGCATCTAGCGAGGGTTTCTGAATGAGCTCCTTAGTTCAAAAATGTGCACTGCTGGAGGGGACACAGTGAATAGCGGGTGGAGGGATCCATAGGAAGGAGCGGGGTTCTGGGAAACAATGTGAAGATAGCGTAGGTTCCCACAGTCAAACTTATGCTTACCTTGCAGCCCCAATGACTGTGAATGTCATCGGGGCTGTGAGGTAAGCAGGAGACATCACGGTAAGCAGGAGATATCAGTTATATTTTCAGTAAAAAAAAATTGTAATGAATAGGACTGATACATGGATTTTACAAATGTAAGAGAAAATCACTATTTTCACTTACAGTAAATTAAGTGATGATAAATGTGCCCCTATTTGTTTTAACTATGTACTGTAGCATTCAATAACATTATTATGCAGTAATCTATTCTTACACAAGAGTACAAAGGAAAAAATAAACTTTTCTGCATTCAAATAATTAAGGTATCTTGTTGGAAAAATTAACTTAATCAGACAAAGTACAGTATCTGTATGTTTCAGTACTTTATAAGCTGTAAGTGAGTTAATTGGTAATATTGATTCTCTGCTGCTGTTTAATAGAGTTGGAAATAGGTTGAGGATGTTGTGGGGTTTTAGCCTTTTATTGTGCAATTCTATATTAAGATGATCTACTAAATTTCGGGATAGAAATGTATACATTTTGTTAATAATAATATTAATATTCATTTTATTTATATATATTCTCTAAAATAATTCAAGGCACTTTAGAGAAATCATGAATATAATACAGAGGTTCAACTTTACAGAAAATACAGAAACCATGAACATAATACAGAGGTTTAAACCTGTAGAAAATACAGAAAATAGTGCACATACTGTATAACAGAGGATTAGATTTGCAGAATATACAGAAAACAATAAACATAACACAATTGCAAGAATTATCCATCCTACCCATAAAGGTACCAGGCAAGGCATCCATCTTGGATGTACTACATAGGTTACACTGGGTGGGATAAGCAATACTTGTATCATCAGCTTTGAAAGTCAGTAAGCCAATCTTAAAAATGATTCACCAACCTTACAGGCAGCCAGCGAAAGGAGTAGAAAATGGGTGTTATGTGGCTGGAACGTAGCTGGTTAGTTAATAGCCTGGCAGTTGCATTTTGTACCATCAACAAGCGGTGCAATTCTTTTGCTGGGAGACCAAGGTATAGAGCATTAAGCAGATCTTCTGAGGGAATTAAGTGCTTGATTCTGTCTATGTTCCTCAGATGAAATAATGAGGATTTGATTGTGGTTGATACCTGATCTTTAAGTGTCAAGCCACTATCCAGGACAACACCAAGATTCCGCACATGGTCAGTGTTTTGTACATCTGAACCCATAAGTGTAAGTCCTGTTAGTTGGCTATGCTATGACCTTTCAAGTTCAGCCAACTGGCGCTCATCCACTCCTGGAGCTCAGCTAGACAGCCATTCAGGGTTGGTATTGGGTTCTCAGTACCTGGAGCAAAGGACAGGTATAGTTATATATCATCTGCATAGCAGTGGTAGACCAGGCCATGACACCTGATTATTTCACCCACGGGTAGCATTTATCTGTAAAAAGCATGGGAGATAGTATAGAACCCTGAGAGACACCAAATTGAAGTGGAATTGGTGATGAAGAGTTTACTCCAGAAGAAACTCTCTGTGATCTGCCGGTGAGAAATTATTGTGGTAAGGATTGTGCCATCCAGTCCACAGAAATTTTTCAGGTGCTCCATTAGAACCCTGTGGTCCATGCTCTCAAATGTTGCAGAGAGATCCAGAAGGATTCGGATTGAACAGTCAACTCTGTCTCTTGCCATCAGGAGATCATTAAGCACACATACCAGGGATGTTTCAGTGCTATGTTTTCTCCTGAATCCTGACTGTAATGGATCATAAATATCATATATTGACAGGGAGGTTTCTAGTTGAGTGCCACAACTTTCTCAATAACCTTTTATAGGAAAGGAAGGTTTGATAGCAATCTATAGTAGGTCAAGCAGTATGGATATAAATTAGGTTTTTGTAGGAAGTGGTCTAACAATTGCTCCCGTTAGTGATTTAGTAAAATCTCTGTTTGAAAGAGCATTGAACTATTTTTGCAAATACAGGGCCAACCATGTCTATACACCCTATTAGAAGCATGGTTGAGGCAGGGTCTGGTCACAGGTTGTGGGATGCAACATTCGGATAATTTTAGCAATGTCTTTTACATCTATTATGTCAGAGGTGTCCAATGTACAGTAGCATGTTGCAGCTGCCACATCCCTGTTACAGTAATGGACTAGGGAACAAGGATCTTCATAGGCACCCATTGTCTCCGAGATCCAGGTTTGCTGCAAGAACCTGGGTAGTCATACACCTCCTTGGACAATACCTGGTCAACTCCATGGGTAAAGTTCTATTTTGAGGGGTTGCAACTGTTAACTGAATTGAGTGGTGGTCTGCCCATGTGACTGAGTTTATTTTTAAGTCAGAGACTTCTCCAATCTGGAAGGCAAAATCAAGAGTATGACCACTTTTATGTGTGGCAGAAGGAATGACTTGTGCGAGGCCCAGAGCATTCATTGTGCATCGGAGGTCTTGGCCAAAATGTGAGAGCTCATCATCAACCCATGCATTGAAATCCCCAAGGATCAGCCATCTTTGATGCTCCAGATCTAGTCCAGCAACAATATCTGCAAATTCTTGTAGAAATATCTTTCCATCTCCAAAGGGGTTGGTAAATGATAAGTACTCTGAATCCTAATTCTGTAAAACTCTGAGCAGCGATGCACTCAAATAATGTAAATGAGTAATTTCCATTAGTTGGACCCTAAGTATAAGTGTTTTTTTTTAAAGCAGATGGCCACTCCACCTCCTGTGCAGTTCAGTCTTGGTTTGTGAATGACAGAATAATTTGTTGGAACTGAAGCTTCCAAGATAGGTGCTGCATTTTTGTCTAGCCAAGTCTCTGTATTACAGGCAAGATCTGAACATTCAATAAGGTCAGCAGTTGTAGCAGTCTTGTTTTCTATAGATCTTGCATTACAAAGGATGAACTTGAAAGGGCACATCAGAGGGGATATAGTTATGAGACTGGCGGCTGCGATGCTGCCGGTCTCAGTACCAATAAGGGAATCTCAATAAGGGACTTAAGATAGGCATTGAAATACCGATGCCTATCTTAATCCCAATGCCGGTACGCTGAAGCACACCAGCACAAATGAGGTACATTCAGGATGCCCTTAGCATTAGCCACTGGGGAGTTAGGTTTAGGGAGAATAGCGGATTTAGGGTTAGGTTTTGGGGGGGAGGTTAGGGTTAGGCACCCCTATGGGGGAAGGTTAAGCACCTCTGGAGGTGGGTTAGGTTTAGGCACTAAGGGGGGAGGGTTAGGTTTAGGCACAAGGGGGAGGGTTAGGTTTAAGCACTAATGAGGAGGGTTAGGGTGCGCAGTGGGGAGGGTGAGGGTTAGGCTACAAAAAGGGAGGGTTAGGGGGGGAAGGGGGAGGACAAATATACTTACCCGACCCCTGTCAGGATACCAACCATCGGGATGCCGCTGTCGGTATTCTGACAGGAGGCATCCCGACAGCCGGCATTACATACCCATTACTACTAGAGGTCCTGTACTTTCTTTATATTAAGTGTGGGGGCTCTGGGGATGTCAGTCACAGAGTGAGAATCTATTCTTCCAAGCACAGGGCTGTCTGTTGGGCACCACTTCTATTTGTTTCCTATATGAAACTGGTGAGCCTGAAGGCAAGGCATTTATGTGCTTACAGCGGATAAGAGATTTTCAGCTTGCTTCCCACAAATGCCCCTCGGAGTTTATTTGAAAATGCCAAGGGATTTAAGGATAGAAGCCTATGCTGGACCAATAGGAACTGCCTCTAGTGATGAGTGAAGTGAAACTATAAACCTGGAAGTTTACAAATACATTGGGTCATCATTGAGAGTGTAAGTATGAATTGCATTCGATAAGAGATTAAACTTGTTTTATTTTTATTTTTTCTCAATTATGTGTGTGATCCAGAAGTTATAATGGGATTCATGAACAGAGTCTAATTTTATGTAGTTATTGCTACAGTATATCCATTTGCTACTCTCTTATACAAAAGGTGTATTTTGAGCAAGGAGTATATAAATAAGATAACTTTTCTTTCCAGATGCTGATTTAGAGTCACACAAATAATTCCAGAACAAAATAGACTAGAGTAACGGTGTTAGTAGCCATTTCTATTGTGTCGGTGTGAAAATCCCAGTGTGAGACTCATTTGAAGTGGATACCATGCCTCCTGCTAATAAGCTGGGATCCTGTGCTTAATGATATTATATATTTTTTTACTCTGATGATATTATTATGCTAAACTTGTTATGTAATGCTATTATGTTTTATTATTCATTATTGTGGTGTTTAATCTCAGGAATAATCAACAGAAATGATTCCATGCGGGTGTGTATATATATAAATATATATATATATATATATATATATATATATATAAATATACAGTCCAAGAGTTCCGGCACTACAAAAAATTATATATATCCTGCAGGGGTGCCCGCACAAAAAGGATTTTGTATATGTCCGATTTGTGCATTTGTTACTATGGTGATATTTGTGTCTCTCACTGATGACATGGTCTTTGCTGATGTCATCAGCAATCACCACTTTCAGTCCAGCATGGCCTGATTGCCACACTTTATGCACATTGGGTGGGGGATGTACATAAGGTAAGCTGTTATTGTAATTGTTATATGGCTGAAGTTAGTACTTAAAGTAATGAAACGTTCCTTTATTTCCCTGGTGGTCTGTGCGGTTTTTTATAAGGGAGTGCAGCACCTTAGCTGCATATATACATATACATATATATATATATATATTATTGTATTCAAATGTGATTTGGTTTGTGTGTCCTCTATTTGACCTCTGCTAATACAGACTTGGGAAGAAGGAGCAATTCATGTCTTCCTGAAACCAGATTTTGAGATAACCATCTCTTACTGAATCTCTAAAAGCCATAAAGTTTGGAGAGGAGATGGATCCTTCAATTTCAGAGAACCAGACATTGTTTTAAAGCAAGCTTCACTACCTCACATCTAAAGATTCTTGTATGCCTCTGAGTTGTGCTATAGAGGCTGAGACAAGGATTCTGATGGTTACTTTGATCCAGGAAGGGGAAAGTTTAAGAGTAAGTTATGTAGTCACATATCTTTAAAGCAGGGTCCCTTTTGGTTTGACCAGGTAACTCTGTATTGGAGCACAAAGACTCTCTATTGATCTGAAACCCTGCTGACATGTTAGGGAGAACCTGTTTAAGGAGGAAAAAAAATAGAGATCTATAAAAAGAAATGCCAACCATCCTTCAAGGTTCACTCATTGGGGATCAGACGGAAGAGCTGGGAGTGCACCAGGATTTTCTTGTGGGTGAAATCCATGACCCCATCAGCAGTGCTAAGAACTTTATTGTGAGTTGTCTTAGGACCTCTGAGTTATTTCTCTTTCATATTTAGAAATTATTTGCTTTATAATCTGTGTGTTCTGTTATTAATATTTTTGTAACTAAGCCTTAAAATATTTTTTTAATTAAACACATTTAATCTAGCATATTCTCCGTGATTCTTATTGAACTTGCGAGCCGGTGAGGCCGATGCTACATATCTGTGTTTGATTTGAATGTGATTTATTATTAATCTGTTTAGAGATTGCAGACCTCCGGAGAACAGTCTGCGTGATGGCAGAAGATTCGTGTATTTTAGTAAATGACCACAGTGCACCGGCGTCATAACCAGCTGATCCAGATTGTTGTATCTGTGAGTCAGGGTTCGTGACAATTATATTACATTATAACTTAAAAAAGAATAGAAATTGTATACAAATACTGTACAAACCAAAACAAAGCTATAGATGGCTATGTTTGTAAGCACTATATTTATAATAGGAACTATGGGTTGGTTGTTTAAAAAGAATAAAGTATGTAAAGTACAATATTTACACACGTTATTTTTACATTTTACCAATATTATACCTGAACAATAACTCAGTTACTGTGAGAGTATAGTTTGCATCTCTTAATTCATGATTGCCTGTGGCTAAACTGTTTAGTTTGGCTAGAGAATGAGATAAAATCTGTCAGACAGACACAGCTAAGACTGTTCTAACCTAATATTGTTTATTGTTGTTTTCATGTGAAAATAGTTCAATTCAGGCAATGAAAAATAGAAAATTAATTTGTCTTGCGGGAAATTGCTGTCATAATGCTCTAAATGTGCATTGATCTCAAACAAATTAGAATCTACTCCAAATATTTGTTAACTCATTTTTCTATATCTAAATCCAGAGCAAATATTAAAAAACAGCATTTCTTCTTCAGATAATAATAACATAAGACAAAATACTTGGGGTATACTTAGTAAATGTATATTTTAATTGATTTTGATCCATTTAAAATAGAAGAAAATAGATTCAAATCGATCAACATCAATCTTGTGTTTCTGGGACTAAATCACACATTTACCAACAGACAATTTTTTATTTGTTTGTTTAGCATTAGTAAATGTGTTATGCATTATTGTTAGGCTGGAGGCCTTGACTGGAGTGCCAGATATCATAAGTGCACTTTTATTTTACATCTAATTTTGGTGTTATACCAGTGTGAAACTCGTGTTTGTTTGTAAACCTGCTGTCTGATATTCGTCTGTATGGGTGTCTGGAGATGTTTAACAAAAGCTGGCAGGCCTAATGAGACCTCTTGACATGAAATATAGGACACTTTCCTGACTTGAAATTGAACCCGGGGTTTTGGCGGAGAGATGCCGTCTCGTACCCACCGGACCACCACTGATGTCGGTGTTGAGGACAAGTTGGTATGTGCAATCAGTGGAGAGTGTGGCAGTAGACTGACCAGGCTGATACTGGGTTAATACTGTAGAAAGAGAAAATAACACCCTTCTTACTGTAAACCCGAAATGCTTGGAGTGGCGGATCTTGGCAATGGATTCACCAGACTGGAACTGGGTTGTTGCTGTAGTCCAGGATCCAGGAGCACTCAGATGGTAGCAGGACCGGATGCAGACCAAACTACGGAATGGATAGTAGGTGATGATACCAGGAATGGCATCAAATGGAGCAGTAACCAGGAACACTCACCATGCAGGGAGAATGGTATACACAGGTGAGTTGTACATTCAGATAACAGGAACAGATGAAGCGCAGCCAGTGGGATAGCTGCCTCAGGCATAGACAGAACTGGATACAGACCGGGCACCACATTGGATAGTGGGTGATGAAACCAGGAATGGCACTAGTGGAGCAGAAACCAGGAACACTCACCATGCAGTGAGAAAGGTATACACAGGCGCGTTGCAGGTTTGGATATCAGGAACAGGTTGAGATTCTCTGTGTAGCCAGTAGGATAGCTGCCCCAGGTGTAGATCACTTGTAGGAATCCATATAGCAGCAGGAAGCAAAACTGCACAAACTGGATACAAGTAAGCAACAGGAGCTCAGTATCGCTCACTTAGTAGAAACTGAGGTTAGACATTGTACTGGCAATTAGGTAGAGTCAGCAGCTGGGATATATACCCCTGGGTTACCTGGAATAGGCTGAGCAGAGACAGGTGGTATGGTGAAGCTTAGGCTATCACTTGATTGGCTGTTGCAGACAGGTGATTGGGACTTGCACTGCAGTACTCTGTAGCAGGCTTAGATCTTGCTTGAGGCCTAGCAGGTCAAGAATCACTGAAGCCTGTGCATAATGGATGTGATAGAGAATGCTGGCAGAATCGGTAAGTGACCCGGCGGCAGGGGAAACAGACCCGGGTTGTGACAATCAGCATTATTAATTATATTTATAGCTATTATTGCTTGTGAATTGATGCATCCTTTCTTTTTTGTCACGTGCAGGTAATTGACTACACCTCTCAGCATCTTGCTGCCTTACATTTCTATTGCCCACCATCAAAACTTGGTTTAGGTAATTGACTACACTTCTCAGCATTTAACTTATATGTAATATTAAATGGCACATCACTGCTTAATATCTCTATCTGATGGGGTTTTTTTTAGTTAGCTTATAGATGTATAGACCCCGATGTTAGCTTAGTGGTATGGCCTGTTTGTTTGTTTAAGTTAATTTATTGGTAGCCATATTAGTGGGAGTGTTTTGGGGGTTGTTAGCAATGAGTGGATTCACATGCCAGATCTCCTATGTAAGGTTCATTATTAGGCTGGAGGCCTTTGCTGGAGTGCCAAATTCAAAATGCACTTTACATTTTAAATCTAATTTTGGCATTATACTAGCATTAAACCAAAATTAATCAGAAGGGAAACAAACTATCTACACTCTTGAAACAACATAAACTATATTTTGACAAAGTTGGATCAACAAATGTGAGTTCACAATCTCCTTACTACAAGATCCTGTTGACTACATAACCATGACTTTCATCACTGGACTCCCTGTTTGGTCGCTACAAAAACCTTGTGCCACATGTGCTACTATTTGTGTTGGCTCTGTGCTTTACATATAATCTTAATGCATACTGTGTCTGTGAGTGTTAATGTCAGTTTACCTCTCTAATAATATCTTTTTACCTTAGCTGTTTTGCCTAGTCTTACATCATCTAGCTACTACCACTTTTATTATACTCAATAATACACTTTTATTGTACAGACACTTTTTCCCACAATTGTAATTTTACTTTCATTTCTGGAAATCTGCACTCTCTCTTACATTATTTCTTCATTCCTACTTTAAATTTTTCCTTCCCCTATTTACCTCATCCTTACCATGACCATGTTTTCTTCAGCTGCCCCATTCACTCACTGTCTACCTAAACTTTTGTTCTGCCCCCTGCTTCTACCTTTATCCTTTTTCCCCGGTCTCCTCCAATTCCTCCTTCCCTTATCTACCCTCCTCTGTCTGCCTTCCTCCCCCTCTTCTCTCATTACTCCACTTTCATTTGATTATACCCCACCAGGGTCCTATTGCCCCACTGCTAATCTCTTCTCCCACCTTCCTCTCCTTGTCACTTCCCTCACCTCTATCCACATCTCATTAATCTCCCTCCCTGCCTACCACCTACAGATTCCTCTCCTAGCACTGGAGCCCACACAATCACTACACTCTATTAATTTTGGTCCCCCAAATTAATCTCCCCTCCATGCTACAGCAACCCTGATAATCTTACTGACATCTCTCCCACAAACTCTGTTCCTCTATCCTGTGCCCTCTGGAATGCCAGATCAGTCTGTAATAAACTAGTCCCCACCCATGACCTTTTCATCTCCAACTCCCTGAATCTCCTAGTCATTACTGAAACCTGGATAGAAAATATGGCCACCAAGGTCTTTGGCGCAAATACGATAAAAACAGCAAAATGTCAAAATAAAACAGAGACACCTTAACTCAAAAATGCTATATATGCAGAATATATTGACATGAATATGCGCTAAAACCAATGTTCCAACATGTAAAGTCCACAATAATTATCAGTGAAAAGTTCTTTGATGCGTATTCTTGTATGCCATTTTCATAGGTCACATGAAAAATAAAAATATAAAAAACAATAGTGTAATATTGTCTCTAATTAATGCAAAACAACCAAAACTGTGGATCAAAGAGGAATGGTGTGCTTCTTTATTCAGACCACAAATTTCCAAAGCAGGTATGCTCCCCTCAAAGCCAAGAAATAAACCACATGTCGATGTTTGAAAATTAGATGCTTACATATCAATGTACAGTATACTGTAAATGCATATAAAGGTTTCTTTCACCACTGCTGTATAAACCTCCTCTTGTTAAGGGTAAATCACCACAAGGAATGTCTGGTATTGTTAGCAACAATCTTCCAATTTGTGTTCTTACAGTATATATAATTTTTAATGCTTACATGAACTGTATCACTACGAAGCACAAGAGACAGAAAGTACTTTCTGACCACACAGATATTTCTGGGGAAGAGTTCGGGATGCTCCTCTCCTCTGTCCCTGTGCTGTGATATCACATCACATCAGGGCACAGCAGGGATAGCCTCCTGCACGGATTTCCCTCCTCCCTGCACTCAATCAGTGTGATAGGGAACCTCCAGGACCGCTCACTCACTGTTCACTGTGTATTATACACACATTGTGAGAAGCAGCATACTGGAGATTTTTCCCTTTTTTTCTTCACACACTATTTTATACTTTACTGTTCTCTCCACAATTTTCTTGCTAAGGCACTCTCATTCTGCGGACGAATGTAAGTGGACCTGCACTGATTATACCAGATTCACTTGCCCGATGTACTGCACAACAGCAGATGCCTATAATCTTTCAATTCTATCTCTATTTATAGGTAGGGATCTGCTCACAGGGTGTTCTATGCATATAGTAAGACACCTTGCAGCAGCCATTCCTGCCATACAGAATAGAGAGACTCTCTTTCTGATTATTATTTTTCCAATTACAAAAAACAGAATTATTTGTTTATCCATTCATATCCTCATTTGGTAATATGGCATATTGCATAGATAGCCATTCATGCTTTTCTAGATGATTCAATATATGGATATACTACTGAGGAGGATAACTGTGTACTCTGATCTATAGCCATTTTTTGGCTTTTAAATATCATTTTATAACCAGAACTTTGTTGCTCACAGTGTTTATATATACAATTAACACCAATTGTTTTGTGTTATATAATACCCTTTATTTTTAGGACCTATATTACCTGGTATATAAGTTAATACCAACTTCCAATTGATCATGCTGTGTTTCTATTAGGTGGTCAAAACAAGCCATTGAGGGATTTTTTACCCTGGATATATATTATCATATTCTGACTAATTTTGCCAACTGTCTGACACAGTGATATACTAAGAGTCAAAACAATGGACACATGCTAATCCTCTTGACTCATGCCAGTCAGTGTTTTCAACAACAGTTACCCTGTCTATGTTGTTTTGTGTTTATGTGTATTGTATGTATAATTTTCTTGTGATATTATAAGACTTATCATCTTCACGATTTTATTGGCATACTATTAAAAGTTATATTTTATTTATGAGGTAGATTGAGTGCCCCATAAAAGAGAGTACTTTCTTTCTCTTGTGCTTCGTATTCATATCACTCTCAAGGGGCACCTCCATAACCAGATATTGTTTCATAACATAGTGTTAATTCTTTATAATTTGGATATATTTGGAATGTACCTATCTCCTACATTGCTATCTAGAGTGTTCTTATTGAGTGCTTAGGATATTCCCAACCCTCTTTTCCCCTAGCTTGTTTCATGAACTGTATGATGTAAATGCATATAAAGGTTTCTTTTAGCACTGCCACAGGATAATCCTCTTTTAACATGTATCATGAAAACATCAATAAAGGCTAATAGTGTCCAGACAAAACACACTGACCTCCTACTTGCAGCATACGAGAATACACATTAAAGAACTTTTCGCTGATAAGTATTGTGGACTTTACATGTTGGAACATTGGTTTTAGCACATATTCATGTAAATATATTCTGCATAATTACTGAAACATGGATTTAACCCTCTGACACCACTTCACCTGCAGATCTCTCCTCCGGGAGCCTTACCTCCCACACCCTCCTGCCTGGGGGTCACCATGGTGGTGGCGTTGGGATCCTTCTATCCCCCGGCTACTCATACCAACTCATTCCCTCAGAACCATCCCTTACATACATTTTTAAGTTCATAGCATACGCTTCTTCCAAAAAGTACACCTCTGAGTAGTTCCTTGACTACTTTGCTTCCTGGCTCCCTCACTTTCTCTCCTCAAACTTTCCCTCAATTATCCTAGGTGACTTCAATATTCCAATTTATATCCCCAAAGAATCCTCTGCCTCCAACTCCTCACCCTCACATCTTCATTTGGCCTCTCCCAATAACCTCCTCACCCTCTCATGTGAGTGTGCATTCACTTGATCTGGTCTCCACTCACCGTTGTGATATTTCTGATTACTCCAATTCCCTATTCCCCCTCTCTGACCATCACCTTCTTTATTTTAACCTATTCCTCTCTTCTTCCCCTCTTCTACTTCCTAAAGACACCATCACTAAGCATAACATTGATGCTATCAACACCATTTCCTTTTCTTCCCTGTTTGGGTCACTTCTCTCCCCTATCCTCTTTCTCTTCTGCCCTGAATAAGCTGCTTCCCTATAAAATGCCTACCTAACTTCTGCTCTTGACTCTGTTGCTCTGGCGATAACTACACACCGTTGCAGATCCACACCTCAACCCTGGCATTCCAAATGCACCAAATACCTACAAAAGTGTTCATGAATCGCAGAGAGACAGTGGAGAAAATCACGCTCTAAGGCAGATTTTCTCCATTTCAAATTTATGCTTTCAACCTACAGTGCTGTCCTTTCCCTCTCTAAACAGTCATATTTCTAGAACCTCATCTCCTTCCAGTCCTCAAATCCCCAGTGTCTCTTTGCCACCATCAACTCCCTCCTCTGCCCACCCCCTCTTTGTCTTCCCTCCTCACTCTCTGCCATTGACTTTGCAACCTGCTTTACATCTAAAAATTATTCCATTTGATATGAAATCATAGCCAACCAGTACCCCAGGTCTCCACCTCCTCCTTTCCTGGCTCCCTATCCATTTTACCAGCTCTGACATCCTTCTCCCCTGTATCTGGAGAGGAAGTCATGGCCCTCATCCGGTCCTACCCCCTTCCACCTCCGCCCTTGACCTTATCTTCTCCCACTTACTGCATTGCCTGCTCCCATCTTGCTCACCTCCTTAATCTATCCTTCTCATGAGGCACTGTCCCTTCTGCATTCAAGCATGCCCTTGTCTACCCCATTTTTAAAAAACCTACACTTGATCCTAACATTCTCTCTAACTACTGACCCATCTCTCTCTTGTTTACAACTGCCTTACAACCTTTCTTTCCTCCGACTCCCTCCTTGACCCTTTTCAGTCTGGCTTCCATTCTCTCCAGTCCACTGAAACTGTCATCATGAAAGTCAGCAATGACCTCTTTGCTGCCAAATTCAAGAGCCACTACTCTCTGATCATTCTCCCTGACCTCTCTGCTGCTTTCGACACTGTGGACCACCCTCTCCTGCTGCAAATCCTTCACTCTCTTGGTCTTTGTGGCACTGCCCTCTCCTGGCTGTCCTCCTACCTCTCTGACCAATCCTTCTCTGTTTCCTCTCATGACTCCTCTTCCCCCCACAGCATCTTACAGTAGTGTTCCCCAAGGTTCTGTTCTTGGACTTCTCCTATTCTACCTCTATACATCCTTTCTAGGTGAACTCATCAGCTCTTTTGACCTCCATTACCATCTCTATGCTGATGATACTCAGATCTACCTTTCCTCCCCTGATCTCTACCCCTCTCTACTTACTCGTATCAACAACTGACTCTCTGCCATCTCTTCCTGGATGTCTCAGCGATTTCTTAAATGTAATATGTCTAAGACTGAGCTGATTGTCTTTCCACCCTCCCACATAACCTCACTTCCCATTATTTCTTTATTAACTGATGGCACAACTATCTCATCTAGCCCCAAAGTGCACTGTCTTGGAGTTATCCTGGGCTCCTCCCTCTCTGTCAAATCACATATCCTGAACCTCTCGCAGTCCTGTAGTTTCCATCTCAAAAATACTGATCAGACCCTATCTTACCTAGTATGCTACTAAAACCCTCATACACCCACTTTTCATCTCCAGATTGGAATATTTCAACCTACTCCTATCTGGCCTCCCCAAATCCCATCTCTCTTCTCACCAGTCTATCCTAAATGCTGCAGCTCGGCTCATCTTCCTCTTCAAACGCTCTACATCTGCCTCCCCTCTACTACAAGCCCTCCACTGGCTCCCCTTCCCTTTCAGAACCCAATTCAATGTTCTCATGCTCGCTTACAAAGCCCTCATCCAATCTTCTCCCATTTACATCTCTGATATCATCTCCTTTCACTTTCCTATCCGCCCTCTTCGTTCAACTAATGCACGCCGCATTTCATGCCAACTGATTACTTTCTCCCACCTGCCTCCTAGATTTTGCCCATACTGCTCCCCACCTTTGGAACTCTTTCTCTCTCCCCATGAGACTCTACACCTCTCTACAATCAGTCAAATGGGCTCTCAAGACCCACTACTTCATTAAAGCCTTCCAGCTCTCATCCTAACTTGCTGTTACATGTTACTTCCTCTCAGTCTACCCCATCTCTGTCACCCCTGTTTGTCTGCACCCCCCTTTTAGAATGCAAGCTCTTACAAGCAGGGCCCTTTACCCTCTTGTGCTTCTCCGTACTTTACTTTTATCTACTTCTTACTTCTTACACTTGGTTGCTTATACTCTGCTGCTTATGTGGGTGTTATGGTCACTAATGTAGCAATGTATATTATCCATGTCCTTGTCCTGCATTGTATTGTACTGTAAGTCACTGGTCTCCATTTGTTTATGTACTTTGTAAGGTGCTGCAGAACACTGTTGCACCATATAAATATTAATAATGTGTGATTTACTTTCAGAAACACATACATTTTCTTCGATCAAAATAGTTTAAAATAGACTTTTAGTAAATATACCCCTTAATATCAATAATTTGATGTGTCCTAGAGATTTACAATTTTAGACAAAGAAATCTATGTAATTATGTATATGTCCTTATTTACTTATATTTTTTCCTCCAATAAAGTGTGGTACTTGTTGCATCTTATTCATGCACCAAGATGTGATGTGACATACTAAGTCATTACACAGTGTAATACCAGTTTTCAAATGGCAAAAAGCATTTTTCTCAAAACTGTACTGTATGTCATGGTTAGAATAGTCAGATCCAAGTCAGGACTCGTGGACTGGGTTGATGAGGTATTCATGAATCAGGAGCCTGGATTAGCTATCTACTCATGGAGAGGACCAAAGTAGGATGCCTCCTAGTGCTGTCTAAGAAGTTAGCAATCTCTGTAAGACTCCCATTCTGTCCCTGGGACAAATTGAAGGGAACTCAGCCCCTAGCCCTGAACACAGCTGATAGGAGCTGGAACCAGAATTTGAGAACTCAGGGAGTATATATGTGCTGATGCCGACTGACTGAGTGGTAGTGGGAAACTGGTAGGGAGGGGTTTTAACTCCAGCTACTGAGAGGTTTGGCAGTGTCACATAACTAGGTAAAAAGAAACAAGTAATTTAAAATGCCCCAGGTCATTATGACCCAACCTCAATGAAGCCGGGATGACATAATCCAATATCATTATTAGGTCTGCCTATTATGATTACATTAAATCATGTTTCCAAACCATCTTACTGAGAAGCCAGAAAATGAATCTTAAAGGATGACTCCTAATAGCTTCTCAGTCTAATGATTATATACTGTAACAGTGTGAGAAATGGATAATAATGTAATGTACATGCACTTGGGAATAGGACCAGTTTTACTGTGATTTGCTATTGCTAATTCTGCTTAGCATTTTTGTTGGAGATGTTTGCTAAAGTATTGTAGTAGCTTACACTTGCCTTTTGTTTTAGTAGCCAATTGAAACCACATTTTAGCTAAGCCCTACAATATTTCTAATGTTTGTTCAGTCTATTAAGATAGTTAGAATGAGCACTATTAAAAAGATGGGAAAATAAGCACACAAGAAGGTTTGCTGTTTTCCTGTGCAAAAAAACACTTTCCAAAGTTGTGATTTTTTTTTTCTGGATCATTCTGGTTTGAGCTGTCATGAATAATCAGCCTTGCAGGTAAATTCTACAGTATGTCTATAGGCTAAGGTGAATTAATAAATTTGGCACTAGTAGATGAGCTGGGAAAACAGGAGGATTTGAAAGTGGAAGGGTCAAGACAATTTCAGTTAAAACAACTTACAAAAAGAAATGATATAAAAACAGTAGGCACGGTTTAAAAATTAAAAAAATAACTATTTACTTTATTTAATGTTCTAAACTATAAGTTTGCTTCAAGAAAATAACTAATTGTTCAGAGGGTGGTGCTGTAACATCACTGTACAGGTGCTTTATGGTCTAGAGCAGGGGATAAGAGCAAGCAGTAATGTGAGTGCAGCAGGTAAAACAGTGGCAAGGCATGCTGGGGGGATGTGTAGTTCCACATAATCTGGAGTGCCACAGGTTGCCTGTCCCTGGTCTAGAGTGCCATATAGAGATCAAAGCAAGCATAGTGTACAGCTTGGTGCTTACAGAAAGCCAATGTAGAGTATATTTTATTACATGTGGACTACTCATCCCAGCATTTCCCCTACCAATGGCAGGTTAGCTATGGGTGCATAATGCATTAAACATATAGTACAACAGAAAATAAAATGAGTGCTTACAATTATTTTTTATTACTTAGCTTGATAAAAAAATATTTACAGTAAAGGTTTCTTTATAAGAAGCAAAATATTACTAGACTGAATACTACAATATAAGTGAACTTAGAAAATAGAGTGATGTTTACGATTGGCTAACATAACTTGCTGCTAACTGTAGTTTACCAGCGTAAAATACACAATAGATTACAAAAATCATACTGTACCCCATACTGTTCCCCATACTGTACAGTTTCCCACTACACACACTGTGGTGCAATTTTTACTTTATATAATGACTACATTTTATTTGTATTTCTCTGGTCCAACAATACATCTAAAAAATGGCATAAAAACAAACAGACCTTCTAAATAGAAATAAAGGTTTCACAAATTTGCACTTTTTGGTAACTGAACAAGACTGGGTGTTCTGAGGGTGTTACTGCAGATAATGTAGCATATCAGATACTTTAATGATCCTTTAAGGTCCAGAGTGCCATAAACAGATATAGGTAGCCAGAGTGTACAGCTCAGTGCATGGGTAAAAAAAAAGAAAAACAGAAGGGTCAGACAATGTATATTTGGTTACATGTGTGCTACTCATACCAACAGGTTACCCATGGCTAGCATGAACATACATTAGAAAATAAAAGTTGCACACTATCATACATACATACGGTATGTAATTCAAAATTACTTTCAATCTTTATTTCTTAAATTATAGGCCCAGATTTATCAACGAGTGATATTCTTGTTACTAATCTTAAATGGTGCTCCATCCAATCTGTTCCTGTCATTTTTTGAACACATGACAGTAAAGAGCACCATTTAAGATTAGTAATGAGTGGTAACAATAATATCACTAGTTGATAAATCTGGGCCATCGTACTCAAATGATGTTAATACTCAATAGATCTTAACAATCACATTACAGTACCCCATACCCACCACTGATTGTAAGCTACTGTGCAGTACAGTACTTATTTTTGTTAGCAATAATGAGCAGTGGTTCAAGGCCTTCTCCACATCACAGTGGTTTCAAGTAGTACTGAGGCTATGCTGAGCAGTGTGCAGTTTGTCATGTGGATTGTGTAACAAAGGTTTTGAGTATCCATAGCAGGCCATTCAATGCATCTTTGTTTTAACCTAGATATTTTATCCTTTCCAAATCTGAACATCTCCTGGTATCTGGCCACAATATCCTCATTCAGGTTGTTGGGTATAGCTACAGTCAGGTCCATAAATACTGGGACATTGACAGAATTTTCAGATTTTGGCTTCTATTCACCACCACAATGGTTTTGAAATGAAACAAACAAGATGTGCTTTAACTGCAGACTTTCAGATTTAATTTGAGGGTAATTACATCCAAATCGGGTGAACGGTGTAGGAATTACAACAGTTTTAATATGTGCCTCCCACTTTTTAAGGTGCCAATAGTAATGGGACTATCAACTCAAAAGCTATTTCATTGACAGGGTGTGGGCTATTCCCTCGTTATTTCATTATAAATTAAGCAGGTAAAAGGTCAGGAGTTGATTCTAGGTGTGACATTTGCATTTGGAATCAGTTGCTGTCAACTCTCAATATGAGATCCAAAGAGCTGTCACTATCAGTGAAGCAAGCCATCATTAGGCTGAAAAATCAAAACAAACCCATCAGAGAGATAGCAAAAACATTAGGTGTGGCCAAATCAACTGTTTGGAACATTCTTAAAAAGAAAGAATGCACCGGAGAGCTCAGCAACACCAAAAGACCCGGAAGACCACGGAAAACAACTGTTGTGGTTGACAGAAAAATTATTTCCCTGGTGAAGAAAAATCCCTTCACAACAGTTGGCCAAATCAAGAACACTCTCCAGGAGGTAGGTGTATATGTGTCAAAGTCAACAATCAAGAGAAGACTTCACAAGAGTGAATATAGAGGGTTCACCACAAGATGCAAACCATTGGTGAGCCACAAAAACAGGAAGACCAGATTAGAGTTTGCCAAACAACATCTAAAAAAGCCATTACAGTTCTGGAACAACATCCTATGGACAGATGAGACAAAGATCAACTTGTACCAGAGTGATGGGAACAGAAGAGTATCGAGAAGTAAAGGAACTGCGCATGATCCAAAACATACCACCTCATCAGTGAAGCATGGTGGTGGTAGTGTCATGGCGTGGGCATGTATGGCTGCCAATGGAACTGGTTCCCTTGCATTTATTGATGATGTGACTGCTGACAAAAGCAGCAGAATGAATTCTGAAGTGTTTCGGGCAATATTATATGCTCATATTCAGTCAAATGCTTCAGAACTCATTGGACAGTGCTTCACAGTGCAGATGGACAATGACCTGAAGCATACTGCAAAAGCAACCAAAGAGTTTTTTAAGGCTATAAAGTGGAATGTTATGCAATGGCCAAGTCAATCCCCTTACCTGAATCCGATTGTGCATGCATTTCACTTGATGAAGACAAAACTGAAGGGAAAATGCACCAAGAACAAGCAGGAACTGAAGACATTTGCAGTAGAGGCCTGGCAGAGCATCACCAGGGATGAAACCCAGCATCTGGTGTTGTCTATGCGTTCCAGACTTCAGGCTGTAATTGCCTGCAAAGGATTTGCAGCAAAGTATTAAAAAGTGAAAGTTAGATTTAGGATTGTTTAGTTTGTCCCATTACTTTTGGCCCCTTAAAAAGTGGGAGGCACATATAGAAACCGTTGTAATTCCTACACCGTTCACTTGATTTGGATGTAATTACCCTCAAATTAAATCTGAAAGTCTGCAGTTAAATCACATCTTGTTTGTTTCATTTCAAAGCCATTGTGGTGGTGAATAGAGGACAAAATATGAAAATTCTGTCAATGTCCCAATATTTATGGACCTGACTGTATATACAACAGTGCTAATAAACTAATATATAACAATATTAAAAAGTTAGTGTCTCTGCAAACATAAAACTAGATAAGTTTGTTTTGAACTGTTTTTAGTATACTATTATTAGAAATGTACAAGGTTCAATCACTATACATTTGGGACAATTGTCCCCATATATCAAGTGCTTGTCTGTGATATAAATCCCCAGAGTTATTTTCAAATGGAAGTTTACTGTAGCTATTATTTATAGTATAGCCTAATTGTGTAAGAAGTCTTTTTGAATACAAGCCATAGTATGTTGTTATTACTGGTGGTGATAAATGTGGTGATCAATGTAAACCTATAGAATCTGTAAGCAGAAATGCACTTGTTTGACAATTGTTCGAAAACACACCTCAATTGACAAGATGTTAAAGTTCAGGTCTGAACCTATGAAAAAACCATAGTGAGACGTTTGCCACCAAATACTTTATCTTTCTTAATTGCAGCTGTTTTTCCTCCCTCGTATTTACACTGGCACATTTCATGTCCTATGCAAGACTTTTTCCAAGATGTCTCCATTATATGTTAAGATTGTGAGTGTTTCTGTCTTTACATTTTTCTTATATTTAAAATAGTTTAAAAGACAACTTCACTAGTTTTAGATTCTTGCAGACATTGTTTTTATTTTGTTTTATTAGTATATATATTTTTCGGAGTTTATTAGAATGATCTACATTGAATAAAAATAATATCTCACTTACAATAAAATAGTTTGTTTTTTAATGAACTTATGGTTAAACTTGGCTATTGTCTACAGTATCACTGCTATTAATGTCAAATAGTGTACAGGAATCGGTATGTTATACCGCCGGGCATCAGCCCAGCGGATGAAATACTGATGTTGGAAAGTCGGCATATGGAGATCCCAACAGGGTAAGTATAAATGCTATCCCTAACCCTCTCCGCCCATAACCATAACCCTCCCTTAGGGGTGCCTAACCCTAACCTCCTCCCTAGTTCCTAACCCTAAACTCCCAACAGGGGTACCTAAACCTAACCCCCCCCACATCCTAAACCTAACCCTCCCAGGGGGGTGCCTAACCCTAACCTCCCCCATGGAAGTGCTTGACCCTAACCCCACTTCCCCTAGCCTAACCCTAACCCTCCTGGGGGGTACTTAACCCTAAGTCCCCCTGGGAGACCCTAAACCTAACCCTGCCCCATCCCACAGATATCCACTCCCGATGCCCAGCTCACCTACGAACGGTATGCCGGGCGTCGGGATTTCGACATAGGGCTAATGATAGGCATCGGTATTTAGATGTCTAACATTAGTCCCATGCTGAGATTTCACTGTCGAGAAGCCGGCAGTCGGCATTTCGACTGCCAGATTCCTGACTACATACCAGTGTACAGTATGTAGTGAACCAAATAAATGATCCCATAATTGTGAATTCAAACATATTGAGGATTTGCATATATTTTCAGCTTTAGATGTAATGGTCTTGTATTTTGGAAAAAACTATTTTTGGAAAAAACTATTTTTCAAATTCCTTTAATTTTTTGGGTTTCTAATAGTATGGTCTGAAATGTTTCCATATAAAGGAAATATCTTAGAATAAGTCACAATCCCGATATTTTTACAATGTGTCAGCACTAGAATAACCAAGTCAATTCTCAAATCTTTTTGGAGCAATAAACCTTATGTTCCTATTTTAAACAATGACATTGTTAAATATTTGATGTTTTAAAGATGTAAGCATTAAGAAAGTGTAGCAGAGGTTCTTTCACATGGGGAAGTCCAAAAGTGATGATATGCATAAGGATTGAGATTTTGGATGCTGAAGAACCCTTTATTTTCAAATGACTTTGGAGGCTGATTCATAGCCTTGGGGATTCAGCAAGAGGTCCCCTAAATAAATTGTTTCAAGTATGTGAATTTCTATATTTCACATTAGCATTATTAAAAATACTTTGCAATGTAGTTTTGATTGTCTTTTTCTATGTTTGAGTAATTTAACAAGGGAATATTGCAGAGCAGAAAAATGCGTGGAAGACTAAAATAAAGACATATACAGATAAGCTTGAACTAATTTCCATTTGGTACATGCACATCCAACTTTGAGAGCACTGCTTTAATAATTGATTTTATATACTACACCAGTGGTTTCCAAACTTTTTCAGTTCAAGACACCATGATTTTTTCAAGGCACCCTAAGTCAAAAAAAATACAGAGCAGTCCCTTTTTTAAAGTAGTTGGGTCAAAATAACGTAAGTAGTATTTAGGTCAGGACAGATACTTATTAACTTGTTTACAAAAATAATACACATAAATCCAAGGAAAAATAATGTATATATTTTTTCAATTATAATTAATTTAAAGAACAATTTACAGCACTCATTAAGAGGAATAAGAACAAAGTAAAAACAATATGCACAAAAATGTGTCCTCCTCCATGTGTTTGTCATTGCAGCCCTCCTCCTGCATGTGTCTGTCCAGTGGCGGCTCCAGCAGGAGCCGCACCCTGTGCAGCCAGGGACACCCTAAACCTCTTGCGAGTGGCATGGTCTAATTATCATAGGCCACGCTCACTAAACAACGCTATTTGGGGGCGTGCCCAAATGGCATGCATCCCAGTTAACGTCAGACTGGGGGAGAGCTCAGCACTACATCAGTAGCTGGGCTGCCCCAGCTCTCTCCCTGCAGTGAATGGATACCAGGCGCATACACGCGGCATCCATTCTTCTTCTCCTGGGTCAGCACATCCCAATGTTGGAACAGTGGGGCAGTGCCTGAAAAATGGGACTGTCCCACTGAAATCGGGAATGACTGGGAGGGGTGCACCCTCTATGGGGTGGCACCCGTGTTCGACCGCACTGGTTGAACATGCCTCAAGCTGGCCCTGTGTCTGTCATTGCAGCCCCCTCTTGCATGTGTCTGTCATTGCAGCCCCCTCCTGCATGTGTCTGTCATTGCAGGCCCCCTCCTGCATTTGTCTGTTATTGCAGCCACCCTCCTGCATGTGTCTGTCGTTGCAGCCCCCTCCTGCATGTATCTACCATTTCAGCCCCCCTCCTGCATGTATCTGTCATTGCAGCCCCCCTCATCCATGTGTCTCTCAATGCAGCCCCCCCATCGTTCCCCCTTACCCCCTCATGGTGGCCCCTCTATAGCTCCCTATGCAGCCCCCTCCATATAGAACACTATGTGGCACTCCTCCCACTCCGCACAACACCCTGACTCTCTCCCACGCATTGCAGCTCCCCCAAGCCCCTGCCTTATTTTGCCTTTAGTAGCGATAGCCATGTCGTTTCTGCTCCTCAGCTCACCCATGCAGCCAGCCACCCCTTTTGGCAACACCACAGACAGTTCACTTCCCAGCTTCTTGCACGCTCAAATGAACCCCCCTACTCCCTGCCCCAGCTCCTTGTACTGCTCCGCTCACCAAGCCTCTCCAGAGTCCAGCCGCGCAAGTAAATAGAAAGAGAAAAACAGGCAGTTTCTGGCAGCTGGCCGCGGAAGGGAGCCACAGCGCACAAATTGGGAACCGCTGTACTATACTATGGGGCACCTGTTCCTTTTTATGGTTTTAGATTTAAAAATCCAATGATTCAGTCTGTGATAAGACATTTCTGAAGGACTTACAATGAATACTGTGGGTATACAAACAACCTTTTATACCTTCTAGTAACTAATTAGCCCACAAAGTGCTCACGACATTAATGAAGGACAAAAAAACAAAAAAATACAGATAGACCACAGAAAACAAAAGGAATGTCACATGGCATTTAAAAACCAAAATATACGATGAACTTATAGTTATAGTTATAAGTAGTAAGACTAATTAATCAGCTGTAATCATAGTTAAGTAACAAATATGAGTAAAAAGATCAATCAATTAGCTGACTCGAAATACAGGCTCCAGCATAATTTTATCTAGACAGGGATTAAACAGCCAAATAGCCAGAATGATTGCACTGGGAGAGCAGCTCCATTCTTTTATGTTATATCAAACACAT
Source organism: Taudactylus pleione (assembly GCA_031769625.1). Lineage (NCBI taxonomy): Eukaryota > Metazoa > Chordata > Amphibia > Anura > Myobatrachidae > Taudactylus > Taudactylus pleione. The sequence goes on along the minus strand of JAUIMM010000040.1, from coordinate 39,054,051 downwards.
ACTGTATAACTAATAAAAAATCAAAACACCCATCCCCACCATCAAAGAATATGGAAGGAATTCACCGTTCATCTATATAACTTGTATCCATACCAGAGGACTGGCAACAATTTGTGTATAACTCCTGGGTATTTTGGGAAAAAAACAGCTACCAGCTTGGTTGCTTAGAAGTCCGATGGTGCACATTTCTGCGCACCACGGCAGATTAGAGTTGCAGCCATTGAGCGTTTCAATAGGCAGCCCATCGGCTGGAACTTTAGCATAGTTTCGAAGTAGCTGCTGCAACAACAGTCGAAACTGCAACTGCTTTGTGGCCACCTCTGAATCACCCCTATAGCCTGTTTGAAAGAGATGAAGGGGAAGATGTAAGAAACTTTGGAGAGTCATATAGTGGAGAGAGAAAAAATAACAATCAATTATCAACTAAATTACAGGCTGTGTTCGACAAATTACAGGAGTTGATTGGTTGGCACTTTAACTCTCTCTACTTTATCTCTCTCCAAGGCTTGGCACATATCCCCCTCAGAACCTAAGCTATCCTGCACATCTAACCTTTAGATTCCTTATTGTCCAGCCCACATACTGTAGATTTTATGGCATTCACATTGAATCATAAATATCACATTGATACTGTCACATGTAATGAGTTTGTTATTTCATATTGGCTACCCTCATTTGTGGTGAAGAATTTTAAAACAATAATCCACACCAGAATTTAACTGCTTTTAACCGTTAACTTTCTGTAATCCTCCACATATGCACTTTAACCAATTGATTATTAGTATTTGGAGTCCTTCTTTATATACATTTTGGGTAAGGTGATATAATACATTTTATTATGGGATCTTTCAATGATATGTTCCAGTGCAAATATGATTTAGTGTCATTTTTTGTTTGTTTATTAATAGGAGTGATTCCCTTCTTATTTTTAAGTTTCATCAAAAAGCCTTCCATGAACTCATTCTTGTAATCGCTCTAAAAATTGTTCATTACATCTAATTAATTTAAATTGGCTTCCTGACACACTACAGAGCCAGTGATGATGATTACTCATAGTTGGTAGATAGGAGTTTATGTCAGCTGGTATAGTAAAAAAAAAGTTGATTTTTTTTCGTCCTTAATATACAATATAATTGCAAAAAAAAAATCACTTATTCAAAATATAAGGTCTATATTTATAGAAATGGAATTGAGGTGATCACAAATGGTATCCAAGTTCTCCTTATTCAATCAGCAGGCAAAGAAACTACCATCTATATGGCAACCAGATTCATCCTGAACTCATGACCACTGCATACTTGTTCTTCCCAGATTGCCATTAGGATATAAGTATATCTCAGGGTAAACCTTGCCACCATCACCATATCATTAAATTGCAAATAAAACTTATTCATAAAGTGAAAGTAGTTCCTAGTGAGAATAAATGAAATTGCATCTTTAAAAAAGGATTTAAAATCACCATCATACTCTGCTCTTTCCAAAGATTGTACAATTTCTCTAAGGCATTCCCAATTATTTAAATTTAACCCTAGAATGTGTGTATGAGGTAGGTAATAATTTGTAAGCTCCACTGGGGCAGAGACTGGTCTCAAATGGCTGAAATCTTCTCTGTAAAGTGCTGTGGAACAAGTGTGCACTATATAAATAATTCACTTTCAGAACAAGTTTTAATTGCAATATAATGGTATGGTGATAGATACTAGGCTTGTCCTGAGTTATGCATACATATTCATGGACCACTGGAAAGAACAACAAGTATGCAGTGGTCATGAGTTCATGAACCTGGTTGCCTATAATCACTAATATAGATGATTATTTTTGTACCTAAATTCTATTAGAGTTGAATATTTTTTGTCTGGTGAGGAAATAGGGAGAACTTACAGTAAATACCTTTTGTGATCAACAAAATTCCAATTCTATCAATATAGACATTACATTTTGTATAAGTGAGGAAGTAGTGAATATTTTTAATATTACAGAGTACATTAAATTGAGGATGAAAAAATCCACACCAAAAATTTTACTAAACCAAATGACATCAACCCCTATCTACCAACTAGAAGTCATTATCATAAAGACTGTCTCTCTAGTGTGTCAGAAAAATTATTTAAATTAATTTGATGTAATTTCTCCAAAAAACACACATTCCGAGAACAAGTTTATGTAATAAAGGAACAATTTATAGAGAAAGGTTATGAGAATGAGTTTCTTGACAGAAGAAGCTGCAAGAATAGGTTTGAAGTGAACTTGCATTTTCACCTCAGTATAATAGCAGCTAGTGAAATGGATAATAAAAACCACTGGAACATATTATTGAAAGATCCCATATTAAAATGTATTATACCACACTAGGGATGAGCGGGTTTGGATTTCTGAAATCCGAACCCCCCCCAAGCCTCCCGATCCGATCCGGGAACCGAGTCCGGCTTGGGTTTTCCCGCCTGACTCGGATCTGAAATTGAGGAAAAACGTCATCATCCCGCTGTCGGATCTTGCGGATTTTGGATATTATAAAAGGTCCCCGCGTCGGCGCTATTTTTCTCTCCGGCTGTGGACAGTGAAGAGGGAGGGTGGGAGTTAGGGCTGGCTGAGCTGTGTTATGCTGCTGTTGTCCATAGGGGCTGTGTCCACTCCAAAGTCCATAGGGGCTGGCTGGGCTGTGTTGTGCTGCTGTTGTCCATAGGGGCTGGCTGGGCTGTGTTGTGCTGCTGTTGTCCATAGGGGCTGGCTGGGCTGTGTTGTGATGCTGTTGACCATAGGGGCTGGCTGGGCTGTGTTGTGCAGTCAGTTGTCCATAGAGGCTGTGTCCACTCCAAATTCTATATGGGCTGGCTGGGCTGTGTTGTGCAGTGTCCCATAAAGGCTGTAGTCCTAAAGGGGTGCTGTAGTGTTGTCCAGGGAGTGATTTGTCCATCAGGGGTGCTCCCTCAAGTGCAAAAAAAAAAAATATTTTTTACTGTGTTTGCAAATTGTGTGCACAGTAGCCACCAAGCATGTGCCTGTGTCATAAATCAAGGGCCGGCTGGCTCGTCTGTTAAAGACTGGTGTAATCCCCAAAGTGCACTACAAAAAAAATAAAAAATAATCTTTTTTCTGTGTTTGTGAATTGTGTGTGCAGTAGCCGCACATGCATCAACACGCATCTCATAAGTCTGTTAAAGGGTGGTGTAACCCCCAAAGTGCACTCCAAAAAAATTAAAAATTCTTCTTTTGTGTGTTTGTGAATTGTGTGGGCTGTAGCCGCACGTGCATCAACAAAGGAGCAGCGCCAAGCGTGCGCCTGTGTCATAAGTAAAGGGCGGCTGGCTCATCTGTTAAAGGGTGGTGTAACCCCCAAAGTGCACTCCAAACAAAATAAAAAATTCTTCTTTTCTATGTCTGTGTGCGCCTAAGCCGCACATATATATCAATATAACATAAATGGAGGATCAAACTTTGTCCGATAAAAATAAAATAGGGAAAGATCAAGAACCACTTCCTCCTAGTGCTGAAGCTGCTGCCACTAGTCATGACATAGACGATAACATGCCATCAACGTCGTATGCCAAGGCCGATGCCCAATATCATAGGAGAGGGCATATAAAATCCCAAATGACAAAGTTCAGGAAAATGACCTTAAAAAAAACATTTAAATCATCTGTGGAAAAATGTAAACTTGCCAATATGCCATTTACGACAAAGGAACGGCTAAGGTCTTTCCCTATGTTCATGACTAGTGGTTCAGCTTCACATGACTATGGCAGCCCTCCTCCCGCTACAAAAATCAAATGAGTTAAGCTGGCAAAAGTGCAGCAAAGAACTGTACATTCTAAGGAGATATCACAAATCCCCAAGGAGAGTCCAAGTGTGGCGGTGGTTGCAATGCCTGACCTTCCCAACACTGGACGGAAAGAGGTGGCTCTTTCCACCATTTGCATGCACTCTGCAAATGCTGGAAGGAGCACCCACAGTGCGCTTGGTGATATTCAAATTGAAGATGTCACTGTTGAAGTACAACAGGATGAGGACACTGGTGTAGCTGGCGCTGAGGAGGAAGATGATGAGGAGGATTCTGATGGTGATGTGGTTTGCTTAAATCAGGCTAAGGGGGAGACAGTTGTTGTCCGTGGGATGAAAAAGCCCATCATGGTCATGCCTGGGCAGAAGACCAAACATTCCACCTCTTTGGTCTGGCAATATTTCTATCAAAATCCGGACAACAACTGTCTTGCCATATGAACCATATGTAAAGGGACGTTAACCACCTAGGAACATCCTCCCTTATACGTAACCTGCAGCGCGTTCATAAAAAGTTACTGTCAAGTTCAGAAACTTTGACTAAGACCGTAATCAGTCCAGGGACACCTAAATCCCTTTGTACTGTTGTATCCAAGTGCCTGCAAACCACACTTTCAACTCCCTCCTCATCAATTTCCTCCTTAGTCAGGATCAGAAGTAGTCCTGCAGGCCATGTCACTGGCATGACTGACTCTCCTATCCGGGATTCCTCCAGAGGATCCTGCATTGCTACGCCTACTACTGCTGTTGCTGCTAGGAGTCATTCATCATCCCAGAGAGGAAGTAGGAACACCACTACTTTTACTAAACAATTGACCCTCCAACAGTCCTTAGCGAGGAGGATGAAGTACGACAGCAGTCATCCTGAAGCAAAATGGATAACTGAGGCATTGACTGCTATGTTGGTGTTAGACGTGCATCCAATATCTGCCATTGGTGCAGTGGGATTTAGACAATTGATGGAGGAAGTGTGTCCCTGGTACCAAATCCCATCTAGATTCCACTTCACTAGGCAGGCAATACCGAGAGTGTACAGAGACGTCAGAAAAAGTGTCCTCAGTGTCCTAAAAAATGTGGACAAGTGGAACAGGGCAGACCAAGGACTATATGACTGTGACAGCCCACTCGGTAGATGTATCGCCTTACGCAGCAACAACAGCAGCATCACCAGTAGCAGCAGCTCAGAAATGCCAGCTCATTCCAAGGCAGGCTACGCTCTGTATCACTGGTTTCAGTAAGAGGCACACTGCCGACAACCTCTTAGAGAAACTGAGGGAAATCATCGCCCAGTGGCTTATCCCACTTAGACTCTCCTGGGGATTTGTGATATCTGACAATGCCACCAATATTGTGCAAGCATTACATCTGGGCAAATTCCTGCATTTTGTGAAAAGTGACAGGGGCGTGCAGGAGATGCTTTGGGTGGCCAGAAAAATTTCTGGCCACTTTTGTTATTCAGCGACTGCGTGCCGAAGACTGGAACACCAGCAAACACTCTTGAACCTGCCCTGCCATCAGCTGAAGAAAGAGGTGGTGACGCGGTGGAACTCAACCCTCTATATGCTTCAGAGGATGGAGGAGCAGCAAAAGGCCATTCAAGCCTATACATCCACCTATGACATAGGCAAAGAAGGTGGTATGCACCTGACTCAAGCACAGTGGAGAATGATTTCCATGTTGTGCAAGGTTCTCCAGCCCTTCGAACTTGCCACACGTGAAGTCAGTTCAGACACTGCCAGCTTGAGTCAGGTCATTCCCCTCATCAGGCTTTTGCAGAAGCAGCTGGAGAAAGAGAAGGAGGAGCTAAGATGGAGCGATTCTGCTTAGCATGTGGTACTTGTGGATGAAGCCCTTCACTTCCTTTGCCAGGATACAAGGGTGGTCAATCTGTTGAAATCAAACCACTACATTTTGGCCAACATGCTCGATCCTAGGTTTAAAGCCTATGTGGTGTCTCTCTTTCTGGCCAACACAAGCCTGCAAAGGTGCAAAGACCTGCTGGTGAAAACACTGTCAGCTGAAGAGGAACGTGACACATCAACAGCTCCTTCTTCATTTTCTCCTGCAACTGGGGCTGCCAGGAAACAACTTAGGTATCCTAAGCAACCCACTGGCGGTGATGCAGGGCAGGCAGGACCAAGTTTGGACATCTGGTCCGGTCTGAAGGACCTGGCAACAATTTCTGACAAGTCTACTGTCACTGCATATGATACTGTCACCATTGACAAAATGGTGGAGGATTACATCGGTGACAGCATTAAAGTAGGCATGGCAGACAGTTCGTACCTGTACTGGCAGGAAAAAGAGGCAATTTGGAGGCCCCTGTACAAACTGGCTCTATTTTACCTAAGTTGCCCCCCTACCAGTGTGTACTCCGAAAGAGTGTTTAGTGCAGCCAGGAACCTTGTCAGCGAAAGGCGTAGGAGTTTGCTTCCACACAATGTGGAGAAGATGATGTTCAACAAAATGAATTATCAATTCTTCCAGGGAGACCAGCCTCCAGAAAGTATAGAGGGACCTGTGGTGGTGGATTCCAGCAGGGACGAATTAATACTCTGTGAGGATGAGGATGTACACAACACTGAAGAGGGTGAGGAATCGGTGGATGAGGAGGATGAGGATGTTGTCTTGCCTCCGTAGAGCCAGTATGTGCAGGGACAGATTAATTGCCAGCTTGTTTTGTGGGGGCCCAAATGAACCAGTCATTTCAGCCACAGTCGTGTGGCAGACCCTAGCACTGAAATGATTGGTTTGTTAAAGTGTGCATGTCCTGTTTATACAACATAAGGGTGGGTCGAAGGACCCAAGGACAATTCCATCTTGCACTTCATTTTTTTCTTTGCTTTTTGTACTCTTTGGGGCCTAGTTTTTCAAACTGCCATCCTGTCTGCCACTGCAGTGTCACTCCTAGATGGGCCACGTGTTTGTGCCGCCCACTTGTGTCGCCTAGCATAGTCAGTCATCCAGCTACCTCGGTGCAACCTTTTGGACTAAAAACAATATTGTGAGGTGTGAGGTGTTCAAAATAGACTGGAAATGAGTGGAAATTAATGTTATTGAGGTTAATAACAGCATAGGAACAGAAAACCCCACAAATTCTGTGATTTTAGCTGTCTTTGTGCTTTTTTCAAAAAAAATACAGATCCAAAACACAAAACCCAGAACCCAAAACACGGAAGGGTGGTTTTGGCAAAACCAATCCAGATCCAAAACACGAAAATAGATCCTGATCCAAAACCAAAACACGAAAAGTGTTCGGTGCACACCCCTAATATTTACATTGATCTTCAGATCAATCCTGAAGGGATGTACACAGGGACTTATTCATCAGTGCATGCTAGTACACTGTTGAACGCAGATTCCCAATGATCGGGAATCTGTGCAGATCCTGCACACATACTGGCAGCAGACTGTCATTGATTGACAGTCTGCTGCTGTTTGTTGGGGCAACGATGGCCTCCGTTTCCCGAAACAGAGGCATGTCACCATCGTTGGGGGGAGGGAAGAGACCAGGATCTCCATCAGCTGATGGAGATTTCCTGGCCTCTTTCTCTCATCTGTGGCAGTCGGCTTGCGTGACCCCATGGGTCACCTTAGCCGACCAATGTTCCTGCAGAGTATCTGTTGCTGCATTGGATAATGCAGCTCGGATAAGTAATGCAGCAGGAAGCGTGATGCCTCCTGTGCTTTACCATGTCTGCAAGGATCACTGTTGCACAGCTGCCTGCATGCAGCTTAGCAATTACGATCCTTGCTGAATCAGGCCCATAGCTCCAAAGCCGGCATCCTGGGACATTAGGAATTTGCAGCAATGTCCTTTCATGCTTGGATGAAGAGTCTCATGGAAGCAAGGATACAGTATATGCAACTTTCTTCTGAATAGATCACATGGTTCTGTGTTATAAAAGGGCTACTTCCATAATCTTATTTTCCCTATCTCACTTCCTGTACTTAAAATATTTTTGTTAAGATTTGGTTATATGTTTATGGACCATTATGCTAAAACTCTTCCTGGCAAACAGCTACCCGATGGGGTGTCTAAAGACACACTAAGTGGTTTGGAGCATCTAAGAATGCTGCAAGTGGGTGTACACTAGGGAGGGGCTTTGTAGTGGCATTAGCATAAAGTCACAACACAATTGCGACTGCAGCAAAAGATGCAGACATTGGACACAAAGGTTGTGTCCAGCTCAGAATCAAGCCCTATAGGTGAAGACCTTAAAACTTAGATTTATTCCAACTGTCATGCTTAAAAATATATAGGAATTATTTTAATACCTAATTAAATTAGTATAAAAATGCAAAGCAAGATAACAAGTTATATAACAGAAAAATGGTGGTGTTTGAGGTTTGCCTAGAAATATGATTAATGACAGGCAACACACTCTAAGATATTACAGATATGAGCAAGCGGGGTGCAATCACATTACCGGCAGCCGGGATGCCTGTTATCGGAATCCCAACGTTGGAATACCGACACAGCAGTGAAGATAGGTGTTGAAATCCTGACGCCTACCTTTATCCTGAAACCGAAATCCTGAAAACCTCCATCTCGAACAAAGGTAAGCGGGCGCAGTTAGGTGTTAGCAGCAGAAGGGAGGAGGGTTAGGTTTAGGCACCCTAGGGAGAGATTAGGGTTAGGTGCCCCCAAGGGAGGGTTAGGTGCAGGAAGGGGGGGCTTAGGGTTTGGCACTACCTGGGGGAGGTTAGGGTTAGGTGTCCCCCAGGAAGGGTTAGCATTAGATTTACGGGGAGGTGGGGTTAGCTATCCATGGGGGGGGAATTAGGGTTAGGCACCCCCCTGGGAGGGTTAGGTTTAGGGTGCAGGAAGGGGGGGGCTTAGGGTTAGGCACCCCCGGGGGGAGATTAGGGTTAGACACTACCTGGGGGGAGGTTAGGGTTAGGCACTGCTAAGGGAGGGTTAGGGGGGAGGGGAAGGTTAGGGTACTCACCAGCCCTTGTCAGGATTTTTCACGATTGGGATGCCGGAGTCTGTGTTTTGACCACCAGCATCCCATCCATCGGCACAAGATACTGATTCCGAGCAAGCAAGACAGTTCAGAATATAGGAGAAAAGATATAAATGTATCCTCATACAATGGTGCTCAAGTCGTGGCAAATAGCCTTTCTCAACTGAGTGTCTTTCTGGCTCAAATTGTGCATTTTATTCACAAATAAAACAGCTGGAAGTGACAGAACTACATTGTTAGATCACACTTATCTATTGATGTGTAAAATGTTTACATCTGTGTGCGTCTGAGTCTGAATCTGTATAAGAAGTGCTATGATGCAGCAGCCGCAGCTTTTTCTCATGCCATAGTATTATCCTTTATTTATATGGCAGCGCCTTACATAGTTCATAAACAAATAATTTAACAAGAAACCAGTTACTTACAGTACAATTAAATACGGACAAAGTTTATATACATTGCTGCATTAGTGATCATAGTAATAAAACTCAAATAAGCAACAGGGCGTAAGTGATAGGTGCAAGTGAAATAAACTGGGCGTGTGGTGACATACTTCTTCACAACAATAATTGACATATCCAGGTATGCACAAAACAATCTTCACTGTTTGCTAAGTACTATGATGTTTGGGTTGCATTTTCATTGCTATGAATATGAACAAAAATGAGACCATTAACACATTAAAATGACATGACAAATGTAATAATTATGATATAACTCATTCTTTTTGGGTGGAGCATCTGTGTCGTGGACAGCCTCAACCACTTCTTGGAGGTGGATGGAGCGCATTTGCTCTTCTTACTCTAGCCACTCCATTTGGAAGGGGGATCTGGCACGTGCCTCTTTATATCACTGAAGCACTTTTTACATACATCAACTGTGCACTTCAGCGTGCCAGAGCAGTTGACCTGATCCAAAAATTGCTTCCACATAAGCGATTTCTTCCGACCACTTCTTCAAATGGTCATAATGCTACATGGCCCAATTTACAAGGGCCACTTTCTCTTCAAAACTAAAGCGCACATTGTGGCCACTGTTTTGAAGGGAGCCACTGAGCTTTCATCCTCCTCCTCCAAGTCAGACTCCAGCAAAGGCCCTGAAACTTCCTCCACATCAGACTGCATCTCCCCTTCCCTCTTGCTACCACTCCTCCTCCATCACAAAATACTGAAAACTTAGAAATAAAAGAAAATAAAATATCCTCCACCACTTCACTTACACCACAGACACTCACAAATAACAAGGCAAAAAAAATTTGACAGTACAAAAAAAAAGTACAGACTAGACAATTTACAGTTCCAACCAATCACCAATCGATTTATATCTCTGCAAATCTGTCCTCTCCAAGCACTGTGCAAACTCCACCAATCACTAACTCCACCAATCACTAACACCACCAATGCACATGTTCCCAGCAGTTTGTGGGCATATTTTTACTACCTCGGAGATGCCACTGTAGCATGTGTGAATTTAGACCAATTGGATTCTATTTGTGATTACCTCTGATTTGACATGTGCATTTGAGTGTGTGCGAGTTCCATCGTAGTATCCATGTGCAAATTAATATGCAAACTCAGTTGCGATAAATCATTGAAATAACTAATCTCGCACACCCCATAACAAGACTTGATACACCATCGAATGAGAAGATTTCCCCCCCCAGTGGTGTGGCATGTAGCCAGGGCTCCCAGAGGACGTGCATGGTTTGGCATCAACCCAAGTGTTCCAGGGAGGAGTCATGTAATTGGTTTGAGAATATTTGTGGTACCCCAGATCCTGGGTAGCTACCCCTGCAGAGGAGTCCATAAACAGTAGAAAATAAAATGTGTGTGTGAAAATATAAAATGTAAATATTCATAGCGTGTTAGTCAATGTATAGGGGCTCTGAACCCCATGAGGAAAACTCAGAGCTCTCACTGCAGAGCTATCTTAGTAGTCAAAGATTGGTACAAAAGTCCCACTTCAGAGGCCAGCATGAGGGATCCCTCTGTGAACTAGCTGACACCAGGACATCCAGGGGACAGCTACAGCACGTGAGCCTGGTGAGAACAGCTACCAGCATGCGGAGAGAAAGAGGCAGAGGTTATAAATAGCTGCTTTTCCTCAATAGTACGGTTGTCTGAAGTAGTGGTCTGTGCAGTGGAGCTGACCTGTATCCATGAGGTGACAAGTGGCTGGGATGTGAGGCTGCAGTGCTGTGTAACAGAACAGAGTAACAAAGCTCCTCCAGTCAGCAGGATACTGCAACTTCCAGCACCTCTGGCCAGGGCCGGTTCTAGACCTTGTGGAGCTCAGGGCAAAAGTTGCCTTTGGCGCCCCCCATATATAAAAAAAAATAAAGAGGACATTCATAACTCTAGGGGGCATGCCTAGCAGAAAGTGGAAGTGCTGCTGCTCGATCCTCTTCCACGGCCATGTGCCAAATGTGACAAAGTCACGCCCGGCACCACTGGCATTCTGGGAGATTAGGAGGGATTGGGAACAGCTGCACAGTTTGTGAATATGGTTTGCATGTTATGACACACTGTAGGATTCCCCTTATAACACATTATGCCATGCAGTAATGCCCCTTACACAGTATGCTGCATACAGTAATACACTGTACACAGTATGCCGTGCACAGTAATGCCCTTTACAATATATTATGTCACACACAGTAATGCCCTTTACAATAATTTATGTCACACACATTAATGTCCTTTACAATACATTATGCCACACAGTAATGCCCTTTATAATACATTATGCCACACACAGTAATGCCCCTTACACATTATACAACACACAGTAATGCCTACCAGTGACTCACCTACTCCTGTGTCCATCCAGGCTTAGGCTTCTCCTCCATGCCCCAGTCTTCTCACCCCTATGGCCACTCACAGTCCCAGAATGTAAGGCATGGCTGCAAAAAAATCACATGGTGTGTCGCACAGGTATTCTGGGAGACAGTGGGATGGAACAACTGGGAAAGAGGTGGTGGTCATCATTGTACTGGCGGATTGATGGTTAAGATGGCAGCACCACGAAGGGCAAGGGTTGGCCAATGGGAAGACTGTGGACACACCCTCATGCTGCAGCACCCCAAGCAATAGAGCTGCTTGCTTGACCCTAAAACTGCCACTACTGCTGACCAAGTGACTGATTTGATAAGCTATGCACACTTACCAATCAGCCATTTGATTCGTCTGGCCAGACATCACAACTAGACAGGCTTTTAAATTTGTAAGTGCAGCAAGCTTTCCCCCATATGTAATCTAGACTGCATCAGCAAAGTGACTGCCTCTAACATTTCTGGTGCCTGGAGCTCGTACTCCACCGGAACCGCTCTTCCTGCGCCCCCCCCAACATAAAATCGTCTGACGCCCCTGGGTATATTTACTAAAGCTTCTAAAAATTAAAAGTGGAGGTGTTGTCTTAGTAACTAATCAGATGTTTACTATCATTTCTCTATTGCATCCTAGAAAATGATAGACAGAATTTGATTGGTTGCTATGAGCAAAACCTCCATTTGACTGTTTTTGAAGCTTTATTAAACTTACCTCTAGAAGTATTGTGCTTACAAGAGCTATGCAGAGCTTTCAGTTGTATCTTTTAGCCAACAATTATATCCAATTGTTTTTTAATATTATAAAATACACTTACAATATGCACATAAATGACAACTTCGAAAAACTGAACAGATACCAAACTGGTACATATATTCATACACAAATGGTAAGAGCAATCTGTAGCTTACTACTTTAAGTAGAGTATCAATAAGCATATCACTTAATAAACCAAACATTGGGAACTTGTATCATGGAAATGTCCATCTTGCCCATGTAGCTTGTAGGGAAACTCGAATCCTGGCACCATTTGATGTGCTTCAATTTTATTAATCTTTTTTAAATGTGGATGAGTGCATGGTTGGACGGAATAAAACAGAGATTGCAATGGTTTGTGATCATTGGTGAATCACCTGACATTTCCATAATGCAATGCAGGCTGACATATATTGCCTGATTCATAGGTGGACATTGCGGTGTCTGCTCTTGCATCTGTTGCCAGAGACGTGGTTACAATAATATGCAAATGCTTGTATCAGCCCTTCCTGTTTTGTAGTAGCTTGCATCTGAATGTGCAAGACAGAGAAACCCACTTGCAGTGGCTCTGCACACTGTAATACCCCCAGTGATTCTTTGGAAGGCATCATTACTAGCACATCAACACTTGCACCAGCCCTATGGCAGGTGCAGATTCTCCTTCTGTCTTTGGTCTCTGCGGCACTGCATTTGGGAAATCAGCTGCTGTCCTTGAATTGCCCATGACACTCACATTGCACACCCATGAGACAGGCTTTTTCTTCTTTCACTTCTAGCCACATCACAGTAACTGCCCAGCAGCACCCATTATGTTGCCGCCCCATTTCTGATACTGCTTGTCTGATTGCAACAGCATCTTTGTGCATACACTCTGTAATGCATGCACTGTAGGGGTTTTCTGCAATGTTTGCACATACACAGTCGCAACTAAACACACAACTACATGAACATCGGCATTGCATGTGAATTGCATGTGTCTCTGGACCAGGCCCATAGTGTAATCATTTTATGATGTGTTTACATTCCACAGTTGTCTGGTACTGTTACAGTACAGATGTGTCCTCTTGCATCTTGGCTGCATTCACGGAAAAATTGCGCCATGCATGGCACGAGTTACATACCTGCAAATGGATACACAAATTGCATACGCACCCATAACTCCATAGGATTGGATGGTGCGAACGCAGTGTGCGCCATGGGGTAGCACACGTGACTGCGGCTATTCACATGGTGCGATGCGTGCATACATACCTGACACCTAAGTGCAGAACAGAGTCCAAAGCGCAGGACCACTGGTGAAGACCGATACTGTAGCTCACATACAGGTAGCAGGAGCCCTGGTGACCCCTGGTGGCAGGGGAACATGCTGCCAGGAAACACAACACACGGACGGCCTATTTCAAATATTTAAGCTAATTCAATCACAGCTCCAATGCCTACTGCTGCCTTCTCATATCTATCCAACGACATACAACAGTGTAAGCATCAGTACTATCACTGCACATCAGGCAGTCACACAGCATGTAAGTAAAGTTTGACTAGCAGCAAACACTGCAGCTCTCATACTGTGATGGTGATTGCAATGACTAATTTATGCACGTAACCGTGTTTAAATGGTCAGATATGTCTGTATTTTTCTGATCACGCCCCCACCTGTTACCACTGACTACCTGTCACTCACGCTGCGAGTGATTCCTATGTACGAGAGTAATTGCAATGCAATCACTGCACAGGCGCAGTATGACATTCACACATGCACAATAGCAAACAATTGCTTGTTCTGTGAAAATATCTGCATTGCAGTCTCTGAATCAGGCCCAGAGTTCTAGCACACAAGCAGCAAATGGTCACCGATCAGTCTCTGAATCAGGCCCAGAGTTCTAGCACACAAGCAGCACATGGGCATAGATCAGTCTCTGAATCAGGCCCAGAGTTCTAGCACACAAGCAGCAAATGGGCACAGATCAGTCTCTGAATCAGGCCCAGAGTTCTAGCACACAAGCAGCACTTGGGCATAGATCAGTCTCTGAATCAGGCCCAGAGTTCTAGCACACAAGCAGCAAATGGGCACAGATCAGTCTCTGAATCAGGCCCAGAGTTCTAGCACACAAGCAGCAAATGGTCACCAACCAGTCTCTGAATCAGGCCCAGAGTTCTAGCACACAAGCAGCACATGGTCACCAATCAGTCTCTGAATCAGGCCCAGAGTTCTAGCACACAAGCAGCAAATGGTCACCAATCAGTCTCTGAATCAGGCCCAGAGTTCTAGCACACAAGCAGCACATGGGCATAGATCAGTCTCTGAATCAGGCCCAGAGTTCTAGCACACAAGCAGCAAATGGGCACAGATCAGTCTCTGAATCAGGCCCAGAGTTCTAGCACACAAGCAGCACTTGGGCACAGATCAGTCTCTGAATCAGGCCCAGAGTTCTAGCACACAAGCAGCAAATGGGCACAGATCAGTCTCTGAATCAGGCCCAGAGTTCTAGCACACAAGCAGCACATGGGCACAGATCAGTCTCTGAATCAGGCCCAGAGTTCTAGCACACAAGCAGCACATGGTCACCAATCAGTCTCTGAATAAGGCCCAGAGTTCTAGCACACAAGCAGCACATGGGCACAGATCAGTCTCTGAATCAGGCCCAGAGTTCTAGCACACAAGCAGCAAATGGTCACCAATCAGTCTCTGAATCAGGCCCAGAGTTCTAGCACACAAGCAGCACATGGTCACTAATCAGTCTCTGAATCAGGCCCAGAGTTCTAGCACACAAGCAGCAAATGGTCACCAATCAGTCTCTGAATCAGGCCCAGAGTTCTAGCACACAAGCAGCACATGGGCACAGATCAGTCTCTGAATCAGGCCCAGAGTTCTAGCACACAAGCAGCACATGGGCACAGATCAGTCTCTGAATCAGGCCCAGAGTTCTAGAACACAAGCAGCACATGGGCACATTTCAGTCTCTGATGTATGTCACATTTGTGAAAAATGTATAGATAACAAAGTATAAAGATTGAATATAAAATATAAAGACACTAATCTATGTTAGATGTAGCAAAAGTTTTATTTCAATTTGTTGTATTTTATATTTGACTGCACTACATCTATCATATTGTATTGTCAGGAAGATATACTTCAACTGCACTAGTAGGAAAAAAAACAGCTAAGGCATATGTCTATAACAATTTTAATCAAACTAATTAGCAAAGCATACTTTAGAATCATAATAAGTTGTAGATTGTTTGATGTGTTGCATAATTACTTCGGACATGCTGCTTTCAATAAATATTAAAGAACAAATTAACATTACAATTATGCCAAAGAAATAATGAGATCTGGTTTCGAGCTCATAATTAAAATGCTCTTTTGCTATTATAAATGTAAGAAATGAAAGAACTTTCATTGCTTTGAAAGTACTGTATGATGGGCCACAGTACTCCATATGTTTTACAAAGGTGACATTTTATGTCTTTTTTTATACAGGATATAACATTTTAAAACATACAATTATTTAAAGAGGACCAAGCACACAAGTATTAAAAAAATGTACATATGTACAAAGTCATTCCTACCTAGAGGCAAGATGAGAGCCTCACCTACAGCACAGTTTCAACAGGGATATAAAAAGCACAGAACACATATTGCACTGTGCTGCCTTTGGCCATCTGCCAGTACTGTCTAGTGACAGCATCTATAATAACGCTGGAAACAACTCTACTACTAACAACCTGTCTCCCGAAGGCTGTGTTTTGTTATTTTTTCTGGTCTCAATACCTATAACCAGGAAATATCTGAGCCTGGTAGGGTAACAAAGCTGCCAGGAAGTATGCTGGGCACTCCAAACAAACCCAACTGGAAATAGAAGCTGAAAATAGGTGCAAAATAGCAGTAGATGGGAAGAATATATGTGGGTCAGGTCAGTCAGTGGAACTGATCTGTGATTGTATGAGTACCATAAGACATATGTTCCCAAACCCTTTGCTCACGCATGGATATCCTTAAAACCTTGGGCCTGATTGAGAGCCGCTCGTAAGCGGCCGCTCGTTCGCTCCGAGCGATGTTTGCCCAACTGCGCATGCGTACGGATCGTTATACGCATGCGCCAACCAGTCAGTGCGGACGAAATTCGTTTGTTCGCTAAACAGTGAATGCCTGCTATTTTGAGTGACAGGAGGAGGCGTATGTGGGTGGTAACAGGGGAAGGTGCTTGAAAACGGGGAGTGGAGATCCGAACGCAGGCGCGCTTAAAGGTCAAAATGGGCGTTTTAAGGGTGTGCATAATTAATACAGGAGCGTCATTGACCACGTCACTGGGTTATTTTATAGCCAGAACTGCTCGCAAGATTTTGGTAGCAACAACCAACCACAAGAATAGCGAGCAGTTCATACGCTGGTCGATGTACTCGATTAATCTAATAAATAGCGGGCATGACGTAGGATGCGAGCGGCCAGGGGGCGTATTTTTCCAAAAAATGACCGCAAGTTTTGTTCGCTCGTTCAGACCTAGAAGCGTGAACAGACCACAAAGAGCGAACGGTTCATTTGAATAGCCACCCCTATTTTCTGGACGAGCGAGCGCTAATTGCGTCCGGCTCTGAATCAGGCCCCTAGACTGTAGTTGTGGAGTTTGCAAAAGCAATAATATCAAGTAGAGATGTGCGCAGACCCTGTGTTTTTATTTTGGAAAAACCAACTTCATATGTTTTGGTTTTGGCAAAACCACCATGAAGTATTTTGGTTCTTTTCTGTTTTAGTTTCAAATTTATTTCAAATTGATTTTGAAAAAACAGCTATAAACTTGTAATTTGAACCTGTTTCCATGCAATCAAAAAACCAAGATTAGGTTTGTAAAACCAAGTCCAAAGTTACAGCCTGGATTTGGTTCTTCCCGGAACCCCAAAAAGTATCCGTGTTGGGACTCGATTCAACTCAGAATCCCAAATTTCGGGTGTGTTCGGTTTTCAGCAAATTTGAACTACACATCTTTAATATCAATTAGTTTAATTATTTGTATCATAAAAATATTTGTATCATAAAAATAGTAAATTAAAAATTAAATACAATAAATGGATAATAAAAGTGATTGAATCAGTAGCTAAATTTTCTGTAAGTCCTACAGAATAGAGATTTAGAATTGCACTATGCTCAACACTATAGGGTAAAATCTATACCGGAAAAGCCAAAATAAGGGACAGACAAGAACAACATGTAACAAACAAGTAACAAAGCACTTATAAAATGCTGACACAAACAAGGACAATAACTCTCTTGATATAAAATACTATAGTTCACTCCAGGTACATACTGCAGTTGTTTTTTTATCAATGAATAAACGTTAGTTAAACATCAATGAACCACTTGATGTGGGATTATGTCCTGGTAGGTAACAATGGGAAAATCTCAATGTTAGGAAATTCTATAGTCGAACACAATGTGATTATCGGAATGTAAGAAGCAAAGTTGGCAGGGAAAATTATCCTTTGTAGTTGTGCTGTATGCAAACCATTTACAGAGAAGGAATCCTATGAATATGTGTTGGGACCTCTTCCCTCATGTGCTTCTCTTTACATTTTCTTCTACTCTCTACTCCCCATAGGGCACCTAACACGTGACTGCCAACTCCTGGCTGCTTATTGTGAGTGCTTTAATCACTATTTCAGCAATGTATATAAGTTGTGTCCTTGTCCTGCACTGTAATGTACTGTAAGTTACTTGTTTCTTGTTCACCTATTAGTTCTATGTACTATGTAAGGCACTGCGGAACACTTGTGGCGCCATATAAATAAAGCATAATAATAAAATATAAGATGATGACTACAGAATGATAGTATACATTTGTAGTCTCCTGATACCACAGTGTTGTGTTCTGCTGTGCTCAGTAATAGCCCTTTCACATTGCTAATGGTGGGTCACACCCGGGATTTGTACAAGCGTCGTTCCCGGGTGTGACCTGCCTGAGACCCCTTTCAGACTGGCTGCCCGACCCAGCACTAATGCCAAGTCGATGACGCCATCGGCAGCATATGATGAACCGGCGCTTGAAGATGATCTCATTTCCAAGCGCCATCTCTCATTATGCAGTGAAAGGGACCCATTCACACCACACCACGAGCTAGGTTGAACTCATGTTCAACCCTGCTCACTACCAGAGTTGGGTTATTTCAACTGGCCCCTTTCATGCTTTGCGTTCATGTGCAGTAACCTGGGTTATTTTTTTTACGGATGTGTATGGATCACTCCGACATTCAAATATTTGTTACTGACTATAATTTGGCAACATGCTAATGATTGTCAGCAATTTCACACCAAACTAATGTAGGAGAAAGTTTTCTATCCGCTATGCTGGTGGATGTTCTTGGCAGGTTATTTAAAACTTTGAAAACAAAAAAACTATGGCTGATCCACTGCAGATGGCCTCCTGCCATAGCTGGTGCCCAGAAAACATCCTTCACCTGCTCCTTCCATGCTATAGCATCCCTGCAGCATAGTATACTATATATTTAATGTGCTTTAAAAAAGACTGTATTATATTGTACCAGGCACTTGTCCTGATTTCTGCGCACAACATTGAAACTGAAAATCCATGTCAGAAAATGTGTACAGTATGTACAAATTTATTCACTTAACTTTAAGTGTTAGGGGTAAATATACTAAGAATCATGTCTGAAACACTCAAAATTTACCAAGAATCGTGTTTTGCTAAATTTTGTGTGTTTTGATTGTGAATGTGATCATGTTTGCTTCCCGCGTTCCCTGTTTTCCCTGAAGTCAAACAAACCTGAACATGCAGTCTGCATACATCAGTGAGATTTGTGCAGGCTGCATGTTTCTATAATATTAAACAAATAAAATGTTAATATTTTTTTAAAAATGCGTGGGCTCCCCCCTCCTGAGCATAACCAGTACTGGTCTCTTTGAGCCCGCACTGGTTCACAAAATATGAGGGACAAAAAACATAGAGGTCCCCCATATTTCATGAACCAGAACCGGGATATTGGCCCCATAGGAGACCCTGTACTTTTACTACCAGCACCTGGCCCCACTCACCGCAGTATAAAGCCTGGCCAAAGCATTAAAATCCCCAACTAGTTAGCTCATGCTGGGGATCCCGGAGAGGTGTAGACCCCAACAATAAATGGGTCTCTCTTCTCCTGAGCATCCAGGCCTGGGCTGGACCCGGGGCTATGCTCTGCACCCCTGTTCAGTGGGTACAGAGTTCATGGGGTAAATAAAGTTATAATAAATAAAATTGTCTTTTGCAGGAGGGGTAATAGCGCCAGCAAGCCTCCCCCACATGCCTGTACTTGTGGAACTACAAGTACCAGCATGCGGGACATTAAGGGCTCATCAGTACCGCTGTTCCTCTTGTAAAATAAATATTAAACAAAAGGCAGGACACACACATTGTAAGATTTAGTCTTGTATTACACATTTACTCATGGTTCACTCACACACACTCCCCTGCACTCACACTGCATATTTACCTTGTCCCTAGCACCGGTCTGTCCCATTTTCCAGTAGAATCCAATAGTGCTACATGTAAAAAAATAACATACTCACCAACCCCTTGGTTCAGGTCCTCTTCTTTCCATGTAGGCATACATGGTTTCTGGAAAACATAAAAATGGACACTGGACCCCACGGACATTGTACCGTCCTCTAAGTATGGTACTTCAGGAATGATGCTCCAGCCGCTGCATTTCCCATAGAAATGCATTGGCTGAGAGAGGTGAGCCTCCACCTCTCAGCCAATCAGCCAATGAGTGGTTCCCCCATTGACTTCAATGGTGGGAACAAACTTTAATATCCCAGCAGTTATTGAATAAGCTATTCAATAACAGCCTCTATGAATAAACTATTGTGAATTGTATGTCAGGTGGTCTGAGCAGCACATGCCACACAGTGTACCTTTCAGTTTTAATAGTGTAAATGTTGTCTCATTCATATTGTTCAGAAAAACAGAAAATGGAGTATCCCCCAGAGTTCCCCCAGCACACTAAATTGTACCTGAACAATACATGAAAACTATGTGGTAATAGAAATTTAGATATATTTGTTGCATGCATTTATAAGTACATGGTAAGCTTCCAGGCCACTTCACGGCTTCTCTGATACTGGAACTCCAGTATCAGACTGCCAGTATCAGAGAAGCTGTGAAGTGCCCTGGCAGCTTACCATGTACTTAAAAATGCATGCAACAAATATCTCTGAATTTCTATTATCATATAGTTTTCATTTATTGTTGTAGGTACAATTCAGTGTGCTGGGTGAACTCTAGGGCATATTCCCCTTTCTGTTTTTCTGTTTAGTATGACCCCTCCCTGTCATGCACCTGGAGAGTATTGCCAAATTGATTTGAGCAGCTTCCATTTTATGTTTGCACATTCATATTGTGTCAAGCACTATAATGTAATAACTAGCGGATGACTGGGAGCTGCTGCTGCACAAGAATACACATATAAGTCTGAGGAGATAACCATGTCCAATATTTGAAACAACTCTCACTTCTTTAACGTGTGTCTGATTTGAACACTCCACAACATGTGGGGAATACAAGAAATGGATTTATAATACATACCTAGAGACAGTCTGTTGTTTACTGTGTACAGCCATGGCCAAAAGTTTTGAGAATGACACAAGTATAAGTTTTCACAAATTTTGCTGCTTCAGTGTTTTTAGACCTTTTTGTCAGATGTTACTATGATATACTGAAGTAAAATTGCAAGCATTTCATGAGTGTCAAAGGCTTTTATTGACAATTACATTATATGTTTATGCATAGAGTCAATATTTGCAGTGTTGACCCTTTTTTTTCAAGACCACTGCAATTCGCCCTGGCATACTGTTAATCAACTTCTGGACCACATAACGACTGATGGCCACCCATTCTTGCCTAATCAATGCTTGGAGTTTGTCAGAATTTGTGGGGTTTTGTTTGTCCACCTGCCTCTTGAGGATTGACTACAAGTTCTCTACTACAAGATGTTTTGGTACCATTCTTTATTCATGGCTGTGTTCTTAGGAAAAATTGTGAGTGAGCCCACTCCCTTGGCTGAGAAGCAACCCTACACATGAATGGTCTTAGGATGCTTTACTGTTGGCACAGGACTGATGGTAGTGCTCATTTTTCCAGATGCCTCAAAAAATATGAAAGGGGGTTCATCAGAGAAAATAACTTTACCCCAGTCCTCAGCAGTCCAATCCCTGTACCTTTTGCAGAATATCAGTCAGACCCTGATGTTTTTCCTGGAAATAAGTGGCTTCTTTGCTGCCCTTCCTAACACTAGGCCATCCTCCAAATTCTTTGCCTCACTGTGCGTGAAGATGCACTCAAACCTGCCTGCTGCCATTCCTGAGCAAGCTCTGCACTGGTGGTGCCCCGATCCCACAGCTGAATAAACTATAGGAGACAGTCCTTGCACTTGCTGGACGTTCTTGGGGGCGCCGAAGCCTTCTTCACAACTATTGAACATCTCTCCTTGAAGTTCTTGATGATCTGATAAATGGTTGATGTAAATGCAATCTTACTAGCCTGTGAAGCCCTTTTTGTGCAAAGCAATGATGACTGCACGTGTTTCCTTGCAGGTAACCATGGTTAACAGAGGAAAAACAATGATTTCAAGCTCCACACTCCTTTTAAAGCTTCCAGTCTAAATCAATCAGCATGACAGAGTGATTTCCAGCCTTGTCCTCATCAACACTCACCTGTGTTAATGAGTGAATTACTGACATGATGTCAGCTGGTTCTTTTGTGGCAGGGCTGAAATGCAGTGGAAGTGTTGCTTTGGGGATTAATTTCATTTCCATGACAAAGAGGAACTTTGCAATTAATTGCAATTCATCTGATCACTCTTCATGACAATCTGGATTTAATGCAAATTACCATCATAAAAACTGAAGCAGCAGACTTTGTGAAAACCAATACTTGTGTCATTCTCAAAACTTTTGGTCATGGCTATATGTCACATGATTGTAATACAAGTATAAAATACAGCTAAATTATTGTAATACCTTAGCTGGATAGTGTGCTAACATTATGAAATAACCACTAAGGAAGAAATAGTGGCTTACAGATTGCAGCACTGAACAATCCATATACTTATCATCACATAACGATGCAATTATTCAGGAAGGAAAACATCATACTTTACTTAAAATACCCTGGCTCTAAAAAGTGTTAATTATCTAACAACCACTAAGGGAGAAATAGTAATAATGACTGCAATACTGTTACACAAGATAATGACACTATGTAATAAAATACTGAGCAAGTTACATACTTACCACTACACAAGGATACATTGATCCAGGGAAGAATATTGTGTAAATTAACGGTTGATCTACTGTATAATCATAGTAGTCAGCTGATCCATTTCACTGCTCTAGTGATATTGGGCCTGATTCTGAGTTGTACACTAATTCAAAATGCATTTGCGAATTTTGCTGTTTAGCAAATGCTAATATATCATAATGCACCTAATACATCAGTGACCAGAATTTGTATTTAGACACCCACCGAAGCCGTCGCAACTGGCAGTAAATGCGTACACAAATGCAGTATTGGATGCAGATTAATGATTCTGCCTTTGAACCTCTATATACCCCTGCCTATACCTTCTAATAACCTGCCTATAAACCTCTAAGGATGACGCTAATTTGCGTACGCAGTCATACAGTAAATAAAGACTCCAGACCTAGAACCTGTGGTTCCAAAGCACAAAGTATTATTCAAGTAAAAGTACAGCAGTTACACACTATGATCCTCATATAATCTTAGCGCAAAGAAATTATACAGACCCAAGTACAATTATACATATGCAGCGCTCTCTGGTCCAGATGTAGGCATCAGCAAAAAACCCCCGTCAATCAGCATTCAGCACGAAGACTAGGAACCCAGGGTCAGAGCACACATATTTATAACCCCCAGAAATAAACAGCACAATAGAGAAGTTTGTTGCTAATACCATTGGTCCTAAAGGAGAGGGCATATGTTACAAGGCATTTAACAGGTTGGTTCAAATAGACACAGCCCAGCCTCTAACAACTGGTGGTCTCTGGTTTCCCACCTCATGCAAATCCTAACAGTTGTTCATATAATGTACATTTTGTTGCTTGAAGTCTCTGCGGTCCATAAGTTGAGAATGCATGTTGCGATCTCTCCATCGATATTACCGGAATACTGTTGAGAGACTACGCATCAGTACAATACCAAACATGGCTTACTTATCACGTATAAAACCTTAGTTACGAAATAACCATTATTTCCTAGCAATGATAATAAATGTGCATACTCGAATCTTATACCTTATAACTTATGGAACCTTGTATGTGAATATGTAATGTGTGAGTACGTGGGGTTTGATGTAAAGACGCTAGTTAACTTGGGGCAGATGCGTGTGCATGAAGCTAATATTCAGCATTTTCATACAGGATCTTATGCATTCGCTAATATGCGACTAGTTAACAGCGCAATTGTGCATATTAATGTGTGCATGAGAAATGGTGAAAGATGCAATCGCATGATGCTAATAGTAATATCGCCACTTGTACTAAAGTGTGAGTTTATCTAAAATGGCGCTTGGGTGGCCATTCACAAAATGGCGTCTTGTGATCTCATTTCCAAGATGGCGTCTTGCGGCCAGTCGCAAGATGGCGTCGCTGCGATCCAATTTTAAACTGATCTTGTCTCAGCCAATTATCCAGCTTTGACAAGATACTAAAACATTGACGCCTCGAGTAAGTCTATGGTCACTCAGAATGGCCGTGGTATTTGAGACACTGGAGCTTCGTTCTCTGCATGTGTGATTGCAGGCGCTGACTAGTACACGCCCAGGAAATGGCCCGAAATGGCCGACTTTTGGGCGGAACTCCCTGTAACACCCACTAAATGGTCTCTTCCTGTCAATCAATTGTGAGTGAATTCTCACTGCACATGTAATCGTAATTCATTCACAGCACGTGCACAATGTGGCTATGACGCATATGCAGACCATCGATAATCAGTAAACAGCATGAAAAAAAGCATAGTGTTCAACTCTGAATGAGAACCATTTATTACTGAACTCTTATATTGAAGGAAAATAATAGAATAAAAAGGAAAAAGAAAAAATAACTACCTTTTTGATTATACCCTGAACATAAGGTGCTAACAATAACCAAAGAATCATATTGTTAAAGAAAATAATGTGTGGACTACTATTCAGTTATAAATAATTGTTAGTATTAGGTGTTAAAATAACCAAAGACTGAGACTCTGAGAAAAAGTAACTAGTTGACAATTATTCAGTTACCGGTAACTATGCACCATTATTAAATCTCAGGTACTAAAAATAATCGAAGATACACAGTATTAGACAAAGGAATTTGTGGCTTATTTTTCGGTTACAGAAAACTATGCACCTATGGGGTACCAGCATTTAGGACCATCATTTCCCTGATAGAGAGGTAGTGTATTTTATATTACCTATTAATGAGGAACAACTTTATTTCTGTGCCCATCATATCAAGTTTAATTTGAGATCTAGAAGTGACTATGGCCCTCATTCAGAGCCACTCGCTAGCGGCAGTATGCTCGTTCCGAGCGATGTTCGCACATCTGCGCATGCGTACGGTTTTTAGTACGCATGCGCGAACCAGTCAGTGCGGCCGAAAATCATTTGTACGCAATATAGCGAGTGCCTGCTATTTTGAGTGACAGAATGAGGCGCATGTGGGTGGTAACAGGGGAAGGTGCTTGAAAACGGGGAGTGGAGATCCGTTCGCAGGCGTGCTTAAAGGTCAAAACGGGCGTTTTATGGGTGTGCATAATTAATATAGCAGCGTCAATGACCACGTCACTTGGTTTTTTTTAACTCAGAACTGTTCGCAAAATAGCGGTTGAAAAAACCAACCACAAGAATAGCGAGCAGTTCATATCCTGTTCGATGTACTCGATTAATCTAATAAATAGCGGACATGACGTATGGTGCGAGCGGCCAGGGGGCGTTTTTAAGAAATAAAAGAGCGTATGTTTTGCTCGCTCGTTCAGACTTAGAGGTGTGAACAGACTGCAATGTGCGAACGGATCATTTGCATAGCCACCCCTTGTTTTTGAACGAACGAACGCAAATAGCGAACGGCTCTGAATGAGGGCCAATATCCTTTATAGTCCATCTTCCTCCCAAATGTAACTTTATACATTTTAAACAAGGAGCAATATTCCTATAATGAATTTAACAAAGCCTTATAATCTCTACAAACAGACTCTATGGGCCAAATGTAATAGGATGAGAGTTTAGAAAATGTGAGAGTTTAGCAGTATATTCTCACATTGGTCGAGTTGCATCTTCAAAATGGGAAAACAACTGGATGAGATTTTAAATTGTGAGAGTTTTTTGAGTCTGAAAAATATGAGAGTTTGCTCTGTTGCTTTGCTTTTGGACTCTATTACATTGGCTGAGTTTAAAAAGTGAGAGAAAATCCTCACATTATCTAAACTCTCACCCTATTACATTTGGCCCTATATGTGAGTGAGAGGTGCAATTCTCATTTATAGTAAAATGGAGCTAGATAAAATTGTATTGGCAATAACTACAATTGGATGAGCTCTCAATATACGGTACTTTCACAATTATTCAGGAAAAAGTATGCTGCGTCCCAGCCATCCTATAAGAATCACCCAATGGGATAAATAATTATTTTGATGGTGACAGGACTACATGGGTGTATGATGTATATCAAGTGCAAAAATAAAGACACGGACACACAATACTACACTGTGGACAACACATAATCTTTATAATATTTCATGTACAATATTCACATATTAAATGTTTTATTCTTCGCCTGCTATCTATTTTCAGAGACTAATAAAACTTATATTTTAATTACACTTGGCCAATTGTTTCTATTTTGTCTAATTGAATATATCAGTCCTGTGAATGCCCCATTACAGGAATACTGTTATTTTTTTTTTTTTAAGGATTCTAATTGGGAAGACCAGCAATCAGTGCCCTGCTGAGTGTTGGAGACAGGCCAGTGGTATCCTTGACTGCTGGTACTGACACATGGGACCAAATGTAACAGGATGAGAGTCTAGATAATGTGAGAGTTTGGCAGTAAACTCTCACACTACTACATTAGTCAAGTTATTTTTGCAAAATGGGAAAACATCTGGATGAGCGTTTAAATGGTAAGAGTTTTTTGAATCTGAAAAACATACACGTTTGCATGTTCTTGGACTCTATTACATTGGCCGAGTTTAAAAAGTGTGAGAGTTGACTGTCACATTTTCTAAACTCTCAACCAATTACATTTGGCCCATCGTCACAAATGAGTGAATGAGAAATGGACAGTATGTGAATTAAAAACTGCCAAACAAAAGCATGACCACACTAAACATGTCTCTCATGTACAGTGTCCTTTCCCCTCTATGAATTTACCTCAGCCTAGAGTATAGCCAAATTAAATTGGTTCCAACTGGCTAATAAAGCTTAAGAGCCAAGCAATAGCTATGTACTGTATTGTAATTACAAATCATGTCAAGGAATAGTGCTAAACAGAATTAGCCATAGCAAATGGCAGTTGCTCTGGTCCTATTTCAAACGTAATGTACAGTACAGTTCTATCCAGTTCTCACACTGTCACATGATCATTAGACTGAGAAGCCATTAGTAATCATCTGTCAAGATGAATTTTTGAGCTTCTAATTGGGGCTGGTTTGTACTGTATGAGCTATTTTTTATATTCCTCTTAAGACACCTGCTGTTAACTCTTTTATTCTTTTACTCTTTTACTCTTAACTATAGTACATGATGACAATAAGAATTCATCTATATTTTAATGGTAACCCTAAGCTTCAATACCAATGCATAGAATTAGAGTACTGTAACAGAGTAATAACATGACAAGATACTGTATGGTAAAATATAATAAGATACTCATAGTGTTACACACTGTACAGTATATCAGCTGATTACCAATACAGGATATTTTCTTACAGAGAAATAACAAATGTCTACATATACAGTATTGTACAGTGCAAACCCCTAGCAACCCTGCAACTTATCTGCCTCATCAGGTTAGGCTGTCTGTGTGCAAGGTCACTCCAGCATTGCTGGAAGTACCTGACCATGCTGTTGTGCCAACTATGCACCAGATCATCTTCTGGGCAATGTCAGTAAGACCTCATTTTATGTACATTATCTTCCAAAGCCTTATATCTCCATTTAAAGAGAACCTTGAGCTCATCCTTAAAAATTCTTGCTGCTTTGGCTGCCATGTTAGTCGCATAAAGAATGAAGCAAGTAATGTAACATCAATTCCACAAGGAGAGGATACTCATGCAGTTTTATGCATCTATTGTGCAATTTGAATGACATTTTCCAACATACTGTACAGTTTGGCATGGTAGGTGATCCTGGTGGTGAAACTGTATGTGTAAGTGAGGGAGGGTTTGTACACACCTGCTAAATATCTTGCATTACCAAGGACATGGACACCGGTCGTGCAATTAAGGAATTCCTGTTTGGTCGCATCTGATGATATCGAGGCTGCCATCAATGCATGTAGTAATGTGCATTTATCCAATTCATAATGGTCCAGTGTGACATTTTCCATGTTATAAGCAATTTTTCAGTGTGTAGCACTGTGGAGTGAAATTGCAGAATACAGTATATGTGCTGTGATAGCTTGGCAATTACAGTTTGTTGATTAGTGTTGTGAGCTAAATGTGTTGCATTAAGGACATGGATGCAGGGGATCCCTGTCTGGTCCCATCAGTCCACAATGCGGCCGATTCCTAATGTCTCTGGCAGTAAACATTGATGTAATACCCACAATGATGTTGTGCTAATAATACCAAAATATGGTTTCAGTAATATGTATTTCTTTTTCTATTAGTACAACATCATTGTGGGTATTACATTGTAGATTAATTTTAGGTTTTAAGAGCTAACCACAGGCTCTTCAGGTGTTTCTGCTGTTACTAATTTAATATAGATTAGTACCTGATTTATTGGTTTGGTTTTGGACTAAATATTGATGAACAAGTCTGCAATATGTAGCACTTTACAGTGAAATCTCAGTATGCATTTCTCATCACAATAATACTTTTCGCAAATATTGTAAATTGGTTGTAACCCTGTAGCAGAACATGCTGTTTGTGGGTAGGGGATTATGGGTGGGCCTAGATGTCAATTGTTCGACAATGGCTGTATAACACATACACAGTACATTTTTGGAAAGACAACATCTGCCATCATTCTCGGAGCCCGGTCCTTGCAAGGCAACCTTAGCCTTCATCACTCTTTATCAGTAGAAGGTAGAGTGGCAGTCAAGACACCAGGACCCACTACCACAGGAAAAGCCAAAAGAGCTTCTCCTGCACCAAAACCTTACATCCATCTATACCAAGCTCATTAAGTCACAGCCCATCAATCAACTAACAAAGAATTTACCATAACTAACCAATAATTATTCAGTTACAATCCAGATTCAATCTAGGTATTTATTTTACATTTGACTTATACAGCCTTCTGTTTCCCTTCTGTGTTACGCTAGCATATAAAAAATCATGTTTCTGATACATTTAAAACTCAGACATGATTATACAGTTACAGTAGTATAATGACCTGTATTGCACCTTGACCTGCTGAACTGAAGCTGACAGACAATTATAGTCACACTATTATGCCTGGATTTAAAGTACTATATCTTGAACATTAGCTCCATTGACAGACTGTCTTAATTGGGTTCATTCAATACTACAAACCTTCTACAGTACATAATTCTGCCTAGAGGGTTGTACAAGAGTGCTTAATGGTTTTCTTCATTTACTGTACTATACAAAATTTAGGACACAGATTTGTTTTCTTGGTAATCTGATGAGTGATCTAATCAGGGGCAGCTGCAGCATCAAAAGTCCTTCAGCTATTAAATGTCAAAATGTATAACTGTAAAATACTTCAACTCATTTTTAGTGAATGCATTCAGATGCACTGGACTATGCTTTAAAAAACATATATATTAGTTCACTGATTATAAATGCATCAAAAGTAATTATTTAAATTGGAGAAATAGAAAGGTTTATTGGAAGGACAAAATCCTCTGGCATAATACAAACTAGATAAGGCAAAGTTTTGATATAGTAATATCTGAGGCCATTTTCCTTGGAATGTACTCCTGTACATAAATAAACAAGATTGAAAAAAAATTATTAAAATACTAATTAAAATAAAAAAACAAATTAAAACTTTAAAACAATATTATATTAGTATTAATATATATCAAAAGCTAATACAGCACACAGACAGACTGATGATAGATAGATAGATAGATAGATAGATAGATAGATAGATAGATAGATAGATAGATAGAGAAATAGGTATATATACAGTATTAGTCAAAACAAAATGAAGAGGAGGTTCTCCATTGTGTATAAAAGTTTTCTTTAACAGACAAGGTGGAGATGTTTTATAGCAGCACTTTTCGTATAAATAGCAGTTCCAATAATGACAGGGGTGATGGAGAAGTGGTATCAGCGCACATAATGTGTGCTGATGCCGCTTTGGGGGTTGATACATCTACCCCAATTTATCCACTAAAAAAATCACCTTGTACCAGATATTAGATAAAAAAGGGAATATCACCATATCCACTATAGAGTTCTCTGAAAACCTTGTTGGAATCTCCATGCCTAATAACAGCAGCACCCTCATCTTTAGTGTCACCACCAAAGATGTCATTACCACACTTGCATCTATCAGATAGCAAAACCATTCATGGGTTTGAGGCTGTAGCAGCTAGTACAACAATGCCACAACAGTTGCTAGTACAACAATGCCACTTGTTAGGAGACCAAGATTTTGAGTAAAGTTCTCTAAGTGCTCAAGATCACCAGGTCACGCACTAATGCGTTACATCAGAGACATCAGAAGACTGACTTTGGTTACGTTTTTCTTCCTTAACTACCAACAGCAGGTTTATATGACTAATTCAGCAACTCAGATGCTTTGAGTCCCTTAACAGCATTTTAGCAAAGCAAACCTAAAGCTTTTCACATTGAACATGTTATTTTAAAACATCATATGTAGAAAAATTAATACAGCGCATCTAATTTTTATTGTAACTAAACATTAAACAACATGAAACATATAATCACATTGTAAAAAGAGTCTAATCTTAAATATAAAATAAAATACAGGTTGATATTTTATTTCTCACCTTTATGATATGTAAGGCCCTCTACCCTCTTGTGCATCTCCTTACTATACCTTCATCTACTTCTTACTCTCTACCAGGGCACCTAACACTTGATTGCTTTGCATTGTTGCTTATCTGGGTGTTATGGTCGTGAATGTAGCAATGTATATTATCCATGTCCTGTAATGTATTGAACTGTACTTTACTGTAAGTCACTGTAAATCAACCTATTTATTTATTTACTTGTAAGGCGCTGTGGAACACTTGTGGCGCCATATAAATAAACGATAATAAATAATAATGATATGAAAGCAGAAAGAAAATAAGGTGATAGCTTACCCAGTGCAAATGTACCCTTTTGAAAACTAACATTTTTTTAGGTTTTACATTTATTTAGGTCATACAGAGTTTAATTTCTGAGTAGAGGGGAATATTCACCAATAATGTTATTTAAAAATAACATATTCAAATACCATAGAAAGAAAATAGAGCAAAATATAAAAAAAATAGAATGTGAAGTTAGGAACAAATATATACTGTAGAGAGGAGCTGTTCAGTTTTGATAAAACCGAAGACACCTGAATGTTAGGGATGAACATAGGGCCTGATTCAGACCTGAGCGCTCGCAAGCGGGTCGATGGTGGCTCAGTGCACATGCGCACGATGGAGCCGGCTCCGTCGTGCACATGCGCAAAACCCGGATAACGACGGGCAAACCGTCACTCTGGGTCTCGTACAAAAGGGGGCATGCTGTCGATGTTGAGTGACAGCACGCCCCCTTTGGTGGGCGTGCCAGGGGCATGCCTGCCCAGATGGAGGCGTTCCCATGGGAATGCCTACCATCTGGGGCCGGCCGCACTGACATCACAAGTGATGTCAGTGGGAGTGCTTTTGGCTCTGTTTGAGCCAAAAGCACTCCAGGGCTTGCGGCAATGAGACCCTACCACAAGGGTCCCATCGCAAGCACGATGGTCGCGATGGTCTTAACAATCACGACCATCATCATGGCCGCTCGCTATAGCTGTGGGATGGTCACTCAGAGCTATACGAGTGACCGCTCTAAAAAAACAGTGGGACGGGGACCTGATTCAGAGCGAGCGCTCTGTCAGAGCGTCCGGCTCTGAATCAGGCCCATAGTCCAAGCTCAGATCATTTTGGGGCTCTTAGTAGAATTGAGTACAGACTCGGGTCTTCTCATTAATTTTAGAACTCATATCTAAAATCCAGATCTTATGTATTTTGGATTGCATTTAAGTCTATACCTAGTGATTTGAGTTAGTCAAAATTGACTGTAAATGACTGGAAATTTATATTATTGATGTTAATACTATAAAAACAAAAAAGGTCAAAGTTACATAATATTAGCTGTTTTTCTAAAAAAAATTTAGAAATGCAAAAGAGAAAACCAAACCAAAACACTTGAGGGTGGTTTTGCTAAAACCAAAACACAATGATGATTTTGAACCAAAACCAAACAATTGGGGGTCTGCACACATCTCCAGTAGTAGTGAATTTAAATAAAAAGCAAATATAAAAAAAAGATAATTATATATTTAAATATTCATATATGTAACTGGACATGTAGTCATTTTAAATATAATAGGCTGTAGAAATATTGAGCTTAATAATTCAAGAACGTATTATATTTAAAATGACTACATGTCCACAAACATATATGAATATTTAAATAGATAATTATCTATTGGATAAATAAAATATAAAGTGTCACTGACATACTACTTATTTAATGTAATTTTAGATATTTCTAACTAAATTCACATTCTATTTTGTATATTTCACTTTATTTACTTTATTGTTATACATTATGTATATTTTATCAATAATAAAGATTATATATTTTTTGAAATATATTTTTTTGAAGCAATGTACAGAACATAAACAAGCAGACCCAGCATATAAATTACAAAGCTATGCAAGGATAAAATATCTTTACAAGTAGCACTAACAAATATATATTGTGCTACCAAATATAGGGAAAATCCTACAATACATAGATCCATTTAAATGGTAAAACACACAAAAACTAAACTTGCATCAGAATAAAATGGGATTAAATTGAACAAATAAATTAATGTTAAAGTAAATTAAAGTAAAGTTCATCCAAACTCCCCTCTCCCCCCCATAGTCACACCTGAATTGGAACTGGAGGGTCAACCTCAATCATTTGTAGAAGATACCAGGAAGTATTGCATAGTGAGTTTCTAATTTTGTTTTGAAATTCTGTGAAAAGGGTTGCAATAAAACTTTCCCACATCTCAAAAAATCTTCTTCACCAGTCAGTATATTGCTACTGGTCACATGGGCTATTCCCGCATAAGGGTCCCTATGCAAAGTAATACAACTAGAACACCTCAAATAAAAACAAAATGTTGTCAGAAGCAATTTTATCATAGGCGAAGCTGCAGGTAACAGCTAGTCCTTCTATAAAATGTGTAATTTCATATACTTTATTTATGCCTTTAAGAACCAATGTATCCAACAGTTTACAGCTTCCACAAGAATAAAATTCATTGATGTCTTTAACAAAATTCAAAGTCCCTATAGAAACAACATTATGAAACCATAGATTTAATCGATTTAGCCTTTTTAAACACTATTCTTGGTTTTTATGATTGATAATCAGTACAGTATCCAGTTTCAGAATATGCCAGTTCTTTTTAAAAATCTTTTGTATATCCTTATCAGCACCATTATATTGTGTAACAAAAGAACAGAGCAATTTGAGATATTCAGTTTTAAATTTCTTCTTATATTGAAGTAAATCTCTTTTAAGGTTTTGAACTTTATATTTTGACCTTTCTATCAATTCTTGTGAATACCCGTGATCTTTGAATCTATCAACATATATTTCAGCCTGCTTATCAAATGTCTCAAGCTTAGTGCAATTTCTTCTCAATCGAAAGAAAGAATTCGAAATCGAAAGAATTGAGAAAAATTAATGTTTTTCTTTCATTGTGCAGAGTGGTAACTAGACTATTCTAAATAGCTGTTTCTATCAACTATTTTTTTTTAAAGTGTAAGTATCCACTACTCCTATTTAATCAAATGCACTAGTATCCAATACCATATCAAAAAACTAAATTTTAATTTCACTATGCACATTTGTGAAGTTTAGATTATAGGTATTAACATTTATATGTTTCATAAATATTTCAAGATCAGATTCCTCATCCCTCCTTACAATCAGAATTTGATATATAAATCTTAATAATTTCTGCATTAAATGTGTTCCTCTCCCAGTTACTCATATAAATATTTGCCAGGCTAGGTGCACAAATCATGCCCATTGCCGTCCCACATACCTGTAGTAACCATTCATCAAGAAAGGTGAAATAATTATATTTCAACACAAAGTTTGAACAATCACAAATTATATTGTTCTATAATTTCACCTGACAATGGATGACAGATCCCCTACTAACATGGTTGTAACCATTTGTATACCTTTTTTGTGCATAATGGACATATATAGGGCATTTACGCTACACCAATCAAAATTATTTTCCCATTTTAAATTATTAATAATTTCTAAAATATGATGAGTCTTGTACATAGGAATCTAGTTGAAATATTCTAGAGCTCAGGGACCCAATACTTGCCACTATAGGGGGGTCAGGTGGTTGCTTTATAAAATTATGCCATTTTGGATGTATGATAACAGGTGGCAATTCTGGGGGTCTTGTTTAGTAGATATTTATATTCCTCTGTTGTTATACATTTATTTTGAAGACCCATATAAATGTATAACAACAGAGAAATATATGTATATATATATATATATATATATATATATATATATATAAATATATATATATATATATATACAGAGAGAGAGAGAGATGGGTAGAAGTTTTTAGTATAGCATGCAAGTTTATGCCTAAAAATACTTTTTGTGCAGTAGGTGAAATATGGAGCATGAGTCCAATGTGGGTAGTGAAAACAAAGGTTCTTCTGGTACAGGTGGCAGCAGTCTTTCCATATTTCCATTTGGCAAAGGGATAAGGATAATATAGTAGAAGTATGGAAAGAACATGCACCTGATAGTGTAGAATTTTAAATTAAAGTGCACATGCTCATATAAAAAAAATGTTCATACCAAATAAAATATTTTTTAGGCTTATCTGAATTTTAACGTGGTGGTTCCAGTCGTTGAGATGGACCTGGAATTCTGTTGACAGGAAACCTTGGGGAATTGGCTTAATTCAAGCCAAATATGATAAAAAAAATATATTGTAGTACTTTTTATACTGTACATGTGGATAAAATAATAGATTTTGCATACCAGAAAGCACTAAATAAACATATTGCATTACTGCAATATGTATTGCAGTAATGTAACATGTTCAGTCTCCTTATTTCTTAGTTAAATGTGTTAGTTTGATGGCTTTGTGCTGTTCCTCCATTCGCACAAGTTATAAAGTTGAAATTCCATCTTGTTAATACAATACTTCTTGCTTTACTTGATGATATGGCAGGTCATATTTTTTTTCAGATTGTGAAATTTTCTACTGGGCATTGATCAATGCCAAAAATGCCCCAAAATTTTCTGTGCCTCTAGCAGGATGGAAAGTTCATATTGTAATAGTTACAGGACTCCCATTAATTTATATTGAGTGTCCCCATAGGGATTGCACTCTGAAATTGTTGTGCATCATTTTGTAAATTGTTGCAGAACTCCTGAAAAATCAGACGCAGGCTCAGCTCCATCCTATACACTGGTCTGCGAGTTGCTCCATTATTCTCTGTTGCTTTGTCTGCAGCTACAGCTTGGTATAATCTGTTACCTTGCTAACCAGACCAGTCTTTAAATTATAATTATAATAGTTAGCTTGAAGTTGATACTAGAGCCTGAGAGTGACAGACATGATGAGAGGCAGTCTGCTAGATAGTTCGATTTTTCATCATGCTAAGAAATAATCTTATTCGTACTGTATATTGGACTGCACTAATTACTGTTTGCAATGCAAACCAATGTAATAAAAAAAAGTTTATTTAACTACTTGTGTTTGTCAATGAACTTATCCACTCCCCCCCAAAAAATTATACTTTTAGCACTGTTAAAAACGCCAGTCAAAATGTATCTTGCACTGATAATATACTAGCTGATATAACCAGCATTGTCTGGGTTTAAATCTTCAAGTTGTTAAGTTTTAGTATGTGATGTTTTCCAAATCCATTCAATGAAAGGCCCAGAACAGGCTCCCTGGGTCAAAGTTCTGCCCAGCGCACTCCACCTTGAGGTCCGACCGGGACCCCAACCCCTCTCTCAGGCATCCCATACCAATTTCCAACCCTCTGTGAAGTTTTCATTAAAAATCCATCCAGTTGAAGGCCCAGAACAGGCTCACCGGGTCAAACTTCTACTCAGCGTACACCAACGGGAGGTTGGACCATGACCACAACCCCCTAGTATTTCTTCTGGAATCCAACTTTACCACTCTGTAAAGTTTTCATCCAAATCCATCCAGTGGAAGGCTCATAACAGGATCCCCAGGGCAAAGTTCTGCCAGTGTACATCAATGGAAGATCTGACCAGGACCCTAACCCCCTAAAACCTGATCAGTATCCAACTGGACTCCATTGTGTTGGTTTCATCCCAATTTGTGCAGGGGTGTATCTTCAAGTTAATAAGTTTTATGTGCTGTTGTCCAAATCCAGCCAGTAGAAGGCCAAGAACAGGCTTCTCCGGGTCAAAGTTCTGCCCAGCGTATACCAACGGGAGGTCTGGCCGGGACCTCTACCCCCTAGTATTTCTTCTGGGATCAAATGTTACCACTCTGTGAAGTTTTCATCCAAATCCATTCAGTGAAAGGCTCAGAATAGGCTCCCTGGGTCCGAATAGCTCAGAATAGGCTCCCTGGGTCCAAATAGCTCCATGGGTCAAAGTTCTGCTCTGCACACTCTGCCATGATGCTTGATCAGGGCCCCAACCACTCCATTAGGCACCCCAGACAAATTGCCACCCCTCTGTGAATTTTTCATCCAAATCCATCCAGTGGAAGGCCCAGAACAGGCTCTATGAGTTAAAGTTTGGCCCAGCATCCCTGGGTCAAAGTTCTACCCAGTGTACAACAACATGAGGACCTCAACCCGCTAGTAGGTCTTTGGGAACCAATGTTACCACTCTGTGAAGTCTTCATCCAAATCCATCCCAGGTCAAACTTTTTTTGGGGTGTCCAAAATGTTTTTTTATTTTTTTTTGACACAGTTTACCTTTGGGGGACTGTCTGAAGGCTGTACGGTGGGTCCCGCAATGTTGCACCCCAAAACCCCAATTCTGCACTTTTTAACGCCTGCTATTCATAGGCGATACTTTTACACCTATTACATAGCGTTAACTTTTCCACCTATTACATAGCGTTAACTTTCTGCCTAGGAGGAAAGTCTTTCAAATTGAATACGGAGGAAAACTAAAACAGGTGATAATGACATTATTGGTGGTAAATTACCACGAATCCGGACTTAACGCCTCAAATTGAATATGGCCCTTGTGTTTTGTCTATATTTTAAATCTTAACATTTTAACTGTGTCTACATTTTGGTTGTCAACATTAGGATTTGTCTATATTTTAAATGTCAACATTTTAACTCAACATTCTATATCTTGAATGTCTAAATTATGTCCATTTCTAAATGATGTACCTGTTGACATTTTGCATGTCTAAGTTTTGACTGTCTACATATAATCCATGTTGACATTTTGGCTGTCTAAATATAATACCTGTCGACATTATGGTGTCTATGTTTTGAATGTCTGAATTTTAACTAAGATATGTAGCTAACATTTCCCAGCAGCATCAATAGTCTATGTAAGGATACACAGACAGAGGAATACTGTGGAATCAAAAGCATCTGGATATGAAATTAAATTGACATAAACTTTTTCATTAGTTGTGATTTATTTTCCATAAATTATATAATATTTTGTGAATTTCTGTATTTGCAGGATAAATCCTACATATAGATAAATGGGTAATATTCCATGTTGTGATAGATTACCAATTTGCAATTGTGTATTCATGTATTGTAAAATATTAGATTGTGTCATTCATTCAAAAAAACTACAATTTGCTAAAACGTATAAAATGTACAGCTTCTAAAAAATCACTTAGTAAGATAGAAATGATTCTATAGTAATAATAATGCATTCTTGTCATCATCAGTGTGATGATAACAAGTGCTATACAGTAAATAAATATTGAGAATGTAATTTAGCAAATTACATCCTATTATTTAACATATTAGAAAAATAAGTTTCAGTTTGTATAATCTATTACATGTCAAGTTAAAGATTAAAAATATTATACAGTTTTAAGCACTCCAGTATTTATAATGGATTTTACCAGGGGTCAGGATATATGACTGCTTCACCTACCTCCTACTTGTGTCACCTGTCATACCTCACTTTGCTTCACATAAGCTCCCCTATATCTGCCGGAACATGACCAGGTTGTCCTTACTTAATGTATGCCCCTTTTTCCACTTGTTTCCTATGGCAATGATATATATATATAAAATATATATATATATATATATATATGTGCCAAATATATATTTATATATATATATATATATCTCCTACTTTGTCCCCGGCACTCCGGCTCCGCACATGGGGAACATAAAACCATAGAATTTGACATCATTTAAGAACAACTTGGCCCATCCAGTCTGCCCCTATTCATGTATCCTTTTGACAACTTCAACCCTATTTGCTCATGTGCCCTCCTGGAGGGTGTGCGCCCCCCAATAATATCCAAACATGAACAGGCAGCACTCAGAGTCTGTAATTCGGTGGAAAAACTCCCCTTCTTCAGGACATGTTTGGTTTTATATAATGTTATATGATATCCTAATTGGATTTCTGCAATTCTAGTGAATAAATGGAAACAATAGTCATATGAAATGGTTTTTTCATAAGCCAAACACTGCAATCAAGGATGTACATTTATAGGCACTGAATACCCTTGCCCAGAGGTTCCAAAACTCTGCCATTGCAGTCCATGTTTTAAGGCTATCCATGACGAGATGTCATTGTATTGCTTCTTTTTTATTACAGAATACAAAAACTGTCACATGACAACAGGGCACCTATGAAAAGAGGGCTCTAACTGTTATTATAAATGTAATTTGTCTCAATGGTGATTGCTATGGGTTGTAGATCTTATTTTCATGTGTAATTCCCAATAGAGGAAGCACAGCAAATGTGGAAAAACACTACCCCTTTTTGAGCTTCTTTAGTGCCAGTTCTGACCTGACTTAAGCTGGGTACATATTGTAGAATAATCAAGCTGAACTGTCAATTGTTGGCTTCTGGGTCTGATTATATTGCACATTGTGTACAGAGCACCCAGGACCGATCATTTTAATTGGCTCATCCAGTTTGTACTGCTATGCAACAATGAGGGTATTGGCGAGCCAATATTGTGCCACAAATGTAATGTGTAAATGATCAATACAAACTACAATGTGTATCATGATTGGTATACACTAGTTTGTAGATTGTGTGAATTTAAAAAACTTAATCTCAACCATGTTTAGAGACATTGGCCCTGAGGTGTTTGTTGAATCCGCACAGGAAAAATAAAGAATTAAGATGATAAAAATAGTGAGTGTAATTACAGTTATAAACCAGTTATATTCTTTATTTCTGGTGGAGTGGGGTTTCATACCCATTCACAAACAATATTATTTCGCTAGTGGTGCTCCCTGGGAAAATACAATATACTTATATATTGCGTGTTGACTCAGAGGTGGATGCAATTCATTTGTGACTCTACATTCTTATGAATTCACAATAGTGAAAATATGCAAATTCTAGATTCAGCATTCACCTTCTGTAATAGCGGGAGAAAGAAGGAAACCCTGAGATGCCCATTTCCATTATCTAAGCATAATACAAATCCACTGGAGGTTAAGAAAACTCAACCATGGATGCACCATCGACCCCTTGCAGAGCATATGGGTCATGCACTGTATTCACCTCAAATCCTTCAACAAATGGCCTGTGTGGCTGCAGTACTATGAAAGAGAATGCAGCTGCATGCTTTTACCCATCCATGGCACTCCCATAACATGCCCTTAAGATGGCCTCTTTTATGTTCACTTAGATCACCTCCTAGAAATGACCATTATTCACAGCAGCCTTTTCTAATGATTCTGATCCAGTATGCAACTGCGACTGCTATCTTACTGTTTGCTTGTGCACAGTATCGGTTTATCTGACACTTCTCTCATGCGCAGTAGCAAAACATTACTCAAGTGTACAAACCATTGACACTACTTCCACCTCTTAATCAGGCTCTTTTATCATTCAGATAATAATGATATATTTTAGTTTGGAAGCTGGAAATCAGATATTCTATGGATCAGTTAATTTCTCTGAACAAAAACAATTTGCACAATGTTTCTCAAATCTTTTAGGTGTGGAAAATTTAGAAGCGGAAATATGAAAAAAAAACTATGCCCCCACAGGGGAAAAAATTAAATATATAGGCCCCCAAAGGAAAAAAAATAAAATACACAGGTTACACATGAATATAAAACACACACATTGACCTTGATAGTAAAACAAACAAATACATTGACCCCCATAGGACTTAAAAATAAAACACAGAGGCTTCACATGAAAACACACACACACTGGCCCTGATAATAAATTAAAACAAACCTCAAATTAAACAAGAACACGCATAGGTCCCCACAGGAAAAAAAACACACACCCTGTATGGCATTACTCACCAGTTACTTCTATAACAAGTCCACAGAGCTGAGTAGACATACTCCAGGCAGACAGGCTGGCTGCCTGCTAAAATGACATCTGTGGGTGGCAGATGAAGAGAGGGATCCATAGGCATGTAGGGAAGTCACAGAAGGAGTGTGGATGATGAGGGGAGCAGGGAGCAGATTTCTAGCCATCAGTAACCCACAACCCCACAGGAGCTAGGAGCAGCAATAGTCAAATGAGGAGGAGGGGAGCCACAGAGGGAGTGGAAATGAGGAGGGGAGCAAGAACTGGAGTTCCATCCAGTGGTAATCCACAACTCAGGAGCAGCAGTAGTAGTCAAGGACCATTCAGGACACTGCCCTGAGAGTAGCAGACCTTCTGACAGGATGCAGCGATATTCAGGTGAGCAGCAATGCAGGGCTTCAAAGTATGTGGCTGTGTAAGTCACACAAGCAGCATTCAGGCCACATCCCCACTGTACAGCTGCTCACTGTACAGATACAGCTTAACTTCAATCAGCAACTTCCAGGTCAGTGCAAATTGAGGTTGCGGTAGATCATACTGGTGTATACAGGTACACTTTGGCACCCTCCTCATTTTTCAAAGGGACATAATGCACCCAAGAAAGGGCCATGGCTTCATGGGGAAGGGCCAGGGAAGAGAAAGGAGAGGCCAGGAGATGCTGGGGATGAAATAAGAGGAAGCTACATGGAAGAATGATAATAAACAGAAAAATGACAAGCCCAAACAGCGCCCCCTGACCTGTGGTGCCCTGTGCGATGGTACTGGCCACACAACCCTAGCTATGGCCCTGACTTAGGCCACTGATATAGAGTAATAAACTAGATAAGCATTTTCCCCTATTGCAAAAGCCTCACTTCTATTTATTCCAAGGCTCCTGGGAGACAGGTAATGGAAAATTTATGTGCTTAATATTTAAAGCTCAACACCATTAATGTGGTAAAATCATTGGTT
Source organism: Taudactylus pleione (assembly GCA_031769625.1). Lineage (NCBI taxonomy): Eukaryota > Metazoa > Chordata > Amphibia > Anura > Myobatrachidae > Taudactylus > Taudactylus pleione. The sequence goes on along the minus strand of JAUIMM010000040.1, from coordinate 39,012,825 downwards.
TTATTAATACAGTACCATAAATTGTTTGCAATGATTAAGGCATACAGTATCTCCCAAATTTCTTGAAGTTAAAGGATGGATTTTGGCATGCACCTGGTCTTGTGACAAGGGGAGTGGCCTTGTGGCAAGGGCATGGCCTCATGGGAAATGCCATGTCCACGAGCCTTGCAGCCTGTTTTTGGCACAATTGGGGTATGCCCAGTCTTACTGGAGCAGCTGCACGTGCCTCCAGTCCCACTCTCCAGCAAATAGATATTGTGCACATTCGCACAGAATGTATTCACTGCTTGCACCACAGGACACAGTTGGCCAACGGGTGGGATGGCAGGACAATGCCTGAAAAGCTGAACTGTCCCACCAAAATTGGGATGGTTGGAAGGTTTGGTTAACTCTGTTTTTTATAACAAATTTGTTCTCACATTGAGATCTGGATTAAGAAAGATAAAAACTGAATGTAGACAGCAGGAATCCTTTTGATCAGTTACGTTACTGTAGAATCTGCCTAGAGCATGCTCTGCCACAGTTTTACTATTAGGGCATGCTAAAACTGTGGCCAGATATGCTGTGATGTGTAGTTCCACAGCAGCTGGAGGGCCTCATGTTGCATACCCCTGGCATAGAGACTGAACCACCAGTTCAGCTTCAGATTGATTTAAATTTTAGAATTTTTAAGCTAAAGTTGAGAACAGATTTAGGGCTACGCTACTGTGAAGGCACAGTTCCCACCAGGAGACCCCATTTAACACTGATCCACAACTGCTCAGTATAATATGGATCCTGCTGCCACCACTGCATAACTGCAGTATATGTGTGTGTGTGTGCTACAGGCTCACCACATTGCTCAGTATAGCCTGAAAGCTCCAGGCTGCAATTGGATATTCCTTACATCCTTTATCTGATGCATTACTGTTAACTCTGTGTTAACCTGCTACCTGATTTTACCGGTTAATAAACCAACTCCCTAGTTAAGTTTATCTGCCAAGTGTACTGACCTCCATCACACACCACTGCCACCTATTACCACCATAGGATCTGCCAATAGACACCACTGCTGAGATACCACTAGGAGTTCACTACAACTTTAAATTTTGTAGACCTTTTAAAATTATGAAAAGTCTTTAACCCCCACTCCAAAAGGAAACAGAATAATAGAGACATTAATCCTTTTGGTCAAAATGTAATGCTGTACTGGTGATAAATTAATCTTCACCTTCTTACCCATCAAAACAAAATTAATCTTCACCTTCTAAAAGGGCCTATCCATTAGCAGATCTTCCTGAGAGACAAAAGACAAAATATTTATCTTTTGAAAGTTCCTGGGGCTGCTATGACAGATATCTGTCATGTACATGACACATTTTTGCAAACGACGAACGACATTGCATGACATCATTCTGGGAGTGGATTTTTTTTATGTTTCTATTCATTTTCATTAAAAAAATCATTCGTCGTTCACCACAACAGATATTTCTAATATCTGTCAGCGATAAATGATAATTGACCAACATGTTGGAGAGACAAAAGGCCAAATTTGTCGGCAGCAAGAGTACCAATTTTTATCATTCTGAGCCTATCCATTAGCAGATAAAGTGAACGAATGAACGATAAATCATTCATCGTTCAAATTTATCTGCTGATGGATAGGCCCATTTACCCTTTGAAACAATATCTGCCTACAAACATTTTATGAAAAAAAATGAAACATTTATCCACTTTCCGTTCTGTCTTTACTTTTAAAGAACAAAATGCATACTCTATGTGTTTTTCCCTTGGGCAATGGCAAAGGAAGAAATTAATTTTCCTCTGTTCACCTAACAGAAGCTGACTGGCAATATTTGTGTCCTGTGTACTGTGTCCTTGAAGGTAAAAGTTACTAAAATATTGCCATCATACAGTGATATAATTTAGCTATAGAGATCTAAAAAAAAACATTGAATCTGAGCTAATCTCAGCTTTAACATGCGTTAAAAGAAGTTGAAAAATATAACAAAGTTTTGTATGCTAATTTAAGGCTACACTACCATTTGACTGCATAAATAGAACTTTGAGATGTTATTAAGATAAATGCATTTTCCTTGGGTACTCTTTACAACTCTAGTTATAATAAATGTACAGTAATAATTTAATCATGCACATTATTATTTAGTCTAAGGCTTTATTTTCTTAATAGGAATGTACAGAATGTTGTAATTGTGGCATGTTGCTCCTGTTGCATATGACAAATCATGTCTACTCATATGAATGGCACTTTTAGGCATTTTGCACATGTTGTCACCTGTCAGTAACATAATTAGGACCAACAGAAAAAAATCTATGCTATGAAAGTTTTGCACTTTCTTTGAGGTTTACAATAAGAATTGGTCATGCACTACAATTCGCCCAACAAGTAGGTTAAAGGTGTAGTCAAGGTTTAAACAATGTAGGGTGTCCTACGTTTAAAAGTAAATGCAACATCAGCAGCATTTGTAGTATTATAGAAGAGATATAAAAGCCCAGCAGTCATTGGAGAACCACTATGAAATATAGAGCAAAATACCACATATAAAATAAAATTTTGATCCATGTACAATGTGACCTTGTGTAAAATGGAATCAGTATGTTTGACCGCCGGACGTGAGCTTTGTGGTTCAAATCCCGACACCAGCAGGCCAATGGAGGAGATCCCGACAGCAGAGGAAAGTTTACTATTCCTAACCCTCTCCCCCCCTAACCCTAACCAACCTTTAGGAGTGCCTAACCCTAACCTCTCCCCCATAGTGTCTAACCCTAACCTCCCCCCATTAATGCCTAAACCTAACCCCCCGTACCTGCACCCTAAACCTAACCCTCCCAGGGGGTGCCTAACCTTAACCCCCCCCCCTTAGTGCCTAAACCCCCTTCCCCTAGCCTAACCCTAACCATCTCCGGAGGGTGCCTAACCCTAAGTCCCCCCGGAGTGTCTCTAAACCTAACCCCTCCATCCCCAGCTACGTGGATACTTACCCCTGGCATTGGACAATCGGTCCGGCATCCTGTCGGGGTTCCGGCATCAGGATTAACATAGGTGTCGGTATTTCGACGCCTATATTAGATCCCTTGCAGGAATTACACTGTCGGTATTGAGACCGGTGACCATGCATCCACGGTCTCATAACTACATACCGTGTAAAGTAATAAAATATACAACAATATTCCTCAGCTCTTGTGTTCTATTATAAAATAAAGAGGCCAGTATCTGTGTGATTTAAGAGCATATTTATGAATTATCTGGACTTTGGACGCCATTCAGAGGCAGTCGTTAGTTGCAAGCGGTCACACTGAATCAGGGCGGCTGCTTGCATCCTGAACGGCCGCCTCCTTGTTGATCGTTACCACCCACAGCTTAATGACTGACCAGGTTGATGGTCGCGATGGTGATCACCATCGCGACCACCGGGGCTTACGACCAGACCATAAGATTGGGTCTGGGCACTCATAAGCGCCAGGGAGCTTTCTGCTCTGATGGAGCAGGAAGCTCCCCACTGAAATCACTGATGATGTCAGTGCGGCCGCCCACAAAACGGTAGGTGTTCGTAAAGGAACACCTCCATTTTGGAACCCCCCCCCGGCTCACCTACCAAACGGGGGCAGCTGTCGATCAACATCGACAGCCGCTCCTTTGGTAACAAGCTCCAGAGCGACAGAGTTGCTCTGTCACTCCACAGTCGCTTACGAGCGCATCGGCATTCATGACCGACTCTGAATGAGATCCTTTGTCCTGATAGTTATCATTTCTTATCGCCATTTATCACCGCAATTAGGGGGAGATTTATTAAAGATTCGATAAAGATAAAGTAGTGATTGGTTGGTACTTTATATCTCTCTCTGCTTTATATTGTATGCATAATAACATCTAGGGATAGGGGCTCTGATAGGAGCCCAACCCTGCAATGAGAAAGACTAAAAGTGATCACAGATGTGATCAGTTTAATTTCAGATTCGGGACCCTGTCACACTACTGCGCATGTGGAGTCTGCCACTCCAGGGGCTTCATCCATTGAGGTCAATAATAAAAGGACAACATTATAAAGACACGTGGGATAGACTACTTGGTAGTTTTCAACAAATGGCTTCAGTGTAAGATGAAAAGTCAAAGGAGCAGATGAGAATGGCTCATGTAGCAGATTTATGGGATGTTCAAAAGCAACTACTGTACACCAATTATCTGAAAACAAATTGAACAACATTGCAGGATCAATAAAGTGGTAAATGAGCAGAGATCTTCCTAATGTCAGTGTTTAAAGGTGGAGCTCTTTGCTTACATTGTGAAATGCATGCAATCTGAATGTGACAACAGATCATGTAATGAAGGAGGGATTATCGCTAGTCAGCAGGAAAATTAAATTGCCAAACAATTTGAGCATAGGATTATGGGATTGATGCAAAATGTGCTTTTTACTTCCTTCCAGGGCGGTGCTGCCTTTGGCTATAATAACAATTTAATCAGTGGTAGATTTCGGGAAGCAGTCGGCTAGCCAACTGACGAAATCCCGACTGTCAGCTTCCTGACTGTCTAATCCGGCAAGGTACTAATGACAGGTGTCAAAATCCCGACACCTGTCATTAGACCTATGCTGGGAGCCCGACACCCAGCATACCGATCAAAAGGGTGCCTGGTGCTGGGCGCGGACAGCTTTTGGGGGGAGGGTAAGGTTAAGGGCTCCCGGGGGGGCTTAGGGCTAGGCATCGTCCCGGGAGGGTTAGGGTCAGGCTAGGGGAAGGGGGGATTAGGGTTAGGCACCTCCTGGGGGAGGTTAGGGTTAGGCACTCCCCTGGGAGACTTAGGGTTAGGCTGCGGCAATGGGGGGGTTAGGTTTAGGCACTTAGAAGGGGGTTAGGGTTAGGCACTTGGGGGGAGCTTAGGGTTAGGCACCCCAAAAGGAGGGTTAGGGTTAGGGTAGGGAATTAGGTTAGAGATACTTACCAGAAAGAACGATCAGGATTTTCACCTCTACCGGGAAGCCGCTGTCGGGATTAGAACCGCATGCCATACTGATTCTGTATATTTATGAAATCCCTGTACCAGTAACTTCAGAAGCGAAACTTATTTTGGGTAATTTTACAACAACTGATTATTCACAATGGGACATTTATAGCACAGGAATATCAGTGAGAAATATCACACATTTAAAGTAACCCAAATCAATGTTACTAAATTATAAGCAAAATTCTAGAGATCTAAAAGATATATCCATTTATACATGTTAACAATAACATCCGCAATCTGTCGCCATCAAAATCTTTCATACACATCCCACAAATATATTTATATCTCTCTCATGCTGCTTCTATTAGCTGGTGACATATCACCAAATGCAGGTCTACCCACATGACCCACTCACAATGGAATATAAATCCAACAAATCTCATAAACATAATATGTCTCTCATCACCCTCCAAGTCACTAAAATGTGCCTCATTGAATGCAGGCTGTGACCTCTTTATCCCAACTAACTTCAACCTTCTGGCCAGAGGCGGATTTAGACCTCATGGGGCCCTAAGCAAGATATCAGTTTGGGACAACACTCCCTCAACTGCATGCAATTTTACACAGATACACTGCCGTTATAGCCACACACACATAGGGCCCCCATAGCCACACACACACTGCCCCCATAGCCACATAAACACAACCCCACAGCCGCACAGCACACATGACCCCCATAGCATCACACACACAGGGCCCCCATAGCCACACACATTGCCCCCATAGCCACACACACTGCTCACATAGCCGCACACACACAGGGCCCCCTTAACCACACACACACTGGGGCCCCATAGCCACACACAAACATTGCCCCCATAGCCACACACACAGAGCCCCCATAGCCACACACACACAGGGCCCCCATAGCCACACACACACTGCCCCCATAGCCACACACACACAGACCCATAGCCACACACACGACCCCCATAGCATCACACACATGGCCCCCATAGCCACACACACACATTGCCCCCATAGCCACACAAACTGCTCACATAGCCACACACACACAGGGCCCCCTTAACCACACACACACTGGGGCCCCATAGCCACACACAAACATTGCCCCATAGCCACACACACAGGGCCCCCATAGCCACATACACACACAGCCCCCATAGCCACACAAACACAAACATACTACCACCATAATCGCACACAAACACATCCCCATGGCCACACACACAGACTGCTCCCATACAGTAGCTGCACACAAACACAGAGTGCCTTGCTGACACCCCTTACTGACAGATACTACTTTCTGACACAGACCCTGTACTGACACAGACACAATTACTGACACACACTGACACAAACACCACTTACAGACATACTTACTGACAGATAGAACTTACTGACACACAAACTTACTGACACAAATACACTTACTGACACAGATACCACTTACTGACACAGATACCACTTACTGACACTCACACACAACACTTACTGACTCAAACACATTTACTGACACAGATACCACTTACTGAGACACACAAAACTTACTGAGACGCACACTTACTGATACACAGACTGACACAGACTTAATTATTATGCATTCACAAAGCACAAACAGCCTTTCATAATATACAACATCCCCCCTGCTGCTCCCCCACTCCCCAGTGGCCCCCCTTCTCAAAGTACACACAGCCTGCATGATATACAACCCCCCTCTTCCCTTCAAAAAGCACACAGCCTTTATGATATACAACCCCCTGCCCCCATGGCCACCCCCACCCCCACTTCACAAAGCTCATGCAGCCTTTATGATATACAACCCCCCCGTGGCCCCCCCACTCCCCCCGCGGTGCCCCCTTCACAAAGCTCACACAGCCTTCATGATATACAATCCCCCCCTTACAGCCCCCCCTTCACAAAGCACACACAGCCTCACTCACCTTCTGGTCAGCATGGAGGTCTCCTCTCTCTGTGGGTGTGATGTTACTGGTCACACGCAGTGCAGCACAGAGCAGGGGAGAGGAGGGCTGTGAGACAGAGCTGCCCCCAACAGCTGTCCAATCAGTGTGCTGACAGTCTGCCGGGCTGGAACTATGTAAAAAGCATCCACTATACAGCCCTGTCGACGGGCCCCCTGGGACCCACCAACGCCCTAAGCGGCTGCTTGTATTGCCTAGCAGTAAATCCGCTACTGCTTCTGGCGATAACAGAAACATGGCTAACACAATCAGACACTGCTTCCCCTGCAGCACTTTCATATGGTGACTTACACTTCACACACACCTCTAGGCCTGCAAATTGTAAAGGAGGTGAGGTTGGAATATTACTGTCCCAATCTTTCATATACATAGATCTTCAACAGGTACCATCACTCATATTTACATAATTTTAAGTACATTCTATCAGGACTTTCAACCCTTTTTCTCTGCAAATTGCTGCTATCTATCGTCCACCTGGGCCACCACAAAAATTACTGGAACATTTGCCTGTCTCCCTCACTTCCTATCCTATGACATCCCCATCATCATAGTGGGTGATTTATTTATCCCTATTCACCTACTCATCAGGATGATCTTCTATTCACTAGACTATGCTCAGTTTCTAGTTTCACTAATGTTCCTTTGCCTCTCTCAGATCACAACCTCATCACCTGCATGCTCTCCACCATTATATCAACCTCAATATCATTGAAATCAACCAAGCCTCCTCAAACCCGCATAAATATTAATGCTATTAATTTTCAACAACTATTCACCTCTCTATGACAACTACTCTCACCAATTTCTACATTCACTTCTCCTGAGACTGCTGCATCACACCTAAACCAGAATCTAGAAAAAGCCTTCAATGGGTAGCTCCAGCTACCCATCACACTCCTCGTAGACTTAGACATCAACTGTGGCATTCTAAATTAACAAGGCACCTACAAAAACACTCACATAAAGTAGAACGTCAATGGCAAAAATCTTGTACTCCAAGTGACTACCACACATATAGGACTATCTACTGCCCTTACTGTAATGCTCTGGACATTGCCAAACAAACATATTTCCAATCTCTCTTCTCTGCTCAAGCCTCTAACCCCAAGTGACTTTTTAATACATTTAAATTGCTTCTTACCCCTCCCTCACCTAACCCACCTGCTACTACCCATTCACACGATCTTGCTTCCTATTTCAAGGATACAGTAATATCCAAAATGAAATGGTATGCTCTTCTTCAGCCAGTAACCTGCTCAATTCCCTACCTGAACCCTCTACCACATTCTCTTCATTTGACCACTCAAATAAAGATCCTTGATCCTATACACTCACAATTCAGTAAAGCTCTGTCTTCTGTGCTCATCCCAACCTTAACTAAAATCTGTAACCTCTCTCTCTACTAGTATCTTTCCATCACTGTTCAAGCATGCAGTGATTATGCCAATTCTGAAAAAACAAAATTCTAACCCTAACACTCTCTCAAATTACCGTCCCATCTCCCAGCTACCATGCCACTCCAAGTTACTTGAGAAACTTGTCTACACCCACCTCACACACTTTCTTAACTCACACAATTTATTGGACCCACTTCACGTCGGCTTTCAATCCCAACACTCCACAGAGACAGCACTGACTAATGTAGTAAATGATCTGGTCAATGCCAAGGCTAAAGGCGAATACTCACTTCTATTTTTTGTAGATCTCTCTGCTGCTTTTGACACTGTTGACCACTCTCTTCTTATACAAACACTGCAATCCCTAGGTCTGAAGGACACAGCCCTTTCTTGGTTCTCATCCTACCTATCTAATCACTCTGCCTCCTCTTTGCTACCTCTATCAGTTTGAGTAAAGCAAGGCTCAGTATTAGGTCCTCTACTTTTCTCAATCTATACCACCTCGCTTAACAAACTAATCAGCTCTTTTGGATTTCAGTACCATCTGTATGCGGATGATACTCAAATCTACCTATCCTGTCCAGATTTGTCACCATCTGTATTGGTCCATGTCACTGAATGTATTTCTGCCATTTCATCTTGGATGTGATCTCACCACCTCAAGCTTAACATTTCCAAAACAGAATTAATTTTATTTCCACCAGCCAATAGTAGTTACCAATCTGATCTCTCTATCACTGTTGATAACTCGACAATCTACAATATGCAGCAATGTTTATAAACCATATTCTTATTCTGTATTGTCTTGTACTGTAAGTTGCTGTATTACATGTTTGCTCATTTGTTAATGTACTTTGTGAGGCACTGCAGAACCCTTGTGGGGCCATATAATAAATGATGATGATAATAATAATAATAATAATAATAATAATAAATAATAATCTCTCATCGATACAGATTACTTGCTCCCATTCACAGGCACAGGACTTTTTTGGGCTGCACCCATTCTGTGGAATGCCCTCCCATGCACAGTAAGACTTTCCTCTAGTCTCCAAACCTTCAAGCATTCCCTGAAAACTCACTTCTTCAGACAAGCTTATCAAATTCCAGAACCACCCACCTAACCTTCATAGCTTCTATATCTAATTACATCCCCTCTTACAGTCCACATATAACTTCACACATATTCTTACTTTTATATCCTCCTGACCTTCGTCAAACATTACTGTGTGACTGGGTCAAACAGCCCACCAAGAACCTCTGCAATCTGGCTGGACCAAAATGCAATATATAGCACCAATCCTTGTGCATCAATGCCTATTTCCCTAAAGATTGTAAGCTTGTGAGCATGGTCTTCCTACCTCTATTACCCAGTTTTGTTCTATCAATGTTTTAAATTGTGATGTGAAGCAGAATATGTTGCACTATATAAGAATCTGACAATATATATATAATATGTATATATATACAATATATCTTTGATAACAGGCATGATGGGGCCCAAAATGCTGTTGGATTAAAGCTTTGTTTTATTATTAAGACGCTGAGTGCTGCTACTTCTTTCCATTTGTAATATATATATAATTCTCTATAGCTCTATTTAGATATCAGTAATCCATAAAAATCCCCATGATCTCCTTCAGTCAGATACCCAGTTAGAAATGGAAACCCAGTGTGCATCAGCAGGGTTCCAAGTGAGGCTCCTGTAGAGTTTTGCAAGACCTTTTTATTCCCATTGGAGTGCAGTAGTTAGGGGCGGTAATGTCCCAGGTAATGTATACAAGATTATAGAAGACATGATTAGTACTCTACTTTTATTAACAGCAGGAGATCATATCTCCCCAATAATAGTTAATAACAGGATATTGCATATGCTCTCTGATTTATCTCTGCAAGATGAGATGCCAAGGCTAAACACCTGGCATGATAACATTACAATGCTGCATATTCAGCAATTTAGACTAAATGACCACTGTTCTATGCAGGAGAAATGTGTGAATAGCAACAATTGACTGTATTATTTGTTCATCTGTTCTAATGTTGACACAATATGTTAATATATTACCTTCCAAGGCATTTGGCTAGAGTAAAACAAAGACATACACAAAATTACACAGATGGCTATAATATGGGGCAAATTCACATTATTGTCATTAACCCATACCAGTAAATTTATGGAGTCTATCGTGGACAAATTACTAAATATACATGTGAGGGAATAGAAAGATGAAATCAACAAATAGGCTCATGTAGGCTTAAACAAGTTACTTCTACTGCATATCAGCAACTTGTAGCTGGGGAGCTTCTGGAGTTGTACACACAGATATTCTAATACATAATTTAAGTCAATCAGCACTGACTGTTCATATATTAATTTTTAGAACATCAGTGTACATAGTACTTGTGCTGTCTTTTATCCCTTTAACTAAATGATTTTCAGGTGCTGATTACACCTGTGATAGATTCACTAGTTACTTGCTGATAGAGGCACCTTTAAACCTCCATGTTTTAGCTATTGGAGGTGCACAGGCATAATTCAAGTAAAATACAATAGAAAATGCAAGCAAATTGAAGTGTTAATGACTGCACAAGTCTCACGACTAACTGACAATCTGGAAAAAATATGAAACCTTTTGAGGAACTGATTCAGTGTTGAATTAATCCTAAACTGTAAAATCAACAGTGTCATAGAAAATAGAAAGTAGAGGTAAATGTCAGTATTCTGAAAAACAAGTAAATATAGTTCCCTTTATTGTTTTAAATAAAGTCAACCTGAGCACAGGTTGTCTCAGTAGGGGACAAATATCCCATGTTTGTATGAAGTGCATAGCACTCTTTTACTGTTCAGAGTAGACAATCTCACTGGGATCCATACAAAGTTACTTGTAATGCATCACAAATGTCAGCTTCACCATAAACACACAGAAGTAGCAACAGAATAACATATCAGCTGTGAAATGTGAAGCTCAGTTAATTAGAAACTAGTGTTTGCTCTCCAGTTCCCAGGCATTGCTAGACACAGATGCTCAGATAAGCTTTGTGTAAAGTTAATTGTTGAAATTGAAATTGTCATCAGTAAAGAATTAGTCCATTAAAAGCTTACTGGGATTCTAGAATTAATTGCTATTAGAATTTAAATCATACTCATAACATTAATGGTGGACTGAAGTAGATGTAGAAATTCAGAGAGCCAACCATGGCTGTATATTTATTCAGGCAGCTACTGTATGTTATTTAACTGTAAGTATGTGGGGTTAAACATCATAGAAGATCTCAAAAGGTGCCATAGTGAGCAAATTGATACCATTATACTGGGTTGAGTACACTACTTAAGTGTAGCCTTGAAGGTATAGAAGTACACAGTTGAGATAATTGTAAGCTCTTTAGGTGCAGAGAACAAAGAGCTAATATCAGGTAATGTAATATCAGGGAAGAAGAGTGTTCCCATTCATATTAGCATAATTATGGGGCGATTATATTTTAGCTAGACATTAAGGTCTTGATTTATTTTTTGCTCTCGTAAAAGATCCATTTAGGTCTTCAAAATCATACACATTCAAGTAAAACTCCAGCATTCATTATATATTTTTTTCCTTAGAGAACAATTTTAGGAATGGATGTGTTGAACCATTGATATTGCAGTAAGTATGAACAGGGTTGTGTACTGTGAGAAGTCGATGCTGTAAACCTATGTTCTTTTAATCTGCAGACAGATTAAGAATGGTAAAGAGCATACCAGGCTTACTTATCTCCCTGCAACTGAAAGATGGAATCCATCTGTATATTTGTAGAACCTTTGTGCAAGTAAAAAGGTAGGTGGTCTGATGCATGTATTATGAAGTAGTATCAGGTAGTTGTTGCCCAAAATGAAGGTGACAAAGGCTTCATAACAATTTACACTTTAAGGAATACCATGATGGTCAATTTACCTGTACAGAACTTTTACAATTCAATCCCAAAACCTCTCTGTAAGGAAATAACTGAATACAGTACATACCTACTGGAGTGAAGCTAAATAGGGAAATCCAAATATTCCTATTCATCCGCAGTTGTGTGTGTTTGAAATTAAGACATTGGTCTTGGGCTACCTGTAGGTAGATATTTTAAAAAATTAAATATACAAAAATCCAGGCCATCTTTTACTATACTTACACTATATATTACATCCTATACTTGATCAGGGCTGTACTGTACATACCATGAGGGATTAAGGCAGAAGACTCAAGACATCTAACTGCATTTAGTAAACCATACAGTTTATATAAATGGATACACATTGTTTTTGGCTTAATGAATGATTCCACAATATACCAGAGTTTAAAGGATAGTTTCTCAGTAGAAATTTAGGATGAATGATTATCCCTATTTAGATAATGTTCTAAGTTACTATACAACTTTCAAATAATATGTTGAAGACATTTTAAGAGTAATTAGCTGAAGGTGCAAGCATGGCATAATGTGAAAAATATGCGTTGTCTAATTGGGGCTTGAGATACAGTACATGTGTTGTCTAGCCTCCACTTAGGGAATAAGAATTGATCCAAAAGAATTAGAAACAGTGCTTCAATTAAAAGAAAAAAAAAGCCATGTACTGTACTAGATCTGAGGAAACTAATAGGTTTCTGAAGTTATCTGTAGATTTTTCTAGTCTTGCCAAACCTTTTTATGACCTTCTTCAGATCATGGATGAATCAATGAATTTGTAGATGTACAAGCCTAGATGAAAACTCTTCCTGCCAAGTAAAGAGGATCATGAAGCCAAGAAAATGCCATATCCAAATATTCCGAAATACTGAATATTCCGAAATACGGAATAATTTTGTCATGACTGAGTTAATGAAACCTTTGAGTTTTGATGGTTCAATGTACACAAATTTTTTCTAAGACACAAATTATTAAAAATATTGTATACATTTGCCAGGCTGTGTGTATAAGGTGTATATGAAACATAAATGAATTTCAGTTCTGTACACAAACTTTGCTTGAGCCACAAAATTACAAAAAATATTGTATAAAATTACCTGCAGGATGTGTGTATAAGGTGTATATAACACATAAATGCATTTTGTGTGTATATTGAGGTCCCATTCCCAAGATATTTAATTATGATATGCAAATATTCCAAAATATGGAATACTCCATTATCCAAAATATGCCTGGTCCCAAGCAATTTGGATATGGGAGACTCAACCTGTATGAGTGGAGCAGGTTTCTGATAGAGGATAGGTTAATTAACAAAGGGTTGGAAACAAGAAATAACTGTACAACAGCTGTACAATAACATGGGACAAGTAGAGACAGCAAAAGTGATCCATTTGGTAAGAGAGAGATTTTATTTGCCATTCATATAGTCAGATGTAGAGGTCCATGGGGTCCATTCATCATCACTTAATGGCACTTTACACATGTGAAAATGAAAGTTTTCTGCATATTTTAGGCAACAGACCATTCATCATTGATATTGAGCAAACTTAGAAAACTTAAAGTTTTCAGAATTTACCTGGGAGAGCAAACACCATCTTCAGATGGCGCTTGTTCTCAGAGTCCCACTCCTTACTATTGGAAGGAATTCCAGGGATACATAGAGGGATCTGAGCGGATCCCTCTGCCATTTTACATTCCTAGTTGACTTGTTCTGTACATATGGGCAATTTTAATCTTGTACAGTCTATGGTTCCATACACAGCAGTAGACTCTGGGCACTAATATACTCTAGAACTGTGCCAGAGTCTAGTGTGCAAGTGCAGGTTACTAAGGAAATGGCATGGCAGCCATTTCCCTCAGTGTTTTCCCTACTGCACATGCGCAAAATGCTGGGACAATTACCATGACACCATTTTGCCTGTACTTTGTACATTGCTGCTAATGCTGACTCAGTACTCTGGGAGGTAAGTATTGAATAAATGGGTGTAGAGTGAGTGGTGTGGGCCCCCTTAGACCCAGGGGCCCATGTACACTGCACACCCTGCACCCATTGTAGATGTGCCCCTGTTGTGCAGGCATATAAACCATTTGATATTGGAAGCCCAGAAAAGAAAGCTCTAATCAGATTTTTGCACAGAAGTAGGCTATACAATTATATAAGCAAACTGGCAAACTCTTCAGTAACAGTGAATAGAAAATAAGACAATGAGAGAAAGGAGTAACTCTCCAAACTGGACTGAAAAGGGGTTATGCAAGTAAACTCCATGCCTATTAAGAACAAGCAGTACATTGTATACTTGCGAGAATTGGGGATGGACCTATTTACAGAAGCCTGAAGATTGTAGAATACAATGCAGATTACTTTATGAAAAGCCTTTGCTGCCAGTAAAAAACTTTTCAAACAGATCCAGAAGAGAAAGTGCAATGAGATAGCAATGCTTTAGTGATGTGAGTTTTGTCTCATAGAGACCAGTATTTAAATGCTGTAGTGAATAAGCCACCCCTTATGTTATATTTTTTCTTACCAACACCATGCCACATTTCTTTGTTTATAATTTAGAGAAGCGTGAATTTCATGAATCCAGACAGATTTGAGTTACAGTTCTAATCTCCTGAGGAGATAAAATCCGAGCCGAGATCTGGAAAATCCGAGTTGCGGTTCTGATCTTCCACTGGTTCAGATTTTAAATCTGAATTTTGGGTTATGGATTGCAAAAATTGCATGATTTTAGCTGTTTTTAAAAACTTTTTATCATTAAAAAAAAAAATCCAGACCAAAACCAAAACACCTGAGGGTGGTTTTGCAAAACCAAAATCAATACCAAAACAAGAAGATGAATCCAGACTCAAAACTAAAACCAAAACATGTAGGTCAGCACACATCTGTAGTATAATTAGATACATTGGTTGTTGTTTGAGTGTGCATTAGAGGTGCTACAGGAGTAGCAGATCATTTTAGACACATCCCTCTGGTTCAGAATACTCTACAGTAGATGCCTAGCTAGGATATCTGTACTCCTCTACATTTTCTTAATGGTCAGTAAAATACACAAATAGACATTACATTCTACATTATAGGTTACTAAACAACGGTGGTACATGATGAGCAATGAGTTGCTGGTTAAGTTCTGAGGATGAGTGACATTACTGTATATGTTAGCTTGGTTAAATGTATTGCTGTTAAGAATAAATTAAGTACCTGTATGTGACTATGAGGATAATTAAGAATTATCATGGATATATGTGTGTACAATGTTGGACAGTGTCTTCATAAACTGGGTTCAGCATTGTTTTATCTCTACCAGTGTAGCAGAATATTTGCAAGGGTTCTATGTAAAATGGCTCTGGAAAAAGTCAATACGCTTTTCTTGATTTAGCTGAAATATTTGAGCAAGTATTGTATAAGAATAATTGCCTGCATTTTTATTAAAATATGGTATTTATTACATTGCTTTTTTATAGGTTGGATTTTTCTTTAAGGAAATGTATTTTTTGACAAAACTATGTTGTGTTATGCACGTTGTTGAATATACAGTAGATGGTTCATCAACTGTGTTATGGTTAAACATCTCAAAATGATACTGTTATTTCAGTCTGGTATGTTTACACAAAAGTAGATACTGATGGCTGTAAAACGTATGTGTAATCATTTTTTCATGTTGAAGTTAAACCTATTGTTACTAGGGGATAAATTCACATTACAGCAAATTGTAAGCTGCCACATTTTCAGCAGTTTCGATCATTGAAATTAAAGGGGAAATTATATTCAATACAAAATATGCCTTATTCATTATTTACTAGAATTGCCCCTCTCAATCCAGTGTCCAAAACTTCTGAAGACATAGTGGCTTTGAAAAGTGCTACATGAAAATGTAGCCCTGGGAGTTAAAACTAACATTTTGTTACTCATAACTATTTACAGTATACTTGTGAATGTAATACAGTAAATGCTTTGTAAATAGTCAGCAGCGTGGTGTTGATTATTGTATTTGAACAATAGGAATATTGTATTGTGTGCCTAAAGGTGGGAATAAACCAGATGCCAGAAGGATTACAGTGATGTCTGTGTGATTTCTCCTTCATTTTTATATCAGTTACCAGGCCCTTCAAATGATTATCAGAAACCCATACCATATCAATACCATTGTTTGCAGTATACTACTGTATGAGAGTGAATGAAGTGTTTTGTTGTAAGAATATTGTTTTGGATTTCTGTGTCAATTTTTTATCACAACTTTTATCATCCTCTGCAATAATAAAAGTACAGTAAGCAATAATTTATTTGGATATAAAATAGATATTTTGGAAACATTGAATTGCTTTTTACAACCCAATAAACAGTTTGAACTATATGCAGCAGTTTTAGTTATTTGACAGCACTTTGCT
Organism: Taudactylus pleione; assembly: GCA_031769625.1. Taxonomy (NCBI): domain Eukaryota; kingdom Metazoa; phylum Chordata; class Amphibia; order Anura; family Myobatrachidae; genus Taudactylus; species Taudactylus pleione. Next base: position 38,996,170 of record JAUIMM010000040.1, on the reverse strand, counting down.
TAACGCATTCCATGATGTAATTATTATTTATGCAGTAAGAGCATCAGAAGCAAACAAAATAGAGTTCTGTAGTTGATAAAGTGTTATCACTTCAAGGTCAGATAGTGCAGTGTTCTGTCTCTCCACATCCAATTTGTTCCATTGGTGTCCATCTAATCTTTTACTCACTAACTTTTCATCTAAAAAAGGAGCCCGACTTCAAAATGTACTTGGTAGTTTTGCTTCAGCAGTTTTAAAATGGCTATTTTTGTCTGTTGCTATTTCGTATGGTCAGTCCTCACTAGATTATTTTATCCTTCATTACCTTCAAACTGAACTTTGGCTGAAGTATTGCTATTATGGAATCTTTGTCAAAGCTACAAATTTTCCTATCATTTTAAAGTACGGAGCACTCCTCTCTCTCATTTGGCCTTGCTGGTTTAAATGACCTGTAGGCTTTTACAATCCATAAAGGAAGTGCCGTCAAAATGGCAAACCATTTTTTTTTCAAATTGCATTCATTTGAACTGCCATGATCAAGGTTAATGGTTTGACCTGGCAATTTCCCTGCAATTTTTATTTATTTATTTATTTTTTATTATTTATTTAAGAAAATTGATTTGCTTAAATTGTTTAAAGCATATGAGTGCTTTTAGATACACTATATTCCTTTAATGTCTAACTGTGGATTTAGATAAATAAAAGTTCCATGTTGTTAAAGATTTAAACAAAAATAATGTAATGACTGGGAATAAAACAGCTGTTGAAAAAATGATTGACAGATAATTAATTTTGTAATATGAAAGGTTAAACATTTCAGCTATTTCTTAGTGTAATTATATTATTGAGATTACACTGAAGCTTTACATGTAAAATCATAAATGTAGTGGGTTCAGTACATTGAAATAAGGATTGAAAGCAATTCAAGCTTAAGCAAATGACCTAAATATGGAAATATACATTTTATTCATCTCTTTCTTTAGTCTATTTCATGTATATTAAATTATTCTCTGGAATAAAGGAGAACAGTTGAAAGTAGATACAATTTCAAATAAATGTTTAGTAGCCCTTTTAGGTTCAATAGCTCCTAAAAGCTGGTAGAAGTATATAGTAAATATATTTAGAAAATAAAATATTCTGTTTCTCTAATCTTACATTAAACCATTGCAAAGCTAATTCTTCTGAATAACCAATTGCTGCATCCAAATAATTAATTTGCTTGTTTTTAGTGAAATTTTAAATAATAAAATTACCTCCTAAATTCACTATTTACAGATTCTGATTTTTTTTTTGCGTACATATTGTATGAACACATTCCACTAAAATGACTAAAAATAGAGCAGTCACTGAATGACTGTTGTGCAAAGATTTTTATTTTGTACAAATCAACCTACTGTATTTGTCTGTCTCTGGTAAACATATGGGCTTATCCATATTCTGATATTGGAAGCTCAATCTGTACCTACCTACTGTAGATTTCCCAGATTGTTTATCTGACTTGAAATATACATAGAATTAGCTTCTTAGACAACACCATTCACTAATCAATACCTTCACATTTTCCTTCACAGATTCTACATACTTTTGGTCCTACTGTATGTATTAACTTGGTCATGACATTATTATTGTGTCTTTAACAATTTAATGTGTTAGAAATTACAATGGTAGAAATGCACCTAGACTAGGAATGTGATTTTCTGCATATAATGTGTCTGGAAGCTGCAGATGGCATCCCATTGAAATTATAGTGTTTTGTAAGGTAGAATATGATAAGTGGACCCTTAAATTCTCTATCACCATGCCGTCAATATAATGCAAGTAATCTTGTCTAATAAAAGTTTTCTCATGTTTATAACAAGGAACTTATGTGAAAGCTCAATATTTCAATAACAACGTAATGTTAATTGAATAAAAACAATGTCATTGTTATTTGAACAGGTTTGAACTAAACATGAATTCTTAGTATGGTCTATAAATTGTTCACTAGATATTGGCAAAATGTCTGAAATTCATTGTTTTCTTGAGACAGGATTTATTTGATGCCTGATCTCAGACTCAAATAAACGTATGGTGTTGGTAGTTTTGCAGACTTTGCATGCCCTCCATGAGTCTGATCTCAATGTCTTATTGTCTCTGGATGCCAAGAGGGCATTTGATTTAGTAGTTTGGGATCAGCTATAGGAGACAGGAATCCGGTTTGGATGGTTTGTCCAACATGCCTGCATTTTTCTAACCCTCCCCTTATCTCCCTCAAATGCTGACTATCTGTCATTCACTTTGCAAGTGAATTCTGTGTGTGAGCATATTCACAATTCAATCACTGCGTATGCGCAATGGCTGCGTAAATAACAGCATTGAATCCATCACTGAATCAGGCCCTCAATCCAATATTGTCAAATGTACCAAGGCCATCTCAAATTTAGTTGGAATGCATTAAAAAAAATGATTTGCATGCGGTCAGCTTATTAACCCTAAGATGAATGGTGGACTCTCAGATGTAATGACTGTCTTCCATGCTGCCGCCATTTGATGCATCTCGGACTCTTACAACACCTAGCACTAAGATTCATAAGAGAATACTCCACAATATACTATAATATCTTTAACAACTTGATGTGCTCTTCATGGTTGGCAATCCATCTGCATTTTGAGACAGACATTCACTTTACTAAATATTCACCCTTTTGGGGCAACCCCATCTTCCCACCATTGCTTTCCAACTTACAATACAGTCTTTGGCAGGACAAGGGGATAATGGCTTTCAGATACATATTTACATTTTTGACCGAGGAGGCACATTATGCAACTTTTAGCAGTTTAAATAGAAGAATAATTTATCTAATGCCCAATTGTTTCTTTACATCCAATCAAGGCATTATGCCCTAAGTGTCATATCTACTGTTAATTCCCTCCCTCTGTTACCTATCTTTTCTCCTACCTGTTTTAATATATTCAAACTAACTTAAAATCAGATTTCTGTATAATGATATTCTCCTTGCTCATATGAAAGTTCTCTAGGCTTTGCTGTAGAGGGCTTTGCAGTGCAATAATCCCAACCAAGATACTTTTGACCAGTTCCTCAATACTTTTGAAAGCACTAAGAAATATCTTAGCTCTGGTGAGTTGCAGGGAACACATGTAAATTTCTTTAACAGGGCTCATGTCTCTCAAGCCTGGAGAAGTCATTTTGTGTCAGAGGAGTTGGGCTCTTGCCCTACATGCAGGGGATGCCACTTTCGCTCATATTATATATTTCTGTGTGTAATATATAGTTCATGTCCCAAATCACACTATATAAACTGCCCATTCCTTAGATGGCGCCCACCACTTCTCCCTAAGGAATTACAGGAGGCCGAGATGCGTAGGAGGACCGCAAACACATGGATTGCAAAACAGAGCATTAAAGCCAGATTAAGTCTCCTCACCCCCAGGTGAGTCAAGCACGCAGAAGGATGACGGGACTGGAGTCTCTTTGGGCTCGTGACACCCGCCAATGCCGCAAAGCCGGAAGTGACTCTGAGCTCTGGTACCCACTGTGGGTACCTAGCTGGTTGTAGTGTGGTGCACGCTCACTGGTATTTAAGTCCATACCAATGCCAGAAGAAGAACTGAAGATTCAAGACCCAGGACACAGGTGAGGCCTCGCCAGAATAGTGACATATACATCAAGTGACTTCAACTTCAACCCAAGGATTTAAGACTATATCTAGGGATGCCTACCCCGAGGCTGCTATTTAACCCTCTCCCCACCCACCCAGAAGGGGTAACCAACATATCACCCTCTGTCCCAAATCCCCCCTAATAGTGAGGATTTACAATACCCACTAAGTGCTATCAATATCATTTACAGACTACCCACCACCAGCAAGGATTAAGAGACTATAATTATATATATATATATATATATATATATATATACAGTCAGGTCCATAAATATTGGGACATTGACAGAATTTTCATATTTTTTCCTCTATTCACCACCACAATGGCTTTGAAATGAAACAAACAAGATGTGATTTAACTGCAGACTTTCAGATTTAATTTGAGGGTAATTACATCCAAATCAGGTGAACGGTGTAGGAATTACAACGGTTTCTATATGTGCCTCCCACTTTTTAAGGGGCCAAAAGTAATGGGACAAACTAAACAATCCTAAATCTAGCTTTCACTTTTAATACTTTGTTGCAAATCCTTTGCAGGCAATTACAGCCTGAAGTCTGGAACGCATAGACATCACCAGACGCTGGGTTTCATCCCTGGTGATGCTCTGCCAGGCCTCTACTGCAAATGTCTTCAGTTCCTGCTTGTTCTTGGGGCATTTTCCCTTCAGTTTTGTCTTCATCAAGTGAAATGCATGCTCAATTGGATTCAGGTCAGGGGATTGACTTGGCCATTGCATAACATTCCACTTTTTAGCCTTAAAAAGCTCTTTGGTTGCTTTTGCAGTATGCTTCGGGTCATTGTCCATCTGCACTGTGAAGTGCTGTCCAATGAGTTCTGAAGCATTTGACTGAATATGAGCATATAATATTGCCCGAAACACTTCAGAATTCATTCTGCAGCAGTCACATCATCAATAAATACAAGGGAACCAGTTCCATTGGCAGCCATACATGCCCATGCCATGACACTACCACCACCATGCTTCACTGATGAGGTGGTATGTTTTGGATCATGAGCAGTTCCTTTCCTTCTCTTCTCTTCCCATCACTCTGGTACAAGTTGATCTTTGTCTTATCTGTCAATAGGATGTTGTTCCAGAACTGTAATGGCTTTTTTAGATGTTGTTTGGCAAACTATAATCTGGTCTTCCTGTTTTTGTGGCTCACCAATGGTTTGCATCTTGTGGTGAACCCTCTATATTCACTCTTGTGAAATCTTCTCTTGATTGTTGACTTTGACACATATACATCTACGTCCTGGAGAGTGTTCTTGATTTGGCCAACTGTTGTGAAGGGGTTTTTCTTCACCAGGGAAATAATTATTTTGTCATCCACCACAGTTGTTTCCCATGGTCATCCGGGTCTTTTGGTGTTGCTGAGCTCTCTGGTGTGTTCTTTCTTTTTAAGAATGTTACAAACAGTTGATTTGGCCACACCTAATGTTTTTGCTATCTCTCTGAAGGGTTTGTTTTGATTTTTCAGCCTAATGATGGCTTGCTTCACTGATAGTGACAGCTCTTTGGATCTCATATTGAGAGTTGACAGCAACTGATTCGAAATGCAAATGTCACAGCTAGAATCAACTCCAGACCTTTTACTTGCTTAATTGATTATGAAATAATGAGGGAATAGCCCACACCTGTCCATGAAATAGCTTTTGAGTTGATAGTCCCAGTACTTTTGGCCCCTTAAAAAGTGGGAGGCACATATTGAAACTGTTGTAATTCCTACACCGTTCACCCAATTTGGATGTAATTACCCTCAAATGAAATCTGAAAGTCTGCAGTTAAAGCACATCTTGTTTGTTTCATTTCAAAACCATTGTGGTGGTGAATAGAGGCCAAAATCTGAAAATTCTGTCAATGTCCCAATATTTATGGACCTGACTGTATATATATATATATATATATATATATATATATATTATATTACTAGCAAGCACCTGTCTTCATAAATCAAATAAAAACCACATTCTTCCTATTACAGAATTGGGCTATCATTACTGTTTAGTATACATTATCTATTATACCATCACATCTAGTATTGATTTATGAAACACACACAAGCGTGGTTCTAGATTGTATGTAACACATACAACTCTTTGCTACATGTCCCAAAATCAGAAGACTGTGGTGTAAATAGAGGTGTTGCTCAGTTGCCTGTTTTTATAATTTGTCGCCTATGTTTTCTTTTATTACGCCTACTCCATTGTTGACTATTAATGTTACTCTAGCTAAACAGGTGAATTTGAGCAAATGGATGTCACCTGTCCCTCCTACTATGAGTTAAATGATAGCAGAGCTCCTCAAGCTCTTATATTTTGATAGGACGTCTGTGCTCGTTGACATTGAGAAAGGGTAGTCTGTTTTTTTAACAATTGGCATTTATATCTTGATTACTTGTCTCCTGTTTCTCAAAGAACTATTATGAGGGTCTTTGAGCTAATGGAATGTTTTATTGCCTCTTATCTAGTAAGTTTTTCTCCCATTTCTTTCCCTCAGATCACTACCCTTCTGATCTGGTTAGCTTAATATCTAATGGTTTTGCTATAGTCTACCCATTTATAATGTATGCCTTATTAATGATAGTCTGGCTGACTATTTTTCTACTCCTGAAAGCTTATGAGCTGAATACTCCCCTTTTCCTTGAGTCCATGCCTCCCTTCACTTTTTGTTCCTGATATTTAATTTATTAAGTCCTTCACATTTATATGTATTTTCAAATAAAACTGTGATGATTATTAATAATTTGAATGTTTCATGCCTTACCTTCCTGTCCATCATTTTATTTAGATTATATGTGCCATTATTTGTTTCTACTGAAATTGTGTAATAGCGGGCTGGGATCTGGCTCCACCACAGTTGAAAACTTAGTACTTATTTTCATATTTCTGACTTATCTGTATTGTTCGTGCTATTTTTTGATGTACAAAAAAAATTGAGTTTCAGTAAAAAAAACATAAATTTAACTTTGTACTTACATAGAAGAACCACTTATCATGAATATGGGTATTAGCATTTCTGACAAGCTCTGACACTCCTTCATTGCTGTATCCAGGCCTATGCAGGAACATTCCATTTCACTTACCTTATGCACCTGAGCAGCTGAGCTGTGTGCTCCCCTTGTCAGCTACTGTAGACCAATGGCTATTCACCACCTCCTATTTAAACCAGTTCCTGTGAGCAACCCATAGCCTGAACAATGTGTTCCTTTCAGGATAGTTCCAGGCTCCATTGTTATGCCTTGTATCCTATGATCGTGTTCTTGTGATTCTATCTGCTTCTTCTCACTATTTACCATCTGTCGCTGTATTCAGTTACCTGTCAGTGCCATGGCTTCCACGCTGCATACAGACCTACTTTCCATCTGCTGCTGTGACTTTTATCTGTCAGTGCCACAGCTTTCATGCTGCATAAAGACCTACTCCAACCACTTTGTCTCAGCCAGCAAGTATACTGCCTTCCATCTGCTGCAGTATTTATCAGTCAATGGACGATATTATCATGTCTTGTCATGATAAGTTTAGATGATGTAGTTTAGCTGGTTGGAATTTCATGACTCCGATAGGTATATATCTCTTATAGATGCATCATAGATATTCAGCCTCCTATATGGTTTGACACCTGTCTTTCAGTCATTTGGATTCCAGTGGATAACCCCTAATCTCCCTCCACATTCCTTACTTGATTGTTCCTTTTACTACTTTTTTTTTTTTTAAAAAAACATTTTATTAATTTTTCAATAGAACAAAATAGAAAATATTGACATTGGGACCATACAATTAGTCATCAACGGGGAAACAATGCAAGAATAACACAGCGTACAAACATAAGGATGACTCAAGAAGCAGATAAACAGCAAAAGTACTCCGCATGGCACATTCATGTACCAGTAAAAAAGTCTTCGTGATCTACTTTTCTTTTATCTTTCCCATTATCTCTCTATTCATTTTATGCTATGTTGTGCTTTACACTGTATCTATTTTTGTTAGTAAGCCTTGTTCATATTTGTACAACTGTTTCCACATTTTCTTTTCTTGCTTTTTGACACTCGCCAAATTACATTGCTATTCTCTTACATTGTTTTAAATCACTTACAGGCTTGGACACAGTGAATTGTCTTAGCTATTGTATTTTGCTCTTGCTTATATACAATATATATTGTATATATTGTATAAGCAGATAGACTGTTGGGAAATAAATATCAGAACAGCAGAATTGATTCACATTATATATTTTATTTTACATGATATGCTATGGTGAAATTATTGTACCAGGCTGAAATATTGATAATGTCATCATGCTAAATATCGATGTATATTACTAACACTGATCATACTCTACTCACAGTCTGCTACAATGCATTGTATGTGACATTTTATTGTTTCACTTGTTTGTTTTGTTTATTATTGTAACAGTGTATGTATAAATATCAAAATATATATATGAATTACCCATAACAAGCTCAAAACTGGTTTATAAGGGTCATTTACATATCAACAGACCTAGCCAGAGCCTTAGCAGTTCAAACATACAGTATAGACCACTTCCTGCCTGAGGCCTTACATAACACAATAAGGTTTGAAATGCCCATATATAGGCAAGGCCCCACAAAGGTCTATGCCCTCTTGACCACACCTTACAGGAGATGTGAGGATGGGATTGTACAGAGACACACATTGGGGACAGATGCAGACACACACACTTGCAGAGAGACATGGAAGAGAGGTCTTCCTCTCACAAGACCACAAAGATGCAGCTACAAATGCCTGGGAAATGCTAAGTATCTGATTATATAGAAACTTACTAAGGACACAGCTTTGGTTAAAATAATGGATTAATAGCTTATATGGTTAAGTAGTTAATATAATGTCTGTACTGGATAGTAAATGTAAGTCTGTAGCAAGCAGAATATATATTTTAGTTTGATATCAGCTGGGGATCTGTGCTAGGGCCTTGAAACATGTGCCTCCCCCCATTGAACCATGTGCTTGATTCAATGGAAGTTGTGAATTACTAGTATTGGGACCATGAGGCTTGTAAACAAAGGAAGTCAATGTGCTTCTGCCATCCACCCCCCCCACCCCATGGTCTAGTGGGTGCTGGATGCAGTCTAGACAGATTGTGAGGTCTGTGTTGGGATGATATTGTTGGACATTGGAATCAGCTTGTGTTGTGCATTTTGGAATAATAAATGGTGTAGTGTTTGCCTGATGTATTAGCAATTGGCATACAATATTCAGTTTGCATATTCACAATGGAAGTAAGAATTACTGGATGCATTAAGTGGATATTACAGAGCTAGTTTTATGGGAGTTTTTCTCATATTCAAAATGGAGTCTGCAGTCAAAATGGCTGCCTGTAAGTAATAGGAACATGCAGTCTAACATCCCCCACACAGAACCTACAAACCCATTTCTCACCATGCTTTCTTAGCATCTCTCTCTCTCTCTCTTCGCTGATTGTATTTAATTAATACTGTTGTATGAGATATTGTACTAGAATATGTTTGATTAATATAAATACAATTTTCTTTAACTCATCTTGTATGCAATGTTATTATCCTAATGATCCAAATGATTTAAAAGCTATATAATTCCAGTTAACACTTTGAGAGTTCATATATATACATATATATATATATATATATATATTAATTATAACCTGGTGTTAGTTATATGACAAAATAGAATATTTGCTTCAGAATATGAGGTTTAAACTTGCAATTGCCTGCAGGTATAAATAAACAAAACAAGCACAAGGAGGGTAAAGAACGCACCCCTCATCAATCATTATAATGAAAATGATTCATTAATAAAAGATTTTGAAAAAACATTAAATGAACATATTAATACTGATAGATGTTTGCTTTTTTGCCAATTACATATCACTTATTATTTATAGATTAAAATTATGGCTTCCAATTGTTTATTTTCCCCTAGAGATTTATTTTATCTTGACTATCTTATTTTTGACATTTAAAAATTTAAACAAAGATTACCTATGTATTAATATGTGTACAGCTTTTGTCCTTCAGTTAACCTGTCAATGTTTAGCCTTTGAATATCAGATCATGCTAAAATTGTATTCTTCACATATAAAACAATATTTTCATAGAAAACAATTTATTTTCCTTTAACATATTCCTATAGATGTGCAAAGGTGGCTTTGTTTCAAATACCATATAAGCATTTCATTCAAAACAAGATCAATTAACTTTATGATTCACCTCTTGAAAAGTTTTACTTGAAAACGAATATTGCCGAAAGTATATTATTGACTGGCTTTTTAATATTTTATTTTCATCTGGAGACATGAGCTTTGGAAGACTAATCCAGAATGTGCTTGATCAAATGGATTTAGAATTAGTTTGTCAGAGGTTATTACCTGGGGAATAATCTCATCTCTAATGGAAATATTCCAACATAAACAGTGTAATTATCACCACTGCAAGCTATTAATGTCATTGATTTCCTGTCATATGAAAACAACAAAACTCTTTAAAATTCAGCAATCTGAACAATGTGTTTTTAAGTCACTTTACGGAAAAAGCACAGCTAAGTCATTTTGATTGACTCAGAATCTCAGAAAAAAAGCATGATAATAAACAAAAGGTAATGGTTTGAAAAATATAGGGACAAATTTAAGGATTTGACAAACTGTTTTTAGTCTAAGGAACGGTTAGAATGGTTCGTCTTGTAGCAGCTTTTTGGTGAATAAATTATGCACCATAAGCATGTATGTAGTTGAACTATATAAAGAAAATGGCAAAAAAAATCATGTAATGATGGGAAAACGGTATTTCATTTAATATACAAGGTTAAGGTTATCTTCAGAAAAAAGATTACTTTGTACACATTTCCATGATCCTGTTAACAATGCAATAGTTCTACATGTTTTCTTTTCTTTTCATAAAATTAGATTGTTAAATTATGTATATTGTTCCTTGTGTTTGCTTATTTTCTATTTTGACTCATTCAATTGTTTAAAAAGCAACTATTATGACAAGCATCACCTACTACTATATAATGTGTGCATGTAAAAAAATTCAGCCAAACCAAAAATACCTGGGTGTGCCCATAGCAACCAACCATATTCTAGCTATTATCTGAATCTAGAAGGTGCTAGCTAAATGTAAAGTAGAATCTGATTGGTTGCTATGGGCAACATCTCCATTTCTAAAAACTCTCACTTTAGTAAATGTTGGTCTCTGTAAAAGCATTAAAATTCCACAAAATTATATTTTACATTCACTATTAAACCCCCATTTCTGCCAGTATTATGATTTAGTTCAATAGCTGAAACTTTTAGGAAGTCTTCAGTTATTCCCTGGCCTACACCAAAATACAATCACAACTCAATTTTATCAAATTTGCAGTAAAGCAAACAATTATCTGTCTAAAAATAGCATTTATGATACTGTAACTCAAACCTTTCTGGAACATGGATTTGTTAAGAACACAAATATATGAAAAGTTATTAGATCACATTTATTATAAGAAAAAGTCACACTGCTTATGCTATTAAAAAAGATTACTAAACTGAAATTCATAATTATAAGTGCAGATCACTTTTATTCAAATAAGAAAGGAATAAAAACAGAAATGTTTGCAATGCATTCATGTAATTGGGTCACCTGAGATTGGCCAGAAATCTGGACAGTTGTCACAGATAAGAGCTTAGACAACTCGGTCAAATTCAGATTAGACTTCAATGGCAAGTACACCCAATAATATGGTAACATGTAGTTAACAACTATCATAATACATATTATTGAGCACAAGACACTCGCAAGTGGGTCGATGGTGCCCTACTGTGCATGCGCACGATGGAGGGAGCTCCGTCATGCGCATGCGCGAGACCCAGCTAGCAACAGGGTAGCCGTCGCTCCAGGTCTCGCACCAAAGGGGGCGTGCTGTCGATGTTGATTGACAGCACGCCCCCTTTGGTGGGCGTGCTGGGGGCATGGCTGCCAGATGGAGGCGTTCCATGGGAACGCCTACCGTCTGAAGCCAGCCCCACTGACATCAGTAGTGATGTCAGTGGGAGTGATTTTAGCTCTGATAGAGCCAAAATCACTCCAGGGCTTGCGGCAGCAAGACCCTACCGCAGGGTCTCCGTCACAAGCCCGATGGTCGCGATGGTCTTGACCATCGCGACCATCATCATGAACTCTCGCTATAGCTGTGGGTGGTCACCCACAGCTATGCGAGCATCCAAGAGGCCACTCCATTTTCATGTAGGAGGGCCCTGATTCAGAGTGAGCGCTCTGGTCAGAGCGTCTGGCTCTGAATCAGGCCCACAGTCCAGTGGAGAAGACAGAAGCATGGTCATGTTCAAAGCCAGAGGTCCAGTGCACATGAGGTCAAATGACGTAACATAGAATAGTGGATAGTTAGGTCAATAAACTAGCAGAGGAGGATACAAAATGGAGTTGACACAATTCAAAGCCTAGGTTTTTAAACAGCAATAATATCAGGAGCAAGGTATTCAGAGTTCCAGTAACTAACAGTAATCCCCTATTACCAATTGATAGATGAAATTTAATGTTATACCACCAGAGGGTGGAGGGCTGAAGCTATATGGGTTGCCAGCTACATGCACATGCATGTGCCAGTTTTACTGACACACAGGGGAGACTTGTGCCATGCTGGAATTTAACCTGCAGTATTGTCCCTGAAGGTCTGTGACCCATAACATCTTGCTAGCTCATGACATATCATTCCCAGCATTGCAGACACAATAGCACATCCGGACAATTTATCAGTAGAATGACTGAGCCTCAAGATCTGACCATTGCTAATATCATAGTTGTACTTTTGTAAACCATTCTCTTTCCACCGAACCCCCTCTTTCCTTGTGATATCAATGAAATAAATATTTGTGTACACTAATCTGTTTCATGACCATTTTATGACTGTATTGTTCAACACACTTCCTAGTAAAGAATTCTATAAATATGATCCATTCATAATCCTATTAACATTTGTTTCCATGATTTAATTATTTTTGTAATTTTTTAGTTACAGCTCCATTCATTAACCTAGTAATGGAGGAGAAATCACTTATATCTACTGGTTACAGTCTTGCCATGATAATTTCCACTCTCCCCTTACTTTAGTATGGGGATGTATTAATTAGGCTATTAATCAAATTTTGAAAATCATATATATTTTTTTATTTAACTTTATCACTGTACACCATCCTCAGATAGTGTACAACCCCCGAATGGCTTCACAAGCTGCTGTTTACATGGCAGCAGCAGGATATCGATGTTATAATAACTTGTTTTCAACTAAACAAGTTATACAGTAAACAGTTTTTAATATCAAGCATTGGATCAGTGTTATATCATCCAAATACAATTTAACGTTAATCTAATAAAGCCCTAAAACATAGCAATTGAAAGTTCAAAATATTTAAATAGTATTTATAATATTGATATAACATCCTGAGATTTATCAGTTTCAGTTTCTTCACATTTGGTAGGAATATGCCTTAGGACAGACTCAACAATATTGATCAGCATTATGGAAGGTGACTTAATTGAAATATAGTAAAAAAAGCTAAAAAAATTAAGCCTGTTTAATAATTAGGAGTGCTCACTCCCAATTGTCACAAGTCATTATGTGTCCCATAAGTAATTTAAGAAGATTATCATGTGAATAGAGATATCCATTACAATCTTTATCTCAACTCTGGTCAGGGTGTTTGATGTTAAAGAATAGATATTTGACTACCTTGTTTTGGTCACCATTCAAAGCAAGGTTAAAGCTCATGTTTTTGCATGCAAAGCCTCATACAGTAGCTTGACCAGTTCAGTAAGAATAGATGCAAGCTCTGTCCTGCAGATATTGGCTAAATGCTTTTACATATGACCATTTTATGTAGGACAGAGCTCGCAGGCCTAATTTTAAACCTTCCAATGGGCCTCATCCAGTTGAGAGCCTGTATCACAACACCGACAACAGCACCTGAGAATGATGTCAGACCAGACTACATAAGTATCAACCATCTGAAATCCTCCTTCCTTGCCAACATCAAATTGATGGACTTGCTAGATTCAAGGTCAGTACTCCCAAGTGAGGGGTTGGAATAAAATATGGTTTTTTTTTTTTTTTTTTTTTAGTGTTTTTTCCAAACCTGGTTAAAAAACATTAAAACATGGTTGATCAAGGTTTGTAATACAGGTTGAGTCTCCCATAGCAAAAATGCTTGGGACAAGAAGTATTTTAGATATAATATTTTCCGTAGTTTGGAATATTTGCATACCATAATGAGATATCTTGGGAATGGGACCTAAATCTAAACACAGAATGCTTTATTGTTTCATATACATTGTAGTCACTTACCTGAAGGTCATTTTATTAAATATTTGTAATCTTTTTGTGCATCAAACAATCTTTGTGTACATACACAAAATTAATTTATGTTTCATATATACCTTATACATACAGCCTGAAGATGATATTATACAATATTTTGCATTAAACACAGTTTGTTTACATTTAACAATAAAAAAAGCAAAAGGTGAGTCAGTCATGCTCCAAAAATTAAATTTTGAAGAATAATTTTGATATGGACAACTCAACCTGTACATAGCAATGTTTCACAGTACTAATATAATATAATATACAAGATTCCATCTTTACTCATTAAAACATTACTGCAAAAAAAACTGGTGTAAATTCAAAAAACCTTTGTTTCCCAACCCTGGTCACCAGACAGCAAATCACGGAGACCCACCCAGAGAAGGCCCCTCACCATTAATTAATAAACCTGCAGTTTCCTAGCTGTGCGTAGCCACCCAAAACATAAATTAATTGCCAACAAACCAAACACACAGTGTGTCAAAGCCAAGACCTGCAGGATGACTCAGTTACAGTAATCAAAATAAACAAATTAAAAATCCTAAACAACTATAGAAAATTCCCATGCCACACAATAGACAGCCACACACACAACAAATTAACAAACAATCCTAGGCACCCTCCCAATGGTGAAAAAACCTCCAGAAATCCCAGCAGCCTTGGTGTTTAATCAAATCTAATGGTTAAAGATCAGGAAAAGGCCCATTGAGACCCCCACAGAGCTATTGTCTGTGATGCACTGGCATCCCAGAGTCAGCCCTCACAGGAACTTATGCAGAAAGAATTTATATCAAAATAAAAAAGTTTCAGACCCACCCCCTCAATTCACAGTTTTAATACCACTCAAATTGGAACCTAATCAAAGGGGTGGTGTCCCTGTGCACCAATCATACAGACCCTGCAGCGGGGCACACCTGTGCATATTTGGAAGCTCCCAGCATAAAGAAAAGCTGACCATCACTCTGTGTGGGCAGGGACACCCACCACCCTCTAGCCAACTGCTCCTTCTTGAAGCTCTGAGACATTCAAAGCAATGAAACCAGCCTGACCAAGATATTCTGCATAACTAAACTGACACCCTCTGCAAATTTGGAAGGTGCAAGTAGCACATAAATGCATACAACTCTCATGTCAGCCATCACAAAAGCCAAGCTAAAAAGAGTTAACTGTAAATAATCTACTGCCACTGCTATCATACTCTCAATTTAAGCTGCCAGGAGGGAAATACCAATGGGCCACCACTATCTGCAGTGGTAAATAAAACTTCACCCAGCCCTTGATAGCTGTAAGAATTAGAAAAGATCTAGTATGCATCTTGTAGCATTGGACTCCCCATAAAGCTGCTGTTATGAATCTCTGGGAGGAATCACAGTAGGAATAGTTTATCAGGAATAGAAAGCTCATAATAAGAGGTGTGAGTAAATTGATAAAGAAGCTTTGAGGAGTTGATTGAAGAGGAGTCAATTTATAAAGAAGCTTTGAGGACTGGTGTACTTAACTGGAATGTGCCTGATGACCAAGTTGCAGCCTTGAGAGCTGATGTGTACCTGGCTGAGATATGGCCTTGTGGCCAAGTTGCAGCCTTGAGGGCTGATATGTACTTGGCTGGGATGTGGCCTTGTGACCAAGTTGGAGCCTTGAGGGCTGATATGTACTTGGCTGGGATGTGACCTTGTGGTCAAGTTGCAGCCTTGAGGGCTAATATGTACTTGGCTGGGATGTTGCCTTGTGGCCAAGTTGCATCCTTGAGGGCTGATATTTACTTGGCTGGGATGTGGCCTTGTGGCCAAGTTGCAGCCTTGAGGTCAGACGTGTACTTGGCTGGGATGTGGCCTTGTGGCCAAGTTAGCAGCCTTGAGGGCAGATATGTACTTGACTGGGATGTGGCCTTGTGGCCAAGTTGCATACTTGAGGGATGATATGTACTTGGCTGGGATGTGGCCAAGTTGCAGCCTTGAGGGCTGATATGTACTTGGCTTGGATGTGGCCTTGTGGCCAAGTTGCAACCTTGAGGGCTGATATGTACATGGCTGGGATGTGGCCTTGTAGCAAGTTGGAGCCTTGAGGGCTGATATGTACTTGGCTAGGATGTGACCTTGTGGACAATTTTCAGCCTTGAGTGCTGATATGTACTTGGCTGGGATGTGGCTAAGACAGTTGTGATGCAATATCTAAAGTCCACTCAGATGCAGCAGTGTGACTGAAACAGTACTAAAGTTGGCAGCAAAGAGCCCACTCAGACACAGTGGTATGATTTAGACAACTGTAAGATAGATAGCAAAAAAGTACTGTCAGATGCAGCGGTGCGACTGAGACAGCTGTCATTTTTGGAAACAAATTGTCCACTTGAACACTGCAGTGAGGCCGAGACTGTCATGGGGGATAGATATAAAGTCCCCTAAGATGCCACAGTGTGGTAAATAATGGCAGGATACACGCTAGACAGGAGAGACTGGAACACACCACGAGGATGACACCACACACGGAACCAGAAGCCACGTAATGAATGCTATAGCTTCAATTCGAGCAGAGACTCAGCAGAGGTAAAAAAGGAGAGGGATCCAATCAGGACAGGACAGAGATGACGGAGCAGCCAGGTAGGAGGACCTCACAGAGTGACAGCCTGGCATCCCGGTCTCTTAACAATGGGCCTGAGAGAACCACCCAGAGCACTATTGTCAGACAAGATGCAGCGGCACCTTGTGACAGCTGCACAAATAAAATTTGAAGACAGCAAATACCTTAACCACTGTCCCAGGGGACCTGCCACATTCATGCAGACAATACAGGAAAGTAAGTACATTCAAATGTTCACCTCAGTGACAACTGGAGTGCTCTTCCTTAGGACTAAAGAGGAACATGAATCTCCAAAGAGGGTGGAATAAGGGACAAGCAAACAGATCCACAGACAGTCCAAGTAGGAAAGGGCATCAGAAATGCAATTATTAATGCCCAGGATGTGTCTAGATGTAAAGGTAATATTAAGGGTCAAGCAGAGCACACTAGTTATGTGAATATTTGGATAGTAGATATCGAAGAGGGCTTCTGGTGGTTGATTGCTTGATCCACTTCCAGAAAACAAATTTCCTTACTTCTAAACACCTTTCCCCACAATTCAAGTGCCACAATTGGGAAAAGCTCAAGCAATCACAGGACTATTATAAAATCATGCCCCACCCAAGAACAGAGCAAAGGGGCAGGACACAATATTCCCTCTAGAAAGTGCCAAAACCCTTTGAACCAGCTGCTTCTGTAAACAATTGCAGCTGATCACTCCTGCAAAAATTAATCCCAAAAACACAAGTCCCTAAGCAGCTCAGCAGAAATACGAATGCAGTGAGAATAGCAAACTAATAATAATAATAATAATAATAATAATATCTGAACCTGTTCAATACCATTCAGAATGCAGTGGGGAGGCTGCACTGCACCCTCCATGTCATGCTCCACATTTCTCCTAAAAGCATGGTCCATGGTGATAAACATGCATGCAAATTTGAGCAATCCCATGAGGGACTGTCTCTGGCACAGAGACACCCACCTGGATGGATAAAACCCTTAGAACCCATTTGACAGAAAGGGGTCAAATTTACTATTAAGGTATTATGCCAGCCACTTAGACATGGTACTCAGGATGACCAGGGGAAAACATCTTATTGAGGTTCAACCTCAAGGGTTCACAAGTTGAAGGGAACCTTGAGGGCATTTTGCAGTCATGGGCTGGATTGCGGGCACCACAATGGAGACAGAAGTGATGAAAAGGACAATGACTACCCCTGTGACACTGGCCAATGTTATAAGTGAAATACCTGTGGACTGTGGAGTCGCTTTCTGACCAAAAGGCCTTTAAGTACCCCGGGGCTACTTGACTTAATGCCAGATATCTATGTCTTTGCAGCCAAAAGACTTTGACAGGGAGGCAGTCCTGTTTTTTATGGAACTGCTCATCATATATGAATCACGAAAAATCTTTTGACCACATGTACTGTACATGGCATGAATCAAGTAAAGTATTTCAAGATGTTGGTGGCTACACCATAGTGGGTGAGTAAAATGCTTTAAATACTTAGAGACACGCTAACCAGTTCTCGTATGTCCCAAACTGGTCCTCACCCTGCAACTTCTTTCATTTAGATAGGCAAAACTGCTTCTTGGCATCAGCTGCTAGGGCAAATATGTCAACATAATGGCTCCTAGTTATCTTCTCTCAAACCTGCTCCCACAAACCCTACAAAAGGAAAGTGTTGGAGCAAAGCATTGCTGCCTTGTGGCCCCCAGCTGCACAATGTTGATGTGCCTTGCATCTAATGCCAAATGTTGACAGTGTCTGGTTTACCTCTCGCATCTTGCATAGTCCTGGTGCAAGTGCCAATACTAATTATTGTGGTAAAATCATTGTGTGGCATGGGTTTCCGCTTAAAGAAGCAAGAACCCCCACATTAGCAGTATGGATTCTCATATTAGCATAAGGTAGTAAATCAGGCTTCTGCCCACAACCAAAGACACTTGCATGGGTATCAGAATCAGCCCCTTAATATTTATACTCAGTCTCCATGATAGCATAAAAAAGCAAAGGGATAATATAGAGATGTGGCATGACAAGGTTAGCAGTACCCTACTTGTGCACAATATAACATAGTGTCATATACACAAGTTAAAATATTGCTTTGACAACAAATGCAAAAATGCATGTTTCATATAAAATTTTATAAAATAGGTAATTAAATACAAAAGCAATTACAACTTTAAATTAATTAAAATACAAATAACAATTTGCAGCTTTAAAAACCAAAATAAAAAGTTTCCTGCATTAGTACAAAATAGTACAAAGAGATGGTCGCAACTTTAAATAATATATATATATATATGTGACTGCTGGAGAGGGCAGTACACGTTCAGTCAGTCATTCTGAAACAGCTGATAGTCAATATCTACAAAATGTATTACTGCTTCAGCCTTCCCACACCTGCAAGAGATAATCCTGCTAAAAGTCTAATTGTGTTGTATTTATGCTATCACACACTTATGCTGGGCATACGCTATACAATTATCAGATATCTGTCCAATCTGGCTGGTTGGAATGAAAATCTGGTAATGTATGGGAGCAAATGACATTCGAGGACATCATTTGCTCACAAACACTAGAAAACAGACAAAAATGGTTGTTGAAACAAATTGGTTAAAACACAATTTGAACAATTAATTTTTGTCTGTTTTCCAGTGTTTAAGCCCGGAATCGGTATGTAATGCCGACAGCGGCTGCCTGGTGGGTTGAAATCCTGACACCTGGAGGGAAGTACCCTCACCCTCCTCTCTTCCCCCTAACCCTAATCCTCCCTTAGGGGTGCCTAACCCTAACCTCCCCCCTAGTGCCTAACCCTAACCTCCCTCTCATGGGTGCCTAAACCTAACCCCCCTCCCCACACCCTAAACCTAACCCTCCCGAGAGGGTGCCTAACCCTAACCTCCCCCCTAGTGCCTAACCCTACCCCCCCTTTCCCTAGCCTAACCCTAACCTTCCCCAGGAGGGTCTAACTGTAGGTCCCCCTGGGGATCCCTAAACCTATCCCCCCATCCCCAGGCTGAGTGAATACTTATCTGGCAGGGAGGATGATCACTCCAGATGTCCTCGGCATAACTACATCCATTTAAGACTATATGATCAACTGTCATTTGCTCCCATACATTACCAGGTTTTCATTCCAACCAGCCAGATTGGACAGATATCTGACAGATAATTGTATAGTGTATGCCCAGCATTACTATGCTCAGCTTGTGATTGATTGCCCCATTCTACTGTACCTCTGGTGGTACAAGTATACACTTATCATTAATACAGAAAAATTCCTATATGGATGTATGCATGTCCATTTGTGGTGCACATTCATGTGTGGAATTACATATTATGCAAAATAATTAACATTTCACTGTAAATTAGCCCAATAATGTTTAATAAGAGCTAAATATATATCACTCCAGTGGCAGCAGGACTCACAGGTCTCTCAAAGAAATCATAAGCAGAGACCTGTCTCATCCTAGTTCAACCTTTTGTTTATTTCAACCTTTGTAAAAAAAACTTGTTGAAAAAAACTGAAACATTGAACTAGGACTAAACAGATTTCTGTTAATGATGTTTTTTAGTGCGGATGCCATTGGAGCGATTTATTTGGGCTTGAAATACAGACATCAGAGAGCATCAGGGCAAGTAATGTATTGTCTGATTTTGGAGTGTCCCATTAAGGCTTCATGATCTGAATTTTCACAAAACCTACTGAATTTCTGCCACTCAAACTTAAAAAAGCAATGAAATTCCAATCATTAAGGCTGACGCCTTAATGGACTTATTCATTGAGTAATACAGATATGGTATGCCATCACACCCTGTGGTTAACTACAAATTTAGCACTCTCACAGAGTGAGATTGCTGTCACTCACAAAATGGTGGAGCTGCTAATTCAAACCCTTTATTGTACACACACCCATATATATATATATATATATATATATATATATATATTATATTTAATATTTATATTTAATATTTATATATATATATATACTGTACATATGCATAGTGCTTGAAGTGTTCCTGTATGACATCATATGACATACCGGCACTTCCTTATAAATGTACACTGTCCATGGTATAAGCTTCAGATGGCCATTTGTGTACTGCTGAGGTGAGAGGACAGGGAGGCAGTGTGTCATCCATGTGGCCACAGACAGAGTGGAGTTGCAGCCCTCAGCCCCGGGACCCTCTCTCTACTATGTGCATGTAATCCCTCTGGGGATGGAACTGAGGACAGAATTGTGGCTGGGTGGTGCTTCAGCTCCAGCAGGTCTCACTAGAGCAGGTCTTCATAGGGCATCTCCACCAAGGTGAACACCACCACCCCAAGCAGCAGGTACAGGATGAAGCTGAGCATAAGGAAGGAGAAGTACCAAGCTGGCCAGTTCCTGCCATCAGCCATACAGTTCACCAGCCACACATATCAGCTACTCACCATGGCCATGGAGCAGGCTGCTCTCTGGGATACTCCACAGCAGCAGTCGCAGCATCCAGTAGTGACTGGTGAGGAGGACATAACCAGGGAAGTCGCATCTGGGAGGTTATATGGCAGCAGCTGATGGGGCAGAGGCAGTGCAGGCTGAAGTAGTCCTAGCATACTCTCAGGTAATAGAGAGATGTAGGCAGTAACTCAGGTTACCCTTCCAGGTACAGTGCAACAGAATGTGGTGTATCACCATGTAGAGGGTAATTAAACACAGAGCGTATCACAGTTCTCTGCCCTCAGTTGCAGCAGCCAGACACCCCATCAGCACAGGCACAGGGAGAACTAAGGAAATGAGAGAGAGGATGAAATACTGTACACAACACCACTCCTGGTGCAACAGCCAGTTCTACTGGTACAGGGAGAGGGACTCTACTGTGTAGCATAATGTGTATAAAGGCAGTAATGTTGTTGCATAATGTGTATAAGGGGTACTATTATGTGGCATAATATGTATTATGAGCACTACTGTGTGGCACAACGTGTATTGGAGGCACCACTGTGTGGCATAATGTGTATAAGGTGCAGTTCTGTGTGGCATAATGTTTATAAGAGGCACTACTGTGTGGCATAATATGTATAATGGGCACTACTGTGTGGCGTAATGTGTGTAAGGGGCACTACTGTGTGGCATAATGTGTAATGTGCCCTGCTGTGTGGCATAAAGTGAATAAAGGGTACTCCTGTGTGGTATAATGTTTATAAGGATCACTACTGTGTGGCATAATGTGAATTTTGGGCTATATTAAAATGAAAGGTCATCCCAAATTCAAGATTTGGAGCGATGAAACTCTTTTTTTTATTAAACTTACACTGACATGCCAGTGATGGCCCTCCCCAGGCACACTTCAGTACTGAAGCTGGCTCCACAGCAAACTCTTGCCCCAGGTGCCATAACTCAGTGGTATGCCTCTGCATTTTCTTGCTACTCTGTGGCATAATGCCCTACCCCCACTTCTAAATTTCTACTTTGACCACTGTATACTGTATATATACATTCTCATTAAACTTTTAGTTAATAGATATAAAGTCCATAGACTATGATTTCCCTGAAATTCTAATGTACAAATATACTGACTAATGCAAAGCTGACAGCAAAATAGACCTAAATGACTAAAAAAAATACATGCACAGATATCCACACATATCCACAGCCGTACACATCTTGATATGCATATGCCTCTCCCTTGGGGAGATTTATCAAAGCTTGAGCATAGATACAATGGAGATAGATAAAGTACCAACAATTATCTCCTAACTTCTGATTGGTTGGTACTTTATCTCTCTCCACTTTATCTTTCTCCAAGCTTTGATACATCTCCCCCCTGTGTACTAACTTTGTGAGAGGTCTTCATCATTAGGTCAATATGCGCATACTTTCCGATCTGTATGAGATTAATGTACATGAATACACCCTGACTGATTTTTGACTAAATGAGAATGTAGTTTCCATCTCACCTTCCACAATTGTGGCTTTTTTACGAAGCCCGCGGGTGCAGTTTTAAAATTTCACCTGCAACCAACTGCTTCATAAATAAAAGCCCCTTGTGTCTAGAACGCATTCAGGTCTCTGTTTAATGGCTTACTCCACTGTAAAATTCTGTTTGCAAAAATTTACTTTGGGAAGACTAGTACTACTTTGTAGATTGTACTTTTTAGAACATAAAAACTGTAAATATGTATAAAAGTGTGGCTATTAAATAACGAGGCTGTACTTGTAAAAATAAACCATACTGCGTGAGTTAAAAGGGAGTGGGGGAACACTGACTTTGGACTATCCCAAAATGGTTTTGCAAGTTTCACCCCTCTCGTACAGATAGTTTGCTGTCACACAGTGTTCAAATAAGTTTTGTTTTTCCTGTGTGTTGTAAAAATGCATAGTTCAAAAGTAGTGCAATGTGTTAACTTTTTAGTTAGATTTAATAAATTGTCCACTGAATCTTTCCGTAGGTTAATCGAGGCTTATTGGGCAGATATTGTGAGTGGCTATAATAATTTGTAGTGTTTATTTAAAACATACTGTATGATTTATCAGAAAAAGCCATTTTCCTTTACACAAATATCATGAGATTAAGCCAGCATTATACTGAACGAGCATGTTACAAGACAACAGCAGCTGAATGATCCCAGAATAGGATACTACGTCTGGACACTGTGAAAAAAAAGACATACTGAAGATGCATTGATACATCCTATGTACTTGTTAAACCAATCATATGTATTCTTTTCTGTCAAACCATTTTTGGCAAATGTTTGAGACAGCAGTTTTCTGAACTTATAAAAGACGGCTCAAAGGGGTTGTGCCTCTGAGAGCTGAGTGGATTCATCACAAGTGTGTGTTGAGTTTTCATCATCTGCCCAGCTGGCTGGAAGGAAAATTCAGAACAGGAGTAGTGTTTTGCATACCATGATCCAGGGGTAGGAAGCCTCATCACCCTAACATTTTGTGGGGGCTCATCCGGGATTTGAACCCGGGACCTCTCGTATGTCATGTGCACGTGTGTTTAAGTAGCACAAAAGATTTAGTGATGATCGTGAGGATGTCGAAGATGATGAACATCCTCGAAGGCCTTGCACATTAAAACAAACATGAAATCGTGGAAATAATGTAGAAAATTGTTCAATTATCTGAATGATAGCAGAAGTGATAAATATCGACAAAGAAACTGTTAGGCAAGTTTTGTATCAAGATCTTAACATGACAAAAGTTTGTGTTAAGATGGTTACAAGGCTTCTCACTGCTGAGCAGAGAAAAATGAAAACCAATTTGTACAGACATTTTGGAACAAATTCAAGCTTATTTGCATTTTTTAGAAAAGTTATTTTCTGTGATGAAACAAGGACCTCCCAGTACGATCCTGAAACAAAACACCAGTCCATGCTCTGGAAAACACTGTCATCACCAAGAATGAAGAAAGCACATCAAAGCAAATCCAAATTCAAAGCCATGTCAATCAACAGTCTATCAACATTACTACAAAAATGTTCTAGCAACTTTGCGGGAAAGAATCAGAATAAAGAGGCCAGAGTTGTGGAAAATGATTTCATCCTCCATCAGGACAATGCACCAACCTACACAACTCTCACTGTCAAGCAGTTTTTGGCAGAGAAACATACTGCAGTGCTAGAACACCCTCCATACTTGCCAGACATAGCACCGTGTGACTTCTGTATTTTCCCTAAACTCAAATCTGTAATCAAAGGAACTTGTTTTGCATCAGTTACTGAGGTAAAGAAGAAAATTATGGAGCTGTTGAGACAGTTGACAGATAATGAGGTACAGCAAAGCTCTGACCAATGGAAAATTAGACTGCAGCGGTGTGTGGATGCGGAAGGGGAGTATATAGAAGGGGAATGAGCTTAAAATGTTCTTAATATAATTAAACAATATTCCTTCTGCCCCTGCAAAAGAAAAGATTTACAAAAAGCAGTAAGAAAAAATAATTGATTTAAAAAAAGCCATCTGGAATGTAAAAAATAATATTTGTGTTTATTTTGTATACTATATAATTTATAATTCAATGTGCAGTAGGAATACAACTAAATAGTATCATTAGCAAGAACAGTGGTTATGTAATGATGACATTATAACAAGCAAAGTTTTCCTAAACTGTGTTGCTCAAGATCTCCTCTCTAGCAAAGTCAATGTAAAATTGTATTCCTATGTAGTGTATTTTGAGATTCTGATTAACACTAGGGGGTATATTTAATATACTGTGGATTTATAGAAGTGGAGATGTTGCCAATAGTGACCAATCAGATTTTAGCTATTATCTTCTACAAGGTGCTAGATAAATGATAAGTAGAAACTGATTGGTTGCTATGGCCAACATCTACACTTCTATAAACCTACACTAGCCATATTCATAATGTCGACATTGACCATTTTGACATTGAGCATGTTGACACTGATATAACCCTAACTGTAAACCTAATGATACCATAACTCTAATGATTACCCTAGCCCATAATGCAAATGTCAACCTTCTGCTGACATTGTTGACTTCATAACTGCATCTCATGAATACATTATCACTGTATGTGTTATAGGTTATAACAAAACATTTATTTTCTGATGTTACGTGTTAACTTTTTTGAATTCAGTTTTTTCACATATAATACCTCCTTGCAATCTCTAGTACACCATCACTGCCCACTCCAGCCTCACACTAGATGATCCTTAGTCACCAAGTTACTGTTTTACCATAACTTCACTATCTTTTAGTTTAGTACAGATGTGTCCTCATATATCTAGCCTCAATATGTCACACGGTGTTAGACGCCTGGTGCGAGTGAGTCCTGTGTGACTCTGCTAGTGCCGGGTGATGCAACTAGGATGCACCAAGTGACTGTGCTGATTAATTTGATATGAAAGACTTGTATACATGTGTGCTACTGAGTCTATATACAAAGTAAAATGGAACTTGGATTTCTAAAAAGCCATGGCCATTGCATTTCATATACAGATTTACACTTAGTTGCACACAGATATCCAAGTGTCACATATCAAATTAATCAACACAATCTCCTGGTGCATCCTAGTCACATCACATTGTGAATAAGATGGATTTTTGGGTGAAAAAGATGCCCGATGCTAGGAGAGCTGCGCAGAACCTGGCACGTCAAGGGGGCTGTTTGGTGTGACGGCAGTAAGACTGTATGAGGACACATCTGTCCATAAAGCAGCACATTCAGTATTTCAGAAAATACTTCTTTGGAATAACTCCCTTGGGGGGGAAGGTTTTGAGTTTTAAGATAGCAGGTGCTCTTTTCCAGAGCTCCACAGGTATCTTAATCAGCGGCTCTCTTCCTTGCCACTTGCCTGCTTTTGAACTTCACTGTTTTCTAGACCTACCTGTCAGGGTGTTGGGACTACCGTTGCCACCTGATTGGCAGCTCTGCTCCACTCCCCAATATAGTAAAGGCACTTCTCCCCCTGGCCTCTACACACTGGCTCCATCTTGTGTATCAGTGCCTCTTCAGTACTGCTTGGTCAGTTGGCTGCTCCATGTGGTGTCTCGGCTATCCAATTTGACATTCTTGCCACCTCTGTAATGCTGCATTACTGCACCTGGTGCCTCTCACCTCCAGACACAGCAGCAGTGCCTCTCTAATGCAGCCCCTGGAGCACTGAGTCCACAGCAAGGACCTGGACCTTTTTACCTCCCCCTTAATACATGAGTGCCTTGCAGTGCATAACAATGTAAGGATAAGTTCCCTCTTTCTGCCTGCTAAGTCCTTTCCTGACCCTGCTACCTCTGTCTCCATGCTATCCCAGTATCCACAGTTACTGTGATTACCCTCGTCAGGGTGCATTTCTCACTGGTGCCCTTGTGTTGGAATCGCTGTCATCCACCCTCTACATTTGTACACTCTTACACTCTATAAGCAGTAAAAGTTTCAAGCTGTATGGAACAGTGTGACTGCTTCTTTGATATACCACTGCCCTCGTGTGGCTGATTTTGAGTACTGCTTCTACAATGTGAGATATTCTGCAACATGTTTTCAGAAAATTTCAAACTGTGTTCTACACGCACTGCATAAATATTTTCTGATGCTATAGTATCTCTTTTTAAGTTTTCTCAGTCAAAGACTGTAAATTCTTTCATATCTTCAATCGTATATTCTCCAATTGCCTGACTTTGTTTTTAGGAGCCCCATATTCAGTACATTGGCTCTGAAGAAGCAGAAACCCCCAATGTCTGCTCCTTGTGTACATTTCTTCAGGAAGACAGACTGCTTCAACATAATGCTCTGGTCATCCTCAGTACACCCTCATGACTTTCCTTCTATCGCCATGCTTTTCTCCCTTGACTCCAGGTGATGACATCCCACCAGTAGCACTCAATGGTCCAATCCATTAAACTCTTACTGTCTTCCCTGAAGATGCACATAAAGACAGACTTTAAAGCTCCAGTTAAACAATTACAATCAGATCTCACAGAAGTAAGTTTCCCATATGGACCATTTGGAGCATAAAATGGAAGATATGGTCACCTCTCAAAATGACCTGATTTTTTCCCATGACACCATCCAGGAGGAGATATCTTTCATTAAAGACAAGTTAGTTGACCTACTGTAGAAGATAGATCTAGATGCAATGATATTAAATTAGAGGCATTCCAGAATCTGTAGGCAATCCTGATCTCTCTGGCTTCATTACTTCTCTCTTTCAAAAGTTGCTTCCCTAAGGGACACCCTTCTCAGAGTCCATTTCTATCACATTAAAGAACAACTTTTACAAGCTGCAATGCCAAATCCACCCACCTCAGCTAATCCTGGAGACCTTCAACTGTTTGTGGAGGTTTCTGCTTCCACTCTAGCTCTCTGGGCAGTGTATATCCAGTATTGTTGGGGATTTTCTACGAAGCTGCATTTTTGGCTACATCATTCAATTCAACTCTGTGGAAGCTGGAATTTACATTCTGAAGGAGTGGGAAGTATTGGTGGAGGGCCCACCACCTTCTTCTAAGCCAGCACAAATGCACCAGGAATGGTCTCTAGATATTCCAGGGATGCACACAGTTTTTTTCATTTCCTCTTTAACATGTTCATGTTTTTTTACACCTCGTTTACACCTCTTCACTTAGATGTGAATTCTTTCACTCTATGCACAATGATTGCTCACCACTCTTCTCCTAGAGACTATTAATTGCTTTTGATGTGTATGTATACCTTAACCTGCTCATGTATATTTTATAGGAGTTTGTTGCAATTACAGTATTTACCCTTCTTTTGCTATTTCTTCAGTATATTATATGTTGTGTTACATTACTTACATATTTACAATTGAATGTATTTCCTCTGCTTTTCTGAGTTGCTGCCATTCTCTATTAGCATGATGGCAGCAGGGTAGTACAGGTTTGTAGTTCCCCCAAAACTATGGCCCTCATTCAGAGCCGGATGCTCTGAGCAGAGCGCTCGCTCTGAATGAGGGCCGTCCTCCATAAAAATGGAGCGTCCTCCTGGACGCTCGTATAGCTGTGGGTCACCACCCACAGCACATACGAGCGTGCAGGATGATGGTCGCGATGGTCTTGACCATCGCGACCATCGCCAGTGCGACCAGAAGCCTGTGGTCGGGGTTTTCGACCACAAGCCCTGGAGTGATTTTGGCTCTATCAGAGCCAAAATCACTCCCACTGACATCACTAGTGATGTCAGTGGGGCCGGCTTCTGATGGTAGGCGTTCCCTTGGGAACGCCTCGTCTGGCAGGCATGCCCCCGGCACGCCCACCAAAGGGGGCGTGCTGTCAATCAACATCGACAGCACGCCTCCTTTGATCAGACACAACGAGCGAAGGAAAGGCCTTCGCTCGTCGCATCTGGCGCATGCGCACGACGGAGCTCCCTCCGTCGTGCGCATGCGCAGTGCACACCATCGACCCACTTGCGAGCGGACAGCCGCTTGCGAGTGGGTCTGAATGAGGCCCTATGTTTTTGCCACTTTTGTTAAGGCATGGCAAAAACTCAATCTCTCTTATGGCAGCTATTTTTGTTATTTCCCCCTTCCGATCTATTTTTTCACCTCCCTTGTGTCCTTTACAATTATTCAAGAGATGCATTTATTTGTATTATTCAGATTTTTTTAATATAATTTTTCAGCACCCTCCTACTTATTTTGACAATGGTAAAAATTCTTAGTATTAATGCTAAGGGGCTAAATTCTCTTAATAAATGCCACCTGGCCTTATGCTTTTTTATCTTCCCAAAACAAGAAATTATTGCCTTTCAGAAAACTCATATTTATCCCCATTTTCCTACCCATTTTTTAATAAGTTTTACCTTACATGTTAAACCTTTAGTGGACCCTTTAAGGTTTAAATTAGGCATGTCACTTTGGTTTCAATATATGCACCCATTTCTAAGCACATAATTTTTTGCATTAAACGAATACTGGATGTCAGGATGGTTTGTTTGTAATGGGTAATTTCAATATTGCTTCTTATCCATATATAGATGGAATCTGTATGATTTAACGCCGGACCCATGCCCGGCTGTTGGAATCCCGAAAGCGTCATCCCGGCAGAGGAGGAAATGCCGATCATCAAAGGTAAGTATATACTAACCTATTTCTACCCTCTAACCCTAACCCTCCCTTAGGGGTGCCTAACCCTAACCTTCCTCCAGTGCCTAACCCTAATCTTCCCTCATTTAGGGGTGCCTAACCCTAAGCTCCCCCCTACTACCTAATCCTAACCCCCCTCTAAGTGCCTAAACCTAACCCCCCTTCCCCGCCGCCTAAACCTAATTACCCCCGGGGGGTGCCTAACCCTAAGTCTCCCCTGGGGGTGCCTAACGCTAACCCCCCTTCCCCTAGCCTAAAACTAACCTCCCGGGGGGGTGCCTAACCCTAAGTTCCCCCAGCAACCCTAAACCTAACCCTCCCCCCACGGCTATCTACGCTCAGGCGCCCGGCGTCCCTTCAATCGGGATGCCAGGCATCGGGCTACCGGAGTAT
This sequence comes from Taudactylus pleione, assembly GCA_031769625.1. Classification (NCBI taxonomy): domain Eukaryota; kingdom Metazoa; phylum Chordata; class Amphibia; order Anura; family Myobatrachidae; genus Taudactylus; species Taudactylus pleione. The sequence goes on along the minus strand of JAUIMM010000040.1, from coordinate 38,966,647 downwards.
GTCTAATGACAGGCATCAGCATTTTGACGCATGTCTTTAGACCCTTGCCAGGATATGACAGTCAGGAAGCCGGCTGTCGGGATTAGGTCTGCCGGCTTCCCGACTGCATACCATATAGACATATCCTCCTCTAAACAAGCTGTAAGTGTCACATATAATATTTATTCCTCCTTGGGAATAGCTCCCTTGTTTTGTGACCTAATTTTCTGAAGTCATTTTTGATGACCATTAATCTGCCCCTAACATTGCATGCATTACCAATGCATTTCAATTGCTCATTTCGTTTTAGCTACTCTCATCAATTGATTTACCGTATATACTCTATTTGCCAGATCCTGAATTTAAGCAAAATTATTTATAACTGAAGCTGTTAAAACCTTGTAATATTCTATAATAGAGATGTTGATTTTGTAAAATATATAGACATAAACTTATCACACAGTAATCAAAATCTATATTTTACTGAAACAGATCTGTGTTTTATTTTCAAACAACTGAAATTCCGGTGCATTGATATGTACTTATAGCTTTTAGGAAAAAATTTATTGTGTCTAATCTAACTGAATTATCTTTAATTATCAAAAAGGTTTGGGTTTTTTGGGTGGGGGGATTAAGAATTATCAAATTACATGCTCAGTGTGCATGGAAATGGAGGTTAGTCATTTTCAGGTATTTCCAGACATGCTTCTAATAAAGCAATTTGCTGTATGTCCACATGCATTTCACTTGCTGCCATCAACAATTAAAAGGTGCCGTCATGAGGTCATTCAAAATGAATGCACTGTCTTCACACACCGTACTGCAGAATGGAAGAAGATTGACTTATTATTGAGAACAAATAAAATATTTCCTTTTCACATTAAGATATTACAGTACATGAGTATACGTGTATATAAACACATTTGTGATACAGTTGTCCCAGGAAATACATATATTTGTATACACAATTGGTATAATCAGATGCTGTGCAAAAACTAATGGCAACCATCACTACTGGCAACCCTGAAGAGTGTGTGTTAGAGGAAAGCTAGCAACAAAGAAAGACTTAGACGCCATAAGTTGATGTTCTGCGGAAAGTGTATATATTTAATAAAACAGTATAAATATGTTTATTATGACATGGCACACCTGTAAGAAAAAAAAGTTACTGTTACTGAACTTTCTCTTTAATCATCAATATTAAAATCCACATATTAAGTTGCATTTTTCAAACCAGAAAATCGCAATGCCCGCTCCATTACTTGGGATCCTTGGCAGCTCATACAAACAGTGCAATGTATCAGGTGGCACACATTTTTGGGTGTGGTTCTCATTGGTGTTGGCGCTCCATGAAACATCTTATAAAAGCTGTCTGAATTCTTATATTTAGCTACAAAATAAAAACATCCTGGTAGCACAAATTAGGGAATTGCGACAGCAAGGAAAAACATCAATATTGCAACAATGAATGACCCATGCACACTCACTGTTGTAGAATAAAATCCAAGTTAGAACTAAAAAGTGCAAGTGGTGGGCACCAATCAAGACATCACAATCACAGACAACCTTCTATATAATTGTTATATATGTTTTATATTGTATTGTCTACTTTATGTTTTTCTATATTTAGAATGGGTTATTTTAACCAAGACTCTTTATTCACCCTCATCACTCTTTTTCAAGTCAGGTAGTCTCATACCTGTGTGAGTCTCTTTTAACTTTGTTCTTTTGCAGATTACAATAAAAGTTATATTTTATTCCATATGTTAAGATATATAGAGTGCACCCTTATAGAGTCCTTTGGTTTTAGTTCCTAGTGAACTATTAACCGCTTGTTTTTTGCATTTCTAATATATTACTCTGGGTAGCACCACCACCTCGTATCATCAGCAGTATCCTTGAACCATGTTATTGACCAGAGATGGCCATAATATACCAATCATATTTAATTGATATAGATCTACCCAGGATCGGTGCGGCATATTTCCCTTCTTTTCCCTTTCCCCCTCCTCTCTTTATAACCTTCTAATGCCATCAAGGCACAGAACCGACATAAATATTTGAATGCTTCAATCCCTACATGCTGTCTACTTCTATGGTACTGTATTTACATTCTTAATTTTGCAACATTGATACAATCCTGCATAATTAAAACTATTCACTACCTTCAACCTATCTCTGACCATGCTTAGACTTCTAGTACATCATATTAATTGTGCAGTTTATTATGATTGCTTGTACTGTCAGTGTTCATAGTGCTTAGAGTGTGCATTATTTTCCTACATGGCACTACAAGTCTCAGCATGGTAACACCTCTTACTATAATCTTACTACGATCAGAGGGCACTATTATGGTAAGGCTTCGATAAATTGATATACTGTGTTAGAATTACTGTAGCAATGTTAGGGACCTATCTGCTGGGGTTCACCTAGATGTGGGCTCTCATATTTGGCCAATTTATACACTACATGTCAATTTTATAGTTTATCATGCTTGGTTTTACTATCAGTATTTTTAGTGATTATTCTCTTTCCTATACTTTTAATGTGTACAGTGTAAAACAAAAGTAAGAAGGGTTGATTAATTGTAAAATACAAGCTGACCAAACAAGAAGTGGCAGCCTAGCTCAGTGGCTTTGACAGACAGAAAACAGTCCAGAAATAAAACTTGTCAGTGGCTCTCAAGTCCAACCCTCAAGTACTCCCTACAGCTTGTTTTGAGGCTCTGTGGAAGCAGGAGGAATAATTACTGACCTAGCAAAATAGATTATCTCATCTGTGCATGATTAAAGAAATACAAAAAACATGACCTGTTGGAGGTACTTTCGGGACATGAGTTGAGAACTAGTGTAAAATATTAACAACTTGTGTCTAAATTTATATGCATACGTGTGTTGTTATTGTTATATATTTTACAGTGACCACTGTGCTATAGGGAATTGGTTATTAATGCCGCCAGATCAAATAGCAGCCCAGCAGGTCAAAATCCCGACACCTGGAGGTAAGTACCTTAACCCTCCCCTCTCCCCCCCGACCCTACCCTCCCTTAGGTGTGCCTAACCTTAACCTCCTCCCTGGTGCCTAACCCTAATCTCCCCCCTATTGGTGCTTAAACCTAACCCCTCTCCCCGCACCCTAAACCTAACACACCCAGAGGGATGCCTAGCCCTAACCTCCCCCCTAGTGCCTAACCCTAACCTCCCCTTTCCCTAGCCTAACTCTAAACTTCCCCTAGGGGGGTGCCTAACCCTGTCCCTCCCGGGGGTCCCTAAACCTAACCCCCCCATCCCCAGGCTAAGTGTATACTTAACTGGCAGAGAGGACAATTGCTCAAGCATCCTCAGCATTCTGGCATCGGGATTAACATAGGCATTGGTATTTCGACACCTATGTTAAATCCTTTGCCGGGATTATGCTGTCGGTATTGAGACCGGCGGCCATGCGACCGCCGGTCTCATAACTACATCCCGTGTTATAGAACCTGTGATTTCCTAACAACCAATGGTAATAATAGTAAGCAATGTTGACAAATATTTGTAGCAACATTTTATTATTGTCATATTTACATTATTACTGGTATAAGAGTTCATTCACTATTATTATTATTATTATTATTATTAGATAACTACATAATGCCAGCATATTCCGTTGTCCTTTACAAATAGGAAAACAACAGTAATAAAACAAGACTGGGTAATAACAGACAGACATAGAGGTAAAAGGGCCCTGCTTCCAAGCTTACAATCTATAGGGAAATAAGCATTGATACACAAGGATAGCTGTTACAGTACCTATTGCATAATGATCCAGCCAAATTGCAGAGGCTATTGGTGGGCTCTAAGATCCATTCACACAAGAATGTTGGCTTAGGGTCAGGAGTATGTGAAAGTGAAGAAAGATAAATATGTTAAGTTATGTACCATATAGCCTGTATAGAGGGGGTGTAATTGGGTAGGATAGCCTATGGAGGCTATGTGGACAGTTCTGGAATTTGATAGGGAACGCTTGAAAGTTTGGAGACTAGTAGAAAGTCTTATTGTGCGTTGGAGGGCATTCTCAAGCCTGAAAGAAGTCCTAGAAGCAAGAATGGGAGCAGGTGATGTACAGTATGTGGAAGAAAAACAAAGATCTTGTGCAGACTGGAGAGGACAGGTTGGGAGATATTTTGAGATAAGTGACAAGATGTATGTTGGTGCAGTTTGGTTAATAGCCTTACAGTATGGGCAAGTAAAATTATTTTATACAATACAAATGTTTTATTTAAAGTGGGATATTGTCTTTATGTACATGAGTGTATGTGTGTGTATGAGTCAATGAGAATACAGGTGATAGGCTCAATTTTACATATGCACCAAAATCTCTAAATAATAGCCATACTTTACATGTGTATTTACTGAGTTATTCCAGTAAATAGCTACACATTGCTAACTTCAAATGCCTTAATAATAAATAATCCCTTATTAACTCTTTCTAGCATGACTTAAAAATCTTCTAGTAGAAAGCATGAAATCATAATGATAATCATTAATCTAAAATGAAATAAATGAGTTCTGCTACTTAGTGAATATTTGCATACGGAGTGATGTTAATGAATCATATTTGAATAAATTAGGAAGGTATAAACTAGCACAGATAATCTGATTAAATATAATATACCCCTGTGAAGTTTTTTTCTCTTCATTTACACAGAAATGAATGGTACATGTCCCTTAAGGCTATGTAAAGAAATAAGATACATTACGTCTAAAGTGCTTTAGGAGATTTGAAATAAGTACTATAAGCATGAAAAATCAATTCTGAAAAACAGATGCTGTGTGTAGTGACAGGCAAATATTGATAGTTGGTCACATCTATAAAAGTGTCCAAAGGTAATAATAATAATGATGATAATAATAATAATAATGATAATAATAATAATAATAATAATAATAATAATAATAATCTTTTTAAATGACATAAGATAGAAATAGCAGTCGTTGTTTAGTGTAAATATATAGCAGCATTTATATATATATTCTGAGTACATCTTGATATGGGCTTATTTAAGTTACAGCAGTCATTATTATCAGATTGATGATGATGATGACTGCTATAGCTTTAGTGTTTCCAAAAAAAGAGTAATTACATTTTAAAAAAATAAGACTGACATTATCCATACAATAATATCTAGTACCGGTGATATATATTTGGTTGTTTACCACTAAAGCAGGTCAACCTTTAAAAATGGGAACCAACACCAGTCTATGGCATACTGAGCTGGTCACACTATACCAGATGGATTATAATCTTGTGTACTTTGCCATAATTTGATCATGGAAGACCATTATGTAAAATACCATCTTCCCTTTATCCACAAGACAATATTTGTCTCCAGGCACAAGTTTTCATGGAACTGGTATCCAATTAATTGGACCAATTTCTCCAATCAAAACATCTGAGAAAACATATGCACAACAAGTTGACATCACAAGATAGCAAAGCTTTGAAAACCATTCAAGTTTGGGAGAATGTGCTGATGAAGCCCTTAGATGATGTAGGCAAACTACAGATATGTCTCCATACACCATTGCTGCAGTCATGCCAAACAGCCCATCTCTGTGTGCCAAATCCTGAGCAACTTTCCTTGCAGTGAGCATCTTTTTTGCCTTAAAATGCATCTTAATTGCATTATGATGTGACTATGATGCACCAGGAGACTTCACTGATTATTATGTTATGCAACACTTGTAGATCTGTGTTCACTGAATCTAAATGTGTGTACAAAGTTCTACAATTCAATGCAAAAAAATATATTAATATAAAAATGTGCTTCAATATTGGATGCAGCTCGAACAATATAAATAGAGTCACAAGCTCTATATTCATAAACACAAACATAAACAGTAAAGTTCCAGCGCTTCCTCCTAGGCCAATATAGAGGCTGTGATTCCCTCTTGTAGATTCTTTGTAATGAAAATCCCTTTATAGGTGATTCTTCTTTCTTTCTCCACAATGATTGCCACCAAGCATATATCTCAGATGCATATAAAAGAAAAAAGATTGCCAAATATAGTGAAGTATAATCTTTTTAATGAAAATCAATTTAAAACATACTATCCACCAGCACTAGGGGTCTAGGCAACATACATATGAGAGGTGTATGTATACACCAGCAAACACATGTGATAACAGGGAGCAGTCCCGGAAAAAGCACCTGCCTTCATATTCACTGATGTATCCAGATAGTTCCTCACGTCTGAGTCTGTGCCTTCCCCTTATTCACCTGGTACATTGCCTAGACGTTGTGCTACACTTTATTAAAACTTTATTGCATATTTTAGCTTAAAGACATCCAATATAAAAAGACAAATTTGGTAGAACATCATATTCCAAAAGACTATACTTTCAAAACACTATGACACCACTTATGAATTTGTGATAAACTGCTTTGCTTGTCCTCTGTATGATAACACTTACCAAGAACCAGTTTCAGCACCAATTACTGGTCAACACTCATCTAGCACCAATCACAGAGCTATATAATATAATAGTCACTATAGTTGTGAAATTGTGCTTTCATAATGACAATATAAGTATAATGAAAATGATATTTCATATGTATACATTATTCCTTAAAAGAGTGGTTCACAAACATTTTTGAACCACGGCGCCCTATAGTATCAGCATTGTTTTCATGGCACCAGTAAGTTTAAGTTTACTAAAAAAATTTCAGAATCACTCAATAGCAAAGTAGTAAAGTGAAGTAAATTGCGCTTCCTTGTCATCCATAGGTTCAGTTATGTGGACGTGGACAGGTTTGCACTTCTGTTTGTACATATATTTACATTAAATTGTCCTTTAAATAATTTGTTTTGGTGCTGGACTAAAAACCTGAGGCACCCCTGCAAGTGTCCCGAGGCACTGCAGGGTGCCAGGGCGCACAGTTTGGGAACCACTGACTTAAAACATACATTGTTTTCTTTGGCAGGGAGTAGGACATTGTCTCTCTAATCTCTGCATCCTTATATATATTTTTATTTCCATGCATGCCATGCAACCCCAGTTTGTGTGTATATTGCATTATATTTACAGAAGTACAAGGTTTGCAAAACAGCCATAACTACTCTGTGTAGAAGGATCCGCAAAAGATGAGCAATAAAACATTAACCCTGGACCAGTGCTTTGCTAATTAAATCACCAGTAATTTGTTGATTTTCAGAAGAGCCTTGAACCTGCAATAGATGTAGATAGCATAGCTGGCAGGGATGCAATCAGTAAGCTGACTGTTGAAATGCCGATCACCGGCTTCCCGACTGTCAAATCCCAGCAAGTACTAATGACAGGGGTAGAAATCCTGATGCCTGTCATTAGACCTACGCCGGGATCCCAACGCCCGGCATACTGAATGAAGGTAACCCAGGTGCCGGGCACGGACAGCCAAGGGGGGAGGGTTAGGTTTTAGGGCTCCAGAAGGGACTTAGGGTTAGGTACCCCCCTGGGAGGGTTTGTTTTAGGCTAGGGAAAGGGGGGGTTAGGGTTAGGCACCCCCGGGGTAGGTTAGGGTTAGGCATCCCCCTGGGAGACTTAGGTTTAGGCTGTGGGGAAAGAGGGGTTAGGTTTAGGCACTTAGAGGGGGGTTAGGGTTAGGCATTAGGGGGAGGTAAGGGTTAGGCACCCCTAAAGGAGGGTTAGGGTTAGGGGGGCTTAGGTTAGTTAATACTTACCTTTACAGCTGTCAGGGTCTTCACTGGTGCCGGTCTTCCGGCGTTGGGATTTGAACCGCCGAACATAGGTCCAGCAGTATTTCATACCGATCCCAGCTGGCAGGGGTCTGACATGAAAAATATGCAGTATATGAAACTTGTTCATGCCATCCAGTTTTATACTAGGGCTGACTGCCAAAGTTAATTACATGCTTAGGGATTTGGCTCCTTTGTTTAAAGTCCAGTAAATTCTCTTACTAATCTCAGCAACTGTGAATCAGCTTCCCTTATAAGATCTAATGGATGAACATGGCATCTTCAGATGATGATGAGTCACTGCTGGCAGAGGTGAGACTGACTATGTGTCTACAGAAAAAGCACATACTACTTGCTTTCTCACTGTCTCTCTCAATGTCTTTATTATTTGGAGGAATGGAGTGTCAGAAATGCAATGGACTACAAGTTCCTGCTTGACTGACTGAAGACTTGTGTGCTATTGAAGGACCAATGACCCCTCACCCTTTATCTCTGTAGGCTTTGTGTGGTAATTACAGTATATCTACTGTAGGATGTTTTAACTTAAAACTGTTGATGGAGTGTTAGGATTTTGGCATGTTTTTGTACCACATTTTCCCCATATCACTCTGTCCATTGTTAATGTACAATAGATTTACATATTAGGGACCTCCAATTATAGTAAATTGAATAACAGTGGCAATAATAAATGTATGTTATTTAGGACATTCTAAATTAATCATGGTGGCAAATGAAGTGACTCAAGTGTGCAAAATAATTTATGCCTTCATCATTAACTAACTTAGGTGGCCCTACTTTATCTAAAAATATTGTTCATCCTCTTATGATTTCATAAAAAAATGTAATTGGATGTGATTCCAGGTTTTGTGAACTTAGGAACTGTAATTCTACAAATTGCGTTACAGCAACTGCTCTCTACCCATTTCCTGACTACAGCCAATCCCCTTAAACCTGGGAATACTGTATACACAGCATGGCAAATTATGACCTCTTGTTTTACAGTACTTTGTTGGGCCACCTCTTACCCTTAATACAACTTGAATTTTTCTATAGTATGAATGGTTCTATTAATGGTCTGCTTGTTTTGTAGGAAATATTAGCCCAAATACGATTAACTGCATCTTCCAGTTACTGAAGGTTTGACGATGGTGGATGGAGGAGGATCTATGCTTTCATACTGTTGGCTCCATATCCTTACCCTTTTGTCTGCATGGTGTAATTGAAAACAAGATTATTCAGACCACATGACCCATTTCCAATCTTTTATATTCCAAGTCTTGTGTTACTGAGCAAACCGGAGGCATTTCTCCCCTTTTGCAGCAGATAAACAACTTCTGCCCTCGAACAATTCACCAGTGTAGTCATTTTGCTCCTGCTTGCACTGGTGCTACAAATGCCAACAACCATTCCATGTTCTAAGTCTTTCAGAACACATTGTTTACCCATTATTTCATGAGTGATACACTTCATTAGTCTCTGCATACCTTCGCCTTCTGTTCTTATACAGATTTAGACATTCTATGTTAGCATTCTATACCAAATAGCTAGTTTACATAAAATCCTCTGGTGGTCATAATAATTTGGAAATAAGACTGGAAAACAACATCACCATTGCCTGATTATTGTGCTTGTACTTTGCACTCTGTAGTACGCTAGCTTCATTCTCACTTTCAAGGTTCTGTAGTTTGACCTCCAAACAGAGAAGATCAAGATATTCACCACCCTCACAGTCAAAGACACAAATAACACGATCAAAATTAAAATTGATACTTGCACCAAATGAATGTTGAGATCTTTCCTCTAACACACCAGTCCACAAGTGATGGTGAACTTAATTGCCTACCAAGGGCAAGTGATTAAAACCATAGCCTTTGCCACAATTAACTCTTCAAGTGCACCATTGCAGTTTCATATGGTGGATAGTGATATCAAGCTGCTCCTACAGTAGGTTTACCAGACAGTATAAAACTACAAAAGGTCAGATCATGTCAGATACTGATATACACATCAATCAAAGAAAATTCCAGAAAGTAGAGACTTTGTGTAATGACCTTGTTCATCTGAATAAGACCTTCATAAGTCCACACCATCCTGTAAAAACCATGGAGAAAATAATTGCAGACATGCCAAGTGCCAAAGTCTTCACTGACTTTGTCAAATTTGGATTCTGGCAAATTCCTCCTAAAAAAGACTCATTGGCAGCTATTTTCATGACACTAGTGGGTTTATATGCTTTGAAGTCTCCCAGCTGTGCATGGAATGTCTCTTTGAGGAATATCCCTTTGAAATTATTGTGCTTGATAACCTTATCTGGGGACCACACCATGCAAGAAAATAAACACTTCCAAAAGGTCTTACCAAGCATCTAAACTCTCAAAAAGTGACTTAAAAGTCTAAAATCAGATGGCTACACAATTAATGTGCTAATGGGTCAGATATACTAGTGTATTTCTAAAAGCTCAAACACAGATAGAATAAAATAGAAATTTAATAGTCAACTTGGTTAATTAGTACACAACAACATTCTGTTTCCAGCTGCCAGAATCCCAATTCTGGCAAGTTAATGGTCAATCATCTGTCATTTTGTGCCCCACAACAATTTTTCACTGTTGGACAACAGTCTATATACAAGTTTGATAATTGTACAATTTTCAGTGTGAAGGTCTACCGGGCCTGTAGTCTTTACAATTACTGAGAAAACAACAATATAGTAAGTTCAGCAAGTTGGCATAGCATTCTTCTCCAGTCCGACATTGGTCAGTACAAAAAGGTGGCTGCATTACTGCAACAGAAGTCCACAAAAGTTATTTATCTTTGAATGCAACTCAATTGTCCTTGAAAAATTATTGTTCTCTGTCTTCCTACCACAGTGGAGCTTTGCTCATAGAGTAATCCAATAAATGTGGTTCTTATGTCTTTGGTAATATTTGTTTGAATTTGACAAGTCCAGCAGGTATCATTGGTACAGCATAGGGGTCATGACCTGTTATGTTTCCACTTTTCTCAGCACTTGGTACTGTATGTCATATCTTGTGGTTGCTGTTGGTAACTTCATAGTGTCTTCAAAGCTATTTAAAAACAATTGACTGGGAGGGCTTTTAGAAATAAACTTGGGTCCACTTTTCAATGCCCTTACAATAGGCTTTTCTACAAAGACAAATTAAACATTACATAAAAAAATATGTATCTGTTGTTCTCTGTTCCATCAGTGTGTACCCACTAACCCCATCATCACAATTATCTGATAAATAATATGCATTCTTTACATTAAACATCTGCTTATGACAAACACTTTCTCCATTTGTCATGTTTGTTTCAACAGTAATATCTTGGGTTCAGTCTTTAGGCTCTGTGGCAAGGAATGCAAATGAAAACTGGCTTAACTCCCAGGTAATGGTTTCTGGTATCTCCCATGTTTGACTCTGTGGGTAGTACTGGACCATAGGGGGTACAAAAGACATTACCACTACTTCAGCATCACCTAATATCTCCTCCCTCTTAAACGTGTTCCCTTGTACTTCCTCTTTTCTACTTATTTGACTCCACATTGCAGTATGTAAAGTAACTACTCTTTTTACCCAAACCTTCTAGCTAAATTTGCCCAGTATCCATTGGCTAATTTACTTGACTTCAGACCATCTTTTCCCTTTTTTAATCCATTTCAACATTTTGTATAACACATAACACAAAAACAAACTAACAATGCTATTTTTTTCTATTGTACTTATTCATGTAATTTGCTACTTATTCTATAAAAACTACTTAACTAATTGTGTTTCACTTCCACTTTCTGCTGTGTGCAGTGTTTTACCAAGGGTGAGGAAAGTACTGTAAGTCTGCAGAACTTCCCCGTCTCCATTCAGATTCAGCTAACAACTTTTTCTTTTTCTATGCATTAAAGTTACAAGCTGAAAAATTATCCAAAACAACATATTATAATAACAATGCAAATAGCAATACCACAATAAACAGTTTTAATAATATTTTGAGCCTATCAACAAAGCAGTACCCTGCTTATAGCAATGCCATTTTAAATTGGTTGGATACACAATTAATGTCATGTATACCAATTAATTAATTTATTTATTTAATTAATTAATTGTCAGGTATACCAGTTAATTCATGAAAGTTAAAAAACAAATTGGTAAAGTAGCACCTTACAATGTTCAATTATGGCAAATTGATGGTCATATCATATGGCATTTCATGTATGGAAATCCAGAATGAGATTCCAATGTTACATCAGGGAGCTCCAGTAATGTCAGGTCCTGACCAAATTTCTAATATCAATTCTGAGTACTGCAAACTTTCTGTATCTCAGTCCTCAGATGAAGCTAACAAGTCATATGACATCTAGCACTTATACAGCGGTGCTTTTCTATATCTCTGCTGAAATTTGTCCTAAAACTTCCTAAGATTTTCACACCAGTCTAAAAAGTAGATAAAGAGAACCAAATGAAACAAAAAAAATAGACATGCTCATTTTTTTATTGAGGAAAATGATCCAATATCACTATTTGTGAGTGGCAAAAGCATGTGAACCTTTAGGCTTAGCAGATGTTTTGAAGGTGAAATTAGAGTCAGGTATTTCAATGTATGGGATGACAATCAGGTGTGAGTAGACAACCTGTATTTTTAAAAAGACAGGGATCTTTCAAAGTCTGATGTTCACAACACACGTTTGTGGAAGTATATCATTTCACGAACAAAGGAGATTTCTGAGGACCTCTGTTGAAGAGTTGTCGATGCTCATTAGGCTGGAAAAGGTTAGAAAACCATCTCTAAAGAGTTTGGACTCCACTAATTAACAGTCAGACAGATTGTGTATAAATGGAGTAAAGTCTAGACCATTATTACCCTCCCCAGTAGTGGTCGACCAACAAAGATCATGCCAAGAGCAAGGCGTCTACACATTAGCTAATGTTAATGTCAATGAGTCCACCATCAGGAGGATACTGAACAAACAATGGTGTGCATGGCAGGATTGCATGGACAAAGCCACAGCTCTCCAAAAAGAACATTGCAGCCCATCTGCAGTTTGCTAAAGATCACCTGGACAAGTCAGAAGACTATTGGAACAATGTTTTGTGGATAGATGAGTAAAAAATAGAGCTTTTTGGTTTAAATGAGAAGCATTATGTTTGGAGAAAGAAGAACACTGCATTCCAGCACTGCATTCTACCTGTGAAACATGGTGGTGGTGGTATCATGGTTTGGGTCTGTTATGCTGAATCTGGCCCAGGAAGACGTGCCATCATTGATGGGACAATGAATTCTGAATTATACCAAAATATTCTAAAGGAAAATGTCAAGACATCTGTCTAGGAGCTGCATCTCAAGAGAAGGTGGGTCATGCAGCAAGACAACAGCCAAGTCAAAGTCCTAACCTTAACCCAATCAAAATGTTGTGGAAGGACCTGAACCGAGCAGTTCATGGGAGGAAACCCACCAGCATAACAGAGTTGAAGCTGTTTTTTAAGGAGACATGGGGTAAAATTCCTCCAAGCCAATATTCGGGACTAATCAGCAATTACCATAAACTTTTTAGAACAGTTATTGCTGCACAAGGGGGTCATACCAAATACTGAAAGCAAAGGTTCACATATTTTTGCCACTCACAGATATGTGATATTGTATAATTTTCCTCAATAAAAAAATGAGCACGTCTATTTATTTTGTCTCATTTGTTTGATTTGGTTCTCTTTATCTACTTTTGGGACCTATGTGAAAAACTGAGGTAGTTTTAGGCCAAAAATCAGCAGAAATATAGAAAATTCTGAAGGGTTTACAAACTTTCAAGCACCACTGTATAGACAAGACAGGGTGTAGTCACTCCCAAGATGCATATCTGCCCAACATACTATACATACCACCCTATAGGGTGATAAGAAGCTAAGCAATGGTTTTAATGCACATAAGGATCTCATCCACAGTACAGGAAATCAGTCACAAGAAATAATTTAACCATATCTTTCACAAAAGTTGTTTATGTGGGTCACCGCCTCACTTCCCATGAAACTGACCAAAGCAAAACATTGGCTATATAGCAAATAACAATCCCTACTAATAAGCCCAGATTGCAGCGTTTCCTCAAGACCAACTACCTAACCAAGTTCCTACCCCAGTACAGTGATTATTCCACTCTGACAGCTCTTGCACATTGACACTGAATGGTCCTGGACTAAATCCTATGATTCTGCAAATTCTTGCTTGGAATTCATGTTGACCAGCCATTTCTGTGCTCAAAAATTTTGCTGGACATCTTCTGTTACTGATTTCTGCAGATGCCTCCGAATAAGTCTAGGTGCAGTTTGCATTCAATGCATCAAACCTGTTATTTTCTACTCAATGGCCCTCATAGAGATTAAAATTAGATACTGTATCCACAATTAAAAAAAATTGGCTTCAAGAATTTAAAGGAATTTATCTATAGTTGGCATGCGATTGTTGAAACCAACCAACAACTACTGTTCAGCACTTTGGTTAAGCCACTGCACTGTGCATCTGCATGCATACAATGGTTCATACTCAAGCTCCAATGTTATCACCTAGATATGGTCTTTAAGCATGGGAAAAAACTTTGTGTGGCTGATGTTTTATCCCATGCTCATTTACCCCAATATGATGCTACAGATGGTGATGATGATTTGATGTGATCGAAGTCCTATCTTCCTGGTACATGGAAAATCTTTTTGAGACCACACTCAAGGATTAATTCTGTCAACTTTTGGCACAGGTAGTTCTCCATGACTGACCTTTGCACTTGATATGTATTCTACCCTTTCTGATGGCATCATTTGATTCATTATCCCACTTGCCCTCCAAGCTTTCTATACACTGCATGCTCATTAAGGATACCCTGGCTCCCAAAAGCAGGGCTAATGATGCTCTTCTATGGCCCTTAATGTCAAGTGACACTGAGCATGTTGTTACTGGTTGTGCTCCTTGCAATTCCTTCTGGACTCACCATGCCAAAGAAACTTTGACAGCATGACATTTCTGATTTTCCATTATCCATTGTTACTGGTGAAAGTTTTGATTGGAGGGGAAAAAAAGAGTACCTGATACTAGTTTATTTTGCTTGCCCTTCCTAACCAGATTAACAGTATTTAACAAGTAGATGAGGCATTTCTTAATGCATGCAATAGCACAACAACTCCTCAAAGACAATGTCATGCAGCTCATGATTAATGAGTTTGTGAGTTTCTCAAGACAATGGAACATTAAACATACAATCAACAGTCCTCGCTACCCACAAACCAATGGATGACTAAAAGAACTGTTCATTCTGCTAAACACTTATTGGGAAAATGTATTGAGATGGCTCTGATGTATTCATGGTGATACACAATCTGAAAAATGTCAAAGAGATGGATAACCCATATTTCCACGCCTATTCTCAAGACACACCAGTAAGATCATTCCAGTAATAAAGCTAGTCAAATGTAAACTTCAGCTATGAGTAGAGAATAATATACAATTGCATTCACTAGAGCCAGAAAGTAGTTCAAGGCTAGTATTGATAAGTTTTTTCATCATCTGAGCCACCTACATCCTGGGAAAGCAGTTCACATTTAAACCCATTTGGTATTCAACAAACTATGCACTTTCAACAGTGTTCCTATTGATCTAAGAGCTATGCTGTGGAAGCTAAAGGTACCAAGGTACCATCTATGAGTGGAACAGACAACACTAACTAGAAGTATCCATACATCTTCAACCACTGACTTCATCACCAGCATTGTGTCCAGTGGCATGCATGTCATGGACTGACCATCCCATGAAGGATCACCTGAAAAGCTGAGGAGATTCCAATTTCTATGCTCATTTCTGATTCATCTCTAGATGATCAAACCCATTGGCTCCCTTCTTCATTACTAGAGCTGGTTAGGCTTCTAGGCTCTATCCCAAGTTCCAGGACTTACATATTTCATTTAACACCAGCATAAAAAGCATTATCTGTATTGCTGCATAAACATTTCTGTCCAAACATCGACTACTTTGCTACACTGCTTTTTAGAAATTATATCTGAAAGGAGTGATGTAAATGTATGTCATAGTGGTTGGCAGAAGCTGCTTTATGCCAACCACTCTTTTCCAATAGTTATAGAGTTGACCGTAATAGACTTCTTGCTCATGGTTTAGACACATTTTTCAGCATTCAGGTGTCCTGTGTCCTGTTTATTACACACCCAATCTACAAGTACACTTTGATTAAATTATCTCTATATTGTGGATTCTAAAAGTTTAAAGTAGCTGCCTCCAGAATAAAAATAAACTTGGTCCCATATTATAAGTATGTAAGATAGGCTTTGTAAGAAGTTTTCCTGAAGTAAAATGTTCTCTAAGTAATAAGAAGACCTTCAAAATAATATACAAAACATTTTAATCATTATGAATAGCAATTAAGGTTTAAGAAGCGAGTTGAAATATGAAACATAAAGAGAAAACTTTAAAGGAAATGGGAAAGAAAATGAATGAATAAATGAGTAATTAACACTGAAAGGAAATGTTATCTCTATTACCAAGTTTACCTTACACAGGGTCTGATTAATTATGGACCGCAAATGTGATTGCAATAGCGATTATGCATGCAGTCTCACTGCGATAGTATGCTAATCCATTGCGATCGCTATGCCGCCGCAGCACTACATAAGGACGCCCACTTTATCTTACCCAAGACTGCAAAATCATCGATAACATTGAGTACCATCGCAGCCTCACGCACACTTGCTCAGGAATTGCTAACTTCATCAAACGCTATGAGAACTCAAGCTGTGTAAGGCATCGCAGTGGATAATTTATGCACGCCCATGCAACAGCATCCAAATGCACTGGCATGTCTGCGTTTCTCCGACCACCCCCCCATCACCACCCACAAATGGCACTTCTTGTCAATCACTCTGCGATGGGTCTGTGTAATCACTGCAATCGCAGTCCTGATCACAGTGGCTGGTTTACAGACACGCACTGATATGCATATGTGTGTGCAGTACGCAACAATCAGCCGATTTCGTGCCTATTAGCAGTTGCGATCCCTGCTGAATCTGGCCCAGAGTTATTATGACGTATATATAATTGCTTAGAATTCTTAGACCATATTAGATTTGGAGGCCACATTTCATGCCTGGATTTATTTGATGGGTTTATTACTATGTTGTGCTTACAAAACACCAATATCTGTTAAAATATTTGTAAGTAATTCTTCATGCTTAAATTTATATATTTATATATTAAATAAATAGTACTGCTGGAAAAATATTTGTCCATACTCTATTAAGTAAACAGACTAAAAAACTTTTTTACACTTGATCTTACAATTGTATACTGTATGCATCTGTATTATTATTGTTTATTTTTATGACACCACACATTTGTTCCATAATGCTGTTTATACTGTAGGAATCATAAACATACAACAAGATTACATAGGTACAAGGTGACCACATTAGACAGGAACAGAAATTCACATATATATAAAACTACATAGTTACAACCAAAGAACAAAAGGAGACAGGGCCATATTGTGTTCTTGAAGGGAGTATGCATGTATACATGAGGGAAATGGCAGCAGATTTATGGGGTGCAGAGGCTGGAGAATTAGGAGGAAGTTTGGTAGGTGAGTTTTAAGGGCACACTTAAAGGCTGGAAAGCTAGACGAAAGTCTCATTGATTGAATGAGGGAGGGCATTACAGAGGTTGGCAGAAGTATAGGAGAAATCCTGAATATGGAAGTGGGAAGTGGTGATCAGAGAGAAAAGAGGAGGTGGTTAGCTTATTACACTGTCATACACTCTTTGCCATGTTGTACTAAATAATACATACAGGCATAAATGAGACTTTAGATACTGTATATTGAATTATTTAATTTTTTTTAATTATATATTATATTTCTATACTTGGGCAGGGCTTCTCCTTATCAACAACAAGTACATTGTTCCCCTAAACCAATTGTCATCACCTCATTTGCTGAAAAGTAATTTAATTGTAAGTGATCTTGAATGGGGACATTTTGATTCAAATTTAGAATATTATTAATATTGTATATTAACATTAATATTAACATTAACCAAGTCATAGGTTGGAAATGTTTACACATGTTTGAAAAAATGCTATCAATGAATCTTTTTTCCAAAC
Source organism: Taudactylus pleione (assembly GCA_031769625.1). Lineage (NCBI taxonomy): Eukaryota > Metazoa > Chordata > Amphibia > Anura > Myobatrachidae > Taudactylus > Taudactylus pleione. The sequence continues at coordinate 38,948,813 of JAUIMM010000040.1, read as the reverse complement.
TAATTTATAAAGAAGTACAATGAAACCAAAACTCATTTCACTGTCTCAGCTTAAATGATACAGCATGATAAGGTGCAAACAGTATTCAGTCAAGGACAATTAAGCATACCTATTATCAAATGCAGCAGACAGCTTAAGATGTTAGAAGTGGTTCATTTTGCCCATTAGTGGGAACATCATAAGGGTGCAAATGTCCTTTAATATGCAGCTTCCTTAAATAGGCCATCTGTTTCCCATTAGATCAATAAGAATAAGATCTGAATTCATGCCAGAATAATTTTCAATGTGTAACTGTATTGAAAGAAATATAATGCAACTTTAGATTTATTTTGATAAAACTGTAATTTTTTGTGTTTTATCACATGCAGTCTTGTTATTAATGAATTATTACAGTATATATCTTTCTAAAATCTGTATTCTTTTTGCAAAAGTGTTAATGAAGCCATCTGCATCCTGGATTACAGAGAATAGCAAATGTACAAAATTCCATATGTTTGTAAATTCTGTACAAAGTACTAACATATTTAAATTGACTAATAATGACAATATTAGCACTTGTTTACTTTGTGTAAAAGCAAAAAAATGCTTAAAGTACATGTGTTTCAGAAAGCCTTGTGTAGTGTAATAAAACAGATATAACAATAGGTATATCTAAAGTACATTTACATTGCATGAGGTTATGTGTTATCAGTGTATCTAGCAATACAAAATTGCATATACTGTTCCTCAATTAGAGCAAATGGGTACAAATCATGTTGTGCATTTGAATTTTGCTTGTAAGAAAGATACTGACTACTATGCATGTAGTATGTAAGTACTCAACAGTTTTACTATTACACTGCAGTTTAGAGTTGGGACCACTGGAGGCTCCAGAGGTGGGGCTGCAGCACAGTTCAAAGTTCAAATAGGGGATCCATATCAACTGCCAGTGAGTCCCGGCCGATGATGTTTGGCAGAGTTTGAGGTGGCAGTTGGTGTGGCTCCCTTATTTGAATTTTGGACTGCACTACAGCCCCACCTCTGGAGCCGCCACTGGTTGGGACCATTTATCCTATAATTAAATAGATGCAGCAATTGCCAACAATTCCAGATGTTATACAGAGTTTGAAGTACTGCCCAACCAGAAGATGGTCTCATTTGAAAGAAACATAAAACACTGGGGGGGGGATTTATCAAACATTTTTTAAAGATAACATGTAGAGGTGTTGCCCATAGTAGTCAATCAAATACTAGCTATCATTTTCTAGGATGTACTAGATAAATTAAAGCTGGAATCTTGCTGTTCAATACTTGTCTTCTTTAAAAGATTTTACAAACTTCCCCCTGAGAGGAGTATGGTATGACTTGTTGACTGAAGGTCGACATTCAGAAAGTTGACACCAGAAGGTCAACAGATTCTGAATGTTGACAGTCAGAATGTCAACATGGACATTAGGTTGACCACCACTATGCAGACATGTATTTAGGTCTCATGATTAAATGGTCCACACATTCAAAAGGTTGGCATTCAACATGTCGACACAAAAATGTTGACATATGTTTTTTTTGTTATTTTAGTCTAACCCTAAACTTATCCCTAACCCTAACCCTGAACCTAACCCTAAACCTAACAATCAACAAAAAATCACTTTGAAAGTTTTGAGTTGACATGTTAAATGTTGACATTTTTGAAAGTGTCAACCATTAAAAACGTCGAACTAAATACATGTCTACACATTGGTGATCTCCTAATGACCATGTTAACATTTTGACTGTCAATATTCAGAATGTGTCGACATTCTGGTGTCGACCTTCCGAATGTCAACCTTTTTAATGTCAACCAGTCAACCGGATACCCCCAGGAATGTAGTAAATTCAATAATTATGAAAACGTATTTGCTAAAATACTGTGTATATTAAATAAGTTCAGAATGTTCATGTTACCTTATTTCCTAAAACATACCATCATAGCAGCACCTGAGAAAGGACAGAAGGCCACTGCTTGCAGATATAGTATATTGTGAGAAACTCTAAGTATGTCCTGGATGTCTATTTATGCTTTTTAATCGTCAGAAAATTGTTAGTGTCATAGAAAAACATTACACAAAGGTTTGGTTCAAATAAGAGCTGATTTCAAGGTTATGCTGGAGTGAATAGTGACACAGAAAGTAAATAATGCACCTACATAAAATCACAATATTTACACTTTTATGAACATAGGGCCTGATTCTGAAGTGCTCGCTATTTGCGAGCACACGCTCCGAATCAGGGCATTGAGGAATTTTTATTTTTTTCCTGTCCGTTCGCAAAGCTGTGGGTGCCCACCCACAGCTAGTTTGAGTGGGCAGGAGATGGTCACAATTATCGCAACCATCGGGCTTGCAAGGAGACCCTGTGGTAGGGTCTCAGGTCTCGCAAGCTCGAGTGGACTTTCTGCTCTAATAGAGCAAGAAGTCCACTACTGACATCACGAGTGATGTCAGTAGGGCCGTCCACAAATGGTAGGTGTTCCTTCGGGAACGCCTCCGTTTGTTCAGCCACCCCCCTTCCCCACCTACAAACGGGGCGAGCTGTCGATCAACAGTGACAGCCACCCCGTTTTGTTATGATCCCCGGAGTGAGTGATTTCTCACTCGCTACAGGGCTAGCACGCCGTGCGTGTGCACTGGGCCACCATCGACCCACTTGCGAGCACAATGCGCTTGCGAGCTGGTCTGAATCAGGCACATAGTGTGTAACTTGACATGGGCCCAAACCACGTATATGAATCTGGACCAGAACATGAATCTCAGTATCTGCATGGAAGTCACATCTTTTCAAAAGTCATCAAAAGCAGGGAGACAAGGTAGAAATTCAAATATATATCAAAGTTATTGTATTGTAATTTGGAATTTTTGCACTTAACTGTTTGTGGTTTTTTTTTACAATGGCTGCTGTCATTCAACATTTATATATATATATACGACTAGTAGTTTGAAATATCAGTAGGACTGCAGCTACAATTATTACAATGTAATTAAGTGATCTATTGATCATTGCTTAAATTCTACAAAAGCAGGTGAAAATTAACATTTGAACCTACTTTTATAGAAATTAAAGATTGGAGCTTTTATCATAAAGTTAAGGCAGGAGATATCACAAACATCTCCTGCTAACCTTTCAACCCCAATATGCCCTGCTGTCTCCATACACTAGTATGGGACCTAAATTCATAAAGCTCTGAAGCTATAATATTTTAGGAGCTTTACTGCGGGAGCATTCACCAATTTCAGATGGTGTTTGCTCCCACGCCTCCGCTACTTCCCTATGGGAAGAAAGTCCCAAGTCCCAAGTCAGAGGGTCAGGTTCCCTCTGACCCTATCCGACTCCTTCCACCGGATGCCAGAGCTTTGTGTGTCTGCATGAAGCCCAGTTCACACAGGTGCACTAGCACTCGGCAGTGATAACATCCACTGCTATGGAAGTATCGTGGAAACAACTGATTTTCAGATCAGCTGTCTTCGCACCAGAGCAATGTCTCACAGCGAGTTGGATACTGTTTCCCAAAGAGGAGGTGTGTCGCCAACGTTGTGGGAGGGGGGGAGGGAAGAGGCCAGGATCTCAGCCCTTTTTCTCTCATCTGCGATGGCTGGATTGCGTGACACCATTGTCACTCAGCTATCAGCCAGCCGAGGATCACACAGATGGTCCAATGTTGCGCCCAGGGATGCAGCTCAGATCAGTAATACATGCACTAGGCATGACGCCTCCTGCTGCATTACCATATTAACAAGGATTGAATGGCAATGCTGCTTGTGTGTGGCCTTGCAATTGTGTCCTTTGCTGAATCAGGCCCTGAGTCTGCAAATTAAGCACAGTGGAACTTGGTATGGAAAAATGCTGCAACCTCTGCATAATAGTACTTCATATATAGATTTAGACTCATTCGCACACAGCAATACAATTGTAGCATATTAAATTAATCAGTGCGGTCTCCTAGTGGTTTGTAGTTCCATCACATTGAGGCTAGTATGCATTTTCAGGCAATAAATAGACTTAAATGCAAGCAGAGACGTGCGGGACCTGGCCTGCCAATTGGGGCTGTTTGTCCTTTACAGCAACAATGTATGAGGACACATCTGTAACATGTTTTAGGTTTGTCTCATAGGCATAGCACATTGATGCGTAATTCTGCATAAACACTTAGATGTGAAGAACATGTCAATGAGCCTGTCTGTGAGACCTCCATGGGGCTCTTCCTCCTTCCTGCACCTCTCTACTACATTCCACCACACATTCTCCATAAATGAGTGTTTTCAAATGGTTCCCCACCTCGGCCATATTCCCACAGACACATTTGCAAACTTTAAGAGTACTATTTCTGGTTGGACGGAAGCCACTTTATTAATGCAAAATAGACATTTCATATTGTTCATGTGCATAGGCATATAAATGGGAGGAAAGGGCATGCAAGTGTAGATAAAATGCAGTAAAGGTGTATTCACATAATTGAACTTAGTTTGGAGAGCGCTGTTGATACATAGTCCAAATAAATATAATAGAACAACTTTTCTTTTAGGGAAGAACTGTCAATGTCAACCGAGAAATCAGTTAATTATTAATAGGAATAGTACAACTATTTATTTATTACAAATATATTTGGGGGAACAGATCATACAGTGACCTGTGAAATACACATAGAGGGCCTGAATTTGTGTCGAATGCAATGACCATGGTCATGGACTTTAGCAAGTCCTTGCTACTGCATGTGCACAAAACAGCCTAAAACCCCATATGGCGCAGCATTACACCATGTGTAAGCACAGAAGGGCAATTGAGATTTAGACTCATGGTATAAAAAAATTACTGGAAATGTGCTGGGCATTATTGGGCAGTGACTGGGATGTGAGTATCCAGATGCACAAAAATGGCCCGTCTTATGGGCGTCTTATAAGAGTGTCACATGCGTGTCGCTGAATTGGTTGCACACAGAGACACTTCATTGTTAACATTAGAAGCCATTCTTAGATGGGAAATCTGTACATACCATGTGACTGGTGCAAGTTTCAATTGTGCTACCAATGGTGGTGTCAAAATAGTACTTGGTATGTTATGAAGGCAAACAATTGCCGAATTCAGCAGTTTACTTTATAGTCAGAATACCACTTGACACTGTTTTTATACTGAGAACATTTTATTTTAAGGTGCTGGTGGCATAGATCTTGGCAGGCAGCAAATCTAGGTAGCCCAGTTCATACACATTAATAGAGCAGGGAGTGTTTAAAGTGCTCACAAACACACTTACCTTTCATTCCTTCTAGGCAGTATATAGTCACCTCATATCTTAAAGAAATTATGAAAACAGATTTGATAACTGCCTAAATATAATCTAATTGGGTCAACATGTAAATAAAAAACAACTCATTTAAGGAACTTGACACACGTTATGTATTTTATATTTGCTGCTGCTAATATGACTGTCCTACTATAACATACTTTTTTATTCTTTCTATATCTGTAATACATAAAAATATTGGGAGCACCTTCTCTTTATTTGGTTAATTTGGGACCTTTAAACTAAGAACGTGGCAAACAGCCTGATACTATACCACTTTGTACTTGCCTGTGCACACCTTTCCCTTAGCTCATAAGCCAATGGAGGCACAAGTATTTAACTTACATAGCAATTGTTGCCATGTGTTTTGTCAGTGTTACATAGAGTAAAAGTAATTTATATATGCTATATATGCTAAGTATTTTAAGAGGAAAATGTAAAAGTTTAAATTAATAAAGGTGTAGTCGATTAGACTTTAATGCTACACTTCATAAATGACTCTTAGGGTTAAATCCAATTTGCTGCGAATCCCCTCGCATTGCTGTATGCTACACTTACGGTACCATCGGACACTCAGATTTTTGTTCATAGCCTATTAGGGCTGTAAACAAAAACTTGTGGGTCTGGGGTGAGATCATGCCGTTGCCGGAGTTTCTATGCTGTTGCAATGGCAACTCGTCCTCTTCAGGGCTAATTGGATTGAGACCTTAATATGCTTGTGTGGTGTAGCGTGCATGCTTGTGTGAGTAAAACAAAGTTGTATTTTGTAAAGAGAAACCACAAGAGACAAAGGGCCTGATTCAGAGCCACTCGTAAGTGGCAGCTCGTTCGCTCCGAGCGATGTTTGCCCAACTGCGCATGCGTACGGATCGTTATACGCATGCGCGAACCAGTCAGTGCGGCCGAAATTCATGTGCTCGCAAAATAGCGAATGCCTGCTAATTTGAGTGACAGAGTGAGGCGTATGTGGGTGGTAACAGGGGAAGGTGCTTGAAAACGGGGAGTGGAGATCCTATCGCAGGCGTGCTTAAAGGTCAAAACGGGCGTTTTAAGGGAGTGCATAATTAATACAGCAGCGTCATTGACCACGTCACTTGTTTTTTTTTAACTCAGAACTGCTCGCAAAATTGTGGTAGCAAAAACCAACCACAAGAATAGCGAGCAGCTCATACCCTGTTTGATGTACTCGATTAATCTAATAAATAGTGGACATGACGTAGGATGCGAGCGGACAGGGGGCGTAGTTTCCCAAAAAACGTCCGCAAGTTTTGTTCGCTCGTTCAGACCTAGATGCGTGAACAGACCGCAAACAGCGAACTGTTCATTTGAATAGCCACCCCTATTTTATGGACGAGCGAGCGCAAATAGCGACCGGCTCTGAATCAGGCCCAAAGTGGCCATTTGTAATAGGGTGAGAGTTTAGAAAATGTGACAGTTTAGCAGTAAACTCTCACACTATTACATTAGTCGAGTTATATTTTCAAAATGGAAAAACATCTGGATGAGAGTTTAAATCTTGAGAGTTTGTTGAGTCTGAAAAACATGTGAGTTTGCCTGTTCTCGGACTCTATTACATTGGCCGAATTTAAAAAGTGTAAGAGTTTACTCCCACATTTTCTAGACTCTCACCTTATTACTTTTGGCCCAAATGTCTAATAACAGCTGTCTCCACAATCTTCACTCTCTTTTTCCCTTTTATCCATCTCTTAATTTTCAACTCTTCTTTTTGTATAGGGGTGTGCACATTTTAATCTGTAAGTAGTAGGAAGTGTAAAAACAGTCCCAAACTTTTCGATGGAACTGTTATTTGCAATTCAAAAATTCTCACAAATTAAAACAAAACTTTCAATAAAACAGCAGTTATTTTATTTTTCTTAACTCAACTGAAATTAATGCATTTTCAGTATTTTCAAGTATCGATGTGCTTGATATGTTAGGTACAGGAGAAATGACAATAATACTTGATACCTTAAAATGTATGTGTTATATCAAATTACTTAACAATATTTGAAGATTTACTTGAAAACTACTGTATGCAATAAAATAAATGTTAAAACGACCTTTGCTTATATCGGATATAAAATGTTGGGAAAAGTATATATTTTAGGTGTTTTGTTTCTTCCTTAAATGAAACCACTTTCTGCATAAGACTTTGTCTGCTTTTACCATCTTTTTGATGTAAAATAGTCAAATTTCACAAGGTTATGTATCATGAACACAGTGAATTTATAAAACAAAACAAAATGCTATCATTTCTTCTAAGCTTGTGATGTTTTTTTCCACCAGGTGCATTTGTTCATGTTCTCTGGTTTCCATGGATTTTGAACAGTATTCATTTTAATAAATATCATTGCTGGCACTCAGCTTCTCCAGAGTTATAGCAATTTCATTCAAGTGAAGCACACAATGATCTCAGCAACCCAACTTAATGTGATCTTGGAATTTAATTTCCCGTGCAAGTCCTGACATTGATAGTGAAGTGGATAGGTGCTGAATTGATTTACTGTTTGTTGCTGGTGTACCCCAAAGCTGGTCACTTATAGACACTGTAATTGCACCTAGATGGAAAATGACACAGAATAATCTGGACTAGACAGAATGCTACAGTATGATTCAGATAAATGAAACATACATAAAGATTTAGGGATCTTTAATTAACTTAAGCATTTTGAATTATCAATGCTGCACCATCTAAGAATCTGTACAAAAGTAGTGGCTCTCACCTTGATACCAGTAACAGATGGAGATTTTTCCTGTGAATTAATATTTGATTTTTTTGCATGAATAAAAAGGTCTTTTTAAATACCAAATATTAATTGATATTAATATTACAAAGGCATCATTCCAGATCACTTTAGGATCACAGGCCATTTGCAAAGGAATACATTGATGTGCTTATTCTCTTGTGAATACTCCACTCTCAACAAATGTTGTGATACAATAAAGTCACAAAAAAATCTTATGAAATGTAAATGGAATATAATCTGGAAAAAATTATTGATATGGTCATTCAGCAGATTATGATTATTGCAACATTAGTATGTTATATTGCCCATAATTGATATGCTACTGCACATACAGTTCACTAATTGTTCTGCATTTTATTAAAATTGCAGCTAGATATTAGCAGTAATATTTGTCAGGTTTCTCTGAATTCCTTTATGCAATACAATTAAAAAATGTTCATACTTCAGCATTCCAATATAGATGGAGGAGGACTAGAGCTCATGGTCTCAGTTGTGGATGGAAGTTGATAGGTTTGCCCCAAGATAATTATGCTATTGTTTAATTCTACTGTAAGTATGCATGTGCTATGATGGAGATCATTTTATGTAGAGATAAGTTGTTCATTTTCAGAAAACCAAGCACACCTGATCTTAGGGGTTCAGATCTCAGAATGAGGCAAAACGTAATTTTCCCGGAAATGCCAGATCTTGTGTGTTTTGGAATGCATATAACATTCCCTCCCTCATGATCAAGCGTAATTTCACAAAGTAGAGTGTAGGGAGAGGGTGTGGGCTATAGTTGGTCTTTAAAAATGCCATTAGGACATCATTAGGAGGACAGAGAGAGTTGTAGTAGCACAGTAAGTACATGGGGAGTAGGTGAGTTGTGCGAGTGGCTGCAGGCATCTTTCTCACTGTGTATGTGGGTTTGTCAGACACACTAGCTAGCAACACTAGCTAGCAACAGTGCTGCTGCAGCTGCTGCAACAGGTACTGTATGCGCTTTCTGTCCCTTACTCCTTCCCTCTCTCTCCCTCTTCCCCCTTCCACTCCTTGTCTCACTCCCTCCTCCTCTCACCCTCCCTGTCCTTTCCTCCCTCTCTCTCCCTACCTCCCTTTCTCTCTCCCCTTCCTCCCTCTCTCTATCTCACTCCATGTCCCTCTCTCCCTCTGTCCCCTCCTACCTCCCTCTCTCTATTCCCCCTCCCTCTCTCTGTCATTCTCCCTTTCTCTCCTTTCCCCCTCTCTCTCTCACTCTCTTTCTATATATATATATATATATATATATATATATAATATACCTATCTTTCTATCTATCTCTCTATCTATGGGCTTCATTTACTAACACATTTTTATACTAAAGATATTTAGCACTAGCGTTTTGCACAATTTTTTTTAAATCCAGAGTTCATCATTGAGGCGCTCGCTGGCAAGTGCTAGTGCTGAAAATCCTGGCAGCCATGTTTCTTTCTTTAAACAGCGCTGCCAAATGTAGTTGATTTTTTCATGTGTGAACTTTGCGCATGCACAGTCCAGCAGACAAGACTCCGAGGAGATCTGAGAGGGGAGCCATATGTTTGTGTGGACTGTTGCTGATTCCCTTATCGGTCTCTGGCTGCCTCTCCTCTAGGGTAACTGAGCTGAAATGGCAGCCAGTTATCAGCATCAGTCCGCAGATACAAGCTTGGCTGTGGTGGCAACTTCTTTGGGGTTGGGGCACTGGATGGTGTGTGCTGGGGGAGGGAGGGGTTGAGGGGCGGTCAGTCACTGCTGCGGAGGGGGGGTCCACAGGGTGCTGTGGGGGTGACTGGAATGCTGCTGTGTACTGGGGAAAGGGGGTACACTGGGTGATGTGCACTGTGGAGAGAATGGGGGGGTGGGAATGGATGGAGAGGTGATGTATACTGGGGGAAGAGGATCTGCTAATGCGCTGCATTCTGGGTAGGCCCAGATGCCAGGTCAGACAGCTGGGAGCATATCGCTCATCAGTGCAAGATAACTGCAGCAGGACAGAGAAATCATGTCCACTATGCTGCCAGGAGTCAGTTCCCAGCAGTGTCACAGACATGATTTACTATGCTGCCACCTTGCCGGTCAGTGGAGAATCCAGTGGCAAGGTAAGGGGCATAGTAGTAGCTGCGTGAGGCCATGACAATTTTATTGATGGGGCCCCCTCAACTTAGTTTCCCTGTGGCCCCCACAAGCCTTAATCCAGCCCTGGATTGCTTGCACTTTTTTTTCACAAGAGTATATATGTGTCTCATATCTCTACAATGTAGTATATATAGTAATCTGAATATAGGGCAGAGACAGTGTGATTTCAACTTCAAGCTGACTGTGTTATATGACTCGGAGTGAGCTGTACCCCCAAAAAATAAAACCTCTTTTCCTGTTACTAAAAAATAATAATTGCAAAAGAAAAATTCAAGGCTTTTATAATAACTCAATTAAAACAGTATTTTTATTTTCAAGAGTGTGTGTAGTGCTTTGAAAAGTTCAGGCTGGTAACTGAAGTACTGGTCCCATGCAGGGGACAGGTACTGAACTCAGGTAGATAACAGAGCGCTTGCACTGGCAGGTGACAGAGATACTGGGCTTAGACTGTTTAACAGGAACACTGGCACAGAGCTCAATACAGGAGCACTAAATGCAGACAGGTCCAGAGATATTAGATACAAGCAGGTTTCAGGAAAGGTGAAGGCAGATCACTGGAGATCAGAGAGCACATCCACTGAGAAGTGAGTTGTATCAACACTGGCTGAGTTCCAGGTGCAGGACGGCTGTCATTGTATACAGAGATCATGTGAGTGGTCCAGCCAGTCAGATTCTGAATGTTGCAGTCACATGACTGCATCCAACTTGTCTGCGCCCATGTAGTCCAGCAAATGAAAACTACCAGGAGAGCAAAAAATCAAAAATGTTGTAGAAGGCCAGTAGAGACACCGCCCACATGAATATGACAGTGTTGGATCAAATAAGACCAACTAAGACTCTGGTTTGTGACACTATGCAAATGTGAGGATGAGTAGTAGAAAGGTGGAATTATTTTTACCCAAATCCTGACATTTGTTAGGCCATCTGTACCATTTGCGAGTCCAAGGTAAGTAACAATCTAGGAACCTCCTCCCTTTTACATAATTTTCAGCAAATTAATGCAAACTATTTACGAAAATCTCAAAAATCCTGTAAAATAATAACAAGCAGTCCACCATCAGCCAGCAGCAGCATGGATAGTTCCCAGAACATGTAATCACCATTGCTTACACCTTCATCATCAATCTCCTCATTAATAATCAGAGGTAGTCCAATTTACACAGGCTGACTGACTCCTGGATAATCCAGGGTTCCCAAAAAGAATCCTTCCTTGCTAAGGCTGCTGCTGCTGCTGCTGGTAGTGGTGAATCTTCATCACAGGAGGGGTCCAAGAAGTCTAATAGTTTCAAATAACAACTGCCTGTGAAACAATGCTCTGCAAGAGGAAGCAAGTATGAAAAAAGCCATTCAGTTGCAAAACAGATTAGATCTGCGTCCAATATCTGCCATTCATGCATCTGGTTTTAGGTCCCGTGTCCCTGCTACAAAATTCCATTTCAATTCCATTGTACCATAACAGCAATTCCTTGCCTGTACCAGGAAGAAAAAAAAATATCCTTATTCTTGGCCTAGAAAATGCCATCGGGCTGAGTATCCACTACAGAAATGTGGATAAGTGGTACTGGTCAAACTAAACATTACATGACTGTGACAGTAGTTATTGGGTAGCGCATCACCCCCTACCACTGCTCATGGTGCTGCAGCGGCTTGGCCAGCTCTGTGTCCCTGGCCATCTCCCCATCTGCTCCTCCCAACAGAGCAGCAGCTCGGCCAGCCCTATCATCCGATGGATGATCTTGATAGATCACCGCCCACTATCGCCCCCTGGTCCTCACAGCACTGCAGCTCTCTCTCCTGGCGGCTGCCCCCCAACCTCTCCTTACAGCAGTGCGGCTGCTCAACTAGCCCTCCTTGAGGCACCCAAGTGTCCGACAACACAGGAATATACTCAGACTGATTTCTGGAACACTTCCACTGGCTGAAGATGGGGGCACTGAGTACAGGTAACTGCCCAGAGTAACTGGGAGCCAGTGAACATATACACAATGAAGTGAGCACAGACTATAAGCAGATGGTTGCTCAGATTTCTGTAAAAAAATAACAGGTGCATGCATGACATGCTGTCTGTGCCCCATAACAATTCTAGGAGTTTTTGACAGTCAGCGATCGCATTAAAAAAATAGTAGCAGCTGTAGGAACATTTCAATTTGCCATTCCATCAACTGAAACAATGGGTAGTAATAAAGTTGAATAAAGTTGAATTCCACCCTTTATATGCCTAAGCGACTGGAGGAACAGCAAAAAGCCATCCAAACCTACATAAAATGCCATGACATAGGGATTGAGAGAGGGGGGTGGCTAGTCCTTTCTTCAGCAAAGTGGAGAGTTCAGGAACTGCTAAAAGAAGGGTAGAGGATCTGAAGGAAGAGATGAAACAAAGAGTTTGCTAAGTATGTTGGACTTGTACTTGAGATCAAGTTCTTTATTCCCTTCACCAGGACCAAAGAGTTTGTAACTTCTTGTAATTGAATCACTAAATTTTGGCAAGCTTACTTGATCCTAGGTTTAAGTTCTATGTAATGTCTTTCTTTACAACTGACATAGATCTTAATAGACGCAAAGAGCTCCATGTGAGCAAGTTGTCAGGTTAGTGGTACATGACATGACAACGTCTCCTGTAGACATGATTAATAACAATACTGTTAGCCACCTCAAGCCCATTTTTCGCTTGGTTTGTGCAGGCCCAACCAAACCAAACATTTTAGCCATTAAAGGGGCAGTCGTTGAAGTGCTTTGTTTGTTAAACTGTGCATGCTCTTTTTAAAATTCAACATAATCCCAAGACAATTCCACTTTTAATTATGTGCTTTGCCAAGATTGTGTGTGTTTGACAAGCAGTGTACTGTATATTACCTGTACTTTACCAGGGTGTTCATGTTGTTTTGTATCTTGCAGTGCCATCTATCACCAACTTCTCATTCAGGCGTATATGTCCCATTTCCCGCAGCTTTTCAGCAGAGACAGAGTAGTACCATCAAATCATATATCATATAATTAGGAGGGAATTATTCAATTTGACTAGGCTGTTACCCTGCCTTGAATCCTGATGCCTATGATTTGTAGTTTGGATTATATTTCCACTTTAAAAATCTCATTGGGATTTTGAATGCTTGTTTTTTTAATAGTTTGTTCCACGAATCAAATTTATTTTTCTTTATAGTTATATATATTAGTACTGTAAGCAATCAATTAATCTCATTGGGATTTTTGATGCTTGTTTTGTAATAGTGTTTTCCACTTCTCAGATTTGTTTTTTTTATAGTTAAATTAATAAAACTTTTCAATCAATTAAGCAATCAATCAATCTCAATGGGATTTTGGATCTTGTTTTTTATTAGTTTGTTCCATTTCTAATTTTTTTCTTACAGTTATATTCTGTAATCAATCAATTAATCAATCAAACAATCCCTTACATGGCTTCCACTAATACTACAACCTCCATTTACCTATGCAGGCCTTGAGCCTCTGATCTAAATATTCTGTAGTATCATATAGTTTATATTAAACAGCCATTCTGTCTGCCACTGCAGTGCCACTATGTTCCCTAGATGTGCTACTGTATATTCTTTTTTAAACTACCATATGTTTGTGCATCTGCTCTGTCACTTAGTGTAGCCAGTCACCTTGCAGCAGCCTTTGGCCAATATGGGTAAAAACAATATTGTGAGCTGTATTAATAATACTGTAGGGACAAAAACAGGTGCAAATTACACAATTTTAGCTGTTTTAATCAATTTTTAAAGAAATACAGATCCAAAACCAAAACACTTCAGGGTGGTTTTGACAAAAAATAAAAAACCTTTGAGGGGGGATGTAGTTAATTTACCGGAGGCCAGGATGCCAGTTGTCAGAATCCCGATGCCAGAATCCCAACCCAAGACTAAAGATAGGTGTCGAAATTCCGACACCTATCTTTAGCCCAACAATGAAATCCTGACAGCTGGCATCCCAAACAAAGGTAAGCGGGGCCCAGTAAAATGTTAGCCACGGATTTGGAGGGTTAATTGTAGGGGCCCAAGGGGGAGATTAGTCTCGCCGGTACTTCATCCTCTTTCCCTTTGAGGGTGGTTTGGCAAACCAAAACATGGAGTTCCATGCACAACTCTAGTTTAAAGGTAAAATAGAGCCTCTGTGGATGTTTGAATATGTTGATAAGTAGGGATCAAACATACAAATGGCAAAGCAGAAAATGTTATTGATGTTGTGTAGTTTATTGAAGTGTAGAGGAAATTGGGGCATACTGTACATGAGACCTTCAAGATGATAGGTACTGTCAGATGAGAGTTACAGAAAAAAGTTCCCAGGCCTGACATCAAGACATGATTAAGTAAACAGGTAAGGATAAAGCTTCTTCCATACTTACCAATCCATGAAATCACTCAGTGAATGCTGCAAGCATATACAACTATGTATATTTGCAGAAATCTTACATGCCCACATGCCACTAGGGAAGTAGGATGAAGGAGATAAGGGTAGTACTAATGAAGTGTTGGCTAACCTTGACACTCCAGCTGTTAGTGGAACTACATATCCCAGCATGCACTGCTACAGTTTTAGCATGCCCTAATACAAAACTGTAGCAGTGCATGCTGGGTTATGTAGTTCCATAACAGCTGGAGTGTCAAGGTTAGCCAACACTGTACTAATGTATAGTACAGGAAGGGCATGTTAGCATAATTGTGAACAAATGCATAACGGCAAAGAAAAAGATACATGCCTGTACAAGTAATGTCAATTGCAGGTGCAAATACTAGGGTAGGAGCAAATACCAAAAAGAGGTTTTTTAAACTCTATTGGGGCATAATAGTGACTCCATATTTTATAAGCAAAACAAATGGTTGGATATACGGGTTGGATATGAAATGCTGATGGCCGGGAAGCCCTCTGACTAAATACCGATGTCACAAGCCTGAAAGCTGAAGATCCCGACTGGGGCTGGTAAGTACCCTAACCCTCCCCTCTACCTCCTTAACCCTAACTCTCCCTTACTGGTGCATAACCCTAACCTTGCCCAGTGGTCCCTAACCCTAACCTCCCCCGAGGGTGCCTAAACCTAACCCCCCCTCCCTGCACCTTAAACCTAACCCTCCCGAGGTGGTGCCTAACCCTAACCTCCCCCCGGTGGTGTCTAATCCTAACTCCCCATCCCCGCACCCTAAACCTAACCCTCCTGGGGTGGCGCCTAACCCTAAGTCCCCCAAGGGGAGCCTAAATCTATCCCTCCCACCTATGGCTAAGTGCTCACAGTGCCCAGCTTACCTTCGTTCGGGAAGCCATCTGTCTAGATTCCACCATCGGGATCTAGATGGGCTTTGGGCTTTCAACGCCTGTCTTTAGTCCCACGTCAGGATTTAGATGCCGGGATTTAGTCAGACGGCTTCCAGACTGTCTGCATTTTGACCGCATCCTGGATATACAGATGTAAGTGTATGTGATGTATGTATGTAACTCAGGCATACATACTGCACAGTATGGTACAGGCCTACACACAACTAGTGATAGTTGCTGCTTTGCATACAGTATATTTGGAACTTGCAGATTTTTTTCCAACTCAACATTACTGTAGCTTATTAGTGTGTTGATTTTTAAACTGACATTTTGTGTGAACTCTACATAATACTTTGCCATCAGTTACTTTTATTTAATGCATGATTTGTTTGGAGGCAAAAAAAATATACATTATATCATTTAGATGTAAATGTGCTCTTCAAATGCTGTTCTTTTGTTTGAGCAATTTTGAAACATATCTTAAACATCTGCAATTTTACAGATTCCAGCTTCAACCTGCTGATAAGAAACGTCAAATATCATTCAGGATTACTTCCAATGAAAAAGAACTGACAGATGTAGGACCAGATGCCTTTATTCCTTTCAATATAATAGAAATTCCCAAAATGAAATTTTTACTGTAAAACTCAACTATTAATTCTGCTTATTATTATAAGATATCTGTTAATACCTGTATTTATCTCAGTTCAATGCACACCAGAAGCTATTAAGTAGCTTGTTACACATATTAAATCTAAGCTCTCTTATAAAATTTTGGTTTGTACTGTACATCCAGGATCTGTTTGTACAAATGCAAACCAGACCATGATGCACATTTTTTTGCTGCCAGAGTTAATATTAGATTTATTTTCATTATAAAAATATGGGTATATCTATCTAACTACATATAAATGAGTATATATATATATATATATATATATATGTGTGATAGCTGGAGCCAAATGTGGCAGAGCAATGCTCTTATTTTTGTGAGTCAGTGTAGGGACTGACCAGATGGGAGGACCATGACGTGGTTAGTCAGCTGGACAAATTATTCCAATATTTTGGAACTAACAATGTTTGTATGATTTATATATATATATATATATATATACATATATATATATATATACATAGAGGGAGAAAGAGAGAGCGAGAGAGCAATAAAAAGGCAGCACTCAGAGACTGAAGAAAAAGTAAAACATCCGTGTTTATGGCCAACGTTTCAAAAAATCGATTCTTTTCATCAGGACACATATAGTGAAAGTGAACAAGAATCTCACCTAAATGTCCTCAGAATCTCCCTTCCCATGCTGCACAAAGTGTGTTTACCAATAAAAGTAATTCAGCAGCAAACTGCAGCTGAGAGAAACCACCCACTTTGTTTAATTGCTAAAGCTGCATAAACACACAACGATTTAGTAAATGAACGATTTTAGTAAACGATTTTCGTTCATTTTTTCAAGGGAAAAATGAACGAAAATCGTTTACTAAAATCGTTCATTTACTAAATGTAGTGAACGATTTTTTTGAACTACAAACAATTATTGCATATTCCCTTACTGAAAATCGTTGAGTTGGTCTGTCTGAATGAACTACAAACTACAAACGTGAACGCACATGAATGATAATCATTCATCCTTTTAACTCAGAAAGTGAACGATTTTTTCAACGATTGAATGATAAACGATATCATTCTCGATAATCGTTCAAAAAATCATTGTGTGTATGCACCTTGACATAGCACTCAGGGCCTGATTCAGAGCCGCTCGAAAGCGGCCGCTCATTCACTCCGAGCGATGTTCGCACAACTGCGCATGCGTATGGGTCGTAATGCACATGCGCCAACCAGTCATTGCGGTCGGAAATCGAGCGCTCGCAAAATAGCGAGTGCCTGCTAATTTGAGTGACAGGATGAGGCGTTTGTGGGTGGTAACAGGGGAAGGTGCTTGAAAACGGGGAGTGGAGATCCGAACGCAGGCGTGCCAAACGGTCAAAACGGGCATTTTAAGGGTGTGCATAATTAAGAAAGCAGCGTCATCGACCACGTCAGTTGGTTGTTTCTTAGCCTGAACTGTTCGCATTATTGCGGTAGGAAAATCCAACCACAAGCACTGCGAGCAGTTCAGACGCCTTTCGATGTACTCCATTAATCAAATAAATAGCGGAGATGATGTAGGATGCGAGTGTCCAGGGGGCGTCTTTACAAAATAGCGAGCGCATGTTTCATTCGCTCGCTCAGACATAGAGGCGCCAACAGACCGCAAAGAGCGAGCGCTCAATTTAAATAGCCCGCCCCTTTTTCTGAACCAGCGAGCGCAAATAGCGTCCAGCTCTGAATCAGGCCCTCAATCCCTTATAGGACTCACATAAACCAAAGACAACAACATAACAAAACCAAAAGATACAAAACAAATGACAGTGCAAAAACATGCAAATTAAATTAAATTAAAAAAGTTACAGATACATGAAATATAAAACAAACTGTACAGAGTGATAAATAAATAACTTTCATAATACTTACTTAGAAACTAGAATACAACATATGTTTTGGTTTATATGTACCAAGCAACAGTGTAACAACATCTTAAGCTACCACACAGCTTGATACGTATAAAATTATCTCACCTGCATAGACATAGCGAATGAGCAAAACTTGTATACACAAATACCTATAAAAATGATTGAACTGCAGAAAATCAGATTTGCTGGGCAACAATGTAAATTCATCTTAAAACACCATGCAGCTTGCCTAACACAACCAATGGAAAACACAAACTTAAACATGTAAGAAATGATAAACAAATGTTAATCATAACTACATGTCCTATTAAATTGTGTATATTGCTGTGGACTAACACATAGCATTTCCATATAATGGTAATCACAAAAAGTAGCTGAAGCCTTAACATTCATTGAGTCCTGTGGGGGCTAAAGTATCTAGGGGTATATTTACTAGAAGGTGCTAGTTAAATGTTAAGTATAATCTGATTGGTTCTATAGGCAACATCTCCACTTCTAAAAAGTCTCCTTTTAGTACATATACCCCCTAGGGTGAATACCCACCTAGTTTCGAATTGAACTAATTTGTTTGCCCTATCTCTACCCCATACAGCCAAGGGACCCAGGCCCTGATTCAGAGCCAGACGCTCTGACAGAGCGCTCGCTCTGAATCAGGGCCGTCCCTCTGAATTTTTAGAGCAGCCTCCTGGCCGCTCATATAGCTGTGGGTGACCACCCACAGCTATAGCGATCGGCCAGGAAGATGGTCGCGATGGTCAAGACCACCGCGACCATCGGGCTCGCGACGAGACCCTTGTGGTAGGGTCTCGTTGCCGCAAGCCCTGGAGTGCTTTCGGCTCCGAAATCACTCCCACTGACATCACTTGTGATATCAATAATATGGTAAAATAGGAAAGCCACCCCATGTTTGGCTAGGGAAAAATATTGGGCTACCAGTTGATCACTGAAACATGTATTAATGGCTGCTCTGATGGTAGACCTATGCTGAGCCATATGCTCCTTATACTGCCTTTCTGTTTTGCCCACATACTGTAACCCACGTGGGCAAGACAGAAGGTAGACAACATATTTAGGGGTATATGTATCAAGCCATTTTTTACATAAAATTATGCATAAACTGCAGTTTCTGCATATTTTTATGTATGGATCCTATGTACTAATGGCACATTGCAAAGTGCTAATTAGCACTTCATATCGCTGTCCCCATTATTATCAATGGGGACTACTATCTGACCCTTATGTACTAAACTCCAAAAAGCTAAGCTTTTCAGAGTTTAGACCAGGTAGGTTACACCATCTTCAGATGGTGTAAACTACTGTTTGCCTATGAGTGCTATAGGGACAGGAGAAAGATCTTTCATTCTTTCCCCAGCAGCCCCCAGTGAAGTCTTTCACTTCAGTGAAAGACTTCTCTGAAATTCAGGGGATATAACTGGCGGGGACAGCGGTTACCGCAACTGCTGTTCTTGCGAGTTCCCAGTTGCACATAGCCGTGATATTTTCATGAAAAATTCAAATATTTATGACGAGTTGGACCATTAATAATTGCAGCAGTACTGCGATTATTAATACATAGGCCCCTTAGTACTGCAGGTCAAGTAATGAGAGATTTCAAATGTGTAACAAGTTGCTTGCCCCTCTGATAGTGAAATGATGCTAATGTCCTGTGGGATGGGCTGAATAAAAACATACAACATTAGGATAAAAGTGGACAACAGTTGCACACACAGTAAAACACATAACCCACAATGTACTGTTCAGTATTCTACACAGTAATAAGTCCTCAAGAATGCTATAAAATACTGAACTGTAAATTAATTATTTATTTTGGTGTACACAAGATATATCCCATGATAAGTGGATTGAAAGCAGTAAAACAGTTGACGTTGTCATTTTCATGGATGAATCGTCTCTTGCACTTGAGAGGCTCTCCAGAATGTCCTTCCGTAAAGGTCAACATCAGCAAAGCGTGATACAGTAAAAAGAAAAGCTGGTCCTGTGTTTATGCTGTGTGCCGATAAAAATGGGAAATAAAAAGAATATGCTCCCAAAAGGAGCCCGATACCTGCAAAGGTCCAAGCTAGAGAGTCACAAATCCAAGACTGGAGTGTGCAGTCACGAAATAGAGTTTCAAATGAAGATGATATAAAATTATATAAACTCTTATGGAACCACCATTTGCAAAAGATGTTAAAGAGAAAAAGATATTTAAATTGACAAAGCAGAATAAGATGGGTATGGTCAGTGTATGGTGCTGTGTTTGCCAGGGGAAGACTATGTCCGCATAAAAGAATGGACCATATGAAAACAGTTATGCATAAAAGACTGTCATATTATTATGTGCAGATAAGTGACTTAATGGAAAAGTCTGTTGAAGAGAAATTGATGCTTGAGGAAATTGTTGAGAAGTTACAGAGTGAACTATTATCTTTAAAAAAGAGGAAAAAAAATGACAGTTGCAAATTAAAGACCTTAAAGAGACAGACCTCAAATTGGCAATTATGTCTGAATGAAAATGATGTGCTTCATGCAAGGAATGAAGTATTGTTGGAAAAAGAGCATGACAATGAGGTGCTTTTTGCAAAGAAAGAGCAAGAAATTGTTGATTTGCACCAAAAGTGTATGGAACTCCAGCAGTAAGTGAAAGAATTAAAATAATGTGTTTAGGGACATCAGGGTGCACACAAGGAAAAGTGGCAGATTTAGATCTGGTGCTAAATGGAAAAGACTCATTAATTGTGACCACACAAGAAATACTCGAGGAGTATGAATTAGAAAGAGATTCTCTGGCTGAGAAACTTTGTGAATACTTTGGAGAAAGAGAAAAATATTTCCAGATGATGCAGACTCATACTCAGTGGGAGAAAGAGTGTCAGCAAAAGACAAGGAAGAAGTTTGTCTTCAAGCAAATGTGGAGAAGAAAATATAGATGCTCCAATCCAACTTGGTTACTGCCAAAGCAACTTCAGACTGTCTGGCTGAAAGAAATATGTTTCTGGAGGAATGAATGACTGCATGACACAGTAGAACTAAGTGAAGCTTTGGAAAAAGAACTTTACCACTTACATACTATGGTTGAGAAATTTTAAGGAAAGAATAACATCCTTGAAAAATATCTGTTCAGTACACAGAACCAGTTGCACAATCTCCAGGTGGAAAGGAGTTCCAATGAACAAAAGCTTCATTATAAAATAAAAGTGTCAGAATTGAAATAGCCATACAAAAGTTGAGACTTGTTGAATATGAAGATATAGGGAGTTGTCTTCTGCAAAAACAGAACAAGGTAGAAAGCTCCATAGGAAAAATTGCCCAGCTAGGAGTACACCTCTCTGTAACTCAAGAAAAATGCCACGTGGAGGCAGGTAAAGCAGAGGAGGGAAAAAAGGATAACATCTGTCAGCAGCAGTGGGACAATGGAGATGTCACGATTAAATATATCATCTGCAAGATGGGACCAAAGTATCAAAGTTGGAAAACTCCCTAGAATAGCCTTCTACTGAGATCTCCTCCCTATAACTACAACCCGTTGTTCCTATAGAGTTGAATACACTCACCAGTACTTAGGTGGCCACCATGTCTTATGCTCAGGCAGTAGGGGCTTAAAAAATACAAGAGTGAATGCAGGACATTGGCTGAAGTAGTTACAGATACACTACAGGATCAAGGTAATTGCAGAACCTGAACTAGCATCAACAGGGTTAATTGCAGGACAGCTGGTCTGGATAGCAAACAGGTGAATAAGCAGACAGCATCAATTATCCACAACAGCAAGATTTGCAGATATTGCAGCAACATAGAATCCAACACAGTATATAAATCGAATGGCTTGCAGAAAAGCCAACACACCCTATATATTGAATGGCAGAGGTACTATAGCTCAAAGTTGGTAATAAGCAGAATAGCATTCACTGAGGCTTTGTTTTTGCAGAGATGAACAACGTGGATATATATACAGATGTGTCTGGCTACATCTGTGCTGATCGTGCTACAAACATGCGCATGCATTGCACCATGTGATTACCCACAGCAGCATACACTACACTAAGCTATGGTGCACACTACGATCACACAATGCATTCCTATGGTGGTGTGGGAGCAAATGCAGTGCGCAGATTTGCTCATGGGCATGTACCTCCCACCATGTGTGGCGCGATTTGCTGAGTACGCAAAGGATGTAGCAGGACACATCTGTATATATTCCTGTGCAAGGCAGGTATTTGTATTTGCAGAAACACAAAACAGCAAAGTGTATATTCACTTTGTGACCATATAACATATAACTGTTGGTAAACAGCAGAGATTGAATTCACTGTGAATTCACTGTGGAAACAGACACAGCTGGGCATAGGCAGGAGACCAGAACAATGATATGCATGCTGGGACTGACTGCAATTTTAACAGCAATTGATTGCAGCAATCATGCAATTTGCAATTGATTGTGTATAAAAATCTTTCCCTTTTTGCAATCGATTGTGGCATCTCTGCAATCTGCTGATGTATGGGGGCCTTATGCTGAACTGCACACACTGAGAGCTTGATTACAGGCTGGCTGCAGCTGCATGCCTCCACAATACTGACAGCGTCCCTGCTGTCTAGCAACAGCCAGGACTAGAAACTGCTAAGGCTGTCAGAAATCCTGACAGCAGATTGTAATAAGAATGTGTTGCAAAAGTGGATGAGATGCCTTGCAGTGACTGTCAGCTTCCCATTATTGCCTGAACATGTTCAGTCTTCCCAAACGGCTACAGTTCCCACTGTTAAAGTTTTGTCTAAAGTTGGTGATATGGAACTGACAAATACAGATACTGATCATTTGTCCCTTAAGGCAAAGGTACAAGATTTACAGAAGCCTACAAAGATATTGATGGCTTCCAAGGATGAGACTATGGTGTCACCATGTGATCAGAGTGTTGTGAATGTAACCAGGTCACACAATTCTGCAGTAGAAAGCAAAGCCTTAAATATAGTTAATATTGACAGCCATATGAAGATTAATACTCCTATATGTGAAACATTGTCTTTATGCAACCAGGATGGAATTTGCAATTCAGCTGAATTTGTCTAACACTACAAGGCATGAAGCAAGTAAACCATCTAAACAGAAGCTGAGATTAAAGACCTCTGTGAAGGGTGAATCTTAATCTGTGCAGATGGAACATGTTGAAGTTGTTCACCATATTTTCAATGTCCAACAAGAGGATCCCCAAGAAGATCCGAGATTTAGAAAGATTATTTAAGTGACCAATAGCCTTCAAACTTATGAGATGAAGTTTGTGTATCAATGGAATAAGTGTTTGAGTATGCTATGTGGACAAGAGAGTCCATAATCTGAGATTGGCAGTGCCTGTACATCCTCTGACATAAAGCCAAGATCTGAAGTTTATGATGATGTTTGTTTACAGGGTGATAGTGGATCTTTGAAAGAAGATGAGTTATTAGTGAAGTATGCAACTAGCCAATACAGTGCATCAAGGCTGAAGGTTAGAGATGTTTCAAGCAGAAGTAGTCCAATTCATGTGCCAGTAGGAGGTTTAAGCAAGAGATACCTTTATTCTGTTATAAAGAAACCAAGAATAAGCTGTACTTTGTCTAAACCAGAAGGGTCAAAGGTAAGGTCTGCTTCTGACAACAGAATGAAGGTCCTGGTTTCCTGCCATCTGATGTGGGGAAAATTTGTGACATTCTTAAATACAGCCAAAAAGAGACGAAGGGCACTACAGAGAATCAGGCTAGATGTTAAAAGAAAAGTATTGGAATGGCAAAAGAATCATAAAAGGCTTTATTTGAAATGTGTTAAAATGGAGAAAATTGTTGCGAAAGTTGAAAGTATTGTTACTTATCTGCTGGACAATTTACAGAAGCATATTAAGTTCCATAAAGTCAGAAATAAAAGAGACACAATAACTTGGATGATGAGACCACCAAATGACAGAAGAGTGTGGATGATGTTCGTGATTGCGATGAAAGGCCCTGATAAGAGAAGTGAAGAGGGAGTTCACCATAAAAATTCCTTGTCGCAAATCACTCAACCCAGGTGTTGTGAGCTGGGCAGGGTGATGTTTGGAAACATGAAGCTAGGTGGCTATAGTGAGCCATGGATTCTGTGTGGAGCTGGAGGGACCCGCCCACACAGAGCAAAAACAAAGGAGGTGTGACCACACATAAGGGCTGCTGATTACAATCATGCCAATAAGGACTGAGGCAGACCAGTCAGGCCAATGGGCTTTGGAGCTATGAAGGCCAGGAGGCCATGTCCAGACTTCAGGTGTCAGGAAGGATCCCAAATCTCTAAGACTGTGTATATGTGAAGTTGTGGCAGCCAAGCCAGGCCAGGAGGCTGTGACTATACTTGTGAGAGACAAGACTGAGATTGTATTACATTTGCAGACTAGCTGCCGATTATAGAGAGGAGCCAAGAAGTGAGGTAGTGCTCTGCAGAGAGGCTAGGTCATTTATTATTTTGTTCCTGCATGCTGATACCAGTAAAGCTCCATTCATTTACTGTAACCTTGTAAGATGTAGGTGGATCTTTCTTATGCACCTAGACACTGCATCACTGACCCATTTACCAAGCTACTGTACCCTGGTTTATAACAGTTTATCACTATATATATATATATATATATAATGGAAAAATACAGAGCCGGCCCTAGCCAATTTGATGCCCTAGGTAAAATTTTGACTGGAGCCCCCTAGCAGATAATCCCACCAGAAATCTAAGTGTTTATACGCGGATGTAGTTATATTGCCGGCCGTTGATATACCACCGCTGGAATCCCGCCACTCGGCATAATGCCGATGCCAATATCCCGAAGGAGATCAGGTTACCGGTGTTGGCATCATGAAAGCCAGACTCCAGAACGTCCAGACCTAGGTAAGTATGTGAAAGAAGTTACTGTTTATTACAGACGTTTTCGGGCGTCCGTCTGTTATCAAGGATAACGCCTGGAGCATTGGTAATAAACAGTAACTTCTTTCACTGGAGACGCTGAGTGCCGCCATTTACTGCAGCTTGTTGTTGGTGCTATATGCTCCTCGGAGGGTACCAGAGCAAATAGAATAATTATTTACGTGAGTGCCGGGACTTGGACATTATATATATATATTAGTGCCAATGGTGCAGCACTCCAGGCGTTTAGAAAGGATCACAATACCGGCATATTAATTCAAGCAATTAATATATATATATAAACTTTCAGGCAGCACTCACAGTATAAATAAATACAGGCTGTGGTGCCTTCCGACAGAACCCTACTGCACGGAGTCCACAATATACACCAAAGGTTCGGTGGGAGGTTGTGCAAAGAATGTAATTTCTCAAGTAGAGAGTTAGAATCAAGCAGAAAAGTGTTTTTTTGTGAGATCAGGGGTTGTACATAAAAATCTAAATATTTAGCAGTCCTACTGTGTAGCCCTTCCCTAGCGGAAATGATGGGGCGACCCTTAGGTGAGATGAGAGATTTGTGTATCTTCGGTAAAGTATAAAGTAACTGGGCTATGGGTTTGTCAACAGTCAGGTATTGCAATGTATCACTGGTAATGAAACCATGATGTAAAGCTTCGGACAAACTATCATCCAATTCTTTCTTAAATTTGGAGACCGGATCCTGAAGCAAAGAAGAATATGTATTGGTGTCATTAAGTTGCCGATAAAGTTCTATTGCCATTTATACAGTGTCTTTGCACATTGGTCTCATGATATCCGTATAGCCATTTGCATTTCATTGTCTCATCACAACCCTCCTCCAGCGGCTATCACCTTTGGGGTCACCCTGTGATATGCAACAGCCGTTGCATATTATTTTTATATTACACTCACTTATTTCAGTCATATCACCGGTCATGTGGGTCACACTCCAGAATGTTGTATTGTATTGTTTTCTTTTACTTACTGCCTGCGCATTTGTGCCTAGCACACATTGATTATGCCCGTATTGCATTTTTACATTTGTGCATAATATTACCATATGTGTTGTGTTTTTTAACAGTGTACTTAGGCATTTGCACTTGATATTTACTGTTCAGCTATTTCATTGTAAGCGGCCGCTACATAGAGCCTGGTTGCCATGGTAACTCATAGAGGCACCTGATATTCTTAGCAGCCGTGTCACCACGGATGAGCCAGTCCCGCCACAGTGACGTCATTCACTCGGCGGTCGGCAAGGCAGGACACATGTTCACTCCGTGGGATGTATTTGGGTATAAAGGTATGTTTGTCATCACTTTGTTGCTGTTCTTGATAAAACTCACATCGACTGAAACGTTGAACGCAGACATTGTGGAGTCGTGAGTCATATTTATTTCAAGTCCTGAGAGTGCCACTATTGTTCTGTTTATATATATATATGTAACATTTTATATATATATATGTAATATTATATATATATATATATATATTATATATATGTATATATATATATATATATTATATATATGTATATATATACTGCCTGGCTTACTTTTGCTGCTTGACAGACTGCACGTTTCCTTCCTTCTTTGAAAATTTTTTATTTCTTTCAACCTCCGTGTTTAGGGGCCGGGCTGCAGCTGTACCTTCTCCTTCCCTGCAGCCTGTCACTGAGTCACAGGCTGCAGCTTCACAAGCTATTGGACAGCTGAGCCGTCGCTCAGCTGGCCAGCACTTCACTGCAGCGCCAGTGGCCATAGTGGTGTGCATGTGCACACTGCGCATCGCTGGTTCTGTGCCGGGGGGCCCGGGAGTACTTATACCACCAGCCCTTCTTCCAGGATCTGGCCCTGGGGGGCAGCATTGCGGAGAGAGGGAGGGAGAGTTGCGGAGGGAGGGAGGGGGAGAGCATGGCAGCATCAGATCCCTGGAATGCCCCCTATGCCTAGGGCCGGCTCTGGAAAAATAAGATATCTGGCACTCACTGTTACAGTACATTGAAATAGCTTTACCCTGTTGTGATGTTATGCATACTGTACATAAAAAGCTCAGTGGCACTCACGGTATACTGGAAGAGATGACAAGACCCCCTCTTATCTCAACGGATCAATGATTTTTACATTTTAATCAGGACAATGTCATACCCTGAGTGCCACTGAGCTTTGTATGTGTATATATATATATATATATATATATATATAGTGTCCGAAGGTTCGGCACTCTGGATGAATAAAATATTGATGGGTACCTTCCTAACCAAATTTTTAAAGCATACTTCTCCTATAGTAATGCATGGCAGCACCACAGCAATAAGGAAAAAGAGAGGCGGCACTCCCAATTTCAAAGTTCAAAAGGTGTTTAAATAATGTAGCTACTGTATATCATTATCTATTTAAACACCTTTTGAACTTTGAAATTGGGGGTGCCGCCTCTCCTTTTTATTTATTGCTGTGGTGCTGCCATACACTACTATAGGAAAAGTCTGATATATATATATATATATATATATATATAATGTATAATATATATTTTAAATATGTGCAGTATAATACTTGTGTATATATATAAATAATTGTATTAGCCTTAGAGAAGCCTGCTTTACATTCAGTCAATCTAGCACATAGTATCACCATACCTTCTATTTAATGACACTAGCGCGGTCCATTGTACATAAGGTTTTCTTATGTACAAATGGATGGAGTTCTCCATCATGTCCCACGACAGCAAGGGGGACAACTACTCCAGCTCCACCGAGTACCTCCTTGACATGTTCCAACCCTTTACTTATGGTGCAAACTGTTGGCGGCTGTGTAACTGTTCATGAGAAGTTGATGGCAGATATCACTAGTTTGATTTTTTTTTATTTTTATATATGATATTATAAAGTTTCACCTGGTAAGATTTTTTATTTCTTTTTTTTAATTCAGCCCAATCAGTTCAGAAGAACATGCTTTACTTAGTAATTAGTTGTTTACTGCAGGCTATCCAGTAAATGCTGTAAGATAAGATAAGGCAGAAGGATGTGATCCTGTGTATAAAAATATTAGGAATGGGATCCCATAATTTTTCAGTAATTGAAAACAAAATCAGATCTTAAGCATGAAGGATGAGTGTGATAGACAATTCAGAAATCAGTTATGCTTTTTTATTAGAAGATTAATGTTTTATGCATAAAGGACCTCATTCAGAGGCGGTCGTTAGTTGCAAGCGGTCGCCCTGAATCAGGGCGGCCGCTTACATCCTGAATGACCACCTCCTTGTTGATTGCTAAGCTGTGGGTTAACACCCACAGCTCTAGCGACCGACATGGGTGATGGTCACGATGGTCAAGACCATTGCGACCATCGGGGCTTACGACCAGACCCTAAAATGGGGAGCAGGAAGCTCCCCACTGACATCAGCAATGATGTCAGTGGGGCCGCCCCCAAACGGCAAGTGTTCCGGCGGGAACGACTCCGTTTGGGCAGGCACGCCCCCTGCCCGCCTCCCAAATGGGGCGAGCTGTCACTCACCATCGACAGCTCGCCCCGTCTGCTGCGAGACCCCTAGCCGGCTCCATCGTGCGCTTGCCAAGTGGGACAACATCGAGTCAGTTGCGAGCGCTCAGCGCTTGCGACTGACTCTGAATGACCCCCAAAGTGCAGTGATGTTTTATGCTCAATATACATTTTTGTCAGGAAAGACAGTTACTAAATGATAAACGTTAAAATATCAAATGAAATGCTTAGATGTCTGCTGAGCAGAGCTTGAAAAGCTTTCCAATTTGTTATTTAATTACTTTAGTATATATTTCTCAGCATACTAAGAACATTATATACAACAATAGTATACTGTGGTACAGGTCTACAAAAAAATGGGAAAAAATCCAATTGATATTGCATAGCAATCAATATGATGGCATGAAGACTTTTGGATGGCACAGCCATAACACTGTTATTTGAACTTTTTCAATACTTCAAACAAGGGGCCTGATTCAGATGTGGACAGAGTTGCTATCGCTGCTGTTTACAAGAAAGCAGCAGCAATAGCTCTAACATGCAGGGGTGTATCTATAATGGATGAAGGGTGTGCAGTGCACACGGGCCCCTGGGTCCAGGGGGGGCCCGCAGCGCACACTCTGCCCCCATATTATGTAAAACTTATCTCTCCGAGGTTCCGTGTCGAGTCTCCCAGCGCTGCTCAAACGCCGGAAAATGGCCCCTTAAGGCCATTTTTCAGGCATTTTGTGCATGCGTAGCGAGGAAATCGCCAGGAAAATGGTGGCAACGCCATTTCCCCTGCGATCTGCGCAGGCACAATAGACTCTGGGCACGCTCTAGTGCCCAGAGTCTATTGATTCTGTGGTGGTTGGCCAGCTGTGTCAGTCAGCTGCTGGCCGCAGAACTGAGAGGAGGGAGCCCGTGACGGGGGATGCACACGGACCCCCTCATCTATAAAATTGTCCCTGCTAACGTGGTAATGGAGCAGGAGGCATCATGCCTCATGCTTGCATTAGTGATCTGAGTTGCTTCCTAGGATGCAGAATTGACTCATCTGCAACACCATCAGCCGGATACAACAAAGAGGTCTGGAAATATATGTCCTCTGACAAAGATCCTGGCATTGTCCCTCCCACACAGCAGATGCAATACTACTCTGTTTTGAGATGCAGAGGCCGTCGCCACCCTATTCCTGCCTCCAAACAGCATCAGACTGTCAATCACTGACAGTCTGATGCTGTACTGCTTCCTAAGTCATAGACCTATACTGCACATGCACTGTATGGGTTTGGCACATGCACAAAGTACCAAGCATCAGTACTTTGCGCTATGCACAGTACCTCTGTCCACATCAAAACAAATTTCATGGCAGTCTGCTTTTCACATGCAGTCATCAGTTCCTGAGACTATGCAATTCATGTACAATTGTGAATTCCTGACACTTTTCTATCAATGTGTTCCTGACAATCTGCTAACCTGAGTGTAATCCTGATTCCTGACACTCTTTGTGCCTTGTACTATACTATCTATGTGCTTATGACACTCTGCTAATTGAGACAAAATTGAGTTCTCTGCTACCCATTTGCAAGCCCGCTTTCTTGATGCTCTGCTACCCATAAACAAATCTGACTACCTGACAAAATGATACCTATGTTCAATATGTAAATATCTGCCTGACCTAAAGACTCTGTTACGATCTTCTAGCAATTGCTAGGACCGAGATGGAGGTATTGGAGATACGAGGCACATTGAAGAACAGTCACAAGCAGAATATTAAAGTCATGGCAGTTTACTTTACAAATGATATGGTGGACCTGGAGGGCCAGTACAAACACAAACACAATATGTCAGTGGTGCAGTAAGGAGCTGATACAATTGGACAGTCAATAGAATATACTGTAGACTAACAGCCCAAACTAAAGTTGTTGAATGGCCAGGAGGCCTAGTTGACAGTGATGCTTGAAACGTGGTATAGAAGCAAGATTGCTGTATGGCAAGGAGGGCCTAGTAGTCAACGATGCTTGAAACGTGGTGTTGAATGTTGAAGCAGGATTGCTGAAGGGCCTGGTAGACAGCGATGCTTGAAATGTGGTGTTGAAGCAGGATTTCTGCATGGCCTGGAGGGCCTAGTAGACAGCGATGCTCAAGGCCGCCAAGAGCCAAGGCGGGCCCCGGTAATAGGGGGCATGGCCTAATCTCAGGAGGCGTAGCCACAGCCCCTTGCCGAAAAAAAATAAATAAAAAAATTTGCAGCACCGCAAAGCGGCGCTGCGCACCAGGGAGAGGGGCGCTCAGTGTGATCGCTCCCCCGCACAGGCATAGGAGACTGCTGTGGCTGCTGCTCAGCAGCCACGAGCTGTCTCCAACTGCAGCTCAGCACACGCTGTGTGCTGGGCTGCTGTGAGGGAGGGGGGGTGGTGTCAGACCCGGGCCCCCACCGGGCCCCTCAGGAAGCCTGGGCCTGGGTAATCTGTACCCGCTCCCCCCCCCTCTCGGCGCCTGTGGCGATGCTTGAAACGTTGTGTAGAGGCAGGATTGCTGTGTGACCTCGAGGGCCTAGTAGGCCACGATGCTTGAAACGTGGTGTAGAAGCAGGAGTGCTGGATGACCTGGAGGGCCTAGTAGACAGCGATGCTTGAAACGTGGTGTAGAGGCAGGATTACAGTATGGCCTGGAGGGCCTAGTAGACAGCGTTGCTTGAAATGTGGTATAGAAGCAGGAGTGCTGGATGGCCTGGAGGGCCTACTAGACAGCGATGCTTGAAACGTGGTGTAGAGGCAGGATTGCTCTATGGCCTGGAGGGCCTAGAAGACAGCATTGCTTGAAACATGGTATAGAAGCAGGATTGCTGTTTGGCCTGGAAGGCCCTGTAGACAGCGATGCTTGAACCCGGGGTACTTGGGTCACTTAGAAGCCGGTGAGCGGAGTACACGCAGCATGTGCAGATTATAACTGGAAGTCTGGATGCACAGAAAGCAAGTTGCATAACCAAAAATTCCACATGAAAACTATATAGCCGACAGGGCGGCGACAGTCCAGGAAGTTCAAATAGGATCAGCTGCCAATCAGGCAACACTAACAGGAAACATGTGAAATCCTCTGACGTCTGGGTCTCCTAGCAACCGGCAACCTAGAAGCATGGTCAGGAGCAGGAGGAATACTGGCAGGAGACAAGATCTGGACTGGACTTGTAACAGACTCAAAGTCACTGTCAACTTTCACAGATCTTGGACTCCTCTTACAACATAGTTCCTGACAGACTTGGAAGAACCCCTCCATCTAAAGAAGATAATTGGGGTATGTTTAAGTAGAGTGAGGGTATATACTGTATATGTAAGTGTGGTACTCATTCTCTAGATGTTGCATATTCTAAGCAGGACAGATGTCCACTTTCTCAATATACAATTAAAAAAATCTCTGTTAATGTTTCTCTTTCTTTATGGGTGGAAACAAAAACAATACTAGCAGCTGAAGGAAAATTGTCTACTCACAGCTTAAGGTTCCCATCCACTAGGCGATTAAATTGAGCGTTTGAATGATATCATTATCGTTCAATCGTTCATTAATCATATGCAAATTGTTTAGAAATATGTCTAAAACGAGCAGCAATGTACGCTCCTGCTGGTCGATTTAGACATCTATCATCGGGCAAACTTGCTGGACAACCTGATGATAACATCAGGTTCAGCATGTTAGCAGATGATTGATGTGCCTACACTGAACGACTGCTTGTTCAGTGAAGGCACATCATACTCTTTGAAACAACTGCATGATTACAATGTCGTAATCGTGCAGTCGTTTACATGTCTGCTAGTGGATGGGCACCTTTAGATAAAAAAAAAATCAATAGTTTGTCTGTCCGCATGGTTATAATACAAAAAAATAAATTCAATAAATATTTAATATGATTTTAGCTTAATATTTCTAAAATATACTTTTTATTCAATCATAGAAAATAAATATATCAAACAATTAATATTTATTATAATTAATTGAATTAATGAATTAGGTAAAAATTATTTTCTTAATCATTTAAATAATATAGGTATATAAGTGAAATAACTTGCAGTTAATATAAAGATGGTGAATAGAGATGGAATGGACTTAAAAGACTCTCTCAATCCAATAGTTTCCCCTATGTAATCAGTCACCACTACAGTTTCAGTGCAGGTATTTGCTTGCTAATATGATCCATACTGCACTATATCTCTGTACTAAGTACTTTCTGGACTTGTTTCATTCTGTGGATTCAGGATTTTTTTAGTGATTAAATCAAACCTAATTATATTATCCCCAATCACTGTATACCAATCACACATTTGCACCTTGAAAGACCATGACTTCCAGCGCTTATGCTTTAAAAAGCAGGATGTATAAAGTGAAACAAGAGTCACTTGTCACTCATTTCTTATAATATGTCAGTCATTACTTATTCTTCATCACTCATCCCTTGCTACTCATCACTTATTAATTGTAATCATCACCTGTCCTTCATTGCTCATCCCTTTGCTGCAATTGTGGGAAAGTACATCATTGTCCATACTGGAACAGTGTCCATTTTTATTCATCAGTCAAACACAACTATCAGGTTTTATATCAGAATTGTTAGACTCAGCTATCAGAATAAAACAAGTATATGCTGTGTGGAGATAATTATGATAAGTGATGAGTGAGGAACAACAAATGATAAGGTGAAGGACGAGTGGTAAAGTACAACTGAAAGATGAGGGATGAGCGAGAAGAAAAAGTACAGTATGAGTGACAAGTTACGAGGGTTGAATGATCAGTCATGAGTGACATCTTATGATGAGCACTCAAAAATTCAGAATGATGAGTGCTGTCTAATGCTGTGTATTTTAACACACAATACAACAGTTTATTGTGAAATTAAAAAGAAAATATAAATTCCCAAAATAGCACATTTTAATGTTGATGTAAAATGCAATCACCCATGATCATTTTGTCCTGCAAATTATTCACTGGAAGATTGATGCAGTTTAAACTAGAGATGACTGGGTTGGTTTTGATGAAAACCGAAAAAAAACTTTTGGTTTCTGAGTATAACTGAGTCCCGGCTCTAATCAGTTTGGGGTTCTGAGTAGAATGGAGTCTCGACTCGGGTCTTCTTGCAAAGTTTGGAACTTGGATCTAAAAATCAGACCTACCATATTTCGGATTGCAT
Source organism: Taudactylus pleione (assembly GCA_031769625.1). Taxonomy (NCBI): domain Eukaryota; kingdom Metazoa; phylum Chordata; class Amphibia; order Anura; family Myobatrachidae; genus Taudactylus; species Taudactylus pleione. Next base: position 38,915,281 of record JAUIMM010000040.1, on the reverse strand, counting down.
TTAAGGCCATCCCTCATGATTTCAGGTGCTGTGAGGTGGTCAAAATTGACTAGAAATTACTGGAAATTAATGTTATTAATGTTAATTTTACTTTAGGAACAAAAACAGGTCCAAGTTACTAGATTTTAGCTGCTTTTATCAAAACCAAACCAAAACACTTGAGGGTGGTTTTCAAAACCAAAACATAGGGGTCTGCACATATCTCTATTTTAAACAGCATTAAAAATAGTGAACTATGGATAATTACTAATACTTATTTTCCACCAAAATCCTGGGTCTGACCTGGGTATTTCCAAACCGAGTCAGTCCCGGGACAGTCCCTTTTTACACTGCAGCGCGACCCAGGTTATTCCCGGGTCGGAGCCGTTCACACTTTTCTGCTGGTGCTTGAAGATCATCATCTCCAAGCGCCGGGAAATCCAGATCTCCCCATGCTTTCAATGGGACCCGAGTCTTCCGACCTGGGTAACCCGTTTATACTGCCCTTTAACCTGGGTCTTTCATATGTGCAAATGGTCACTACCCGGCTTGGATTCCCAGGTCACTGGACTCAGGTTATTTTTTTGGATCCCTTTTTCACTGAGCCGCCACCCGGATAGATCTGACAATAGCCCAGATTATTTTGCAGTAGAAAAGGGGTATAACTGATATTTGGACAAACCCGGAATGCAACTTATGTATTTTATTTGTTCATCCAATATTAAATGAGAAATCTGATGAAAACAAATATGAATGTACTTAAGCCCCTAACAGATTATAGAGATGTATGACTTTTGCCCTCATTCCAGCTTTGAAAAAAAACTAAGCAGATACAACCACATTGAAATCGTGTAACAAAACATATTACTATACTAACTGCAAGTTACTGTTTTAGCATAGACACCAGAAATATTTAAGAGCAAAATGTATGTTTTGAATCTGAAGATTCATTCAGGCATTTTTAACACCACTCTATTCCCTGTTCCCTAAACCGAATGTTATAATAACCAGCCACCTCTGCAAATAGTTTTCTATTGTGTTGAAACAATGATGTTGCAGTGGATGATGGCTTATCATTATATCTGGAGAGAAGCTGATGAGCATAGGTGTGCATACAAGGTAGGTCCAGACACACTATAAAATAAAAGCCTTCATTATTTGGTGCCCACTTTTACACTGCTGCCTACCAGCACAACCAGTTATTGTCTGTCAGCACCTGCATGAGGTTATTATTTCTGACTGCTCTCTGAGGCTTGTTCATACTTCATGTACAATATGCCTTCATACATGGCCCCAATATGCAGCATGCAGAGTGAAGGCAGACGTTAAAGCAACAGCCCTTATGGCTATTCAGTAAAATACGTCAGAGCACTGATTATGAATGCTGCACACTCATACTCATGATATGTGTCCCTTCTTCTGACCACTTTTTGGCCATATGTCACACTGGCATGGGGACAGGACAGACAGCACAACAGAGGAAACCTCACTGGATGCTGAAATCTTGGATGTCATGAACATATGGCCTGATGCCTGCAGCATTGCGATATCTACTAGTGCTCAATATAGAAAAGCCCCACAGCAAAGAGGAAGTACGGGAGCTGGATGGAATCATTATGGTGAATGTGGGTGATAACTTTTCTAATAGGATTAAATAGGTTGTGGATGATGTGGTGAAAAGATCATGATGGGGTAATAATGGGCAGAAAATGTGGATTATGAGTGAAATTATTATGATATGTGAAATAATGGGGTGAAATTACTTGGAGTATACCCTGATGAAATGTGCTGCACACAACTATAGTGATGTGTGTACATATTGCTGTAATGCCATAAATAAGTACAGTTAGAATCTATATATTGCTATTACTATTGCCAGTACTATTCAGAAATAAAAGAATATAAATCAGTGAAATGTAATGAAGATTAAGTTTTTATGGGTATATTTCTTCAAATAACACTGTAAATACAGCATCCACAGCAATAGATATATGTGATATTACAATAGTTAAAAGGAAAGTAGTTTCCACTGCAATAATCAACATATTTAGCAAAATCTCTAAGAAGATTTAAGAGCATCTCACTTGTGAAGGAGATTGAATTCTGTTGTTTGTGACAAAACTCTTCAGGTGGAAAATGCTTCTATTATACCAGACAAGAACACCTGGCATCTTAGGAGTTGTAACTTACTGGCAAAATCGAATGTGGGCAATGTTGCAGCAGATGTTTGTGATGAAGCCGAGATCACCTTGCGTTGTTATGAATATGAATCTAGCAAACTGTGAAAAGTTTGTCCTTTTACAAGTACGAGTGGAACGAGTGCAAAGTCATTGTAAGGAAACAGAAAAACAATTCAGGCATATTGTAACTGTAATAAGTATAATTTTAAACAGCGAAAAATACAGATGTGTCCTCTTACAACAAGGCTTAAGAGATGCCCGGCGTGAGTGAGCCATGCGGAGCAATGTTATATGCAGTATACCCCTTTCAGACATACAACCCGGGAAATTTCCTGCTCAGACCTGGGAATTTCTCCTGTGCAAAATCCCGGGTATTTGGTCAAGACCCCCCTTTCACACTACAGTGTCTACCCGGGAAATTCCCGGGTAGACCCCTTTCAGACAAGATGAGGGTTTTTCAGAGTTTTACATAGAAAAAAAGAGTTTTGACATTATAAGTGGACGTTAGGCTGGCACACATTAATGAGGTCATGCAAAGGTGGGGATGTGGTATAAGGGGACTGGGAGTTATTGTTATTGAAATAAATACAAATACTTAATATTTGAAAGGTTCAAAAAATCTTATTTTAATAAAGGCCTTTGTTTTGCATACGAATTTTGAAAGCCTTACTTCCATATTTCTTACAAAATACAACACAATTCAAAACCAAACAATAGTATCAAAAAAAATAACAGTAAAGTGCACATTTACTTCAGAACATTGTTAAGTGCGCATATAGCTATGAGGCATTAAACAAGCCTTTAAAATAAAACAAATAGGTAGATCCTTGTTTACACCAACTCAATATCCTGTGACAAAAACAGTAACAATAATATTTTCAACATCGTCATATGGGATATGTCTAGTTAACATCACTAGATATATTTGATCACCACAGTTAAATATTTCTGTAAATTGTAAACTCTGGGTTTTCGTCAGGAGTATGTTCCTGTGACAGAGTATTAGCTGGCAAAGTATCTTTAAATTGACCTTTGAGTACATCTAATGTACTATCTGTAAATGTTGAGGATGACTGAGGTGTTTGCGGATGCTTGGATATATGGGATGTAGTTTGGCCAAATGCTGGGGGGGACTTTACATGTTGCGCATACTGGGATGTTTGGTTAAATGCTGGGGGGGACTTTACTTGTTGCGCATACTGGGATGTTTGGCCAAATGCTGGGGGGGCTTTGCTTGTTGAGCACACTTGTATGTAGTTTGCCCAAATGCTGTGGGGAAATTAGCGTGCTGGCCATACTGTGATGTATGCTCAATTGATTTGGGAGACTGAGGTTGCTGCACATAATGGGATGGTTCCCCAAATGAGTTTGGATAATTAGCTTGTTGCCCAAAATGGGTGGGTGGTGGAACATGTTTTGATTTGTAGTGGATTGTGCTCAAGATTTGAGTAAAAAATTTGCGTTTATCGCGACTAAGCCTTTCCTGCATAGCCATCATTTCCTTTAGCAAATTACTCTGCATTTCACTCTCATTGGCCATAAACAGCTGCAGTCTGGCATCCTCTTGTGTCTGCCATTCCGAATCTAGGTCGCGTAGTTGTTCACAAAGAATATTTGTCATGGCTTTGGTAGCAACATCAATTTTGCTCTTCTTTTTACGTGTTGGCACTGTGAAAACTGAAAGTAAAAGAGAGAAAACATTGAGCAACAGATGTAAAAAATCTTTCAAACACAAAACAATAAATGGTCCCAATTCAAAAAGCAGCACGTCTGTTTGCATGCGGTGCCCATCCTCCACTACAAGATAAACGCAGAAACAATACTATATGCTAGAAATTTAATGACAACATTACATAGATCAGTGGGTCTCAAACTCGGTCGCCAGCATCACTTGAAGAAGATAGAGCAATGGGGTTGCATAGTGCTGTATGCCCAAAAGCCGAAGTGCATAAATCGTATAAGGCCCACTACATCCTTCCCACACCACTCGCGATTACGATTGTGGTGATGGACCTTTGTGTATTGTTTCTTTAGGCTCTCCATCTTATTAAGGACTTGCTGCTGTGTCTTCACAATACCCCGGTTGGCCAGGATTTTGGCAATGTTGCAATAGATCATGGCATCTTTAACAGTGCCTGTGATTTGAGCTTTTATTTCCTCCTCTCCCCTCACATGTAAGAGCTCACGGACCTCCTCTTCCTTCCAATGTGCCATGATCACCAACCACCTGTACACAGCAAAAATAAAGATTACCGCACTAAAGAAACCCAGAAAATTTAGATAAAAAAATTAAATAAGAAAATGAATAAAAAATAAATCTCTTGTTAGGTAATAAAGTTTTCAGTATTTAAAATAGATGCCATATATAATAAGAAACAAGCTCTTTTAATAAGATAATAAAAAACAGTAATCTACATAGTATAACACTATGACATAAATAATAACATTAGATGCTAAATATGTTTACACAACTGGCACCACTCTCCAAACACCTGGTACAAGTTCACCTCGTAGTGTTGCGGGCCTATCTGCAACTGTTGCAGCACCAAATCTGCCTTGTAGCACTGCACAGGCTTCTTAGGGCTATGTTTAGCGTTTATATGGCGTCTGCCCTCCACTGTCCGGCTGTTGCTGATGACCTCATCAACAGGCAGCCGCGTCTAGCCAATCAGGAGCTGTTTGGTGAAGCCCGGGAGTAAATTCCCAGGTAGCACCATTCAGACAGAAGCAGGGTAATTTCCGGGAAAAACCCTGGTCGATTGCAGGGGCGGCTACTTGGGAACGTGTTCCCGGGTAGGCACCTTTCAGACAGACGCGGCTACCCGGGAATTTGGCTGAGGCAGGCCAAATTCCCGGGATTCTTGACAAGTCTGAAAGGGGTAATTGTGACCTTTCCTTTATATTTGCTTGTTATTTGCAGATGCAGCAAACCGGTGCACCGGGGAACCGGTGCACCGAGAAGGGCTGTTTGATGCAACTGTTTGGACACATCTGTAATCTAAATAAAAATAGTTGCAATTAGAAAGTAAAGGGTCCTCTCACTCATCTTTTTCTTTCTTGCTGGGAGAGATGCAAATATTATTTTCCAGAGAATTTATTAGTTTTGAGTCTTGAAAGTTGAACATACTTTCAGTGTGGTAGTTAAATTATGCAGAAGCATAGGTGTAAATACACAGATGTTATGTAAAGGATTATATTAAATGTCTCTTAGAAACACTGTATTGATATAGATTTATTTATTTATTAGGACATAGTTTATTATTAAATATATTTAATTAGCTAAACAGATTTATCTATAACCTTGCTATTTGTATACATTGTAAGTTTATTGTTGACAGGGCCTAATTCAGAGATGTACGCAAACCCGATGGTTTACATACATCTCCAATGGTGTGAGATCTGCGCATGTACAGATGCTGCACTGAACATGTGCATTTGTTGTTCTGTGAGATCACTAGCAGTGCCCTGGGTGCACAGCTTGATTGACAGGCTACAGCCATTTGGGGGCGGTGACAGGCATCATTGCAGAAAATGCGGGTGTGTTGCTCCATTAGGTGTGCTGAAGCCAGTGGCTGTGTCCTTAAACACAGCTTCACTGGCTTCAGCAACATAAAATCCCTGGTCATCCTGAATAACCTGAGGGTTACTCAGATGACCAATGCATGGAGATGATCCAATGCTGAGTCTTTGGACACAGCGGTGGATTAGAGAATTTAGTGGATTAGGAGTCATATATTTACACACGATACCTCCTGTCCAGGAATGATGATGTTTGTCCATGCAAGATGACGTTTTGCCTCTTTCTGAGTACCATTTTTTTGGAGGGAAAAATCCGAACTCGGCATGCAAACTCAAACCTATCCGAGCCTGCACATCCCTAATCAGAACTATGATTGTGGGTGACTTTTGTCATGAACGGGGAGAAATTAAACTCAAAAAGTATTGGCCAATTTTACTGGCTGAACCAGATTTGACAACTACATTAGGACCTTTAGTTTCGATTAGCTGGAGGAGATCCCCTAACTTGAGGGACAAATTAGTCTGCAGTAATTTTAATAGATTTCCTCCCAGAGAGAGCAAAACCACAGGAACATACCCTTGTGGTATGTGTAAGATATGCATAAGATGTGTAAGATATGCTAGCATATTATCAAACAACACATGGTAGTAGACAAATATGGGAAGGAGCTCAACATCAAAGACTTCATAAATTGTCAAAATACCAATATCATATACTGCATTACATGCCCCTGTGAAGTTAAATATGTTGGTATGACCATACGCATGTTAAAAATGATGAACCTGGCACATATCAGCAACATAAGGAATGCTGGAAATGACCTCAAGAAGAAAAAACAACTGACAGTAACAAAACACTTCTATCATAAACATTATAACTCCTTCAAAGATTTGAGGGTGTTTGGACTTGAGAGACTCAAATTGGGCATTAGAGGTAGCGATGCGATGAAGGAACTACAGAAATTGTAAAGTGAGTGGATCTTCAAATAAGGTACCTTGACCCCATCAGGTCTTAATGAGAGCTGAACTTTGGCATATTTCGTCCTGGTTAAACTTATTAGAGGACTGCTATCAGGGCTGCTATCAGAAATTGTTGGGCCCAGTACTAACAAAATAGGCAGCCCCCTGGGTATAGGGCAGAGTTGGACAGAGCTGTGGATAATGTGGGTGGAGCTACTGCAGGGGTGGTGCATCAATTGGTGCGTAAACCAGAGATGGCTAGACTTGGTGGAGGTGGAAGGAGGGGAGGTTACACAGGGAAGGAAAGAATGGACATGAATGGGGGGCACAGGGCAGGGAAGACTATACAAGTATGGGGCACTGGACCAGGAAGGGTGGACTGGGGTGGCAAAGGGCAGGGAAGGCTGGTTGGACTAGGGGGGGGGCAAAGGGCAGAGAAAGCTGGCTGTACTATGGGAGGGGCAGGGCAGGGAAGGAAGGCAGGCTGGCTGGACATGGGGGGTGCAGGGAAGACTGGCTGGACTGGTGCAGGGAAGACAGGCTGGCTGGTTGGCTGGAGTAGGAGGGCATGTGCAGGGAAGACTGGTTGAACTGGAGGGAGGCAGGGAAGGCAGGCTGGCTGGACAGGGGGCATAGGGAAGGTTGACTGGACTGGGGGAGGGGCAAGGCAGGCAGGCCGGCAGGACTGGGGGTAGACAGGGAAGGCTGGCTGGACTGGGGGGACAGTGCAGAGAAGGATGGTTGGACTGGGGAAGGACAGTGCAGGGAAGGCTGGCTGGACTGAGGGAGGATAGTACAGGGAAGGTTGGCTGGACAAGAGGGGGGGTACAGGGCAGGGTCAGCATACATGCTGTCTTCAAAGTTTTCCTGAGAGAGAGGGGACCTAGGTGGCAGCGGCGAGGAATGCACTGGGCAGCAGGCAGGGAGAAAGAGCATCGGCGCTGCAGCATTTAAGCTATGGAGCAGGCCACGAGCCAATTGTAGCTCTCAGAATGGCAGCCAAGCAGGAGCAGCCATCCCTGATTGGCTGCTATTCCGTGAGCTGTGATTTTCTCGCAGCTGGCTCCAATCCATAGTTGAAATGTCCCCCCCTGATGGCATCCCTGACTGCTATCCTTATAGGAGTAGGAACAAATCGGATATCACTTTTCTATTTTTCTCACCTTAGAAGAATCTTTTTATGCTACTAAACTGACATATGTTTTTATCTATATATATGTTTTTTGGGTTACATGATCACAAAACATTCAACAATATTTTTAACTCTCATATTTTTATGTTCACAATTTAAAATTATTATGGATTTACTGATAATATGTTTTTACTGTCACTAACAGTTTAAAGAGTCAAACTTCACATATTTAATTTGTACAACATATAACACATATAGGAGACATAATCACTAGATTTGTTTTCTCACTTTTATTTACCCATTTTTACCTTTATTACACTTTTTTCACTTTAAATATGCTTTATATATATTTTATATATATTTTTCTTTTTCCACATAGGATGGGTTTTCCATCACTACTCACCTTACACACTTTTTTTATAATATCAATAATAATACTCGTGTCTATATTAGGGGTGAGTGGGTTCGGATTTCTGAAATCCGAACCCCCCCAAGCCCCCCCGATCCGAGGCCGATCCGAGTTAGGCTCGACTTTTCCCGCCTGACTCGGATCTGAAATCGAGGCAAAACGTCATCATCGCGAGTTTTGGATCCTATATAAGGTACTCGCGTCTGCGCCATTTTCTCACTCGGCTGTGGACAGTGAAGAGAGAGGGTGGGAGTTAGGGCTGGCTGGGCTGTGTAGTGTAGTGTAGTGTAGTGCAGAGTAGTGTTGTGCTGTGCTGTGCTGTGCTGTGCTGTGCTGCTGTTGTCCATAGGGGCTGTGTCCACTACTTCAAAGTCCACAGGGGCTGGCTGTGTTGTGCTGTGCAGCTGTTGTTATTAGGGGCTGTGTCCACTACTTCAAAGTCCATAGGGGCTGGCTGGACTGTGTTGTGCAGTCAGTTGTCCATAGGGGCTGTGTCCACTCCAAAGTCTTGTGCAGTGTCCCAGTCCTAAAGGGGTGCTGTAGTGTTGTCCAGGGGGTGCTCTGTCCATCAGGAGTGCTCCCCCCAAGTGCTAAAAAGTAAAAAAAAATTCTGTGTTTGTGAATTGTGTGCGCAGTAGCCGCACGTGCATCAACAAAGTAGTGCCAAGCATGCGCCTGTGTCATAAGTAAAGGGCCGGCTGGCTTGACCATTAAAGGGTGCTGTAACCCCCAAAGTACACTCCAGTCCAAACCAAATAAAAAAATATTTTCTGTGTTTGTGAATTGTGTGCGCAGTAGCCGCACGTGCATCAACAAAGTAGTGCCAAGCATGCGCCTGTGTCATAAGTAAAGGGCCGGCTGGCTTGACCATTAAAGGGTGCTGTAACCCCCAAAGTACACTCCAGTCCAAACCAAATAAAAAAATATTTTCTGTGTTTGTGAATTGTGTGCGCAGTAGCCGCACGTGCATCAACAAAGTAGTGCCAAGCGTGCGCATGTGTCATAAGTAAAGGGCCAGCTGGCTTGACCGTTAAAGGGTGCTGTAACCCCCAAAGTACACTCCAGTCCAAACCAAATAAAAAAATATTTTCTGTGTTTGTGAATTGTGTGCGCAGAAGCCGCACGTGCATCAACAAAGTAGTGCCAAGCGTGCGCCTGTGTCATAAGTAAAGGGCCGGCTGGCTTGACCATTAAAGGGTGCTGTAACCCCCAAAGTACACTCCAAACCAAATAAAAAAAAATTTTCTGTGATTGTGAATTGTGTGCGCAGTAGCCACACGTGCATCAACAAAGGAGCAGCGCCAAGCGTGCGCCTGTGTCCCATAAGTAAAGAACTGGCTGGCTCATTTCTTAAAGGGTGGTATAACCCACAAAGTGCTCTACTCTCCAGCAAAAACAAAAAAATATTTCTGTGTTTGTGTGCGCCTTAGCCGCACGTATATATCAAATCGATATAACATAAATGGAGGACCAAACTTTCTCCGATAAAAATAAAATAGAGAAAGATCAAGAACCACTTCCTCCCAGTGCTGAAGCTGCTGCCACTAGTCATGACATAGACGATAACATGCCATCAACGTCGTCTGCCAAGGCCGATGCCCAATGTCATAGTAGAGGGCACATACAATCCCAAATGGCAAAGTTCAGGAAAATGACCTTGAAAAAAACATTTAAATCATCTGAAGAGAAACGTAAACTTGCCAATATGCCATTTACGACACGGAGTGGCAAGGAATGGCTAAGGTCTTTCCCTATGTTCATGACTAGTGGTTCAGCTTCACATGACGATGGAAGCCCTCCTCCCACTAAAAAAATCAAGAGTTAAGCTGGCAAAAGCACAGCGAAGAACTGTGCGTTCTAAGAAGATATCACAAATCCCCAAGGAGAGTCCAAGTGTGGTGGTGGTTGCGATGCCTGACCTTCCCAGCACTGGACAGAAAGAGGTGGCTCTTTCCACCATTTGCACGACCCCTGCAAGTGCTGAAAGGAGCACCCACAATCCACTTGCTGATATGCAAATTGAAGATGTCACTGTTGAAGTACAACAGAATGAGGATACTGGTGTAGCTGGCGCTGAGGAGGAAGTTGGCGAGGAGGATTCTGATGGTGATGTGGTTTGTTTAAATCAGGCTCCGGGGGAGACAGTTGTTGTTCGTGGGATGAAAAAGCCCATCACGGTCATGCCTGGGCAGAAGACCAAACATTCCACCTCTTTGGTCTGGCAATATTTCTATCCAAATCCGGACAACAACTGTCTTGCCATATGTACCATATGTAAAGGTGAAATAAGTAGGGGTAGGGATGTTAACCACCTAGGAACATCCTCCCTTATACGGCACCTGCAGCGCGTTCATAAAAAGTTACTGTCAAGTTCAGAAACTTTGGCTAAGACCGTAAGCAGTCCAGGGACACCTAAATCCCGTTGTCCTGTTGTATCCAAGCACCTGCAAACCACACCGTCAACTCCCTCCTCGTCAATTTCCTCCTTAGTCAGGATCGGAAGTAGTCCTGCAGGCCATGTCACTGGCATGACTGACTCTCCTATCCGGGATTCCTCCGGAGGATCCTGCATTGCTACGCCTCCTGCTGCCGCTGCTGCTGTTGCTGCTGCTGGGAGTTGTTCATCATCCCAGAGAGGAAGTAGGAACACCACTACTTTTACTAAACAATTGACCCTCCAACAGTCCTTAGCGAGGAGGATGAAGTATGACAGCAGTCATCCTGAAGCAAAACGTATAACTGAGGCCTTGACTGCTATGTTGGTCTTAGACGTGCGTCCGGTATCCACCATTAGTGCAGTGGGATTTAGACAATAGATGGAGGTAGTGTGTCCCCGGTTCCAAATCCCGTCTAGATTCCACTTCACTAGGCAGCCGATACCGAGACAGTACAGAAACGTCAGAAAAAGTGTCCTCAGTGTCCTGAAAAATGCCGTTGTACCCAATGTCCACTTAACCACGGACATGTGGACAAGTGGAACAGGGCAGACTAAGGACTATATGACTGTGACAGCCCACTGGGTAGATGTATCACCTTATGCAGCAACAGCAGCAGCGTCACCAGTAGCAGCATCTCAGAAACGCCAGCTTGTTCCAAGGCAGGCTACGCTGTGTATCACTGGTTTCAGTAAGAGGCACACCACCGACAACCTCTTAGAGAAACTGAGGGAAATCATCGCCCAGTGGCATACCCCACTTAGACTCTCCTGGGGATTTGTGATATCTGACAACGCCTCCAATATTGTGCGAGCATTACATCTGGGCAAATTCCAGCATGTCCCATGTTTTGCTCACACAATAAACTTGGTGGTGCAGAATTTTCTGAAAAGCGACAGGGGCGTGCAGGAGACGCTTTGGGTGGCCCGAAAAATTTCTGCCCACTTTCGCCATTCAGCGACTGCGTGCCGAAGACTGGAGCGCCAGCAAACACTCTTGAACCTGCCCCGCCATCACCTGAAGCATGAGGTTGTGACGCGGTGGAACTCAACCCTCTATATGCTTCAGAGGATGGAGGAGCAGCAAAAGGCCATACAAGCCTATACATCCACCTATGACATAGGCAAAGGAGGGGGTATGCACCTGACTCAAGTGCATTGGAGAATGATTTCCGTGTTGTGCAAGGTTCTCCAGCCCTTTGAACTTGCCACACGTGAAGTCAGTTCAGACACTGCCAGCTTGAGTCAGGTCATTCCCCTCATCAGGCTTTTGCAGAAGCAGCTGGAGAAAGTGAAGGAGGAGCTAAGACGGAGCGATTCCGCTCAGCATGTGGGACTTGTGGATGAAGCCCTTCATTCGCTTTGCCAGGATTCCAGGGTGGTCAATCTGTTGAAATCAGACCACTACATTTTGGCCACCGTGCTCGATCCTAGGTTTAAAGCATATGTGGTGTCTCTCTTTCCGGCCGACACAAGCCTGCAGAGGTGCAAAGACCTGCTGGTGAACACACTGTCAGCTGAAGCGGAACGTGACATGTGAACAGCTCCTTCTTCATTTTCTCCCGCAACTGGGGCTGCCAGGAAAAAACTTAGCTATCCTAAGCAACCCGCTGGCGGTGATGCAGGGCAGGCAGGACCAAGTTTGGACATCTGGTCCGGACTGAAGGACCTGGCAACAATTTCTGACATGTCTACTGTCACTACATATGATACTGTAACCATTGACAGAATGGTGGAGGATTATATCGGTGACAGCATCCAAGTAGGCATGTCAGACAGTCCATACCTGTACTTGCAGGAAAGAGAGGCAATTTGGAGGCCCCTGTACAAACTGGCTCTATTTTACCTGAGTTGTCCCCCCTCCAGTGTGTACTCCGAAAGAGTGTTTAGTGCAGCCGGGAACCTTGTCAGCGAAAGGCGTAGGAGGTTGCTTACACAAAATGTGGAGAAGATGATGTTCATCAAAATGAATTATCAACTCTTCCAGGGAGACCAGCCTCCAGAACGTACAGAGGGACCTGTGGTGGTGGATTCCAGTGGGGACGAGTTAATACTCTGTGAGGATGAGGATGTACACAACACTGAAGAGGGTGAGGAATCGGTGGATGAGGAGGATGAGGACGACATCTTGCCTCCGTAGAGCCAGTTTGTGCAGGGATAGATTAATTGCCAGCTTGTTTTGTGGGGGCCCAAACGAACCAATCATTTCAGCCACAGTCGTGTGGCAGACCCTGGCGCTGAAATGATTGCTTTGTTAAAGTGTGCATGTCCTGTTTATACAACATAGGGGTGGGTGGGAGGGCCCAAGGACAATTCCATCTTGCACCTCTTTTTTTTCTTTGCATTATGTACAGTTTGGGGCCTAGTTTTTCAAACTGCCATCCTGTCTGCCACTGCAGTGTCACTCCTAGATGGGTCTCGGGTTTGTGCCGCCCACTCGTGTCGCTTAGCATAGTCATCCAGCTACCTCGGTGCAACCTTTTGGACATAAAAACACTATTGTGAGGTGTGAGGTGTTCAGAATAGACTGGAAATTTGTGGAAATTAAGGTTATTGAGGTTAATAATAGCATAGGAGCAGAAAAACCAACACATTCTGTGATTTTAGCTGTTTTTATGCTTTTTTTAAAAAAAATACAGATCCAAAACACAAAACCCAGAACCCAAAACACGGAAGGATAGTTTTGGCAAAACCAATCCAGATCCAAAACACGAAGAAAGATCCAGATCCAAAACCAAAACACGAAAAGGGGCCGGTGCACATCCCTAGTCTATATATATTTTTAAATTGTTCACTTTTTAATCATTATTCACATAACTCACCTTACACATTTTTTTATAATATCAATAATACTCATGTGTACTGTATATATTTTAATATTGTTCACCTTTTACTCATAACTTATTGAAACCCCCCCCTTTTTTTAATAACCACACACGTGGAGTAACACCATATATACATATATATATATATATAGATATATATATATATATATATACACACACACTTTTTTTTGCTACAGATATGCATCTGTCATTTCAAGGTGTATTAAGATGACGGAGAAAGTCCTGTTTGTAACAGAGTATGTTACATACATTTAGATCCATTTAGGTGGTTTTATATGGCTGGTCAAGCCCCGTTTGTAATGAAGTATATATATAGAATAGTGAAATCTTTATGATTTAGTTCTTCGTACTAAGGCCCTGATTCAGACCTGCTCGCTAGCAAGCGGGCGCTCGTTGCAGACGATGTTCGCTAATGTGCGCATGCGTGTAGTTCGCAATGCGCGTGCGCAAACTAGCACGGGCAATCGGATTTTGCTCACTCGCCCTGCAAAGCCAGCCCAGTGGAATGAGTGACAGGAGAGGCCGTTTGTGGGTGGTAACAGGCTCAGGGCAGTAGTAACCGGGGAGTGGAGTTGCGGACACAGGGGAAAAGGAGTGTTTCCATGCCGTTTCTGGGGCATGCGTAATTAACAGGCAGTGTCATAGTACACATCACCTGGTTGGATTTTACACTGAAGTGCTCGCAGTGCTTGCTGTAGGGTACAGTCAACCGCAAGCGCTGCGGTCAGATCCAATGTATGGCTAAAGACAGGCTGGTGGGCACCTGTAAACACAAAGTGATCGCTCGCCAAGACATAGTGGGCATGCTTATGCCTTGCTGAGTGAGCGGCTGCCTTGACGTCACTTAGCAAAATTTCCTTACGCTGAGAGCGAGCTGCTGCATTTAGCGAGCAGGTCTGAATCAGGGCATAACTACTTTATGTATTTTATATTTTTGTCAATATGATGCTAATATATGTTAACATTCTTTTCTACCTTTATTGGGATCTGGATGTCCTTCCCATATTATGTTGCTGGCCAATTGAATATGGTAATCATAGTTATGCTGATATGACTATGATAATCTGTTTAAACATCCCTATTCATGCCTGTGCAGCTTCTGATAAAGAAGGAATTGCTGCAGAAATAAGCAATCAGCACTCACACTATACTAATGGGTTGCCTAGACATCTATATGTCTGAAAACTGACCGCACCTCCCGATGCTTTAAGAGGAGGTCCTGGGGACAGTATTGCTAAGGCTCCGATGTGATCAGGCTGATGTGTGTAATGCACATGATTGGTGGGCGGTACTTCTGGGTCTCGTAAGTTGCTCTGGTGACCGGACACCCAAGGGAAGCAGCTGCCAGCTTTGTGCTGAGACACTGGAGATTTACACACTCTGGGCCTGATTCATTAAGGATTGCAACTGCAACAGCGCACGCAGTTGGCTGATTGTTGCATACTGTGCATGCATATCCGACGCAGTGTGCGTGCATGAAGGCTACACTGCAATCGCACTGCAATTATGCAGAACACGGTAAGCCATCGCTGAGTGAGTGACAGATAATTCGTGTTTGGGGGTAGTGGTTTACGAAACGCAGACTTGCCTGTCCGTTTGAACGCCGTTACATGGCGTGCCTAAATTAGCCATTGCGATGGCATACCCAGCTTGTGTGCTTACTGCGTGCAACAAGGTTAGCAATTTCTAAGTAAGGTCAGGGCTGCGTGATGTTACCGATGTATACACAGGACTGCAAGGTATTACGGCTGTGGGAGGCAGTGGGCGTCTCTGGCAACGTGACGGCACTGCGATAGCATTCATTAGCATATTTTCACAGCAGATCTGTGCGATTATGGAGCTGCGATCACAATAGCGAACTTTAATGAATCAGGCCCTCTGCCCGCACTGAAGCTCTGTACTTTACAGGTATTTTTCAGTAGACTCTCTCTGAGTTTACTGACCCTTTCTCCCAGCATACATATCAGGGGAAGGGCGGAGATTATTGGGAATAGCCAAAGTCTGTGCTACTGTCTAATACTCCTCTCTGTATTGGAGGCTCCCTCCTTTCTTACAACCCACCACTCTTGCACAGCACATGAAAAGTAGAAAGGTTCCCTTCACAGAAATACAGAGATCTTTCTCCTTCTTTTTCTCTTACGGTCTACACATACACACATTTATGTGCTGAATATCTATTGCTTCTTACCAATGTGATAGAAACTGCTTTTATAATATACTCTGTTAAATTATGCATGATATATGCATGTGGAGATATTGATGCCTAAACATAGGATTTAATTCTCTGCAGTTCACAACTGCAATGTTTATTTGTGCTAGATCAGGTATAACAGGTTCATTATATTGACAATTTTGCAGATATCCCTTATGTCTATTTGTGGAATTTCTAGAGCTATTTATGCATGCACTGTTTGAGATACAGTAAATGTTCTTAGAGGTATAGGGGACCATGCAACCTCAACTACTGAAGTTATTTAAGATGACATATTTATCCCCATTGGAATAAGAAATTACTTCTTCAGACACTTAATTTATTTCTTGCTACAGATGCCTGTATTATTTTGTACTTTTTATGGATGATAAAAACCGGAAGTGTGTTTAGATTGATTTCCTGCAACTTGTGGGTTTATTATTTACATTCTATATTTTACTAATCTGAGCAGTGTTTAGTGTTTAGCAGTTATATTTCTTGCTACTTATGCCTGTATATTTTTCTAATTTGAGCGGAGTGTTAAGATTATTCCAGCTGCATTTCCCCAAATATACAATAGTTGGAGGAGACTCAGGACCTCATTCAGAGTCGGTCATTGCGGCCGCTCGGTTGTAAGGTAAAAGGGGCCGGATATACAAATGAAGCGCTCGCAAGTGGGGTCGTTAAGATGGGATCGTTAGCTGGACGAGCGAGGGGAGGATGCGGCCGTAAGACTAAAAACATGCCCCCTTCTCATTCACAAAACACGTCATCTCCGGACATGTAAGGATTAATCAAGACCATCGGGAACCATCGGAGCTGGTCGTAGAGCTTAAGGTTGACCATACCCTCTCTTAAGCACTACGAACAAGTCAGTGTAAAAACCTCCCATGTCACGTGTGTCATGACACTACTTAGTTAATTATGCACTCCCATAAAAGCCGTTTGCATAGTCAGGCACGCCTGCGTTCGAATCTCCACTCCCCCGTTCACAAGCGCCTTCCCCTGTTACCACCCACAAACGCCTCATCCTTTCACTCAAACTAACGACCTGGCTGCGTTCAAGGAGAGAGCAATTTCTGATCATAATAGCTAGTTTGCACATGAGCATTGCGAATTTTACGCATGCGCAGTTTAGCGAACATCAGTGGCGTACGACCGAGCGGCCGCAACGAACGACTCTGAATGAGGTCCTCAATGTCTTATAAACTCTGATGATTTACTAAAAGGCATAGACCACAGTAGGAGGAATGAGGGCTATAAAGGTCTCCAAACTAAATTTGTACCAATTAATGTATGTGGGTATTAGAGTTTTAGATATTTTCGCAAGTGCTTCCATATTAGTACCCACATCAACATTACATTGGAATATTGGGTTCCTGTTGATCTATACAATACAGTGTGGGGTACTATATATATTTTCATTGAACAATGAACAATATATGAATATTGGGTATGCATCGGGAAGCCGGCGGACCTAATCACGACAGCCGGCTTCCTGACTGTCATATACCGGCAAGGGTCTAAAGACAGGCGTCGATATGCCGACACTTGTCATTAGACACATGCCGGGAGCCCGACACCCGTCATCCCGATCGAAGGTACGGATAGCTGCAGGGTGGGGAGGGTTAGGTTTAGGGTTCCCAGGGGGACTTAGGGTTAGGCACACCCCAGAGAGGTTAGGTTAAGGCTAAGGGAAGGGGGGGTTAGGGTTAGGCACCCCCTGGGGGAGGTTAGGGTTAAGCACCCACCTGGGGGACTTAGGTTTAGGCAGTGGGGAAGGGGGGTTAGGTTTAGGCACTTAGAGGGGGGATTGGGGTTAGGTCCTGGGGGGAGGTTAGGGTTAGGCACCCCTAAGGGAGGGTTAGGGGGTATAATTAGGTTAGCTAATACTTACCTGTGGACGATCGGGATTTCCACTGTTGCCAGGATGCTGGTGTCGGGATTCCAACTGCCGGACGAATATTGTGTTTATATGAAGGCTGCTTGAAAAGTAATAAGACTGCCTCTGTATTTCTGCCCCATAGGTAGGTGTGGCAACAAAATACTGGTTATTGTGAAGCTCATACATTGATGTGTCTAAACCAGCGATTGGACTTCTTTGATTGGTCACAGCGAGTGGTAGATATTCATACATTTCGTCATGGCAGATGAGGAAGATGTGTCTGTGAGATTACATCAGAGATGTGTGATTACATTTTGTGTTAAACTTGGAAACACAGAAATGAAACTCATGAAATGTTACGGCAAGCATACGGTGGAGAAACAATTAGCCGTGCTGCAGTATTTCAGTGGCGGAAGCACGTCAAAGAGGGTAACTCAAGTAACTAAGAAAGTGCCTTCTGGGAGACAATCCTCCACGGTTACAGATATCAACATTGCCAAAGCTGCGGAGATGTTGCAAAATGACAAAAGGTTAACTTTCAGCTTCACTTGGCAACTCATTAGAATGGGTTCAGCATGTGTGCCTGGTTTGGCT
The DNA here is from genome assembly GCA_031769625.1 of Taudactylus pleione. Taxonomy (NCBI): domain Eukaryota; kingdom Metazoa; phylum Chordata; class Amphibia; order Anura; family Myobatrachidae; genus Taudactylus; species Taudactylus pleione. Next base: position 38,897,152 of record JAUIMM010000040.1, on the reverse strand, counting down.
CCCAAAAATCTCACAGAAGAGCAGATGTGATGATGAGTTGAATCGTGCAAGAACACCATTCAAATGCTGGAGAGGATACCCAATTTCCTGACATTGATTGTGACGTTTGATCCGAAATCCAAACAACAGTCCATTGTATAGAAACACGCGGATTCGTCTCTGCCCAAAAAATTCTCTGTGATTCATTTGGCATGTAAAGTCATGCTTCTGCTGTTCTTTGATGCACACAGTATGATCCTACAGCACTGGGTTCCCCGTGGACAGACATTTAAAAGTGACCACTATACAAACGTCCTGAAAAGCCATTTGCATGGAGCCATGAGGAATTAAATACCACATTTGCTGAAGAAACAGTGGATTTTGCTCCAAAATAATGCCCGACCCATACTGTATGTTGCTGCTATTGCATTGGCAGCATTTGCTGAAAAAAGTGGGACAGCACTGGAACACCCTCCATATAGCCTGGAGTTAGTGCCCTGTGATTGCTGGGCTTTACCAACCCTGAAAAAACACGTGCACAGAAAGAAGTTCTCAACAGATGATAAAGTGAAAAATGCCACAGCTGCAACACTCAAAGTAATGTCACAAAACAGTCTACAGTACTGCATGTATTGAATCATTGTTGAAACACTGCAAAAAAATTATTGAATGTGAAGGACGTTACTTTGAAAAATAAATAATGTTCTGATCCTGTGGAGTCATCTGATTCTGAATTTAAAAAATCAGTCTCATCTCTTTTCAATCGGCCCTCATATATTATGAATGATATCACACATTTCTTTTTACATTTATTTTAAGTAATTATGATAAAAGTTAAGTTTTAGACTTCTTAATTTCTCATACAAAAGAGTGCACCAGAAAGGATGGACTGATCTTTGGGTCCATGGCGTTTTTTGAGTAGACTGTCCTATTCTCCATGGTGCACCTCCAACTTTGATATTGGTTGGTTTCTGATTAATAAGTATATTATTACATTCTTGTGCATATTCTAAATGTTCCTCTCTTTCATTGTCAGAGAGTACTCAGAATTACTGTATTGTACAAGCAGTCAGTTGAACCAAGGGAGTCAAGACCCAGCGATAGTCCTGTTTCAGCCAGATGTACAGAGCCTATCCATGTCCAGTCTGGAGGTCCAGGCAAATTACAGATCTACAGGGCCATCGAGAACCAACAAGGGCTACATCCCCCCAAAAATATGTTAGATATATCTACTTGACATCCTCTTTTAAGCTTTGCCTGTGATCTTAATAAAAAATGCAACTATTAACATGACATTGATCTATAACCACATTGTTTAAAACTAGATATCTATTCCTGCTTATAGCAGAGTGTAGTGTAAGTGTGCTAGTTCATGTTTGTTGCTACCGTTCTTTAATTGAGCATTGCTGTCATGTTTTGTCATCCTTAAATGTCTCTTCTAAATACTATTAACCAATGCCTCTATTCAGTTAATATTTTTTCACAATGATATTGTATCATTATTATTAAATACATTTACATGTTATTGTTAAATTGATCTTAACCACTCCATCCTCAGAGATAAAACTTGTTACTTTACTTCAGGCAATGTTGAAAGTGGCTTATCCCTTTTTCTTGGTGTGTGAGTTGAGAGGTTATCAAGTGTTTTGTATAAAGTGCCCCAAAGAAATCCCTGGTGGACCTTGCTAAGATCTGCATCCGCAAAAAGAGAAGACATTTCCTTGTCAATCCTATGACACTCCCACAAGAGAGGATGGCTCTATGTGCTCGCATTGTGACCCCTCTAAAATGCCCAATTTCTGTCAGTAACTGTGCTTACTCTCAGGGTCATGCTGCACTGTCTTGGTGTGGGTCCTGACCTGGAGTCTCATGGATGGGGCTGCTGGAGGGTCCCCAGCGTGGCGGTGGTCTCAGGGGCCCGGAGCTCTGGTGGCATTCCAGCCGGCTTCGGAATCTGAGCGTGGCCATGGCAGCTCCCGTACGGCTAGGTGTGTCTTTGGAGGATACTCAGTGTGCTGGTAGTCTCCGGGGGCTCAGGGTTTCGGTGGCATTCCCACTGGCCCTGGACACTGGGCGCCGCCATGTTGATTCTTGTCAGCTGACAGCTAAGTCTCCAATGGTTATCCAAGTTGGCGGCTACCTGATGGCAACAGGAAAACCCGGTGATGCACAGGGTGTAAAGTCTTGTTCCTCACAGCATTCTGCCCCTGAACTTCATCCCTGACACTGTGTTTCTAGCTCACATGCTAGTTGTGCTAATCTCTCTGATGACTTTGGCTCCAGAACATTCTTCAAGTCTGTTTCTGTTTTAACTCCAGTATTTTCTTCAGGTCTGTTTCCTTTTCAACTCCAGTATATTCTTCAAGTCTGGTTTCACTCCAATTCCAGTATATTCTTCAACTCCTATCTCACTACAATACAGGGTATTCTTCAAGTCTGTTCTCACTCTAATACCAGCATATCCTCAAGTTAGGATCTAATCTGGTTGCAATGCAGTATCTAACATAAATTTTACTCTCAGTCCTTGTTCTCTGATAACACTCACGTATATTGCCGTGTTGCTTATTCCATCTATGAGGAGGACTTATATTTAACCTTCTCTATTGCAAATTTCCTGTACCATCAGTGAGCAAATACCTGAGTCTCTACTGAGCAGTCCTGAGTCCCCACTCCTGATAATTTCACAGAAAAACAGATCCAGCAAAGTTCAGTATGACTCAGAATAGGTCGGAAGTATTCAAAAATACATAAATTTTCATCTATGTACAGTGTATGCGCTATATGCAGAGATTCACGATGCCAATGCACAGAGGCCTGTCTGACCTAGAATTTGCCTCCAATACTTAAACAAAAGAAATAACAACTGATTTGACATAAACTAAGTCAATGTAAAATTGTACAAAAAACAATTATGTAAAAATACAGCCTTCACAAACTGTCTTCTCAAACATTTGTCTCTAGAATATTAGAATAAGAGTTAAATTATCATATTTTGCAATAAATAGTTGGGTAACATTATAATACATTAGCTTATTTGTATAAAGCAAACATAATTGTTATCCTTACACTCATGACAGCTAGCTTATCACGGAATCGGTATGAATCACTGCTGGACCTAAGCCCGATGGATGAAATACCAACACCGGAAGGCCGTCAGCTGAAGATCCTGACAGGGGAGGTAAGTAGGCTATCCATACCTTTCCCCCCCCTGACCCTAACCCTCCCTTAGGGATGTCTAATCCTAACCTCCCCCTTAGTGCCCAACCCTAACCTCCCCCCAGGGGTGTCTAAACTTAATCCCCCTCTCTGCACTCTAAACCTAACCTCCCCCCGGTGGTGCCTGACCCTAACCCCCCCTTCCCCTAGCCTAAACTTAACCCCCCCAGGGTGGTGCCTAACCGTATGTCCCCCCGGGAGTCCCTAATCCTAACCCTGCCCCCCCGCGGCATTTCGCTCCCAATGCTCGCCTTACCAACAATCGTTATGCCCTGCATTGGGATTTCAGCATGGGACTGATTTAGATGCCTATAATTAGTCCCATGCCAGGATTTCACAGTTGGGAGGCCGGCGGTCTACATTTTGACTACCGGCTTCCTAACTACATCCCCTTATCACATGTTGGGATAAAAATTTGGGGCAGAACTATTTGGTTAAAGGCAGTTTAGGGATTAATTGTGGAGAATGGCATTATTTTCAGTTTAGTTTTTTTTATTTTTCCATACACAGTGCCATGAAACAAAAATATATTATTCCCATATGCTGATAAGTGAAGCTGATAAGTGAAGCTAAATCTTTCCATTGAGTTAACAAACCATTGTGTCTAGGGGTAAGTGGAGGTTGTCAAGGAATAAACTCAGTCCCATTTACTAACCGGTGACATAAACTTAACTGGGTGGGCTTGACTTTAATAAATATAATTTCAAAATAAAAAAATAAGTTAATTTAGCCCACTGACTTCAAACTGGTCAGCTTCAGTAGAATATAATACACCTTAAAAAAACAAGGGTCTTAAAAATTAGTTTTATGGTCTGACAAATATGGTACTGTAATCTATCTGTGCAATTTAGCCCAGAAACACAATATCGATGTTGATCAATTTTGATCAATTTTAAATCAAATAAAGTTAACCGTTAGTAAATATACAGTACCCCTAGGTTACTATACAGTCAAAATTTGGTTGTAGTTGCATCTGTATAGTGTTTAAGCATTTACTTACTAACATCAATCAATTGTCCAAACGCACTCTAAGGGGTACTTTCAGAGTTATCTATAGCTTTTTGCATATTGGAGAGGTGGACTTGTGGGTACAGAATACTTGGTATAACTGTACAAAATGAGGATGATGACTATCAGCAGCATTATTAAGCCTCATCTGATTGTGTTCTGACCCATAGAATTTAAATCAATACCATTACAGCTATATTATGGCAAAAATTGCTGTCTATTCACATGGCTTAATTTATGTTCTTGACTTAATGTATGTTCGGTATGTTAATGAGTCCAGCTCTAAATTAATTCCTAACTGTTCATTATCTTACTTGAATATAAAAGCTATGGGTTATTGCACATCTGAGCAAAGTTATAATGTGTAGAATGTCTCCTTGAGCTGCAGCAAAGTGCACTTAACACAATAAGGCTCATCTTAGTGTTCCATTTAAATATACTTGCACAGCTTTAGCATATTTTTAAATGTAAAATTAAAAAGGTGCAGTTTACATAACACAAAAAATGGTGAATTACTACATGTATGCCCAATCCTCTTCCCTTGACTACAGATTGGAAGCTGGAGTTAACAGCAGTGATGTATATTGCAAAGTAAACAGAAAAGATATGTTGTATAGTTCACACACTTCATAACAATAGAATAACATTAGTACATAGATTAGTATACTTGTTTAAATAAAAAAGGTCTTTCTTTTAGTTTTTAAACAATGTTCTGTATTATACATAAGAGAGGGTCAACATTCTAATATCTGGGTTGTTCAGTAATTTTTATCTGTTCGAGAGTTGGGTGTTGCTTTGTGAGCATGTACTAGCTGTATGATATTAAAATATCCTTATTGAACCAGCTCTAGTTGTCAGTCTGAGTAGTTGAATGCCCGCAATACTTCTTCATTCGGTGGCTAGTGGATGGATCACTCACTAAAAAAATTTAAATAAATAAAATGGAGCTGACAAGCAAAGCTGGAGATATCATATAAGGTGGCCGAAAAGGCTGATTTACGTGAAACATGCCAGTTGAGAGGTATCGAGAGCACAGCAGCTGAGACTTGAACTATTCAGGTAAGGAACTGAGTCCAATGGGACTGAAACAATCCTTGCACTGAAGATGAGAAGTCCAATTATCAGGATGAGAAAGGGTGATACAATTGAGTAGTGGCTGTCAAAGGAACTCAAGCCACACTGTAGGTAGTTTAGCACAATTGCTTAAGTTTTTGGATGAATTGGGGGAGGTAGTGGCAATGCTTTAAATTGTATCAGTGATGCAGACCATATTAGAAGTTCCTATATATCCCTCAGTTCCAGCAGTTACTTTATTAAAACCCAGACTAGGATTTAGATAAGTGGCCGCATTAAGTAAAGTTACCATCAACATAGACCTCCATTTGCACATCTTGATGCACATCCAGCATGATGGAGCACCTTGCCATAAGGCAAAAGTGATAACTAAGTGGCTCAGGGAGCAAAACATAAAATTTTTGGTTCCATAGCCAGGAAACTCCCCAGACCTTAATCCCATTGAGAAATTGTGGTCAATCCTCAATAGGCGGGTGGACAAACAAAAACCCACATATTTTGATAAACTCCAAGCATTTATTAGGCAAGAATGGGCAGCCATCAGTCAGTATGTGGCCCAGAAGTTGATTGACAGCATGCCAGGGCAAATTGCAGACGTCTTGAGAAAGACGGGTCAACAGTTCAAATATTGACTTTTTGCATAAACTTAATGTAATTGTCAATAAAAGTCTTTGACACTTATGAAATGCTTGTAATTTTACTTCAGTATACCATAGTAACATCTGACAAAAAGGTCTAAAAACACAGAAGCAGCAAACTTTGTGAAAACCAATACTTGTGTCATTCTCAAAACTTTCGGCCATGACTGTAGACTACCAATTGTGATGGACACAACTTAACTGGAGCTGACCAGAAGGCAGCTAGTTGTACCTCAATGGAATCATGCCAAATTGTTAGAGTTAGCTCATGACACCCCAGTAGCACAGCACTTAAGAGCTTTCAAGACTCATGCCCAGCTGTTGTGAAATTTCATTTGGACAAGAATCAACCAGAATGTTAGACATTACTTAGCCTTGTGCATGGTATGTGAACACCTTGGAAGTTTTCCTGTTCACATTTCCCTTCAAGTTTAAGGGAGAATGGAAACGAGCACTGATGCTAAATGAAATAAAAAATGGACTAAATATGTAAAGACAGAAAAGTACAGACTTAGAAAGAAAAAAGAGACAAATGAAAGACAAAATAAACATAGACACCACTGAAACCAAATGTTTAGGCTCTTTTTAAAAACAAATATAAGGCAGGTCCAGGCAAACATGCAGTGGTATGGTAAGTCCAAAGCAAGCGAACCTAATTGTCCCTACCTGAGTCTTCAGCTACCAGTGCCGGCAGCGTGTCCTCACTCTGCCTATACTGCACTGGAAGCCGCATGATATTTTTGTGGGGTAGCGGCAGCTGAGCGTGGCAGCCAGGATTGACGTCAGGGGGCCCATGATGATCATGATGGCTTGGTCTGCTGGTACTCCCCTTTTCTTCCTCCACTTTGTTTATAAGTCCAATTTGTTTCATACTTGCCTAGGTACTTTGTCAAGGGTCATTCTTTTACACATCTCCCTTCAGCTAATGCCCATCATCAACAAGCCTTTTCAACAAGTAGCCATGAACATAATTGATCCAATGAGTAAACCTATCAGGACTGGGAAGAGGTTCATACTCACTGTGGTGGACTATGCAACTAGGAATCCAGAGGCTGTAACACCTGGCATCCATAGATGCAGAAATGCCACCCAGGCTCTGACATAAATTTGTAACTAACCAAGGGACACAGGGCCTGATTCAGAGTTGGGAATAGAGAGAGAAATAGCACTTAACTGTGTACCTGGACAAACCATGTTGCAATGCAAGAGGTGTAAATATATAAAAAAAAATGTATGTAGGATAAATACTGGCTGCTGTTACATGTAGCCCACAAATACTGTACAGCTTTATTATTACTCTAAAATGTAGTTGTCAGTTTGGACACCTCCCTCCCAAATCTAAAACTCTCTGCACATTTTAAATCTGCCCACCTGCAGTGCAGCATGGTTTCACCAAGATGATCAGTTGAGAGAGATATCTCTCTCTATTCCCAACTTTGAATCAGGCCCACAGTTTTATGGAAGCTAATTGAAACTATGTGGGACAAGTTTGGGCTACTCCCGGTTCACACCACTCCATACCAACCCTAGACTAAGAGGCTGAGTGAGCAATTCAATTGGACCCTTAAGTGTTTACTACTGGTGTACAATAAATTGGATAGTGGGACACATGGAGAAGTCACTGCAGTTGCTGTTATCATAAAGTGCCACAGGACTCCACCTGTTTTCCTGGTCCGGGAAAGCTAGGAAGGGTGATTCTAGGAACCTGAAGTCTGTGCTGGAGTGTGTGTTGAAGTTATGAGAAAAACTGCAGCAGTTGATGCAGTTGGCTCTTAACAACATGGAAGAGGCTCAGGATAGACAAAGACTGTATTACGATAAGCAAGCCCGCATTCCATAGTTGGCTTTAGGCCAAAAAGTGGTGATGCTAGTCTCAAAAAACAAATACAAGCTCCAATCCTCCTGAGAAAATCCATATACAGTAAATTAATGTCAGGATAATGTTAAATATATGGTAGTCCTGGAAAGGTCTGGCAGATGGTTAAGTAACTACCAAATAACAGATAGAAGGCATACATAACTAGAGAAGAAAATGCAGTAGTTAGCTGCTGCCCATCTATATATGACCTATAGACTGCCCTATTCCAGACATACTGGCCACCACATTAGGAGATGAGATAGTCTCTATTAAAACACAGCTGTCCATGAGTAAGCAACAGTAGATGTGAAGTGTATTGGAAACCCAAAGGACCTATCTTACCACTAGATCTCAGTGCCCCACATTGGTTGCTCATAATGCTGACACCAGAGAAAGCCAGATGATTAAGCTGCCTTTGTAAAGGTTTGGGCCAGAGGTGTCAGCTTTTATCAAAAAGGAGGTCATTAATATAATAGAAACAGGAGTCATTGTGCCCTCCAACAGACAGTGGGCAGCTGTACCTAAAAAGGAAAATTTCTGTGGATTGTAAATATTAAATGGGGTCACTGTAATGGAGGCTTACCCAATGTTTTGCATAGATAAGCTCCTGGATAGGCTTGAGCTGGTCCACTTTGTGTCTACCTGAGACCTTAGTAAGGGGTACTGGAAGATACCCCTTACAGAGAGGCATGGGAATGCTCTGTCTTCACCAGCTAATCTGAGTTATTTGAGTTGATGCTTTTCAGGGAGAAAGAATGTGCCAGCCACCCTTCAAGAGATTAACTAGGTGTATTGTACAACACATTCTTCTTCAGCAAGGCTTTAGAGGACTGCCTTTGGAGGTATTAAACAAAATTGTAGGGCATGGGGGATGTCTGGGTAACATTCAATAGGATACACATACTCCTGCAGCCTAAGGACAGAAAAGTTTCTTATCCAACCCCATAAAATATCTTTGCCGCTAGAGGAAGGTATACTGTAGTAACTATCTTGGTTATAATCTGATAAAATGTGTCTATGACACAGTGCTGTGACTATACTGCCCCTTACTCACAAGTAGAATTATAAAGTGTTCTGGGACTGTCCTAAAATTTGTCATGGCTTAAACCAATATAATGATCAACCTTATACTCACACACAATGAGCTATATTATAAAGTAGTGAACAGTATCAACAGAGAGTGATCAAGTATAAAAGTAAATAAATAGTATTTTGTTATTTATTAATTGCATAAAAAACTTACTACTACTGTCCTGGATATACAAATTGCATTGCGGTTTTCTCTAGTGCAGACAATAATTGATGAAAAATTTACAAAATTATTTAAAATAAAATCTAAAACCAAATAACTTTAAATCAGTATTACATGCTAAAATAGGACATCATAATTGAAATACCTAAAAATAAAGCATAAAAAATAAGAAGCTAAATCTCATTTAAGTTGTGACACATGTCATGGCATCCAGCCGCTTACTCAGGCAGTTAAACAGTGAATGGTTCAACACATGACACAGCTATTTTCCTGTATGGTTCAAATTCCTTTAGTTTTGGTTTAATTTTCACGATCCTTCCTTCAAGCACCTATCATCTGATGTATACATTGCGCTAGAGTTTGATAAAAAAATAAATTAATGGTGAATTATCTTTTTTATAGTTATGAAGAGGAAAGAATTTTTGTATGATAAAAGAAACACTAAACAATATTTGGCATCACCACTGTAATAGTTTATTCATAGGTAGAGAGTCAATAATGTCAGGCAGATCATAGCTTGGACCTATTTAGTAAGTTCATGTTCCTTAATTCAAGGAACTAACTTACCAGCACTAGATGCCTCCTGAGTCTGTCTATTGTTTCTAAAGTTCAGTTTATGAACCAACATTATCCTATCACATCTATGCCATGTACTCAATCATGCTTTTTCATCAGGAACCAGTAGATATTTCTGGTCACATTCATATAAAAGAAAAATATATATCTTATTTTATGTTGGCAATCATGTTCATCAAATATAAAGGAAGAGATTTTAATGTCAGAAATAAAGAAGAGCTGTATATTTTTTTTAACTACAAAATAAATATACAGTTGCAAGGAGACATAGAAGAAAAGGCCGGTGGCCTGTTGCTAAGCAGCTGAGAGCCAGCATTTTTGACATAGGTTGAAAGGAGCAGCACAATGAATAACAATTTCAGTACTAAATATGCCAGAGATGGATATATAAATAGATGCATTGGAAGTGGCCACTGCTTAAATGTACCTAATTTTCAGTTTTAAAAAGTTGGTCAAAATTGGAAAAAAAATATAGCAGTTTAGAAATATCACAACAGTGACACTTCAAATATCACTTTGATGTAGTCACAAAAGAAAAGTAATTATGTGACTAGTTTAACTGATAGTCTAACACATAGTTCACATAAAGTACACATACAGTGCAAAAAAAATGCACTTTATTTTAAATGATGTGGGAGACACTACAAACTCAATGTAGAGTGCAGATAAAAAGATGCTTTCAGATCAAACAAGCTCTCTAGTGTATTGTTTTCAATATTCTGAAACACTAAAGAAATGATTTGTCAAAGATTTGCTTATGTATTTTGGGATTTTGTACCCTTTATTTGCTTTTAAATATGTAGATCTAACTTTATTTTATTATGTTCTCTTGCTAACAGGATTTAAACTAATTTCAAATGTTTGTTTCTCCGTACAACATAATAATCTGACAGATCATTTTGTGATTTAATTTATTATAGTACAATTTCTCACTAAATGTTTTTTTCTCCTTTACTATTGGGTGTAATTAAAATGTATGTGTGTATAGTAGGTTACTAATAAAACAGAAATTATGTAAATGCTATACTAATTTGATAACTTTAGTTGGTCTGTGGAAATATAACATATGCCTGAATCTTAGTTTTAACTGTAACAATTTTTAATCGTTTGTTAGAAATGTAAACGTAAAGATTTCTAAATAAAATAGTATGGACTTTTTGAGAAAACTGTGACACATGGAAGACCTATCCATATATGGACAAAATAAATTATGTCAATACTTTTCATAAAATTTTACAATAAAAAAATTACTACTGTATCTTGGAAGTAGCAGATAACTTCCAGCATCCATTGTCAAGGGACTGGAAATGCATTTCTCCAAATTCACCTATGCTTACATAGACATACATTTCTTTCAAAGCAATTGGGGATGTAAATAAAGCTTGTAATGAATACGGTGTCTATGGAACATTGTAAAACCTGAAGGGTTTATAAATGTATCATTAAATTAATTTAGCTCCTGTTGTATCAAGTATAAGTAATGTGTATGTTATGTGCATCAAACACTTTCAGGCATTCACGTACATAAAATGTAAGCAACATAAACAAATTGTTCTGGTTCAGACATCGTTCCTCCAGGCTGAAGCACAGGGTTCAACAAAGCTATAATGCTTTGTGGTTTATCCAAAGTCATTAGAGGAAATTTCATTGACCCATGCTTGTCACACTTTTTAAATCAATTTCTAACATCACTGGGTGGAGTTTGCTCATCTAGCCTG